>OY735888.1:10122931-11377123 GCA_963506565.1 Tachystola acroxantha
AGAGTAGCGAAAGCCGCCTTGCGCACAATGGGCCTTGCGGCCAAAGTGTGAACGAGCCCAGTATTCAAGATTGATGCTTTCAAAATATGGTAAAAGAAGATATTCGTGACAGAAGCCTGAACTTATGGGTTATTCTTGTGTATGTTTGTGAATTATGATACCTATTATCATCATCATCAGTCTATTTATATTGCCCCACTGCTCGGGCACAGACCTTCCCTTACATCGAGGGAGCTCGGGCCATAATCCACCACGCGGGCCCAGTGCGGGTTGGCGGATTTCACATGCCTCAGATTTTTTTTCTTCTTCTACGACATGCAGGTTTCATCACGTTTTCCTTCACCGTTTTTGAGAGCACTCGGTAAATGTACGTATGTTTTTCCGTCGAAAAAACCGAGGATAACTCATTGGTACATGGCTGCCCTAGCTGGGAATCGAACCTGGGACCTCCATATTGCAAGTCCATTGACCCAACCACTGAGCCACCGAGCTCTCAATACCTATTATATTGCGTAATAATTAGTAATATAGCAATCAAAAAGCGACTGATGTTCCTCTGTCTTAAGGATAAGCTTGGCACACTATAAACTATAGTTTACGAACGCAACACCATTCTCTTGTAGCCGTATGAATAATGTAAGCGCAAACACTCACATCAAATCGTTACTCGTAGTGTCTTCTCTATTAAAATGTAATTCAATGGTTGAAACAGACATTTTATTTACACAGGATGGCAAAGGTATTAAAGTAATTTTGTTATTATAATAATATTCGCTTCTGGCAAGCTCGGGATGACTGGCTAGCCTCTTTATGGAGTCTAGGAAAATTACGCAAATTCTCCTTTGTGAATTAGAGTAATTTCTTTTGTCAGTATCTTACCTTACTTTACCTTAATCAGGATTATACTGACGAGTTTAGGAAAGTAAACAGGTGTAGGTAAGAATGTAATTATTTGTTTATAGGATTCTTTGTTATTTGTACCGATGAATAGGGTTCCTTTTTACTATTATTAAAGACATGATTACCGTCGATATAGCGTACTGTCGATGAAGCGTACCATCGATATAGCGTACTGTCGATGTAGCGTACCATCGATATAGCGTACAGTCGATGTAGAGTACCATCGATATAGCGTACTGTCGATGTAACGTACCATCGATATAGCGTTTGTCTGTGCTGTTTGTCTGTCAAATAAACGATTATTCTATTATATTCTAACTCGATGATTGTGTGGATCGTTGAGTTATTTCGTTCAGGGGTTTGGGAGGGTTGTGCGTAGGTTTAGGTTAGGTTATCTTCGTATATATGTATGTATTTATAAGAATTCAGACATTATATTAACACCAGACCAGGATGTATGCCCTAGTTGGCTTTGCCTTTCCCTCTGGGAAGAATTTTACAAAAAAAAAATAGTAAGTAAGTACCTGAAGTTATTATGAATATGTATTATTTAAAAAAATGTTTTTCTGAAACTTATAGTTTCTCATCTTTATTCATAAAATTTAAAATAATTAAAATTAAAATACCTAATCAATTTGGCAAGTAAATACTTATTGTACATTTTTCGATTGTGATTTTGTATGTAAAATTGTTATTGGATATAGGAGTTTTATTGTCAAAGAGTACTTACTTAATATGTAGGTATATGTTGTAGTTTTAAGGCACAAGTGACTTTTACTTTTGTTAATGCCGGTATAATAGAAAGAAAAATGTCTGTATTCTTAGGACAGAAGAGTACTGGGAGACTGATGAGTTCAAGGAAGTACCTACTTAAGCAAAAAATATTTTTTTTTCCTTGTACAAGTACTTGCGTAAATATAACAAATAACAAACAGCGAAAAGCCTCGGGGAGCGAGTTCGCAAACCACCTTTAAAATTATATTCAGAACTGAATATTTGAAGCGTTTTAATGAGGCGAGGGATTAAAAATGTCACGGTTAGCGTCTCCGTCGGATTATTCGAGTTAAAGTTTAATTTTGAACTGAAACAGGCCCAGTTTGTAACAAAAAGTTCGTAAAAATATTAAAAAACGGACAGAGTATAATTGAGATTGATGGCTGAAGACGAAGGTTAAGTGTTAGGATCGCAGCACACCTTTTAGTATTTACTTACTTACTCCGCTAGCTCAGCGACCCGAAGTGAATGAATGAATGACCATTTATTTGACACGGCACACATACATACACATTGTACACAAAAACTGATAAAACAATGAAATATATAACTACGGTGAGTGTAGCAGTGCCAAACAGGTCCCAGCTCAGCATGTGCTCTGACCGAGGGCGGAGCGCTGGTCTTCCGCTGAGACCTGGACCATGAAGTGAAACGAGAACACGCCAATCATTGCGGTTCTCCACCGTATCGCACCACGTGTGTGCCTGCAGTCGGCCCAGAGCCCTCTCGACTTCATCCCTCCAGCGATACCTGGGACGCCCGACTGGACGTCGCTCGACCGACCGTCCCAGGTATGCTCTCTTCGCCGCACGATCGTCTCCCATTCTATCGACGTGGCCGAGCCAGCGGAGTCGGGCAGCTTTTGTTTCGCCAATGATGTTTGGTATTTATATAATATATAATTTATAGGAGTATAAAGTGTAAATAGTATAAAGTGCTGGCCTGTATTTCGCCCAAAGGATCAGCCTAGCGATCCAGAGGGGAAATGCCGCCAGCATTTTGGGCACGTTGCCGGACAACGGGGATCGGTTGAACTATCTGTAATGCTAAGCCATTCAGATAGTTCAACCGACCTATTGTATATATAGTTTTTAGTTTAGTTTATATATTTTTTTAGGTTAGTATTATTTAAGATAGTTATTTTTAGGATTTTATTGTTATTTGAATAAATGTCCATTTATAGGATATAGTATTTATTTAAGTACAAATTATTTTACGTTATAAACACAATTACAGAAAACAAAAGTGGTTGACATAAATATGATTCTACCTAGAAAGCTTTGAAAAAGTGTTACAAACAAAAATAGATTGTATTACTGTATGGGTTAGATTCCCTTTGCCTACTACGTCAGAGCCACAGTACTTCCGGAATGCCTAATTGTACCGAAAACATTTTTTCCTCGGAATTAATCTACGAAAAAACTCTGAAAAAAATTCATCGTATTCAGAGAGACAAAATCTTGAAATGGTATTTCTCTTTTCTTCTCAGTCGTTACACTCTTGGCAGAGTGGTCGTGGTCGTCTCTGACGGCTGCCCTCCTGGTGCAGACGTGCAATGGATCGGCCACAGCTGATCTGATTTTTGGATGTCAATAATTTTTACACATTGTCAAGGCTTAAAGATGACGGAGTTTAATCTACAGCGATTCTCGTACACAACTCTCGCTTCCTCCACATTCATGCAAGCTCGTTGGTTTGTAGACACATCACCCTTTTTCAAAACAGAAATAATTTGGTCGACGTTCCTTTGTTATAAAAAAAATGTCGGTCTACCACCTACCCTTCCACCAACATTCGTTCTTCGTGCGTGACTCTTTCTTCACTCTTGCCATTCTCTTAATTGCTTAAAACTCTTATTTTTCACAATCACGTTAATTGTATTTCTTTAACAGGTACCTATATAGTAAGAATCTACAAGTATGTAAATATTATTTTATGCAGATTTAAAATGCCACCCAAAAAGCAATTAAAACACAAATGATCTCGAAACTAGAATACCTTTCGCTCGGAAATCGTTTAAAATTTATGGTTGGATAAATCATCCCATCTGAGTCCGTACCATGATGTCCATGTATTTGAAAGAAACTCACTCGTTTCTCATCGTTAGAGACGAAGATGAATTAGTTACGATTTTCTCGAAAATTACAGAAACGATTTTTAATATTCTTGTACAATTACATAATTGAGCTTTAAACTATCGATTGTTACGTAGTGAAACTGTTAAATCAAGGTACAACCTACTTTATTAGCTCAAATTCGCGGCAGAATTCAGTCTGGTTGACCAAGCAATGCTGAGAGCGAGGGTAAAAGATACTACAATATTTCTTTAAATATCAAAAATAACGAACCTGTAACTGACGCTTACCTCGGCCAGCGTATATCGCTGGCTATACAACGAGGTAACGTCGCCAGCCTTTTGGGCACTCTTCCGCAGGGCAGCGATTTGGCCCCAATTTTTTATTTATAAGTATATATATATATATATTATTATTATTCTATAAAGTAGAAGATGACTGTAAATAATAAACCTGTAGCAAATAAACATTAGACAATAGAATCCAACTTTAATTTTGTAATAGCATTTTTTTAGTTCAAGTCAGTCTTTTATACGATAGACGTTTTCTTTCCATACCATACATTGGTATGTATCCCTATTGAATACGGGTTTTTGTTAACTTTATCATTTGCAGCTGAAAAGCGTACCATATTTGTCGCCTCGAGGGGACGTTACTGCATAATATGCAGTACCGTATTTGTCGCCTCGAGGAGACGTCTTAGTTGGAGATAGCTGAAATATCCGGACAGCTCATAGGCTGTAAGCCGTGGCGGTATGTGATGTAGAAACAAGGATCCAGATAGGAAGATCTGCCTCCTGATCTCCTCCATCCTCCTCCTCTACGCAAACGAAGTTGCGGGGTACAGCTAGTCGACAATAAATCTGATTCTTTACCAATGGTAGGGCCCATCGGAACAGTCTCATTGTTTGTACACCGGACGGGGGGCCAATTCTGGCGGACCCATTGAAATCTTTGTCTCAATGCAAACACGAGCGGACGACGACCAATTATTTGGCTTGTAAACGTGATTAATTGGAGGCTAGGTAATCTCAGTCTCAATAGTGTATGATTAATTGAATCCAATTTATAGGTGCGAAGGCGGTTGTTACTCTCAGTGGTGGGTGGCCTCTAGTGTTGTAGTTCAAAGATAGTTTGAATATTATTTGCATAAAGCAAGGAAAGCCTATGGAGTAAGCTATAAATGACATTGCCACATTTCAATGGAGCTTTTGCCCCACCTTCAAAACTACGTGACCATTGTAGCTGTACCATCATTTCGTTGGGGACTTATTACAGGTTTCATATTTCATAATCATAATCAGTAGGAGTTGCGAGAGTAGTAGAAAATGATAACAAAGACAATGAATAATTCGCTTTGATTTCTTACTATTTTCTGAATTCTTAATTAAGCTGTTTTTTCGACTCGCAACTTGTACAAAACTTTATTTTAAACCAATAATTTTAATAAAAAACGGAGATATTTTTTACAAATATTCGTTATCTGTTCATCATGCTGTTGATGGTGGGGCAGAATCTGGCATTGTTATTTGTCAAGAAGCTAGCTCTTTTATTTATTTATTTTATTAATGGACTCGACAGTTCGTCATTTGCCAATGTCATGTTACAAAAAATTCAATGTATAAATAGTCTTCTATCTTCCTCCAGGAGAGTCGCCGTAGCGTTCACCCTGGGTAGCAGCGTCTTCATGTCTTCATCCACAGGAGACGCCGTAGCGTCAATCACTGCGGACGAAGCAGCTCGACAGTCACGTTCACTCCCGAGCTCGTAGTGGGAATCTTGACCATGGCGCCAAACTTCAGATCCTGCTTGAATTCTCCAATAACTTCACCATACTGTCATTCGCGAACATTTTCTGATTAATTTAACGTGATATTAAACACAAAACACCCACTGTAGACATTATACTGAAAATTATTAAATAATTTCGCAACCGTCGTTTCCCGCCATTTTCAAAAAGCCAAGCTAGGTCTTACAGCACAAGTAAAGGAAAAAATCAGAAAACTGTGTAAAAAGAAAAATCTACTTATAACAATATATTTTTTTCTTATTACAAACTTATATTTGCAGATGATGAACTAATGAGGAGTATATCGATGTACCTATAGACATAAATCTTTGACAATGGCAAACATTTTTTTTTTCTAAATCCAGTTATTTTATCTTTTTGTTAGAGCAGAGTTACCGTTAAGTTGCGTTGCACGGAAGTCGCACTTGGCCGGTTTTTTATTTAGGCCAACATTGCGTCTTCAAAAATGTACTTAACAGCCTTCCATGAGCCAACTAGCGCCGCCAATCTTAAAAAAATAATATCATCCAATATAATCAATTTTATTAAAAAAGCTATTCACAAAATGTTTATTACGATAAATACTATTTTTTTAATACTTATTTATAACATGATTCAATTTCGGTAAGTTGTAGTTCGCATCATTGCGAAAAACGGCCGTTTTTGGCACATTTGTGAACTACTTAGCTTGTCGCAATTATACCACTGTAAATTGAAAAATAGTATTCATCCTAATAAACATTTTGTAAACTGTTTTTTTTTAATAAGATTGATTAAATTGGAAGATATTATTTTTTTAAGATTGGCGGCGCCTGTTGGCTCATGGAAGGCCCTTACATACTACAATGTTGGAAACGTATGAATATTCTCTACAGCGGTTCTCTTCAAAATGGCGGGAAACGACGGTTGCGAAATTATTTGATAATTTTCCTTTTAATGTCTACAGGAACTATTTTGTGTTTAATATCACGTTAAATTAATCAGAAAATGTTCGCGAGTGACAGTATAGTGAATGTGTTGGATAATTTGAGCAAGATCTGGGGTTTCAAGCTTTTATCAAGAGTTCCCGCTACAAGCTCGGGAGTGAACGTGACTGTCGAGCTGCTTCGTCCAGAGTGACGACGCTACGGCGTCTCCTCTGGATGAAGACATGAAGACGCGGCTACCCAGGGTGAAGACGCTACTGCGACTCCCCTGGAGGAAGATAGAAGACTATTGATTATATTGAATTTTCTGTAACATGACATTGGCAAATGACGAACAGTCGAGTCCATTAATAAAATAAATAAATAAATTCTCTACAGCAGCTTATAAGGTATAAGTTTCCAACAAAAACCTGTAACCACATCGCTGTGTAATTTGTCTCTCGTTTCCGCCAACGCAACGTTTGCAGGGTTGCATAAATTTAGTCGCCGTCGTATGGCGTGAAATGAGGTTTTAATGTCTCTCCGCAGAACACGCTTGTTTATTAGCGAAACTGGAGGAGCATCCTCCGTCTTTTTGAAGCAGGTTTAATGGTGCTGATTTGTTTTTGTTTTTATAATTACTTATTAAGAGCCTTCCTAGAGCCAACTAGCGCCGCCAATCTTAAAAAAATCATATCTTCCAATATAAGCTATGTCGTAGTTCACAAATGTGCCAGAAACGGCCGTTTTTCGCAATTATGTGAACTACAACTTACCTACATTGCATCACGTTACAAATAAGCATTTAAAAATAATATTTATAGCAAAAAACAATGTGAACGTAGCTTATTTAATAAAATTTATTATATTGGAAGATATGATTTTTTAAAGATTGGTGGCGCTAGTTGGCTCATGTCAGCGCCTTAAAGCATTGGGTTTCTTTACCCGCTTATTCAGAAATAATTATATAATAATTCAGAAAATAGTATGAAATGGAAGCGAATTATTCATTGTTTTTGTTATCATTTTCTACTACTCTCGCAACTCCTACTGATTGTGATACTGCTATATAAAACATGTAATAAGTCCCCAACAAAATGATACCAGTTTCAATGGTCTCGTAGTTTTGTAGGTGGGGCAAAGTTCCATTGAAATGTGGCAATGTCATTTCATGCTTCTAGGTCAACGGGAAGTACCCTATAGGTTATAGTTTTCTTGCATTTTCATACATATCTCGCACTTTGCTGGGTTTTTTTCCTTTAGAGGCACGGTACCCTAAAAAGTATGGGATTAACGTTTTCTAGCTACCGGGGCAGGTGGGTAAATGACCATGCCAGATTCTGCCCCACCATCAACCGCAAGTTGTACAAGATAACAAATAAATGTAAAAATATCTCCGTTTTTTTATTAAAATTATTGGTTTAAAATAAAGTTTCGTACCAGTTGCGATTCGAAAAAAAACAGCCTAATTAAGAATTCAGAAAATAGTAGAAATCGAAGCGATTTATTCATTGTTTTTGTTATTCTCCTATAGGAGTTGCGAGAGTAGTAGAAAATGATACTGATTATGATTATGCAATATGAAACCTGTAATAAGTCCCCAACAAAATTATAGGCTTAAATGGTCACGTAGTTTTGTAGGTGGGGCAAAGCTCCATTGAAATGTGGCAATGTCTTTTGTTGTCTACTAATGTTAACGAAAGTCCTAACCAATGCTTAGAAACGTTTTAAACTTACCTACAAACTGCTTTTCAAGGGACTTGCAGAGTGTGGAACAAATTATTTTTCTCCCACGATGACTCGCCTCTAAAATATCCGTCCATTAGGTACGCTGCAAAGCCGACGCTTACTTGCCCGTGACAGAGTGACCATACATTACTTACGAGCTCGGACAAATGAAAAAGTTACCCAATAATCTACAGGGTCTAACAGAAGGCGAATGGTCGACAATTTTGAAGACATGTATTTACAATTTTCGCGTAAAAAAATTTTACTTTTTATAAAAAATAAAAATAACTATTATAATATTAACCTAGAAAATATAAACTGTTAAGAATCCTAAAATCTAATGGAATTGGTATTAGAAAATATGATGATAACGATGGAAATGCTATAAGGCTGTATGATCTTTTGGCGCATTTGCCTTACTAAAAAACGCAACAACAACTGTCATACTGACTCTCGTGGTTCGCCTTTCGCGCGAAAAACCGGTGGTGGTAATTGTGATTCGAATAGGTCAAAGATGTGGTGCTCATTGATGTAACTCAGAGAATATTGATGGCAGTGTGGCTGTGGAATGGTTCAGGTGGTCCTATCTTTGTGACGACAGCGGAGCTGCAATTCGGTGAGATCAATCCAATCTAGTATTCCTTGCCATCTCCCAGAGACCATACCTCGGAAGGTGGCTGCCTTTTACAGTTCAGAATTGGTATAGACTCATGCCCGCAAATGTGACTTAACACGCTTGTAGCCATCGTACCAACCATTGGAGTGTACATTTTATTGTACCTATTTATAAGCGTCAATACGAAAATGTTTCTAGCACACTTGTTTGTTCACAAGCGATTATTTTTATATTATTTCCTGATCTTCATGTTAGCAGCAGGGTGTCTACCAACATGCAAGCGTATATACAACATACGAGTGCTCAATTTAATTATTTGGCGACTTGCTGAAGTATGCAGGTACCGGTCGGCATTATTATTATTTACACTTTGTTCTATACGCCCTGGAAATTTACATGGGGACATAGATGCCAAATAAGACATACAAAGGGCATACACATAGCACTGAATAGTATTATTGATATAAATCAGTAAAGTGTGTCACATGAATCAAATGATTTAATTTTGAGGGTTGTTCACAATGACCGTGAGTTAGGGCCGGGTGGTGATCGGAGTCACGAATTAAGAATTTTCGCTGGTCTTTGTTATGACGGAATCGGTGGTTTGGGAACTGTCGAGCATCGTCTCTATGGCTGTGAGCAGATATATTTTAGATGTACCTAGCGGTGACCAGTCTGGTCCGGTGAATAACTTGTACTGATGTATTTTATATTGCTGGCTGATTATGATATGGCAACATTGCATCATCACTGTTTAATGGTGTAACCTGAAGTTGGATGATGTTAATATAATATTTGGATATTGTTTTCTTACCCCGTTAAGTAAGTCTTCATACACCAACCTTCAGGACATTCCATTACTTTAAGTTTGATGAATTTACATACCTACCTACCTACTTAAAAAATTGAAGTTGAATATTATTATTATACATTTGATAGAACTGCAGCATAATGCTGGTGTGTCTATATCACAGTGTTGGTAAGTTCACAGCTTTGATGTCTAATGATCATGATTCACTATGTAATATAATCAAGTTAATAATGTTTATTTTTAACCACATGTCGAGGCAATTTTTAAAGGAGTTCCCTGATGGTGCAGTTACCACATCATCAGACAGTTTGTTCCATGCATGATCAACTCTGCTATTTAAGAAGTTATGAGCGATTTAGTATTGGAGACAGTGCGGTAGATTTTCATATGGTGTCCTCGCAATGGACGTATGTCTTCGTATATTAAAAGTGAATTGGGGGCAATGGGATAAAGGAGCATATTGACAGGGCGAAGAGATAAGAGAGTGTACATATCTACAAAGCTGATATACGATTTGGATGCCATATCTGGTCAGTACTTAAGATCATGAGGATGCAGACAATATTTAAAGCCATGTGGAGTATTATGCCTATATCGGTATATCTAAAGTTATGGATTGGTGGATTTCTTAAGAGTGTCCAATATAATATTGAAGGTAATGTTGGCTGGCTTTGTACATGATTTTTCCTAAAATTACATCATGGTTTTACATGTTGTGAACGAAACAGTGACCTAACCATGGGTGGACCTAACTAAGGGCTTGTGAATACATGGTGGCTTTGGATAATTTCATCAATTTTGCGGCATTATTTTATGGCTTTTATTCTTTGTAATGATTACTATTTGTCAGTATATTGTGGATAAAGGAGTATAGGTGTCACACAGAGGAAAATAAATGAAGAATGTCAGCCCTTGACAAACCAAGAAGCAAGTACAAATCGTCTATACTTTGTCATTCCAATCGAAGTATAAAATGGTGAAACCGAAGGAAAGAAAAGACTGGATTACTGAAGAATGGAAACTCACATATTTTTGGACGCATGGACCTATGGAACTCCTAAGAGAAGATCTTTGCAGTGATATTCTATCAAGTTTGGAGACCAATAGACATAATCGTTGGTTTTGTATTATGTTGTATTTATTTACTGATATATGTAGAGGTAACACTGTACGTTTTGTGTCACAGATCCGACTTTGTGATGTGCAACATAGATAATGTGCAATGACATCTACAACTTATTGTTACTACTGGGTAGACAGAACACTGTTCTATTATCAGATGAAAATTATGCGTACAATTATAATATTATTCATTATCAACCAGTGAATACTAATGTTTACTTTTGCAATTGATGCCTTTGGAATAGGAAACAGTCATTGAAGGGTATGATTTGTTACGCTATCTGAAGTTTGTACACCGATACTGTTGCAGTGTTGTTGCTTGTCATGCCAGTAAATGAAGTGCAGGTACCTATGTAGTTATAGTGATAAGCGCCTAGATAGGCCATTTGAAAGTTAAATCCAGATTTTACTCTCAACGTCGCAAACCTTGATATATCTAGCGCCTACGGGAAGTCATCAGCTTCGAAGAGATGTTCCGGCTAGCCCACAACAGGGGAATATATGAGGAACCGATGGAAAACCTTCAGTAGTGGGGAGGCATCGTAAGAAGTTGAAACAGCTGTGACATCTCATGTTCGAGCAAGTTCTTACAAGTTTTTGTTATCCCTAGCTGCAATACAGAAATAACTACCAACCTAGATCAGTGTTAAAATATATTTACGGCAAGATCTGCTGGCCGGTGCTTGTGCGACCATATAACGGTGATTGCCCCGGTCGGTAATGGCCGTTACGCGTGCAATACAGCGCTCGGCCATAGATCAAGATGAGTCAAGATGAGTCAAGATGAGCCAAGATGAGTCAAGATGAGTCAAGATGAGTCAAGATGAGTCAAGATGAGTCAAGATGAGTCAAGATGAGTCGAGATGAGTCGAGATGAGTCGAGATGAGTCGAGATGAGCCAAGATGAGTCGAGATGAGTCAAGAGGAGCCAAGAGGTGTCAGGAGGAGTCAAGTGGAGTCGGAGTCAAGAGAAGTCAGGAGCTGCCAGGAGGTGCTAGGAGATTTGAAGACATAGCAAGACATAACAAGACATAGCAAGACATAGCAAGACATAGCAAGACATAGCAAGACATAGCAAGACATAGCAAGACATAGCAAGACATAGCAAGACATAGCAAGACATAGCAAGACATAGCAAGACATAGCAAGACATAGCAAGACATAGCAAGACATAGCAAGACATAGCAAGACATAGCAAGACACAGCAAGACACAGCAAGATATGGCAAAAGAGGACGAGGGACGTCAGGGGAAATCGAGGGAAGTGAAGGGAAATAAAGAGAGGTCAAATGAAGCATACGCAAGCTGAACTCGGCGGGCATCCTCTGGGTGGCGAATTGGTGACCCGCCTACTATACGAATTTACCTTATAACGCTTATCAACTTACCAATACCACGGCGCGGCGGTATTAATACGACACCTACGTAGAGAAAGTGCAGAAAGGTCATTTGCTGTTTGAAACCAGTTGAAAACTTCCTCAAAAGTTGAAGCTGCCGACGTCTCCTAGTTTTTATAATGTACTTATTGGAAAGCTGTATGGTTGTCAAAGGAAACCCGGAGCTGTTGAAATAGTAGAATCGGAGCGTGCGACCAAGGAACACTCAAGTTAAAACTCAAATGTCCAAAACAACTCTTAAGGAAAAAGGTAATCAGTATGGCTCCTAGAGTAACAAACGTTCCGAGTAAATAAAACATGTCAATTATTTGTATCGTGTGGAGTCCGATATTATTTTCGTATGCGAAGAGGCACATTAGAGAAGTCTTATAGAAATACCATGCCACCTTATTTCACCTATGAGGACGAATAAATGATTAGGAATTGGAAAGTAACAATTAGAGGTTCCAAAAGGGATATTTGACCTGCGCCTTAACATATCCAAGGATTGGGAGGTGGGTACTGATGGATACGGTAAGGAGTTCTAGAAGCGAATAGTGTGAGTGTTGAAGAACTTCGAAGCAAAACGTTGTAGAGTAAACAGAAAGGAATAGAATGGCATCGTCGTTGGAGCGGGAACATGCGATCAGGCAGAGAATAGATGGAATACTAACGGCGTGGCGACCTCGAGGTGGACTCATGGGGCGGATCTGAGTGACCCAAAAGCTCGTTGGTCTGATGATATACAGTGGGTTACTAGGAAGCAGTGGAACCCAAGGACATCATATAGCAGAAGCTAATGACCAAAAGCTCGTTGGTCTGATGATATACAGTGGGTTACTAGGAAGCAGTGGAACCTAAGGACATCATATAGCAGAAGCTAATGGCGAAAATGGGGTGGATTATATCCAGTCGGCAATAGTACCAGGTCTCTATTCCTTGCGGCGTTGTGGAGAGTGCAGATTGTCATAATGATCGCCAACCTACTTAAGAAGACGCTACCATGAGAAGAGGAAGATATCCAGTTAGGCTCATAGGGGCTGAGTATGATGAGGATGAAACTTTAAAGAGCAATGAAAACTTGGCCTTAGGTAAGGAAGAGTGAAGAAGAAGAAAAAAAACAGATCATAAGAGCGGAATATAAGAGTGAGATACGGCCAGCAAAGTCACCGTCCTTGCGTTGCATCAACAAATTTAGCGTGTATTCACATGTATCCCAGCCGCACGATGGCTCGAAAGGGGCACGCAGACACCCGGCGAAGTCACAAATTAGTACCAGCTTTTAGCGGGCCCTATCGTGTTACAGCAATATTGGGCTACGACATACGAGATTATAGTGGCATGGAAGGGAGGAATATCTCTGATAGGAATAATAAGAACATTGTTTCAATGAACAATACTAAACCTTGAGTTAATTTTAGCGAACCCGAGTCGGAAAGTGACTATGGTGAAAGAGAGCGAAGGATTGTATTAAACTAGTACTGGCAACTGGAATCCGACTATCAAGGCGTGACCATAATTAACTATTTATCGGACCGAGAGAGACGTAAAGTAGCTGATGATGTATACGCTTCAGTCACGGGGTTGAGACCATAGCACCTTGTGTGTTCAAGCGGTGCCCATGTAGACAAACTGGCTGAGGCAGTAGCACCCTGTGTGCGCAAGCGGTGGCTGAGCAAATGAACGGGTTGAGGCCGTAGCACATTGTGTGTGCAAGCGGTGCCCATATAAGCGGGTTGAGGCCGTAGCACCTTGTGTGTGCAAGCGGTGCCCATATAAGCGGGTTTGAGGCCGTAGCACCTTGTGTGTGCAAGCGGTGCCCATATAAGCGGGTTTGAGGCCGTAGCACCTTGTGTGTGCAAGCGGTGCCCAAATAGACGGGTTGAGGCCGTAGCACCTTGTGTGTGCAAGCGGTGCCTGTATGACAAACGGGTTGAGGCCGTAGCATCTTGTGCGTGCAAGCGGTGCCCGAATAAATAAACGGGTTGAGGCCGTAGCCTCTTGTGGTGCAAGCGGTGCCCATATGGATTTATTCATTTACCTTGTGGAATATGGACAGTTAATTTATAATAAAAGGAAACATTACGAGTAACTGTAAGCTACTCTTTGTAATTGACAAACCTCTACCTGTGAACTTGCATTGAAAATACCTTGAGAATCGAGACGTAAGAAATACGATGATATAAATTATATGCATTTAATATAACAATATCGATAAGCGAGGTAGGCCGTCGTACCTTGTGTGGGCGACATGATGGCGCCTGATATGATTGACGGTCAAACCGTCGCACCTTGTGTGTGCAAGCGAACGACGGCGACACACGAATAATTAGTTGTTCTGTGGTGCATGCATAAGGAGTATGGTCCAAGTAAAAGGAGAGATAAAAAATCAAATTAATTTATTGTTTCATGTGGTACATTGCATACATGGTGTTACATCTTAATGACTGTCACACGAAACATTAACACCTGGAAGATTTTGCAAGGAACAATGGACAGATAGCGGCGACTAGCCGACGCAAATATTGGCCAAATTGATATCTAAATATGGATGGATGAATTATAACGTACTATTTACCCTTGTGGCAAGCATAATCGATAGAGTACCCAACTCAGAAATCCGCCGTCGGGCAAAGCTGGTGGATTGGGGAAAGGATGGTTTCCCTGAAGGGGAGACGGGCAGGGCAAGTTGCACGTAGAGACGACGATCGCTGGGCGTACACAGCTACAGTCTGGAGGACACGCACGGGACGATGCAGCGTGGGAAGATCACCAATCGCGCACATTTGGGAAGGAATGGATGCGTCGGTCATAAATACAAGACAATGGAAGGATGGCGAGAAGGCCTACGTCCAGCGGTGGACAGATACAGGCCGACGATGACGACGAAGCATAATAAGGAATATGAATATATAGACCAGAGGCGATATTGTTCATCAGTTTCCAAATATCTCGCTGTTAGAGGTTATTGTTATTCAATGAAGACTTGTGGAAAATGAATAGGTATATCTACGTTAGGATCTTCATATAAATGGCGCGGAAACGGAAGCTGCGGCGAACATACTGAAACCAAACGGCTTATGTAAGGTTGTGTTTTTTTTTTTTTTTGCAGGAATTAAGTGACTCTTCGAATGGGTCATTCTCGAATGTCGGATGGCCGGAACGGTAACACGACGACTTAATCAGAATCCACAATAATACGCGGTTTTGTGGTATTGATCCAACATTGCGTTTCGATTATTTATTTATTTAAGCTTTTACACGTTAGGGTGCAAAAGTTGATCTTTATTTTCTAGATGTTTTAGCGTACCGGAATCAACGGAGTAATTTTATATGTTGTAATGACGCATTTAATCGGTTCTGTGTTGTTGTTTTGCTGTGTCTGGGACAGACACTATTTATCAGAATGGCCGAGTGTTAAGAATCCTAAAATCTAATGGAATTGGTATTAGAAAATATGATGATAACGATGGAAATGCTATAAGGCTGTATGATCTTTTGGCGCATTTGCCTTACTAAAAAACGCAACAACAACTGTCATACTGACTCTCGTGGTTCGCCTTTCGCGCGAAAAACCGGTGGTGGTAATTGTGATTCGAATAGGTCAAAGATGTGGTGCTCATTGATGTAACTCAGAGAATATTGATGGCAGTGTGGCTGTGGAATGGTTCAGGTGGTCCTATCTTTGTGACGACAGCGGAGCTGCAATTCGGTGAGATCAATCCAATCTAGTATTCCTTGCCATCTCCCAGAGACCATACCTCGGAAGGTGGCTGCCTTTTACAAAACTAAACTAAAAACTATATATACAATAGGTCGGTTGAATTATCTTAAAATCTTAGCATTACAGATAGTTCAACCGATCCCCGTTGTCCGGCAACGTGCCCAAAATGCTGGCGGCATTTCCCCTCTGGATCGCTAGGCTGATCCTTTGGGCGAAATACAGGCCAGCACTTTGGTCACGATACTTTTTGTACTTTTTGTACCGATCTTATTTATTTCCCCCGTCATAACAGATCAATTCGTAGTTTAAGTTGAAATTACTGAATTGACAAAGAAGAATTACTTATTTGGCGCGTCCTGCTCGCTCTCACACGATGTAGCATATGAACGATAGTTACAGTTACGTTTAGGTTATAGGATTCGACTTAGTGACCGCTGCATAAATAGGTATATTGTTTGGTTGTCCAAAATATTTTTAAATTTTATATAAGTAGGTATAATCTGTATTTCAATATTCAAATTCTCTATTACATCTTCATTTATGTCGGCTGTCGTAGCGCAGAGAAGTTTCGATTTTTTGTATGACTGTCTTCTAAAGTTGTAAAGCTCTGGCCACCCTATACCTTATTGAAACCGTGTGAAAGGAGCCTTACGTGGCTCTCACGTAAGTCCCTATCTTCAATAGGGAAGCCATTACATTTAGTTTACGTTCCGGTTTACGTATCATTTTTGCGTTAGACAAAACCTTGACGACATCGTATTGGGTTTGTTTATTATAACGAGGACCTTTACCTTCAAAGAACTTGAAGTAAGGTGAAGGATAACAATATCGTTTTTTGATGAGGGCAAGGTCACTGAACCTTAAAGCTGTTGGAAGTGCTGCTTAACATCATAATAGTACACAGAGAAAAGTATGCTGGAGGCCCCAATAATGTTGAGATTTTCTCCGAAACTACTGGATCGACTTTAATAATTCTTTTACAGTACATAGTTTAAACTTTTATCTAGCAAACAGTGAAATAATTTTTGCAATAGGTCAAGTAGTTTTTTAGAAACTCTCTATGTGTTAGACCTTACCTACATTATAGCGACTCTGTATGCATACTCTAAATTAAATCATCTGCGAGACGTCCAGCTCACTCTTATGTGATATGGCATATGAGTGACAGTAACAGTTGCATTTAGGTTTAGGATTTAAATCTAAAGCTGGGAACAGTCGCATGTTATGTCGCAGGTGATGCCTGCGGTGGCCTGTTGGCGCCCGTCCGATCCGTCGGAAGTCGGTAGGTTCAAAGTCGCGGCTCGGCGCGACGGTGCCTGTCGCGGCCTGTCGGCATCGGGATGCCATCCACACACGAGCTTAGTGTCTTTGAAACTGAGAGGATGCTCAGCAATGAAACAACTTATGGGTTAAAAATATTTTAAATATAATTTATTAAATAAAACAAAAACTACGTCTAAAAATATACCGATTACTTATAAAATAAAATAAAACTAAATAATAAAGAACTAACACGTCGTCAAGATCCCCGTTCTGTGACATGCTGCCCAGGACGCTGGCAGCATTTCCTCGCTGTATGGCAATACTCAACCGCTGAGCGAGGTAGCTGCCAGCTCTGGGATCGTCCGAGACAATAACCAACCGGGTAGACAGCTCGTGGATCAGATGTTTCGAGTCTGTCGACCATGGGCCCATTGTTTCTACCGCAAGCGCCGCAAACTCATGATGTGGAGTCATTCGTGAGTATTTGCGGCGCTTGAGTAATTGTGCCTGTTCGGCAGCAGAGCCGGCCTAATGGGAAGTACCCTGGATATGGGACGGGGCGAGAGTAACTACACAAGTAATATATTTTAAATTAATTAAATACATTTTCTAAACTTCATTAAATAAACATTCCCTTGGAAGTGGCAAAGAGCAAAACGTGGTAATCTACCAAATTCCTCATCCGAAACGGCTTAAGCAAACCCAATTATCCGGTTAAAAATACCTACATTTTATCACGATATTCCAAGCAATTCGCTATGTAATTAATTTATATCTATCCGCCCTGACGAGGGCCTAACAAATCTACAAACTTAACTTTTGCAGGTGAAAAAAGACTTTTTCTAAACACAGACAATGGTAGCGAATTTGTTAGTAACGGTAAATGTAAAGTTGTTTCGGTCGACTTCATTTTCCGGACTCGCTTTTGGGCAGGGGTCGAGTAAGGTGTTAATTAGATGCAAGATAAGTGGGTATGTGTGAAAGTCTGTTAAAAGTTGGACTTAACCATTGTAGATTTGTAAGGGTTTTCGAAATCGAATACTCTATTTGGTCTTATAAAAATGTATAAATGTAAGTTTTTTCCTTAGAGTGCCAAATCCTTCACTCTTATTTTCTATTTTATTTATTTTATTAATGGACTCGACCGTTCGTCATTTGCCAATGTCATGTTACAGAATATCATATCGTCTTCTCTTCATCCAGAGGAGACGCCGTAGCGTCATCACTCTGGACGAAGCAGCTCGACAGTCACGTTCACTCCCGAGCTCGTAGCGGGACTCTTGACTAGCGCCAAACTTCAGATCCTGCATGAATCCTCCAATAATTTCACCATACTGTCATTCGCGAACATTTTCTGATTAACTTAACGTGATATTAAACAAAAAACAGCCACTGTAAACATTAAACTGAAAATTATCAAATGTAATAATTTCGCAACCGTCGTTTCCCGCCATTTTCAAAAGCCCTCCGATTTTCTATTTACAGTATCTGCTGCGAAAAATCGAGTAACATGAGTTACACTGGCGACCATGTAAATATGCTCAAAGATGATAATTGGAAAATTCACGCGAATAAAATAACTTGCTGATAATGTTATTGCTTTTGAGTGGAGTGGATCGAACATTGAGGTTATCTACACTTTGAAAAATAATATACATGTACTGATGTATAAAATTATCAATTGTGTTTTGTGATCTTGTCTTTTAGAATTAGAATTGTCTTTTAGCGAATGATATTAGGGACTTAAAAGACATGGCTACTTTAATAGTTATTGAACACATTTTAGTTAGCATAAGGAATTTAATTACAGGCCTGACATGATCCAACTATATATAGTATTTATCCTAATAAAGATTTTCTACATAGCTTTTTTAATAAAATTTCCATAGACCACTTACCGCAATTTTCCGTCAATTAATTGTGTTTTAAAAAGGAATTTTAAAAAGTTACAAGGAAATAGCTAGCAAGGCTTTCGCTGTACAGTTTCTTGTTGCCCCAAATGTAACATGACTACCAGTAACGGTATGCGCTCATCAAAATATGCTCGACTTATTACGGGCCTTGTTTCCTTGTAAGACTTAATTAAAATTGTGTTCCTTATCGCTGTCGGAGAAATTATTCCATTATACTCGGAGCTTAAACTGCCTCATGCATGTACTGAAGTATTTTCTCTCGAAAAAAGCTTCAAAGCTTAAAGTAAAGCTGAAATTCCGCCGAGTAGAATGAGAGCGGAATTGTATTGTTAATTTGTACCAGTTACAATGGCCACGAGTGTAATTCAGAGGTGTTGAGAAAAATATTGGGTCTATTTTAAGAAGTGTAACATCCCACCCTAGCTTCATTTATTTATTTTGTAAGACTTCATGGAATGCGCCTCTGCCACTCGGCAACGAATATTTTTTTTTTAAAGAACTAATTAAAATAATATTAGGTTTACTTTAAAATCAACTTTATGACAAGATCACAAGGTCAATTATTGATAGGTATAGTTAGCGTTAATAACCGTGAGATAAAAAGTCAAAGGCAAGCCGCTGCACAGGAGTGAGGGAAACGGAATTATAAAATAATAGAGACAGAAACATTTAAACAACAAAAGCGGCTCCTTTGTTATCCAAACACATAAGGATACATAAGTGCGAGAGAGCTAGCGTATATTTGTTAAGGAAACGAGTTAGAAAGAGATGTACTTATTTACGGAGGACACAGTGGACGAATGTGGAACTCTGGAAGGAAGAAGGGGCAGTCAAGTCGGGATCGTGGAACGAAGAGGTGCGCGTACGCATCTTAAGGAAATTTTGAGGTTAGGTTGAAGCCGGATAGAGAGCGTGTTCAATTATTAAATTCAGTAAATGTTCTGTTAGGTGAAGATATTAAATTTCTCTGAATTATATTTTATCAGTGTTAGTTTATTTGTAGTTTACAATATGAAAGTTAGTGAAGTGATGAGTGGTTGAGTGATGAAAATAAATAGAGAATAAATTAAAATATAAAAGGTTCGCGACGCGTAAAATAATTTATTTAAAATATGGTTTAGTGTTGTGTTGTGTTTTAGATAGGATTTGTCTCGGCAGAGGTCGTGAGTTTTAGATATAATTATGGAATCAAATAACTTGTTTTAATTATTTGATTCTACTTGTTGAAATGTCTGACAAAACTTACTATTTAAAACTGTGATAATTATAATTTGAGAGATGTTTCATCAGCATTTAATTTTAAGTTATTTTATTTTCTTGTGTTGTTTTCTTGTATATTCTGTAATGAGACGCTCTTACTTTACAAATCAATTTAAATTCACTGGGTTTTCTATTCTTTCGGTGAGACTATGCTTTAGTAGTTAATCGAAGGAATAATAGGAATTAGTGGAGGATTTAGAATCTGAGTATTGATTTATTTCTCAAAAGAGGATAAAATAAATCAAGAATTCAAAATAGAATTATTAATGTTAGGTTAAATTATAAAATAATGCATGTATGTATAATAAAAATATATTACACAATTACACGTTTAAATACTCTACAAAATACTTGCAAACAATTGAATAATTGAATTGAAAGTAGATTGATATCATTCTCGTCAATATTTTATCTTTATCAATTGTTAGCTATTATTTAAAGGTAACTATTTTAAAATCCATAATATCAGATTCCTAAGTGTTTCCCTTATTTTGAACTTAAGTCTTTGTCAAGGCATCTTTAGACATTAAGAGTTTCAGGAAATAAAATGAGAAAATAATACTCAGAAACTATTGACACCGAATTATATTATTAGTAAAAAACATAGTTATTTTACAAATAGTAAGTGAGTGAGTTAATACTACAATTGACAATCATTCGGTTGTTTAGGAATTATCGTGTATATTGTTGTTAAAAGACGTTAAGAATTTCAACTGTAAGTAGGTGTAGTATGGTTCGTTGAGAACATGAAGTTGCATTTAAATAAATTGGAGAAGAAGAATTAAGTCATCATAGTGAAGTGTAACATAACTTCATTAATTAATTAATTCCGTCTGTCTGTATAATAATTTATGTATGCATGTTTGCATGAATTTATGTATGTGTGTCTAAAATATAAGTAAGTGAGTAAGTAATTTCACTCTCTGCTATAATTTGTGTTAAGTTAAAATATCATAGGGGTGAATTTATTAGAATTATCTGAGTAAGGTTAAATAGTTCTTCGATATTCCATAGAGTTTATAAGAGAATTTATGTATGTATGTCTAAAATATAAGTAAGTGAGTAGGTAAATTCACTCTCTATTATAATTTGTTAGAAGTTAGAAAATTATGGGGGTGTGGGAGTGAATTATAATTATTTGAGTAAAGGGAAAATAACTGTTCTTAGCTATTTCAAGAGTTATGAGAAGAAAACTGTCAAACTATTTTTATTTCAGCGGTTTAAGTATGATAATCCTAAGATTAAAAGAAGACGACGGAGGTTTGTGTATTGTACTATTTAGCACTAACTTGGTTCTATTAATTTCTTGCAGTAATTATTATTTTCTTGTTTAGTTACTAATATAATATTCTACTCATCATAGAGAGAGTTAATAACCAAGCTGGTATAGTCCATTGTCATAATAAGTGATTGTAGTAAATATTTTAACAATAGTAAAGGGATATATCACTTATTGTACAAAGATAGATAACGCATGATAGATATTATACACTTCAGTTTTAAATTGATATTTATTACTTTACAGATGAAAATGTTTTTATGTTGATCTTTACTTTACTCATTTGAGTTATTTACAATGTTATTGTAAGTTCGTTTATTTTAATTATGATTTGCAGGTAACATTTTTAAATCATTTAGTACAATTTCTTCCACTTAATCATACAGGTTTAAATTGATTCTTAATTTTCTTACTATATGACTTGAGCATATTTATTATAATTGTTAGCGTTCGTGGTTATAGGTGAAGATGCAATGAACGAGCAAACGCTAATATGTGTTTACATTTCAGTAATTTTATAATATATAGTATTACTTCATACATCGGAAGAAGGAGTTCTCTGGTTCCAGTAGATGGCAGATTTCGTGAACTATATGTTCATAATTTATTGTACATAGCTTTTGAGGTGATGGTAGATCCTAAGTCAATGCAAATTTGACCTGTAATTGATGAACATTCTGATACTGTTTATAAGTGATCGTGTTCGTTGTTCGGACGGTAAGGTTAGGTCTCGCTCAGACGCCTATCGGTGCTTTCCTTTACCGCAGAGCTGATCATTTATGAAAATAGGTCAGCGGGCAGTGACACTTTACATGTAATTATTATTATTGATTTACTACTGAACATACATAATACACATTACATTTACATTCTGGTGTGGAATTTAAGTGATCGTGTTCGTTGTTCGGACGGTAAGGTTAGGTCTCGCTCAGACGCCTATCGGTGCTTTCCTTTACCGCAGAGCAGATCATTTGAATAATACATTTGCGATAAATATTCAAAGAATACATTGTTATCAAGCACATCAGTCACTTACATGGTCCGATTGGTATTATTGAGAATAAGGCGTATTGATAATAAGGCGAAGCAAAAGCATAAATGCAAAAGGCGTAAATAATACTATGTTAGTTGGGATTCCTAAGATATTTATTTATTTAACTTAAATCAATTCTACGCTGACTATGATTAGACTGTTGTAGCGCTAAACACTCTGAGGTATATTTATGTAAGTGATCATGTTCGTTGTTCGGACGGTAAGGTTAGATCTCCCTTCAGACGTCTATCGGTGCTTTCCTTTGCCGCAGAGCTGATCTTTTATATATATATTTCAGCAAGCAAATTACTATACCCGCAGCTGACATATTATTCCCCACACTGTACAACGTACTGAGATATAGTAGCTCGTCTAGCCAGCGAGTTAATGTGTATCAGTACAACCCATACATTATCAAACAGCCTCAGCATAATCTTAATCAGCATCATCTTAACAGTTTCAACAACATAGAGCAATAAGCGTAGTGCATAAGATTTCTAAGTTTGTTTATTTGAATTATATTTTAATTGTAGTAAATTAGTAATGAACTGACTTGGTTTCGACTGATTTACGCTTTACTCACTGGAGTATGTTCATAAATCAGTGGCTTGTTCTGGGACAGATGCAATTGTAAGGCCCTTCAAACCGTGCAATCTATGTAGTCTGTTTCTTGAGAGCTCTGATTTGAGGAAATAATGACTGTACGCATATTACTATACACGCGGCTGATATACTTTTCCCCACACTTACATCGGGCTAATTATTCAACAATTTGTTCGGCAAATAAGTTGTTGAATTATTAGTTCAACCCAATACATTATCAAACATTGTCAGCAAAGGCTGAGTCAGTTGCTTCGGAGTCTTATGCAAAATAGCAATTGGCATAGAAGTAAGTGGTGGAGGGGCATTCTCATGCTTTAGGTTAAGTAATGAAACCTAACAGTTCCTTCTTTCTCTATTTTCCCTTCCATATCCTTAAATTCCTTATATTCCAAAATATAGATAAATGTAAATTCACATTTTAAGAACTGAAAACTATTTCAAACCTAGCATATTTTCTTAACTGTGATTTTATAGTCATAATTTATTAATTTGAGATGAAATGAAATATCATTCATGAGTTAATGCTCCAAACAGTTGTTATTTCAACTATTATGTTATTATATTGAGCTGTTGCTCCTTTTCATACAGGGCCACTGTGCTGCTCCTACGACTTGTAGAGCTAATGCTCCTTCCAACTTCATTAAGAGCCATTGCTCTATTAATATATTGAGCTGTGTTGCTCCAAAGACATGTAGAGCTATAATATTGCTCCGATTGTATATTGAGCTATTGCTCCAATTATGCATTGAACTGATGTTCCACATACTGAGCTATCGCTCCAACTACAAGTAGAGCTGTTGCTCCAACTACAAATAGAGCTGTTGCTCCAACTATATAATGAGCTGTTGCTCCAACGAATCTCCATTGCTTTGCTCCAGTTTTATAATATTGAGCTTATGCTCCATCGATGGCTACGCCTTTACAATCATTAGACTTTGTCTAATAATTATGATTATGAAATTAACAAATATGTTGGATTGAATGGTTACTTTGCTTTTGCGAAGCGTGACGTTGAAGTCAATATTACCTTTGATCCAATATCCACTCAAGGAGAGGGCATTAGGTAAAGTGGCTGGTCCTCATAGAAGTAGGGCGTTGACGGGGCTCCACTTCCCAAAACAAATATTAAATTATTTGTTATGGTATTTCTTTCCTTTCCAATCCTAGAAATCCTATCTAATTATATCTCCTCTTCAAGCTTGCTTGAAGGTAATGTTTTGCTATTTTATTTCAGCATTGTTGTATTCTAATAACATTCTTTATTATTTCAGCATTGTCATTCAATCATTTGATTGAATGCTACATTATATAACTATTGTTCCTCATATTTTAATCTCTCAACTCTAAAAGTTCATGGGTTATATTTAATACGTTACGCAATGAAGAGTTCTAGTAGACGATCATGTGCCTGGAGTGTTGCGAGTTTTATTTTGGTAATTTAGGGTATGTTTTCATCAGAGGGGGTTTGTTACAGAAGACGTATTAATTATTATACAGGGTGTAACGTAAAGGGTATATGAAGCCGAAGGGAGGGTGTTCAGTATCGGTAACTGAACAACTTTTGTTCTACGACTTTTGGAATAAAAAATAAAAATAAATTAATGTCTCATACAAATCGATCAGCTGACCGGTACGAAATGTATGAAAAGTCAAATAATAAATTCGCGAAAATCGAAAAGTCGTAGAACAAAAGTTGTTCAGTTACCGAGGGTGGATACCCTCCCTTCGGCATCATATACCCTTTACGTTACACCCTGTATATAAAAGGATATCACTCACTTATAGGTATTGTTGAATTCGGCAATTAGACCGACAGTTACACACATACAGATACACACGCACACATATGTGTGCAATATGGCATATGACGTGTGTTATTTGTATGCCAGGATATGTATCCTATTGTTTGCTAGGATCGCAGCAGACGGAGGTCCATCGTCTCTGCCTACTCCTGCGGGAAATAAAGGCGTGAGCTTATGAATTATGAATGAAGTTTTTTTTTTATCTATAATTGTTTAGGGATATTTGTACACATAAAGTGACGATGCCAATCCCATCGTACCTATTCTAAATTAACCTATCTACTTAAATTTTATAAAAAATCGAGAACAAAGAATGAAGAAAAAAAAGAATGAATGAAGGTAATTTACTATTAAGTAATTAACATAAGGTTATTATTATTTTGTACAGTTTTAACTTTAATTATAGGTAGAATATCTGTACTTTACTATTTACCACATAAGGTTTAACGTTAGGGATTTCACGTTGTCCCTTCTCTATAGCCACGATAAACCACCCCTTCTGGCCAAAAGTCCGGTATAGTATAGCAATGTCTTTTCCCGGGAACTTTCAAGGTACAACTAGGCAGCTGAAAAGCATTTTATCTCTTGCCAAGCAGGACGCAGTGAGGTAAGCAATGGGTAAAACCATTTTTTATTGATTGCATAATAGAATTTCAATAATTATAATCGTTTACTTCAGGTTCCCTTGCTTACAAAATTGTATTTAAAAAAAATAAAAAAAATAAACGTTTTTATTAAAGACAGCATACACAATCATTTGCCAATGTCATGTTACAGATAATTCAATATATAATAGTCTTCTATCCTCCTTTATTCCTCCAGAAGATATCTTCACCCTGGGTAGCCACGTCTTCATGCCTTCATCCAGAGGAGACGCCGTAGCGTCATCACTCTGGACGAAGCAGCTCGACAGTCACGTTCACTCCCGAGCTTGTAGCGGGAACTCTTGATAAAAGCTATTTTCAAGAGAACCCCGAAAATATGGTATTTGAAATTAGTTTTTCGATATACCAATTAATGCCAAAGCACGCTTCATTCTTTTTTTGGCAAAACGAATTTAGTATAGAGTTTCTATGGATTTAGTAAAACACAGACGTTACATTCACTGTAATTTTTTAAAGATGTATTTTTTTAATAATCTTAACACGATTTTATCCACCTTTTTCGAATCATACGAACAAAACATACGTGGATTAGTTTTTCTTTTAAAAAGAGGCCGGTAACATACCTCAATGCGGCCCATACCTGCACCGACCGCGGACCTTTATTGTGCTAGTGACAAACTACATCAGACGTTTAATAAAAGCAACGTTGAGAAATGCCCCGACAGCCGGGGCCCTTTGTTGGGACCAGGTACGTAGGCAGGGTTAATAGGGACCCTAAATAGAAAGGTAAAAATAAAGAGTGCAATAAAGAACTCATGCAAGGCAAGGGCTATGTGTATTATTATGTAATTATTATGCATGGCCTTTGTCGCTAACTGCCGGTGCAAGCGTTCACTAGTTTGATTCCTAACCTCTGGACAAATGTGGTGATTTTTTTTTTCATCACGGCCTGGATTCCAACCAGTGACCTTGCCATTCGCATTTCCCCGCATATTTGCATGAAAACGCTTGGGAGTCAAAACCTATAGGTTACTTCCCGTTGACCTACAATTATGAAACGCAAGAAGCTAGGTTTAATAGCACAAGTAAAGAATAAATCCGAAAAATGTATTTATTGTAAATGTTTTTTGTTACTACGAACTTATATTTGCAGATGATGAAATCATTGCGAGTATGTCGATGTATGGGCATATTATTTTACGAACGGCAAAGTTAAGTTGGTCATTAAGTCGAGTTTATCTAGCATAATTACGGGGATAAGTTACGTTGCACGATACCCTCGGTGCGCGAGTCAGACAGCCGACTCGCACTTGTCCGTTTTTTTTCCTTTTGAGACATGGAACCATAAAAATAATAATTATTGCATTTCAATTAGGTACCTACTTGTTGAAATACCACTATAAAATTGTACTTTTATTAATGCACATTTACCCCAAATTTGACTAATTTTCAGGAAGTTATCCCAGTTTATCTTTTGGACCCTGTTTAATTCTATCCTGACTACGTGCCTGGCAACATCGTTTGTAAATGCGTCTCAAACAAATATTTTTGCGAGGGGGAGTCGGAAAATATGCGGCTTAAGAAAGGAATTGTTATTACAAAAGAAAAGATCAAACGAATATTAAAGGATGTTATTAAAAGAAGTCACTTTCAAATCTCAACTTGTTATAAATACCACGACCGCAACCACGTTACAACTGCAAAATGTGGACGGGCACTAATTTATATGAAAATAAATAAGTACTTATATATTCATACATACCACATTTTGCAGAGGGTCTAGTTCACGATGTCGAAAGTGACTACATCGACGGTCGCTATATCGAAAACGCAACATCGATGGGTCACTGCATCAACAGTACACCACATCGATGGTACGCTGCGTCGACAGTACACCATACCCATGGGTCACTGCATCGACAGAACACTACATCGATTGCACTCTGCATCAACAGTACACCACATCGATGGTACGCTGCATCGACAGTACACCATACCGACGGGTCACTGCATCAACAGTACACCACATTGATGGTACGCTGCAGCAACAGTGCACTATATCGATGGTACGTTGCATCGACACTACACCATACCGACGGGTCACTGCATCGACAGTACACCACATCGATGGCACGCTGCATCAATAGTACACAATATCCATGGTACGCTGCATCAACAGTACACTATATCGATGGTACAGTCGACGACAGAGATAAGTATACAGGGGGCCTCAATAAGGTTGAGATTTTCTCAAAAACTACTGGACCGAATTTAATAATTCTTTTACAGTTACATAGGTTTCACTTCTATCTATCAAACAGTGAAAGAATTTTTGCAATAGGTCAAGTAGTTTTTGAGAAAATCTCAACCTTAAAAACTCTCCTGTACACCTTTCTCTGTGTTCCACCGTACGCTGCATCGACAGTTCACCATACCGACGGGTCACTGAATCGACAGTACACCACATCGATGGTACGCTGCATCAACTGTACACTATATCGATGGTACGCTGCATCGACAGTACACCATACCGATGGGTCACTGCATCGACAGTACACCACATCGATGGTACGCTGCATCAACAGTACACTATATCGATGGTACAGTCGAAGACAGAGATAAGTATACAGGGGGCCTCAATAAGGTTGAGAATTTCTCAAAAATACTTGTCCGAATTTAATCATTCTTTTACAGTTGCATAGTTTTTACTTTTATCTATCAAAACAGTGAAATAATTTTTGCAAGTAGTTTTTGAGAAAATATCAACCTTAATAACTCCTGTACACCTTTCTCTGTATTAGAAACCTACTTAGCTCTCACGCGAAGCAATAGTGATAAGGTAACCTGCCTGTCGTAAAAGGCAACTTAATATAACAATTAAAACTAAACCACTCAATCATATAGCGGAATAATATCGGAACTGACATACTGACATGCATTTTGATCATTCAATAACGTTCGCAGTAAACTAGTTACCAGGCTCTCATGACTTTGTGAGAGTGAGAAACTGTAAAACAACAGTAAACTGCGTCTATTCCTGCCCTCGACCGTTGCGCAAAAGGGAGTAAATGTTTTACGCGAATCGAGTGCCTCGGCCAATTTGCATTTATTACCTTACGTGCTTTTGTCTGCGAGCCGTGGGGTCGTGAGGCTCTATTTACGGGATAACAGGCGTGCGTATTTTCGACGTGAAGTGACGAGGCGTGGAAATGAAGTGACGGTCACTATTATTCACTAGAAATGGTTGGTTCGTGCTCACAAAAGCCTTGGAGTGACTTTAGGCTTTTCTAACATAGAGAAAGGGTTTTTAAGGTTGAGAATATCTCAAAAACTACTACTTGAACTTTTGCAATAATTGTTTCACTTAATTGTTTTTTTAATTCGAATCAGTTCAAAATAACTACTATATATATAACCTAAATATATATATATATATAAACTAAACTAAAAACTATATGTACAATAGGTCGGTTACTTGAACTATCTGAATGACTTAGCATTACAAATAGTTCAACCGATCCCCGTTGTCCGGCAACGTGCCCAAAATGCTGGCGGCATTTCCCCTCTGGATCGCTAGGCTGATCCTTTGGGCGAAATACAGGCCAGCATTTTGGTCACGTGTGGACTCCACGAGCCGCCCCGACAGGTCTTTATAAATTTCCATGGCTCTCGGCCCCCACGGACCCAGCGTCTGTGTGTCTGTTCAACTTAATTGTTAGATTATTATTATTGAAAATATGTTATATGTTTAAGTTTAATATTTAAATAATTACCTACCGTCGATTTTCAGCGGTCTTCCTTCATAAACAACAGATTTTTTAAAATTCTTTACATTTACATAGTGTTAAACTATCGACTAGTATACTTCGTGTGTACAGTCGAAGACAGTGATAAGTATGCAGATGTCCTCGATAAGGTTGAGATTTTCTCAAACACTACTGGATCGAATTTAACAATTCTTTTACAGTTACATAGTTTTAACTTTTATCTATCAAACAGTGAAAGAATTTTTGCAATAGGTCAAGTAGTTTTTGAGAAAATATCAACCTTAAAAACTCTCCTGTACACCTTTCTCTGTGTTCCACCGTACCTAACTAATTAGTTAAGTAGTTTATTGAAAAAAATATTCGAAATTTTCAAACTCGAAAATTCAAGAAGTATTTAACTATTATTGTGACCTGATACTGCAGTATTGCATATAAATATACAGTACCAACTTAGAGTAGGTGTATTTGGTCTCATTGGAAAGGTATCAAGGTATCAAGACTATAATGTAGCTCTTTATTGTATATAAAAAATTTAAAAAATGTTTCATTCCACTTTCAGCCATTTTAAATTCCTTATAATAACTTTACGAGAAAAAATGCAAAGAAATATACTTCCCAACTCCCATTTCTCCCATTTAATTAATACAATTAATTAAAAAACCGGTTAATTCCAGATTTCTCGCCCAAACTGTTTAATTCACGCCCCCAAAATCGTAAGCACGTACACAATAATCCGCGCAACGGCAATAGGCGCTAAAGGTCGCTAATAGTCGTTAGTCGCCATCACGCCTGCGGGCCAACTGTTTTAATCACTGCTAATATAACTGCAGTTACATTAATACCAGCGGATTTGACCCACATACCACTTACTTATCATTCATCATCATCATCAGTCTATTTATATTGCCCCACTGCTCGGGCACAGACCTTCCCTTACATCGAGGGAGCTGGGGCCATGATCCACCACGCGGGCCCACTGCGGATTGGCGGATTTCACATGCCTTAGATTTTTTTCTTCTTCTAGGGCATGCAGGTTTCATCACGATGTTTTCCTTCACCGTTTTGAGAGCACTCGGTGAATGTACGTAAGTTTCTCCGTCGAAAAAACCGAGGATAACTCATTGGTACATGGCTGCCCTAGGTGGGAATCGAACCTGGGACCTTCCGTAATCGCAAGTCTGTTGACCCAACCACTGAGCCACCGTGCTCTCTCTTGCTTACTTATCATTACATTATCCAAAACCTTTGTTCAGGCGTATCTGGGTGCATGCCACCTCATTTCTCATGCACCTTCACGGCGGACGTAGATGCCATAAACTGTGGTGAAACTGTACCGGTCATTCCGGTAATCAATTGAAAATACTCTTCAATATGTTGACACATAGGTAGGTAGGTACTTTTGCCACAATCAGAGCTTTTAAAATGATTCATACTAAATTAATATTCATATTGTTAACACATGACCCTCCTTATTGCCCAGTCGGGTAAAAGTAATTGAATTTATTTTTAGTTTGCATTTTGTTAGTGGGTAGTTAGGTTTGTATGAACGGGCTGACGATGTCCGCCTTTGACATGGAAAGAAGTAACACATAAGGAAAACTAGGGTTTATTCATTCTAGAATATTAGGTCTGAACATGTTCAATTAAGGTTTAATTTGTTAGTTATTATTAACAAGAAATCGCAATGTTTTCTTTTAATAGTACTTGATACTTGGTATGATTTGAATGGCATGAACTCCCACAGAATGACAACCAATGGGAAACGTTCTACGGACTTACGGTTTCCGCCCTTGATGTGGAGGGAAGGCTCGCATAGGGAAATTAGGGTTGATTTATACTAGAGTATTAGCTCAAGGGAACATTTAATGAGGGTTTAATTTATTAGTTATTATTATGAACGAATAACAATCTTTCCTTTTAATAGTACTTGGTATGGGTTGAGTAGTACGAACTTCGATATAGTAACAGCCAATAGGAAGCGTTCTTACTTCAGAGCATCGCGTGACATTTTCGAGGGAAGGGGTTAGGCAACGCTAGCTTAAATAGATTTTTTCGACACGCGGTCAAGGACTTCTTACGGGGCTTCAAGAGGAGACGCTGCTGGAATTAATTATTCACGGGCCTTCAAGAGGGACACATCAAGACGAGGAGACGCTGCTGGACTGGCTGCCGGACCATCAAGAGGAGACGCTGCCGGACCATCAAGAAGAGACGCTGCCGGGCTGGGAAGAGGCGCCAATGGAGCACTACGCATGGCCAAGGAAGCAACCATAGCTTAGCCTAGCTTAGTTGGCGGGAATTTATTACGCAGTGAGTGATAGTAGGCTCTTTTAGTTTTAAACTTCTTTATATTGAAGTTTATTTTATTGGATATCTTATTTATCTATTATATTTCCCACGTAGGGACACTTAGGACAAATTCTTCCTATTTCCATCACCTATACCTGTTTCCTAACCAAATTCCTCCTAAATCAACCAGCCCGGTACAGGACAAGACACCTTTATCCTGTGTTAGTATTATAACAATCTCGTCTGAGTCTGGATGAGAGTGCCGGGTAACCTTTCCTCACATTCCATGATCCAACTGCTTGGAATCCCAGCGATTTCAAGTGAAGAAAGGTACTTATGTGTGCATATATGTATTTATTATATCTAATCCCATTATCGAGAGTTCGTGAGTATACGTTAATTGTTGCTAATCACATATTTTATTACAGCTACTCTCTCGACGGTAGTTTTATATGATTGTTCTGTGCGCCACGTGTTGGGATTTGCACTGAACCTAGTATAATTTTATTCTCTTTCGACGGTAGTTTTATATGATTGTTCTGTGCGCCACGTGTTATTATCTGCAGTGAACCTAGTATAATTTTTATTCTCGCGCGACGGTAGTTTTATACGATTGTTCTGTGGGCCACGTGTTAAATTTTGCATTGAACCTAGTAGAATTATAGTGTTATTAGTGAATGAAGCCATAGATTGTGACCCGATGGATATTTTAATACGTCAATGTGGTTTTAGACTATATATTTATACCCCTATTGCCCGGACCATGATCCACCACGCGGGCCTAGTGCGGATTGGCGGTTTGCACATGTCATAGATTTAATTTCTACGGCATGTAGGTTTCATGTCGATGTTTTCCTTCATCGTTTTCTTGGTTTAGGTAAAGGTTTATCTTACTTTATAATCTTTATAGTGTGTAAATAAGTAAGTAGTTGACAGTGAAATTCTTAAATAAATTCTATAAACAACCAAGACATAACTATTGCGGTTAATGGAAGGAGTGAGACGTTTTAAGAGTCAGTAACTATAGTCAATTAAGGCTCATCCATCCCTTAATTGGCTCCTACCTAGGTGCAGTCCTACGGGGAGGCGAGGGCAGAGAGAGATATTGTTTGCATGTGTGCCCCTGTCAATACTATTGAAATTACGAACAAGTGTGGTTGTTTTATTTTCCCCTGACCTACCTATAAACTGTATTTACCTGAGATATTTCTTTGTTGTGTTTTAGTGTGTGTTTAATTAATGTCTCTTTTCCCATATTAGCATTTGATCCGCGTGGATTTCTTTGTGATTTATTTTACATCTGTGTATTACTGTGTCTTCAATGGTGGTGGAGAGCAAAGCGAACCTAGCCTTAACATAGATGGAACTGAGGTCTAGCATCATAGTTGAATTGAATTAGCATTCAATTCAATTCAATTTACCTTTAACGTCCTTGCGGCGCCATATGTTAGCACTGGTTTGTCTATAGATCTACAATACATCAACTCTCTGGTGCTTTTGTGAGCAAGCTATTTACTTTATGATCAGTCTGTGATTGGAAGGGCCCGGCAAGCTGTTTCAATATCCAGTGGTCTTATTGGAGGCTAGTTCGTGAGAGTATTGGGGCAAGCAGTAACACTATACCCGCAGCTATCAAATTTTCCCCACTCTGTACGCCGAATTAGCTGTGTGGAGTATCGTCTTGGCCGATGATGTAAAGCACGGCTTATTCAACCTTCAACTATGACCAAACACAGACGAATCAAGGCTAATTCAGTAATATTGAATGCTAGGCTTTACTTTTATTCTATTCCAATCTAAAATCCTCCAAGGTATCTTTGTCCTATCTGTCTAAATCCTAACCAACTCCTTTCTGATTTCTATACATTAATTGTAACTTGTTTTATTTGTGAACAATCGCTTCAGTCTGTCTTATTCTTACCGTTACTACAATTCATTCTATTCTTATATTATTCCTACAGGAAATATAAAAGGTATTGATCCTGCCTTTTATTTTGTGGAAAGGTATCGAACCTACCTTTCCAGTTGTACAAGGTATCGAACCTACCTTTGTACGCACAATGTGCAAATACTTGACCAGAAGGTCTGAATTACTACCTAATTGGATTAAACCAATTCTATCAGTAACTGGGCACTCCAGAACCACTAGAATGAATCTAGTAATATTAAGAACTTCAATAGGAGGGACTGAAAGATTATTAGTCTTGCGAAATAGCAGCTTTTAATATCAGATTCCCCTCCATCATCCATTCTGAGGAGACACGCATCCTGGCTGGTGTCTATCGCCTCGATGGCGGTGGTGTGGAGCCAGGGGCCGTGAGATCATATTTTTTAAGAGGATAACCTCTTACAGGATATGTCCTCACATCTAACAGTAATTTTTTACAGAGATTCAGATGTCTGAGTAATTTTCTTCACTTCTATCCAGAATTCCAGACTTATTCTCCACCAGTACCTACCTATTTATATATTTCTTGTGTAATTCTTCTTCTTTTATGTGAAACTCGTCTTAAAGTCGATATTAACCTATTTTTCTGGTTGCAGGCAACCTCCGTTTACGGTTTTAATATTAGTTGTAAGATCCTCTCTCAATTAGCCATTCTAATTGTTTATTTTCATTTTCAATATAAATTGTATAAGATCTTTGAAAGTTTCATAGGGTTGACTCGTAGTCATGGTAGTTCTGTAAATATATTGCCGAGGTTTAGTATTGTGTTCAGGCCCTGGGATGGGCAATGAATAATGTGAAAAGGTAATTAATTGTATCCAAGTCTGTTCATCCGTAATACCTTATTTTCCATTTTAACGAATATCATTTTGTACTATAGATAGGGACGTATTTGAAACTTGTTTGAATTAGATTTAAGATAACTTAGCCTAAGTTTTATTAATCGTGCTAGTAATAAGAAGATGCTGTATGATAGGTTCTGTCAATAAATGTTTTTATGTTTTAAACCTGACTAATGTTTCTTTTCTCAATCCTGTAAATGCGATCTCAAAACCCTTGAAGATTCTGAGTGTTACTACAGTAGGAAATAACAACGTAGGGTAGACGATCACGATTTGGCCTTTAATTAATTATAGTAGATAATTTACGTTCATTATTATTAATTCTTTAGTATTAGCTTTATTTGCAACAAGTTTAGTAAGAGCTTTGGTAAGTATCTTAAAGCTTCATGTTGTAGGTAGCTTTCACGTAAGAGCTTTTCCCGTTCTTGTAGGTTTTCTCCCCTTCAGGAACTTCTCGTAGCTTTAGGGGGGTTGCGTAGATGGGGGGATGCTTAAGGGCGGGGTGGGATCGTCACAATATGGTTGCCTAATTCCCAGGATGTGTATATATCTATGTATTACGTATGTTATATTGTGTATTTATGTATATTATTATGTATTTATGTATATCTTTAATGTGGACTTCGGTCCACAATATGGTTCCGTGTAAACAAATGAGGGGTTTATGAGATCGCTTGCAGGTTTGATGAATTGATTCATTACAGGTTTACTAGGTTAAATTCGTGCGTAAAATAGGTATTTACATAAATTTAATTTTAGTTAGGATTTTAGGAAGTTTCAGGAATCGGGGGTGCGTTAATGGGTTAAGGTTAGTCGTAATTCTTAATTAATAAATAAAGTAAGGTAAGAGTTCGTAAGGTATAATCTCGTAGCAAAATTGCTAAGATATTCCACTGCGTGAATGTACGTAGATGCATAAGAGTTACGATGAATGAGGAGGAGGTATGGTGTCATGATCGCGGAAGACTGAATTCCGTCGTCTCTGTCTACCCCTATGGTAGACACGCATGGGTTTATGTATTTGAGGTTATGTATACTAAAGTTGTACTTATACTCAAGTTGTGTATGGGTTCTTAATTCTTATGTATACCTTAGGTTGCATGGGTACTCGAGTTTATGTAAGTACTTGAGTTTGTAAACTGAGGTTGTATACTTAACGAGTTCTGTGGTAGATCGCATACATTGTGTAAGATGTATTTAGGTAACTCTGTCGGTAATTATAGGAAGTTCGGCTAAGGAGTGTCATGTCAAACGGGGAAATGGGGGGTGTCAGGATTGTAGGAGATGGGGGGTGTCAGGATTGTAGGAGATGGGGGGTGTCAGGATTGTAGGAGATGGGGGGTGTCAGGATTGTAGGAGATGGGCGGTGTTCTCTAGTTACTATTCCAGGAGATTTGTTATTAACAGAGCTGCCTATCCGGGGGGGTGATACCCCACCCTTAATAAGATTTGCATGGGTAATGTTTCCGGATTTATGTATGTCTGTCCTCTTGTAATGTTTCATTTTAGAAGAAGGGTTCTCAAGGTGTGTATGACTGTCTCGTTGCGATTTCTTGTATACTAATTTGCTAGGTGTTTTGATGTATAATGTATTATTACATTATTCTTGGTCAAGAGATTGCAGTGGGATACATAGGTACAGAGCTGCCTATCCGGGGGGGTGATACCCCACCCTTAATAAGTTATGTTTAGATGTGGGTAAAAGTTAGATTCTCATAAGTTACTTTTGCATGTATGTCGGTCCGTTTGTCACTTCTAGTAAGGTCTCGGAAAATGGAATAATCAGGATGGCGGCAGATGGAAATCCATCGTCGCTGCCTACCTCCATGCGAGGCTGGCGTGAATTTGAATGTATGTAGATAGTTTCAAAGTTGAGTAATTGTTAGGTTTTCTCAGGGTAAGAAAGACTGCATAGGCCGGGGGTGAGGCCGGCCAGGGGGTATTTGGAAGAGTTAACCATAAACTTAGGTTAGCTTCATTTCTCTGAATCCACGCTTAGACGGTTTCACATTTTGATAAAAACTTATAGGTTAGATTTGAATCGTGCTTATTTAAAGTCGCGTTTATAACTAACGTAGGTATTTTTATTTTAGGGATACTAGGTAGGTTCCTCTGTCTCGTGTCTGTTTCATGTTGTATCTGCAAACAGGACACCTCAGGTTGTACTGTTCGTCATAAATCTGGGTTAACCTCATTTCTGTTAAACTTCGTTTTGACACTTTCACACTTCCATAAAAGCCGTTTTATGTCTAGCATTGTTTTAACAATAGCTTACTAGGTAGGTAGAGATGTTCACCAACTCCGTCTGCGGGAAATAGGCGGGTAGGTTGTTAGTCATAAGCTTGGGTTAACTTCATTTCCCTTAACAAATGTTCATCATCGATAAAAACTGTTAAGTTAGGAAGGGAGGGCCCATAATATGTCTAGCATTGGTTTAGGGATATTAGGTAGGTAAGTGGTTATATGTTCATATCTGTCTGCGGAAATAGGAGTCACATTATGCCGTTAGCCATAAACGTTGGTTAACGTAGCTTCCCTTTATCCATATTTCGTCACGTTCACAGATCGATAAAAAAACGTAGGAATTTTATTTTAACCTGTGGCCTAACCTTAAGTCACGGTTATGTCTGGCATTGTTTTGGTAATATTAGGTAGGTTCGGTTGTCTCGTGTGTCTGTTTCATGTAGTATCTGCGTATGCTAGAACAGGACACACCAGGTTGTATTGTTAGCCATAAATCAGTTAACCTCATTTCTGTTCCGTTCTGGTTTAACCTGTGGGTTAACGTTAAGCCGCGTTTATGTCTAGCATTGGTTTAGGAAGAACACTAGGTAGGTAGACTATAAAATCCATTAGGATTGTGGTTTAACCCGTGGGTTAACGTTAAGCCATGTTTATGCCTAGCATTGGTTTAAGAATACTATTTAGGTAGATACGTTAATCGATCGATCTTTTAGCCATGATCGTAGGTTAACCTCACTTCCCTTGAACCATGATCGTCAATTTCACACATCGTTAAAAACCGTAGCAACCGTGTTTTGAGCCGTTGGGCAACTTTAAGTCACGTTTATGTCTAGCATCGTTTTAGGGGCACTAGGTAGATACGTCCGTCTTCGCCGTCTAGGTACAGCGACGGGAAACAAGGTTGAGGTTACATATTGTGGGTAGGTAGATGTTTGAGTGCGTGCTCACGGTTATGCTATCATTTAATTTTTACTCACTACCTTCCATTTTTCAGATTTGACTAAGTAGGTACTTTCAAATTGTTGATTTATTTATTTGTTGATTAATTTCAAATAATTGTTGACTCTGATCGTTGATAGGTTTGGCTGACTGTAGGTTCGCTGTCGAGGTGGGATTTGTTGACAACAATCGTTCCAGTTAAGCAACGTTGGTCAATATTTTAGATGGGTGACCGCTTTTGTCTTTTGCCTGAACGATCTTTCAGGTTAAGCAACGTTGGGCGAGGTCAGGACTTGGATGGGTGACCGCTTTTGTATTGTATCTTTGGTTGTGTAGGCAATAGTAAGCCTAAGATTTAGATAAGTATTTATTTTGGGTTACATTATTAGCACGTGTTGCCTAATCGTTTCGGATAAGCAACGTAGGGCGAAGTATTGACTTGGATGGTTTACCGCTAGGGTTTGTCGTCATTAATTTGTTTGATTGTTTCAGAAGCTGTAGAAGTATGTTAGCAAGCGCTAGGCGCTCGCGCAGTAAGTGGAATTTTCAACGGATCTCATAATTTTATTTTGTTAAATAGGTTTGAATCGGCGTGTCATAATATTACATCCTTGTATACTTAGTTGTAATGGCGTATTATAGGGGGAGCTAGCGTCGTCATTGTCATCAGCGCCATCTATCAGTTTCGGTTAGAGGTTCTAGGTTAGCTCAGTGTTTTAGGTTCGCTACCAATTAGCAGACGCAACAAGCGTGGTGATGTGGTTCGGCTCATTCGAGTATAGATAAATATTGTTTTTATTTATTCTAATAGGTGTTGCCATTTAGGCGTAAAAGTTACTAATTCAGTAGATACTTTTATAAGTGGGTTTCGTAGGAACTCTGTAGATTAGGTTAGGTAAGACCTATATTTTAGGCAAGGCTTTTCGAATTCAATTTTAAATTCCAACCAGTCTGCTTCGTATATCGTGTAGCTAATTAAAATAAATACATCTCACGATAATACTAGTAATGAAATAAATAAAAACTTCTTAATTTTAAATCATTGTCATATTATGTTTACTAATTTGATTTTGACGAGGTGACAACACTGGCATCAAATCATTGTCAGATTTGAGGAAAATTTTCGGTAAGAAGTCGGGTTTTCTTATGAATTGTTTGTTTGTTATAAATAACAGTATTTACAGTAAATTGTGTTGTGATATGTCGTATGTATTCGCTTAGCAGCATCAATATATTCGTGTGGAATGACGCATAGAAAAAGTTTTTTTTTTGCAAGTTCGCATTTGGTACGTTCGCATGTTGTAGGTAGGTTTCAATATTTCAAGTTATTATTTAGGTTGTGATTATTAGCAAGATAGTGTCGTCGTCGTATACTTTGTATATTCGGGAATATGTTCCATTCGGGAACTTCAGGGAATGGTAGACGAGGTAGGGTGCACCTATTGTGGGTACAGGGTCGGTTGACCTCAGGGTGAATTAGGAATTTAGGATGTGAATTGTCATTATTCGTTTTAACATTGGTTTCAATCTCGTTCCAGGGCGCGGAGAGATGGTATGTTTTGATGTTCTTTGCGGGAGCTGTGAGACTGATCGTTACGATGAGGGTTGAGTTACATTTATCAATGTACATGAAGTGGCAAGGCGGAAGAAGTTGTATAAGGTATGAGTATTTTCCTTGAATGGTTGGATAATCAAGCCTCAGATATTATAAATAATATCTTCGTTTAATTCTCCAGGGGGTGGTGTACCGGTCATTCCGGTAATCAATTGAAAATACTCTTCAATATGTTGACACATAGGTAGGTAGGTACTTTTGCCACAATCAGAGCTTTTAAAATGATTCATACTAAATTAATATTCATATTGTTAACACATGACCCTCCTTATTGCCCAGTCGGGTAAAAGTAATTGAATTTATTTTTAGTTTGCATTTTGTTAGTGGGTAGTTAGGTTTGTATGAACGGGCTGACGATGTCCGCCTTTGACATGGAAAGAAGTAACACATAAGGAAAACTAGGGTTTATTCATTCTAGAATATTAGGTCTGAACATGTTCAATTAAGGTTTAATTTGTTAGTTATTATTAACAAGAAATCGCAATGTTTTCTTTTAATAGTACTTGATACTTGGTATGATTTGAATGGCATGAACTCCCACAGAATGACAACCAATGGGAAACGTTCTACGGACTTACGGTTTCCGCCCTTGATGTGGAGGGAAGGCTCGCATAGGGAAATTAGGGTTGATTTATACTAGAGTATTAGCTCAAGGGAACATTTAATGAGGGTTTAATTTATTAGTTATTATTATGAACGAATAACAATCTTTCCTTTTAATAGTACTTGGTATGGGTTGAGTAGTACGAACTTCGATATAGTAACAGCCAATAGGAAGCGTTCTTACTTCAGAGCATCGCGTGACATTTTCGAGGGAAGGGGTTAGGCAACGCTAGCTTAAATAGATTTTTTCGACACGCGGTCAAGGACTTCTTACGGGGCTTCAAGAGGAGACGCTGCTGGAATTAATTATTCACGGGCCTTCAAGAGGGACACATCAAGACGAGGAGACGCTGCTGGACTGGCTGCCGGACCATCAAGAGGAGACGCTGCCGGACCATCAAGAAGAGACGCTGCCGGGCTGGGAAGAGGCGCCAATGGAGCACTACGCATGGCCAAGGAAGCAACCATAGCTTAGCCTAGCTTAGTTGGCGGGAATTTATTACGCAGTGAGTGATAGTAGGCTCTTTTAGTTTTAAACTTCTTTATATTGAAGTTTATTTTATTGGATATCTTATTTATCTATTATATTTCCCACGTAGGGACACTTAGGACAAATTCTTCCTATTTCCATCACCTATACCTGTTTCCTAACCAAATTCCTCCTAAATCAACCAGCCCGGTACAGGACAAGACACCTTTATCCTGTGTTAGTATTATAACAATCTCGTCTGAGTCTGGATGAGAGTGCCGGGTAACCTTTCCTCACATTCCATGATCCAACTGCTTGGAATCCCAGCGATTTCAAGTGAAGAAAGGTACTTATGTGTGCATATATGTATTTATTATATCTAATCCCATTATCGAGAGTTCGTGAGTATACGTTAATTGTTGCTAATCACATATTTTATTACAGCTACTCTCTCGACGGTAGTTTTATATGATTGTTCTGTGCGCCACGTGTTGGGATTTGCACTGAACCTAGTATAATTTTATTCTCTTTCGACGGTAGTTTTATATGATTGTTCTGTGCGCCACGTGTTATTATCTGCAGTGAACCTAGTATAATTTTTATTCTCGCGCGACGGTAGTTTTATACGATTGTTCTGTGGGCCACGTGTTAAATTTTGCATTGAACCTAGTAGAATTATAGTGTTATTAGTGAATGAAGCCATAGATTGTGACCCGATGGATATTTTAATACGTCAATGTGGTTTTAGACTATATATTTATACCCCTATTGCCCGGACCATGATCCACCACGCGGGCCTAGTGCGGATTGGCGGTTTGCACATGTCATAGATTTAATTTCTACGGCATGTAGGTTTCATGTCGATGTTTTCCTTCATCGTTTTCTTGGTTTAGGTAAAGGTTTATCTTACTTTATAATCTTTATAGTGTGTAAATAAGTAAGTAGTTGACAGTGAAATTCTTAAATAAATTCTATAAACAACCAAGACATAACTATTGCGGTTAATGGAAGGAGTGAGACGTTTTAAGAGTCAGTAACTATAGTCAATTAAGGCTCATCCATCCCTTAATTGGCTCCTACCTAGGTGCAGTCCTACGGGGAGGCGAGGGCAGAGAGAGATATTGTTTGCATGTGTGCCCCTGTCAATACTATTGAAATTACGAACAAGTGTGGTTGTTTTATTTTCCCCTGACCTACCTATAAACTGTATTTACCTGAGATATTTCTTTGTTGTGTTTTAGTGTGTGTTTAATTAATGTCTCTTTTCCCATATTAGCATTTGATCCGCGTGGATTTCTTTGTGATTTATTTTACATCTGTGTATTACTGTGTCTTCAATGGTGGTGGAGAGCAAAGCGAACCTAGCCTTAACATAGATGGAACTGAGGTCTAGCATCATAGTTGAATTGAATTAGCATTCAATTCAATTCAATTTACCTTTAACGTCCTTGCGGCGCCATATGTTAGCACTGGTTTGTCTATAGATCTACAATACATCAACTCTCTGGTGCTTTTGTGAGCAAGCTATTTACTTTATGATCAGTCTGTGATTGGAAGGGCCCGGCAAGCTGTTTCAATATCCAGTGGTCTTATTGGAGGCTAGTTCGTGAGAGTATTGGGGCAAGCAGTAACACTATACCCGCAGCTATCAAATTTTCCCCACTCTGTACGCCGAATTAGCTGTGTGGAGTATCGTCTTGGCCGATGATGTAAAGCACGGCTTATTCAACCTTCAACTATGACCAAACACAGACGAATCAAGGCTAATTCAGTAATATTGAATGCTAGGCTTTACTTTTATTCTATTCCAATCTAAAATCCTCCAAGGTATCTTTGTCCTATCTGTCTAAATCCTAACCAACTCCTTTCTGATTTCTATACATTAATTGTAACTTGTTTTATTTGTGAACAATCGCTTCAGTCTGTCTTATTCTTACCGTTACTACAATTCATTCTATTCTTATATTATTCCTACAGGAAATATAAAAGGTATTGATCCTGCCTTTTATTTTGTGGAAAGGTATCGAACCTACCTTTCCAGTTGTACAAGGTATCGAACCTACCTTTGTACGCACAATGTGCAAATACTTGACCAGAAGGTCTGAATTACTACCTAATTGGATTAAACCAATTCTATCAGTAACTGGGCACTCCAGAACCACTAGAATGAATCTAGTAATATTAAGAACTTCAATAGGAGGGACTGAAAGATTATTAGTCTTGCGAAATAGCAGCTTTTAATATCAGATTCCCCTCCATCATCCATTCTGAGGAGACACGCATCCTGGCTGGTGTCTATCGCCTCGATGGCGGTGGTGTGGAGCCAGGGGCCGTGAGATCATATTTTTTAAGAGGATAACCTCTTACAGGATATGTCCTCACATCTAACAGTAATTTTTTACAGAGATTCAGATGTCTGAGTAATTTTCTTCACTTCTATCCAGAATTCCAGACTTATTCTCCACCAGTACCTACCTATTTATATATTTCTTGTGTAATTCTTCTTCTTTTATGTGAAACTCGTCTTAAAGTCGATATTAACCTATTTTTCTGGTTGCAGGCAACCTCCGTTTACGGTTTTAATATTAGTTGTAAGATCCTCTCTCAATTAGCCATTCTAATTGTTTATTTTCATTTTCAATATAAATTGTATAAGATCTTTGAAAGTTTCATAGGGTTGACTCGTAGTCATGGTAGTTCTGTAAATATATTGCCGAGGTTTAGTATTGTGTTCAGGCCCTGGGATGGGCAATGAATAATGTGAAAAGGTAATTAATTGTATCCAAGTCTGTTCATCCGTAATACCTTATTTTCCATTTTAACGAATATCATTTTGTACTATAGATAGGGACGTATTTGAAACTTGTTTGAATTAGATTTAAGATAACTTAGCCTAAGTTTTATTAATCGTGCTAGTAATAAGAAGATGCTGTATGATAGGTTCTGTCAATAAATGTTTTTATGTTTTAAACCTGACTAATGTTTCTTTTCTCAATCCTGTAAATGCGATCTCAAAACCCTTGAAGATTCTGAGTGTTACTACAGTAGGAAATAACAACGTAGGGTAGACGATCACGATTTGGCCTTTAATTAATTATAGTAGATAATTTACGTTCATTATTATTAATTCTTTAGTATTAGCTTTATTTGCAACAAGTTTAGTAAGAGCTTTGGTAAGTATCTTAAAGCTTCATGTTGTAGGTAGCTTTCACGTAAGAGCTTTTCCCGTTCTTGTAGGTTTTCTCCCCTTCAGGGTTTTCTCGTAGCTTTAGGGGGGTTGCGTAGATGGGGGGATGCTTAAGGGCGGGGTGGGATCGTCACAAAACCCACTGACATTACTGTCACTCGGTTCACTTTCTCGGCTATTCGGCGTTATCGGTCGGACAATATAAAACCAAATACTAATACTCGGTTCGGTGTCTAATTTGTGTAATAACTGTGGGTTTTGTGAATTGTGTTGTAAATACATTTGGAGTTAATCGCCGCACCTGGTAGAGTAGTCCACCGCATAGTAAGCCAGAGCTGCCGCCGCCTGCACCCTGCACGCATGAGGGTGAGTGGGTAGGCACTCTAGGTGCGCAAACAACCATGTTCAAGGTTAGAGTTCTATTTTTACCTCAATTCTGTAGCACACAATGTGTCCATAATTGTATTTAAAAAAAAATTGTACTTCGGAGTTTGAAGCGAAGCGAAAGTAACGGCGTTATTAGCCAATAATACGGAGTTCGTAGCCACTAATACGGAGTTCGTAGCCACTAATACGGAGTTTGTAGCCAATAATACGGAGTTCGTAGCCACTAATACGTAGTTCGTAGCCAAATGCTAAGTAGTTCTTAGCCAATCCTAAGGAGTTCAAATGCTACGGAGGTCGTAGCAAACGCTACGGAGATCGTAGCAAATGCTACGGCGTTAGTAGCGAATACAAAAACCGTACTCCGACTGACAACCGATGGTATCACGATCGTCTAAACAGCAATATTAATGGTCATGTAACCAGTAACCCGTTACGTTATGTGCACGAACAATGTTTGTGCGTTACGTACGCCTGGTGTGTACGCGCATTATGTCATGTTCGATATTGCTGGCGGGTGCTTGTAATGAGGTTACGAGGAAATTAGGTTTAAAATAGAGCATCAAAATACGCTATAGTTAAAGTTAGCAGGAAGGAGGATAGGAAGGGAAGTAATAAGCTCGCGAATAATAGCGTTTCCAGAAAGTAGCACGCTAGAAGACATTGCCACATTTCAATGGAGCTTTGCCCCACCTACAAAACTACGTGACCATTTAAGCTGTACCTATCATTTTGTTGGGGACTTATTACAGGTTTCATATTGCATAATCATAATCAGTATCATTTTCTACTACTCTCGCAACTCCTATAGAAGAATAACAAAAACAATGAATAATTCGCTTCGATTTCTTACTATTTTCTGAATTCTTAATTAGGCTGTTTTTCTCGACTAGATGTACAAGACTTTGTTTTAAACCAATAATTTTAATAAAAAAACGGAGATATTTTTTACAGTTATTCGTTATCTTGTACATCTTGCGGTTGATGGTGGGGCAGAATCTGGCATTGTCATTTAAATGACCTAAATATTTGCGTTAAAATAAAATACATTTCACAGAAATTATTTTTAACAAGACTTTAGTTCTATACCATTTATAGAGGCAGGTAATAATGAAAGGCCCACGAGGAAATGCCAGTTTTTAGTTGCACTCTTTACTTTATAGGTACCTAAGTACCAACTAAAATTACCAATGCAGTTTACCAAGTTAAACTCAAACTAAGCTGATCCAGTGCATATTCACAAGGTAAGCACATTCAGAACTTAGATTATGCAAACTAAACTAAGTCCAAGTTGGCCGTACGTATCTAGTCAGATGTAATGCTTTATGACAACTTAGGATTTTGGCGTCGGTACTAACATTTCAATGTACAGCCTTACTTATCATCATCATCAGCATCATCAGCCCGTATTAGTCCACTGCTGGACGTAGGCCTCTCCCAAAGCGCGCCAATCAACCCTACTCTCGGCCCTCTGCATCCAGTCCCTGCCAGCCATTTTGCGAAGGTCATCCCTCCATCTGGTCGGGGGGCGTCCCACACTACGTTTACCCGTTCGTGGCCTCCATTCGAGAACTCGTCTACCCCATCGGTTATCGGTTCTACGACAGATGTGACCAGCCCACTGCCACTTCAGTTTACTGATTCTATGAACAATGTCAACCACTTTGGTCTTCTGGCGGATATACTCGTTTCTTATTCTATCTAATAGAGAAATTCCAAGCATAGCTCTTTCCATAGCTCGTTGAGCGACTTTGAACTTGTGGGCCAGTCTCACCGTCAATGTCCACGTTTCGGCTCCGTAGGCCTTACTTATAATCGACGATTAAAATTAATACCTTGTTTAACAATGGTTTAAAAAAAATGTATACTTGTAAACACTGAATAAGTAGCTGTCAGTTTAAACAACGTAGTAGGGTTGTTTAATTGATTAAGTAACAAAATGGCGGATCGAATTTGGAACAGCTTTCTATTTCAGCGTTCTTTTTTTGAATTCTTGAATGTGATAGTGAGAAAAAAAACATGGTTCTAAAGCGAATGCTTCAATACCTTAGGTATAATTTAAAGATTAAACTGTAAAGCGTATTTAGAATCCTACACTCTAAATAAGTCAATCATAAAATCAAACATTTAACTCCCACCCTACCTCCACTCTCGGCTCTTATCGCACGCAGCGAAAAAATAAACAAAATAAAATTTACGGCCGCAAATAAGGCGGCCACTGACTTCGCAAAAAGTAGCCGGCAACCTTTGTCTAAAAATACTATAGATGCACGATCAATTTGCTAGAAATGGAACAGCAAAAGTTGCACTAAAACATTTGATAGTGCAATGTCGGTCTCAGAATTATTTTGACTAGATTAAGTGTTGCTGTTTGTAATACTCACTTTCCATCCATATTCAAGTGGCTTTCACTTTCGTTATCGTTAGTAGAATAAAAAGAAAAATTGTATGGTATTGACATTTGCATTTTCGTTAGAAAATGAATCTTTTTACTCTACTAGTCTAGGGGGGCTGGGCTTCTCGTAAACTGCGACAAGACAGTTCTGAGAGAGATCACTTGGTTATTTTTTTTGGTATAAATTAACACTCTTGAATATGCTGAAAATAAATCTGATATTTTACATTGTTCCAAATTTTCTATAAATACATAACACGTCTCATCACTTGATGATATTTATAACTTTTAAGATAAATAAAACCATTTCAGCCTTTGCATCTCATTGTTTCGGGAAACACCGACGCCGACTGGCTGTTTTACTTTTCAAATTAATTTTCGTTATTTTCAGTGTTGCATCTATAGTATTTTTAATCTAACCTTTGTTTTGCACATGCCTTACCTGCGAAGCTGTAAATAAATGCAAATTGCTCGAGGCACTCTCTTCGGGCCTCCCCCTCTAAATAGGGACACCCTCGGGGAGGGCAGAGGGCAGTACGGCCATTCGGGTGAATACATTTGTGTATACTGTAATACTATAGGTATAAGATTCAAAATTTGCAGTAAAATATCGGACAGTGCAATGTCGATTCGTCAGAATGGTGACGACCACAGATCAGAAATTGAGAGAGACTTTGAGATTTGGCAAAGGGCCGTGGTCATGTTTCCGCGATATTATTAAAAGAGTATATCACTCTATTTCAAAATCAGCTGATATGTAACAACTGCTTAACATGCTTTCCGATTTACGGAGTAATCTTTATTTTCCCTTTTTTTCACTGCTGGTCACAGGCCTCTACCAAAGCACTCCAGTCAACCAGATTCTCACCCTTTTGAATCCACTCTCTGTCACCCACTTTGCGCCGATCATCCCTCCATCTGGTCGAGGGGCATCACAGGCTACGCTTACCCGTTCGCGGCCTCCATTCGAGAGCTTGTCTACCCCATCGGTTATCGGTTCTACGACAGATGTGGCCAGCCTACTACCACTTCAGTTTGCTGATTCTGTGACCAATATCATATACAGGGTGTAACGGAAAGGTAAGCCGAAGGGAGAGGATCAGTAACTGAACAATATTTGTTTTACAACTTTTCGATTTGCCCGAATTATTGTTACTTCTACTACCTATTAATGTACTGATCGATTTATTTTTATTTGTTACTAATTGTACCCCGCAACTTCGTTTGCGTAGAGGAGTAGGATGGAGGAGATCAGGAGGCAGATCTTCCTCTCTGGATCCACATCACATACAGCCATGGCTTATAGCCTATGAGATGTCCGGATAATCTTCTAGTGAAACTCCCATCAAAATCTCTTCTGTAGTTATGGCGTGATACTTGCACAAAGTCACAGACAAACAAAAATTCAAAAAATTAGTAAATATTTTGGCATCAGTATCGATCCTAAAACACATTACAATTATTATTTTCAAAAAATATCCAATGTACAGACACAACTTTTTTACAGTCTTATTATATGTATAGATTAGAAAAGTCGCACAACTAAAGTTGTTCAGTTGTCGATAAAGACCCTGCTGCATAATATAGTATTTTACTCGGAAACTATTATTCTTGCATTCGGGTAAAAAGCTTCTTTGTCTAAAATATCTAAATGCATAGCGAATTTTCAAGCGGTTTCCTGTGAAGCCACTTTATAGTGGTAAAACAACCGCATGAAGTATTCAAGCAACTTCCCACTTCGCGAAGTATGCGCAACTTGGGGCATCCCTAAGTTTATACTTACCCCCATTTTGGGGAATTAAACACCTGTTTATACTGGTTCTGGGTTGAAAACCATTAAAAATAAAATTTAATAGTGAAAAATTTACAGTTACTCATCATCTGTATATTTTTATGTCCCTACTGCTCGGGCACAGACTGCCATTTCAGTTTCAAAGCGTATTGTAGGGCGTCAGTGATTTTGGTCTAATAAGCTTTTTATAAGCGATCAGCGAAGCAATCTTAAATTAATTTAATTTGTATAAATATCATTTCTTATGACATAGACTGACATTTAATTATTATTATTTTTATTTGTATAAGTTGACTAAGTTATTATAATAATTATGAATTACACAGCGCATTGGTTTCTGACTGTAATGCTATGTAAGATTTTGTAAATAAATAAATAAATAAGAAACAAAAATTCGTACAAATCCGAGCTACCCCACAAATGCACATTCCAGCCAAAGAGTTCCGGGCCTAGAGGCTTACTTGGGGCATCCCCGGGTTAGTAGCAGGCACCGGGAACAAAAAAAGATAATCCAGGCTTAGCTGTGGCCCACGTACGGACTCGTGATATTTCTGAAGGGGCCTCCCCCGCCAAAGCATGGTTTGGTCTTGTAGTTGTAAGAACTGTTGTTGCCTAAAACATAGACAGTGTTGAGTACGATCTGAGTTTGATAGTCAGAAGTAAGCTTACTCAGAGCTCGTGTTTAAAACTGAATAAAAGGTATTGGCTTAGAAAACAGAAAAGTATAACAGACCTCAGTAAGATTGAAATTTCAAAATCTAGGTAAGTACTTACCTGACTTTTAAAATTATTTAAAGTTACTTAGACTACCTAGTAAAAGTTTTTTTAAATCAGTCAAGTAGTTTTTGAGAAAATCTCAACCCTTACACTGTGCAACTGTCAGAATGTGATTTTCTGATAGGTACTATAAATAAATTGGGAACAAAATACCTACCTACTTAAAACAGCAATAAATTGCTTTTAGTAAACTTCCGTGCCTCAAAACGAAAAAAGGAACCATTATAGAATCACTGCCTGCCTGATAGAAGGACTTCTGGGTCTTAATCCATCACGCTCGATGGGTTGATGAGACTTTAATTGTAAATAAAAAAATTGGCCTAAATCACTGACCGCGGGGAGTGTCCCCAGAAGGCTGGCTGCATTACCTCGCTGGATTGCGAGGCTAATGTGTTGCGCGAGGTACGCGCCAGCCCTCTGGTCATTAGACACATCCACCAGGCGCACAGAGATCTCTTTGTGGATGCTGTGTGCGCCTGGTCCCCACGGTCCCAGCGTCTCCATACAAATCGGCACAAATATGCAGTCTCCACTGAGACCTGCATATTTGCGCCGTTTAGTTGCCTCTGCAGTAGCTGCTGCAGCGCCGGCCTTTGATGATGTTGCTGGAAGATGGGACGGCGCCAGAGTCAACTGCAATAACAACTTGCAAATATGGTGTGATATGCGACAGTCATCATAATTAACAACAGTTGTTACTACCCTAGAGTCTTACTAGCCCCAACTGTAATAATCCAAAAGGCATTAAGGCCATAAGGTCGGTGCTCGAGCCATATGGAAATGCAGAATAATGATCCTTTGAAAAGGTCACGCCTTTTATCGGCAAATTGCGGCCTAAAATTTGAGAGGCTTAGCTCTACGAGAGCTCTCTAGATAATCTCTAAGTAGTTTTCGAGAGCTAAAGTGTTCTGTGCATGTGTTTTTAAGCAAACAGCTGTAGTATACGGGTCTATTGATGAATACGAGCGAATGGAGCGTGTGCCAGGACCGCGGCAGATGAAAATCCACCGTCTAGGTTTAGTAAATCAAAACTGAAAAAAAAAATTAACTAAGTAGGTACAGTCGAAGACAAAGATAAGTATAAATGGGGCCTCAACAAGGTTGAGATTTTCTCAAAAACCACTGGACCGAATTTAATAATTATTTTACAGTTACGTAGTTTTACCTTTTATCTATCAAACAGTGAAATAATTTTTGCAATAGATCAAGCAGTTTTTGAGAAAATATCAACCTTAAAAACTCTCCTGTACACCTTTCTCTGTGTACGTCACAAGTCACACAATGACCAATAAATTCCAGTGAAAGAAATCGTTGCAAAAAAATAAAAAAATAAAAAACACAGAAACTTTTAGAATTAAAACTATAGTGAGCCATTACTACAAATTATTATATATAAACGGATATCACTCACTTATATTGTTACACTTATGTTGTTAGCGGGACAAGTTATCTCGGAGCGCGCACAGAGGGCGCTCATCCACAGTGCGCGAAAAAACGTCAACGGCGACGCGGGCGTGGCGCGCTCACCTTGAAAAAGACCGTCGAAATCGGTCGAAACTGTCGGTATAATTGCCGACTTTAACAATATAAGTGAGTGATATCCGTTTATATATAATAAACACAGAAACGATGCACATCAAATTAATAAAAAATTGATAGTAGAGTTTATTGTTTAATTTACTTAAACTCATAAGCCTAACCATACATTTAATTTTGTCGAATGAATTCAAGGCCACCCAGTATATTTCAAATTCATTATATCATTAAACTCGCCTAATTCTCATTGGACTACTGCCTAGCCCAAAAAATAGTATTTATCGTAATAAACATTTTGTAAATGGCTTTTTTAATAAACTTGATTAAATTGGAAGATTTTATTTTTTCAAGATTGGCGACGCTAGTTGGCTCATGGAAGGCCCTTAACAAATCAAGTTTTAAGTCAAGTCAGACTTTTAATGTCCCTTCACGCTTTTCGCTCTCAGATAGCTTACTAAGTAAGAGGCTTAGCTCTTGCTCTTTGTAGACTTAAGACCTAGACTAGACAAATTAGTTAATTTGTCTGAGTGTCTGGGTCTGGGATGTTTTACATTGAAATGCGAGATTACACTTCTTGTGTGGTTAGAACCTAGAGTATTTTGAAGAGAGAAGTTTTCTCATTGAACTTTTATTTTGTTCTTGTTCGTGTTCTTGCGTAAAGTAAGAGAGTACTAATACGAAAAATTAATACCAATTGTCTTTAGGTATGTATGCATATTTGGATCTTTTGTGGTCTCCTATATACGTAAACAACTCGATAGATTTGACTTGGACTGACATTTTTATGTCAAAAAGCAGCCGTAATTTTTAAATATAATCCTACTTTAGAATTAAAACTGCAGAGAGCCATTACTACAAATTATTATATATCACTCACTTATATTGTTTATTTATTACTTATATTATAATAAATTTATAATCGTACTTGTTTTAAAATGTAGGCAATTTATATCACTAGTTTAAACAGATATACTTTTAAAAAACGATGACACAATTGTAACGGATTCTGGTTTACATATTTAATTTAAACTTAACGTGTCAAAAAGTTATAAGAGAAAATATATCTAAAAGGTGACGTTATTTTTACGGCTATGGATGAACTTACCACTGCCAGCGTCCGTGTTTCTGGAAACACGCAGCCTTGCAATCTTCCATAGTTAAAGGAACTACATCATCGGCAGTTCAAATGCGGGTGTAATACGTTATAACCACAAAATACGATTGCCTCCCTCGGACGTTTCTATCGTATGGTTGTTCACTAAACCACACGAGAAAAGAAAAGAAGACTTGTAAAATTGTATTTTAAATTAAATAAATAAATGAAATGAAAAATATTTATTACACATGTTATACATACAAGTTGACCTTATTTATACACTTAGAGCTAACTTAAAATAATATGAGTGAAGGGCCTGTGATCAGCTGAAATGCTGTGCCCAGCCCAGCCACTGGGGTGACTGGGCACAGCGCTGATTTTCATCACATCCCGTACTGTGTTCGTTCGCGGTGTGGACAATCAAGAAACACCAGCAATCTTGGTTACAGGTATTACTTATTATTATTAATAATATTTTTTTGTTTCGCAGCAACAATTTAACTTAAAATAGGTACAAAATACAATTATTCATGTTTGTATGTTTGGTCCCAAGTCTCCACACTAGGATTTCCTGTGTTGTGTGACAAGTGACTTCCAGTGGGCTTCCAAAGCTGTACAGTATTATGAAAAGAATCAGGGATTACAACAATATAATTGAGGATCAGTTTGCGTTTGTTTACAATAGGTAGGTGGTATTGTGGTTATTGACGTCTCCATTCTAAATGATTTAATGGTGAGAGCTATTCAAGTTACGACTTTGAAATAAAGGTGTACAGTTTCCTCTAAGTTTTATTTTTATAGCCTGCACTACACTTTGAGGTGGAAATGAAAATGTGTTACTTTATCATCTGCTGCGTTTTCGCCTGTTTCTTTATTTATTTATTTCATTAAAATTACAATCCCAACGCCTTTACAGGTTTTCACCCAAGTCGACGATGGTAACTTAATTAATTAGAATTCATTCATTCACCATTAAATTATATAAACCAAAATGTCAAATATCAATTATCAAAATGTCAAATATAAAATGTTACTGTGTATCAATGTCAAAAAATGTCCCTAAAAATTCAATTTAACAAATTATTAAAATTATCAATTTAACCAATATTATTTACATATATATATTATTCTTGTGCTGTAATTATTATTAATAATTCAATGTAACCAAAACTCACATAAGATCGATAAATCAAAAGAATCGGATCCCTAAAAAATCAGAGTGACGTCATGAATTTCGCGACTAGCGTTTTTGACGTGTGGGAAAACACTGGGAAATATAAATATCAATTTCATATTTTACAGTCATCTTCTACTTTTATGTAATAAAAGTGATATATTTGGGATCCTAATGTTAAATACTATATGAAATAAATATTGTTTTATTGAGTTTCGACATGAGTCAACTAGCCTATTGATTAGTATGTAACGTAGCTCTCAAGTCCACTTGTTATGTCTGTTGTATAGAGTTCACTACGAGTAAATCAACTGTTACGATAAAAAATGCAGGTGTAAAATGTCTAATCTCATAAAAATTACTTTCTGCAGGCGCCAAAATGCCGCCAGCATTTTGGGCACGTTGCCGGACAACGGGGATCGATTGAACTATCTGTAATGCTAAGTCATTCAGATAGTTCAACCGACCTATTGTACATATAGTTTTTAGTTTAGTTTACATATATTTTTTAGGTTAATATTATAATAGTTATTTAGAATTTTTATTATTGTTATATGGAATAAATGAACAGCATTCTTTCTGCAGTTATTAGGATAGAAGTAAGTAAAACAGCGAATATTTGCGAATATTTCCATTTATTTTCGTTTCCCAATAGTTTAGTGAAAACATTCTGACAGTTAGAAAGACCTGTTTTAAACTATTTACAGTATAACAAACAAACTTAAGCAAAATCTTCACTTACTTAGTAGTAATAATGTACAATAAAATTATTATCTAGCAACGGAATCGGATATTTTATATCCTTTAAAAATTAAACTGCGAATTTAACTAGATATTCTCGTGATTGGATATCCAATAACGTTTTCGATGATTCTAGTCTTTTGCAGAGCCGTGTCTTTTACCTTGAACATAGAATAGTAAATAATATACAATCATTAGGTATATATCTTATACGATAACATGACCCGCCCCTCCACAAATCCGAAAGTCTCCTCAGTGTTCAATCACAACAGGTAATTAGACGATCATATTTGTTTACAAAATAAGTCACTTGATCTGGGCTTCGGTGTTCATAGAATACTTACACCTATACGAAGCCCAAATCAAGTGTCTTATTTTGTAAACAAATATGATCATCTAATTACCTGTTGTGATGTAACATTGGAGGAACTGATTGATGTAACCTGTTAATCATTGTGAAAATAAAGTGATCCGATCTAATAATGTGAAAATAACTATGCAATAATCACAGCTTAAAATGTTAGTAGTGTAGGGTAGTTTTTGTTTACAAAATAAGACACTTGATTTGGGCTTAGGTACGTATAGTAATGTGTGTGTGCGGAAGCATGTCAAATGTAAATAGACGGTACTTATACAGAAGCCCAAATCAAGTGTCTTATTTTATAAACAAAAATTACTAAAAATTTAAGCATTTCTGTGAGTTGATTATTGCATAGGTTATTTTCACATTATTAGATCGGATCACTTTATTTTCACAACGATGAACAGGTTCAACCAATCAGTCACTTCAGTGTTACATAACAACAGGTAATTAGACGATCATATTTGTTTACAAAATAAGACACTTGGTTTACATAAAAATACAGAAAAAGGTGTACAGGAGTTTTTAAGGTTGAGATTTTCTCAAAAACTACTTGACCTATTGCAAAAATCCTTTCACTGTTGGACAGATCAAAGTTAAAACTATGTAACTGCACAGAATATATAATAGTGGTAACTGTAAAAGAATGATTAAATTCGATCCAGTAGTTCTTGAGAAAATCTCAACCTTATTGAGGCCCCCTGTTTACTTGTCTGTATTCATGTATACCTTTACTTCAGAACCTTTAAATTTTGGTCAATATAAAAGATATTGGTGTCGATTACAGAGAGACTATGATAGTTTAACTTAGATTTAGCTTTAGATTGTCAAGGATAATATCAAGACAACGGCTCTAGGGCTAAGATTTAGAGACAAAATAGAGGGCAAGTTAGTGTGAACTCGCTTTTACAAATGTCAAATGCTATGAATTTTGTATAATTATTATAAGAGCGTCTGCCAACGCGCAATGGAACACAGCATATTGGGCGTGAGGAGAACGGACCGTGTCCGAAACACAACCCTGCGATCGATAACAGGCGTAGCAGACGTGTCCCGCAAAGCAGCTACATTAAAGTGGAACTGGGCCCCGTGTGCCGCATGCAGCCGGACCGATGGGCCCGGACTGTCACAGAATGGGTGCCATCGGACGGTCGCCGGCGTCGGGGCAGACCGCGGCGTAGGTGGAGAGACGATATCGTTAGATACAGGGATGGGTGGCTGGAAGAGGCTCAGGACAGGGATGGATGGAAGAGGAGACCTTTGCCCAGCAGTGGGACAATTTATAGGTTAACAAAAAAAAATTTATAAGAGCGAAGTCACACTTAACTCGTGTTCTAGATTGTCTCTGAATCGACCTAAGACTTCCATTTTAATAAGACACAAATAGGATAACTGTATAATACAAAAAAAAACATTATTTACAATTTTAACTATTATGTACAAAATATTAATGGACCAAACAATATACTATTATTATAGTTGCCTAATCTTTCACTTGAACTTTGTAATGTTAACAAAAGTATTCGAATTGACAAATTAAATCGAAATGGTAAATCGATTTATCGGTCGACTGAACCGATTTAATTTTACATCATAAACCATAGAAACATGTAATTGAACTTCTTTAATAATAAAAGTCGTAACTTTTTATGAAATACCTCCACAAATTTAATAAAAAAGATATTAAAATCTGTGTTCAGTGGCTTAAATAGGCAATTATTAATATTTCTTACAAAACCGACGTCTTTACATATTTCACAACCATTCACGACTGAAAATTAAAATTTAAATAAAATATAATCTGAAAAACGTAAATTTTTACTAAAATGTATATATTTCGATATCCATTCAACATTTTCCTATTACGTATTTTATATTAAATGCCGCTCAAACTTTAACTATAACTATCGGATTATTAGATTTATTTACAAAGAATTTACAAACCAACGTAACACAATTTCATTTATTTCGTTATAACCTAACTATCTAATTAAAATTTCGAAATGACTGGTTGCACAAAACGTTTTTAAAGTTATTATATATAAACGGATATCACTCACTTATATTGTTAAAATCGGCAATTAGACCGACAGTTTCGACCGATTTCGACGGTCTTTTTTTTTCGGTTTTTAAAGTTATGGAACCGATTATTTATCGTACGAGTAATATCTCTCTTTAGATCTATAATAGAAAAAGAAATGTTATTGTAGGAGCAACTTTAAATAGTTTTGTACAACTGTCCCTAGGGTCAGTTTCATGACTTTAAAGTACCGATACCATTGAAAATGTAGTCAAAAGAGAAGTATCCAATTCATTGATCAATTACTAGGTTGAACTAAGTAGTTATTTTGTATACTAATCCCAAAAAAAATAGGGTTTAAATAATATAATAGGTAATGGAATGGAAAATGGGTGCGATTGACATTTGCTAAAGAAAAAGCAAAAATCGTACCTATAAGCTAATGATTAGAGCCACTTGGCTAGGTCCTCAGATTTTATTTATTGTAAAATAATGACAAAACTGGTTGACATTGCTCATAGAATCAGTAAACTGAAGTGGCAGTGGGCTGGTCACATCTGTCGTAGAACCCTCGACCAGATGGAGGGATGACCTTCGCAAGATGGCTGGCAGGGACTAGATGCAGAGGGCCGAGAGTAGGGTTGAGTGGCGCGCTTTGGGAGAGGCCTACGTCCAGCAGTGGACTGATACGGGCTTATGATGATGATGAAAACAAATTGTGATACTTAACTTAGCTAAAGATACTTCAACATAATAAAACTGACCTCACAAACAGAACTCACAATCAGTCCACAAAATCCACTCCTTTAAAACAATTGAGCACATCACTTTACAAGTACACTCGAGGAATGAAGTCCGCTTGGAACTATTTACACGTGTCCTATAGTTGCGTGGTCTGTCAGAGGGGGGTGTCGCGGGGGATGACGCGGGGTGCGGGCGCGGGCGCGGGGGCGGGCAGCGGACGCGGGAGGGTACGCAGGTGCTGCAGCGGAATGCCGCAACGAGAGTCGCCCGGAGCGGATAAGGTCGTGCCGCGAGGAAGCGTGCACGATCCCGCGGCGAAGCGGGCTGGTGGAGGGATGCCTGATGTGTTCTGCGAAAGCGAAAATTCTGGTTAGAGAGCTTGTGGCTTTTGGGTCTACATCTGCAACTGATTTACATGTCCAAAAGTGGTGGTTTTAATCGTCAATTCCCAATTCGTCAAAATTTGGAGATGCCTATTCCTATCTGATCTATTCTTCAATTGTTATACGTTCACAAGTGAAGAATAGCTCAGAAAGGAATAGGAAGACCTTCAGAAGGAAGACCTTCGCTTTTTGGGGCAACCTATGCAGGTTGGGAACAAAAAAATCATTCTAAGACATGTCTAATCCACCAATTCGCATTGGTCTTGCGTGGTGAATCAAGATGTAAGAGAAGATCTGTGCCCTAACAGTGGGGACATAAGCTGCTGTAGTTGATGAAATTCAGCATAACGATAGTCAAATAATAGCGTCAAGGGTTCTAACAATTAAATAGGTACTTACATTAGCCTCATGCATCGTTTGATGCGAGGGTGGTGGTGCTGTTCTCAAGGCACAATATGCTGGCAAACCTCCTCTGACTCCCGCGACACTGCCGCGAGGACCTCTGCTGCTCAGCGGAGGAGAAATAGTGGACACTTGTTGATGGCGGTAATAGTCCATCTGTAACAGAGAAAGGAGTCAATTGAGAACTTTCGCAACTTGGCTAGCTAACTTAGACGTAGGATCAGCAAACTAAGGTGCCATTGAGCTGGTCACATCTGTCATAGAACCGATAACTGATGGGGTAAACGAGTTCCCGAACGGAGCAGCAAAACTAGTGTTGAATGCTCCCCGACCAGATGTAGGCTGGCTGGCAGGAACTGGATGTAAAAAGCCGAGAATCATATTGAGTGGCGTGAATTGGAAGATGTCTAAGTCTAGAAGTGGACAGTTATGGGCCGATGGCTTCAAATAATGGTTAAAGAGTTTATGTGACGATAGATGATGTCAACGCATACATTTACTAGTGAGTACTGATTTTGAAACACTGGGGTCGTATAATCAAGATCAGCTCAAAGATATTTATACCAGAGCTACAAACTCCAGTTGTCTTCTTTGGCAATTACATTGTTCATCCTCATTGATTTCTCATTAATATCGCTATTATTTCGTGTCTCCTAAGATCTAGACTTACCTGCATCTGATCAGTATCAGACGGTATTATATCAGGATTTCGGTCATCACTCTCGCTGTCATCCTTTTCCCTCAGTTTATCGGGTGAGGCAGGCTGTGATGACGTAGGGGGTGCTGACCGGGGTTTCCGCTTCGAACAACGCTGCCTGACTGCGACTATGAATAGCACCAGAACCACCATGAGAATTCCACCACCGACTGCCGCTGACATTGCTCCGGACATTTGGAAGGCAGTTCTTGGTAAGTCTGTTGACAAAGGAATGGATTAGTTGTTATTAGAATTAGAATTTTCTTCAGAACTGTTACAATGAGGGCCTCCTAGTCCGATTCAATTAGTGAGAGGTCTATAATTGATAAAAATAACTTCGTCAATAAGTTTAGACACAAACTACGCGATAAGAAGAAGAATTTTCTCTCAGGGGGTTTGTTGCACACAAGTTCTAAAATATGTTTTATTATTATTATTGGCTGAATCCCTGAGAACTGCATCCAATTAAGGGTAGAATACCAAGCATGCATCCTTGGTTTGACGATATACAAAGAGTTGCTGGGAAACAGTGGAGTCGAATCACTGATAGTAGAAAGGATGGCGAAATTTAGAAGAGCAACTTATGACCGTTAAGGGATGATGATGGTACAAATGATAGGACTTCACGATAAATAATCGCAATTAATGGAATATTACCTACATTCTCGAAGAATGCCCGTGTTACCCCCATTGCCGACTTTACGTAATACTCCTCCGGCTAGATACTTCAGCCAAGATAAGCAGAAAAGTGGCGTAAGATTTCAAAGAGATTAAAGATACATTAGAACTTTGTAAAGTTTTAAAAAGATTTTCAAGTAAGTTGGCAGCGAAACTAACCTCTCAGGAGCACAGATACGGCAGGCATCCAAGTATAAAACTATGTAATATCTAGCCACAACTTACATTAAACTGACACCTGGTTCCCGTAGGGGTATAAAGGTAGACTGGAAAGATGGACGATATGTAGCGATCCTGATACACCACCTTCGCATTTTCTGTTTATGCACCATCGTAATAACTTACCTTTGTATATCACTATAATACACAGTTTGTTAACATGTTGAAGACCTACACATATTCATTGAGGATTTGGGCTTAAACATAGTTCTGCTGTAGGTTGGCGATGAGTTGGATATCCTGCAGATTCCAATTACCTTGTCCTTGCATTATTATTGAAGTAACATTACACCTTAACGATATAACCGATGTCAGACCTATGAAACCTGCTCATAGCCCTTCATCAACTAGAATATAGCTGATGATCTTTAAACGATTGAACTTATCTTCTAGAATCATAGAAAATAACACTCATCCATTACCTTCCAAAAAACCAAAACAAACAATATCCACCCGTTAGGGAGCTACCTTTTGATTAATAATACTGAAACACAAGTAAGCTGATCGATCACCTGATGTTTATAGCTCTTGAAGACTTACATAACGTACTCTTCGAAGAGTACGTTATGTAAGTCTCTAATAAGGTCTCACTAATAAGGTCACGACCACGAGATCGAGACTCCTGGCGCCATTTCATTCATACATACCAAGGCATCATCTGCTGTTGTAGATTACGATCATCAGCACTGAGGTTCCGGCTAAGACTGTAGAAAGTTTCTGGTTCTGCTTCTGCAGTGACGTTAGATACTCTTCTTAGTCGTTACACTGTTGGCAGAGTCGTGGTCGTCACTTTAGTCGCAGTGACCTCACAAAACGTCGTCACTCGTCTCTGACGGCTGCCATCCTGGTGCAGACCACGCCTACCCTAATCTGGTCCGTCCATCGCATTGGTACCGTCAACCTTGCCCTGAACCAGCAGTTGCTCGATAGATTCAACTCCACGCCGAGACCATATCTACTCCGACTCACTTACCTAGACTCTTATCATGGACATGGTGTTTCTCTGGAGGGCTCAGAGTGCTGGCATGAACAAGGAAGGGGTCCGCCCTTCCCTTGTTGTTGTAGGCTATCACAGATGCAGTGTAGGTCTTCCCTGATTGCAGGCCTACTACTGTGAAGCGAGGAACTGGACTGGATACGTTGGCTACGATGTCCTGTTGAAGAGAAATATTATTTATAACAAAGATACCTTGAATATTTTTAGATTTATTTTCAGATGAACAGGAGGTGTGTGATGACTTCAGACCGTTAAAATTTTTCACCACAAGCGTAGATATTTAAATCGAACGTAGATAAAACAATAAAGCTGTCGCTGAGTTGAAATGCGGCAAAAAAATCTGCAGCATTGAACATATTTTCTTAGCGTCATACCTATATGTTCCGGTCAAACTCCGATTTCAGGATAAACTAGTTTGGCCTTGGCCGAATAATTTTATCCCATTATTGTCAGATTTTTTCACGGTTGCATGAAGTTGCAGACCTTAGTATTTCGTATTAATTTCCACTTGATCCGTCGACGCGTTTCTGAGAAAAAGGTCTTGACAGACAGATGGACAGACGGACAACAAAGTGATCCTATAAGGGTTCGCTTTTTCTTTTGAGGCACAGAACCCTAAAAATAATATATATATATATATATATATATTATATGTGTATATATGTACCTACCTACAGTCGACATCACATCAAGAGTAACACTTTGGACTTTGTACCGTTCTTATTGTCTTTGTCATAAGAGTTGAAATCGTACTGCAAGTGTTACCATTGATCTGCTTTTGACTATATACATACCTGGGTATATAGGTAAAAAAAAAATTGTTTTTGAGAAAATCTCAACCCTAATGACATTCTTATAAAGGTATACTTTTTTATGTTATACCGTAGGTATCACCCACTCATTGTACACCATTAAACATGCATGACTCACTATAATGCAGACACGTGTTCATTTCATGGAAAATAATACATAAGACTTTCTCCGCAGACGTTCATATTTTCCTTTGGAAACGCCAATGATAAATATGTATGAACGAAATAGCTCTGAAATGGAACAATGAACCATACCATTCGCGAAACGCTCCGAAAGCTGGGATTCATGGTCTTAATAATGCGTCTTTATATTGAGGTTTAGGGAAATTTCTAGGCATGAATTTTGTTTTAGGCAAAAAGATCATTGAGAATGTAAAATATACAGGGTGGCCTTGAATTCATTCGACAAAATTAAGTGGATGGTTTCCACTTGACAAGAACCGACAGGCACTGTCGCGCCGCGCCGCGCCTTTGAACTTACCGACTCCCGAAGGATCGGTCGTGCGACAACAGGCCACCGCAGGCATCCCAGCTTTAAACTTAAAGACATCTAAACCGAAGCCCAAGTCAAGTGTGTTATTTTGTAAACAAACACTACCCTACTTCCTTGTATTATACTTGTTTACTTTATTCATAAAATTTAACATAATTAAAATACCTAATCAATTTGGCAAGTAAATAAAATATTATAAAAGGTACACGTCGTCGTGCAGCTCCCCTCCACAGGGCATCGTGCCGAGGACGCTGGCGGCATTACCTCTCTGTATAAAAATACTATCTCGCAAAGGCTAAGCGCCAGCCCTCAGGTCGCCGGAAGCGTGGATCGGCCTGGTCGAGATTTCATGCACTCCTACCTTATTTATTTATTCATTTATTCACATTCTTATTAACATTTTAAGCTGTTCTGTGATTACCGTATAATTATTTTCACATTATCGGATCGGAATACTTTATTTTCTCAATGATGACCAGTGGGGTTACCGCGACTTCCAATAGTTATCGTTATCGCTTTCAATTTGACACATGGACGCTATACAGTGCTGCTATGTTTCTGCAAGTTTTAACAAACAACAACGAAACGCAGCAATGTATATCGTTCAAGTGTCAAAATGAAAACGATAACCATAACGATTGAAGTCGCGGTCACCCCACTGGACCGATCAATTAGTTCCTTCAGTGTTACATCACAACAGGTAATTAGACGATCATATTTGTTTATAAAATAAGACACTTGATTTTGCCTACGATATACATGGGTCGCTATGTAAACTATTTATTTTAAAAGTAAATGTAAGTAATAAAGATATACATACAGAAGTTACCTGCGCTTTGCTCTCCCTGACTTCAAGCAGGAACGTCTGTTGCAGGCCTCCGTTGAAGCCTTCCGTGCATCGAACCCCGAACGAGCTCAGGGAGGCATTCACCACTGTGCAGTTGTGGACTTGGTCTGGTCGGCCTGTGGAGAACAATTGTCATTTAGGTCTCCTATAAGAATTAACCCATGACTGGGCCCGCATGGTGGATCATGGCCTGAGCTCCCTCGATGTAAGGGTCTGTGCCCGAGCAGTGGGGATGATAAATAGACTCGGTTTCAGTTTTAAAAGTCTTTATTTATCGATAAACATATTACAGTATTTTACGACACAGTCTATAGAATTAATAAGGAAATATTTCACCGATAAGAGTCTTTTGGATATTTGTACTAAAAAATGAATTTTTATTTTATGTATTAGTCATACGAATTGATTATGTGCACTTTATTAGTAATCAAATTTATGGCCGAGATATTATGTACATAAGTGCCTTCATAAAGCCAACTAGCGCCGCCAATCTTAAAAAAATAATATCTTCCAATATAATCAATTTTATTAAAAAGCTATTTACGAAATGTTTATTACGATAAATACTATTTTTCAATATACAATACATGGCATAATTGCGACAAGCTCACAAATGTGCCAAAAACGGCCGTTTTTGCGAACTACAACTTACCGACATTGAATCACGTTATAAATAAGCATTTAAAAAAAGTAATTATCGTAATAAACATTTCGTAAATAGCTTTTTTAATAAAATTGATTATATTGGAAGATATTATTTTTTTTAAGATTGGCGGCGCTAGTTGGCTCTATGAAGGCCCTTAAAGAAATAGACTGATGATGATAAGAATTAGATGAGGTTTCCAGTAATTTAGGAAACGGCAACATGCGATGTGGATGAAGTGAGATGAATGGGAAACTATAACATTGATCCTGAAGGAGGAAAAAAAGATTTTGGTGGCGGAGTGAAAGATATTAAGGATAATTCTGGGACCACGGCATAGAGAGAGAAGAGGGAGGCAGTTAGAGGTTTAGAAATAATCCGTGATAGATAGATAGATAATCATTATTCGTTAAACATATTGTAGAGAAATACAACAAAGATGTATATACGCCAAGTCCAACTAGTCAATAGTTTACATTCGTATGTAAGTTTGGAAACAGAGACAATTATACAAAGACAATGGTTATACAAAGAGAGATCAAGGAATCGTTTAAGCTTAACGAAAGTAAATCAGCTCGACTCCATTATCAAGATATTGGAGGGACGATGGGAAAGTAACATGCAGGGAAACAAGTGTATGATGAAAAGCAGAACGTACGACGGCATAGAACAAGATCCTATCCTTTTACCACAGAAATTGTGGAGGACTTTCACGAATTTCAGAAACCGCGTATAAAAGATACTATCTACTTATCTAAAATACCTATAAATATCTTACCTGCAGCAATAATATGATATACACAAGGCACCCTCTGCTTTCCTATCCTGTTGCTAGCCCAGCACAGCAACGTCCCGTAGTCCATCTCTGTGTGAGGAGTGTACGTGACAGTGGAACTGGTGCCGGCCCTGGAGACGTAGCTGTCGCTCACTTCGTTGCTGTTGGCTGTGTTGTTGAAGGTCCAGCGAAACTGGGTGAAGAAAAAGATGACATTTTAATACTGTTTAATAAGGCTCTAGGAGTCTGGAGGTGCAGGTGCACTAAGGAGAGGCGAACCGGGTCAAGGGGAAAATTCAACAGCTTAATTAAGAATTCAGAAAATAGTATGAAATCGAAGCGAATTATTCATAGTTTTTGTTATCATTTTCTACTACTCTCGCAACTCCTACTGATTGTGATTATGCTATATAGGTACAGCTTCAATGGTCTCGTAGTTTTGTAGGTGGGGCAAAGCTCCATTGTGGTGTAGCAATGGCATTTAACTGGCTTACTGTTCTAGGATCATCGTTTGAAATCAAATAGAGCGAGAATACAAACATTTACAACAAAGTGTAGTATTTGGATGATGTAGATGATCTAGAAGTGCGCGTGCGACATAATGATCTATGGATCTGTAGGGGCAATATTGCATTGATAAAAAAATAATAAATAAATAAAATAAAATAAATGACATTGCCACATTTAAATGGAGCTTTGTCCCACCTACAAAACTACGGGACCATTTAAGCTGTACCTATCATTTTGTTGGGGACTTATTACAGGTTTTATATTGCATAATCAAAAGTCAAAAATATACAAGAGAATGATATAGGTACCACTGTTTCGAAGTGCCAATCAAACCTGACAATATGATTATATCATTTTAGAATCACTGGTAATTAATTTTGTTCTAGGGCTTTATAATACATCCAGCTTCTAGATAATTTCTCTAGAGAATTGACTACATAAATAAATAAATCAAATCGAAACAAGCAGAATGTTAGTCAGTCCGTCGTAAGACTCATTATTTATGTACAGCGATGGAAACTGAAGAACTCTCTACTTTTCTACCTTAGAATCTTTTATAGACGTGCTAATCCAAGCACAAAACATGGAGTCGATCAATGGAATTATTAACATTATATTAACATATTTTTTCGAAATTCTAATGTTTTATTTATTTAATATTAATTGTGACATAACATGTGCGGGCACGGGCCACACATGTTACACAGACCACTTACCCCATAGACCTGTATTTTTTTATATTTATTTATTAAGGAAGACATACAGCTTCTATAATACATATGAGTATGGAAACTTAAGAATAGTACAGTAGCCAATAAAGTCCTCACCGCTAGTTCAACAGAGACGTGCATATTAATTTACTTATATAAATTACTTTAAATATGATTTGAATGAGGAGGGTTCCTAATACAGGTCTATGGGGTAAGTGGTCTGTGGCACAAAGAGGATACTAAGAGAGTTGTAAACAATCATAATAGAGCCTCTTGCAACGAAGGATATAAATGTCATGCGTATACAAACATTTTATAAAATAATAAAGTTACATCCAATTCTAATGTTCAAACAAACAACTACATAACTTTAAAATTGGCAATTAAAAAGGGCATCCCAGATATTTTTGTTACGTTTTTAGTTTACATCAAATAAAATGAACATGGATGGAATCAACGTTACTGTATATTTTTAGAGTTTATGGACATGAAATTTTAAAATTTTAATTCTGTAATTCTTTATTAATAAGTTGTTATTTGTTTTAACCATTATTAGTAATCAATGAATTTTATCCCATTAACTTTTTGACATACTTAAGTATAATTTAGATTGTTTCTATTCGTTATTATATTAATTTAATAACACTTTTTAAATGTTATATCTAACATTAATTTGTATTCATTCTGACTAAGCTATTTACTCTATTATTACCTGACGATCATTGACTATATTTGACATAATGTACTAGGTACCTATATTATTGTATAGTATTTTATTATGTAAAAATGAAATAAAGAAATCTAATCTAATCTATTTTAAATTCCCCATGTTTGGTAAAAACAGGATCTAAAAGATATTGAAAATGACAAAAATAACTCTAGCTGAAGAGAAAATACAATGGGGAAATGCATCAATAAACATTTACAAGAAGAACAATAGGAATAAGGAGGTTAAAAGCTGTTAAGCTCCCTTAGAAGATGTTTATATTCGATTTTGAATGTTAAATTGTCTGCTCTTACTTCTGCATTAGGTATTGTTGAGTAAATAATAACAATTGGCTTTCATTCGATAACCTCGAAGAATGTGGTAACAATAGATTTATTGTTACCACAACGTATCAGCCTCGCGATACAGCGGGGCAACGCTGCCAGCCTTTTGGGCACGCTGCCTATAGTGGGGGACCTAGGGCAGGTTTTCTATCTTTAATTTAATTTTTTTATTATTAGTTTGTTATTTGTATTAGTTTAATAACAATACTTAGATAATTATGTAAATTGAAGACTACTATGCTAATTTTGTGGAAACAAAAGAATTATACTTTACGGATAAGATTATAGCAAACGAATGACGCAGGTTTTTACTGCACAGAATCTGAATCTTAGATTCAGATTCATTTATTCGTAAAATAGTTTACACGTCACATTTACACTTAATTGTATGAAATAATTTACAATTGTAATATAAGTAATAAAAATTAGTTAATTTAGAATTTTTTGTTCCATAAATTCCTTAATGCTGTAGAATTGTTTTTCTAACAGCCAGACCTTCAGTTTATTTTTAAAGGACATGGCGGAAGGTGCGTCAACCACCTCGTCGGGCAGCCGATTGTAGATCTGTGGCCCGAGTATGTATACAGACCTCTGGGACTTCGCTAACCTATACGACACCGGCGCCAGTATTTTTTTTTTACCATATAAGTAGTTCTCTCTAAAATTAATGTTAATCTGTGAAATTTCTAATAAACAAATAAATAAAATATCATAGTCAATAATGACCTAAACTTGGATCATCTTTCTAAACCAGGAGAACTATACAGTTGTAGTGCTAATGATCACTTTGGGGAAAATGATTTGTAGATGTTGTTCACTAAATGACAGTTTTGTATAGATGGGTGGTCGTTCAGGTGGCTATATGAGGAACCTTTGATACAGTCGACATATATTATTATATGCGTCATATATTATTTGCGTGATAAGACTTGAAATCGTACTGCAAGTGTGACCATTGATCTGCTGTCGACTGTACAAGGAATTGATCTTGGAATCCATAATCATACAAAAGCAGTACACAGTATATTTATGCTTACAGTAACTTCAGGAGGATTGGCGTCCACATGGCATGTGACATGAGCTCGTTCTTGTTTCGCAACTCCATGGACTCTCTGAACCCTGAGCTGACCAGCTATGCATGTCGGTGCATCTGTATGAAACAAACAATTAATTAATATGTATTTAGTATCATCGCAACTTAACATAATTATTTCGTTGTAAAAACCATTTCTGGCTCTTTGGCATTTTATTTTTCTTTAGATAAGATAAGATAAACATTCTTTATTGCACAAAAACAGATACACATACTAAGCCTAAACAACTATTATACAATAGGCGGTCTTATCGCTGAGAGCGATCTCTTCCAGACAACCTTTGGGTAGAGAAGCAGTGCGTTAGGAAGTGGTAGCATAATGGTGCAATTTCACTTACCTACTTATCGAAAATAAAATATTCTTTATTTATGTAAGTACCAGTTAATGATAGGTATTTAATATTGCTCAACAAGCTACCTATTCATACGCTGAATTCTCTACCCAAAGGTTGTCTTGAAGAGATCGCTTTGAGCCAGAAGACCGCCAATTGTAATATTAACTGTGTTAGCCTATTTATTTTGTGTAATTCTTATTTTTTGCAATAAAGTATATTTATTTTATCTTATCTTATCTTTGCATCCATTTTCCACCAGCCTTTGTGAACTTTATATGAAATTATTGTCACTATTATTAGTACCTATGTCGATATTTATTAGAATACAGTCTAGAAATTGAGTACTATCGTTTATTATGAATGTCACAGATCACAGATCATTCTTCTGACTTCTGGGTTGCGCATGGGTATCCCATACTATAATCACCTGTTCGTGGTCTACGTTATAGAATACTTCCCTTGTACGAGTTATTAGGTTAAATCTTTATTATATCCAACAGATATGCTTCCTTTCTTTTTTCGTCTTCATATTATTTTCTTCTATCGTCATTAAGTCCTCGAAAATCCTATCAATTATCTTCTTTAAATTACAAATACTTAAAGCTTGTCTGTCTGTGATTAAATTATCGTATACAAGCTGAAGGAACTTACACAATACATCCAAATGGAAAGGCACGCTCTGTCCATCACCCTCAGCGTTGAAGCCGACGCAGGTGTAGTTCCCAGCAGTTCTTCTGCCTACTCCTTGTAGCACCAGCGATTGGTTGCTGATGATGACGCCTTGGCCCACGTTGTGTAGAAGTGTCTTGTTCTGATGACAATATATTTTATTTTATTATTTATATCGCAAATATTAAACAACTACTAACAACAACAATAATAAAAAATTGACGCCAATTCGCTATCCTGTGGGAGAGTGCCCAAAAGGCTGGCGACATTACCTCGTTGTATAGCCAGCGATATACGCTGGCCGAGGTAAGCGCCAGCCCTTTGGTCACCCGACGAGTCAATTAGGTGCGACGACAGTTCTTTGAACAGTCGCCGCGTCTCTGGTCCCCATGGCCCCATGGTCTCTGCACCAAACGGCGCAAATATGTAGCTCTCGCTGAGAGCCGCATATTTGCGCCGCTTGAGGCTTTCAGCCGGCCGCCACCCTGCTAGTGAACTGCACATGGGATGGAGCCAGTGTGTCGACGCAGGCATCTATCTTCTTTATCTTCAGGATGTTGTGGAGGATATACGTTAAAAGAATATCAGAAATAGATCACTTAACATTTGGCATTTGAGGAACAACCTTCATTAATCCAGTATAAATTTATTTTTGTCCACAAATTCAACTCCATAGTTGAATGTTTTACAAATTCAATTTTCATTAATATTCATTTCGTGTGATTGCTACTTCAGATAAGATTTGTTGGAAAATACTCCTACATTAGATTTCGTAATCGATTAATTGATTAAACTTCTCATTTTTTTCTTTCTAATCGTTGGAGCGATTTCAGAGTGCACACGCTTTTAATAGGTCGCTAAGCGAGATGTCCCGCTCACTCTTACGCGATGTTGCATATGAGTGACAGTGACTTTAGTGCTTAGGTATAGGATTAGACTTCGTGATCACGATATAATCACACCTAATATTTAGCAGCCATCTAGTCAAAGTCAAATTTCTTTATTGCAAGTAAGCACGTTGTGTACATTTTTGCACGTCAACATATTTTTTGAATTTACATTTACACCACTTTGCAAGGAAAAGGTGCCAACGCTGAGGAGAAAAAGTGGCAAAAAACTCTCAGCAGCACATTTTTTAAAATAATATAATAATACACAATTACTTAATAACTAAGTATTACACAACTATTACTATTGTTAGTAATCTAGACTTTATCCCTCATGTGGAACCGGCTATATATATATAGACTTATTTCCAGAGTTTCCAGTTTAGAAACTCTGGAAATTAGTCAAATTATGTAGCGACTTAGCGATCTTCTACAACTGATTCTTCAGGGAAAGATCCAGGGCAGAAGAAGGCCAGGTAGAAGGAGAATATCATGGCTCAGGAACTTACGCCAATGGTACGGCAAGAGTACCAGGTCTCTGTTCCGTGCGGCGTTGTCGAGAGTGCAGATTGCCATAATGATCGCCAACCTTCGTAAGAAGACGGCACCATAAGAAGAAGAATGTAGCGACTACGAATATGAGCCTAATTCGACGCACAATATTAGAACGTTAGGAACATCGCACAAAGAAAAAAATAAAGTTGAAGGGAAAACTTCCTAAGTGCATGGATTTGTTGTTCACGAAATGAAATATCGTTGTTTTTTAGTTCCAAAGTAATTCCGTTTACGCTCGCTTCCCTTTCTCCTATGTACGCTTTAGTTCGCCAGTGTTTAATGAATGATGAATTTCCGCACGATTTTGCTACAGTTGATTTATTATTGGCAAAGTTTTCTTTGGACTCCGCTAATACTCGTAGTGCTTCCTCAAAAATGTAATTGGCTTTTAAACTACTTTCCCTGACGACAATCTAGACCTACAAGGGGTTCCGTGTTCGAATCAGGGTGAGTATTGTTTTTGTAAGTTTTTGTATAGGTACTGTTAACCCTAACAGTACCTATACAAAAACTTACAAAAACAATAGTGACCCTGATTATAGGTACCCACCTATAATCGCTGTTATTCTGATTTAGTTATGTTCCAATCCGCTTTAGTCACGTTTTTAAAAAACCCTAAATAAAAACATGCTGCTTAAACCAAAATCTAACCTAAAGCTTTTCAGTTCCGGACCTCAAGCTATGGCTGTCAAAATCTATAAGAAAGTTCCAGAAGCCATTTGCAATGAACAGAATAATGGCAAGTTTGTCATTCTCCTAAAACAGTTCCTCATACAGAATGGCTTTTATACTTTGGAAGAATATTTCGACTGTGATAAATCTACTTAAAAATATCAATTGACGTAGATCTACTAACTTTGTGACTAAGCTATTTAATGCGATTTAACTTTATTGTAATTTAATATTGATTATTATTTGATTATTTGATTTTTTAATTTAATTAATTAATTTATTGTAATTTATATGGAATTTTATTGGAACGAGAAAATGTACAATAAAATGTAAAATTATTAAGTAGGTATATTAAGTTGTATTGCTCTTGCAGGGTTAGTGTGAGAGTCATTAAAATGTAACACCATGTATGTACCACATGAAACAATAAATTGATTTGATTTATTTGCTGCTTTAGTAAGATTCTAGTTTAGTTATCATATATAAACGGATATCACTCACTTATATTGTTGAAGTCGGCAATTAGACCGACATATATATATAAAAAATATACTGATGATGAAACAATAGAAAATAAACGATTTGTATAAAATTTACTTACATTATGCCTCCATTCAACTTTGTAAATATAGGGGTGTGCTTTTATCATGCAATCGAAGTACACGTCGGAACCTTCTCTGATGTTGGTCGGGTCTAAATTGGTTCCTAACCGCACTGTGGTCTCTGGGACATCTGTGAAACAAATAGAAATTAATTAGATGAAACAGTATATCTTATAAATTATTATATATAAACGGATATCACTCACTTATATTGTTGAAGTCGGCAATTAGACCGATAGTTTCGACCGATTTCGACGGTCTTTTTCAAGCCCGCGTCGCCGGTGACGTTTCTTCGCGCACAAGACTGTCGGTCTAATTGCCGACTTCAACAATATAAGTGAGTGATATCTGTGTATATATAATAATTTGTAGTAATGGCTCACTAGTTAGGTAGTTTTAATTCTAAAAAAGTCTATCTTATGGTGCTTAAAGCCAAGGATACATTAGGGGACAAATGTCCTGCGACACGTGTCGCCAGGGACGTCGGGTGAAGTAGCGCGACGTTGTCGGACTTCGCGCGACATGTCTGGCAACCTGACGTCGCTACGGACATAAGTCGCGCGATGTCGCCAGATATGTCAGGCGAAATCGGCCGGCTTCGCTTGACATGTCGCCGATACATGTCGTAGGACATTTGTCCCCTAGTGTATCATTGGCTTAAGGCATGACTAGACAGTCATGATAACAAACACACTTATCATAATACTCATTTACTTGACGTCCATCTTGACGGTGAGACTGGCCCACAAGTTCAAAGTCGCTCAGCGAGCTATGGAAAGAGCTATGCTTGACATTTCTCTTTTAGAATAAGAAACCAGTATATCCGCCAGAAGACAAAAGTGATTGACATTGTTCATAGAATCAGTAAACTGAAGTGTCAGTGGGCTGGTCACATCTTTTTTTATTATTTATTGATTGATTAAACCCGCGTTTGGCCCCGATCTCACCTGATGGTAAGTGACGATGAGGCCGATGATGAAGCACGCGGGCCTAGTAAATGCCTATTCACTCTTGCCTTAAAGATCCCAAGGTTATAAGTGTCTGGAAACACCGACGCCGGCAGGGCGGTCCATTCCCTAGCCGTAGAACCGATAACCGTATCTATCGTAGAACCGATAACCGCTGGTAGACGAGTTCTCCAATGGAGGCCACGAACGGGTAAACGTAGTGTGGGACGCTTCCAGACCAGATGGAGGGATTACCTTCGCAAGATGGCTGGCAGAGACTGCAAAGGGCCGAGAGTAGGGTTGAGTGGCGCGCTTTGGGAGAGGCCTACGTCCAGCAGTGGACTGATACGGGCTGCTGATGATGATGAGACGTCAATCTTAATATTCTATTCTATTCTTAGAATAGAAATTCTGCCTGATGACAAAGATGCATCGGGAACAAAAAGCAGACGTCTAAATTCATCTATTAAGTGAATTAATTATAACTGACGATAACATCTTTTCAAGCAAAGATTATTTAAATGTAAATAAAAATAAGAACAATTTGATATGCACAACGTAATATATGAGATGACGTCATTGATCTCCTATAAACAACTACACAGTCTGCCTTCTAAAAATGTCCGAGCGCAAAGAAGGTCCAAAATGATGAATGATCGATTGCTTTATTGGGCATTACTTGGACGTTAAGAATGGACCCTTATTTGGACGTTTTTTTAAATTGTTTTAGTAAGACCTTTGTGTATCTAGTTGTTTATAGGAGATAAATGGATGACGTGCTTCTTTTTCTTAAGGGAAGGAAGTAGGGAATGTGAAACTTATCCTCGCATACAACAATTTGTAACCTTACATTGTATATCCAAAGTCCAGTCGTCTTCTAAAGGTGGTACTGAAGGCATCTGAGGATTGGAGGCTCTACAGGCGAGCTTGGCTCCAGCATCAGTCTTGTTCAGCTGCAGAGACACCGTCGACGTGGTCGTGTTGCCATCGGTTGACAACTGTTGACAAAGGTTCGGAAGTCACAGAAACATTAGATCACACAGTTAATTTAATTTATCACTCTTTGTTAATTTACTATACTATCTTATATTACTCTATCTTATATCTATTTATCTATATATCTTATATCTATCTTAATGCATAACTATATTATGTTTGTAATCTCTGCATGCGCGCTGTTATGAATGTTGTGTCCTCCTATAAAAGACACATACATCAGCACCAGCCATCTGTATACTGTATGTTATTAAATTTATAATGTATGTGTTGTTGGAGAACCTAAAAAAAAAAAAAAAAGGTGAACATTATTTACGGTTGCCTGGAAGATCACATTGAGCGGTTAAGCCGTCTTTATATAAATGTATATGTTCTGATTTCGTTATAGTGTTCTTATGCTATAAAGTGTTATTCCTAACATTGATAATGATAAACAACAGCCCCCTTACCTTTAACTCTTATAGCAGTAGGATTACTTTCATAATACTTTGTTACTTCGTACAATGTCGACCTTAAAGTGAGCTTATTAAGGTCGACATACGAAGTAACAAAGTATTATGAAAGTAATACTGCTATAAGAGTTAAAGGTAAGGGGGCTGGTCAATTTAGTTTTGGAAACCAAAAAAACGGCTAAGTGCAAGTCGGACTCGCGCACCGAGGCTTTCGTGCAAATAACATACCTACTTAAGCCCGTAACTTTGCTCTAACGAAAAGATAAACTAAAAGACATAGCCACTTTTCAATGGAGCTTTGCCCCACCTACAAAACTACGTGACCATTTAAGCTGTACGTATCATTTTGTTGGGGACTTTTTACAGGTTTCATATTGCATAATCATAATCAGTATCATTTGTACTATTCTCGCAACTACTATAGAAGAAAAACAAGAACAATGAATAATTCGCTTCGATTTCTTACTATTTTCTGAATTCTTAATCAAGCTGTTTTTTCGAATCGCAACTTGTACAAAACTTTATTTTAAACCAATAATTTTAATAAAAAACGGAGATATTTTTACATTCATTCGTTATCTTGTACAACTAGCGGCTGATGGTGGGGCAGAATCTGGCATTGTCATTTAGAGACCAACTTATCTTTTCCATTATCAAAATATTGTGTCAATACATCGACATACTCCTTATTAGTTTTGTTTCAAATGAAGAATTTTTAATTATTATTAATCAGTGCCATCTATCAGAGCTATCGGTACTATTTTTGTTTCTTAAATGTCACTTTGAAACCCCCTCATTGTAAAAGTGTTGTTTTCACATATTGTGACTACTATAATTATATCTAAACCGAGGCCCAAACCAAGTGTCTTATTTTGTAAACAAAAACTACCCTCCCCCACTAACATTTTAAGCTATTCTGTGGTTATTGCATAGTGGCAATGGAATAGGCCATACATTATTAGATCGGATTGCTTTATTTTCACAAAGATGAACAAATTCAATCAATCAGATCCTTCAGTTTTACATCACAACAGGTAATTAGACGATTATATTTGTTTACAAAATAAGACACTTGATTTGGGCTCCGGTATACTATGTAAGGTTAGGGTCTAGTTCACGACATTGAAAGTCGTTACATCAACGGTCGCTATATCAAAAACGATACATCTACGAGTCACTGTATCGACAGTACGCTATATCGACAGTACGCTATATCGATGGTACGCTGTATCGACAGTACGCTATATCGATGGTACGCTGCATCGACAGTACGCTATATCGATGGTACGCTGCATCGACAGTACGCTATATCGATGGTACGCTACATCGACAGTACGCTATATCGATGGTACGCTACATCGAGTGGACAAAAAGATCATAACTATTAGGTACCAATGATGTTGTTTATTGTTGTGATTATGAACTTAATATAATATAATCTAACGGTAGAAACTGTGGCTATATTCAAGTAAGCTAGATGCTCATTAACTAGTACGCTGCGTGACGGCTGTATGGCCAGTGCTGGTGCCAGGAGATAATCAATGTGGAATAGGTACAGACAGACTAGGCAATCATAAACATACAATTTTATATAAGTAATAATCTGGAATATTTATGTCTATATAAATGTGTATATTTTTGTATCTATACAACTCTGTTGGTTAAATAAATGATTTTGTATTTGTTGTATTTTGTAATAAAAAAACATTTCATTTTCGATACTTGTTACGTTAACCCTTTTAGAAACAGCATACTTAAACAACCTTTAAAAGCCTTAGAGACCGGAAAGGTGATCGGCTTCCTCTACAATTACCTATCAAATACCTAAATTGTGACCGAAATTAATACTCCCCAATTATGAATATTCCAGTTAGATAATTCCCATTTATTATTCTCTCTGTTGGAACATTTTAGTATCGCCTACAATTTGAATAGGCCCCAAGAGTAGGATAATATGCCCAAAATTGATGTAGCTGCCATTAGCAAATACAGAACAGGTAAATAACAATATAGGGAAGAGTGAACTGTATTAACAAAATATTAGTTTGTCGATTGCTCTCAAACAATGAACATTAAAACAATGACAAACATAAATTGCACCGATTTTAACAGAAACTTCTCTTCTCGCACGGATATATTCTTCAACAAGACATCTCGCTGCAAATCACTCATTTGTAATGATTTCTAATATTAAATCTCGCTCTGTATGAACTCATCGTCATATTCCCTAATGTATGGCACTCACTAATATAAGCATTGTTGTAATTTTCATAACCTTAAGATTAAGTACTAACACTTATATGGTCTTTGTGACTGCAATAAATCATTTGAATTGAATTGAATTGAATTAAGTACACTCTGTTTAAGCATAAGGGTATATCTATAGTTGTAAACACTCTAATTCATTAATAATTTACTAAAACTAACCCACATATTTAAATTATTGGCGAAAACTTGTAAATGGCTTAGGTTTTTAACTTAAGTTTATAACCTATATTACATACATAAAAGCTGTAAGTTTTCCTAATTCAAATAAAAATAAAATAAAATAAATACTATTCAATAACCTAGAAACCTCAGAACATTTTTCTGCATGCAAACCATATGAAAAAGGAACGCGTCATCAATTAAAACATGATTTCAAACTGCAATATTAGACATGAATTTGAGTAATTGCACAATTACCGGATAGATGTCGCTACCGTCCCTAAGACGAATATGGAGACAAAACTTACGCCCTGGGTACGATATCACGGTCTCTGTGCGTGCCACGGAATGGCGAGGTCCCTGGTTCGAATCCCGGTCGTGATGTTTTCTCCATTTATCATTTAGATTTTCGTTTATACCTATAGGTATGCAAGAAAATATCAAAACATCCATATTTCTTCTAACACAATTTTCTCCATGAAAAGTCTATTTCAAAATGAGAATCCATTATTATTATTAGGGAATTTATAGGGTTATTAGGGAACACCCGATCAACTAAGAATGATTGTCCTAAGCTCCTCGTAAAACTATCACTGAACGTTCCGAGCCGACTCATGCGCAGGAGAGATTTACTTCGTGTTCCTAAAGCACACACCAACTATAGAAAGAATAGTTATATACCTAGACCTAGAGCATGCTCTGCATTTAATGATCTGGGTGAAGATTGTGTAGACTTATTTCTCAGTAGCCCTTCAATGGTTCTTGTTCATAACCAAGTTCGCAGCTACTTCGGTTACAATTTAAAGATTAAAAATTTAAGCATAAGTCATTATATTGAGTTGCGCTATGTCGGTAAGAATTTTTAATCATGTACCTGACCATTTCAAGACATATCCAGTTAAGAAATTTAAATCTGCGGTGTACTCATGGCTGGCAGAAAAATGTTTTTATTCAGTTCAGGAGTACTTAAGCACTGATTGAATTTACTGCTTGTGATTGTGTTTGTTGTATAATGTAAAATTTGCATGTCATTTTATTGGCTAAATGTGTTGAACTCCATTAGAATTTAAGAACTACTGTAACCACATTTATGCAAATAAATATATCTTATCTTATCTTGAAACACATCTGTGGAAGCTTGTAATTAGCTCTTAGTTATTAAATTACAATTATGTAGTATATAGCTGTAAGCTACCCGAACAAAATAAAATAAGAAGTATTCTAGGTATCAATTAGGATTCAGATAATCTAGAACATTCCAACTGTGATCAAACAATTCCTTTAGTAACAGAAACAGTGCTATTATTTGGATTGAATCCCCAAAGCTAAAGCTGCTTAATCAAATCTCGTGAATATTAATTTATCCTTGGAACCTTGCGTTTGTGTACAGTAGACTAGTTACGACGGAATAAACTAAATAGTGAGAGGAACTTAGAGAGAATTCAACAGAAACTACGGGTCTTGATTTACCTGGGTCGATAAAAATATCTATCAAAACCATAACATTACAGAAAATCATATTTTTATGTAGAATTTAATATACCGCGATAGTACGTAAGTCGAAAAAACCGAGGATAACTCATTGGTACATGACTACCCTGGCTTGGAATCGAACCTGGGACCTCCGTATCGCAAGTCCATTGACCCAACCACTGCGCCACAAAGCTCTCTGGGCCCGCGTGGTGGATCATGGCCCCAGCTCCCTCGATGTAAGGGAAGGTCTGTGCCCGTGCAGTGGAGTAAATAGACTGATGATGATGATGAAGATAATGTTGATTTTATAAGTAGGTATACTTTAAATAGTCACCACAAAATTACATAGTTGTCTATGCTTAACTCGAATATATAAATATCAAAACCCATCAATCCATTTAAGCTACATGATGCCAGAAATGAACCGGTATACGAACATACACTCAAAAACATTACCCACTCTGGCAATTGGATATTAAAACTTTGATACTTATCTTAAATTCAAAAACAACTCCCTAATGGAATCAGAAACGCGTATCAAGATTTAGACTACATAGTTAATTAAATTATTCGCAACAATCATCCAATGTATCGCTATATACTGGGAACACATGTGATTGACGTCACACACATGATATCTCCATCCATGCCATTATAAGACATAATTCGTAGGAGCAAGGTCTGATGTCTAATAATAATGTCATCTACATATGATACCTTACTTATGCGTTACTTATGATACATCTGCGATTCAAAGTTCAAGGGTAAAATGGGTTTAATATACAGTCCAAAACACTCCGATTATATTTAGCCTACTAAATATAATCGGAGAAATATTATACATTTTGAAGTAGAATTATTAAATCCGGACTATTTGACAATAAACGGTCTTCAAGTCGATGAATCTACCATTTGTCAAATTGAATGAACGATGAAACGAAATGCGACATCAATGGCCTTTCGATTATGAAGGCTATCTTCTTGGATTTATAAAACGACTGAGACTGAGGGCTCCCAAAGATTTTTTGCAATACACATTAAGGCCCGTATTAATAAAACCCGCCCTCAAGAGCGAATTCGGCTGATACACTCTCAAGACGTGATCACCATCTCAAGTATGTCATTTATTAATAAACCAATCTTGAGGGCGTATCACGTGATGTCTTTCTCAAGTCGCGGTTCACCTGCAATCAGCAAGTGTGACTTTGACAGTTCTCTTGAGAACTGAGTTTTGTTTATTAATACGGCGTTACTCACGTGATACCCGATTCCTAAACGCGCACTTAAGTTACGTTTATTAATAGGAACGCCATCTTGAGGTCGTTCTCAAGATTGACTTTTGAGCTGAGAGTGATTTATTAATACGGGCCTTAATCTCTCTGCGCCACCTTCATCTTTGTCATGGTCTCTTTAGTCAATGTCCATGTTTCTGTAGCGTATGTCATTGGGGGAAGACACACTGACAAAAGAGTTTTGACTTCAGAATCTGGGGTACCTCCCTGGAGTTTGGATGGAGCGTGCTATGCTGGGCATCTCTCTGGTCGATAGAGCACCCAACTCAGAAATCCGCCGGCGGACTAAGCTGGTGGATATTGGGGACAGAATGGCTTCCCTGAAGTGGGGATGGGCAGGGCACGTTGCACGTGGAGACGACGAACGCTGGACGTACAGAGCTACAGTCTGGAGGCCACGCACGGGATATCGCACCGATGGTCTGACGACATCTCTCGCACATGTGGGAAGAAATGGATGCGTACGGCCACAAATATAAGAAAATGGAAGGAATGCGAGAAGGCCTACGTCCAGCAGTGGACGGATACAGGCTGACGACGACGACGACGACATTTAAATCTAATTGTAATCAAAACAATTTAACCTCAAAATTAATAACAAAAAGATAATGAGATACCGATGGGGTAGACGAGTTCTTGAACGAAGGCTATAAACGGGTAAACGTGGCGTGCCCCTGACCAGATGGATGGATAACCTTTGAAAGGTGGCTAACAGAGACTGCAAAAGACCGAGAAACGGGTTGAGTGGCGTGCTTCGGGAGAGGCCTACGTCCAGCAGTGGACTAATACGGGCTGATGATGATGATGATTAAGGACAAAAAGATACTCTTCAATATAATAATAAAAAGGTAGCACAAACTAGGAAGTTTTAAAACTTGTCATATATGATTTCGAAGATCTGTAACTCTTCATTGTATAAAATTTTTATTTCTTGCGGAAACTAGACGTCTTGCTCTTAACTTTCAACAAATTCTGATGACCAATATCGGTCTGATTTCTATGTCTACCGAAAGAGCTAGGTCTTATAGCACAAGTAAAGGAAAAATCCGAAATCTGTAAATGACAATGCCAGATTCTGCCCCACCATCAACCGCAAGATGTACATGATAACGAATAAATGTAAAAATATCTCCGTTTTTTTAATTAAAATTATTGGTTTAAAACAAAGTCTTGTACATCTAGCGAGTCGAAAAAAACAGCCTAATTAAGAATTCAGAAAATAGTAAGAAATCGAAGCGAATTATTCATTGTTTTTGTTATTCTTCTATAGGAGTTGCGAGAGTAGTAGAAAATGATACTGATTATGATTATGCAATATGAAACCTATAATAAGTCCCCAAGAAATTGATAGGTACCTACAGCTTAAATGGTCACGTAGTTTTGTAGGTGGGGCAAAGCTCCATTGAAATGTGGCAATGTCTTTTGAAATTTATTCTCCCAAAAAAAAATATTTTTGTTATTACAAACATATATTTGCAGATGATCAACTAATCAGGAGTATGTCGTCGATGTAGGGACAAAATATTTTGATACGGGCAAAGATAAGTTGGTCTCTAAATATAGTTATGTTTTCGTTAGAGCAAAATTACGGGGTTAAGTTGCGTTGCACGGAAGCCTCGGTGCGCGAATCCGACTCGCAATTGGCCGGTTTTATATTTTACAGGTGGTCCCTTTTGTCCTTCCAAACTATAGAGCTATTCACTATTAAGAAGGCTACTTCGGGTCCAGTTTCAGGTCACTTTCAAATTAAACTATGAACTCCACTAAATATTTAGCAGCAAGTCCGAGGCTCACCTAACCCAGACTCGACTTCTGTCACTTACGTCAAACACTTGAGCATAGAAACTTGGACCGGTAGTCCCTTACGACCGATTTGAGTTTGCCCCAAGCACTCGCTGTCCCATTCAATCTACATTTATTACTTTTACGTGCCCCTATTTTAAGTTGACTCTGAGATGTTGTTTCTTATGGCAATAAAGATTACGAAGGAACCCGGTAAATTTAGTTGGCGCCAAATTAGCTTTTGCCTTCCAAAGTTTGGGAGTTAATAGGGCATGAAAACTTTTCAAGTTGTCCTTGAATTTTATCCAGATTTGTGGCAATGGCAAAAAAAATTGGTTTTTCTATTACTAGTTTAGTTGTTATCCTTTACGAATTTTTACTACTATAGTACATTATCTTCACGCTGGACTACCTTCTAGCATTACAAATAAATGTGCGATGTTGCATCGTAGAAGGAGACCTAGCAGACGAAGCCCGATACGTTGGTCCGATCAGATCCGTACCAATCTCGATACCGGTTTTTACGATGCATGAAGAGCCGCCGAAGATAGGAACAGATGGCGCAATATCATCAGAGGAAAGATGATCCAGAGGGGCCACGACCCTCAGCAATGAGGAATACGACGCAAGGAGGAGGAGGTTGCATGATAAGAATTATAAAAGAACTAGAACCGCGTTAGTCTAGATCAAATATGATGTCAAATGTTTTACCTACTCGTTCGAACTTGAGTTCACTGAAGGTGACGTTGTTAGACACAGACCACTTACCCAATAGCCATTAAATCAGTACAAATTTGCAAGCGAAAAATTCAGTCAACGATGAGCGTGTTAGAATTATTGTAAGCTTTTATGAAGAAGTATTAACATTAATATTGTTCAAGTTCATATAATTAAGTATTGCATAGAAATCTGATTCTATTTCCGGTAGTATAAACACACGGTGGGATATGCTGCCACTATTTTCTTTATATACTGTTTTACATAAAGGTAATTGAGAACTATATTTTTCATAATAATATATAAGTAATTAAAATGCTAACTAACTGTAATTTCGGGATCTTTGACGGATGACACGAGGCATCCATTATGTTTTAGTTTAGCTGTTTTAAATGTATGAAAATATTTGAATAATTACTTAGTTAAATTCTTGTAGATAAATATGATATTATAATCTTGTAAAAACTTGAATTTGATAAATAGTTGATGAATAAAACATGGCGGCTTGGCCGCCATGACACTTTAGATTTCGATGGGTGCCTGGAATAAAACCACAATAGCCATAGTGGCAGTTTTCCTATCACGCCATTTTCATAATCTATGGATCCGAATACACCTCGTGTATTTTTTTCACAAATTTTAAATGAACATTGGCTGATTTAGCAAAAGCGTTATGGGTATAGCCTCGTTATTCCTCATTTAGAATTCGAATTTTGTTTACTGGAATAATGGTGCTATGTACAAAGATAAAAGTTTTTTTCAATAGTCTACAGGTAACAAGCATTACGGCTTTGTTCCCCGAAATAAACATGTATGCCGATTCACCATTACTGTAAGATAGACGCTCAAAACCTTCACACAATATATTTTGGATAGTAATATTATTGTATAATAGCTTTTCCGCAACATCGTCTTCGTAGACCTTAGAATTTGATGCTACCAGGGTGAAAAACATGCATACAAAACAGTGTCACCTACGGAACAACGACACCACCTTTTACAGTTTTTAACGAATTCCCATGGGAAAGAGAAGTTTTCCGGGATAAAAACTATCTTATGTGTTATTATAGATCCTAACCTAGTGTGTATACCAAGTTACGTCTTGAGGTAAGCAATCAAAACTACATCTAAACACAACTACTTATCCAAACATAACCACACAATAATCCAGGCTGGCAGGTACACCCAATCAAGAAATTAAAACCACTCAAAAAGTATGTCTTCCTGGGAGCGATGGTCAGCCACCACATCCTCAGTACCAGACACCAAAGCCTCGCAGAAATCATGGCAGTGGCGTGGAATGTCATGGCCCCTGCATAGGCCCAATAAGTCCGAGTGCAAGGCTTCAGGTATAGGCATCGGTTGACCGCAAGCTCCCTGCAGCTCCGAACCCATTTCATCAGCAGGAGCAGCAGCAGCACGCAGCGCCTGCACACATCGTGTACGCTCACCTCGTGCGCGTCCACCTCTCACTCTTGCACCTCGGAAGCGGGATCCGGTTGGCCGATCACGAGTGTGCAACTCCAGACAATCACCCTCAAAGCCATACTTCAACTTTAGTATGCCCCCATGAGCACGACACGCGACCACCCCCACAACATTGGACCACAATATCCCATTGCCCTCCGAGTCATGCACGACACTACACTTCTCGCCACCAAGTGCAGGAGCACACGGCGCGCCGCGTCGCCGCGTCGCAGTGGCGGGCACACGAGCGGTGCGGCGCCGCTGCGCCGTCATGCCGCAGCCACGCCGCAGCGGCGACCCACAGCGCTGGACAGTCCGTCGGATCAAGCCCCAATTCCCCCTGAGTGGAAACGGATCACGCCATCCGCGGATACAAACCCGTTAATAAACATGGATCGTAAAAGATGAGTGTTGTTGGCCCTACTATTACCGTAGCAATGGCGCACCACCGCCGAAATCGACGCAGAAGCATACGACAATACTGGATCAGTCCCCCCACTGCACTAAGAAACAGTGATAGACAACCCTTTCTCCAGGAAATTGCCATTCCAAATGTTGTAGCCAGTTCAAATGTTAGTGTAGGAGCACACGGTGCGTTGCGGCGGCGGCGCGGCGCCTGAGCGGCGCCGCTGCGTCGTTTTACATACAAATATCGGTGGCATGCACACGATGCGTTGCGGCGCCGCACGGGACTCGCGCCGCGCGTGGCGAGAAACACATGTCGCAGAGACGGCTCAATCCGACCCCGCTGATATAAAAAAGCTCATTGAAGGACGAAACCGGATGCATGACTCAGAGGGCAACAAGATACTGCGGTCCAATGCTATGGAAGTGGTCGCGCGTCACACTCATGAGGGCATACCAAAACCAAAATACGGCCTTGAAGGTGACTATCTGGAGCCACACACCCGCGATCAACCAACCAGATCCCACCTCCGAGGCGCAAGAGCAAGAGGCGGACGCACACGAAGCGAACGTACACGAGGTGCACAAACACTGCGTGCCGCCGCCACCCCTGCTGACGAAATAGTTTCGGAGCCGCAAGGAGCCCACAGTCAACCGACACCTATACCTAAAGCCCCGCACTCAGACCCATCAAGCCTACGCAAAAACCATGACATTCCACGCCACCACCATGACCTCCACGAGGCCCCGGCATCTGGTACTGAGACCGACCATCACTCCCAAGAAGACATACCCCCTGAACAGCTCCAATCTCCTGACTAGGTATACCCACCAACCCAGATTACTACGCAGTCATGCCCAAATAAGCAGCTACCTACTACCTCAAGACGTAGTGCCTATTATTTTAATAAAGAGCTATTTGTGTTTTTCGTAAATAAACAGATTTATTCTATTGATTTTCAGTTTTTTTACAAATCCTGTGTCAAATAGCCATTACATTATTTACAAAATGATAATACAGGGTGTTAGGGACAGGTTGGCAAAAACGGAGAGGGATGACTCAGCCCATGATACTGAGTTGGTATCAAGTGGAATTTTCCTAGGGAAATAAAAAAAAATCATCATGGGCTGAATCACCCTCTCCGTTTTTGCCAACCTGTCCCTAACACCCCTTATAAAATACGTAATTCTCTATGTTTTTTTTATTATTAATTCCAATGAAACAATATTGTATTCATACTATTCACAGTATTCACGAGTACAGTTTTCAATTATATTTTAAAATTCATGTAATAACACTGCAAAACCCTTTTACTGTTTTCGCGATACATACTTCAGAACTGCGCACAACGTAGCAATAAGCTATTGCTGTTTGCTTTAACTTCGCAATTTTACTGGAATAAAACCACAATGGACTCTTGCGGTAACGAATTTAAGTGTATGAAACGGCATTATCTTTTTTTTAGTTTTATTAATAATTACGTAAGCACTAGATGTTTCTTTACTTGATAAATTATTCCAGAAAAAATAATACATCAATTAATATTCAAACCGTTTTGATACGCCTCGTAGTTTAGTACTTATTCAAGATTTTCACTAAATCTTTTTTCCTGAAAAATTATGTTTTGTCTATTGCGGCTTTGTTCCAGGCACCCATCGATTTATATAAATTGACTCCTTCTGAGAAGCCTGTCACTTGCTTCCTGACAGTCGACGAGGAGAGTCTGCCGGACTGAGGTCTGATTCTGTTACTCTTGTGTGGTGACCATAGTGTTCGCCTAAGTCACGGACTAAAAGATGAGTATTGCTTGTTATTTTAATTTAACTGTCATAATTGTAAAGGTGTGTGTTTTGTTCTCTGAATACAATGTGGTAATGTAGAATTGCTATTGTTTGGTTTAATAAAACTATCCCTTGGTATATGTTAACGACTTATTTATTGCTAAATACCCCCAAAATCACAATTAACCTGTTCTAATAACCAATTATACAGTATTTTACAACCAAGGGAGCTTGCTAACCTTGTAATATTCTGATATAAATCTTTGCGTAAACTCTAGTTTCTGCTCTACGCACTTCGAATCTAACAAGCGCATAGAGACGAAGTGGGGGACAAGGGTGCCGTATTAAAGAGATGCGTCCATGTCGATAATATCTCTATACCGAAGCCCAAATCGAGTGTATTTTTTGTCTTATGATCAAGTACTTACCGTCTCCTTAGCATTATTTATTCTACGCCCGTTCTTCCACCAGGTGATGGAGGCGGGCGGTCGTGACCCTGAGCTCTGGCACAGCAGGTCGTATCGTCTACTCGCTGATAGCGGCTGATTTGAGCCCAGGATATGGACCGTTACTGGTGGAACTGCAGAAAGAAATAGATGTTGTACGGCATACAAAAGTTTATAGGATAGTCATTATGGTTGAATTTTCTCAAAAAGTACTTGATAGAATTTTACAACCTGTACTGTACAATCTCGAAACAGTATACTAGAGGGCCTTCCATGAGCCAACTAGCGCCGCCAATCTTAAAAAAATAGTATTTTCCAATTTAATAAATTTTATTAAAAGAGCTATTTACAAAATGTTTATTAGGATGAATATTATTTTTCAATATACAATACATGGCATAGTTGCGACAAGCTAAGTTGTAGTTCACAAATGTGCCAAAAACGGCCGTTTTTCGCAATTATGCGAACTACAACTTACCGAAATTGAATCACGTTATAAATAAGCATTTAAAAAATAGTATTTATCGTAATAAACATTTTGTAAATATATTTTTTAATAAAATTGATTATATTGGAAGATATTTTTTTTTAAGATAGGCGGCGCTAGTTGGCTCATGGAAGGCTCTTAATAGTTCTTGAGAAAATCAACTTTAACAGGCCTTTTTTCCTCTGTTTTCGATTACAAATTGCTCTTGAGTCTAGGAATACTTATGTCCCGTCTGTTAGTGAATCTCATCCCCTTACATCATGGGAGATCGCGCGATAATACACCTTGTGTGGATAGTAGATTGCCGGATTGGCTGCTCTGCAGACCCTCGGCACAGAGCAGGCCAGTTCTACCCAATCTACAACCAACCTAGGCTAAAGATCTGGACCGACCAAGTACCCTCGACCCTGAGCACTATTTGTAATAAATTCTATTTTTAAACTACCTACTCTATTATTTCTAATCTATTCTAAATTACTATATTCTAAATTCTACCTGTCTACGGAACTAACTTCCGTAACACACAACCCTAAATTTTTATTCTTATTCACAGACATGTATCAAAAATGATGTTTTACTTCACAAGGTAGGAGCATCGGTATTCTGGCGGTAACGCTTACCATCTTGGTCTAATCTACTGACGTCTTCCAAGGGTCGATAGTCTCTTAATGTGATAATTGCAGCGATTATTTAGTGTGTTTTCTAATTTCAAGTTTTGTTTCTATAAACAGGCTACCCATGTTTATAAGATTTTTTTAGTAGAAAAGAGAGCAGCATTTTTAGAACAGTCAAATTCAGGTAAGTTTCAAAAAGCGCTCAGCAGAATTAGCCAGTTATGTCATGTTTTCTAATTTTAAGGCAACTTTGACAACTCTCAAAATCCTTTTTATAAATTTGCTATATGAAAGGGAGCAGCATTTTAGAGTTGCCAGATTTAGGATAATTTTAAAAAAATGGTTTGGTGGAACACAGACAAAGGTGTACAGGAGAGTTTTAAAGGTTGAGATTTTCTCAAAAACTAAATGACCTATTGCAAAAATTATTTCACTGTTTGATAGATAAAAGTGAAAACTATGTAACTGTAAAAGACTTATTAAATTCGGTCCAGTAGTTTTTGAGAAAATCTCAACCTTATTGAGGCCCCCTGTATACTTATCTCTGTCGTGGACTGTACCAAATGGACTTATATCCAATTTGCTACCATTGCATTGGTATTGCAATTGGATATAAGTTGTGTTTTCTTATTTTAAGCTTTAACAGTTCTGAAAGTTCTTTATTTTAGGAAAGGGAGACATTAGTTTTAGTTTTCCAAAATATTTTTTTTTGTATTGTATTGTAGTTTCAAAATAACGTTTATAAACAAGAGTTACTACCATTGAATAAACTTACAATTCATATCCAAAGTAAGTGTAGTTTCTATAGGATGTGCCCGCGGATGGTTTGATGCTCGACACGTCAGCGTGGCTCTGACATCTGCACGGGTCAGGGGTCCCACTCTGAGGACCCCCCGAACGGCATTCCCTTGTAAGGGGGTTGCTGGTGTGTCTGTTTCTACCTCGTCTCTGTACCACTTCACCCATGGCCTTGGGCGTCCTGTGAAATTGGAAAAAATGACATTCAAGATTAGTTAATAGCTGCTTGTAAAGCATGAAGAATAGAAGTCCATTCTTCATTGCTTTATGGTTTGTAGTGATTTAAATATAAATTATGTATGAATTCAGATATTAGATGGTCATTTCTTTTAATTAAGCGGTTGCTAACTCATTAAATATGATACCGAGTATGATTTGCATGTTTTTATGTGCAATCAGTATAAACTAGATGGAGGATCGTGAGCTCTGTTGCAATTGGCATCCAACGGAATTGGGTTATGGTTATTATTAGAATTATGTTCAACAAAGTTACAAGGATACTCGTGAGGTAACCTGTCACCCAATTTGATATCCCAGCATGAATTGAAACCTTAGACAATCAAAAGTTATTAATGAAATGTATGAATATATTCAGTAATAAGCTAAAAATACAAACTAATAGCAATAAAAACTAATACCTATAATAACAAATAAAACGTGATTAAAATAAATACTTACCTAAATTAATTAAATAACTCGCCCCTTGTCGTACCCGGTGCAAAGGTGCCCATAACGCTCGCGTCATTGCCGCGCTGTATAGCTATGGCCAACCTTTGCACCAGGTAGGACCTGGAGCGAGAGTAAAATTAATGAAATACATCCGTATTACAGTTAACAGCAGATCAAGTGTAACACTTTTGAAAAGTCCAAAGTGTTACACTTATTATCTGACCGTTCTTATTATCTGCGCCATAAGACTTGAATTCGTACTGCAAGTGTTACCATTGATCTGCTGTTGTCCGTACGAGTATCCATTTTTAGAACTTTCTTTTCACCAGTCTAATTTGAATTTTGTTTTCAGATATCAATCCCTTTGCAACACAATGCAACAAAAGGACCATGCCAAATTCTGCCCCACCATCAACCGCAAGTTGTACAAGATAACGAATAAATGTAAAAATATCTCCGTTTTTTAATAAAATTATTGGTTAATAATAAATTATTGGTTTAATACAATTCAATGTTTTTGTTATTCTTCTATAGGAGTTGCGAGATTAGTAAAAAATGATACTGATTATGATTATGCAATATGAAACCTGTAATAAGTCCCCAACAAAATGATAGGTGCAGCTTAAATGGTCACGTAGTTTTATAGGTGGGGCAAAGCTCCATTGAAATGTGGCAATGTCTTTTAACTAATACGGTAGGGTTGTGGGTTCAGTCGACATTGGATGCATTCCCAATTTGAACCCCTTCGCAAACTTATTATGATGGGAAAAGTCGCCGGAAAGAGAAGAATCGGTCGCAGGAAAAAGTCGTGGCTGCGTAACATCCGGGAATGGACTGGAATCGCGAGCGCCGCAGACCTGTTCCGCCTCGCTAGAGATAGGCAAAAATATGATGAGCTGATTGCCAACCTTCACTAGTTAGAGAGGCAACCCCCAAGAAGAAGAAGCAACATCCTGAAAAGTTATACCAAACGTATCTATTTATAACTTTCGCAGTTTCCATACTGTTTGCGGTTCGAATTTAATTTTGTTGCTAAATTAATTTATTTGATTATTCCTGTGTATTTTCAGTTAGACTTTATCACTTCAACCCTGTTTCAGGCAACTGACCTAATACGGCTTTGGGATGGTAATAAATTCATCGTGGTGGAAATTAATTAATATCCTGAGCTTTGTATTATTCACCCGAGCCCATTATGAATATAAAATAGGTTGAGAAGGGTTTGTCGAGTTTTTTTTAGTGAATTTTCTATGTCAATGATAGCAGGGAATTATGATGCGGTAATTTTATCGGGGCCCTGACGACTTTATTTGTACAGGGGGTTTTATTAATTTTTTTAACGGATAAAGATCAAAATCACCTTAAATTAAAAAAAAAAACTATTTAATAGAGCCTTCATAGAGCCAACTCTTAAAAAAATAATATCTTCCAATTCAATTTTATTAAAAAAGCTATTTCATCATCATCAGTCTATTTATATTACCCCACTGCTCGGGCACATACCTTCCCTTACTTCGAAGGAGCTGGGGCCATGATCCACCACGCAGGCCCACTGCGGATTGGTGGATTTCACATGCTTTAGATTTTTTTCCTGTGGCATGTAGGTTTCATCACGATGTTTTCCTTCACCGTTTTGAGAGCACTCAGTAAATGTACGTAAGTTTTTCCCCCGAAAAAACCGAGGATAACTCATTGGTACATGGTGCCCTGGCTGGGAATCGAACCTGAGACCTCCGTATTGCAAGTCCATTGACCCAACCACTGCGCCACCGAGCTCTTTTTGGCACATTTGTGAACTACAACTTAGCTTGTCGCAATTATGTCATGTATTGTATATTGAAAAATAGTATTTATCGTAATAAACATTTTGTAAATAGCTTTTTTAATAAAATTGATTAAATTGTAAGATATTATTTAAGTAAGACCTTTGTGTATCTAGTTGCTGTCATTGTCATGAATGATGTCAATGACAAAAATAAGGTATAAAAAATAAAAAAGTAGTATAGGGTTCTCTTGAAAATGGCGGGAAACGACGGTTGCAAAATTATTTGATAATTTTAGTTTTATTGTGTACAGTGGTTATTTTGAGATTAATATCCCGTTAAATTAATCAGAAAATGTTCGCGAGTGACAGTATGGTGAATTTGTTGGATAATTTGAGCAAGATCTGAGGTTTCAAGCTTTTATCAAGAGTTCCCGCTACACGCTCGGGAGAGAACATGACTGTCGAGCTGCTTCGTCCAGAGTGATGACGCTACGGCGTCTCCTCTGGATGAAGACATGAAGACGCGGCTACCCAGGGTGAAGATGCTACTGCGACTCCCCTGGAGGAAGATAGAAGACTATTATATATTGAATTTTCTGTAACATGACATTGGCAAATGACGAACTGTCGAGTCCATTAATAAAATAAATAAATAAACAAAAGTAGTATACTGTATACTGATAAATACCTCCTGAGACATCACACTTGACGATGAAGGAGTCGCCTTCGACGTAAGGGCCGACAATGGCCTCTTTCACGTCCCCTTTGTCGTCCGTGATCACCATCTTGTTGGGTGGTACTGTTGACAAAACATACATTGTTAAATCTGATATAAATCTTAAGGCGCTATATGGTTGTCAAAAGCAAGAGTGACACAAGATGCCCCTCAGCGGCGGAGGGAAGAGCACGGCGCAGTGCCTCGATATTCGTATTTTTATGATGAATTTTGGCAGGGAAATAAAAATACGCCAACAAAAAAGCTCTCGTATTTATAGTGCCCTACATTTTGATATATATATTGTTTGAATAACTATTTCGGTTTAGATCTAATTTTCATTTCAAAAGACATGGAAGGGTATGTTTGCTATATTTTTTCTGTCGAACGAAGTTTGTCCAATCGTGTATCGGTATTCATCAGTCTCTAAATATACACCCCAAGATTGCTATATATTTTTTACAGACGTTTAGTTTTAGTAGTTAGTGCCGTAGCCTTCGTAGAAAAACTGAAAATACGCGCATACGAAGCCTATCTAAATAGAAATCTAGCTAATTATGTAGCGGCCGCTGAGAGATATTAGGATCTCCGTTTTGAATATTCTAATCAATACTTACCGAGGTATTTAGCGAATAATGATCACGTCCAATCAGGAAATGTCACGAATGTTTCTATTTATTGGAGTAAAAAATAGAACACTCTTCATGAAGAGTGTTCTATTTTTCTCAGTAGCTACAGGATTTCGAAAAAGAGACTATAGCAGTCGCTGTTGTTGCCTTTGGCACAGTTTCGTCCGTATTGGTCGGACAAAGGCACACTATTTTGAATTGCTAATTTGCGGCAGAGTCATCTCCGGGGTGCCTCGCTGCTTCAGATAGTGCATACTGCCTCAGGACATTGACCACTATTTGAGACAATGCTAGCAGAATTTAAACCCTGACTCGTGACATGGCCTTTGTATAAGTTCTATAGGACTAACCAATATCTAGAAAACAATGGGTTGGATAGTTTTGTAAATGTAATTGAAGAGAACGGATTTAAATTCAAATGAGACCAGAATTTGGAAATGAAATAGTGTCATGGCCTTTGTAGTTCTACAGGATACTTGTTTTGTTTTCAAAATGTCTTTGTTGCCAGTAAGTATAACAATTAAACTTATAATCTAGTGTAGATTTGTTCCTATATATAAGTAACTTAAAAATAAGACAGTTTTACAGGCTTAGCCTATTTAAAAAACTTTAGCAAAATGATTAATTATAAGCGAACATCGTAATATAAATTGATTGACTTAAATCTAAGGTTATGATAATAGGTATGTCCACTTTGATGAGCTGACATTTTTCACAGGATACTAAATCAATTTATATATATTAGTATCTACAGGATACTAAACAATATCTAGAAAACAATGGCTTATTAACAACTATTTAGTGGATTGAAATAAATGTAGGTAATTAAAGACAATGGATTTAAATTCAAGTGAGATCAAAACTTGAATATGTAATAGCAATCATTGGAGAGATTGTGATAGAAGAAATGTTTACGGCAAGGAACAGAGACAATGGAAGGATTGCGAAAAGACCAAAGTCCAACAGTGGACGAGTGTTTATACCCGTCGACGATAAATAATTTATATCACTCTTTCCAAATGGTAATGCCAACCATGTTAGAACTAAGGCAAACCGAACATACAATAATTTATAAACAAGCAAAAGAGCTTAATTTAACAAAACTTAAACTTTTAAGGATAACAAATCAGAAAATGACACTATACAAGGCAGTACAGTGCGCGAGGTGTAAGCTCAGGTTTGCATTTGTGTGAGTGCACACAGATAGTGTAGAGTGATATTCGGCCTGAGGCGCGACGTGTCCAATACAAACGCAACAAAATACACCCTGCCGCGCACGCACCGCTCTTCACCTCTTGTACCGCTATCACTCACACAAAAGTAAACCTGAGCTTACGCCTCGCGCACTGTACAATACTATCGATTCTTTAATATACTTACCTAGTTATAATTAAGTACTGTAAAAAATGAAAACTTTCACTCAATCATTGAAATCATCATTTTCCCACCTTTCCGCAATTAAAAGCGTTGATGAATGAAACTGAGTGACAGGATTAGGACTTTGGTGATTAGAGAATGGTGTGGTCTGAAAGAAAATGTAGTAAATAGAATTGAAAAGGGTATGTTATGTTGGTTTGGCCACTTAGAGCGGATGAGTGAAGGAAGGGTAACGAAAGAAATACACAGAGCGAATGTTGACGGAAGGGTCAGCAGAGGTAGACCGAGGAGAACGTGCGCCGACCAAACTGGCGATGTCTTGAAAAAGGGCCAAGTACGGTCTACTACAAACCGACGAGCATGCATGAAGAGATTGATGAATGTGGTGCAAGGGTTGTGTGCCAGGATCGCAGCAGATGGAAGTCAATCGTCTTTGTCTACCCCTACGGGAATCAGGCGTGAGTTTATAAATAAATAAATAAAAACTCGCCTACAAAAGTCACTACTCGTAAATTGGGAATATTTTTACCGCCCAATTCACCCTTCCCGTTACGCTGATCGGAATGATAATGGCGAATCCCGGTATCACGGTATCGGTAATGAGAGCGATCTAATTTGATGGGCTTGTTTTTTATACATATAATTTTGGAATGGTTGAGGTTTTCGAAACACAATTTGAAATCTGATCAATGTTGATGCTTAATTAAGCGGCTCAAATATGCGGCTCTCAGCGAGAGCTACATGTTTGCGCCGTTTGGTGCCATGGGGCCATGGGGACCAGAGGCGCGGCGACTGGTCAAGGAACTGTCGTCGCGCCTCATTGACTCGTCGGGTGACCAAAGGGCTGGCGCTTACCTCGGCCAGCGTATATCGCTGGCTATACAACGAGGTAACGTCGCCAGCCTTTTGGGCACTCTTCCGCAGGGCAGCGATTTGGCCCCAATTTTTTATTTATAAGTATATGAGCTAAAGGTCGAAGCGGGCAGCACTTGGATGGACACTGCACAAGACAGAAATGCATGGATAGATCTGGAGGAGGCCTATACCCTAAAAGGGTCTTCCAAAGTTTAAAAGAAATAAATATGACTATGACATACTTAAGTGATAATTTAATATAATATAATGTGAACTAACTAGGTACTTATATACAATATTATTTAAAATTAGATGACATAAAATAATATACTTAAGTAAATGAATTGTAATTATATTTGGAAGAAATAAATGGCTATTGAAATTGAAATTGAAAGTATATATTTACTTGTTTTTTAATATTATTTTGTACATAGTTTTAACTTTAATTATAATTGATTATTACCCTGTAAATGATGATAATAAACTCAAAGCTTCTTTTAGTATTAAGACTGTAAATTAAGATTAAAAAATCTAGTTTAAGAAGTTTACTCCGTTTTAAACTAGACTAACTTACTGTTACTACTTAAGTACTTAGATACGCAACTCAATGTTAGATTTACTATACAGCTCATTGGAAGAGTCTGGGTCTTCCGGTTTCTGATATGCCAGACCCAGAAGACTCATTCGCTTTATCGCCAGTGAGTCACATTCGCACAGCAAGAGCTTCATACACAATTGCCAACGACTATTTATATATATATTAGGTACTTCGTTTGCGTAGAGGAGGAGGATGGAGAGGATGGAGGAGATCAGGAGGCAGATCTTCCTCTCTGGATCCTTGTTTCCACATCACATACCGCCATGGCTTATAGCCTATGAGCTGTCCGGATATTTCAGCTATCTCCTAGTGAAATTCCCATCAAAATCCCTTCAGTAGTTATGGCGTGATACTTGCACAAAGTCACAGACAATAATTCTAAAAATTAGTTTTTTGGCATCAGTATCGATCTTAAAACACATTACAATTATTCTTTTCAAAAAATATCCAATGCACAGACACAACTTTTTTACAGTCTTATTATATGTATAGATATGAGTAAGTTATAAGCTATTTCTTCTCTGAATTCAAGACTCAATCATAACTATTAATAATATCCTTTAGTCATAAAACATCGTTTCAGCAATTCCTACGAATTACGTCACCAAAAAGACATTGCAACATTTCAATAAGCTTTGCCCCACCTACAAAACTACGTGACCATTTAAGCTGTACCTATCATTTTGTTGGGGACTTATTACAGGTTTCATATTGCATAATCATAATCAGTATCATTTTCTACTACCTACTCTAGCAACTCCTATATAAGAATAACAAAAACAATGAATATTTCGCTTCGATTTCTTACTATTTTCTGAATTCTTAATTAAGCTATTTTTTCGAATCGCAACTTGTACAAAACTTTATTTTAAACCAATAATTTTAATAAAAAACGGAGATATTTTTACATTTATTCGTTATCTTGTACAACTTGCGGTTGATGGTGGGGCAGAATCTGGCATTGTCATTTTAATAAAGGTGCTAGCAACCTAAATATAAAATTATGATTCTCAAGAGCTCTTCAAAGCTCCAGCAATGCTCAATTATATGACCGAGAGTAGAGAGTTATAAAATAGAAAATTAGAATGAAGTCAAATGATATTTAAATGAATTTCTTTACCAACGAGATTTTATTAGAGTCTTATTACTTAAAATTTTTGCGAGTCAAGATATTATGACTGTCGACGTTGAAATTTTTTTGAAAATTGAATATTTTTGGAATTATTAATAATAAGTACTTATATATTATATAAGTATGTACATATTGTACATACCAATGTCAAAGTCAAAAGTCAAAGTCAAATTTATTTATTGCAAGTAAACACGTTGAGTACATTTTTGCACGTCAATATATTTTTGAATTTACATTTACACCACTTTGCAAGGACACGTGCCAACAAGGAAAGGTGCCAACACTGAGGAGAAAAAGTGGCAAAAAACTCTCAGCAGCACATCTTTTAAAATAATGATAAGTAATACAACTATTTAATAACTATTACTATTATTAGTAACTTTATGGGTTCAGTATCGGTAACTGAACAAATGTTCTACGACTTTTCGATTTTCGCGAATTTATTTTTTGACTTTTCATACATTTCGTACCGGTCAGCTAATCGATTTGTATAAGACATTAATTTATTTTTATTTTTTATTCGAAAAGTCGTAGAACAAAAGATGTTCAGTTACCAATACTGAACACCCTCCCTTCGGCTTCATATACCCTTTACTGTATACAAGTTCAATACTTGTGATTTTGACAATCCGCAATAATTGGCAACAATCGGCAACAATCGGCAATAATCGGCAATAATCGGCAACAATCGGCAATAATCGGCAACAATCGGCAACAATCGGCCACCAAATGAACGTTGACCGTGTGCCATGGCAGTTTAGGCGCTATCGACTGTACTAGATAAGGTTAAATATTTGTTACACAATTAACCACGAATAGATATCAGAAATAGCTCTCGACAAAGTTTGAAAAGTTGTTGCAGAGTCGTAAATCAAGATTAATTAATAATTCTTCGCAATGGTTCAAAGTTCCGAATTAATACTCGAATATCAAAATGTAAAATTGTCAGAATTGAAATAGACTCAGTGGTATTTTGGTAAATCAGTTAATATTTCAAGTTGGTATTTTGGTAAGGGTTTTATTATAAATCGAAAATATTTGAGGTTATGGTGTGTATTACCGATAAAAAAAATTCCACCACTAAATATGACATTGCGATCAAATTCTGAGAAACTGGCCCCTAAATGTACGGTGGAACACAGAGAAAGGTGTACAGGAGAGTTTTTAAGGTTGAAATTTTCTCAAATACTACTTGACCTATTGCAAAAATTCTTTCACTGTTTGATAGATAAAAGTGAAAACTATGTAACTGTAAAAGAATTAGTAAATTCGATCTAGTAGTTTTTGAGAAAATCTCAACCTTATTCAGGCCCCCTGTATACTTATCTCTGTCTTCGACTGTACGTATAAAAGTGACATATTTCTACTACTTACATTTTAAGCAAAACCTCTACCATACTCTAAATCCTGTGCACTTTCGGTGTCCCCAAGTGTACCGCAATAACGCTGCCTTTGTGTTCAGTCCAAGAGTCATGCGAGTACACTTGGTGCACCGAGCTTTGAATAATCCTATTCACTATACTGAGAGGTATATAATATACTAGGTTGCCCGTAACTTGCTAGTGTGGAAGTTTCTAGTATAACATAGCTTTGATTTAAGAGGCAGATTTGGAGCGGATAGGTAAATTGAGCTCTGAGACAGGGGACGAAAGTCGAGTATGGACTAAAGCTGAGATTCACAAACATCTTTGAGCGCCAGCTTAGTTTAAGCTCGGTCTTACAATAGACTTTTGACAGTTGTATGAGTGAGCTCATATTGCGGTCAAAATGGCCTCTGAATTTCTGTCTAATTACATTGGATGAACGAGAGATAAGTGTATCAGTTATAGCACGAGATTTAACGCAGCCGCGGATTTATTTATTTATTTATTTATTATTTCATTTAAATGTCTAGCATTACAGTCTTAAACTAATGCACTATACATTTCATAAATTGTCTTAGTCATATTATTAAATTAATTTACAGGATAACAATAATGAAAATGTCAATAACAATAAAAATAATGCAAATGTCAATACAATAATGAAAATTTATCAAATAATAACACTCATTGCGTTTGACAGTTCTACTAGGTGTTTGATAGATCTGCGGTGTTTACTAAGTCTACGGGATATGTGGCGTTCTATCCAGATTACAGCGTGCAGCGTGAAGACAGAAGAAAGTGAAGAGAGATAGGCAGCCATTTTGTTTTTTCAAAAATATCGACAATCCATAAAAATCTTTTGAATCATGACACATTTAGAAAATACTTCAATATAGGATTGCACATATTAAGTGCTTTAACAACGCAAATGCAAGAATATTTTTGCATAAAATCAACTTAATTATTCGGTTTAGGTACTTTTGAAAGCTAAACCGAGAACGCTAATGAAATCCGGAACTATTTCTTTAGTTTAGTAGGTTAAGTGCATATCTACAATTCTAAATCTAGATTTTTTTTGTATTAATGGACTCGACAGTTCGTCATTTGCCAATGTCATGTTACAGAAAATTCAATATATAATAATCTTCTTCCAGGGGAGTCGCAGTAGCGTCTTCACCCTGGGTAGCCGCGTCTTCATGTCTTCATCCAGAGGATACGCCGTAGCGTCATCACTCTAGACGAAGCAGCTCGACAGTCACGTTCACTCCCGAGCTTGTAGCGGGAACTCTTGATAAAAGCTTGAAACCCCAGATCTTGCTCAAATTATCCAACAAATTCACCATACTGTCACTCGCGAACATTTTCTGATTAATTTAACGTGATATTAATCTCAAAATAACCACTGTAGACAATAAAACAAAAATTATCAAATAATTTTGCAACCGTCGTTTCCCGCCATTTTCAAGAGAACCCCATCTAGATATTTACGATATGTGGGATGATTCAAAAGATTTTCACGGATTTTCGACATAGATCAAAGCTAACGATATTATCTATGGATGGACCACACTTATCGTAGCTAGCGGTCGTTGTCGACCGTTTGAAACGTAGACGGATTATGTTTGAAAGCGAGCTTTTGGCATTTGGGTTCTAATTTACATGCGAAATCAAATGTGTCAACATCTCATACAGCGATGCTAGTGAACCGAAATTCCGAAATTGCGAATCCGCTTAAAAAGGGTTCCCAATTTGGATTTACCCATCCATTGTTTAGTTTTTAACAGGATTGTGGTATTTTTAACCATTAAACTCTGCATCAATTTTCAACTTTATCGCTATAAAAATAGAAGTGCAAAAGCTTTCTTTATAAACGAAAAGCTTACTTGATAACATGTTACGCCTGTCATGTAATTTTATTCCAATTTCGTTTTATCGATTTTGGATAATAGGCGCCGCGGCTTTTATAAAAAGTGTTATATTTCAGCCTTTGTGTTATGGTTAACACAATGAAGATGTATTCAGGGGAAATTGTGTTTAGTATAATAGCTATCAGCTTTTAAAGTCGCTCAGCGAGCCTTGGAAAGCTTGCGTTGGCGTTTCCCTGGTGGATAGACTTAGAATCGAGGTTATTCGCTAGAAAACTTAAAGTAGTCAATATGGCTTATAGGTTTAACAAGCAGTTCAGAGATTTAAGATTAATACTCGTAAAAGAGCTGTCCAAGCGACTGGTCGAGGAGTCCGGCGACCAGAGGGCTGGCAGCTACCTCTGCAAACGTATTGTGTTGGCAATACAGAGAGGGAAAGCTGCCAGCCTTCTGGGCACCGTGACTCCCGATGCCCTCCTAGAGGATATATTTTATTAATAGATAGTTTAAGTTTTTAGATTTTAGGGTTAGTTTTTAGTCACTTTATTATTTTAATACAACTCCTGATTAAGTATTAAAAAAAAGATTAGTACTGAAGTTTTTTGTTTAGGGGTTTTGTTAAAGATCTGATGCCCTGGTCTGGAACACGGTCTACTCTACTGTTAGTTTAGTCTTTAATATTTCTTTTAGGGAAATATTAATCAGAAGGTTGCGTGTTCATATCACGTCGGGGTCACCAATTTGGGGACCAGCTACCTGATCCTCCACATGAAGATTCCAAGCGAAACTAGATCAAATTAGGTCAAATATTATCTATACATATAATAAGACTGTAAAAAGTTGTGTCTGTACATTGGATATTTTTTGAAAATAATAATTGTAATGTGTTTTAGGATCGATACTGATGCCAAAACACTAATTTTTAGAATTTTTGTCTGTTTGTCTGTGACTTTGTGCAAGTATCACGCCATAACTACTGAAGGGATTTTGATGGGAGTTTCACTAGGAGATAGCTGAAATATCCGGACAGCTCATAGGCTAAAAGCCATGGCGGAATGTGACGTGGAAACAAGGATCCAGAGAGGAAGATCTGCCTTCATTATGCAAAGAAACATTGTCACTCCCTTGATAATAATCCCCATGGTTACCAAGTTGCCATAGAGGCGAGCGTTCCGAGGGCTGAGCCGCGTCCATTTTTACTAGCCGTCAATGTCCAGGTTTTTGGCGAAAATTAATACAAAAATTTCGTTCGCGCAGGCTTTGACAGGACAATAAAGGCCAGTAGGCTTCTCTATCTACGCCAGCCGGCTAGCCTCTCATGTACGCCTTTCTATGTGTTCCACCGTACCAGCTCCATTTTAGAAAGAAATAAATTAAAGTTTTCTCCTTTGTAAATAATTTAATAGCTTCAGAAAAAGGTTGTAATACACCTAACGTTCCGTTAAGGCGCTATGTGGTTGTCAAAAGCAAGAGTGAGACACAAGATCCCCAGCAACGGCGGAGTGAAGAGCATGGCGCAGTGCCTCGATATTCGTATTTTTATGAATTTTGGCAGGGAAATAAAAATACGCCAACAAAATTCAGATTTTTTAAAACGAGCTCTCGTATTTATTGTACCCTACATTTTGATATATATTTTGTATGAATAACTATTTCGGTTTAGATATAATTTTCATTTTAAAAGACAAGGAAGGGGTATGTTTGCCATTTATTTATATCGAGCGAAGTTTGTCCAATCATGTATCGGTATTCATCAGTCTCTAAATAGAAACTCCAAGATTGCTATATTTTTTTCAGACGTTAAATTTTAGTAGTTAATGTTTTTTTTTTCTTTTTTCCTCTCCCACTAACTCCTTTTTGAAAAGGATCAACAGTGGCGTACTGTTGGACCGTCATACAGTGACGGGTTTCAGCGACACAATGGGGCTGAAATGCCGTACGTTATATAGTCACGCCTCTGTTATTTAAAGCAAAGAAAGAAGAATATAGTATGAAGAAGTTGTTACTCACTGCTGTGAGCTATGAGCCGTAGCAGAAAGCTACCTTCTGTAATAGTGCCAATAATATCTATGACAGAAGCGCTTAAAAGCTCTGAAGCTGGACCTGGTCGCAACGAGGTCGCTGTAATACACGGGTAGTTAATGCTGTAGCCTTCGCAGAAAAACTGAAAATACGCGCATACGAAGCCATTACAGTACTCATTAAAGTACTCACCAATAATAGTAAGGTTGACCCTGGAGTTTCTCGTTTGGGCCTGTTTGAAGTCCACTCGACATCGGTAGATGCCCTGGTCTGTGCCCCTGACGCGGTCTACTCCCAGCTCTGCTGGTCTCCTCTCAGGGAGGAAGTAGGCACGGGATGCGAAGACGCTCTCGTCTGACCAGCGTTCTGCAACGCCGAAGTCACGTTCTCGGGCATCCACGCTAAATAACAAAGAGAGGGATTAGTTGTGGTGAAGCTGACTCATTGAGGTCCATTTACTTATAGGAATGGGTTAGGACAGCTCGGTGGTGCAGTGGTTGTGTCAGTAGACTTATGATACGGAGGTCGCAGTTTCGATCCCCGACCAGGTCAGCCATGTACGGTGGAACACAGAGAAAGGTGTAGGTACAGGAGAGTTTTTGAGATTAAGATTTTCTCAAAAACTACTTGACCTATTGCAAAAAAATCTTTCACTATTTGATAGATAAAAGATAAAACTATGTAACTGTAAAAGAATTACTAAATTCAGTCCAGTAGTTTTTGAGAAAATCTCAACCTTATTGAGACCCCCTGTATACTTATCTCTGACTTTCCTCGGTGTTTTCGAATGAAAAAAGTTATGTACATTTACCGAAAGCTCTCAAAACGTCGTGATTTTTTTTAACCCGGGTAAAACATGTGAAATCATGTACCACCACGCCTGGGGGAGCGTGTTGATTATGTCGGGCTCACCGCCCTGAAGGGACAGCATACCGACTAAACCTCCTGGGGTGTTCCACCTCGTGCCATTCTTGCCGAGCCCCGGGAAACTGTGATACATCTGCGACCCGACTGGCGCCCGAGCAGTCCCCATTGTGGGCTGTACTAGCCCACAATGTATAATCCATTCATCCATCACCTTCCTCCTCCCCGTCTGAGCCTCGAGCCACTCGGGCGCCGTGCGGTTCGCGCACTGCGTCCGTGGGTCTGGGCCCTTACTTAGGCGGCGGCACCTCGTACAGTAGTGATTTACCTGCATGCCGTAGAAAAAATCTAATACATGTGTAATCCACCAATCTCCGCTGGGTCCGTGTGGTGGGTTGCTTGTGTCATGCATGACTCATGACACAGCTCCCTTAATGTAAAGTATTTGTCCCAATTAGCAGAGGCATAAAAATAGGCTTATTATGATGATGGCTTATGCAGAAGATAATTCTAAATATCCTGGATGCTACAATGTTGTCATTCACATCCACTTTTCTACTATCAACGATAAAAAGATACCTTAAAGGTTTTCACAACACTCCCGAAGACTCCAGAAAATTCTTCAATATTATTAAATCAAATCTTGTTACAAATATTTCTGTTTCAACTTAGTGTCGTAACTACTGTTTGTTAAAAGCTAAGTTTGGCCAAGTTTTAGTGGATATTAAATTTGGTATTTTCACGACAAATGTTTAAGTTGGCCAAAGTTTTACCGCAAACGGTTTTAAAGTACTGCGATAATATTAAGTATCTTGTTTGGCACCTGAACTGAAAAGCTAACTTTAAATTAGGTGTTTTATGTCTTTATTTTCTGAGTGCTTTGTAATTAATTAATCTTAAGATTAATTAATTACAAAGATTTGAAAGTTAATTTAAACAAAGTAGATCTCAATACTGTATTACTTTTTAGTTTGCCAATTTTAGACTTTATCAGTCCACTGCTGGATGTAGGCCTCTCCCAAAGCACGCCACTCAACCCTACTCTCGGCCCTCTGCATCCAGTCAATGCCAGCCATCTTGCGAAGGTCATCCCTCTCCATCTGGTCGGGGAGACACACACACTTTTCAAAAGTGGTTGACCTTGCTCATAGAATCAGTAAACTGAAGTGGCAGTGGGTTGGTCATATCTGTCGTAGAGCCGATAACAGATGGGGTAGACGAGTTCTCGAACGGGTATTTTGAGCCTTACGTACCTGTAAATAGGCGTGCCCAAGTCCTCCCGGTACCAGAGCACCAGCAGCACTGCGTCGTCTTTGTCCTGCGTGGCGATGTCGCACGGCAGGTAAGTACTTGAGCTTCTTCTTCTCTTGCTTCTTATAATCTTGCCACCTTCTATCTACCCCTGATTTTGAGCCTTACGTACCTGTAAATAGGCGTGCCCAAGTCCTCCCGGTACCAGAGCACCAGAAGTACTGCGTCGTCCTCGTCCTGCGTGGCGATGTCGCACGGCAGGTACACCGGCTCGCCGACCACGGCTATCACCTGCGTCATTGGCACTGAAACAAGAGACACTCTGGTGAAGTACTCGATCTATTTATAATATAGGAAACTACTATAGGAGGCTACTATAGGAGGCTACTATAGGAGGCTACTATAGGAGGCTACTATAGGAGGCTACTATAGGAGGCTACTATAGGAGGCTACTATAGGAAAGATGGGTGGACGAGATAAAGAAAACAGCTGGTAAAAATTGGACTGAGAAAACCAATGAAAGGGAAAATTAGATTTCATTTGAAAATTGTATAAATGAAAAGGCTTTTATTTCCTTAGTAATATACCATATATATTTATTCACAAAACAATAAAAATTAAAAATAACTATTATAATATTATACTAGAAAATATAAACTAAACTAAAAACTATACAATACAATAGGTCGGTTGAACTAACTGAATGTAATATTTCATTTATACAGCAATAATAATAATGACAAGACTCTTGCTAGACAGTTGGGTCAAGGGCCGGATGCAGAAGGCAGTGCTGCTGGACACGGCACGTATTGTGAGGAGGTTCCTCACTCTGGGATCCTAACCTCCGGCAGCTTGGATGCGCATGCATCCACCCGGCGGGTGGCTATTTTTTATATTTATATATTTTTCAAATTTTATTTTTGAAATGTATTAAATAAGAATATGTTTAAAAAAGAGAATAATAATAATGACCAAAGTTTTAATGAATAATTTCTAGCCGTCATTCATTAACAAGGTCACAGGTTTAAAGTCCTGCCCACGGCTAGAATTTTTTCACCATTTTAAATTCGTTTCATCATGGGACATTACATTTAGTTAACAAATCGACGTTTCATTTTTGTAACAATTCATTGTTATTACAATCCTATACAAACACTACTATGTTAGAACCTCCGGCACCAGCTTATATATTAAAATTTTAAATACTATGTAAATCGCCAAGAACTTTTATCTACTTGTATAAGAAAGAGATCGGAAAAAGGAAGTAGCAATCACTGTCACGATAACCAGCTCGCATGTGGATTAACCGACTTCTGTAGAGCGAGATCTCGGTTACGATGTCCACTCGTGATTTACGTACTGCAACAAACAACATTTTGGAGAATTGCCCACTAAACTAATCTAGAGCTGGCACGGGACTGCAACTTAGTTTAAGAGAAAGGCTGTATTCAGACTGACAATGACACGACAGCTACTTATTTATTTATTTTATTAATGGACTCGACAGTTCGAAAAGACATTGCCACATTTCAATTGAGCTTTGCCCCACCTACAAAACTACGTGACCATTTAAGCTGTAAGTGTATCATTTTGTTGGGGACTTATTACAGGTTTCATATTGCATAATCATAATCTGCATCATTTTCTACTACTCTCGCAATTCCTATAGAAGAATAACAAAAACAATGAATAAATCGCTTCGATTTCTTACTATTTTCTGAATTCTTAATTAAGCTGTTTTTTTTCGAATCGCAACTTGTACAAAACTTTATTTTAAACCAATAATTTTAATAAAAAACGGAGATATTTTTACATTTATTCGTTATCTTGTACAACTTGCGGTTGATGGTGGGGCAGAATCTGGCATGATCATTTGCCAATGTCATGTTACAGAAAGTTCAATATATACTAGTCTTCTATCTTCCTCCAGAGGAGTCGCAGTAGCGTCTTCACCCTGGGTAGCCGCGTCTTCATGTCTTCGTCCAGAGGAGTCGCCCCGTAGCGTCATCACTCTGGACGAAGCAGCTCGACAGTCACGTTCACTCCCGAGCTTGTAGCGAGGCTCTTGATAAAAGCTTGAAACTTCAGATCTTGCTCAAATTATCCAATAAATTCACCATACTGTCATTCGCGAACATTGTCTGATTAACTTAACTTCAAGAGAACCCAGCTATTTTTTAGAATATTTGAAATTTTTTGTTATCATGTCTACAGGGGCTATTTTGTGTTTAATATCACGTAAAATTAATCAGGAAATGTTCGCGAGTGACAGTATGGTGAATTTATTGGATAATTTGAGCAAGATCTGAAGTTTCAGGCTTTTATCAAGAGTTCCCGCTATAAGCTCGCGACATTACCACTGTAATTTTTCCGTAGGCTACTCGCCCAGTCTCATTAAATCATCATGGGCCAGTTTACTACTCGAATATTTAAAAAGGGTAAACTCGTCCGCGGCTAGATATTTTGTGGGCGAGTTGCCCCCTAAACACTATTTAGTGCGCTCACACCAATCAATGTTGATGTGCAAAATAATTTGCGATGTAAATAAGTTTACATGCAATAAAATATAAGTAGGTACTGAAATCTGAAAATGGTTAGGAATAAATTGTATAGTCGATATGTTTGTATAGTGAAATGTTCGGAATTTGAATTTAAAAACAATGTTGTTCGCCAATCTCCCCGTGTAAGCGACTAGGTAAGTATCTAAAAGTTCTAAAACCCGAAACTTTGAACTCAAATTGAGTTGGCTAATGTAAACAGTGGCATATTGCTCTCAATTTCCTTATATTTCGCCTTTGTTGAAGCACATAAACCTACACAAAACCATTGCATTCTAGGCCGTATTACCACCGCATAGTGTACGTGCTACACCTAATGTGCGGTCGACTGTACTCGTATATTTCGCCCGCCATCGCCGCTGTATTTTTAAGCGGAAACTTCCCGGAGGTTATTTTGAAAATATATTTTTTCCGCCATTGTTTTCCATTCGCTTCGATTTAGCTGGAGGTTATTCGATTTTGAAATTTCGGTGGGTTTTAGGGTTCCATCATAAAATTAAATCAACTACTGTATTTAGGGATTAATGCTGTATCACAAAACAAATCGTATCCAACGGTAGATAGTATATTAATAAAGCTATTTACCGAGTGCTCTCAAAACGGTGAAGGAAATAAATATTTCCTTCACCGAAATGAGGCTTAAATATTTGGTCACTGATACGCGTCTGGGCGCTTCACGATTATAGACAGTAGGTACCTAAATGTTAGAATTCCTAAAATTGTAAAATAAAATAATAATAAATAATTTATAATAATTGTAAAATAATTAAACTAAATATTATTGTTTAAGTATTGAAATTGTTAATTATAAAGACAATCTATCACCTATTTTGTTAAGAAAGTGACTTGTAAATTTTTATTTATTAATAAATTACTGAACTGAACTGAACTGAAAACATCGTGATAAAACCTGCATGCCGTAGAAAAATAAGAAAAAATTCTAAAGCATGTGAAATCCGCCAATCCGCAGTGGACCCGCGTGGTGGATCATGGCCCTAGATCGCTCGATGTAAGGGAAGGTCGTGCCCGAGCAGTGGGGCAATGTAAATAGACTGATGATGATGATGATGATGAAAGCTATAGACCTAGGTAGGACCCACAAATGTGTTAGAATGTTTATAGTAAAAAATAGGGGCCAACAGGGCGTCCAGCAGGGTTACTCTCACCTCTTATAGCGATCCAGTTTAGGTTCTAAACTGTCAATTTGCTACAACAACGTCAAACGTCATCGTAGTGGTGTACTGCAGCCACAGACCACTTACCCCATAGACATGAAATCGGTACTGCAAGCGAAAAATTCTGTCAAGCGATAGGCGCTATTAGACGAAGCGGGGGGCAGGGGAGCCATATTAAACCCGTTTCGATATCTCAAGATTACGCGTGTCGCGAAGCAATTTTGTGCATGTGCAGGCAGAAACGGGCGCCCTCCTGTTACAGGTCTATGGGGTAAGTGGTCTGTGACTGCAGCAAATAACGCTATTGGTAGAAATTACCGATGGCGGAACCCTTACACTATCTACAGGTCACACTTCGCAGGTTTTTTGTGACATTTGGTAACACTGATGTTTTGTTAACTTTGATAATTGGATTCGGTTCCGCTTCCGGGGAAATTTCATCAAATTATCTACAAATTGTGTTCGATGTAGTGAAATTGCCCAATGAAGCTATATTTGGATCCAATTAGCAGTTGGACTCCCTCTTGAATCCCCTTTGGACCCTCAATTAGTATTCAGAGTAAATAGTTCGGCAACTGTGCCTAATTAATGAGCGATTAGCCGAAGTTATTTTTGATCTATTTTAATACTTCTAAGTTAATGCTTCGTATGCGCGTATTTTCAGTTTTGCTACGAAGGCTACGTACGGCACTACTAAAATTAAACGTCCGAAAAAAATATATGGCAATCTTGGGGTGTCTATTTAGAGACTGATGATGAATACCGATACACGATTGGACAAACTTCCCTCGATAGAAAAAAATCGCAAACCCCTTCCATGTCTTTTAAAATGAAAACTATATTTAAACCGAAATAGTTATTCATACAAAATATATATCAAAATGTAGGGTACTATAAATACGAGAGTTTGTTTAAAAAAAATCTGATTTTTGTTGGCGGATTTTTATTTCCCTGCCAAAATTCATCCAAAATTTTAAAAATACGAATATTGATCATCACTCCGCCGCTGCGGGGCATCTTCTGTCTCACTCTTGGTTGTGACAACCATATAGCGCCTTAAGCCGTTTAAATATTATTTCATACGATTTGATCTTTTCTTACATATAATATACGAGACGAAAATCTAAAATGTTCGAAAAGGGGCTGCCACGAAATGTCCATGGTTCGAATTCCGTTCGGGATGAAAAGTTGTCTTCCCTTTGTAAATGTAAAAAAATGACCCCCTAAATACTTTTCTTTGAACTTGGTTAATGTATTTATTTTATATACGAGATATTTAATCACACTATAAACTTGTAAGAGACAATATAAGCTATATAAAACTGCTAAAGAGTGTCTTAATTCGCCAATTCTAGAACCAACGATTTTTGTGCCTATTTCGAAACCTATCAAAATCATTAAATCATGGCTTAAACCACTTTTAAAAAGTCACGTCAAGGTATCAGCTAATAATGAAAAAGGCAAAGAAACTATCCTCTGGTGAAACGAACCCTACACCTCGGCACGTCTGACGTCATGCGTCCAATTTAGTCATCGCTACAACATTTATATTTTAAGTACTTTCAGTGCGCCTGTACTATGCAGTGCGCTTTCCCAGTACATTGTCTTATTGCATCCGGGTGTACGGACAAGAACCGGGCAGCGAGGAAGTCCCGGATATCCGGGCCGCCCCGGACGTCACTTATCCGGCTCGCGTGTGGGTTGCATCATCAGATTTATAGTCTTGGAATGGGAGGGTTAAATATTCTGCCCGGGCAAGTTTGCGGGTAGATATTTATTTATCAATTCCTTGTTGATTAATAATAAAAATGTTAATTTCTCCCAACAAACAGTTACAATATTTTATATATAATAATCAATTATATAAGCCTTGTTTGTGGGGAGACTGGTGCCTAAACTAGGAATGAACCTGTATCTTAGGACACCAGGCTCCACCATTACAACAGATACATTAACTTATACTTATATACTATTTCACATTATCCGTGGTGGCAGGGGAGATATATAAGTAGGTGTATAAGTATATTAAAATTAGTGTAGGTGAGTAAAATATTAAGTAAACATATGTGTATGTGTGTGTGTGTGGGGGGGGGGGGGGGGATTACTGTGATTGTTTGGGTCAATCTTTATTTATTTATGATTATTGATTACATACCATAATTTTAATACCTACAAGCATTCAAGCCTATGATATACGACTGCACGAATATTCGAGTCTACGAATTTCGATTGAACCAATAATCGACTCTATGAGTATACAAATTTTCGTCTCTACAAATTTTCGGATATATACGCCTCATATAAAAACAAACAAAAAATGTAGAATGAACCTCTCTCTCCTCCTCTCTATCTTTTCCGAACAAGACATAGTGATGTAAAATTTAAAATAAAAATGTTGACGTTCAAAAATATACGAAACGAGTATGCTTATGATTTCTGATGATTCCACACTTATTGTGCTGACGTTACAAAATACACCACATCGGTTGGTCCTACGACCAATGACCGCGTGTTGACACACCACACCGCATCAGGTAAATGAAATGCTATTAATTTCCGACCGTCAGGTCCAGCTACCGACAATACAGGAAACAAGTGACGCAGTTATAGTACAACATTACTACTGACATGTAATTAGTAAACACCTAGGTTATAAAACAAATAAACAATAATAAATAAAAACTGTCCAATTGCGAGTCTGCTTCGCGCACCGAGGCTTCCGTGCAACGCAACTTAACCCCATAACTTCGCTCTTAACGAAAAGGTAAATTAGATTTAGTTTAGAGACCAACCTATCTTTGCCATTATCAATAACAAAAAAATATTTTTGGGGAGATGTGATTTCAAATTTATAGTTTTCGGATGCTTTCCTTTACTTGTGGTATAAGACCTAGCTTCTTGCCAAATTTAATGATTCTAGGTCAACGGGAAGTACCCTATAGCTTTGGTTTTCTTGCAATTTTATACGACTGGTTCTGCCGAATTTACTACTACGATTCTGTACAGGGGGAACCTCGACAAACTGAATTTCGGTATTGGCGACTGAAACTCGGCATTGCCCGAAAAGACTACATCAAATTTGAAAAAAGGGTCAACTCGGCACAAGTCGAGTTTTTTCTTGTCCGAGTTGCCCCCTAAGCCAGCGCCCAAAAGGCTGGCGACGTTACGTTACGTTGTCTTTTAATAAATAAATAAACAGCAGATCAACACTTTGGACCGTTTTAACTGCGTCATAAGATTTAAAATCGAACTGCAAGTGTTACCATTCCGCTGTTGTCCGTCATATAAACTGGTGCAAGCGGTTCTACAGGGTGGAACTGAAAGGGTATATGAAGCCGAAGGGAGGGTGTTCAGTATCTGTAACTGAACAACTTTTGTTCTACGACTTTTCGATTTTCGCCAATTTATTTTTTGACTTTTCATATATTTCGTACCGGTCAGCTGATCGATTTGTATGAGACATTAATTTATTTTTATTTTTTATTCTAAAAGTCGTAGAACGAAAGGTGTTCAGTTAACGATACTGAACACCCTCCCTCCATTCGGCTTCATATGCCCTTTTGTTACACCCGTATATTCAAATAAATTGCATTTAATATTTGCACTTGTGGATTGTGTTAAGTAGAAAAATACAAATTCATGCCCGACAATTTTGTCGCTGTCACATCACTATAGTGTCGTGTCACTGTATGAAGCCAGAAGCCACAGAACAAGAAGCTCTTCTACAAAGCATCGTTTCTATTTGTGACGGATCCCATAATCTCATTTGACGACCTTTTGAGTGTGACCATGTTCGAATAAATCCTATTTGGGAACTCCCGACTTCCCTGCGTGCGGAAATACACTGACATTCGACTATTCGCTACCAGATGTGGTTCTCAAACTGTACACACAAAGACACAGATAATTATACAGGGGGCCTCAATAAGGTTGAGATTTTGTCAAGAACCGATTGCAAATATTCCTTTACCAGTAAATAGTTGAGAGTACAAGTGCTATTTGAAAATATCTCAACCTCAAAAACTCTTACTGTACACCTTTATCTGAATAAACCACGAATAAGGCAGTAGTTCCACCGCCGGCGAGTAAGCGAATTATAAAACGAGTGGGCGAGCAGCGAGTGGCGAGTATAGTTTTGTAGCTCGGCTATCAGCGAGTGTCGCTGAGCGACGGGCGATTACTTTTAATTTTATTTTATTTTAATATGGGTGCATAACTGTACATTCTGTGTAAAAGTTAATGCCTGAAATAAAGATTATTATTATTTTTATCACTTGCTTCACTCGCCCACTCGCCAGTGTAGCTCAGCGAGTGGGCGAGGGTCGCCGAGCGATGGGATGTACTCGCTCGGCGACAAAATAGGTGAGCGAACTATTAATATTGTTTACACGGAATATACTATCTATTGTACTTTCTTGCGCGACAAAATTGCCTATAGCTACTCGCTTCTCCGGCGGTGGACTTACTGCCTAAATACGTACGGTAGGGGTCCAATTATCAAAGTTTGAGAAGCACCGCACCGCAGGAACAGACAAGGAAATTCGATTTGGCTCGTCTAATTCCGCTTTTCCTACGTGCACGTGTAAAGTCTTTGCAAATGAAGTCTTGGAGCCAACGTTGACGATGTTTCCTGCTCACGTTTCTGTGAATTTACGTATAAATTTTCGACCAGTTTCAAGATTTATTTTTGTAGGTCACGTCACCTTTGCCTGTAACTTCGTTTGTATAATCTGACACAGAAAAATCAGAGTCGTTAAATATGCAATTTTCTCAAAAAGTTGACTGATAGTTGATAAATCAGCAATTACTGTTAAGAGCCTTCCATGAGCCAAATAGCGCCGTCAATATTTGAAATGTAATAGCTTCCAATTTAATCAATTTTATTTAAAAAGCTATGTAAATAATGTTTATTACGATAAATACTATTTTTAAATGCTTATTTATAACGTGATTCAATGTCGGTAATTTGTAGTTCGCATAATTACGAAAAACGGCTATTTTTGGCACATTTGAGAACTACAACTTAGCTTGTCGCAATTATGCCATGTATAGTATATTAAAAAATAGTGTTTATCCTAATAAAGATTGTTTACATAGCTTTTTTTAATAAAAATTAATAATTTGTAAGATATGAAACTTTACAATAATATGGCTATTACATCAGAATAACGCTATGACTTATAATCCTGGGCAGACGAAATCGCGCGATAATAGGTCAATTCAATTCAATTTTCAATTCATTTATTCATAAACAATTTCACATTGCATTCGAATGACTTACATAATATAATAACAATAATAATAATTTAAATTAACCATCGATTACTAAGTACCTACACGAATTCAATTAAAAAGAAACATTTATATAAATAATAATAATTTAGTCAACATTGATTACAGTAATTTAGTCAATTCAATCTACAAAAGTCTCAAAAGTCGTCAATGGAGTAGCAGCACTTTTCCAACAGAAAATCTCTCAATTTTGTCTTAAATATGTTTAAGCTGTGTATGTATTTTAATTCCTTAGGCATTCTATTGAACAAAGTGACTGCCTGATTCCTAGGGCAATGTTGGACAACACGCAATGTTGGCTGGATCACGTGCTGCAGGTCCATCCTCCTGGTAGCCTCCCGGAGCCGCGTCTCCTCCTCTGATTCAAAGATATGGCGGTTTTTAATAAGATCAGTTAGGAGAACTAAAATGTAGACCTATGTTAGTTAAAATATAGTATGGTAAAAATAACTATTAATTTTAAATGACATATCTTTCTGGTCATCATCGGGCTCTAGATCTAAGAACACTTTCGCCAACACCACCAAAGAAAAAAAATTTCAAATCGAACTATCCGTTCTGGAGCTACGATAACGCAGACGGACTTATAACCTCTCTTTGCGTTGCGTCGGGGCTTAAAAATAAACTGCAATATATGCGCTCCGAGAGCTCGGTGGCTTAGTGGTTGGGTCAATGGACTTGCAATACGGAGGTCTCAGGTTCGATTCCCAGCCAGGGCAGCCATGTAACAATGAGTTATCCTCGGTTTTTTCGACGGACAAGTGCTCTCAAAACGGTGAAGGAAAACATCGTGATGAAACCTGTATGCCATAGAAGAAAACAAAAAATCTAAGGCTTGAGAAATCCGCCAATCCGCACTGGGCCCGCGTGGTGGATCATGGCCCGAGCTCCCTCAATGTAAGGCAGTGGGGCAATATAAATAGACTGATGATGATATGCGCTCCACAAAAAATATGTCTAGTTCTTCCCTGACTGGTTTCTTCATAAATTGTAAAGAGGCCCTGACTTTTATTAGAACTATCAACCAATTTTGTTTGCCCATTTGCCGGGAAACGTTATTACTCCCAATTGCGATCTCAAACCGGCCAAAAGCATATCGCTGAAGCAAATAAGTCCACTCCCATTTATTCCAGTACCAGAACTCTAAAAACCTCCAAATGTAAGTCGTTCAATCGGCATCAAGGCTCAACTGTTACTGGTGAAGTGAAAATTACCACAGAGACTTAAAGACTTTCCCCACCCCTCTCACTTAAAGGATTATTGGAACCCCAAGGGGGGAGTGCCTTTGATGCTGTAGCTCATCAAATTCTGGCATTGGCAAACCATTTGGCAATGTAAAGACTTCTCTAATAACTTTCACATAGAGACGCAATTTGCAGTTCAGAGAGAACTGTGTGGGACATCATTTGAATAATTAAAAAGCGGTTTTATCTATTTATTCAGGTTCTCTGCAGAGCTTAATTCTGCCAATTTGTCTTGAGCGTTGGACTCGATAGTTGCATTGGGATATGTTTGCATACGTTTGATTCACAGTTCAGTGTCTTTTATTCGTTTGTTTATGAATAATTTTTTATACAGGATGTAACGTAAATGGTATCTGAAGCCGAAGGGAGGGTGTTCAGTATCGGTAACTGAACAACTTTTTTTCTACGACTTTTAGATTTTCGCGAATTTATTTTTTGATGATTCATACATTTCGCTCCGGTCAGCTGATCGATTTGTATGAGACATTAATTTATTTTTATTTTTTATTCGAAAAGTTGTAGACCAAAAGTTGTTCAGTTACTGATACTGAACACCCTCCCTTCGGCTTCATATACCATTTACGTTACACCCTTTATAGATAAACAAATTACTAATACGTAGACTATATTTTTTTATTAGGAATAAAAACACTTTCAAAAAGATGAGATTACAACAGGAAGCAGGTTGGGTACCTCTTCATCATCATCAGTCTATTTATATTGCCCCACTGCTCGGGCACAGAACTTCCCTTACATCGAGGGAGCTGGGGCCATGATCCACCACGCGGGCCTAGTGCCAATTGGCTGATTTCACATGCCTTAGATTTTTTCTTATACGGCATGCAGATTTCATCACGATGTCTTCCTTCAACATTTTGAGAGCACTCGGTGAATGTACGTAAGTTTTTCCGTCGGAAAAACCCGAGGATAACTCATTGGTACACGGCTGCCCAGGCTGGGAATTGAACCTGGGACCTTCGTATCGTAAGTGCATTGACTAACCACTGAGCCACCGAGCTCTCCATAATTTAATCTAATATAATATTTTTTTTATTTTTTATTTTATCATAAACGACAAAGAAACGCACTAATGTAATATCAACCATGTGTCAAAATGATTACGATACAATTTCGCGTCGGTACAGTGCGCGAGGCGTAAGCTCAAGTTTGCATTTGTGTGAGTGCACACAGATAGTGTAGAGTGATATTCGGCCTGAGGCGCGACGCGTCTTACGCATACAAAAGACATTGCCTCTTTTCAATGGAGCTTTTCCCCACCTACAAAACTACGTGACCATTTAAGCTGTACCTATCATTTTGTTGGGGACTTATTACAGGTTTTATATTGCATAATCATAATCAGTAAGTATCATTTTCTACTACTCTCGCAACTCCTATTGAAGAATAACAAAAACAATGAATAAATCGCTTCGATTTCTTACTATTTTCTGAATTCTTAATTAAGCTGTTTTTTTTCGAATCGCAGCTTGTACAAAACTTTATTTTAAACCAATAATTGTAATAAAAAAACGGAGATACTTTTACATTTATTCGTTATCTTGTACAACTTGCGGTTGATGGTGGGGCAGAATCTGGCATTGTCATTTATACACAGCTCTTGTACCGCTAGCAGCTTGGCGATCACTCACACAAATGTAAACCTGAGCTTACGCCTCGCGCACTGTACCACAGTCTACAGACTTTACGTTTACATCCAACGTTATGTAAGGAAAATATCTTCGTAGTACAAGAGATGCTGCGTGTGAAATGAAGCTAGGGTCCCGTACAAATTGTTTGCATTACGTGCGCAAACAACCTTGTTTGGCTAGGCGTGTTTGTCTTAGATACGTGCCCCCGTTTTATATTCAACGTGGACGGAACCCTGATAGATGGAGGAGATACTTAGGCGGGCAAATAGGCGACTCCGAACTAGTGTTATCATTGTAGGGAAATTGGTTCTTATTTTTGTAACTAGTAGTTTCATTCTCGCATAAATCCTTCGAATGACTGTACACGGAAAAAAAACGACAAAAAAAGAATGTATAGGAGGCTTAATCTTTTACTGCGTTCAAGTTTAGGTCCTGAACTGAACTGCTTCACTTATCCATACTATGACGTGCATTTGATGTGGCGTCCGTGATGCCCCCGATGGAGATGGAGAGATGACCTTCGCAAGATGGCTGGCAGGGACTGGATGAGAGGGTCGAGAGTAGGGTTGAGTGGCGTGCTTTGGGAGAGGCCTACGTCCAGCAGTGGACTGACATGGGCTGTGATGATGATTATGATGATGACGTGCATTTATAACCATCGCCGAGGTACTTTTAAAAACGTTTCATTCAGTAACTGAATCGTAGACAGCCAGACAGATGGACATTATTTTATAGTAAGTATAGATAATAAAAGATTTCAGAGAACCCTGAGATGTACGCTAACAGCAGATCAAGTATAACACTTAGGACTTTGGACCGTTCTTATTATCTGCGTCATAAGAGATGAATTCGTACTACAAGTGTTACCATTGATCAGCTGTTGTCCGTAGTACCTAAAGCGCAAAAACCTTCTGATTTATCACAATCAACTATTGCACAGATTATAAGAATGGAAAAACATTAAAGCTATGACAGCTGGACAAAATTGAGAATGAATGAGTTGAGATCCCTTGCCTTTCCTATTTGTGATAACCTAAAAAACACAAGAAAATAGATGTAGGAACTGAGATCCCTTGCTTTTTAAATGACTATGCCAGATTCTGCCCCACCATCAACCGCATGATGAACAAGATAACGAATAAATGTAAATATATCTCCGTTTTTTATTAAAATTATTGGTTTAAAATAAAGTTTTGTACAAAATTCGAGTTGAAAAAACAGCTTAATTAAGAATTCAGAAAATAGTAAGAAATCGAAGCGAATTATTCATTGCCTTTGTTATCATTTTCTACTACTCTCGCAACTCCTACTGATTATGATTATGCAATATGAAACCTGTAATAAGTCCCCAACAAAATGATATTGAGCTTCAATGGTCACGTAGGTGACCAAAGGTGGGGCAAAGCTCCATTGAAATGTGGCAATGTCATTTGCGATACTCTGACTGAAAACAAGAAAACATTGGCAGATAATTATTAGTTTTATAGTACATAAGTTGAAGAAGTATGAATGACATGTTTAACATCTATTATTGTTCTGTACTTGAAATGGCATTAACTTGCAAAGAACTAGACAGTCCCAAAGATATGCCGTCGGCATCTCTAAAAATAAGCCTCCTAATCTAATATAATCCTTTTCTATTTTCCAAATCTTTCCGTGTACAGAAGAATCCTGTAAGACAGTCCCCAGGGAAATCTGTGCCTGGTACGTATTGCCTCTAAGATATGACATCGTGAGCCTTGACGCAGACTAATGTTGCCTCTATCTAGATATGTGGCCCAGCTCTGCGGCCTTACCATGAACTCTTGTAGCAGGATTACTTCAAGCAGGATTACTTCAATAAGTAATCCTGCTATAAGAGTTCATGCTAAGGGTCCTGTAAAGTTGAAAAAATATATAGTTGCCACATTTCAATGGAGCTTTGCCCCACCTACAAAACTACGTGACCATTTAAGCTCTACCTAAATGGTCATCATTTTGTTGGGGACTTATTACAGGTTTCATATTGCACAATCATAATCAGTATCATTTTCTACTACTCTCGCAACTCCTATAGAAGAATAACAAAAACAATGAATAAATCGCTTCGATTTCTTACTATTTTCTGAATTCTTAATTAAGCTGTTTTTTTCGAATCGCAACTTGTACAAAACTTTATTTTAAACCAATAATTTTAATAAAAAACGGATTATTTTTACATTTATTCGTTGTCTTGTACAACTTGCGGTTGATGGTGGGGCAGAATCTGGCATGGTTATTTGTGCCGATTTCATGTCTATTGGGTAGGTGGTCTATGTGTCTAGGGGTACCCCTATTAATATTTCCTATACGAAGGCTATTTTTGGCTGATGATTTATAATCTAGGCATGCTTCGAGGTAACGTAGAGTGATTACTCTCGTAAACCTAACGTAGATCGATGCTGCTGAATTGTGTATGATGGGTGGGGGCACCCTTACAACAGGAGTGGACTTAGTGAAGTTAGTCCTATATGGGGGCGGTCGTTCAGAACTTTGACAGAATATTTGGTCGCTGAACACTGAAGAAGTGAGGTTAAGTCATGCAAGATAATGTGAAATCATGGAAAGATCAAAAACTCTTCAAAGAAGACATCTAATCTTTGAATCAGTATATTTATAGTTTACTGTAGGTATTCATTTCGATGTCTGTTCTGTGCAATACCATATTAAAATAAACAAACCTTATTTCCATTTTATAAGTAAATCACCATTATGATCAGTGCGTAGGTCTCTCTCAATTCGTTCAAAACGATTCTCGGATTTGACATGCAAAAATATACCTACACCAAATATTTGCAATAAAAGATACCTGGTCTTTGAATCTGAATCAAATCAATGACAACACCCGCAATAATCTCTTATGCCATAGACTACAAGACGTATATTAAAGGGCCCCAATAACCTGACCTAGAAACGGCCCTGTGTCACGTTCGCAGGCTTTCAATCTTTAGCAGCAAGGTCGCGGCTCCGCTGAGTAGGCAGCTCGTAAAAATTCAACAGTTCTTATACGCTGTAACGCGCTGTGTGAAATATGACTGAATTTCAAAGCTTCGCTTTACAGCCCTTTAGTGCTTGAAGTGATAAAAACCGGAATATTTATTTTATTAATGGACTCGACAGTTAGTCATTTGCCAATGTCATGTATAGAATATTCAAGATATCATTGTCTACTCTTTCTCCAGAGGAGTCACTGTGGCGTCATCACCCTGGGTAGCCGCGTCTTCTTGTCTTCATCCAGAGGAGTCGCCGTAGCGTCGTCTCTCTGGATGAAGCAGCTCGACATTCACGTTCACTCCCGAGCTCGTAGTGGGACTCTTGATAATTGCTGGCAACTTCAGATCTTGCATGAATTATTCAATAAATTCACGATACTGTCATTCGCGAACATTTTCTGATTAATTTAACGTGATATTAAACACAAAATAACAACTGTAGACAATAAAATGAAAATTATCAAATAATTTCGCAACCGTCGTTTCCCGCCATTTTCAAGAGAACCCTATCGGAATATTAAACAATGTTAGTCAACAAAAACTAATGCCAACATTCGACGGCGACATGTTGCTCATCATATTGCATGGCAACGAGGAACTTGAGGTACCTACCATTGGTATTGGTACCATTGGTCATGTTGCGCGCCAGCTGGAAACGTCACGCGTTATTTTGCGACGTTGCCAGTCTTGTAGAGCGTCACGTTTAGCGCATCAATTGTTGCCTGATGAGGCTTTAAACATTGTTTGTCAACATAGATTAATCCTCGTTGGAGTATCTGGAGGCCGTAGTCCAGTTGCGAGTACACGTTGAAACCGATCGTATAAGTTAAGCAACGTTGGGCGAGGTCAGTACCTGGAAGGGTGACCGCTGGTGACATTTCCATCTGAGACACTCCGTGCCTCAGAAAGCACGTTAAGCAGTTGGTCCCGGTTGCCGTCGCTCGGCAGCAGTCGTTAGGCCACGTCAAGGGCGGCCTGAATAACTCTAACAATAAGTTTGGTCACCACATGAGAAAAGAAAGAAAGTGCTTGAAGTCATAAATACCAGAATATTAACTGACACGAGGTGGACCACCCCAGGAAGTTTAGTAGGTATTCCGCCCCTTTAGGGCGGCGAGCCCGACATAATCAACACGCTCTCCCGGGCGTAGTGGTACACGTAAACGTGAAAAGGGTGGCTGGCAAAGACTGGATGCAAAAGGCCGAGAATCGGGCTGAGTGGCGTGCTTTGTGAGAGGCCTTTTTTCCCAAGAAAAACATAACCATGTACCACCACGCCCGGGGGAGCGTGTTGATTATGTCGGGCTCGCCGCCCTCAAGGGGCGGAATACCGACTAAACCTCCTGGGGTGTTCCACCTCGTACCATTGTCGCCGAGCCACAGGAACTGCGATACATCCGCGACCCGACTGGCGCCCCGAGCACTCCCCATTATAGGCTGTAATAGCTTGTGATAGGCATGCGTCCAGACACACGCCGGTGGAGTCGCGGAAGTAATTCGCAAGTCTCCCCGTGACTCCGTCATAGGGCGGCGAGACGGAACACCGAGGGGTTTTTAGTCGGTAAGAGTCCGACATAACCTTCCTCGCCTCCCCGTGGCAAGGAGGTATCATGATATCTAGATGATTATCCCCCCGAAAAAAAAAGGTATGCGTCCAGCAGTGGACTGATACGGGCTGATGATGATGGCTATTACGTTTCCCATTACAGTGATGAAGGCTCCTGTAAATGGTCAATATTATTATGAGAAAAGGGTGTTAATGGCATAGCATTCTCCATAACATACGATAACCCTAACCCATCATTGTAATAACAACACACAATCTGTTCGGTCAGACCCTTCAGGGAATCACTTGCCCTAGTTTGAATTTAGCAATAAATCTTGTGCCATGAACATGAGTTTTTGTAGTAAATAATCTTAAATTAATTTAATGTGTATCCTTTCTTATGACATAGACTGACATTTAATTATTATTATTTTTATTTGTATAAGTTGACTAAGTTATTATAATAATTATGAATTACACAGCGCATTGATTTCTGACTGTAATGCTGTGTAAGATTTTGTAAATAAATAAATAAACTGTCTAGCGATTATGTAAGGTAATACACTTTGTTTTGATATTTTCTTGCATATGCGCTATGCGAAACGAAAATCTAAATGACAAATGGAGAAATTATTTTTCACGACCGGGATTCGAACCCGGTACCTCGCCATTCCGTGGCACGCTCTATTCCAACAGAGCCGGTGGGCGTGGCGTGGCCTGTGGTGGCTCAGTTGGTAAGAGCGTGACACGGAATGACAAGGTCGCAGGTTCAAGTCCTGCCCACGGCAAGAATTTCTTCATCATGTTCTAATAAAACAGCTATCTGACAAACATTGTTCCTCGCAACACACGTTCCTTTGTCAGACGGCTTTGCATCAAAATAAACGACTAGATAGGATCTAGACCACGGTCTGGAATAGCCTAGACCTAATCTCAGCTATCTAAGCGTATCGCGTGAGAGGCATACATAATGTACAAGGAAGCCTATGTTTACGATGTTCGAGCGCTGAAAAATTCTGGAAACGATGTCAGCGCACGAAGCTCTTAAATTCCTCTGTTCTAACACTATTAGGTAATATATTAGATGTCATGAGTTGCTGGCGTTCGATACTGGTCTTTTAGAAGCCTACATGCTTCTGAAAGACCAGTATCGAACGACGGGCGGGCTCAAAAACTATGACAGTTATATAGCTCTAAACCTATAAGCGCGTAATCATAGATAAAGGTTATTTAAAGTTATGTCATCGTCTAGGTTTCTATCTTAAGAGCCTTCCTAGAGCCAACTAGCGCCGCCAATCTTTAAAAAATCATATCTTCCAATATAATCAATTTTATTAAAAAAGCTACGTTCACATTGTTTATTGCTATAAATATTATTTTTTAAATGCTTATTTGTAACGTGATGCAATGTACCTACATTGCATCATCAATAATGTTAAGAGCATTCCTAGAGCCAACTAGCGCCGCCAATCTTAAAAAAATCATATCTTCCAGTATGTGAACTACAACTTAAAGTTGCTTAAAAAAATCATATCTGCCAGTATGTGAACTACAACTTAAAGTTGTACTATTATATAATATATTCATATTCCATGTAATAAGTACGTGTCATTTTTATGCACTATAATATAATGTATAACTAGAATTTCACATTAGACATAAGTTATGTAAAGAAATTGTAATTATTGAATGAGTAAATAAATAAATATATACCTAATTAGCTCTCGCTCCACACCGCGAACGAACACAGTACGGGATGTGATGAAAACCAGCGCTGTGGCCAGTCACCCCAGTGGCTGGGCACAGCATTTCAGCTGATCACAGTCCTATTACGCATAGTATTTTAAGTTAGCTCTAAGTATATAAAAAAGGTCACCTTGTATGTGTAATATGTGTAATAAATATTTTTCATTTCATTTCAAAATAAATCTTCTTTTCCAATTTTTTTTAGCCTGCTGTAGCATCTTTAGCTTCCTCGCCAACGCTGACAAAGGGCTTTCCCTAATGCCCCAAGTCCTCCCGTCAGCCGACAGCGTTGAATAATACACAACAAACCATCCTCGGCCTACACACATCTATAATAGAATTACTTAGGGGCCGGGCCCATGTTTGCCCGCCGGAATAAATAGCCCAAAGGTATTTATTATACGCACAGCATTCGGCCTATTTGTACTGGATTATCTGACACTTCTGTTGCCTACCTTTCTTTGAAAATTTGGAAATAGTTTTGTGGCAGAACAACTTAAGCATAGGTATATTCATTAGCTGTACCCCGCAACTTCATTTGCGTAGAGGATGGAGGAGATCAGGAGGCAGATCTTCCTCCCTGGATCCTTGTTTCCACATCACATACAGCCATGGCCTATGAGCTGTCCGGATATTTTATCTATCTCCTAGTGAAACTCCCATCAAAATCCCTTCAGTAGTTATGGCGTGATACTTGCACAAAGTCACAGACAAACAGACAAAACTTCTAAAAATTAGTGTTTTGGCATCAGTATCGATCCTAAAACACATTACAGTTTTATTCTTTTCAAAAAATATCTAATATACCGACACAACTGTTTTACAGTCTTATTATATGTATAGATTATTATTATATTATATATTATATGTATAGATAATAAGACTATAAAAATTGAGCCTATACATTAAATATTTTTTTGAAAATAAGAATTGAGAAACAGGGCAAAAAACCGACCCACGGTATATAATAAAATGATCTAATTGCGTCTGTAAAGAGGCCTTGTCAATGTTTTACAATTTAGAATAAGTTTTTAAGGGCCTTCCATGAGCCAACTAGCGCCGCCAATCTTGAAAAAATAATATCTTCTAATTTAATCAATTTTATTAAAAAAGCTACCTTCACTATCTTTATTAGGATGAATACTATTTTTCAATAGACAATACATGGCATAATTGCGACAAGCTAAGTTGTAGTTCACAAATGTGCGAAAAACGGCCTCTATTCAAAATTATGCGAACTACAACTTACCGAAATTGAATCACGTTATAATTAAGCATTTAAAAGATAGTCTTTATCGTAATAAGCATTTTGTACATAGCTTTTTTATGCTTAGGATACCGTGGACTGCACACCGAACTAATGAGTCGATAATCTCTGAATTGAACCGTAGAGACAGATTATCGGTAACGGTTACCCGAAATGTGTTGCGGTACTTCGGCCATGTCATAAGAATGGACCCTTCCAACTTGGAGAGAACTATACTGCTCGGCAAAGTTGAGGAGTCTAGACCACGTGGCCGGAGACCGGACTGATGTGGTTGGCAGAATCCTCGGCGTGCCCTTTGAAGAGGCTGTGAGAAGAGCACAAGACCGTGTCTCCTGGCGCCAGTTCATACATGCCAAGACGGCACCTGCTGTTGAGGGTCACGATCCTCAGCACTGAGGCAACGATTAGGGAGGAGGACATAGCTTTTTTAATAAAAATTAATAATTTTTAAGATATTATTTTTTAAAGATTGGCGGCGCTAGTTAGCTCATGAAAGGGCCTTCCATTTTGAGCATTTTGAGGCGAAGATGACGTTAAGTGCCATAAATATTATTCAGGTATATGTAGTACACAATGATACCAGGATAATTGGCAATTGGCGACTTGACATTGCGTATTCATCAGCGGTCAGATGAAACTAATCATGCGGTCGAGTGGTTTAGCTAAACAGTTCATCTAAATTACAGGCCTGGGTAGCCTAAATTACAATGTCAGTAGACAATTACTTATACAAGGCGTTGACATGTGGTCAATGACCTGGCTACTTAGTAAATGGATTTTTAGTTTAGTTAACGCTAATAGGAAGGAAATATTTGGGATTGAAATGACAATGCCAGATTCGGCCCCACCATCAACCGCAGGATGTACAAGATAACGAATAAATGTAAAAATATCTCAGTTTATTATTAAAATTATTGGTTTAAAACAAAGTTTTGTACATCTAGCGAGTCGAAAAAAAACAGCCTAATTATGAATTCAGAAAATAGTAAGGAATCGAAGCGAATTACTCATTGTTTTTGTTATTCTTCTATAGGAGTTGCGAGAGTAGTAGAAAATGATACTGATTATGATTATGCAATATGAAACCTGTAATAAGTCCCCAACAAAATTATAGGTACAGCTTAAATGATCACGTAGTTTTGTAGGTGGGGCAAAGCTCCATTGAAATGTGGCAATGTCATTTTGATTTTTTGTTTAAATTTATCTTTCCATAATAACATTACCGAAAGTAACCACTTGGCTAGGCCCACAGATAAACATTTATTTGCTTCCAAATCAAAATTGTGGCATTTCTTGCGTAATTGTGAATTAAGCTTTAATTTTAATACCCTTTAGTATGTATGTCGTGGTCAGATCGTTAAATCGAGCATTTCATGAAATCGTTAATCATTGCTCATCTCATATCACAGCTCTTTAGTACAATGGATGCAAAGATTATGTTCATATTGAGACTTGAATCTCAATATTTAATATAGTCCTTTGTGCAAATTCTCCTTTGAAAGAAACATCTATCTATAGCCAAAAATGGAGCTTTCATAACATCCCTTTTTGGCTACAAAGAACCTTGCCGAAGGGGAACGCTTTGTTTTCTAGATATGGGAAATAAATTCTGGCCCGAGGGCGCGACTGGCGTACTATAGCACCAGAATTAGACGACCTATCCTTTAAACTCTGAACCCCCGAAGGCGTCTGTGAAACTGCCAAATCGAGGGAGGTAGGAGGGTCTTCAAATTATTGCCGTAGATGTTCGAAAAGGGCCGAAGTTAAATCGACTTCCCAACTGTTACTCGCGGATGCCCCGATAGGCTATCGAGGAAATTTTTGGGAATTTTCGGGGAAAAGAATGGACGGAGCGCTAGTTGAATTCAGTTTGAAATATGCTTTTGGGAATTGATCGGCGATATCTTCTAAATTGGAGTAAATAGATAAAGGAGAGACGGACACAAATATACCGTTATTAGATTTATAAGTTAGGTGTTTTTTTATGTGATTTGGCATGGCATAGTAAATGGTCCTAACTTTATCAGCGATTTTGAATCTTATGATGTTCTAAACAAGTTTCTAGTTCAAATACTGCGGTGTGAGTCAAACGGGTTTTTAATTCTTAATCTTATTACGTATCAAATAACGTGCATTGTTTAGTGACCGAATTGTCAGATTTGTTCAGGTCACCTATAGGCACAGACCTTACCCAATAGACATGAAATCGGTATAAAGCAAATGAAACATTATGTCAACGATGATCGCATAGAGACGACGCGGGAGACAGGGGTGCCGTATTAAAGAGATGCGACCATGTCGATAATATCTCTATGTTACTCAGGTGCGGGCAGACATGGGCGGTTCATGTTACAGGTCTATAGGGTAAGTGGTCTGTGGGTATAATAAATGTCACAAAAATATGTCATGCGATCGGCTGGCCGATACAAAATGTGTGAAAAGTGATATTTTTTTCAATTATTAATGGAAAAGACATTGCCACATTTCAATGGAGCTTTGCCCCACCTACAAAACTACGTGACCATTTAAGCTGTACCTATCATTTTGTTGGGGACTTATTTCATATTGCATAATCATAATCAGTATCATCTTCTACTACTCTCGCAACTCCTATAGAAGAATAACAAAAACAATGAATAATTCGCTTCGATTTCTTACTATTTTCTGAATTCATAATTAAGCTGTTTATTTCGAATCGCAACTTGTACAAAACTTTATTTTAAACGAATAATTTTAATAAAAAACGGAGATAATTTTACATTTATTCGTTATCTTGTACATCTTGCGGTTGATGGTGGGGCAGAATCTGGCATTGTCATTTGACTTTGATTCTATCTTCACTCGCTTTCTTGAACCTTATCGTGTCGTTCTTCACAAATTTTCATTAGTTCGTCTCCCATAAACTACGGTAGCTCCGCCAGCACTAACAAAGCCAACTCTTTATTATTCTCGCTTCTCACATACGAGCGTTAGTTGTATACTTTATGGGGGTCCCACCTGAGGCGGGCGCCTATTATTTTAAGTGCTCCCTAAAATATGGCACAGCCACAATTCTCGGTGAGTTTCTTCATGGATGCGAGTGATTTATTCTCAGACTGCCTGTTTCAGTAGCACATGAAAAAATGTTTTATTTGAGCTTTGTGAATCTTGCATAATACTCTTCGGGACTGTTAGTAAGAAGTATTATTATAATGTCTAAATAGCCACTTGGTGTGACAAACATCATTTTCATTTTTAGAATTAAAATAATGCATCACGCATTATTACAAATTATATACAGGATGTAACGTAAAGGGTATATGAAGCCGAAGGGAGCGTGTTCAGTATCGATAACTGAACAACGATAACCAACCACTGAGCCACAGAGCTCATTTTCATACTGACAAAAACAATTCATTTCTACAAGTGAAAGATAACATTTTAGGAGCTCAATTACCAAAAGCTCTGCAACTTTGATACCAAAATTAAAATAAACGTTCCCGTTCCAAAAATCCGATTTGCCCATTTCAAACCAAATAAAAAGAGTAAACAGCTTCACCCTCCATTAAGTTCATAGTTACATCACGTTGGCAAACTACCCCCATCAAAATCTATGGGGCGGACGGCGCGGGCGCGCCTCCAAACTGAACCGATGGCACGCAAAGTGGCGATGTTACGGTCCGTCGCACAGTGTCTCTGAATCGGATACGCCGTTTATTGAAGTTAAATGACAATGCCAGATTCTGCCCCACTATCAGCCGCAAGATGTACAAAAGTTGTCGAAAAGGTTCTTAGACGGGTTCTCTTGAAAATGGCGGGAAACGACGGTTGCGAAATTATTTGATAATTTTCCTTTTAATGTCTTTAGCGACTATTTTGTGTTTAATATCACGTTAAATTAATCAGAAAATGTTCGCGAATGACAGTACGGTGAAGTTATTAGATTATTTATGCAAGATCTGAAGTTTCAAGCTTTTGTCAAGAGTCCCGCTACAAGCTCGGGAGTGAACGTGACTGTCGAGGTGCTTCGTCCAGAGTGATGACGCTACAGCGTCTCCTCTGGATGAAGACATGAAGACGCGGCTACCCGGGGTGAAGACGCTACTGCGACTCCCCTGGAGGAAGATAGAAGACTATTGAATGTGTTGAATTTTCTGTAACATGACATTGGCAAATGACGAACTGTCGAGTCCATTAATAAAATAAATAAATAGGTTCTTAGACACAAAGGCCTTATTTGTCGTGGAACTAATACCATGTATCGTTTGTATGTTGTTGAAAATAACTCAGATTCTGAATACTTATTTGTATTCTATCATCTCCGTTCAACACAATCAAAATGAAAAATGTTTTCCTCGCACGTGTAACCTCATCCATCTAATAGCGGCGTAGTGATGTAGGGAATCGGTTCGCGGATTTATCGTCGGATCTCCAGCACTGGAACAGCGGTCAACGAAGTGATCGATGATGCTATGTAAATTTTGGTATACTTTGCGTTCTGTTGTATCTTTTTGGGCTGTGGCAGTCCTTCCATGAGCCACCTAGCGCCGCCAATCTTGAAAAAATAATATCTTCCAATTTAATCAATTTTATTAAAAAAGCTATTTACACAATGTTTATAAAGGTGCTCCCCCGGGAGCATTCGCGTGTATTGTAACGTTATAGATTCGACTTTGAGCATTACATTACAATACTACCTCCCTGACTGACGCTGTTTTTCTCCCTCACTGATGTAATGCTCGAGTCTGTAACGTTACATTACACGCGATTGCTCCCGGTGAGGGAGCACCTTTAGAATGAATACTATTTTTCAATATACAATACATGTCATAATTGCGACAAGCTAAGTTGTAGTTCACAAATGTGCCAAAACGGCCGTTTTTCGCAATTATGCGAATATAACTTACCGAAATTGAATCACGTTATAAATAAGCATTTTAAAGATAGTATTTATCGTAATAAACATTTTGTAAATAGCTTTTTGAATAAAATTTTATTAAAAAAGATACTTACCAAATAACCATAACCTAACGATAAGTGTTATTTATAAAATGCATACTTACTGACATTGTGATTGAATTTCAGAAGTGACCTAGTTCACATTTTATAACAAAGTTTTAAACCACACGGTTAAACTAGTTATATGGCTAACAACACTTGCAGAAAAATAAAACGATAAAAATTTCACTCCTTTTCACAACAGGCGGTCGCCTTGATAAGTAATATAACAATAAAACCTTCGTCAAATCGAACAATACACCGGATATGTCAGATTCAGGACACTCGCTACGAGACGCCAGGCAGATGGGAAAAAATATATCGGGAATATTGCGATAGCATATAACATCTACAACAGCAGATCAACACTTGTAGTACGAATTCAACTCTTATGACGTTGATAATAAGAACGGTTTAAAGTCCAAAGTGTTACACTTGATCTGCTGTTACTAACTGTTAGCTGTACCTACTGTTAGACCGATATTCATATACAGTTTAGAACATGAGTAAAGTAATATAATTCTTAATATAATTATTATATTTCAGAACGGGAAGCTCGACGACGTGTTCGTTCTTTAGTTTGTAGTTTTATTATGTTAGTATTAAGTTAGTTTTATTTTGTAGTAATGACTTTGATATTATTTATTACATAAATGTTTATTTGAAAAAGGTACAATATAAAATAAAAGTAGTTTGTAGTAATTAGTTTTTTTTTGCAATAAAGCTCTTATATAATTCTTCAATTCTTTATTTCAATAAATACCTACACAAGATTTCAACAAGAAACAAGGTTATATTTAAAAAAGGAAGAAAGTGCCGATGGCCCCAGTAGATGGCACTGACTGGTCTGATGTCAACATTAAATGCATTGTTATTGCTTGTAAATTGGGCTTTTCGTATTTCATACCTACTACAGTACAAATTAATACTAGTATTAATATGTACTGTATTGTTTAAATTACACAAACAAACCAATAATAATAAATTATTCAGCTGACATTGAAATTTTTTTTGCACTCGGTAAATGTACGTAAGAACCGTCGAAAAAACCGAGGATAACTCATTGGTACATGGCTGCCATGCCTGGGAATCGAACCTGGGACCTCCGTATCGCAAGTCCATTGACCCAACCATTGAGCCACCGAGCTCTCACTCTTACAAATGTCAAATTCTATAGACGTTTGACAGTTGTAAGAGCATTCTCATTATTAATATTAGTATGATTATTTCAGAATTCACCTACACCGAAAGAAAATATTATTTGTGATTGATAAGTATTTGCAACTGCAGATCTATAGGAACAGCCAAGTATTTTGCTGTCTTTGCTAACTATTTGTTTCTCTAGTCAGTTTTATTGATAATTGTTTACAATTATTTGCTCTGACTTTTTGAGGGCATTGCGGATACCATGGACAGTCCGATTCTGAGACACTGGGTACACTTACATGTCCCGGGGTCCAGAGTCGGAACTAAGTCGCATGTTATGGCGCGTAATACACCTCATGTAAACACTAACATAGTTTTAAGTACTTACTAACACTTATATGATCTTTGTGACTGCAATAAATCGTTTGAATTTGAATTTTTCTTTTCTCGTGTGGTTTAGTGACCAAACCTATTTGTCAAAGTTATTCAGGTCGCCCCTAAGGCCTCTGACGTGGCCTAACGACTGCTGTCAAGCGACAACAACCGGGCCAACTGCTTAACGTGCGCCCCGAGGCACGAATGAGCTCAGATGAAAGTGTCACTAGCGGTAACCCAGGTACTGATCTCGCCCAACGTTGCTTAACTTGTACGATCGTTTTCAACGTGTTACTCTCAACTAGCGTACGAGCCCCTTACTAGTCCTGACTGACAAAGGTATTTGGTTTACTTGGTTTAGCTAGAAATCAACAGCTATAGTATGACCGTCTAAATCAGTCTTCGCCTGCGCGGTACAGGGATGCGGGGGTAGGACGATAACGGGGACCGAGAGAGGTGCGGGGGCGAGTGAACTGAGTTGTAACAGAAATGCGCCTGCCGCCCGCACCTCTCTCGGTCCCCGTTGTCGTCCTACCCCCGCGTCCCAGTACCGCGCAGGCGAAGACTGATTTAGACGGTCATATTATAAGTAAATTCATCTGCTACAGGCAACCCTGTGTTTTCAGTATATTTGTTTCCAAGTGTATATTCGAAGGTAATATTATCGTATGCCCTTACTAAAGCCGGAACATAATTCAAGGGTATATGTAATAATATTCTGGCTCGCCTCGTAAATCACTACTTATAACATCAGAGCCATTACGAATGTGAATGGATTTCCGGAATGCTTACGCTTCCATACACGAGCCTATTATTACTTAAACTAGCTCTTACCCGCGGATTTACTCGCTTATAACGATACAAAACCAGAGAACAATCAGTAGTTGACATTACTCATAGGAGAAAAAACTTCATCACGACCGGGATTCGAACCCAGGGACCTCGCCATCCGTGGCACGCTCTATTCCAACACAGCCACCGTGATATCGTACTACCCAGGTCGTGAATTTTGTCTCCATATTCTTGTCTTAGGGACGGTAGCGACATCTATCCAGTAAAGTAAGTTAGAATCCGGGACGTGATGAAGTGAAGAAGACGAATGAAGAAGAAGACATAATCTTCTCCACTGACTCTTCAAAGAAAAGGTTCAGGGAAGAAGAATTCTTCATTTATTCAGAGATTCTTGGAGAATCAGATTCAGAATCTTACTTTATATTCTTAATTATATCTCTTTGTGTGCCCTAGATACTGAAGTAGAGATCAAGTAGGTAAGTTCGATCTTCTCCACTGATTCTCCAAGAATTCAGGGAAGAAGAATCACCAACAATGACTCTCTTGAATATTTTTTTTCGTGTAGTTTATTTCAGCAGAACAAAGGATATCATAGTATTTTCTAACTAGTAATTACCAAGAGATGTCTTTCCCTCGGGAATCTTTCTGTAATCATTCATCCTTATTTCCTAGCTGTTTCGTAAGATCTAATTCCCTCTGTCTTCGAAGATCTATCGCTATCCCTGGAGAAAAATCTAATCTTATAGTTTTGGTGAAGTAATATCAAATAACTCGGTGGTTAGACAGAGGTTCCGTTACGGAGGCCAAAGTTCGAACCCCAGGTCTACCACTGCAGTAACACTTGCAGTACGATTTGAACTCTTACGACGCAGACAATAAGAACAGTATTGATGTGTTGTTGGCTGTACTAATACGAATGGCTTATCCTCCAGGCTTTTTCCAAGCAAAAAATAATTACGTACAACAAAGAAAAGCTTACAGGGTTCATTCTTTAGGGTAGAGGTTTTCCCAAGAACTACTGCACCGAACATAATGATTATTTTACAGTTACATAGTTTTAACTTTTATCTATCTAACAGTGAAAAAATTTCACGGTTTGTATACACATTAATTAGATAAAACGGGAATTACAAATATCGAGACATCAATAATAAATGTTTAACACGGTAATTCCCGTTTTATCTAATTAATGGTGAAAGAATTCTTGCAATAAGTCAAGTAGTTTTTGAGATAATCTCAACCTTAATAACTCTCATGTAACGTACCAATGGGTTTTCCTCTTAGCTTTTTCCAAGCTTTTTTTATGTACGGACAACAGCAGAGCAATGGTAACACTTGCAGTACGAATTCAACTCATATGACGCATATAATAAGAACGGTCAACCTAAACGACTCTCCTGTACACCTTTCTATGTGTTAGACCGTAGACCCGAATATTCTTGCATTCATCATCATCATCGGCCCGTATAAGTCCACTGCTGCCCCCTTACCTTGAAGTCTTATAGCAGTATTACTTCCATAATACTTTGTTACTTCGTATAATGACGACCTTAAAGTAAGCTCATTAAGGTCGTCATTGTACGAAGTAACAAAGTATTATGAAAGTAATACTGCTATAAGACTTCAAGGTAAGGGGGCTGGACGTAGGCCTCTCCCAGAGCACACCATTCAACCCGATTCTCGGCCTTCTGCATCCAGTCTCTGCCTTGCGAAGGTCATCCCTCCATCTGGTCAGGGGGCGTAGGCGTTCGTGGCCTCCATTCTAGAACTCGTCTATGATACTCGACCAATGGAGTATTGGCCGAAGAATATCATAGACAGAAAACGGCAAGTTTTATTAAGATTCATGTTATTTTATGGTTGTATTCCTATCATACCGAATAGTCTAGAACAGTGCATCCAAGATTAATTTTCCGAACCATTGGATGCTTCACAAAGAACATGAAACAGACTCTTTGAATATTCTTTCTATTTTTGTACTCACTTTTTAGGGTTCCGCGCCTCTGAGAGTATTAAATTTAGAAACCTTACCTACAAATAATAACAGTACTTATTCTATGCATATTGTTTTTACTGTACTCAGACAAGGAGTTAATCAACTATATTAAAATTTATTGAAAATTATTATAAAATTAAACCGGCCAAGTGCGATTCGTACTCGCACACCGAGGCTTCCGTGCAACGCAACTTAAACCCGTAACTTTGCGCTAACGAAAAGATAAACTAGATTTAGAGACCAACTTATCTTTGCCATTTTCCCCAAAAAAAAATCCCAAAAATATAAACAACGTAATTTACTTCCATTAAAGTAAATGACATTTGCCAACAAAAAAGCTAATGTCAATCTCATACATTTAATTCCTTTCTTTCTCTAAGTTCAATTCAAATTGAAACAATCAAATAAATAGAGTGAGCTAGAGATATAAACATAACTATGAGTATCTAAAATTTTCCGTCAAAGGGAAAAAATCCCAGTAGTTCCGGCCATGATTAAATTATGCTGAACCCTTTGTCCTCATAAAGTAAATGCTTGACCAATTATTTTTTATTTCACTGCTTGAGGAATGCTAATTCATCTGCATAGCTGTCGGTCGGTCTGTGAAAATATGTATTTTCCATCTCCCGCTCACTGTCTTTGCGAAATTCTTTTACAAATTGCGACGTGGAAATGAAATACACTTCACTGAGAAGTATCTAGAGTTATTCCGTTACTATCTTGTTCTAAGTTTAAATGTAAAAAGTGTTTTATTTCTCCCTTTAAAAGCACCATTAAAAAAAAAATTCGACGAATTGATAACCTCCTTCTTTTTTTGGAAGTCGGTTAAAAATCAGTTTAAAGGTCCGGGCACATTATGCCGGGCCGCAGCGTATCAGGGCGGAGCGCAAAAATCCGCTCAAATCGCTTTGTGTGAACTATCGCACACTGTGTCGCGCCGCAGAGGCTCGCATTATTGCGAGGCGGATTTGCGTTAATGCGATGCCCGCCCCGCTGCGCCGCGACACAGTGTGCTATAGCAAGCGGATTGGAGTGCACGCGCGCCGATGTTCATTTTACGATATCTGGCAGTACACTGTATTCAAAATCCGTCAATGCGCTGCGACCCGGCCCGGCACTAATGTGCTAGGTAAGCATTTTGCGCTGCGCTGCGGCCCGCTCCGCCCCGCTGGGTAAGATAAGATAAGATAAATATTCTTTATTGCACAAAAACAGAACTATTACACAATAGGCGGTCTTATCGCTGAGAGCGATCTCTTCCAGACAACCTTTGGTTAGAGAAGCAGTGCGTTAGGAAGTGGTAGCATAATAGTGCAATTTCACATACCTACTTATCGAAAATAAAATATTCTGAGCGACTATTAATATCTTATACATAAAATGTACCGATGGGGCCCGGCATAATGTGCTCGAACCTTAAGAACACCATTAAAAAATTCAGTTTTATAGTTGATAGCTTTACTCGCTACTCGCTCATCGCCGGCGGTGGGACAAATGCCTAATGTACAGTCGAAGACAGAGATAAGTATCCAGGGGGCCTCAATAAGGTTAAGATTTTCTCAACAACTACTGGACCGAATTTAATAATTATTTTACAGTAACATAGTTTTAACTTTTATCTATCAAACAGTGAAATAATTTTTGCAATAGGTCAAGTAGTTTTTGAGAAAATCTCAACCTTAAAAACTCTCCTGTACACCTTTCTCTGTGTTCCACCGTACCTAATATCGATCGCACGCAGCCTCTGAACCGCATCTTTATAAATATGTATGTGCGATCTATTCACACACATAAATATGTATGGAATCGTTAAACGCAGACCTCACGCATAACACAGGATGTTTCAGGCAAGTTAATACGACAAATGACCGGTTTTGACAATTATGAAATCTACAACCTTATGCTCCCACTTCACTTGGCTATTCTTTACTTATTTTATTAATGGACTCGACAGTTCGTCATTTGCCAATGTCATGTTACAGAAAATTCAATGTATTCAATAGTCTTCTATCTTCCTCCAGGGGAGTCGCGGTAGCGTCTTCACCCTGGGTAGCCGCGTCTTCATCCAGAGGAGACGCCGCAGCGTCATCACTCTGGACGAAGCAGCTCGACAGTCACGTTCACTCCCGAGCTTGTAGCGGGAACTCTTGATATTGCTTGAAACTTCAGATCTTGCATGAATTATCCAATAAATGCGCTATACTTTCATTCGCGAACATTCTCTGATTAATTTAACTTGACGTGATATTAAACACAAAATAACCGCTGTAGACATTAAAATGAAAAATTTCAAATAAATTCGCAACCGTCGTTTCCCGCCAATTTCAAGAGAACCACAACCTTATTCAATGCTTACTTATAGTTTATTCGTTTTTTTTTGTGTCTGACGTCACATCACATTAAATTAATCAGAAAATGCTCACGAATGACATATGGTGATTTCATTGGATTATTTGTGCAAGATCTGAAGTTTCGAGCTATTGTCAAGAGTCCCGCTACAAGCTCGGGAGTGAACGTGACTGTCGAGCTGCTTCGTCCAGAGTGACGACGCTACGGCGACTCCTCTATATGAAGAAGAATGACGAACTGTCGAGTTCATTAATAAAATAAATAAATAATAATACTAATAAATTTTCGGAAGTAATTATAACACTTATTCCGTTTACAGAACTTTTAAATCACTTCATCACTTCTATGTATATGACTTTAAGCTATAATATTAGACTGCTATTTCCATAATGCTGCCTATAATTTACTCCCATTGAATTGAACATCAAAACACACTCCCCGCTGGCTATTTACATAAAGTATGTACGGACACCCAGCATATCAATGGTAACACTTGCAGTACGATTTCAACTCTTATGACGCAGATAATAAGAACGGTCCAGAGTGATGTGCTTTGATACTACCCCCGTGACTATGGGTGCTAAGGGTATGGGAGTAACGACCGCATGTCTATACATTGAATACATTTATGAGTTTGCTTGAAAAGCGCGAGAATCGATAGTGTTTCCTTTGTGAAATAATTAGGGGCTAGTATTACAGTTGCGAGTACACGTTGAAAACGATTGTACAAGTTAAGCAACGATGGGCGAGGTCAGGATCTGGATGGGTGATCGCTAGTGACACTTTCGTCTGAGCCCCAGGGGCGGCGAGATGTCAAACTTGAGCGCGAGATAGAAGATGTCCCGCAGCGACGGAGTGAAGAGCACGGCACAGTGACTCCAAATTTGTATTTTTATTGATTTAGGATGAATTTTGGCAGGGAAATTAAAATACGCCAATAAAAATCAGATTTTTTTAAAACAAGCTCTCGTAATTATAATACCCTACATTTTGATATATATTTCGTATGAATAACTATTTCGGTTTAGACATAATTTTAATTTTAAATGACATGGAAGGGGTATATTTGCGATTTCTATCGAGCGAAGTTTGTCCAATCGTGTATCGGTATTCACCAGTCCCGAAATATACACCCCAAGATTGCTATGTATTTTTTCAGACGTTTAATTTTAGTAGTTAATGGCGTAGCCTTCATCGAAAAACTGAAAATACACGCATACGAAGCCTTAAGAAGTTGGTCCCGGTTGTTGTCGCTTGACAGCAGTCGTTAGGCCACGTCAGAGGCCTACGGGCGCCTGAGTAACTTTGACAAATAGGTTTGGTCACTAAACCACACGAAAAAAGAAGAAGAAAAAGTTTCATGCCTAATGTTTGTCTGTGTTATTATAGCTTTAGAACGGATACGTTTTTTCGTTAGATAGGCTGTGTGAGCGATAATGTTCTTAGATATAAAGGTTCTGATGATAACCGGAAGCCTCAAGATAATACGTTTTAAGGGTTCAGTGCCTCAAAAGGAAAAAGGAACCATTATAGGATCACCTTTTTGTCTGTCTGTCTGTCTGTCTGTCTGTCTGTCTGTCTGTCTGTCTGTCTGTCTGTCCGTCCGTCCGTCCGTCCGTCCGTCCGTCCGTCCGTCCGTCCGTCCGTCCGTCCGTCCGTCCGTCCGTCCGTCCGTCCGTCCGTCCGTCCGTCCGTCCGTCCGTCCGTCCGTCCGTCCGTCCAACTACAACATAATCCAACAAAAAAAAAATCTTATTACTTAGGTACTTACTTACCTATATTTGCAGAAACGATGAACTAATCTATCGATGTATGGACATCAATTTTTTGTTTCTCTTTTCATTAGAGCAAAGTAACTGTTACGTTACGTCCTCGTTTTTTTTCTAACCGTGTATCATTTTCTATGTACTAATTTGTGAACTAAATATCTTAAGGCAGATAGAAATTATTTCAAAAACAATTCTCAGCGAGCATTCAAAGGGTTCGAGCCAAAGGGACAGTCATTCGGACGGAAAATGGACACCGGACAGATTCTTCCGACACGACCATTGAGCTACAAATCTCTAGAGAAGACCAGAAACAGCTTAATTTGATGTTAAAGTAAAGTGAGTGAAACACTCCAATCTTTTCATTGGCGAGACAGACACAGGCTGGTGCAGGAAAATCTGGAAACACAACAGAAACCAGATGCGGCTCATAATTGGGGCGCTAACGGGACATCAAGCAACGAACGACTTGTTGCACAGGATGGGATTAGCTGAATCTCCAACCTGCAGAGCCTGTGGTGACAAAACGGAGTCCATGAAACACCTACTGTGTGAATGTGACTCACTGGCTAGAAAGCGAATGAGTCTCCTCGGGTCGGCCTATCCGGAACCAGAAGACTACAAGCTCCTTCCCATGAGCTGCATAGCGGACCTACTGAGTTATATCTTCAGGGAGGAGGAAGGAGCATAAAGGAAAGGGGAGAGCACAAAAGATCCCAATGGGTCGAAGTGCCGCCACATTGGCACCCAATCAGGATAAGATAAAAAAAAGTGAGTGCATTTGAAATATGTATCATTTATAAGTCAATAGCGCCATGCTACTTGATAGATAATATTCTGGTAACTCATAAAAACTCATAATATAGACTCCATAGATATGTGAGTTGATTTATGCAATACAAAAATTGATTCAACGTCCCCATGAAGACGTTTCAGAGAATTCATATTGTTAAACAGATGTAAAAAAATATACACATTGGTATTTAAAGCGTCAACATGAACCGTTACATTGAATACTAGGTACAGTCGACAGCAGATCAATGGTAACACTTTTTACTTTTGACAGTTCTTATTATTTGCGTCGTCGTAAGACTTGAAATCGTAATGCAAGTGTTACCATTGATCTGCTGTCGACTTTACATAAATGTTATGCTTCCACTTCACTTGCCTATTCGTATTCGCTATTGGATGTTTGTCGTATTTGTCTAATAGGTATGATAAATGTTTGTCAACATATTGTGAGTCGAATAGGCAAATAAGACGAATATTTTGTCACACATTCCAACCACACATGATGCTCCCACTTCACTTGCCTATTCGTATTTGCGTATTTGTCCTAATTGCCATGTGTGGTTGGTATTCTTGACAAAATATTCGTCGTGTTTCTATGTACGAGTACGTCAAGTATTTGACAAATACGACAAACATCCAATAGCGAATACGAATAGCCAATATTTGATTGCCAATAACGATTAGATTCCAATCTGAGTTTATATCATAACAATTTACATAGAGGTTTATTCAATACGAGACTTAAAGCGAATGCATCAACCACAAAGACAACACAAACGAAAATGCTTCTAATACGGAACATTTGTTTGCGTCTCTGGTTTACTTATTTACTCAAAGGACTGGACGCCATTTTGCGGACACAGACGTATTATACGTCTGGCCGATTACTTTGTGAGTCCAATGAGTGTTTAAGTCACGTTTACGATCGTATTGAGTACGAACGCCCTTGTATTTGACATGGGAAATAAGAACACTCATATTACGCTTTACAGAGCGTAAAAATACTTGAACTATTTCCCGATAAATAAAACGATAGACTTCTTGATACTTATTCCAAACGTAACTATCATGCTCCCATTTCACTTGGTTATTCGTATTCGCTATTGGATGTTTGTATTTGTTATTTGTCAAATACTTGACGTAGGTACATCCAAATAAGACAAATATTTTGTCAAGCATACCAACCACACATAGACATGAAATCGGTACAAATTTGCACGCGAAAAAATCTGTCAACGATGAGCGCATAGAGACGAAGTGGGGGATATGGGTGCCGTATTAAAGAGATGCGTCCATGTAGATAATATCTCTAGGTTACACGTATCACGAAGCAATTTTGCGCTCATGTGCGTGCAGACACGGGCTATGTTATAGGTCTATGAGGCAAGTGGTCTGTGTTGTTATACCATGTGCACATCAAAAGGTAACTCATCACGATTCGACACCGTGACGTCACTAGCGGCACTGACAGAATAGCGTGCGTGCGCGCGCGCAGCAAGAAGCCAAGTCAGCGCCCATTCATTGCGATTGCGACACACAGACAATACCAAAAACATAGTTTGATTTGTATTATGTTACATACATTATTAGGTTTTGAGAGAGATTCTCTGGAAAAGATGCTATTAGTCCAAGTACAAGGCCTATGTGAAACTGGGACCAACCCTATCCTATTGCTAGCCGGCCAGAGATAAATACCGTCAGTCATAAGTATATCTAAAACAAGTAGAAATAGCCAAAATCAACAGCAAAAATAAAAGAAAACACGAACTCTAGTTGCCCGGGACATAAAAAGAGCATAAAATTACGGGATTGGCTAATGAAAAGTGCAAGGGCTGCCTGATTGGTAGATTGATAGTTCAGATAAGCTGTAATTGGCCAATGAAAAAACACTTTTGGAAGTTATAAACCGGGATCTGCAGTAAAATTGAGTAGACTTTTAGAGATGTTATCAATCAGTTAAAACGAAGACAGTTGTAGAATCGATCATTTCGTTTTATAGGATGGACTTCAATTGATTTGTGAGATTAACGAGGTGGAATAAGATTCAGATTCGTTTATCGCAATTAAATAGATAGGTAGGTACATATACCAAAGACCAAATCAAGTTTGTAGTGTCTTATTTTGTATAAAAATATTATCGTCTAATTACGACGAATTAGACGAATTAACACGGAAGGAACTGATTGATTGAACCTGTTCATCATTGTGAAAATAAAGTGATCTGATCTAATAATGTGAAAATAACTATGCAATAATCACAGGGAAACTAATTTACATTTTAATGTTAGTAGTTTTTGTTTACAAAATATGACAATTGATTTGGCCTTCGGTATAAGTAAAGCCAACAGCAGATCAAGACTAACACTCTGGACTTTAATCCGTTCTTAATATCTGCGTCATAAGAGTTGAAATCGTACTGCAAGTGTTACCATTCATCTGCTGTTGTCCTTGTTTTTTAATACACCGCTTAGCAATGAAAAGGTGCCTGAGTGGCTGGAGAGAAATAGTGACAAAAAGCGACCTTTAACTTATTTTTATTTAACCTAAATAAGAGAGGTACAATAATGCTACCTTGTATAACTTTGGTGTAGGAAATAGAGCTTTCCTATAACAAAGTTATAAAAAAGAGATAAGTAAATACTTTTAGAACTGTAAATAAGAGTTTAAAAATAGAAAACACAATAGCAGAATCGCTACCATTGGAATATAATAGGGTGAAGGAGCTTCACCATAGTAGTTGTATCAAAGGCTTTAAGCAACAACATGTCGCTTGCTTACGGCATGTCAGCAAGGCTTACAAGTTGCCACATGCTCCCATTAGGTCCCCAGCGCCTCGGGGCAGTGGGGTACATCAACAATGATAAGGGTTTAGTGACGTCACGGGGCAAACACTATAGGGGTGACTTGGTTTTAGGTTTGGGACACAAAATCTGTTTAGGCACAAAATTGTGTTACTTCGTGTGATTTAACGTAAAGGTTTAAATATTTCCTTATTATTGTTATCTATTTATTTAAGTTTTTAGTATTATTACAATGCTACATTAAATATTTGGTTTTAGTTTTGGTCACAAAACTATCTTTCGTCCAGGGGTTTAGCTTAAAGAATGCATTTTTTAAATCTTTTAGATATTTCACTAAGCCTGTCAATAAAAGCACCGTTAACTACAATATTTGGGTTTTAATTTTTTGTTACATTAATGCTTCATTATGGAATTAAATAAAGAATAGGGATTTGAATTTGAAATACATTTTATTAACTTCAAAGATTTGTTTGCCAACTGTAATGGCCAACGGTGGCACTTCACTCGGCTCTTCGTATTTGCGTATTTGTCATAATTGCCATGTGTGATTGGTATACTTGACAAATATACGTCTTATTTCTATGTAAGTCAAGTATTTGACAAATACGACAAACATCCAATAGCGAATACGAATAGCCAAGTGAAGTGCCTCCATAATAAATATGAATGACGTATAATTCGAACCCGAAGAGGGTTTCGGTCTAAAAAGTCTTCAGTCCGAAAAGCGACTCTATAAAGTCCCTAGTGACACTTCAGCCTTCCCAACTCTTCGCCTCGATGTAAGGGTGGGTCTCCACTTACCGAAATGTCCGAAAGTTCTAAAGGAGTTATGAGAGACACTGAGATGTCCCACGGGAGGATACAATAGCTTATCTTTCGTAGATTTAATAAAATGTTCTTCTGTGACGTACGGTGTAGGAAAGTTTTCATGGGGATTTCTTGCTGACATTTTTACCCCCAAAAGGACGGGTTTTGTATTGTAACTCCCAAATGGGCCATGATTTTGTTTATTTATTTGATCGAGAATGTCTAAAGTCCAAAAAAGGTCTCCACATCATAGGCCCAACGATATATACTAATGTGGCCTGCCACAGCACTATGCTGAGCTCGGCCCCTTTTACCACTGCATGCTGCACACTGCTGCTAGATAGTATCTGTTTATATTATTATTATAAGTATCTGTTCTGGATTAATCGGTGTGTTTATATATATATTATTATTGTCTTGTATGATTTTATGTAGTGTATAGTATGTAGTGTTAAATAAATCTGTTTTTCTTTCTTTCTTTACATATAACGCACTCTCGACTGACATTAAGACTTTCTTAGAACTTTCTTAGAGCTCGGTGGTTTTGGTTGGGTCAATGGACTTGCGATACGGAGGTCCCAGGTTCGATTCCCAGCCAGCCATGTATCAATGAGTAATCCGATTTTTGGACGGAAAAACTTACGTACATTTACCGAGTGCTCTCAAAATGGTGAAGGAAATATCGTGATGAAACCTGAATGCCGTAGAAGAAAAATAAATTCTAAGGCATGTGAATTTCGCCAATCTACACTGGGTACGCAGATCATGGCCCGAGGTCCCTCGATGTAAGGGAAGGTCTGTGCCCGAGCAGTGGGGCAATATAAATAGACTGATGATGATGATGACGACTTTCATAGGCCCGTATTAATAGTTTGAGCTCAAACCCGCCCAAGAGCGAATTCAGCTGATACACTCTCAAGACGTGATCACCATCTCAAGTATGTCATTTATTAATAAACCAATCTTGAGGGCATATCACGTGATGTCTTTCTCAAGTCGCGGTTCGCCTGCAATCAGAAAACACGTTCTCAAGTGTGAGTTTGACAGTTCTCTTGAGAACTGAGTTTTGTTTATTAATACGACGTTACTCACGTGATACCCGATTCCTAAACGCGCTCCTAAGCTACGTTTATTAATAGGAACGCCGTAATATTGAGGTCGTTCTCAAGATTGACTTTTGAGCTGAGAGTGATTTATTAAAACGGGCCTTAATTTTATAGGCAACAGGGATTACCTTAATCGAAGAGTTTTACTTTTAAGTTTAGATTTTGACCCAATATTTCCTATTTAGCCTTCGTCAGTGAGACTACCCCTTGCGTTTGGCAGGCTCTATACTGCCTCGGGCGTGTCCGGGAAGACACGATCCCTGGCTTTGCGGACTCCGCCATGTTACACTTACTTGTTTTTGTTTGGGATCGGGAATATAACCGTCTTATTTCTGTAAATGACAATGCCAGATTATGGCCCACCATCAACCGCATGATGAACAAGATAACGAATAAATGTAAAAACATCTCCGTTTTTTATTAAAATTATTGGTTTAAAATAAAGTTTTGTAAAACATGCGAGTCGAAAAAACAGCTTAATTAAGAATTCAGAAAATAGTGAGAAATCGAAGCGAATTATTCATTGCCTTTGTTATCATTTTCTACTACTCTCGCAACTCCTACTCTAGGGAGACATATTAGTCTTCAGAGACCAACTGGTGGGTCTAGGAGACATACTAGTCTTAAGAGACCCACCGGTGACCCACTGGTGGGTCTAGGGAGACATACTATTCTTCAGAGATCCACCTGTAGGTCTATCGTAGCGGTGACATGTACACCATGTCGTACACAGGTGACATGTAGACGCAGCTGTGTCCTATGGTGGGCAGGGTTTAGGCGCAGAAGGCCCAACCCTCAAAATGGTCACAGGGTCGCAATAGGACTAAAAAGTCTCTAAAGGACTAATTCTCAAAATGCCCAATTCTTACAATGGCTAATTCACTAAAACAGGGCTTCCCAAACTTATTTTTACTGTGACCCCTTTGGGAATTTGCCATTTTTTTACGACGCCCCACTCTCTGGCTAAAAAGTACTTACCAAAGTCGCAGTTCAAGCCTAGTAATAAGTTATCAGAAAAACTCCAAATAACCTCTATAATTTTCATTAGAAAATAAGAAAAAAAACAGAAGAACGAGAATGAAAAGAATTATTTTACTTTGCTGGATGGCTTAATGAGACAGATGTGTTTGCTTTTCTGAGCATAGCTTCTCAAAACGGGGCTCAAGTTTGGAAATTGCCATTGATGCAGACATCCAATCTATGTAGATCGCCTCGCGACGCCCTGGGATAATGCCGCGGCGCCCCAGGGCGTCGCGACGCACAGTTTGGGAAGCCCTGCACTAAAGGCTTCTCAAAATAACAAATTGTCTACAATTGTGAGTAACTGCTTTACTAGTTGAAAAGTTGGAAGTATTTTTTTGAGTATTCGATTCGTTGAGACGAATAGCCGAATATAATCGGCCGTTTGTTGTGTTGGAGTGTCGCTTGCCATAGTTCAGATATATTATGTTTAAGAATACCTAAAGAGACGCAGACTAATACATGTAGTACACTTACCTACATGTCCTATAGTAACAGTACACATGTCGACGTCATATCCGGGAAACGGAATTGTTTTCGACTTATCCGGTCTGTCGGTGCGCAGGTGTGCCAAACATCGGATTACGCGGATGACAAACGACGGGAAATAAACACGATAATAATTAGCTATTTCGTACATAATGTGGAAGAGCTCGGTGGCGTAGTGGTTGGGACATTTGGCTGGCAATATCGAGGCCTCAGGGTCGATCCCCGGCCACAGACCGTCTAACTCAGAGAAAGGTTTGCAGGAGAGTTTTTACGATTGAGTATTTCTTCTAAAAAACCTATTGACTGTGTACTTTTTTTCAGTTTTCGAGTATACAGGGACCTCAATAAGGTTGAAATTTTCTCAAAAACTTCTTGACCGATTGTAAAATAAATAAAAAATCGGTCAAGTATTTTTTGAGAAAATCTCAACCTTAAAAAACAAGTAAGACCTTTCTCAGTGTAAGACCTTACTAATGAGTTATTCTCTTTTTCCAATGATATACCTACATTTAAATTTATTATGTTAAACATACATTTTTATAATGCTGAAAGCTATGAAACATCATGAGGAAATCTACATATCTGAGAACAATAAAAAATCTCATGTGCATTTCTAGCAATTGGCACTGAACCCGTGTGATGGATCATACCCGTACCCTAGATGTAAAGATTATGTGCCCCAATTATAAAAGATCTTACGTCATTAGTCCGTTCTTAACAAAGTCTTATAATTAACGATAACGACCCAGACGCTTATCGATAATAATTCGTGTAAGCACCAATCTCCATTAGGACGTTAGCCATCGATTATGATGCTAGTTGATAACAAGTTCGGACGTGCCCCTTATAGCGGCCACGAGTCAATGGACCGTGAGGGCACTGCCCACATGTGGGACATGCGCCGAATATGATTAGAAGTTGCCAATCCTAAACTTAAGGCGTACGAAGATCTGTAAAGATTGTGTTGAGTTAATAATGCTGGATTTTTGAAACAGCGTACACAAGATCATCAAAAACTATTGACCGATGGTAAAAAAATATTTCACTAGAAGAGATAATATTTTATTCGTTATTTTTCTTTCTTTTCTCGTTTGGTTTAGTGACCAAACCGATTTGTCAAAGTTATTCAGGCCGTCCGTAGGCCTTTGACGTGGCCTAACGACTGCTGTCAAGCGACAGCAACCGGGACCAACTGCTTAACGTGCGCCCCGAGGCATGGAGGGGCTCATATGAAACTAGCGGTCACCCATCCAGGCTTATTCATGCTTATAGCCATCCTTATTCGCTATTAAGTATGTATTTTTATAATAAATGTATGTAGTCGACAATTCTTATCAGTCAATAACAAATAAATACCCGTTCAGATTAATCTTAGAGTGAAATTAAACGGTTTGACCGAATCTTCGCGTCCGAAATGTAATTTGCCGAAACGCCGCAGCGATGAAATGAGATCGACCTGCCGTGTAAATTTATGAGATAAGTTTGGATTTTGTGACCCCTTTCAGCCGGCTGTGCCTACCCACCCCGTTGCCAGGCAACGGCCATAGATCAACGAAAGTTATAGATGCGACATGTTTCTTTTTAGGCCGTGTTAATAAATAGTAATAAATTCAAACTATGTTTTATCAAACCGTCTTATACCAAACTGAAAATAATAACATCGTCTTATTATACATAACATAATGTAGATACATAGGTACTGTCGAAGACAGAGATAAGTATGCAGGGGGCCTCAATAAGGTTGAGATTTTCTCAAGAACTACTGGACCGATTTTAATAATTCATTTACAGTTACATAGTTTGAACTTTTATCTATCGAACAGTGAAATAATTATTGCAATAAGTCAAGTAGTTTTTGAGAAAATCTCAACCTTAAAAACTCACCTGTACACCTTTCTCTGTGTTCCACCCTACCTATAACAATATCAAAATTACATGAAACGGTTCAAAAGACTCAGCGAAACCATTTGCGGCTGTAAAGAATCCTTGTTATTGCATTAGTAAAAGAAATAATGAGTATAACAAAGTCTAAAATATATCCTAATGCGGATACAGATGTTATTTTATTAGGTGATGATTAGACGGCGTCAAGTGTTTTTTTTGGTTAGAATAGAAATAAAAATGTACGGGTTTTTACACACATTTTTATTTTTATTCTACTAGGCTATGGGGAGCAACATAGGAAACTCTATTTTTTATAATTATTTGTATAATTCTTATGTAATAAGACCAAATTGTACGCCAGTCTACATGAATAAGTGAGCCAGTGGGCTGACCGCGACTTCCAATCGTTATCGTAATCGCTTTCAATTTGACACATGGACGCTAAACATTGCTGCTATGTTTTTGCAAGTTTTAACAAACGACAACGAAACGCAGCAATGTATATCGTTCAAGTGTCAAAATGAAAATGATAACGAAAACGATTGAAGTCGCGGTCACCCCCAGGTAAGCGTTTCACAGTGGTATGCTGGGGTGTTGCAGTAGCAACCCAAAAAGACCGAAATCTGCATCAGGGCTAGAGTAGCAGTGGCCTGATGCAGACCTCGGGCTAGGTTCACAATACAAGTGTCGAGAACGACCGTACACGAGTCGAGGCATATAGAATTTGGTTAACAAAATTAAAAGTATTATAATTATGTTAAATTCAGGGTTGTGACGAGTATTTTTTACCTTAAAAGTTTGTTTTATGTTTAATATATGATGGCCTAGTTCATTTTTCCACCGTACTTCTGTGCCACTCGCTGTTTTTATGTTGGTATATCTAGTGGTTCATTCAGTCTGTGCGAGGCTCTCTAGGGAACGCACCAGTTTTACGCCGATTGGATTGTCCTACCGCGAAATACGAATCCGAACGTGATTTTAGAATTCGTTTCACGTCAAGCTTGAAAGGGTTAAAGTATATATTTTTATTTCCATTATAAATAAAAACATTGACAACTATCATTGTACGTCGACAGCAGATCAATGGTAACACTTGCAGTACGATTTCAAGTCTTACGGCGCAAATAATAAGAACGGTTCCAAGTTCCAAGTGTTACCATGGAGCTGTCGACATCAATGATGTCCCATGGGAACGAAATTCGATGAGCTTCATTATTCGCGGGGTTAAATTATTAGCTCGAATATTTATTGGGTCGATACACGTAGCGTCGACTATTAGTTTAGTCGACATTCGCAAGGTCGAATTCCGCAAATTCGAATGTCATCGACTCGAATTTTGTTTCCGTCTTATAAAGAAAGGTTAATACTTCTTACCAACACAAGGTTCCAAGGTTAAAACGTGTTCAAATTGAAAAAAATCTATAACTGTAGAAACATTAATCTGCAGCTACAAATTAGCTGTAATTTGCTTAATGTCTCTTGTTTTCGGTATAAAAAAAACGTCTTCTTTCAACAATTTACAATTTTCGACGAAATAAGTAGATCTTTGAATCTAAGGCATGTGAAATCCGCCAATCATGGCCCCAGCTCCCTCGATGTAAGGGAAGGTCTGTGTCCGAGCAGTGGGGCAATATAAATAGACTGATGATGAAGTAGATCTTTTTAGGTGGCAATATCAACAGCAAACGAATCAAATTATTAAAATTCTAAAGCACTGAGACCAGTTACAAAAGTGTGAAGAACGATTTAGCCGTATTAGTTTAAAATCATTCAAAGACCCAAAACTATTTATCTTCAATCAAACATTCTTCCATTTTACGAGCAAATCTGCGATACATTTTACTATGGAGCGCGGGTTAAGGGCGACCTACCCCTCAAACTAGCATTCGTAAGCAATAGGTACAAGTCAGCAGTAATGAGTAGGACATACGTCACGCTGCCTTGTATTGCAGAGTTGCTAATTAGTTTACTTTCATTTTAAGCATACTAAATTAAGGCATTGTAATCTAGGCTTCGGTATAAGTTGGTACATTGTAATTGAAATAAATCCTTTTTTTTTAAATCTATAATTGTTTAGGGATTTTTGTACACATAAAGTGACGATGCCAATCCCATCGTACCTATTCTAAAATTTTATAAAAGATCGAGAACAGCATTTTAGCTGGGCCTGAAGTTGGCTCAGCTAAAATGCCGTGGAACATACCTACATCTAATTTGCATAAATCTAAACTATTGATAACATGCTCTCTTTTAGTCGCGTAACGGACACATTCCATCAAAATATGTTGCAAGTCTTCCTTGGTCCCAAAATCCTTTTTTAAAACGTAAAAACGGGCTTCGGTCATTTAATTAAATACGGTAAAATTAAAGCTCTAAATCGCTGCGCCCTGCCAGCGTTGTTCCTGATACGGCAATTGCCGTAACATACGGTTTTCAGGCACCTTTGAGGTCGAAACTGGACATACGGCTGGACTTGCACTACCGTATTACTATATACGGCAATAGGGAAAATTAAGTTTTCTTGAAAGTCAAAGTCAAGTCAAGTTTTTTGTTTTTTAATTTAATTTCTCCTTCTTAACTTAAAATAACTTTTAATTACCAATATTGATCAGTATTAAATATGATATAACAACTTTAAGGTTGCTAGTTCATCGATCTCCTTAATCATCATTAAAACAAATAGGTCACTGCAATTGGTATCTACATTTTTAATTCACATTTTCATTTGTTTTCAACGCAAAATTGAAGCTCTCGAATTTTTATGACGCATAGGTACTGAAACAGGTTATATTATAATAATTTACATAAAAAGAGGTTTTAATATTAATTTTACGGGCGTAGTTTTTACAGGCAGTAATAAAGGCTGTGTTCGCTTGGCTCATATCTTGGATGACACTTAAACCGAGGCTCGCAAGGTTTTATTAAAAATCCTCTTTAAATTACCTTCATTTTGCATTTTTGGCCTTAAAAAATTGTGGTCACAACATGGACGGTCTGACACTGACAAAGATGTACGTTAGAAGACAGAGAAAGGTGTACAGGAGAGTTTTTAAGGTTGAGATTTTCTCAAAAACTACTTGACCTATTGCAAAAATTCTATCACTGTTTGATAAATAAAAGTTAAAACTATGTAACTGTGAAAGAATTATTAAATTCGGTCCAGTAGTTTTTGAGAAAATCTCAACCTTATTGAGGCCCCCTGTATACTTATCTCTGACTTCGACTGCAACAACCTTAAAAACTCTCCTGTACACCTTTCTGTGTGTTCCACCGTACTACTAAGGGCGAACCATCCTGCTGCGAAAAAACAACCACTATTTCACGTTGTATACTTTTCTACTGGTTACATTTTGTCCCAAGATCTTAACTTTTGGGAATCACTGTAGACGTTTCATTTTACATAATCTTAGATATAAAAACATTATTTCGTATTATTTTTTGTCCTACCATTTCTGAGAGTCTATCTCGCCCTCACAGCTGTGACGTTAAAGCGAAGTAAATGGAAAGAAAATATTTTTTGTTAGTTTTCCTTTCTCCTCCCCTGGAAATTTGATTCGAAGACGTCACAGGAATATAGAATTTCCTTTGAGAGAAACCCCTTTGTGAAAAAGAAAAATGGTTTTGAAATTAACGTTGGGAATTGCGGATCGTTTGCACAAGGTTTTTGTAACGGTTGACTTTTTAAATGTTTTTTGTTCGACGAAGTTAAATTGCTACGAGACTTTTGTGTTGTTATTTTTAACCTTTTTATATATAAATTGATGACAAGTTATGTAATAGTTTTAACAGTTTTATAGTTAGTAAATTTTTTGGGTAATACGCATTGATCTCCTATAAACAACTAGATACATAAAGGTCTTACTAAAACAATTTTAAAAACGTCCAAATAAGGGTCCATTGTTAACGTCCAAATAATGTCCAATAAAGCAACGGATGAATGGGGGTCCATTCTAGTTGTTTATAGGAGATCAATGGTAATAGGTAAACTAAATATGGACGTCTGCAAAGTTCGTAAAATTAAATAAGTATTTATATCGACTACCATCGGTTCTGGAGCTTCGATAATGCAGACAGACAGACATTAGGCGTAAAACATAACCCCTTTTTGCATTGCGTTGGAGATTAAATCATCACTTTATAGCAACACTAGCTTCTGCCTGCGACTTCGTCGACGTTACGAAATGTTTATTACGATAAATACTATTTTTTAAATGCTTATTTATAACGTGATTCAATGTCAGTAAGTTGTAGTTCGCATAATTGCGAAAAACGGCCGTTTTTGGCACATTTGTGAACTACAACTTAGCTTGTCGCAATTATGCCATGTATTGTATATTGAAAAATAGTATTTATCGTAATAAATATTTTGTAATAAGCTTTTTTAATAAAATTGATTATATTGGAAGATATTATTTTTTAAGATTGGCGGCGCTAGTAGGCTCTATGAAGGCTCTTAAAAGTGATTTTTTAAATTAATAACAGTGCAAAAGCTTTCAGTGTACCAAAAAAAAGCCTCTGGAAGTTCGTAACAAAGCCCAAAGCTACTAACGATGTTTCATACCAACGAGGGACCCCGACTCGTTCTGTGTGATTAAAAAAGTTTATTTTCATGTTAATTCTATCATTTAGCGGCTTTTTTTGGTATTTCTGCCATTTTAGCGTAATTATTTTAAGCGGGGCGAACATGACAGTGTTAATTTAATATTGTTTGGAGGTTAATTAAAACATTCGTAATATTTATTTTCTGTGTATTTTTGGCTTGAACCGTGAAACAAATAAAAATTCGTCACGATCTATGGAGAGAGCCTAAAGTAGATTTTGTATGGAGACAGGTACTTGTTGTCACTATCACTATCATATGTCAGAAAAATATATCTATTTTTCGATCAACTTCTATTGAAAATTCAAACAATGGAAAAACAAACGAGTGGCAGAGATTTTAAGTTTGGAGATCGTCGTTTCTTACGTACAGTCGACAGCAGGTCAATGGTAACACTTGCAGTACGATTTCAAGTCTTACGACGCAAGTAATAAGGACGGTCCAAAGTTCAAAGTGTTACCATTGATCCGCTGTTGACTATACCAGGGCGCATCTACGATGTTTGAATTCTAAGTACCTACTATGTAAATTTTAAAAATCAGTCGAGTATTTTTTTAAAAAATTTTTAACACTTACTTATTTTATTAGCTTAGAACTTGACATTGTTTGTACAGTCGAAGACAGAGATAAGTATACAGGAGGCCTCAATAAGGTTGAGATTTTCTCAAAAACTACTGCACCGATTTTAATAATTCTTTTACAGTACATAGTTTTAACTTTTATCTATCTAACAGTGAAAGAAATTTTGCAATAGGTCAAGTAGTTTTTGAGAAAATCTCAACCTTAAAAACTCTCTATTATTTTTATTGAATTAAATGTAGTAATCAAGTATACAGTATTGTATAAGGTACGTTATTAATATTTTTAATTTTATTTAATTCGGACCGCGCAACGATTTGGTTTGAAACTATAATGTTGTGTACTTATTGAATAAATAATTGAATTGAATTAACTTTAATAACACTGATGTAGGTACATGTTTCTCTGAGTTAGACTCTACCAATGAATTTTCCTTTTTTTTAAATTTATTGTTTAATAAATTATTTATGTAGGTAGGTACTTATCTTAATTACCAGCTAGTGATAGGTATTTAATATTGCTCAACAAGCTACCTATTCATACGCCGAATTCTCTAACCAAAGGTTGTCTGGAAGAGATCGCTTTGAGTGATAAGACCGCCAATTGTAATACTAACTGTATTAGCCTATTTCTTTTGTGTAATACTTTTTAATTTTTTTGCAATAAAGAATATTTATCTTATCTTATCTTAATAACATTTTATAAAAATACATGTGAAATCTACTTTCCCATCTCAGGCGGAAACCACGTATGGTTTGTATGCCGATGGGGAGTTCTAATTTATAATATATTATGTAAGTATATTACACGGAGTCACCAACCTCCTCGGTTTCTCGAAGGAAAAACATGTCGATGTTGTTTGTTGCCAAGGTCGAAAAGCCTTGGTCTAGGTTCTCTTGAAAATGGCGGGAAACGATGGTTGCAAAATTATTTGATAATTTTTGTTTTATTGTCTACAGTGGTTATTTTGAGATTAATATCACGTTAAATTGATCAGAAAATGTTTGCGAGTGACAGTATGGTGAATTTGTTGGATAATTTGAGCAAGATCTGGGGTTTCAAGCTTTTATCAAGAGTTCCCGCTACAAGCTCGGGAGTGAACGTGACTGTCGAGCTGCTTCGTCCAGAGTGACGACGCTACGGCGTCTCCTCTGGATGAAGACAAGAAGACGCGGCTACCCAGGGTGAAGACGCTACTGCGACTCCCCTGGAGGAAGATAGGAGACTATTGAATATATTGAATTTTCTGTAACATGACATTGGCAAATGACGAACTGTCGAGTCCATTAATAAAATAAATAAATAAAGCCTTGGTCTAAAGATATACTAGGTCAAAAGAGACACCCGTCGCTAAACTAGACCCATAACTGTTTGAACAATAACAGAAGCAAATTAATGCCCCGGGTGGGGTCGGACCCAACTAATTTTGCGGGTTGGGTCCACGCCGATACAGATTGCAATAACAATAATAGTTATTCGATCGCAAATGCTGAGAATAGACAATTTGATTTTTTTTACATTAAGGGGCTGCCAGCTGTCAAACTCAACCGTGAGACAGAAGATGTCCCGCAGCGGCGGAGTGTAGAGCACGGCATAGTAACTCCATATTTGTATTTTTGTTAATTTTGGATGAATTTTGAGAGGGAAATAAAAATACGCCAACATAAATCAACATGCTCTCGTATATATTTTGATATATGTTTTGTATGAACAAATATTTACTAAGACTGACAGTGCCGAATCGATCGAAACTGTCGATCTAATTGCCGGCTTCAACAATATAAGTGAGTTATATCCGTTTATATATAATATAGTTTATATTTAATCTGATACCCTGGGAGGATGGGTTGCGCCCTGGTGTGGGACGCTACGTACTCCGATACTCTGGCTGCGACCTATCTTCCGGCGACCGCCAGTCGCGCGGGCGCGGCGGCCGAGGCTCGTGAGCGTGCTAAGAGGGGCAAATACAGGTGTCTCGGCGCCCAATACGACTTTGACGTCGATACACTTAGTCCGTGGGGCCTGAGTGCACTCGCGCTCCACAAGGAGCTCAGCAAGCGCGGAGGCGACGGGTGACCCTCGCGCTGGCGGCTTTCTCGCGCAGCGGCTGAGCCTAGCCATCCAGCGCGGGAATGCCGCCAGTGTGATGCACACCCTTTCAAGAGGGCCGAATTTTTTAAAATTTCGGATTCATTTTGGAGAGTGCGTATTTAATTCCTGTGTCACCATTTCACCTCCGAGCCACCAAGCGTCGGCTGGGGTTCATCCGCATGTCGTAGATATCCCGCTTGCCCGTACGAAGCGTTTTTCTTCATTCTTCATCATACGAACGGCTAGGGAATGTAACGCCCTGCCGGCGTCGGTGTTTCCGGAAACATATAACCTTGGGATCTTTAAGGCAAGAGTGAATAGGCATTTACTAGGCCCGCGTGCTTAATCATCGGCCTCATCGTAACTTACCATCAGGTGAGATGGGGCCAAACGCGGGTTTGGTCTATCTTAAAAATAAAATGTTTTCAGTTAGGTAGATGTTAAGTTTAAATTGATCGAAATCGGACCCAAAGCCATACTAAACACATCACTATTTAACATGATACCCCATATAGGTATAAGAGGAACAGTATGCGGTCTGGGGCGGCTGCATAAAATAGTAATAAAATTATACAGGCAGTTTGGAGAGCGGCCTAATAGCCCCGGCCACCATACGGGCAGACAATTAATTTTTTTATACATATAAAACCAACTTTTTGTAAGCTTTCGTGTCAGCTGATTAAAGTAGATAAAGGTAGAGATGCGCGAAGTGAAACCGAAAGTTTGGCTTCGGTTGCATCTCAGCCTAAGGCCGATATTTTTAGACAGTGTTGTGTGCCAGCTGAGTTTGAGACTTACAACTGTCAGATTTCATACAGTTTTGACAGCTAGCTCGTGGTCAAAACTCTCTAAGGCCCGTTAATAGTCTGAGCTCAAACTCTTAAGAAAGAATTCAGCTGATACACTCTCAAGACGTGATCACCATCCCAAGTATGTCATTTATTAATAAACCAATCTTAAGGACGTATCGCGTGATGTCTTTCTCAAGTCGCGGTTCGCCTGCAATCAGCAAATACGTTCTCAAGTGTATTGTTTATTAATACTCACGTGATACGCGATTTCTAAATGCGCACCTAAGTTACGTTGATTAATAGGAACGCCATCTTGAGGTCGTTCTTAAGATTGACTTTTGAGCTGAGAGTAATTTATTACTACTAAGTTCGAGAGATGGTTTCGGGTGGTGTAGATTATCGTGATAAAATTATGCCGATGCAGCATTTCAAACTTACCGGGTTTGTAAACATATTTGTGGCGATTGCAAAGTGTGGCAGGCTAATTATAATCGTCGCTAAGCGAGGCTCCCTCGGTGTAAGGGAGTCTGTGCTCAAACAGGGGGGCAAAAACAGACCTGTTCCTGTGCGTTTAGGTTTACATAAAGAACGGTCAGTCATCGATTATTCAGAAACAAGCATATTCACTATTTCATAATTTTTTGTATGGATTCTATGCATATTTCGTGGCATTTTTCAAATTCCAATTCAAAAATTCTTTATTTGTATTAGAAAGTATGTACATAGATCTTAATATATTAATTGTTTCAATACTTTCTGCCCCTTGGGCATACACATTGAAATATATCTAACGCAACACAAATTGAAATATATCTAAAGGTGCTCCCTCACCGGGAGCATTCGCGTGTAATGTAACGTTACAGATTCGAGCATTACATCAGTGAGGGAGAAAAACAGCGTCAGTCAGGGAGGTAGTATTGTAATGTAATGCTCAAAGTCGAATCTGCAACGTTACATTACACGCGAATGCTCCCGGTGAGGGAGCACCTTAACATAATTTATTCATAATAATACAATGTTGAATTAGGAATGTTCCTGTAATGACGTTGTATATAGAAAATAAATAAACAAATAAGTAATTTTTACACCAATCATCATTGACTGTGGTTCACTTGGGTCCCCACTAAAGAGTTGAGTGTCCCCTGGTTTCGGTTTCAATTTCTATCATGAAACCGAAAAAATTCAACCCTACGTATTTGATTAGGTTCTGTCACGACATTCAAGTGACGGTAATGAGGTTTTTAAAGACATGGTAATGAATGAGAAATGAAGGCTTTTGCTTGGTTAGTTACCTTTTTCATTGCTCTTTATTCGGTGAGTGTTTTTAGGGTTCGTTTAGGAAGTCAACTTAGGCTTTAGAGGTCGCTATTTCAATATTTATTTTTGTCAACCAATTGACTCTGTTAACAAAAGAGATGGTTACTGAAAATGTAGGTACAGTCGAAGACAGAGATAAGTATACAGGTTGAGATTTTCTCAAAAAGTACTGGACCGAATTTAATAATTATTTTACAGTTACATAGTTTTAACTTTTATCTATGAAACAGTGAAAGAATATTTGCAATAGGTCAAGTAGTTTTTGAGAAAATCTCAACCTTAAAAACTCTCCTGTACACCTTTCTCTGTCTTACACCGTACATTATGCATTATAGGCATGCGTTCAGGGTGCTGATGGGGCTGACGCGATGCTGCAGCGCATCAGGGATGTTTGCGGAAGCCGGCGTGGACGGGTTCCATGCCATCATACGCAAAAGAGTCGCGTCCCTGATGCGACGGGTTCGCGGCAGCCCTAACAGCATCCTGAAGGGCATTGCGGATACCATGGACAGTCCTCTGAGACACTGGGTACACTTACATGTCCCGGGGCTTCAGAGTCGGACCTAAGTCGCATGTTATGGCGCGTAATACACCTCATGTAAACACTAACATAGTTTTAAGTACTTATACTAACACTTAAAGGAGCCGAAACGTGGACATTGACGGTGAGACTGGCCCACAGGTTCAAGGTCGCTCAGCGAGCTATGGAAAGAGCTATGCTTGGAATTTCTCTGTTAGATAGAATAAGAAACGAGTATATCCGCCAGAAGACAAAAGTGGTTGACATTGTTCATAGAATCAGTAAACTGAAGTGGCAGTGGGCTGGTCACATCTGTCGTAGAACCGATAACCGATGGGGTAGACGAGTTCTCGAATGGAGGCCACGAACGGGTAAACGTAGTGTGGGACGCCCCCCGACCAGATGGAGGGATGACCTTCGCAAAATGGCTGGCAGGGACTGGATGCAGAGGGCCGAGAGTAGGGTTGATTGGCGCGCTTTGGGAGAGGCCTACGTCCAGCAGTGGACTGATACGGGCTGATGATGATGATGATGACTAACACTTATATGGTCTTTGTGACTGCAATAAATTATTTGAATTGAATTATGATAGTGACCTTTTTATGATTTTATGCCTTGCAACCATGGTAATTTAGACATGTTATTGTATGGCAATGTCACTCGCAGTGAGAAAATGTCCGAAAGTAGGAACACCTTTATTACTAGCGCTCAAGTCCCATGAATGTCAGATTTTTAGCAGAAAATAGAACAAAAATTTCGTTCGCGAAGACTTTGACAGGATTTGAGCGCCTAAAAAAGGTCTCTCGGCTAGTTCTCCCCATTTGGCGGCCATTGGCGCTATATGGTGAAGAGCACGGTGCAGTGTCTCGATATTCGTATTTTTATGAATTTTGGATGAATTTTGTCAGGTAAATAAAAATACGCCAATAAAAATCTAATTTTTTTAACAAAATCTCGTATTTATAATACCCTACATTTTAATATATATTTTGTATAAATAACTATTTCAGTTTAGACATAATTTTCATTTTAAAAGAAATGGAAGATGTTTGCGATTTTTGTCTATCTTATCGGTATTCATCAGTCCCTAAATAGACACCCCAAAATTGCTATATATATTTTTTCAGATGTTTAATTTTAGTAGTTAGTGCCGTAGCCTTCATAGATAAACTGAAAATCCGCTCATACAAAGCCTGACAGACATAGGCGCGATCTGCACGCGTCTTGCGGTCTGCGGTTAGTTGAAACGCGTGTCCCGCCCCATCGCGGCTGTGTTCGTCCAAACCTACCGTCATATTTTTTTTTGTCTTCAATCCTCCTTTTCACATCTCTCTAGTCAGCGGTCTGACGGAAGGAAAACATATCGAATCTATAACATTAGCGAGAATGAAATGCCATAAAATCTCGCGCCACCCAAACTCGCACCGTTCGCCCTGTTACCATAAAACCGCTATAAAATTATACTTTGGCACCACCCCGATGTTTCCTTGCCTTTGGGAACCGCAATGTGAGTGGAATTAAATTTTACAATATTCCCATTGGACGTTTTCCTTGTTCTGCCGTTTGGTTAATGAAAGCGACAATTATGCAACATATAAATGGAATAAAAGTAATTATAAATCGATTAAGCTTATTTATTTATTTTATTAATGGACTCGACAGTTCGTCCTTAGCCAATGTCATGTTGCATAATATTCAAAACTAGCTGTACCCCGCAACTTCGTTTGCGTAGAGGAGGTGGATGGAGAGGATGGAGGAGATCAGAAGGCAGATCGTCCTCTCTTGATCCTTGTTTCCACATCACATACCGCCATAGCCTATGAGCTGTCCGAATATTTCAGCTATCTCCTAGTGAAACTCCCATCAAAATCCCATCATTAGTTATGGCGTGATACTTGCACAAAGTCACAGACAAACAGACAAAAATTCTAAAAATTAGAGTTTTGGCACCAGTATCGGTCTTAAAACACATTACAATTATTCTTTAAAAAAAATATCCAATGTACAGACACAACTTTTTACAGTCTTATTATATGTATAGATATCATATCGTCTTCTCTTTCTCCAGAGGGGTCGCCGTAGCGTCATCAATCTGGACGAAGCAGCTCGACAGTCACGTTCACTCCCGAGCTCGTAGTGGGACTCTAGACTTTAGCACAAAACTTCAGATCCTGCATGAATCCTCCAATAAATTCACCATACTGTCATTCGCGAATATTTTCTGATTCATTTAACGTGATATTAAACACAAAATAACCACTGTTAACATTAAAATAAAAAATTTCAAATTATTTTGCAACCATCGTTTCCCGTCATTTTCAAAAGCGCAAACAAATGACCTCAGGGGCCTCAATACGGCTGAGATTTTCTCAAAAACTACTGGACCCATTTTAGTAATTCTTTTACAGTAAAATAGTTTCAACGTTTACCTATCTAACAGTGAATGAATTATTGCAATAAGTCAAGTACTTCTTGAGAAAATATCAACCTTAAAAACTGTCCTGTACGTCTTTCTATGTTTCGTCTCTCCAGTCTGAGATTCTCAACATTAAATACCCGAACACGGCCAAGTGTTTTATTATTAAACTTAATCGATGAAAGGTATCTAATCTCACTAAAACATGGCCGTCCGTCCGTCCGTCCGTTCTGCAAAAAAGCACCTACAATAAAAAGTTACATTTTACGATCGCTACAGTCCCCTTCCGGTCCATTTGGAGGCCCAATCGTAAAACTATGGCCGTAAGCTTCATCCCAATGTCTGTCGGAATGAATTATATTTGTTTTGTTTTTACCCGACTGTTGCAAGTGGTAATGTTTTTCGATTGAATGTGTGCCAGTTCATGTATCTCAGTAGCTCGAATGTAGCTCGATTGGTCATCAACGTCATTGGCTGCATCTTACCTGAAAACAAAATAAAATATATTAATACATTAATACTTATACATATTTTTCTTTTTGTCGAGAAAAGAGTATTTGTCATCATCATCATCAGTCTATTTATATTGACCCACTGCTCGGGCACAGACCTTCCCTTACACGAGGTAACTCGGGCCATGATCCATCACGCGGGCCCAGTGCGGATTGGCGGATTTCATATGCTTTAGAATTTTTTTCTTCTTATAGGGCATGCAGGTTTTATCGCGATGTTTTCCATCACCGTTTAAGAGTACGTAAGTTTTCCGTCGAAAAACCGAGGATAACTCATTGGTACATGGATGGGCATCGAACCTGGGACCTCCGTATCGCAAGTCCATTGGCCCAATTAGAAAAGAGTATTACAAAGAAGATACTATCAGAAGATAGAACTCCCATTGTAGCTACGCGTGCTCGCTACGCCTGCGTAGCAAGTGTGCTACGCTGCCGACTACGGTTTTTGTATGATACCTATGTCAAACCTATGATCTAACGACATCTCATACATCAAAATCCATCAAGCCTTAAGGCGCTATATGGTCTTCAAAAGCAAGAGTGAGACAGAAGATGCCCCGCAGCGGCGGAGTGAAGAACACGGCGCAGTGCTTCGATATTCGTATTTTTATGAATTTTGGCAGGGAAATAAAAATACGCCAACAAAAATCTGATTTTTTTTTAAACAAGCTCTTGTATTTATGGTACCCTACATTTGCGATTTTTTGCGAGCGAAGTTTGTCCAATCGTGTATCGGTATTCATCAGTCTCTGAATAGACACCCCAAAATTGCTATATATTTTTTCAGACATTTAATTTTAGTATAGTGTTGTAGCCTTCGTAGAAAAGCTGAAAATACGCGCATACGAATAAAAAAACTCCTGCTTTTTGGAATTCGGCTAAAATCGTAAAAATCAGGAAAAATAAAAACCTCCAAATAGCTTTGTATTCGCGAATGCCGTTTCGTGACACGAAAAGAAAAGAAAATGGTGGCGTGTGAAACACCAATAAACACTATTTATGGGAACGGGAGAGACTGTCAGGTTTACCACTTGTGGATAATGAAACGTAATATTTCTGACGATAAGCAAATGATTAAGTAATTTGTAGATTTGGTGATAGTTTAGACATAAATGATAAATGGAGAAAAAAATTTCATCACGACTGGGATTAAAAAATGGGGAAAAAAAATTTTTTTTTTTTTTTTCTCCATTTATCATTTAGATTTTCGTTTCGCATAGCGCATATGCAAGAAAATATCAAAACAGTTTAGACATAAGCTTTTAGAATTATCCAGTCGAAAATATTTATTATTTCTCGGCTGACGAAAGAAAGACTGTGATGTTTTTTGCCATTACACATATTTTATTTTTTGCTTTTTTATTTTGCTGAAGTATATTTATTATTTTTATCTAAGTGGGTCGGGTCTGCTCCTGGGGGTCCCTAGTGGACCTATGGGTTCTGCCTGAAAATCAGCGCCGCAGCCATGTACCGCGTGGCTGTGGCATTATGCTGAGGCAGCTGACCCCTTCCGGCGCTGCACATCAATGTCAGATTAGTTAAGGAGTTTGTAATATTTGTATTTGTGTATGTCCCTGAATAAATGTATTTTCTTTCTTTCTTTCTTTTCTTTCTTTTCTTCCATTCCGTAGCACGCTCTATACCAAAATTCAAACAGAGTCGTCGAGTTCAAATACGATATCATTTTTGTATGTAGATACGGACACCAGCAGATCAATAGTAACACTTGCAGTACGATTTTAAATCTTACGATGCAGATAATAAGAACGGTCCAAAGTCCAAAGTGCTTACACTTGGTTTAGGCGCATTATGGCTAATTCTCATTATGGCAACCGACTCGCTAATGGACTACTTCTCATTATGGCCACTTCTCATTTTGGCTACTTCTCATTAGGGCTACTTCTCATTAGGGCTACTTCTCATTAGGGCTACTTCTCATTAGGGCTACTTCTCATTAGGGTTACTTCTCATTAAGGCTACTTCTCATTAGGGCTACTTCTCATTATGGCCACTTCTCATTTTGGCTACTTCTCATTAGGGCTATTTCTCATTAGGGCTACTTCTCATTAGGGCTACTTCTCATTAGGGCTACTTCTCATTAAAGCTACTTCTCATTAGGGCTACTTCTCATTATGGCCACTTCTCATTTTGGCTACTTCTCATTAGGGCTATTTCTCATTAGGGCTACTTCTCATTAGGGCTACTTCTCATTAGGGTTACTTCTCATCAGGGCTACTTCTCATTAGGGCTACTTCTCATTAGGGCTACTTCTGAAATTTCGGGAATGTTTATTGAAATAAATACTGTCTTTATGATTGATCTGCTGTCAGGGCTGACGTACAACGCCACGTACGCGCCGTGACGTTGTGCGTCCGCCCTTAGCTGTACTATACTCTATTATACAGGATGTCCCACAAAGATGGTATTCCGAAGACCAATGGTCGGTGACATCAATATCTAACCATTGAATGTCAAATATGATTTTTTTTTCATTAGTCTATTTTTATGTCACAACTGCTCGGGCACAGACCTTCCCTTATATCAAGGGAGCTCGGGTCATGATCCCACGCCATGATTCTACGGCATGCAGGTTTCACCAAGATGTTCAACTTTACTTTACTTGAAGATAATCTTGATATTTCTTTAAGATTTTAAAAATTCTTTTCTAAAATCTAAATGGAACTAAAAAAATCCACTACCTTTCCATCATTTCCCGACGTTTTTACGTCGCTTCCTTCCCGCAACGCTAATTAAGGAAAAAGGAGATTTCGCCTCCAAGGAAAAGATAATCTCTTCTTATACCTACCCTGTTTTAATAAACTCCACGCATTTTATTTTAATTAAAAATTCTCACGTCGTCCCTTAAAGTCCACAGTCATGGAGTAAAAATTCGTCGCGCTCCGTGGAGAGAGCATAAAGTATATTTTCTATGGGGACAGGTATCCACCCTTGTCTTAACTCGCTTACATCAGAAAGGTACATCTGCTTTTGTGGTTTTGATCTACGAAGAGCGACTCAGGGGTGATGTGATACACGATTATGATGGCAAAAAAATTATAAAATATACCCATTGATCTCCTATAAACAACTAGATACACAGTCTGCCTTCTAAAAATGTCCGAGCGCAAAGAAGGTCCAAACGGATGAATGGAATCCATTCGCTTTATTGGACATTATTTGGACATTTTTTAAATTGTTTTAGTAAGATCTTTGTGTATCTAGTTGTTTATAGGAGATCAATGAATATACCTTAATTTTTCATGTAAAAATCCGCCTACACTCGTCGCCTGTTAGCCAGGTGATTGACAGCGTGATATTTGGTACCGAACAGCGCCTTACTGCGATAATTTCAAGGGAATTTGAACAGAGATATTTTTAAATAGTACAGTCGAAGACAGAGATAAGTATACCCCCCGTATACTTATCTCTGTCTTCGACTGTACTATTATAAAATTATTTTGTAACCGTCGTTTCCCCCCATTTTCAAAGCGCAAACAAATGACCTCAAGGGCCACAATAAGGTTGAGATTTTCTCAAAAACTACTAGGGCCGAATCTAATAATTATTTTACAGTTACATAGTTTTAACTTTTATCTATCAAACAGAGAAATAATTTTTGCAATAGATCAAGTACTTTTTGAGGAAATCTCAACCTCAAAAACTCTCCTGTACACCTTTCTCTGTGTTCCACCGTACATAATTATGTTAAAAATAATAATAAAACACAATTTTAGGAACTAAGATTCTTTAGACTGAGATGGGCGTCACTGATCAAAAACTTCAAATTCAAATACACTTTATTGTACATAAAACACAACAATTACAGAAAAAGATTACAGAATAATACAAACATAATGTACAATTCTGGCGGCCTTCCTGTATATTCGACTTCTATTGAAAATTCAAACAAATAAAAAACAAGTGAGTGGCAGAGATGCAAAAAATTTACATCCAAGAGCGAATTCTGCGATTTAAACATGGCTAGCGCCATCGGAGATTTCTTGCTTCATACCCATAGTATCATAGTAGTGTCGTCCTACCAGTGATGACCTACGGAGCCGAAACGTGGACATTGACGGTGAGACTGGCCCACAGGTTCAAGGTCGCTCAGCGAGCTATGGAAAGAGCTATGCTTGGAATTTCTCTGTTAGATAGAATAAGAAACGAGTATATCCGCCAGAAGACAAAAGTGGTTGACATTGCTCATAGAATCAGTAAACTGAAGTGGCAGTGGGCTGGTCACATCTGTCGTAGAACCGATAACCGATGGGGTAGACGAGTTCTCGAATGGAGGCCACGAACGGGTAAACGTAGTGTGGGACGCCCCCCGACCAGATGGAGGGATGACCTTCGCAAAATGGCTGGCAGGGACTGGATGCAGAGGGCCGAGAGTAGGGTTGATTGGCGCGCTTTGGGAGAGGCCTACATCCAGCAGTGGACTGATATGGGCTGATGATGATGATGATGACCCATAGTATATGTAGGGCCCTAAGACTAGCGGTGAAACAAGAAATGGTTGGCGCAGGTGTGCTGAAAGTAATCTGTTTTCTTTTTCATAATACGTAAGATTAATTATCTTGAACAAGGAGGTAAAATTAAAAATGAACGTTTTACTGAATGAGAACAGCTTTCTATATAGTTTCTATGTACACAATGAAAAGGAAATAGTAAGATAGAATAGGGGTTTCTGTAATATCGAATGAACTTAAAGAAAATTAATTACTTTTGTTCTACAAAAAAAAACTCATATCATTTTTTAAACTTGCACGGTTTGTATAGTTATATATCAATAAGATAAAACGGAAATTACCTTGTTAAACATTTATTATTGATGTCTCAATATTTCGACAGCTTTATTTAAATAAAATTTAATGGTTGGTTTTCTTCGTATATATGTATGTATTTATAAGAATTTAAACATATTATTAACATCAGACCAGGCTGTATGCCCTAGTTGGCTTTGCCTGTCCCTCTGAGATTAATTTTTATATATAAAAATCTACACATATCATGTCATGTTACTTCTATTCGTTTCTATTACAACAACGCCACCTGTCGGTTTCACAACAATCATAAAATGTGATCACTTTTAATGGTCCATCAACATTTTAATTTATGTACAAAATCATGTAACATTTTACGACTAAAATTAGTTTACGCTAGAATACTGTCGAGCTTATGGTATTAACAGGGAGGTAGCCAGGGATACGTTCTGGGGCGCTATTAAAAGAGCCACATTTGGACAGGTGTCAATAAAAATGAAAATTAAAGTGTGACGCGTTAAAAATGCAGTTTTAATTGCAATTAACTGCTTTTGAGTAGATTGATGAGATTAATGTTGTTTAAACTGAGTACCTACATTTGTAAAATCACCAATAATTATGGCTTCCTTATTTTGGTACAACATTTTTAACAAGGATTAAAAAAAATGAGGGGGGGTACTACAAACTCACTGTCCCATTTGTTAAATGGTGTCGTCTTTTCCGTGACCTTTGATTCTCTTGGTAACTAAGCAAGAAAACCGCATTATGTAGATTTCGAACCCGAGTGTTGTAGTGAACAATCACAAAAATATGGAGCTGTTACATGTTAAAGATATTGAAGTCATGCTCATGCACGGTTTGTGTCGCCGGTTCCGCATGAAGGATAGACTTTAAATTACTAATAATAGTAATAGTTATGTACCTAGTTATTATGTAATTGTGTTGTCATTATTTTAAAAGATGTGCTGCTGAGAGTTTTTCTAATCAGCGTTGGCACCTTTTATTTGCAAAGTCATGTAAATGTAAATTCAAAAATTGACGACTTGCAATAAAGAGATTTGACTTTGAGCGAAGTTTGTCCAATCGTGTATCTGTATTCATTAGTCCCTAAACAGACACCCCAAGAGTGCTATATTTTTGTTCAGACGTTTAATTTTAGTAGTTAACGCCGTAGCCTTCGTAGAAAAACTGAAAATTGTAAGAATTGTGTGGGTAATTAAAAAGGGGCGCAAATTATATCTGGACCAGGGGCGCTAAACGTAACTACGGTCCAGGATATTAGCAATTTTGTACGGAACGGTCATAAAACTAAGTTTAGTGTGACGACAGGGTACGGTAATTACCGACTAGTTAACCCTACGGCTAATTAGTGAAGGTAAGTCAACATGAAATGCGACTAAGAGAAAGGGTCAGACGAGGTTACTAAAAAGGAACTTTTACTTTAGTTTACAAAATACATATAGGTAAGTACATATTGGCACCACATACATGAGCATACATACACACCCTTTAACATATCCTCTTTCACACACACACAAGAACCCTTACCCTCACATATACACCCTCACCACGCACTCACGCACGCTGTATCTGTAGCTTTTTTATTTTCTTTTCTCGTGTGGTTTAGTGACCAAACCTATTTGTCAAAGTTATTCAGGCTGCCCGTAGGCCTTTGACGTGGCCTAACGACTGCTGTCAAGCGACAACAACCGGGACCAGCTGCTTAACGTGCGCCCTGAGCGTAGACTGGGCTTCTCTGTCTACGGCCCCGAGGCACGAAGGGGCTCAGATGAAAGTGTCACTAGCGGTCACCCATCCAGGTACTTACCTCGCCCAACTATATATGTAGCAATTAGGTAAGTTTTGTATTAGTCCATTACCTAGGAGATCTGTACCACAGGTATTTTTACCTAGTTCAGACACCAGACTGTCACATTAAAGAATGTCATCTACCCATTGTTCTCCTATAAACAACTAGATACACAGGTCTTGCTAAAACAATTTAAAAATCGTCCAAATAAGGGTCCATTGTTAACGTCCAAATAATGTCCAATAAAGCAAATGAGGGTCCATTCATCCGCTTGGACCTTCTTTGCGCGCGGACATTTTTAGAAGGCAGACTGCGTACTTATCTAGTTATTTATAGAAGATCAATGCGCGTGGTATAATAATATATGTAATATTAGTTGATCGAATAGTTCTCTTGAAAATGGCGGGATCATTTGCTTTATTGGACATTATATGGACTAATAATGGACACTTATTTGGTCATTTTTGAAATTGTTTGACATTAAAAGGAGATTTATCAAACAATTTCCCAACTTTCGTTTCCGGCCATTTTCAATAGAATCAAAACATACACATTTCAGCGATATTTCCCTTCAAAGTTGCCAGTTTAAAATTAAAAATTCCTCCGCAAAAAATACAGCAATCTTCATCAATCCAGCAATTCAACAAAGCACTATTCTTCTCAATTACACGCCCCTGTTAAACACACAACTTCTTTTAATTACAGAGACGCTGACATTCTGTTGGTTTTTTATCACTACCTCCTCTCCTCGCTTAGAGTATTCAGAATGGAGACGCCATTGCAATACATTTTATTGCATGTAAGCAGGAGAATGAATATGCCAATTCCATATATTTAAATACGTTGCCAAAGAGCTTAAATGACAATGCCAGATTCTTCCCCACCATCAACCGCAAGATGTACAAGATAACGAATAAATGTAAAAATATTTCTGTTTTTTATTAAAATTATTGGTTTAAAATAAAGTTTTGTACATCTAGCGTGTCGAAAAAAACAGCTTAATTAAGAATTCAGAAAATAGTAAGAAATCGAAGCGATTTATCATTGTTTTTGTTATAGGAGTTGCGAGAGTAGTAGAAAATGATACTGATTATGCAATATGAAACTTGTAATAAATCCCCAACAAAATGTAGGTAGAGCTTAAATGGTCACGTAGTTTTGTAGGTGGGGCAAAGTTCCATTGAAATGTGGCAATGTCTTTTCTCGTATATACAAAAATTTTATTGCATGTAATTGAAACTGATAACGTCATACATCGACATGCCAGGCTCACTGAATTCGTAATTACAAAAAAATAATTATTTCGTGATGGAATCCCAAATATACATTTTTCGGTTTTTTCCTTTACTTGTAATATAAGACCTAGCTTCTTGCCTTTCATGATTCTTCCTTGCATTTCATGAGTCAACGGGAAGTACCCTATAGGTTTTGAGTTTCACGCGTTTCCATACAAATATGCGGGAAAAGGCGACATAAGCGGCCATATCTTTTGATTGGGTTGACGTAGAAGTTTGATTTTTTCACGGCTGCATGAAGTTGCAGACCTGAGTATTGAGTATTAATTTCAACTTGATCCGTCTAAGCGTTCCTGAGATATAGGACTTGGCAGACAGACAACAAAGTGATCCTAAAAGGGTTCGTTTTTTCCTCCAGAGGTACGGACCCCTAAAAAAATTTTTTTTTTTCATCGCAATACACGTCCAGTCTAAAAGCTCGAAGATCTGGGAATGCTTCCCAGTGAGGGGTCCCTCTCCCCCCTCGCCCTGCCCCCCACAGGGCGACAACGATCCCACTCATTGTGGAAATGGAAAAACAAAGTCAGTTCCACTCGGGGGGTGACAATTTTCTTCGATATTATGGACACAGTAGTTTTTTTCGACAAGTCTTATTTCGATGAGTATTATCTTACTTATTCGGGCTTGCTTGTTGACCTATTTTTACACTACTGTTGAAAGGAAAAAAAATAATTGGAAAGAGTTTATTAATAAAGCTTAAAATTACTACAAAAAATAAAATGACTAAAAACTAACATTAAATAACTAAAAACTAAAACTAACAATAAATAAAATATGTCCTCTAGGAGGGCATCAGGAGTCACGGTGCCCAGAAGGCTGGCAGCATTCCCTCTCTGAATTGCCAACGCAATACGTTGGCAGAGGTAGCTGCCAGCCCTCTGGTCGCCGGACTCCTCGACTTGTCGCTTGGACAGCTCTTTCACGAGCTGTCGAGCGTCCGCCCCCCACGGCCCCAGTGTCTCGACCCCAAACGGCGTTAATAGGTAGCTCTGACCAAGGCTACTGTACTTACGCCGCTTGAGGCTTTCTGCGGCGGCCGCAGAAAGGAAAAAGGTATTTTTTGCGAACTCTAAAATTTTTCGAAATTTAAAAAAACAGCCAATGCGCAATGGGTTCCGTGCAACTTAACACCGTAACATTACTCTAACGAAAGATAAATTAGATTTATGATTTATCTTTGCCGTTCGAAAACTCCTATCCCTATACATCTTAACTGCAAATATAAGTTTGTAATCGGAAAAAAACTTATGCTGTAACTACACGTATACAGTTTTGGATTTTTTTCTAATAAGTATTTGATAACAATAAGTACGTGTGCCGCATGCAGCCGGACCGATGGGCCCGGACTGTCACAGAATGGGTGCCATCGGACGGTCGCCGGCGTCGGGGCAGACCGCGGCGTAGGTGGAGAGACGATGTCGTTAGATACAGGGATGGGTAGCTGGAAGAGGCTCAGGACAGGGATGGATGGAAGAGGAGGGGGGAGACCTTTGCCAAGCAATGGAACAATTTATAAGTTAACAAAAAAAAAATTGAGTTAGAAGACAAATTCAACTTTTTTTTACTTTATTTATTCTAGGTCACCGCGAAGCACAGACAGACCACTTACCCAATAGACATGAAATCTCCACAAACTTGCAAGCGAAAAATTATGTCAACGATGAGCGCATACAGACGAAGCGGGGGACAGGTGTGCCGTATTAAAGAGATAGAATAGAATAGAAATTATTTATTGCAAAATTATGGTCGTAATTACATAAAATTCGTACACACAATTCACCCAAATGAGCATGCAATATCACCCAAATGAGCATGCAATATCACCCAAATGAGCATGCAATATTTACAGATGCATCCATGTCGATAATATCTCTAGGTTACACGTGTCGCGAAGCAATTTTGCGCTCATGTGCGGGCAGACACGGACGCCCTCCTGTTACAGGTCTATGGGGTAAGTGGTTTGTGCCGCGAAATATATTATAATAGGTTTTGATTATTTCCGTGGTTATACAAATATGCGTCAGAATGCAATATAAACGGCCAATCATTTGCTTACATTGACTTATAAGTTTAATTTTTGTACAGCTGCAAGAGTTGAAGACCTGAGTATTTGGAGACCTTTATCATGAGTGTCACTCATGATAAAGGTCTTCTATAGTCTTGACGAAGATCTATAATTTCCTTTTGATACCTCAAACTTTTTCCTTTCCTTTGGAACCCTAAAATTGAAGAATAATTTATGACATTGTCCTACTTACAAAGTAGATAGTTGACAATCGATTGATAAATGTAAAATTGATCAAATATTTATGTCTAATTGCCCAAAACACGGAGTTCCGGCTTTCGGCCAAGGTTGATTGACAAAAACATAATAAGACAAAACTTAAATAAAATATTACTTCATTGTTTATTTACAATATGTTCAGTAATGACACCAATAATGAAGGGACAGGTCAAGGGTGCCGAAGCTATGGCAGACTATTTGTTTAAGGCGCATATAGTTTGGTGGTAGGTGCGGAACGGATGAAATTGACCATCTTTGAAGGGCTATAGCTAAGTCCCTATGAGGTTTATAGAGCTGCGGTTTGGCTTAAATCATTGATAATTTAATTGACTTTGTAAAAATACTGAATACTGTTTGTCGGAAATGCATAGTTTATGATTATTAGAGCAAAAAGTGAAAAAAGTTCCAAAATTTCGCAGTTTATCGCGTGGTGCGCAGCGAGCACAAGTTTTTCGAAGTTGAAAATTTGGATTTACATCACCCTAACTGATCCCCACAACATATCAAAAATGCAGAACTACATCATGCTTTGCGATTTTAGCCTTTTTTTGTGCCGATTTCTACTGGGCCATATAATATTTTTCAGACGTTTAATTTTAATTGTTACTGCCGTAGCCTAGAAAAACTGAAAATACGCGCATACGAAGCCTTAATTTAATGGACACGTGTCAGAAACACAACCCTGCGATCGATTACTGTCGTAGCAGACGTGGCCCGCAAAGCAGCTACATTAAAGTGGAACTGTGCGGGCCACGTGTGCCGCATGCAGCCGGACCGATGGGCCCGGACTGTCACAGAATGGGTGCCATCGGACTGTTGCCGGCGTCGGGGCAGACCTCGGCGTAGGAGAGACGATATCGTTACACTCCGCTGCCGCGGGACATCTTCTGTCTCGCGATTGAGTTTGACAGCTGGCAGCCTCTTAAATGGCATTGCCACATTTCAATGGAGCTTTGCCCCACCTACAAAACTACGTGACCATTTAAGCTGTACCTATCATTTTGTTGGGGACTTATTACAGGTTTCATATATCATAATCAGTATCATTTTCTACTACTCTCGCAACTCCTATAGAAGAATAACAAAAACAATGAATAATTCGCTTCGATTTCTTACTATTTTCTGAATTCTTAATTAAGCTGTTTTTTTCGACTCGCAACTTGTACATAACTTTAATTTAAACCAATAATTTTGATAAAAAACGGAGATATTTTTAAATTTATTCGTTGTCTTGTACAACTTGCGGTTGATGGTGGGGCAGAATCTGGCATTGTTATTTTGTTAACAGGGTGTCACATTTAGATTTAGATATTCTCTAGAATTACTAGACCGACTGTAAAAGCTATTTCACTAGTAGACAGCTTAGAGCGCAGACTAATAATGTAAAATAATTAAAAATAAAAATCGGTTCTTTCTTTTTTTGAGAAAAACTCTACTGTAATTAGCCCTTTGTACACTTTTCTTTGTGTTAGAGTGTACATCACGTACTAGGATATCCTCTCGCTTCCCCCACAAAGGTTAACACACAGACACTTTTCCACCTTTTAATTAGCCTAGGTAGGCAAACGCTACATTACTTTTTAATTAAATTTAAATCCACATCTGGTAGCTGTGTGCGCTGCAATAGTGGCAGAATGTAGTAACGCTAAAATTACATATTTGCAGGTTAAAAAAAAACCTAATTTTTAACTTGTTTCAATCTGTTTTACTCTTGATCATCCATTTCGAAATATATTTTCTCTTGAAACTGGCGGGAAGCGACGGTTGCGAAATTGTTTGATAATTTTCCATTTATTGTCTGCTATTTTGTGTTTAATATCACGTTAAATTAATCAGAAAATGTTCGCGAATGACAGTACGGTGAAGTTATTGGATTATTTATGCAAGATCTGAAGTTTCAAGCTTTTATCAAGAGTTCCCGCTATAAGCTCGGGAGTGAACGTGACTGTCGAGCTGCTTCGTCCAGAGTGATGACGCTACGGCAACTTCTCTGGATGAAGACATGAAGACGCGGCTTCCCAGGGTGAAGACGCTACTGCGACTTCCCTGCCCTGGAGGAAGATAGAAGACTATTGAATATATTAAATTGGCAAATGACGAACTGTCGATTCCATTAATAAAATAAATAAATATTTTCGATACCTACTTGTAGGTATGAAAGTACCTACAGCATGTGCATTGTATAATACACGTATTATTTAGATTGCATATACAGTTAGGTACCAAGGAGAGACGACATAGTGATACTACTATCAACCTATTTATTGCCAAATATTTAAAGTCTAACGGTTTTCGAGTTATTTGGAGAACTAAAACTACCACTGAAAAAATGATATGCATGACCTAAATTAATTTTGAGTATTGAATATGAATAACATATCGTCTTCTCTTCTTGCAGTTTCTTTTTTCAGTGATTGTTAGACAACATCGTGGCAAAGCTGCCTGCTGTCTCTTCGAAACACTCCTCTTCCCACAGATTTCTAGTAACAAAAATATCTAGGTCCAAATCTATGTGCCAGAGTATTTATATTTCGGTTACAGCTCTTTGCCACTGCGCCTCAGCACTCGGGGTCACGAATCTTTAATTAAGGTGAAATATGTCGCGCTTCATCAGAGCCAAGCGCTGATTAATGTGACTACATTTACACTTTAATGCTGCACTCGAATGCAATTACCTATACAGGGTGTTCTTAAGAGCCTTCCATGAGCCAACTAGCGCCGCCAATCTTAAAAAAATAATATCATCCAATATAATCAATTTTATTAAAAAAGCTACGTTCACATTGTTTATTGCTATAAATATTATTTTTTAAATGCTTATTTGTAACGTGATTCAATGTAGGTAAGTTGTAGTTCGCATAATTGCGAAAAACGGCCGTTTTTGGCACATTTGTGAACTACAACTTAGCTTGTCGTAATTATGCCATGTATTGTATATTGAGAAATAGTATTCATCCTAATAAACATTTTGTAAATAGCTTTTTTTATAAAATTTATTAAATTGGAAGATATTATTTTTTCAAGATTGGCGGGGCTAGTTAGCTCATGGAGGCCTTCTATGAGCTAACTAGATAGAGCTAACTTAATAGAAATCGGTAGATATTAATGTAAAAAAATTTAAAAAATTATAAATAAAATGCATTTTTTATTTAAAAAATTTTAAAGTAGTTTTTACTGTCTTTAGTTAAATATTTTGTCGTTAATGAAAATGTACCATAAAATGCATCATCAGTCTATTTTGAAGTCCCCGCTGCTCGGCCACAGATCTTTCATTGCATGGAGGGAGCTCAGGCCATGATCCACCACGTGGGCCCAATGCACATTGGCGGATTACACATGCTTTAGATTATTTCTATGGCATATAGGATGTCAAAAAAATAATTGCGTAAATCCAAAAGTCGTAAAACAAAAGTTGTTTAGTTATCAATAATGAATACTCTCCCTTCGGTTTACAATACATTTCCCGTTACACCCTGTATAGTTGTAGTAATTTTATTCCGTTGAGCTGTTCTGCTCTAAGGCCCATATTATTAATTCACTATCAGCTCAAAAGTCAATCCTGAGAACGACCTCAAGATGACGTTCCTATTAATAAAAATAACTTAGCGCGTTTAGGAATCAGGTATCACGTGAGTAACGCCGTATTAAAAAAGAAAACTCAGTTCTTAGGAGACCTGTCAAATTCACACTTGAGAACGTATTTGCTGATTGCAGGCTACTTGAGAAAGACATTACGTGATACTCCCTCAAGATTTGTTTATTAATTAATGCTTGAGATGGTGATCACGTGTATCAGCTGATTTCGCTCTTGAGCGGGTTTGAGCTCAGACTTTAATACGGGCCTTTGAAAATATATTAAGGACCTTTCAGTTTTTTTTAATTTATTTTTTAATTAATTACTAAACACGTTTGTACTGAACCAACCGCTCGCTGCATAATGTGGTTACATTAACACTCAGTGCATTCGAAACCAATTGCAACAGAATACGTAATAGGAGCTCGTATGCAATTTGCATGGTTTAATTTTGACGCTAACAAAGTGCCAGTGGTTGCCCGAGGATTTAATTTGGGGAATACATAAGCATGTTTCTCGAGAGAAATACATTCTTCTAGAGTGGTATTATTTAGTGGTTAATAGTGGCATTTATAGTCGTATTATTCACACACAAAGACAAAAATGCACCTTTTTTCTTTCCTTTTTGACGCATGTTTCTGCTGTCGACCAGCGCTACGCCCTCGGGCATAGCACCATGCTGAGCTGGGACCAGCTTGGCACTGCTGCATGCACCTTAGATATATAATTTGTTATTTTGTATATGTGTATTTATTTATGTTTATTAATGGACTCGACAGTTCGTCATTTGCCAATGTCATGTTACAGAAAATTCAATATATTCAATAGTCTTCTATCTTCCTCCAGGGGAGTCGCAGTAGCGTCTTCACCCTGGGTAGCCGCGTCTTCATTTCTTCATCCAGAGGAGACGCCGTAGCGTCATCACTCTGGACGAAGCAGCTCGACAGTCACGTTCACTCCCGAGCTTGTAGCGGGAACTCTTGATAAAAGCTTGAAACTTCAGATCTTGCATAAATAATTCAATAACTTCACCGTACTGTCATTCGCGAACATTTTCTGATTAAAGATTAAAGATTAACGTGATATTAAACACAAAATAGTCCCTGTAGACGTAAAAAGGAAAATTATCTAATAATTTCGCAACCGTCGTCTCCCGCCATTTTCAAGAGAACCTGTATATGTGTACATTATGTATTTAAGTGTGCTGTATTGTGTCAAATAAATGTCTATTCATTTATTCTGTTTTAAATATCTTTATTTCACAAAGGAGCATTAGAATTTAATTCCCAGTGTACATTTTCATTCATCAGTCAGTAACATGTCTTATAATTTAAGTTTTTTCAGGTTATACCTATTAAAAACTATGTCGATTTAATGAGACGAAATATTGATAAACTTTATTTAAATGCAACAAAAATGCACTAAATTATATAAAAAAGACTCACTGCAAAAACACACAAAATTCATGTTTTTTAATTTTTTTTTTGTATTTTCTTTGTGTAGTGTGTGTTTTTGTAAAATTTGGTGCATTTTTGTCTCTTCCTGTGTGAATAATACAAATAATAAAAGTAAAACTATTAACCACTCAACGGTGTACATATGTATGTAAAATTGGTCATTTACAAACTCGAAGCATAAAAACTCCATAAAGCAATTTGCATGGTTTAATTTTTATGCTAACAACGGACCAGTAGTTGTCCACAGATTTCATTTAGAGAATACATAAGCATGTTTTTGAGGGAATAAAAATAAAATGAATTTATGTATCATACAAAATATATTAAAAGAAAAAAATATCGGAAATCGAAAAGCCTTAGGACATTTTTTAGTTACTTTTTTTTACTTTTTATCAGGTGAATTGTTTTGATTTAAGTGAAAAATTTATTTTTGTAAAAATAGTTCAGATATATTTCAGTACCTACCTCTATTTTTAGTTTAATGTAGCAGTTAGTTTGTATATTTTAGTTATTTGAATAAATAACTTAATTTAGGTTTTTAATATTGAATATTTATTTTTTAATATTTAATATTGTACATTTTTGAAATAAAAATATCTTATTTCATTATTAATGTTAAATATGTAGATAAGAAGTTATTTTTATATATATTTTTTGAATAAATACTTATTGTTTTCTTTTAAAAAAAAAGTAAGAATTTTTTTAACACTGTTTCTTATAAATCGGAAATATTAGATTTCAAGATGGCAACAATCTTGAATATACTCCTTATCATAGCATTATCTGACACTTGAAGAGGGTCGAAATACCCCTAAACCAACACAATAGCAATCGCAAACACGATCAGCAATAATCTGTACGAAGGTAAATCACAATCAAAGCTGCGGGTATTCGCTAAACGAGCTTACAACCGCGAACAAAGAACTCAAAAGGAACGGAGAAAAATACTGAAATTACAGATGGAAAAATAACTTGTGTGGTGTGCTGCAGGACTGACGATAGGTAAATGGTGTTAAATTTTGACTCTAAAGCAGATGCTAAGAGTAGATCTTGCAAGGTACAAAATTATTAGCCATCAAGGTAAAACAATAGGTACACTCAACAGTACATCAATGGAAAATTTCAAATACAATTTCAACTCTTATGGTGCAGACAATAAATCGATACAAGAATTATTACACTTCATATGCCTACAGCTGTATAAAAGTCGATGTTATGCGGTTGTCGTCGCCTAAATACCTGGATAAAAAAAATTCTTTAAGTATACCCATATCCTGACTTTGTGCAGAGGTTAGATAATAAGCATAATAATAATAATAAGACATCAGTCATGTCATAACCCAAACAGGATAGCCTGATGGATCCAGAGACTTATATAAATACGAATTATTATATATAAACGGATATCACTCACTTATATTGTTGAAGTCGGCAGTTAGACCGACAGTTTCGACCGATTTCGACGGTCTTTTTCAAGGTGAGCGCGCCACACCCGCGTCTCCGGTGACGTTTCTTAGCGCGTTTGGGCATGGCGCACTCACCTTGAAAAAGACCGTCGAAATCGGTCGAAACTGTAGGTCTAATTGCCGACTTCAGCAATATAAGTGAGTGATATCCGTTTATATATAATAATTTATAATACGACCACAAAGTCTGTCTTAGTTAATTAAGTTACCATCGTCGACTTGGGTGAAAACCTGTGAAGGCGTTGGGATTGTGATATTTAATGAAATAAATAAAAATTATGATGATCATAGGTACGGTGGAGCACAGAGAAAGGTGTACAGGAGAGTTTTTAAGGTTGAGATTTTCTCAAAAACTACTTGACCTATTGCAAAAATTCTTTCACTGTTTAATAGATAAAAGTTAAAACTATGTAACTGTAAAAGAATTATTAAATTGGGTGCAGTAGTTTTTGAGAAAATCTCAACCTTATTGAGGCCCCCTGTATACTTATCTCTGTCTTCGACTGTACAAGCACCTTCCAAGAATCGGTAAAGAAGATAGATACACTACTGAACTGACTAGGCGAATGGGTCGAGGCCTCAGCACGGGTGCTGTTTTTCAGGCTCCGCCAGAGAGTCTTGCTGCCACTTACATGCTAACAACCTATGTATGTTACCTATAATATTACGACTAGGCTAAGAGATCATCCCAGATTTGCTGTGTGCATTGGAAATTACTGCACTATCCGTCGTCCTATAAGACGTATCCTAGCTCTATATGAAAAGCGATGAAAAAGTAGAAAGCACTGCTACAGGGGTTCTCATTTGAGCCTTTTGTTTGCCCTCCTTCATTTACCGCTGCGCAAACATACCGCGACAATATGGTAGAGTGTCGCTTTTGAGGATGTGATTACCTTTTAATTACAGCATTTGAAGAATCTTTTTCTCTTTAACAATCCCTAATTAGGGATTACAGGAGTGTGTTTACAGCTGTTGGAGTCTAGGATCATTATTATCGTAATTTAGACGACGATCGTATCACGAACGAGCATTTCTTGGACAAACACTTGCTCGTTTGCGAATTTGAGTATGTTACGCAAGCAAAAATTCTAAACTTTATGTTGCGAACATGAATAGGTTTAATGAGCATTCGTTTAATTCGTTTATGTGAATGGTCCTGATAGCAAAAATTCTAAACTTTATGTTGCGAACATGAATAGGTTTAATGAGCATTCGTTTAATTCGTTTATGTGAATGGTCCTGGTGAATATTTTTATGCATGACATAACCTACTACTACTACTTTTATTTGAATGGCTTCTACTCTTATTCAAGAGATAATTTCGCCAATGTCAAGTTATTTAGAGTATTCATGTAAGTAAACAATTAACGAATAAAAAATCAATCCGCCATTCCAAAATGAAGGTGGACTCCCTTTATCTGACATAACCTAATGACAGCGCACTGAAACGATCAGCCCCCTTACCTTGAAGTCTTATAGCAGTATTACTTTCATAATACTTTGTTACTTCGTACAATGACGACCTTAATGAGCTTACTTTAAGGTCGTCATTATACGAAGTAACAAAGTATTATGGAAGTAATACTGCTATAAGACTTCAAGGTAAGGGGGCTGAAGTTTAGATGAAACTTCGAGCAACGGCAGCTGGTAATTAAGCCAGATTATATGTATAAATAAACCGTTTCAGCCTTAATATAGGTTTGTTTACTAATATACCGCAAGCAGTCCTCAGCTGTTTGAGCCTTCAGGTAGCTCAGATCGTTTAATTTCCGGCGCGCTTGCCTCGAAACGTTGGTTTGCTTTAATCTCAAGACGTCAGCCATCTTGGATTTTGTTTGCCTATACTGGCTGTTTGGTATTAAATACACCCCTTAGGAATAGAGAATATTCCAGATATATAAAAATCTTAAAAGATCTTTCAAGGACTTTCGGAGAAAATCTCAACCTTCAAAACTCTAGTGTACACATTGATCTCCTATAAACAACTAGATACACAAAGGTCTTACTAAAACAATTTAAAAAACGTCAAAATAAGGGTTCATTGTTAACGTCCAAATAAGGGTTCATTGTTAACATCCAAATAATGTCCAATAAAGCAAATGAGGGTCCATTCATCCGTTTGGACTTTCTTTGCGCTCGGACATTTTTAGAAGGCATACTGTGTATCTAGTTGTTTATAGGAGGTCAAAGAGAGAAGAGCGCGGCGAAGTGACTCCATTTTTGTATTTTTATTAATTTTGGATGAATTTCGGCAGGGAAATAAAAAAAGACAATTAATTAAATGAATCAGATTTTTTAAAACAAGCTCTCGTATTTTTAATACCCTATATTTTGATACATATTTTATATGAATAACTATTTAATTTTAGACATAATTTTCATTTTAAAAGACATGGAATATATATGGGTATGTTTGCTTCTATCGAGCGAAGTTTGTCCAATCGTGTATCGGTATTCACCAGTCTCTAAATAGACACCCCAAGATTGCTATACATTTAGTGCCGTAGCCTTCATAGAAAAACTGTAAATCCGCGCATACGAAGCCTTAATAAGGTAATGTATAAAGCAAGTGAGAGTTGTTAAACAAAAGCTACACAAGCACAGGTAAATAAGCAGGTTATTTTAGAAGTATATAAAAGCAACACAGACCTAAATTTTCAAATTTGTTAAGGGAATACTTATAACAAAGGATAGAAAAACATCGACATTAAAATCACAGTAAAAGGTACATAAACGACTATATTTATATCGACAAAAACAGCTGATAATGAATACCTATAGCTGAAATACAGACAGAAAAAAAGCCTACAAATTACTGATAATTTGGAAATAATAGCTTCCATTAGGAAAGCTTTGAAGGTTGTTAAAAGAGATAGGTATAATTTTATCAAATTTAACTTATTTCAAATACAGGCAATTTATCCACTTCGGCTAATTCTATACTAGCATTAGTTTTCGGATCTTTTCGTATTTAACAGTATCAAGTAGTATCAAAGATTTCGGTAATGTCTATAAGGTACAAATGGATATCATTTTCAATACATTTCTCTCTTCAATTTAAAAAAAAATGCGCCCTTAAATAGAGAATTTTTGCCTCTCAAAATAAAGTCATACTTATTCACACATTCTTTTTGACATTGCCCGTAATTATTAAAATTTTAATGTGCACATTTTTGCACTGTTTCTCGACATTTAGAAATATTTTTACTAAATTTTGTAAAAAGTAAATTCACTAATTTTATAAAATTTCGTAATTTAAATTTTTTGTAAATAAGTAAATGACAATGCCAGATTCTGCCCCACCATCAACCGCAAGTTGTACAAGATAACGAATAAATGTAAAATATCTCCGTTTCTTATTAAAACTATTGGTTTAAAATAAAGTTTTGTACAAGTTGCGATTCGACAAAAAACAGCTTAATTAAGAATTCAGAAAATAGTAAGAAATCGAAGCGATTTATTCATTATTTTTGTTATTCTTCTATAGGAGTTGCGAGAGTAGTAGAAAATGATACTGATTATGATTATGCAATATGAAACCTGTAATAAGTCCCCAACAAAACGATAGGTACAGCTTAAATGGTCACGTAGTTTTGTAGGGCAAAGCTCCATTGAAATGTGGCAATGTCTTTTAAGTAATTTACTCATTTGTTAGGCTATATGTATGGCAGGATATGTATGCTATTTTATGAAGTGATATGTGTACCATTATATGCCAATATCGCTATGTATGCTATTGTATGCCTGTATTGCACCATATGGAAGTCCATCGTCTCTGCCTACCGCTGCGGGTAAAAAATGTATACAAAAATACAAAAATACAAAAAATTTATTTTGGAAAACTAGAAACTTAGTACAGCGCAGTAACAACTTATTTGGACTTAAGTATTTATTACACAAAGAAAGGCTGAAAACTGTGCAGATGGAATTCTAGTATCCGCGATAGGTTTCCCTGTGCTGCGGCTACCAGTGACTCCCGGTTACACCAGTGCGTATGTACATGCCAGTGCTTTTGGACCTATACTTGCTTAAGTTAGTATCAGTTAGTGAATAGGTGGCTGATTACTTATTTGTAGAGAGTGGAATTGAGGTAAAGAAAAAAGTAGCATGCTTTTTGTTAATGTCTACTATTATTATTATTACATTATGTAACTGACAAATTGTATATATTTATATATACAATTTGTCAGTTACATAATGCCTAACTGAAGTGAAAATTGTGTGTGAGCTTATACTATCTTACAATAAAAGACGAACATACCAACATTTTACTTTATAATGAAACATTGCCTAACAACCCTATTAATTTAAATAGTGAACGCAACATTTTGACCTTCATACAATATGTACCTCTTAATTTTAACAGCAGTCTAAGCATTTATTCTGTTGTGTTTTTGTTGAATTAATTTACATATAAAACGAGTAGAAACATTTTTCTTTTCGTGATTTGACTATAATAATATTTTCTCTATGAAATATCTACTCAAATATTAGTCAAACAATCAAGTAATGAATTGTACTCGTAACAGCAACAAAAAATTTAAGCTAGACCTTAATACCTATTTCGCATAATTGCGAAAAAAGACAGTTTTTGGCATATTTAGGAACTACATCGTAGCTTGTCGCAATTATGATATGTATTGTATATTGAAAATAGCATTTATCCTAATAAAGATTTTCTAAGTAGCTTTTTTAATAAAATTGATTTTCTGACTGTGTACAATCTATTTATTAAAAACAATGTTTAATACTAATATAAAAATAAACTTAATCAAATCGTTCCCGATGCAAAGGTGCTCATAATACCAGCGGCGTTACCGCGCTGTATGGCGAACACAGACCACTTACCCCGTAGACATGAAATCGGTACAAATTTGCAAGCGAAAAATTATGTCAAGCGATAGGCGCAATTAGACGAAGCGGGGGGCAGGGGCGCCATATTAAATCCATTTCGATATCTCAAGGTTACGCGTGTCGCGAAGCAATTTTGCACTCATGTGCAGGCAGAAACGGGCGCCCCTCCTGTTACAGGTCGATGGGGTAAGTGGTCTGTGAAGGCTATGGACAGCCATAAAATTGATTATATTGGTATTTTTTTTTAAAGATTGGCCCATGTCAGGCTCTTAAGCACAAGCGAAATATCTGATGAACATAAGAAAGTATGTAAGATTGATATAAAACAGAATGAGATCCAATAAACATTGACCTAGTTCCGGAGCAAACAAAAGGATAGGTGATAAAAACAAACACGTGAGCAGCTGTCGGATGTCCCTCATTGAATTACTCGAGTGATGTATGAAAATAGAGGGATATGGCACAGACAGAATATTTGCCATCTACATGAAATGGAGTAAATAAACAATGTGTACAAAGTAATACTAAAATAATATAAACTTAATCGAAGAAACCCCCTCTGATCGTTCCCGATGCAAAGGTGCCCATAATATCAGCGGCGTTACCGCGCTGTATGGCTATGGACAGCCTTTGCATCAGGAACGATTCAGAGCGAGGTCCGAGACCGAGGTCCCGCATTCGCCGCCCAATGCCACGCACGAACTCCCTGGCCTCCGCTCCCCAAGGACCCGCCGTCGCAACCGCAAAGTGCAAAATGGATGGTCAGACTTGTGACATACATTCATTCAGCAGTGTTTAAGTAAATTAAAAAATTTGGGGGAAAAAAACACTTATCAACTATTATTATTAATATTATACAAAAAATTCAACTATCCAATTTTTTTAATTTGATGTGCATCGTTACTGTGCTTTGGAGTTTACATTTTAAGTTATTATGAATTTTTTGCAACGATTTCTATCACTGGAATTTGACCAGTTTCAGTTTATTTATTCTTAACAATAAATACATTGTGTTGGACATCAGATTATTAAATACAATTAACATAAAATTAAAGTCAAGCCTTATAGTTAGAATTAAATTATACAATACAAAATCATGGAAATAACTTAGTCACGTGATCGTAATGATAATAATATATATTAGAAATACAATTGTCTATTAATTTATTCGTACAAATCCAAAATTTTACAACTAATTATTTACAAATTCACCGACCGAATAAAAACACCTTTCCAACAAGAAGGTCTTCAGTGTATTTTTAAATATTATTACCTTATGGTTATTTCTAAGGTCATTGTGTGACCTGTGCTTAAGTAAGGAATAGCATCTTCGAGATCTCCATATCCATACTCCGTGGCCACGAACGGGTAAACGTAGCGTGGGACGCCCCCGAACAGGATGACCTTCGCAAAGTGGCTGGTAGAGACTGGATGCAAAAGGCCGAGGATCGGGTTGAGTGGCGAGCTTTGAGTATATGTCCAGCAGTGGACTGATGATGATGATGAATAGAAAATTCTTTCATTGCCATAAACTATAGGGATAACATAGGAAATTAAAAAGATGAAAATCTTTACCAGGAAAAAGATGTGTTACCTGCAAGATAGATTGAAAGAGATGGAACATTCTAAAAACAACATAGTAGCTAAATGAAAAATATCTAGAAATTGCTAGATACAGTAACACAGGAATAATATACGAAGCTTAGGAGATAAGTAAATAGTATATTTACAGCCAATACTTCTATTAACTTAGATGAGCTGCACAAACATTTGCCGTCTCCAAGCATTTTATTCCTCTCAAAAATCTCTATCCTTACCGGACCTGCCTTTATTAAGGAAAAGTAAACTACATTAATGTTTACACAAGAGTGTTGTGTGTACACTAGTTAATGTAGAAAACATAATTACAGCCTCAAAGGATGTTCTCAATGTGGGGGTACCAGACAAGCGTAAAGGCAAATTAGATGTTGTATATTGTGTAAAGCAAAAAGATGGTAGAAGGAATTTACACGATGGTACAACTGGGGAGATATTTTGTAAAAGCAAAATCTGTGTTGAGCAAAGTAAAAGCTAATGATGGTAACATGTTTTGAAAAAAAAAATACTTTTATATTCCACTCAGTGTTGGAGGTTTTATTCTGTGCATTTAAATAATTGGGTAACTAATCTCTTCTTCGCTTAATTTAAATTTTGTTGAAATAGTATTTTTACTCGCCTGCCCCAGAAGGAGGGTAATGTTTTTCGGGTGTATGTATGTCCATTCCTTACTGCCATCCTGTAGCCTAAATGGTTTGGATTTCGTGTATGAGGTATCGTTAGATTCGTCTTGATTACGGGAGTGTCATAGAGTATAAAAAATCTATCAAAAGGGGATAGTTTCTTTGCAGTCGATTTTTTTTCACTTTTGAAATGTTTTTGTCCTGCTTGTGTTTTTGTCGCTCGGAAAGACCCATACAATCTGGAGAAACTGAAAACTGTAAAAATCCGAAAACGTAAATTTGAACTTACATCCCCCCCCCCAATTTTTTTTGTTTTTACAAACTTATATTTGATCTTATGAACTAATAAGGAGTATGGACATAAAATTTTGATAATAGGAAAGATATGAGTTTTTAAATCTATGTTTATCTTTTCGTTAGAGCAAAGTTACGGGGTTAAGATGCGTTGCACGGAAGCCTCGGGGCGCGAGTCCGAATCGCACTTAGCCTTTTTTTTAGCTTAGCCTACTTTTCTCGTTGTACCGTACAAAGTACAATATAGACGATCGAATAATTATAGGCAAATGTAATAGATACAGAAAACTGAAAAGCAAACCAGCGCAACTAATAAATGCTCCATATTCGTGCAAACTTCCATTGTATATTCGCCCGGGAATTTCCAACTATTCCTCGTATATTGGAATTCAAATTCAAACACCAACTTGCAACAGTTTTATGCTAAAGTTTCGGAAAGTGTTGTTTTTATAAAGCGCTTACATTGTATGAAACAAAACCTACTGTTTCGTAGAACAAGCAAGTAATGCAAGACATTAAATGGTTGAAGGCACATACAATTTAATTAAAAATGATGATTGTGACTTATTTAAATGATATGTGGATAACAAATTCCATCACGAACGGGATTCGAACCAGGGATTCCATGTCACGCTCTATTCCAACAGAGACACCTTTAGACAAATCGTCCGACGACGTTCCTAAGACGAATATGGAGACAAAATTGACGACCTGGTACGATATCACGGTTTCTCTGTTGTAATAGAGCGTGCCACGGAAAGGCGAATCCCGGTCATGATGAATTTTTTTCGAAAGAAAAGAAAGAAAATATCAAAACATGTGCCTTATTTATTTCATTGCCAGAAGACAGATGATAATTAAAGAAATTTATTTTTGATAACCATTGCTGGTCTGTGCAACCAATATTACTAATAAAAAAAATCCACGACCTTCAATGTTACCATCTGTCACATACAATATGCCTGTATGTTTATTTTTACCCGACTGTACAACAAGGGGCGTTATGTTTTTCGAGTGTAAGTATGTATATCTAATTCTTTGGCACGCCCTGCATCCCAAACAGTTTGATAGATTTTAACATATGAGGTGTCGTTAGATTCGTCTTGATTGTAGAAATGACATAGACTATAAAAATTTAATCAAAGCGGCTTATAGACAGTCTTTTTTTTTCTTAAATTAATGTCTACTTGTTTCTAATTTACACTACAATGAGGACATAATAATGCTGCTTACGACTAGTGATTGGCTTAGCACCTGAGAGCTATTAAAAACTTGTCAAACACCTGGCAAGTTTCATAGCTCAGCGACGTTACGCCCACAAAGAATTAATATAGGTTAGAAATGACACGCGGATGAAATATGTGCTTATTTCGATAGTCCCGTAGAACAAAGTCGTATTTGTAAAATCATAGTTTTGCGGTAGAGCGGTTCAAAGATTGTGACAAAGATTTCTATTAATATTGTTCAATGTGAAATGCAGATTGCTAAGAAATTTTATTATGTTACTAAATTATATGAGACGAGTCTATATTTATAATAAGATAAAAAAATATTTAAATTTTTGTCCAAAAACGGGGTCCTATAATCATATGCGCCGTTGTTCTATGGCTAAGTGATCGCTTTATAAGCACATACGTCATTATTCAATGTACTTCCGATGCATGAAAGATGTAGTATATGCATAAAAATCTTTTTTCTTCGGTATTTCGGGAGACACTTGGTGTCGTATGTTCATAAAATTAGCTGTAATTGACATATTAAATACAAAATCAACAATTTTATTCAATAATAACACTTCTCAAAATTAAACAGGAACAAATAAGCTATTTTGTTATCTAAATTTAAAACAAAACTCAATTTAAATCGATAAATAATTATACCATCAAAGTCTAAAGTAGCCAGGTAAGCACTTCGAGTTATACTTAATTTAATTTGTTGTAGTGTAAGTAGTCTAAAACCAGTATTTTTTGTCAAAATAAACGTAACTTATTATTAAAGATTTAGCTATAAGACACCTACTCTTAATAGTATCAAAAAGTTACAATACCTTCTCACATACAGAGATCGCCGCAAGATACTAATAAGAAATAGATCGTGCTATAAAAGTATAAGAAAATTATTAAGTAAAATTATATCTGACATCGTTAATTACTCTTTACTATTCTACGGGTAAAGATTTAAAATATATATATGTTCCACAATTATCTCTACGGAATCGCACATACCTGCTGACCAAATCGTCTATTATTAATTATAATACGTATAAGTATTTTAAGAATATTCGGTAAAGACTTAAATAGACGGTCTATATCAGGTAGAGCTGATGCATTGCTGGTTCCGCTACGAATGATCAAAACATCACATTGGAAACTTATTTTTAAGTATGTTTTAAGACATTTCCTTTCGCGTCGGACTATTCTTCACGCGTCTTGATACGATTCTTTGATCACCTTGGTTCGGTGCTTTTAGACTGCTCTTGACTAACATTAACAGTAGTGCTTGAATTATTGCAATATGTAGACAGCGTATCAACCGAATCAGCCCAGTGATTATGAAGACAGCAAAATGCATCTTCATAAGTTCGATGGACGTTAACTGGAGATATTGGTTGTTAACTCCGAGCAATTTAATAGAGAATTATTTTCAATGTTTTCAAATTCCTCAATTTGAAAACGTACATATACTAACTCGTAAGAGAATTTTCGCAATCAGTAGAAAATGAATAATAGAAAAGGGGATAATGTCTTTAGTTGCAGGGTATTGTCGCTGGATATGCAGGTTAGTGGAAAAGAAAGACAACTGGTAAACCGCAACGTCATATTCCACAGCTGGTTTTTAGGAACGTAGGCAATATTAATATCTTGTTGGTTGGTAGGAATCAATCAAAAACAGTTTTTCACTGGCCACCTCTCACTCTGCAGTAGAGATGGCATGGCAAGCAACATTACCGGGATATTGACTCTCTTTACCATCACCAAATACGTCTTTCCACACCTCGGCCATGTCAGTATGAATATTTTGTGTTGTTGCATGTAACTACCGGAGACATCGTACCATGGAAATCTAAAAAAACAGAGTTTATGATTTACTACAAAACTGGAAATCAAGGAGGTATTATAAATAATCAAAATGTATAATTCGCCGCGGATTAAAAAAAAATATCATGTGTATTCTCAAAATTAAAAGTCGAACATTGTCGCATATAAAAAGCGATTGCAAAGAAAATCGTAGCTTGTGCACATACGATGTTATTTTGTTCATTTGAATTCGGAGAACAACGTCGTATATGGACAAGCTACACCATTTGTCTTTACAACTAACGACGAAAAATGTCTTATCTACTTATAATACCACGTAATAAAAATATTTTTGTTGTTGTATTTATTCTATTGCTGTTGAACATAACCGCATTTTGAATCATTTTATCCTGTTTATTAAGTCTGTATTTTAATTATAGTTTATTCCATAGAATATTGTAGTATATTACTTTGAGACGATACATTAAAGTAATTTAGCAATAAAATCAAATAAACAGAAAAACATGCAAGCAGGCAACATAAAATAGAACATAACTGTTATAGTTATTATAAATTTAGTAAATCGTGATTTAATACTTACCGGTATCCACAGAATTTGCTTGTAAAGAAATTTCGTTCTCATTGTTCTCTGCTTCATATTGAATATTCGTGGTGAAAATTATTTTTTAAGTGCTAAAGATAAAATATATTATGATCTTGATAGAGGCATGATGATTATTTAAAAAAATACTGTACAAATTCGCGTAAAACATAAGTTTTAAAACAGCGTGACAAAACGACCTCCCTGCCGCGAACAACGGCGCACCTGCATGTGAGGCGCGGCGCGGGCCGCGCTCACAATGTCGCGTCTGAACATGCTTCATTGTTCTGCGTAGAAAAAATCTTATGCTACGTTGTTCTACTGAGTATCTCATTAATTATATAGAATACAGAAAAAATAAAAATTATGCCATGAAGCTTGGCACCTTAGGATGCTTAAATAATCAAAAAACCACTTTTGCTTTATGATCACAAGCGACATTGTTCTACGGGACTATCGATTTCTGAATGCCGTACAACGGAATCCCTAGCATTTGCAATCAGTAAGCGTTGTAAGTTCTTCTTTATTTTTCAACACAACATTATTCCTTCTCTCATTCACAATTAAGTCCTTATTTCTATGAGAAAGGGAGAACACATAAGCAGAAGAGATAACTGCTGGAAATCTCTTCGTCACCTACAAGTCCTGCAACATTGGAGGCCTAATTATTCCTTCTCTGAAGTCCTTATTTATATGAGAAAGGGAGAGAGACAAGCACGAAGAGACACCTGCTGGAAATCTCTTCGTCACCTGCAAGTCCTGCAACATTAAAGGCCTAATTATTCCATTCTCTGATTCCCAAATAAGTCCTTATTTATATGAGATAGGGAGAGCAGACGAGCACGAAGAGACACCTGCTGAAAATCTCTTTGTCACCTGTAAGTTTTGAAAGACTGGAGTCCAATTGATGACGAATACCTCACAGAAAATCAAACAGGTGTTCCAGCTGTTACCGAAACGATTACCGTAAAGTGCCTTTAAAATAACGTGACATCCAAGGCATTTCATTTCCATCCTCTGAAAGCGTATTGTGCCATGCCGGGAACATGCTTTGTTCCATACTGCTTTGTTCCCTATCTGTACTGAGCACAATGGATAGAAAAATTGGCTTTCTACAGGCAGTTATTAATTTATTTCATAATAGGTCTTATGCGTAGGCTTTTGTTGGTCGGAAGATGATTTTTATTAACTGTTGTTGTTATTATTCTTAATAATTACAACAACAACTCTAACAAAGGAGTACTTAATTGGTGCTCTATTATTCGGTGAATTAATTATTAGTTTCAGGGCCTCTATTAATTCGATGGGTGCCTGGAATAAAACCACAATAGCCATAGTGGCAGTTTTCCTATCACGCCATTTTCATAATCTATGGATCCGAATACACCTCGTGTATTTTTTTCACAAATTTTAAATGAACACTGGCTGATTTAGCAAAAGCGTTATGGGTATAGCCTCGTTATTCCTCATTTAGAATTCGAATTTTGTTTACTGGAATAATGGTGCTATGTGCAAAGATAAAAGTTTTTTTCAATAGTCTACAGGTAACAAGCATTACGGCTTTGTTCCCCGAAATAAACATGTATGCCGATTCACGATCACCATTACTGTAAGATAGACGCTCAAAACCCTCACACAATACATTTTGGATAGTAATATTATTGTATAATAGCTTTTCCGCAACATAGTCTTCGTAGACCTTAGAATTTGATGCTACCAGGGTGAAAAACATGCATACAAAACAGTGGCACCTACGGAACAACGACACCACCTTTTACAGTTTTTAACGAATTCCCATGGGAAAGAGAAGTTTTCCGGGATAAAAACTATCCTATGTGTTATTATAGATCCTAACCTAGTGTGTATACCAAGTTAAATCCCGATATATTCAGTAGTTTTTGCGTGAAAGATAACAAACATCTACACATCCATCCAAACTTTCGCATATTATAATATTTTTTTCATAAAAATATTTACAAAACATTATAACTAGGTACCTACTACTAGGTACTATTTACACTAAAAGATATTAGTAGGATAATAATAATTATTATATTATAATTATATACTTCAAAAACTTAATTGAAATAAAAATTGTAACGATCGACCCTTTTGTCTGACCTTATTATTGTATTATTAAAATTATACTTAAAACATTAAGTAAACTTAATGAGTATTGGCACGTGATTTATATTGGCAGTTCGTCTAGTGGCGGACCCTACTTACGTTGTGTTTATAACCCTTGTTCTTTCCGAGGTAATTCTGTCTAAGGAGTAAAGCTGGAAAACGACAATCTGACTAAATGACGCAAAACAAGTTCTTATAATTAGATAAACTGTGAGAAGAAGAGAAAAGGATAATTTTAAGAGTTTTTGTAGTTGTTGTGGTAAACTCGGTGAAGATTCCAAAAGTGGGGATAATTTAATATATTAGTATTTTTATTAAAATGGTTTTCACCTCCGAGCCCCCAACGCCCAAAACCTCGGAGCCTACCGCAGATCGTTATAGACACCACAACAGTCCCGATCTCACGGCCCTGCAACCAAGAACGACCTAACGAACCCCCTAAGTTCGTAAACACGAACTAGAAATATTACGCAGTAAAGGGATCTAGATCTCAGATTGAGTGTTACTCGGGAGACCTTTATAATCTCATCACAAGCAAAGCTTGAATGAGACGTGGAGAACAACCTTTGCAAGACATCGTCTGCAGGTTGGATATTAAGGAAACCAAACTCTATCTCATCATCCTGGATCCATAACTGTCGCTATAAGCGTTACTTATTAATTCAGATTGAGATGTTGACTTTGACATAATTGTAGGTCGCGCAGGTTGTTGTGAGGGGGCGACTACCAAATGATACACTCGTACAACTTCCGAAATAAGCACTCCTAACAATTTACAGAACTCCTTAGGCTTGAACATACCACATATCGTCCGACCCTCGGCTTTGTTGAACATGGACTTGGCCAGGCCTCGTCTAGAGTACCATGGAGTCAAGCCACCGGAATAGACCTTGGCCCATGACCGATTAGGAGGAAAGAGGTGAAATGCACCCCAAAGACCGCTCTATTGCAAGGAGTATGACAACATTGTAATAATGTTAATTTTGCATTGTTAAATCCAAATAGTGACACTTGATAATCTAAGTAGAGTCTGTAAGTTGCACGGGTAAGTGTAGATGCTCGCAGAACGACCCAAAATTATTATTAAACCTGATAAGATTTACTTCTATTTGTGACTAGGAGTGAATCTCAATTTAATTAATAATTAGAGTAATCCAGAATATTGGGATTACAGTTGTGTCAATACATCTCGTATTATTAAAATGTTTGGCCGAACATAATAGATCACAGAAGAAAAGACAAAGCAATAGTTCCTTTGATAAATGAATTTTAGGAAGAATATAATTTAGAAGTTAGTTGCCGAAAAGATACTGCGTGTAATCTTCTGTTTTAGAAATACAATCCTATTTCTATGACATAAATTCCACATTGACGTCATAACATTGTATTCATAAAGTATTTGTTGGATTTAGTAAATATTAGCAATAGTAGTAGTCCACGAATAAATTGTAGTAACGTAGTAAACCCCTTATAAAATACGTTATTCTCTGTGTTTTTATTATTATTAATTCCAATGAAACAATATTGTATTCATACTATTCACAGTATTCACGAGTACAGTTTTCAATTATATTTAAAAATTCATGTAATAACACTGCAAAACCCTTTTACTGTTTTCGCGATACATACTTCAGAACTGCGCACAACGTAGCAATAAGCTATTGCTGTTTGCTTTACTTCGCAATTTTACTGGAATAAAACCACAATGGACTCTTGCGGTAACGAATTTAAGTGTATGAAACGGCATTATCTTTTTTTTAGTTTTATTAATAATTACGTAAGCACTAGATGTTTCTTTACTTGATAAATTACTCCAGAAAAAATAATACATCAATTAATATTCAAACCGTTTTGATACGCCTCGTAGTTTAGTACGTATTCAAGATTTTCACTAAATCTTTTTTCCTGAAAAATTATGTTTTGTCTATTGCGGCTTTGTTCCAGGCACCCATCGAATTGTTTCTTCTATTTGTTGATCTAAGTAATTAGGGGCTGACATATTTTCTTCTTCATCCGTTATTCATTAGATTTCAAATTATTTTCGTCTATTTATAACTTTATTGATTCTGGAGTTGCGTTTAAGATTTTGGAATTCCATTACGATTATTGGTTTTCCTAGACAACTAAGCAAATAGTTTTCAGAACAAATTGAAGCAAAAAATATCGTTAGGAAACATGCACTGCTGGATTTTAACCTACTTATGTGAAATAAGATAATAAATCCGTATCATGCATTAAGGTTTAGCTTGATATAAGGTGAATCCTATTGCCTATACCCGAATTTATATGAAACTGGCAATCACATTCACACGAACTGAGAAAATAGGCTCTCGTATTTATAATACTCTACATTGTGATATAGAAATTTGTTTATTTCAAAAAGGTACAATATAAAAAAGAACCATTCAATATATAAAAAACCTAATCTAAACTATTTTACTATTTTTTTACTTTTGTGATACTTATATATTTTGTATGAATAACTATTTCGGTTTAGAGATAGTTTTCATTTTAAAAGACCGAAGTTTGTCCAATCGTGTATCGGTATTCATCAGACTCTAGATATCGACCCCAAGATTGCTATATATTTTTTTTCAGACGTTTAATTTTAGTAGTTAGTGCCGTAGCCTTCATAGAAAAACAGAAAATCCGCTCATACGAAGCCTTTAAGTCCGGCGACACTTTTGTTGCTGTCTCGTTCATTGTAGTGTTGTTCATCAGATTTCATTTCATTCATTTTTTCATTTCATTTATTTAATTCCATGTACAATTATTATTGTGTCGGAAATCAATTAGTAACTAAAATTTATAATTAACAAGGCTACCTATTTAAATATTATACAATGTCAATATCTCAAATTTAGCGTCTACTTATAGTTATTTATATAATATGTATTCAATTATAAGTAGATAGTCCGTATATTATTTCTTGCTTTACAGTTAGATATTTAAGTCAATTCGATTCTGTTATCCCCCAAAGTGCTTAACAAGGTCCTAATAAAAACACTTTGTAACGATAGAAGGGAGCATTCAATTGCCCTTGACAGGGTAACAGGGTAACAGGCTAACAGGATAGCAAACTTAATCGTCAATTTCGGTTCTCAACCTTCAACCTTAATCAGTATTAGCACCACTTTGAAATTAATTTCACGTTTTATTTTGAATTTAATCCCTCGTAAAACGAAAGGCTCTTGCAACACGAACTCGAGCAAACAATAATAGTCCAGGCGTCCACTGTAAAGTTTATCTCATCGGGTACTGTGGCGCTTGCAATCGCAGATCTCCTGGACTGTTGTAATGTAGGAGAGCCAATTATAACTATTAATTTTAATTATTAAATATCTAAATTGTACCTATTTATTTTTATTTTAATGAAAATTGAAAATATATTTAATTTATTTAAGTACTTAAATGTAGCACCCTCTCTATTGTTGCGGCGCCCCCACGGGGTGCCACATGCATGAACATTTGACATGTACATCTTATATACCATGTGGCAAGCATAATAAAGAATTTGAAATTGAATGTTGTAAGCCGTTTTAGGAATGTAAAAATACTGATAATTTCCTTACAAGACCTTTTTTAATGGGAAATGATGAGCCACCTAGCGGAAAGCGACCATTGATGCTTATACGAGTATAAGACCATTAGCGTCACTGACCATGTAGAGCTTTATCCATGTTTCACACGCATCTCATAACATAACTCCATGTAATTTTTGGATTGTTTCTCATTTTATTATTCTTGTATTTCTAGGTCTACCTCTTTCTATTTTATTATTCTTTAATTTCTTTAAAGTTGGTTGTCTGGAAGAAATCGCTTTTAGCGACAAGGCCGCCAAAGTTGTACATGATTGTATTTTTGTTTTATCCAATTGTATTTATTTTATGTAATTTATGTACAATAACTATTTCAACGAGTACCATCGTGAGGACATTCTGAGGCGATTTTAACCTTTACCAGGTAAAATTCACTGACTTATTGAATTGAATAACTCAGTGCATTTTAACCTTTAACAGGTAAAGGTTAAAATCGCCTCAGAATTTCCTCACGGTGGTACTCGTTGAAATTATATATTTACGGTGAACCCCCGCCTATAAACCCCATTCTGGGCGCGAAGTAACAACCAATGTCACGCGACTCTCGACCATGTTTCACCTAATTTCCCCATGACTGAGTACAGGGAAAGGGCGTGTCGGCCGGCTCCCGACTTTTGTCAGGACATTGAGCTGGAAACGACTGGATGACGGAATTATATTGAAATAAAAGGATTCCTATGTCTATACATAGTGTATATAAAAAAAAATTATTTGCAGTAGCCAACATAAAAATTTACAAAACATTACATTTATATAGCTTAGAAGGCTATGGTGATGAGCACACAGAATGAATCGCTGAACTCACAAACTAGGTTAAACACCTGTAACTTGGGAGTCAGTGACCCGGCCGTACGCGCATTCCAAAAAGCAGCAATAATACTTAATTGCATGCAATGATAGTTAATAAGTTCAGCTGTATCTTACATAATAAATTATTTATGAATTAGTGTTAAATAACGTGTGTGTAGGATGTGTACGTATGTGTGTGTGCGTATATGTGTATGGTAAGTAAATAAATAATATGATATAATATAATATAAATATCATATTATTTAGTATATCCGCCAGAAGACAAAAGTGGTTGACATTGCTCATAGAATCAGTAAACTGAAGTGTCAGTGGGCTGGTCACATCTGTCGTAGAACCGATAACCGATGGGGTAGACGAGTTCTCGAATGGAGGCCACGAACGGGTAAACGTAGTGTGGGACCAGATGGATTCTGTGTTGGTTAATATTACATACTTACATAATATTTTAAACGGTTATCTCCATTATGGTGAATATTCCGGTATCACTAATTTTAATTGTAATAGCTTTCAAATTCTTATAAACAATAGATACTTAAAAAATACTGAACACCAATTACGTTCTTCCTTGTAATTTAGCCTAGGCATTTTGTAAAATTCAAATTTCAGTCTAATCTTTTCTATCATGGCTTTAGACCTTTTATTAGGCTTGTAATTCGACCAATTTTACTAATCTACCGAAACAATTTCCAATGTTACCTATCTTGATCGTTTACCTTCATAGTAAAACCTCAGAAATCCTTCACGATTTCGGCGCTAATGGAAAAATCATGTTTACAGGCGTTGCTTTCCTAGACTCTATTCAGACCATGCGATAGTCACACGACAGAGACGCAACAGCGAGACGAATATTCACGTCGCTTGATGGCACCACACCGCCTGGCAACACTTTTGTCGCTGTCGCATCGCTATGTGGATGTCGTATCGACATGCGACAATGTCGATGAATAGAGACTAAGAAAGCAACTGTTACGGACTGGCCACCTTTGGGCCATGTTTTTATAACTAATTTATCCTTCTCTGTCATTCTTATTCTGCCATTGTTGACGCCATGAAGCACACCTAAATTCTTTCTAAATTATACCACCTGATATCTTGAAAATAAGTCTTTTTATTTACCAGCGAGCCCAGCTCCTCAAAAGCAACATCTATGCTATCATGAGCTTGCTAAGTTATGAGTGCGATGCCGCTGCTGGCGACCTCTCCAGGCTCACAGTAATCTCTTGTATTCAAGATTGAGAGTATGGATGTATTTAAATTGTCTATTAATCGATAAACAGTTTTAATTTTCATTTTTCTTTCTTTCTGTAATGTTTTATCTTTAGCGGTAGAATCGTGAAGCAATTTTAGGGTCTCGCAATGAAGGTGCGACTCAGATTCGAAATTGTTTCGAAACATTACCTACTAAAATTGGACCGTATCAATATCAAGCGATATGAATTTTTTCAATTGTTTAATTTTATATTTACATGAATACTCTAAATAACTTGACATTGGCGAAATTATCTCTTTAATAAGAGTATAAGCCATTCAAATAAAAATAGAATAGACATGAATTTTCAGCTCGGAGTTTTGTCGCTGTCTCATCGCTATCGCGTGGTCTATCTGAAAAGAGCCTTAGACTTCGTGATAATCTTTTATTCATCCTACATCTACATTTCGTAGCTTCTGGTGTATATATGGACCCGCTGTCAAAAAAGGGAATTCATAACGTTCCGCGCTTTATTTTTCTGGGCAATAAGCAGCGATTTTTGCATTTCAAATAAGGTGTTTAACATTTTTTGTTTAGTCACGTAAAGGTTCGGTGAGCATTCTCTTACGGATTAGAATAAACGGGGACAGAATTAAAATAAGTAAGGAATATTTTTTAATTTATTAAAACAGGTCGCTTAACGTTTTTTGATATGAATCTAATGAGGAGACGTTGTAAACTTTTCTTAGTAATTACAATCACTTATGTAAGTATAAGTAGTTAATAATTCTTATGGTCGCACTTCACTTTGCTATTCGTATTCGTTATTGGATGTTTGTCGTATTTGTCAAATACTGGACTACATACAAATAAGACTTATATTTTGTCAAGCATACCAACCACACTATTATGACAAATATGCAAATACGAATAGCTAAGTGAAGGGCCACCATTAAAGGCTACTACAGAGGTTGTTGGGCCAAAAAATTCTGGCAACACCATGCTTATAGTAAATCGATAAAAAATCAAGGTTCATTTCAAATTAAGATCCAAAATCTATACTGCCATAAAAAGAGAATTGCTGTATGTTACAGATAAATATTCATTGCATACGAAATTTTAATGAGAGTTGCCAAAAATAACCTCCATTCCTCGTCATTTACCATTCACATTTTCAATAGGTACCCAATATGTTTTTCAGGTAATATGAATTTATGTTATAATAGGATGAACATTATGTGCATAATTTAATATAAATATTCGTCCTCATTTATTTCGAGTCCTGTACCTCACTAAGGCATTTGACTCTGTTAAACATCTACCTTTTGACATTTCGATTGTTTAATTCACAATATAACTATCCTATTGCGAAAACATCGTTAATATGTGACATTGTCAAGGTAAGCTTTAAATAGATTAATTTAACATGCGTACATGTGAGCATACCCTTGATAAATGAACAGGAGTGCCTCAAGGCGGCGTTTTAGGACTGCTTTCCTTTTTAATTTATACGTTAAATTGAGGAAATTCCCGTGTTCGCGACAAGCATTAAATTCACTCATGAATTATAAATATGTGCGCTTAATTTGTGTTAAATTATACTTTAGAAGAGATATTTTTATGCTTACTCAAAGGTATTCCATTGAGCTTGTAATGTTTTGTATTTGAATAAAATTTAATTAAAAAAATGTCCTCGTAATTTAATTTAGGTGTGGTGAGCTTCACAATATTCAAAAGACGTTTGATATTAAAAACGTTATGATAATGTGAACTCTATTACTTATACATAGCATTTCACGTTTCACTGCATCAGTACCTATTCCCTCTGCTAGTTGTTAAAGTCTCTAGTATCTGCTAAAGTTGTTGTCCGTACGAGTAGTCATTTCATAGTCAAAGTCAAATTTCTTTATTGCAAGTAAGCACGTTGAGTACATTTTTGCACGTCAATATATTTTTTGAATTTACATTTACACCACTTTGCAAGGAAAAGGTGCCAACGCTGAGGAGAAAAAGTGGCAAAAAACTCTCAGCAACACATCTTTTAAAACAATGATAATACAATGATTACTTAATAACTGTACAGTACGTAACTATTACTATTGTTAGTAAGTTTATCCCTCATGCGGAACCGGCGACACATACCATGCATGTTCATCGTTTAAATAGTCATCTATCCTGTAATACGCCTTATTAACAAGTGTTACTTTAATGAAATTTTTAAATTTCCTCTCTGTCAACGTCGTGACACTTTCTGGCAACTTGTTATAAAAGCGAATACAGTGCCCCATGAAGGATATATTTAAGAACATTGAATATATTTAAGAACAGTGTCGTATGTTGAGGGCAACATACGATACTGTTTAAATTGATTCCGATTTGCTTTTAAAAATACAATCAATTGTATACATAATCAATACAGTTCAAACTAGAAACAGTTTAATTCATATCCTGCCTAATACATTATATTATTAGGCAAACGATGTGTTTTCGCTTCAGAGTATAGATAAGTGGATGAATACTTGGAAATGGCGTATGTTGCCTTACAAGTTGTGTTCCTAAGATTAGGTATGCTATATTTTCTATCTAGTTCTATGTTTGCAGTGCAAACTTCGATTCTCAATCTTAATTTAGTAACTATAAAAAAAATCCGCTACGTCCTTTGTTCTATCAGTATATCAGGCCACGTGCGGATAAAACACTGGTATAGCTGGTCTCAACTCACACAAATCAAAGGGTTTAGGCGCATTATGGCTAATTCTCATTATGGCAACCGACTCGCTAATGGACTACTTCTCATTATGGCCACTTCTCATTTTGGCTACTTCTCATTATGGCCACTTCTCATTTTGGCTACTTCTCATTAGGGCTATTTCTCATTAGGGCTACTTCTCATTAGGGCTACTTCTCATTAGGGCTACTTCTCATTAGGGCTACTTCTCATTAGGACTACTTCTCATTAGGGCTACTTCTCATTAGGGTTACTTCTCATTAGGGCTACTTCTCATTAGGACTACTTCTGAAATTTCGGGAATGTTTATTGAAATACGTACTGTCTTTATGTATTAGGTGTCATTTCTTTTAATTAAGTAGTTTAATTTCACATAAATCCACACAAAGTTAGAAAACTTTGAATTTGTTTATATTTTCCTTTCCCCCTCTGACCTCAAAATTCCAGATTTTCAACAATTACTGTAAAGTTTCCGTTCCAACCCAATTCCCCCGGTCATTTCAAGTACGAAACCAGTTCGCGTGTTCACAATCTGATCTATCCATCGGCGCTCGTATTACCCATGGCTCATAACAATTATTATAAAAATCCCCCTTTGCGATAGGGGTCCGCGATAATTACCAGGTACTTTACCCACAAGTGTTGCCAGTTGATAATTTTTTTTATTGTTTTCTAGTAAATATCAGTATATTCAACACCAATTTTATTTCCGTCGCCGAGATGCATTGATCTCCTGTAAACAACTAGATACCCAGTCTGCCTTCTAAAAATGTCCTAGCGCAAAGAAGGTTCAAATGGACCCATTTGCTTTATTGGACATTATTTGGACGTTAACAATGGACCCTTATTTGGACGTTTTTAAATTGTTTTAGTAAGACCTTTGTGTATCTAGTTGTTTATAGGAGATCAATGTCGAGATGACATACCTAAATTATTATCGCAACAGGCCATGTTGAAATCATTTTGAGTTATTGTACATTAAGAATATGAAATAAAAAAAAATGGCTTACTCTATAGGGTTGGTTAAGAAGAATGACAAAACCCCGCCTTGATCATTTAATTCGTTCCTTGCTTTATGATTAAGAACAACGAAATGGTAACATTATTGTATTAACAAGTAGGTAGTTACCGAAATTTCCCAGTATAGGTAAATGCATTAAATATTTCAGAATTCCCAACTCTGATTAGGTACCTACCTAAACCGAGGCCCAAATCAAGTGTCTTATTTTGTAAACAAAAACTACCCTCTCCCACTAACATTTTAAGCTTTTCTGTGGTTATTGCATAGTTATTTATACATTATTAGATCGGATTAATTTATTTCATGATGAACAAATTCAATCAAACAGTTCATTCAGTTTTACATCACAACAGGTAATTAGACGATCATATTTGTTTACAAAATAAGACACTTGATTTAGGCTCCGGTATACCTATACAATTTCGTTCAAAAATCATGGCAACCCTAAGTTTATGGTTTCTCTGCATGTTTCTTACTTTGACGCGTTCGTTTTATTATTTAACATGATTATTTTATAGTTCTGTTGGTTTTTTAAATAACTTCTTTTATTTCTCTCTAATTTTTTATAATAAATAAAGGAAAAACCGCCGTAAAAGTTGGATAATAAAAAGTTCAGGGTGGTAGTCACTTCAACATTAAACATTTGAATTATAAATTACCATCGTCTCTTCAGATAGTAGATTCTGCTGTGAAGCCGAGGAAACCCCCATGCATATCCTCTGTGAGTGTGGAGCACTCATTCACAGCAGAAGCCGAGCCTCAGGTGGACACATAATGCCACCCGAGAATATTAAAACTCTCTCGCCCAAGTGCATCATACGATTCCTGAAGGACGTTGGCCTTGGGAGCGAGATATAAGAACTCGGTGCGCGGTCACATATAGACCTTTGAGGTCGCAGTGACTCTTGGACTTGTACGAACACCCCGATAACAAATAGTAATAATAAAATCATCTCTTCAGCCTTCATAGACCAAATAGCAGGTAAATATTTGACGATATCAATCAAATGCGATTCACTTTGTACCATTGCCAACCTTCATGCATGATAGACCCTCCAGTCAAGCCAAGTGGCATTGACTTTCGTTAACGCTTCTTTTAGTAGAATAGAAAGGTAAATATTGAACCTGTTGGATTGACATTTGCTAACGAGAGAGCAAATGTCAATCACAACGTGCTTACTTGCAATAAAAGAGATGACTTTGACAATTTATTTATTTTATTAATGGACTCGACAATCCGCCACTTGCCAATGTCATGTTACAGAATATTTAAAATATTATATCGTCTTCTCTTCATCAAGGGGAGTCGCCGTAGCGTCATCACTCTGGACAAAGCAGCTCGACAGTCACGTTCTCTCCCAAGCTCATAGTGGGACTCTTGACTATAGCGCCAAACTTCTGATCCTGCATGAATCCTCCAATAATTTCACCAGACTGTCATTCGCGAACATTTTCAGACTATTTTCACGTAATATTAAACACAAAACAACCACTAAACATTAAACTGAAAATTATCTAATAATTTCGCAACTGTCGTTTCTCGGAATTTTCAAAAGTCCTCAACTAATAAATGAAATAAAAAATATTTATTACACATACTTACAACGTGACAATCTTATTTATACACCTAGAACTAATTTAAAATAATGTGCGTAATAGGAACGCGATCAGCTGAAATACTGTGCCCAGCCACTGAGGTGACTGAGCACAGAGCTGATTTTCTTCACGTCCCTGTGTGAACTAACGTGTTCTGCGTGAGTTTAAGCCGACCTAAGTTCTGTTGTTTTGATATTTTCTTGCATATGCGCTATGCGAAACGAAAATCTAAATGATAAATAGTGAAAAAAATTTCATCACGACCGGGATTCGAACCAGTTTCGGGATTCGTGCCACCCACGGAATGGCGAGGTCCCGGGTTCGAATCCCGGTCGTGATGAAATTTTTTCTCCATTTATCATTTTGCCCTAGTTCTGTTTGCAGAATGAGGAAAAAGTAAATGCCAATTGCCTATAGTATGACCGTCTAAATCAGTCTTCGCCTGCGCGGTACAGGGATGCGGGGAAAGGCGACAACGGGGACCGAGAGAGGTGCGGGAGGGGGGAGGGGGGGGGATGTAACAGAAATGCGCCTGCCGCCCGCACCTCTCTCGGTCACCGTTGTCGCCTTCCCCCGCATCCCTGTACCGCGCAGGCGAAGACTGATTTAGACGGTCAAACTATAGCAGGCAGCACAACTGGGTTATTATTGAAATAACTCTAATTATCTTCTTTCCAATGTTTCCATTTCATTGGTTCACTGAAAAGGTCGCATAATTTTCCAAATAAATTAATTTGCAATTCATTAAATTGACCGCGTAGTAACGTGACTATGCACAGATCAGTCGCACGAGAATTGATATGCATTTTGCAATTCATCAACATACTCGTAAATTAATCATGAGTTTGAAATACTTGCGATAAAATATTCCGATTGTGAAGTTTACCCGTTTAAATTTTGTTTATAAATTTTATTGTTGTTTTTCATTATTGATAATAAAATAAGATGATTGATGATGATGGTAAGTAACAAATTATTTCTTTAATTATTCAATTTACAATACGAAATTCTGAAATACAGTCAATAATAATGAACACACAAGAAAATGAGTTTTAAGTTAACCTATATTATCATTGTAATTTTATTTCTAAAAGTATGTAACTCTCAGGTTAATGTTTGTAAAGAGTATGTCCAAAAGACTGGTCCTCGCTACAGGGGATCTCAGGGCTGGCACTTACTTCGCTCAACGGCTGAGTTTAGCCGTTCAGCGAGGTAATGCCGCCAGCATCCTGGGAACCCTGCCGCATGGGGGCGACGTAGGCGATATGCTTATTATGTAAATATTTTGTAAATATTACTTTTATTATTTGTATTATTTTAAGTTTTTATATTTATTTCACTTGAGCTGGGGTTAGAGCAAAATAAACTTACTTATAAATAAAAAATCTAAGGTAGAGTTTTCTCCCAGCAGACCGTTTGATTAATATTGTATGACAATAAAAACTTTTAACCATCCAAATATGACTTTGAAATTCCAAAAAAATATAAGTACCTACAAGCAATCAAAGTGAAAATAAATAAACTTATGAAGCAGAAAAAATCTCGTCTTGAACAAATTCCTAAAAGGTGAATAATACAATTTTTCAAACACATACGTATAATGAAAACAAATATATGGATAAGTACAGAGAATACGAATATCATGAATATAGTGAAATAGTAGTCACTTTATTTATAGACAAGGCAACATCCAATTGCCATTACCAATTTACATATCTCACTTTCGTCACATCTCCAAAAGACAGTCACTTCACTTCACTACAAAGAACAAAGAATCCTTTTGAAAGCAATGACGTAAGAAAGCTATGTTTAAAACAAAAGATATCGTACCGTTTGATCTCAGCCGGATAAGTTGGCAAAGTGGCTTAGTTTGACGCTTATGCATAACTTAGTAGAGCTAAGAGAAGTTTGCTCAATATGGTTTGTTGTTTAGCTCATGTACCTAATTTAGGAGATTGGGAGATTTGTTGATCAACATGTTTAGTTTAAAGTTCTTTGTTTTCGAAACTCGTGAGCTGACCTAAATCTTAGATTACTTCTTTAGAAGCATGATTCCAAAGCATCTCTTTATTTTACAAAATCTTTACCACATCTCTGAGAATTGTTAAATTAGTTTTCTTGTAAATCTTAAATTCTTACAAATTGTAATTCGATATTCAAGAAGAATATTTACGATAAATATTTTATGCTCTCTAAAATCTACATCGGTTCAAAGTTTATCACAGAGATATCTAGAGTCTAGAAAACACATAACATATGTCAGTGTTTATGTTAACATTGAACAGATTATAGAATATAGAGAGCAATTTAAATGATGAAAATTTTCTAGCCGGGCAAGACTTGAACCTGCGACCTTTTCTAGAATTTTTTTATCATTTAAATTTGTTCGTCGATGATGGCATAATGCATAAAACAAATTCTGGGTATATTTAGGAATTTGTCAAGACGTATTATCGTTAACAAGGGGACCACATCGCAGCGACTAAAAGTGGCCGATCAGTTTTACTTCTACTTCGAGCTTAGCGTCTATTCACATGCACCACAGCCACACCAGTAGCAACAAAAAGTGGTTCAATAAATTACGTTTACATGTGAATCGTCGATGTAACTGCGATGCAGACTGTATTGAACACATCGTTGAAGTCGACGTCAAAAAGCGGTGAAACTATTCATTTTCATAAAGAACTCATTCCTATTTCCTGCTAGTTTGTCAAGAATGTCATCAGGGTTCAGAATAAAGTCTGAAGGCTTCGTATTGTGTTATGTCATCACAGAGATGGCAGTTGTCTCTATTTCTATTTTCCACAAAAGTATTGCACAATTCCCCCGTGCTGTCAGCCTAGCTGCTAAAATAGCGCAGCAGGGTTGCCGGCTGTCGACAGCTCCGCTGTGAAAGGTTTTTTGCTCCGTGACATCGAAAGGTTTGCAATCCGTCCATTTATTTCTTTTAATTTTATTGCTTACACGGAGAGTAGAGAAGGTTGTGAATTTACGTTATTTTAGTTAAAAAGTTAAGAGAGCCAGTCACAAATTGTCACATACAAATGCTCTCTGACTGATTGAAGAACGAGTTCTCGAATGGAGGCCACGAACGGGTAAACGTAGTGTGGGACGCTCCCCGACCAGATGGAGGGATGACCTTCGCAAGATGGCTGGCAGGGACTGGATGCAGAGTGCCGAGAGTAGGGTTGAGTGGTGCGCTTTGAGAGAGGCCTACGTCCAGGAGTGGACTGATACGGGCTGATAATGATGATGAAATGCTCTCTAATAAACAATAGGAACACTTCTTACAAAAATCAGACAATGAAATAGATATACTCAACAAGCTACTCGTAAGTATAGAATCCACGAATCGTATTAGAACTCTATGCATGGACCACAGAGCACCCCCACGAATGCATTTTACTTTTATGAGGTATGGGGGCAGACAAGCAACTTAGTAAAATCGTCAATTAAGACATCTGCAACATATTATGAGGCGTTTATAATTCTCTGCCGACATCTGTAGAACATCATAGCTCTATGGAAAGGTAACAGTATATCATTCCGCATTCTGTAATTCTATAGGAATGCATTTCGAGTTTGGACGAAATTATCGAAAAATATATGAGAACCAAGTTTAGTATATAGTTTAGTTCGTTATATAGTTCAGTTAGTTTATTTAGTTTATTTTTTTTAGTTCGTTCTTTAGTACACAGTTTTATTTTATAAGTAATGTTATTTTTAGATAGTTATAAAGTTATTTTTATTTTCTGAATTTGAATTACACATTATCCATGCTTGGTGAATAAATTAGAACATGATGAAAAATTTGTCCTGCCCACGGCAAGAAATTTTTCATCATGTTCTAATTTATTTTTATTTTATTGAATAAAAAATTTCTGAGAACCAAGTCAACTTCGTCCTAACTTTACTTCGTCTTCGCTTCTGCCTGTACATTGCGTCAACGTCCCAGGAGGACTGTGGAAGCCCCAATGCTCCTAGCATATTTAATGCGCATAAATTAGGAATAACTTCGGGACATTTGCTTACGTGATGTGCGCGAGTTTGATTTGCTTAAATACTTGTTTGATTTAAGCTTGTTTGCATTGTTTTCACTTGACGATTGTAAAACAAACATTTTGTGTGTGCCGAGACATGTTTGGGAATGATGATGTGAATTTATCTTAGCTTTCTCAATGCTTGACAAAAGTTGCTTGTACGGTGGAACACAGAGACAGGTGTACAGAAGAGTTTTTAAGGTTGATATTTTCTCAAAAACTACTTGACCTATTGCAATAATTATTTCACTGTTTGATAGATAAAAGTGAAAACTATGTAACTGTAAAAGAATGATTAAATTCGGTCCAGTAGCTTTTGAGAAAATCTCAACCTTATTGAGGTTCCCTGTATACTTATCTCTGTCTTCGACTGTACGCTAACAGCAGATCAAGTGTAACACTTTGGACTTTGGACCGTTCTTTTTATCTACGTCGTAAGATTTAACGACCATTTGTATAGTATTAAGCTTAATTCATAACATAGGATTATAATTTAATGTTTACCGGAAGTAAAACGGAACGCACATCAAAAAGAACAATTACGAATTGTCTATTATAGTAACGTCACTTCCTCTCTGCCATTTGCCTTTTTTTCAAAACCATGCTATACGTGCTGTGCAATTAAAATTACTTATTAAATATATGAAGGTCGCTTGGGGTAGTAAAAGGGCATAATAACGTCTCCTGGTGCTCAAGATAGTGGATGAAGGTCAAAACAGGAGCGCTCCGAGAAGAAAGACCTATTTCACGAGGTATGCCCTTGGGACATTCAAAGGTTAGTGACTTTCATATATCGTGTCGTGTTTCCTATTAAATACAGTCCATCTAGCCTACCTAATCTATTGAAATATCATACACCATTATTGTGTTACCATTGATTTGCTGTTGTCCGTACAAGCGAAAACATAAGAATACAGGGACAATAATTTTTTCATCATGTTCTAATTTATTCGCCGAGCATGGATATGCGTAATTCAAATTCTGAGTAAAAATATTAAACCATCATATCTAACCGAATGTTAGACATGGTTGTCGGAATACTACTACTATTGTCCGATAGATGGAATTGCGTAACATACCCTTTAAGTATGTATAAAGCGATGAAGATTTTCAGTGGGCGTGGCCTGTGGTGGCTCAGTAGGTAAGAACGTGTCACGGAATAACAAGGTCGCAGGTTCAAGTCCTGCTCACGGCAAGAATTTTTTCATCATGTTCTAATTTATTGAGCATGGATAATTCTGAGAAATACACAATCTAAAAATCACTAGTGCTCATCCTTAACCTTAAACACTGTAAAGTGAATAATTGGTGAGCAAAATTATTCCAATCATAATACCGAATGATAATATGCTCTGGTTATAACCAGAGTTCCTCCAAAACGGGTAGCAACGGCAACTTTATAATTACATTAACAAAATACAATACAATGCAAATGTGTGGTATTTAATTACAGTACGTCAAGCGAACCCAAACAATTTATGTAGCTGTGTTAAAAGTTCTTAAAGCGTGCGACATTTTATGCCTTATGAAAGTAAAATGAGCAAATCCTGGAGCGGTTAGCAGGATGCACTGGGCGAGAAAAACGCCGCGTTTCGAATATGATATTGTCTTCGAGTAATTGGTAAGTTCGCCTTTGCTCAATACTCAATATATTTATTGCATTCCATAAGTTATAATACAGATGTTCACATACTTAACATTAAAATGTTACAATGTTCTTTATGGACCTTGTTTAGGCACATCAATTTATATTGATGTCGTCTCTCTCTTATGAGAGAGACGACATTTCTTCTTCAAATATAAAGTAAATAATAATAATAATATTGCTCTTATGATATTACAGTTACTGAAGTTCTGATTGCATCTATAATGATTTACTAATAAAATTTAATTTCGTTAATACATAAATAATGGGAAGGAAGTACTCCCAATAGACACCTTTTTGTAAACAAGTTCGCTTTGTAATAAAAGTTTACATAAAAAAAACGCCTATGTAATATGTCATTTTTATAAACAGTTTTACTTAAATATTATATATATTTAATTGTAATTATACGTATTGTAATTAAATAAATTTTGTAAATAGCTTTTTTAATAAAAAAAATTAAAACCTAGAAAACGTCCGAATAGTTGCAATATGAAGTGCCGTTTATGCCCTGTGGACTACGGCCGAGATTCATAGACAATTTTGAGTGCGGTCTGAGATCGGTCTTACAAGTGTAAGATTTCATACAATTGTAACAGTCGTAAGGCCGAGATCAAAATCAATCAAGATCAATTCGCACTCAAAACTAAATATAAATCTCGGCCTCAGAGCCAATTTTGAGCTTAGTGTGAGCTCACTCTTAAAATAGACTGTAATGGTTTTATTATGTCAGGGAAGCTGTCATGTCATGTCGAAAAACTTTAGTTAGCTGAAATATGCAACTCTTTTGCTACACCACTCATTAAATAGTAATTTATTTGATTTTTGTGAACTTGGTGTATGTCAATAAACATAATTTCTATTCTATTCTTATATTTATTAGATTTCGGAAAGCCACCTGACTTTGTAGTTCAACATTTCATGCACGCGTCAAAACGTTTCGAACGTGACACATAATCGCGCGTTCCGCGAGCGTTTTAGCGACCTAGTGTGTTTCCGGCAAAAATCTACGTCACGAAACCGCTGTCGCATATTCATTAGGTCATTATTATTGCTGGCAGTGGACGCGCTGTGTGCAGGCCTGAAATATTCAATGCGGGTAGTGGGGTCACTTTGTTTATTAGGTTTACGGGGAGCGTGGACACCTGGCAGGGCCGTCTTTAACCTGTAGGGGGCCCTGCAGGCCTAGCTAAGTAGCTTTGATTTTTGTTAACGCTAATAGAATAGAATAGAAGACTTTTGTGCTGCGAAGAGAGACATACCACATTTTATTCGCAAAACGAGTAGGTAGGTAAATAACCAAAACTTTAGATTTATTTAAATATTATTATTATATTTGTAGAGATACATTAAATGAATAATAATGTTAAATAATAGCTATTAGCACATGTTTTCTTTGGTCCCACGGTGTGTGGCACGGCACGTGGGCAGGACTGCTGTTGTCCTGCCCACGGCAAGAATTTTTTCATCATGATCTAATTTATTCACCGAGCATTGATAATGCGTAATTCAAATTCTGAAAGTAAATATTACTTTTCGGTAATCGTTTGGTCATAATTATAACAGGAAATAGGGGCCCATGCAATGCCCCTTGATTGTGGGGCCCTGTGCACTTACCCAGTGTGGTCCATGCAAAAGAGGGACCTGACACCTAGTAGTACCTATGTACGTAGGTATATAGGTCACCGGTATCCGGTGCCCAGGCTCTGATAGTTTTGCATATCGGCTGCTGAATTTTCAAAATGGCTATTTCGGAACACATCAGAGCAAAACTCTGCATGTCATTTTTATGGCGAATATCAAAATACATTATTATCAGAACATGATGAAAAAATTCTTGCCGTGGGCAGGACTTGAACCTGCGACCTTGTCATTCCGTGACACGCTCTTACCAACTGAGCATTACATTACATTATTTTTATTTGATATCAGGGCGTTGGTACAAGGCCAAGGGTCACTGCGACCTCAAAGGTCTAGTGCGACCATGTACCGAGTTCTTATATCTCGCTTTCAAGGCTTAATGTCCTTCAGGAATCGTATGATGCACTTGGGCGAGAGTTTTTTTATATCCTATTTATATATATAAACAATACTTACCTATGATAAATCCCTACATACATAAAACTATAAGGTTGGTATTGAATTTAAACTTGAAATATCATGTATTTTAATACAATAAGTATTTTTAATTAGTGTGTTACACTTGTGTTGAAGACTGTACTCGTACTAACTACAATTTTTGATTTATAATTCACTGAATAAAATGTAAATTGAATTCTTAACTTCATCATGTAAACAAGATTTCAAATATAAGAAAATTAACGTTCTCAGTTTACGAAGGTTCCGAAATCATTTTCACTTAAAATATAAATTAACATTTTACGTCGAGTTCGAAGTTTAAGAAAATCCAATCTCTCTTTACCTGATCCTTTAAATTCCAAGAAGTTTTTCCAGAGATGGACTCAGAAGACAGGAGTTAACTCCTTAGCTCTAAGAGATTTATACTCAGTTTTGAGCGTGAGTTTAGAGTGACCTCGGTCTTAGGTCTAGATTCATAGCCAGTGTTGACCACAAGCTCGTACCTGGATGGGTGACCGCTAGTGACATTTTTTTTATCTGAGCCCTTCTGTGCCTCGGATTGGTTAGTAAGTGATTCGTTGGTTGTAGATGTCAATGAGACAATTTCGTGATGGAACCCCAAAATTACAATTTTCGAATTTTTTCCTTTACATATAGGTACTTATAAGACATAGCTTCTTGTCAAATTACAATGCCAGATTCTGCCCCACCATCAACCGCAAGTTGTACTAGATAAATAGTAGTAGAAAATGATACTGATTATGATTATGCAATATGAAACCTGTAATAAGTCCCCAACAAAATGATAACGGAGCAATGGATGGATGAGCAAATGGAGCTTTGCCCCACCTACAAGTTTTGTAGGTGGGGCAAAGCTCCATTTGCTCATTGAAATGTGGCAATGTCTTTTTATGTATCTAGGTCATCAGGAAGTACCCTTTCTAGGGAGGTTTTTTTTTTGGATTTTCATACAAATATGCGATAAAATGCGACATAAACGGCCATATTGCTTGCGTTGACGTAGAAGTTTGATTTTCTCACGGCTGTTGAGGTTGCAGACCTGAGTATTTGGTATAAATCAACTTAATCCGTCCACGCGTTTCTGAGATATAGGTCTTGACAGACAGACAGACGTGCAACAAAGTGACCCTATAAGGGTTACTTTTTTCCTTTTGAGGCACCTCATCATCATCATCATCACCCCGTATCAGTCCACTGCTAGACGTAGGCCTCTCCCAAAGCGCGCCAATCAACCCTACTCTCGGCCCTCTGCATCCAGTCCCTGCCAGCCATCTTGCGAAGGTCATCCCTCCATCTGGTCGGGGGGCGCCCCACACTACGTTTACCCGTTGTAGGGTTTTGCCCTACCTCTTGAGTTTATTGAGTTCTGAGTGTTGAGTTTCCATCTTATCATCATCATCTTTTTATTTCCTTAACTTTTTAACCTTATTATTTGTATTTTATAACCTATTATTTGTATTTTATAACGAAATGTAGTAATGTTTTGCAATTTACCTACCAAATTATTCAGGAGTGAATGTCGTAGCTTATATGGGACTGGCAGTTCAATTCTTCCTCTAAATTCTAAATTCAATTTATGGACTTTCTGATGTTTATCGATCGGCTGCCTATATATGGCTGTGAGACAAAGAAAGCGGGACTCGTCGGCGTGGGTTTGCCTAAAAGCCTAGTTATCGACACATAGGACCTGCCCTGGGGTCCACTGATCCCAGGGCCCTGCGTGGTCCTCAAAATTATCTTCAAAATTAATTCTTCGTATATCAACAAGTGATGGCTGAGTTGCCCTGCGAGTTGAGCAATGTGATCCTGGAAGGACAGCGCACGTAAGCTGTGTTACCTGCCGGCCTGCCGCTGCAGCAGCCTATACCATCTTGCTGGCTGAGAGATGTGCCGCTACCTGACTAGCTCCTCCTCAGAGCTAAGGGCGTGATGACTCCACCAGGTGGTGTGAGGACTCCGCCCCTCGCCTCACCTCTCTATTTTCTGTGCTTGTGTTTTTATTCATCCTTTTCCTTCGTCTTAAAACTAATTCGCGTGTGTTTTTTTACTACGTAACTTTTTTTATATCTAATTATCTGTATTTCTTACCTTACCTGTATTTTTTAATATTATGAACTAATACAAATTACTTTTTAATTCATTACATCTTCTTGTCATTTACGTTACGTGACACCGTTCGTGGCCTCCATTCGAGAACTCGTCTACCCCATCGGTTATCGGTTCTACGACAGATGTGACTAGCCCATTGCCACTTCAGTTTACTGATTCTATGAGCAATGTCAACCACTTTTGTCTTCTGGCGGATATACTCGTTTCTTATTCTATCTAACAGAGAAATTCCAAGCATAGCTCTTTCCATAGCTCGCTGAGCGACTTTGAACCTAAAAATAATTAATTATGTATTATGAATATATGGCAAACCTTATGGGTACTAGCCCACAATGTATAATCCATTCATCCATCACCTCAGCCCACAATGGGGACTGCTCGGGCGCCAGTCGGGTCGCGGATGTATCACAGTTTCCCGTGTCTCGGCAAGAATGGCACGAGGTGGAACACCCCAGGACGTTTAGTCGGTATGCTGCCCCTTCAGGACGGTGAGCCCGACATAACCAACACGCTCCCCCGGGCGTGGTGACACATGATTTGCATGTTTTACCTGGGTAAAAAAAAAAGATCTTATGGGTCCATAGCTTTAGAGATCTATAACAAGTTGCCAGAAAATGACAGAGAGGAAATTTAAAAATTTCATTAAAGGAACACTTGTTAAGAAGGCGTATTACAGGATAGATGACTATTTAAACGATGAACATGCATGGTGTGTGTCGCCGGTTCCGCATGAGGGACTTACTAACAATAGTAATAGTTATATATATAGTTAATAGTAAACTTACTAACAATAGTAATAGTTACGTACTGTATAGTTATTAAATAATAATAATAATAATAATAATTTTTATTAATAATGTACAAGAAACAGAATTACATATATGGATTGGTATAAGAAACACTTAGTCTTAGTACATTAATAGTATTTGCAGATAATTTTTACAGTGCACCCCACACTAGGCCAAGCCTGTCCCGTGGGGGCAATGGAGCGATTGCAAGGTTACGTTGTCGGTACACTAGATATTTAACATTTAGTTCATAACATTGGTTTCAAATGCAAATCAACAAACACAGGTGTATACATATACATAATAATTTGAGATAAGCAGTAAGGATTAATTAGCGCTTAGCAAATGACTCTCATAAATTGTTCAGTCTCCTGATACGTCCATTTAATTATGACTTTTTTTAAATTAATTTTTGCCTCTTGCAAAGATGCACTACGGATACCACATAAGTTAACCAATTTGTTATAAATGAATGGGCTCAAAAATATACCAAAACGTTTGAAAAAGGCAGTTTTTACAGGGATGTTAGGAATTTGGAAGACCCTTCTTTCCATCATTTGAGGATACTTGTCAGAGGAAATTACAGACCTATGTGTAGTATATGACATCTTATAGATATACAATCGTCTGACACTAAGGACCTGAGCCTTCTCGAAAAGAGATATGGTAGGGTATCGGAAGGGTTTCCCCAACATCACCTTCAGTACTGAGCGTTGTGCTCTCTCTAACTTGATGAGTATAGTCGTCGCTGCACCGCCCCACGCCAGAATACAGTAAGTTAGTATGGGCTCGCACAGGGCTATGTAAATGGATCTTAGAAGAGCCTCATCAGACACCTCACGGAGAAGTCGCATCAAATGGATAAGTTTTCTCACCCTTATCGCCATCGCATCAATATGGTTCCGGAATGAGAGACTCTGGTCCAGAACTACCCCTAGGTATTTAACCGTTGTGCTCCTACGAATTAAGTAATCATTGTATTATCATTGTTTTAAAAGATGTGTTTCTGAGAGTTTTTTTGCCACTTTTTCTCCTCAGCGTTGGCACCTTTTCCTTGCAAAGTGGTGTAAATGTAAATTCAAAAAATATATTGACGTGCAAAAATGTACTCAACGTGCTTACTTGCAATAAAGAAATTTGACTTTGACTTTGATCTCTGACAAAGAAATTCTAAATCCTACTGGTATTTGATAAATCCGTAAGTACCTCCAATATTAATGCTGAACACGCCGGGATGATGTATGATGGAGTCAATTAACATCAGACATTGACTAATGTTACCCGGCATAATACTCTCCATGGAAAAAACCGGCAAGCGGCTTAAGGGCGGTGCAGTGATATTAGAATTCCGGATAAATCCGGGAATCTCACTTCCCGCCAGTCTCACTTAAGGGGGAACGTCACATTCCTATCTACATACAAAACTATGTTGGCGTAAACTCACACATAATACGTTGGTTATTACTTTTTAAACCAGATGCAATATAAGTATATAGTTTTTATTGACTTAAGAATTTAAGAACAGAGTTTATGTTTGAAAACTTATAGCTACCAGCGTTGTTTGGAAACAATTTACAAGAGTGTGAAATGATAGCAACCGTATTAGTTTAAAAAACTAATACGGTTGTAATGTCGATTGTAATGTCAATGCCAAAAATAATCACTTGTAAATAACTAATAATGAATAACTTATATCTAGTAGGATGCAGTTTGTTGTTTTTGTTGGTCGTGTGTGTGTGTGTGTGTATGTGTGTATATATATATGTGTGTGTGTTAATGTATTATGTATAGTATATATATAATCAAGTTTTCTTTATTAAGTATTTTGCCCGACGCCTGAGCCTCGCTATACAGCGGGGCAATGCGGCCAGTGCGCTGGGCCCCCTGCCGCGCGGGACGGACCTAGACGAGGTGTAGTGTTGGCTAGATATAGGTAAGTATTTATAATTGTATTTGTTTTTATATGTCATAATTGTTTTTATAAATAGGTTTCTAGTAATACAGAATAAAATCATCCAGAATATTATAAGTTATCTTTAGTAATAATGTAATCACTTAATCAAGATTTCCCAAACATCAAATATCAATGCTTAAAACGTTCGTTTCAAATAAAACATCTCTCATTTAATTCCGACGCACATATTTTCCCGTTGATATAGACCATGAAGCAAGAAACCGTCGATGATGGAGTTAGCTATTTTACATTGCAGACAGCGTGATAGCGTGTGACGCCCCTAACCAGATGGGTTGACCTTCACAAGTTGGCTGGCAGAGACTGGATGTAAAAGGCCGAGAAACGGGTGAGTTTCGTGCTTTGGGAGAGGCGGCCCAGCAGTGGACTGATACGGGCTGATAATGATGATGATGACATCACAGACTGCTCTAGCATGCATTTTGTGCATCTCTGTGACTCACTTTGTTTATCCATTGTATGAATTTTCAATAGTAATTGTTGAGGATGTGATCTCAAATGAAATATTATGTCACTTTCAACTATGTTTAATAGAACATAATAAAATAAGCCTTGATAATAAGTAAGTGATGTGAATTGGTCGGTGCCATGGAACGAGTCGTAAGTATCCTGTTTTGTCCGCAGCAGCGCGGGAGTCGCCGCAACTTCACAGGTAAGTAGTTTGTAGTTAATTTCGAGTTGGTTGCGTAGACAGTAGTCATAAAAGCAGATGTGTTTTACGACGAATGAGCCCGAAATGACATATTATACCTACATATAATGCTGGGAGCTTGTTGTCTCTTATCATGATCCCACTTCACTTATCTATTCGTATTTGCGTATTTGTTATACTTGCCATGTGTGGTTGGAATGTGTGACAAAATATTCGTCTTATTTGCCTATTCGACACAATATGTTGACAAACATATCATATTAAAAACGACAAACATCCAATAGCGAATACGAATAGTAGTGAAGTGGGAGCATTATAAGAGACAAGGGCGGCGACCTGTCCCCATACAGAATATACTTTAGGCTCTCTCCATAGAGAGCGGCGAGTTTCCTTCCTTCATAATACAGATCAACAAAAAATGTGGCCAGTAGGTAACGATCGGATCCGATGTGAAATTTAAAAAACAAAATGGGTTTTTAAATGCTACTGACTGAAATATTTTCATTTCTGATTCTCTTCGGGAATCGACGATGCTTATTAATTGATGTTAACGCGACGTTAAATATTGAATTCTAAAGAGCAGGCTTCAAATTGTCGACCACTGTCTGGCGTTATAAGAGATGTATAAGGTATCAATGAACGACTTTGTCCATCGCATTAGCCTTTTTTAAAACACCTTTCCATGTACCACCACGCCCGTAGATTATGTCGGGCTCACCGCCCTGAAGGGGCGGAATACCGAGTAAACATGGGGTGTTCCACCTCGTGCTATTGTTGCCGAGCCACGGGAACTGCGATACATCCTCGACCCGACTGGCGCCCCGAGCACTCCCCATTGTGGGCTGTATTAGCCCACAATTCATCATCCATTCATCCATCACCTTCCTGCTCGGTAGGTATATATTTTAAAGACATTTTTTTTCGCAATGATGAAGGCACTAATTCCTCAATGGGAAAAAAGACGTAGAAAAGCATACACAATACAATAAACTGCATGAATATATGAATCCGTACCAAAATGTAATCTAAAAAATCAAAAAAAAAACTCCCCCAATCATTACATCAACGATAACGAATTTAGTAATGTTACTTTCAAAAACGACATTGGCATACGTAAATGTATTAAACCTTAAAACCAAAATCATAAGGTTCATATTGCTAGTAACCCTGTAACCAAATTTGGACGTGACAAACGTTATTATGGTGACTCTGTGAAAACGGACTAATTGTCCGAATCGTGCCCAAGCCAAGTTAGTTGACGAGGGGCCTTGGACGAAGGAAAAGTCACTACAGGATCTCCTATATCACAAATAGGTATAATTAACCGACTTCCAAAAAAATATTTTTTTTTTATGTATGTTCCCCGATTACTCGAAGACGCTTGGACCGATTTGGAAAATTCTTTTTTTTACACCAGTATCGCATGATATTGTCCTGTCTAAGTTAATTAGTTAAGGGCCTTTAATGAGCCAACTAGCGCCGCCAATCTTAATAAAATAATAACTTCCAATTTAATAAATTTTATTAAAAAAGCTATGTACACAATCTTTATTAGGATAAATACTATTTTTTAATATACAATGGCATACCTAATTGCGACAAGCTAAATCATCATCATCATCATCATCAGTCTATTTATATTGCCCCACTGCTCGGGCACAGACCTTCCCTTACATCGAGGGAGCTGGGGCCATAATCCACCACGCAGGCCCAGTGTGGGTTGGCGGATTTCACATGCCTTAGATTTTTTTCTTCTACGACATGCAGGTTTCATCACGATGTTTTCCTTCACCGTTTTGAGAGCACTCGGTAAATGTACATAAGTTTTTCCGTCGAAAAAACCGTGGATAACTCATTGGTACATGGCTGCCCTGGCCGTATTTCGCAATTATGCGAATTACAACTTACCGAAGTTGAATCACGTTATAAATAAGCATTTAAAAACAGATTGAATCAAAAAGTAAAATCAGTTAATTAAAACACAATCTTCATCTTTTTTGGTTAATAGCTATTTTTAGGGTATTAAAATATTATCAGAGTGGTTCAGCCTGCCTCTGACATGGTCTAAAGACTGCTATCGAACGTTCCGAGCTCCGCACGAAGAGGCAGGAATTGCAGGTATCTCTTGTCGATGAAGTCTCGTAAATGTTTACCAGCTCCGTGCTAAGCACAAATCGATTCGTCATCCCAAGATGTCGGCCGATTTAATTAATTCGGAATTTATTGTCCAAAGGGTTGAATAGGGTTTCCGGGGCGCATTTATTTTTGTTGAAATATCGTGTTTCTTTTTCGGCCTCAACTCGGATGGATGAAACGTGATTACTTTGGAAATTACTTTCGGGGCGTCAAGCGAAATTGTTTTTCCGCCATTTGATTTTGTTATACGACTTTTGTAGGTATTACTTGATGACGGTTGTTGATGTCTTTATTATTTTTGGGGGGTTATTTTCTCATCAGTTGTATGTTTTAAATTCAGAGTTGGCGATGTTCAAATATGGTCAGAACAAATGTGTACCCTACATTTTGATATATGTTTTGTATGAATAACTATTTAGGTTTAGACATAATTTTCATTTTAAAAGACATGGAAGGGGCCATGTTTGCGATTTTTTTCTATCGAGCGAAGTTTGTCCAAACGTGTATCGATATTCATCAGTCCCTAAATAGACACCCCAAGTTTGCTATATATTTTTTCAGACGTTAGTTATAGTAGTTAGTGCCGTAGCCTTCGTAGAAAAACTGTAAATCCGCGCATACGAAGCTCTAACACAATAGGAAAAATAAACCTACTTGTTCAAATGAACACTGAAATACTGTTTGCTTCAAATAACAGAAAGATACACTAACAATACAATTAAAAGAAGACAATTACTGGATGAAAAAGAAAATAAAGGTAGAAGAACAGTTCATATTTATATTTACCAACTTTCTCGGGGAAAATTGCGAAAAAGTATTGAAGTAAAGGTACTCGTACTAAACAAAGGAAGAAAAAGTGATCCCAATATGCTGTTATGAATGAAAACTGAGTATGATAATTATTATTTGATATCACGGTGTTGGTACAAGCCCAAGGGTCACAGCGACCTCAAAGGTCTATTGTGGCCGAGCACCGAGTTCTTATATCTCGCTCCCAAGGCCAACGTCCTTCAGGAATCGTATGATGCATTTGGGTGAGAGACTTTTAATATCCTCGGGTGGCATTATGTGTCCACCTAAGGCTCGGCTTCTGCTGTGAATGAGTGCTCCACACTCACAGAGGATGTGCATGGGGGTTTCCTCGGCTTCATAGCAGAATCTACAGGCAGTGGTGTCAGACATGCCCATTCTGTTAAGATGTTTATTTAGCCTGCAGTATCCAGTTAACTGAGTATGTATTTTTAATGTGAAGCAAATCAAAAATATATTAATGGTGATTCTGGTTAAATTTCAAAGGTGAGGCAAGTTGCAGTTGTTGTCATTCAACAGCATCTCAGGGGCTTACGAGTGGTGTCCACAACACTGATAATTGAGTTGACCTACAACAGGAAGAAGAGCATATAGCGCATATGCAAGAAAATATCAAAACATATAAAAAGGAACGCTTCAAGTAAAAACATGATTTCTAACTGCAATGTTAGACATGAATTTGAGTAATTGCACAATTACTGGATAGATGTTGCTACCGTCCCTAAGACGAGAATATGGAGACCAAATTCACGACCTGGGTACGATATCACGGTGGCTCTGTTAGAATAGAGCATGCCACGAAATGGCGAGGTCCCTGGTTCGAATCCCAGTCGTGATGAAATTTTTTCTTTATTTATCATTAAGAAGATATTTATTCTTCAGAACGAAACCCAGGGTCATGTATCTACGTATCATTCTTGAAGTCTGCAGGGAAATGTAACAATCAGAAAGGTTAGGCGATTACCTAAAAGTACCAAGATATCAGGAGCTTACAAGAGCTCCACACAAAGCTATGGATCATCAATAATCCCTACCTCAATAGCCAATATAAAGCAAACAAAATTTCTATTTCTAACATTCGCGTCGTTACCAGTATACGGAACGATATAGCAAATTGACCGGAGGAGGCTGCGTCGGGCTGATAGTGAGGCGTACTTGGTGATGGTACAAGTGGAAAGAGCGAAGAGATCAGAAAATTCAAATCATAAACAAAAATTTCTAGCCGTGGGCAGGACTTGAACCTGCGATCTTGTTGCAGGTTCAAGTCTTGCTCACGGCTAGAAATTTTTGTTCATTTGAATTTGTGATGATACAACATAATACCGGCAGATTTTAATGCCTTATGTAATGATAAAGATGTTGTGTGGTGATGTAAAGGCCTAAGTCCAGCAGCGGACTAATACGGTCTGATGATTAAACCATATACCAATGAGTCTTTCTCCTTTCTCGTCTAATCTTCTCCTTTTCTCACTTTTAATTTGACCTCTAGTTAATTGCCACTCAAAGATATGGTGCTCGCACCAGGATCATCCTAGAAGTTGACAACTGGCTTCGGTCCTGTAAATTTTCTATTAGAATTCGATGTTATTTTTTAAAATGGTTTTTGTTTCACCATTTTTCTTTAGTTTGTCAAATACTGTCTAATTTCAGTCAGTCACCAAATTTTGTAGTTTTTCTCGACTTCCAAATCCTCACATTTTAACATTGATATCTCTAAGATTGATTTCAAGTCGCTCAATTTCCAAGACTTGCACCAAAACGAGTGGGGTATACACGAAACGGGTGGTTGTGTTGAGATATAGACGAATGTTGTGAGAAATTGTAGCTCTGGATTTGACACAGTATCCGTTTTCAACGTCATGTATAGCTCTTAGTCGGCAGGGTGTTTTGTAGATCTTAGTAGACACCTAAGCTTGCTTAATGGCTTCTTATAAGAATACAGTCTCGCTTTTATTCATTATAAATCTGGCAGATTCCATTGTCTTTCAAATCTTTAAGATTACCATACTATTCCAGAATATACCTAATTAATAGCCTCAGGCTGGTAAACTGTGATCCTTGGGGGTTTCGTCATCTGGTCCTACCATGACCTGGCCAAGCGTTTACACAACGAAGACTTTAACCGATGGACTAACTTTAAATCACGTTCATGACTAACATTCATAATGTTTGTATGTTATCTTTGGTACTACCCCACAGTCATAATTTTCTAAATTGATTTCCAAGTTTTTGTTAGCTATTGGTAGCAATTCTATCGTGAATAAATTTGACATTTTTAAAAGTAGTATCACCATCCTTTTCATAACTTTAGTATAAGATTACACTTGTCATATTTAAGTTTTAAAATACTCATTTGTAATCATGATACTTAAACGTCGTATGATTCTCGAAACACAATTCTAGAACGTTCTATTCATATCCAGCAGGTGTTTTAAGGAAATACAGTTGCATAATCTCCTTTATGTGTGTATGCTAACGAAGCAATCCCGAGCACGGACGGAGCTTTCAGTGGACGATTCCTGTGGAATACATCGCTTCAGGGATTTCGGCCGCTGTCTGCGAGAGAATTCAGATATTGATAGTTTAGTGATAGGTACGATACGAACATTATAGTCCTAAATAGGTATAAACAGTCCAATAGGAGAAGAATCGGTCGCAGGAAAAAGTCGTGGCTGCGTAACATCCGGGAATTAATATGTAAGTAATTTTCATATATAAGTATTATAATATTATATTTGTATATTTTTCCAATTTTTTAATTGTACACCACCACCATCCTCATCAAGCACACCACCACGGAAGACTGTCTGTATAGTTTCATATTTATTATAGGATAAGGACAGGCTGTCAATCAGCGCTGCGTGGGGCACTGCGCTCTACCAGCACTATGCTGAGCCTGCTGCCTAGTGCATGGAATTTTTGTTTGTTTTTGATTCACACTTCTATATGTATTTGTTTTTTTTTATGCAATAAATAATATTTGATTTGATTTGATTTGAATGGACTGGAATCGCGAGCGCCGCAGACCTGTTCCGCCTAGCGAGAGATAGGCACAAATATGAGCTGATTGTCAACCTTCACTAGTTGGAGAGGCAACTCCCAAGAAGAAGAAGTCCAATAGGGTTGCCTATAGCAGCTTTTACTTAGCTGTTACGGCCTTGTCAGTCAGGCAAGTCGAGGAGCTCGTAGTCCTGTTGCGAGTTTCGTTGAAAACGATCGTATAAGTTAAGCAACGTTGGGCGAGGTCAGGACCCGGGTAGGGGACCGCTAGTGACATATTCATCTGAGCCCCTCTAGCTGCAAAACTATACTCGCCACTCGCTGCTCGCCCACTCGTTTTATAGTTGTTAGCTTTACTCGCTACAGCGGTCGGACAACTGCCTTAGGCCACGTCAGAGGCCTGAATAACTCTGACAAATATGTTTGGTTACTAAACCACAGGAGAAAAGAAGTCAAAACAAATAATTGTGTACAATAACCAATGAAACTGGTTGTAATTGTAGTACGAATACTTATACAACTATTCTTTTCTTTCGATATAGGTGTCTGGATATATTAAGAATTAATAGATATACAAATTCCAAACGCGTACAATATTAATTTCATTGAACAAGTTAATCGTTTGACCGACTTCGTACACCATTAGGCCTTACCTCGACTCGCAGCGAACACAATGAGACGTCACTTTGTTACTAATCTAGAAACGTATCGGAACTTTGAGTCTGAAGTTCAGAAGTCGACTGCTGAAGCTTTGAACTTACTCATGGGGCAAAAGCTTTAATAATATAAAGTCTATATAACACAGAGAAAAGCATACATGTCTCATCACAGGCTGGTGCAGGAAAATCTGGAAATACAACAGAAACCAGATGCGGTTCATAATTGGGGCGCTAACGGGACATCAAGCAACGAACGACCTGTTGCATAGAATGGGATTAGCTGAATCTCCAACCTGCAGAGCCTGTGATAACAAAACGGAGTCCATGAACTGAATACTGTGTGAATGTGACTCACTGGCTAGGAAGCGAATGAGTCTCCTGGGGTCGGCCTATCCGGAACCAGAAGACTACAGGCTCCTTCCCATGAGCTGCATAGCGGACCTACTGAGTTATATCTTTAGGGAGGAGGAAGGAGCATAAACGAAAGGGAAGAGCACAAAAGATCCCAATGAGTCGAAGAAGTGCCGCCACATTGGCACCCAAACAGGATAAGATACATGTCTCATTAAGGTTGAGATATCTCAAGAATGTTCTACAGCGGCACCTTAATCCTTGAACCAAATTACCAATGGACGAGACTCACGCCCGTGCTTGCCTTTACCTCCCTCTGCCACATTTCGTCAAGGCAACAATTGACGCGAAACACGTGACGCTCGACAAGATCGGCAACGTTGCACAACAACGCGCGACGTTGTCAGCTGGCCCAGTTTGGCCTAGGCCAAGAATACGTATCCTCCTAGGATAAACTGGTATGGCATAGTCTAAACTAACTTCTCCTATTCGCTGTACGTATTCTTATTAGGATTAACTAGTTTCGCCTAGGCCAAACTATGTCATATCGGGGATCAGGCGAACCAGTTCGGCCTAGGCTATACCGGTTTATCCTATCGCGTATGGAAGAATTAGTTTACTCTAGGCCTAAATTAACATATACATAGGCACGTTAAATTGGTTAAGTAGGTACTTATTTTTTGGAAACCGTTAAAATTGATGCATCAATGGCAATAAAGGAAAAACCCCAAGACCGATTGATGTTGAGGAAATGAAATTTTTCTTTCATAAAAAATGTGAGTCCAAAGACTTTGCGTGTTCTAACCAAAGTATAGCCGGGGCAAGTTTAATAGGGTCTGACAGATTTCGACGCACTTTACCCGCTTTGCCCCAAGATTAATGATGCAAGGTGCTCCCCATCCATTACTTATGGGCGTCGGTATGTAAAGCTAATACCTACTTGGGAATGTGGTGGATTAAAAATTTATGCGAATTTTTTGGGTTAAGTAAATAAGCCTTTTCGGGTCAGCAACTATTTACTTCCACCGATTTATCGTAATAAACATTTCGTAAATAGCTTTTATAATAAAATTAATGATTAACTGTTTATTAAAACAACTAAAAATATAAACTAACTTACTTGTGGCTCGTGGAGTCCACGCGTGACCAAAGTGCTGGCCTGTATTTCGCCCAAAGGATCAGCCTAGCGATCCAGAGGGGAAATGCCGCCAGCATTTTGGGCACGTTGCCGGACAACGGCGATCGGTTGAACTATCTGTAATGCTAAGCCATTCAGATAGTTCAACCGACCTATTGTATATATAGTTTTTAGTTTAGTTTATATTTTCTAGGTTAATATTATAATAGTTATTTTTATTTTTTTATTGTTTTCGAAATAAATGATTGCTACAGATTTATTAAAAAAGCAAAAAACTTACTAAACTTACAATATTAAACTAAAAATAAAAGTATTTACTAAAATATAACTAAACTAAAACAAAACTATATGTACAAAATAGGTCGGTTGTACTATCTGAATGGCTTGCATTACAGATAGTTCAACCGATCCCCGTTGTCCAGCAGCGTGCCCAAAATGCACGTAAAATCATAAAATTAATTATATTGGAAAATATTATTTTTTAAGATTGGCGGCGCTAGTTGGCTCTATGAAGTCCCTAACCGACTGTTATGACCAGTCATACGTCAAAGTCATAAATTATAGCCACAAGGAAACCGAAGGCATAAGGTCCTGCGGCAATTATAATCTAACTATATTATTTTCGGGCAATTTACGCTCTCGGCTCATTTAGCAGCGTAATTACAGGGCTGTAATAAAAATGGGCTCTAATAAAACTGGTGCTCAGGGCCCAGTAATTTCGGTCATCAAAAAAATGATGGTGCCGAAGAAAAAAGGTTTTTATTCGCGTTATCTGGAAAGTTGGTGAAATGGACGACGCAAAATATGCGGTGTTGAGAGAGATTTGAAAGGATTGTTGCTATATTTGTAATGCTTTCAGATTTCTTATAGGACCTATTAAAGTCCTATAGGAGCCTCAGGCCAATAGTGAACAATAGTAAGTCAGTTTTGAGTGTGAACTGTCAAAATTGTATGAAATAACAATGCCAGATTCTGCCCCACCATCAACCGCAAGTTGTAGGTACAAGATAACGAATAAATGTAAAAATTACTCCGTTTTTTAATAAAATTATTGGTTTAAAACAAAGTCTTGTACATCTAACGAGTCGAAAAAAACAGCCTAATTAAGAATTCAGAAAATAGTAAGAAATCGAAGCGAATTATTCATTGTTTTTGTTATTCTATAGGAGTTGCGAGAGTAGTAGAATATGGTACTGATTATGATTATGCAATATGAAACCTCTAATAAGTCCCCAACAAAATGATAGGTACAGCTTAAATGGTCACGTAGTTTTGTAGGTGGGGCAAAGCTCCATTGAAATGTGGCAATGTCTTTTTAATTTTTAATTCCGTGGTCAAAAGTCGAGACGAATCTAATGGCAGCTCTTACACCCAAAGCACTTCTTGCGGTACTTAGATATAATAATAATAATAATAATAACTTTATGACCACAGGAACCACCTACCTGCTCCATAGTGTACCGGTCATACCGGAATTACAATAGAAAATACTTCATTTAATTTTCTTTTTAGTTCACAACATTAAAGCTTTCATATTTCCACCTTGTCTACCGAAAAGCTACTGAATTTTCTTCGGTTTTGCATTCTTACATGTACCTAGGTAGGATTTCCCGCCGTTCAGTTTTATAATGGAATGTTCCATATAGGTAAAATTTATTATTTTGGATTATTAGGTAGGAGTTATTTAAATGTTATTCATTTAATTCTGAGATTTTATTAGGGAATAAATCACCCTGTAGTATAAAGCCTACCACGTGTAATTTCAATAGGAAGTCAATACAACGAGATTCGACTTTAGTGTAGTAGGAATAAAACCTAGTTGCCGATAAGTGAGTTAAGCCTAATTAGGAGCGTTTTTGCATAGAGATCACGCCACAACGACACAGGTGTTCATGCGACAGGCAGGCGCCAGTGGTCGATCGTATGATTTTCATTCAATTTTCATAGGACTTTGATTTACTATACCCAAGGCCTATAGTAGCGTAGCATTTAATGTTAGTTACGTCTAATTAGGAACTATTTCAGAAAGTCACGCCACTTCGCACAGGTGGCTGGTGCGACAGACCGGCGCCGAAAAGAAGGGGATGAGAGGTGAAGAGAGGAGGCGAAGCAGCGCCTGCTTAAATAGACATGACCGAGCGTGGCAGGGGCTTCTTCTTTGGATCGCGGAACCGCTGCCGGACGTACGTGCGATCTTAGCTTAGTTTGGCGCGCAATTTGTTGTGCAGTAGTAGTCTCTCTTAATTTTAAACTTCTTTCTATTGAAGTTTAATTTGTGTATTCTATTTATTTATTATATTCCCCCGTAGGGCCCCTTAGGTCAAACTCTTCCTATTTCCACTACCTTATACCCTTTTTCCTGACCACAATTCCTCCTAAACCAACCAGCCCGATACAGGACAAGACCCCTTTATCCTGTGTTAGTATTATAACAATCTTGCTTGAGTCTGAGTGAGAGTGTCGGGTAAACCTAATTCCTATACATTCCCTTGTTCCAACCGCTTGAAATCCCAGCGATTTCAAGTGAAGAAAAGTCTTTATTATTTGTGTACGTATTTATTATATCATTTAATCTTTATTATTCATTCCGTAGCATTAATTCCCCTACGGCTGAGCGGACGTGAGTAAGGTTTAAATATTTGTTACTAATCATATTTTATTACAGCTATTCTCCGTGTTGGGTAAGTGCTACTATTGTCTTGCTTTGTGTGTACATTTTAATGTTTCATTATTTTTATCACTGTTTTGTGGGTAATTGAGATTCGTACTTAGGGTTGTCATAGCATATTTTCTTAGTAGCTTCATCTCGACATGAGAGACCCGTCATACACGAAATCAATATCACTATATGTCTGAACCTTTATAACTTGGGACCTCTAAGAGGACCGCTTACAAGACGTAAATGGTTCGGACCACCATTCATAACAGCACACAATCAATTACTCAAAATCCAATTACACAAGATCCATCGAGGTCTTTTTCGTACAGAGACGCCACACCACATGCTGTATGTGTCGCCCATGGAGAGTAGTTTGTAAGAGAACATACGTATTGATGAGTGAGTCTTACGTTCTTTGTCGAGTCTGGAGGAAGCAGGTGGCCTGGTGCCAAACATTAGCGTAAGATTCCTCTACCCCCTTAACTGTCTACGGGTCGCGGCGACCTCCTTGGACGAAATAATGAACTAAGACAGACTCAGGGATGCGAGCGATCTAAGCGTATTTTGTAGGGAAAGAACATACGTATTGATGTGTGAGTTTTATTCATTCTCTAGTCTGAAGGAAGCAGGTGGCCTGGTGCCAAACATTAGCGTAAGATCCCTCTACCCCCTTAACTGTCTACGGGTCGCGGCGACCTTCTTGGACGAAAGAATGAACTAAAACAGACTCATGGATGCGAGTAGTGAACCGGAGCAACTCTTGTTGGCAGGCACAGTGTTAACAAATTATTTTAATAAGATAAGTGTCAACTAACCCTAAGGCCGACCTAGAGATTTGCACTGTTTGACTATCATGCTTATGCGAAATGTGTTGGCAACCCTATGAACGGATAGTTGATTTAATTATTTCACTTCTTGAATAGTAAGTACACTTCTTTCATCTGGTATTTCTCTTGTGTGTGTATTTATTATGTGCCTATTCTATAATATTCCTTGACTGACATTTGACTGTTGATGAGTTTATTCATATATTTTCTTGTATTGTGTTTATTGTTGTATACTTGTGTATTCAAACCGCTTAGGCAATTAAGGCGTAATATTAAGGGTGGCGGGACGCAAAGCGAACCTACCCCAAACATAGATTGAATTGTGGCCTAGCACTATATTGGCCTAAAGTTAATAATCATCGGGTTCGAACCCTGATTCATGCTAACGTAACTCTGGGTTGATTGAGACATATTCTCTGATATTATCACGGGTAAGCTATTCTAAACGATGTGACTTGCTGGTGGTTTTATTGGAGCACGCAGTTACACTATACCCGCAGCTATCAAATTTTCCCCACACTGCACACCGAATTGGCTGTGTAGAACATCGCTTGGCCGGTGTTGGTTAAAATCTATGCAGTTGGTGTTGTAAAATTACCTAAGTAAATATTATTTCTCTACATATTGGCGCTCCCTCTCATACATGCTTTCGAAGCATTATCGGTGGAAGTTAGTTTGGACATAGAGTTATTTAACCAGCGGGTCCACAGCCTGCCCGTTTGTAACTCCATGGTATCGTTGCTAACCGATGCTAATAATGTGAACAGGAGATAGTCTAGGGAATGCGGTATTCTGGGACTATCTCTATACTCTACACGCAGCTCGCAAATTTTCCCTACACTATACACCGATAGGGATACACACACAGCAGTGAGAAAAGTGCCAATATGAGCCTTATTAGACCAACTATACTGGGACTCACGACCCCTGGTATTAATGGTCTATGGTGGCATCGCGGAGTTTAATGGGTTACAATACCAGACGTAGTATGGGTTGAGACTGACATTCGGTGATAGCGGAGGCGAGGTAATACACAGCTTATTCAACCTTCAACCTTCATTCACCAAACTCATTTAGGCCAGGGTTATTTTGGTAATGAGGATGTGGATTCAACCCACTAGTACGGCAAGCTGCTGGGCTTTAGTTTAAATCTATTCCCTTCAATAATCCTCCTAACAATCATTCTCCCATCTTTCTGAACTTCCTACCAACTCCTTTCTGAAAGCATATAAATGCTTATTAAATGTAGCTTATGATTTATTTATGCACAATCACTTCGGTCTGTCTTATTCTTACCGTTACTAAAATTCATTCTATTCTTATTTTATTCCTACAGGAAATATAAAAGGTATTGAACCTACCTTTTATTTTGTGGAAGGGTATTGAACCTACCCTTTCAGTTGTGGAAAGGTATTGAACCTACCTTTCCAGTTGCAAGGTATTGAACCTACCTTTTCAGTTGTACAAGGTATTGAACCTACCTTTGTACGCACAATGTGCAAATACTTCTATCAGTAACTGGGCACTCCAGAAACCACTAGAATGAATCTAGTAACATTAAGAACTTCAATGAGAGGGACTGAAAGATTATTAGTTTTGCGAAATAGCAACTTTTAACATCAGATTCCTCTCCATCATCCTTTCCTGAGGAGACTCGCATTCTGGTTGGAGTCTATCCCCTCGTGGCGTGGTGTGGAGCCAGGGGGGTGAAAACATTTTTTTTTAGAGGTTAATCTCTTACAGGAAATGTTCTCACGTCTAACAGTAATTTCTTACAGAGATTCTGATGTCCGAGTAATATTCTTACTTCCATCCAGGGTTCCAAACCAATAAATTGTGTTCTCTTCCATTATTTACCATTAATATAGTTTTCCTGTAATTCCCTTTCTTTTGTGTAAATCTTATCTTGAAGTCGATATTAACCTATTTTTCTGTTGCAGGAATACTCCGTTACGGTATTTATATTAGTTGTAAGAACCTCTCTCGATTCTAATTATTTATTTTCATTTTCAATATAAATGTATAAGTTCTTTTGATTTAAAGATTTCATAGGGTTAACTCATAGTCACGGTAGTTCTGTAGGTATATTGTTGCGTTTTAGTATTGTATTCAGGCCTTGGGTATGGTCAATAAGTATGTCAGAAGGTAGGTAGCTAATTAACTTCAACTTCAAATTCGTTTATCTGTAAATAATCTAATTTAATTCTAATTTTAATTAATAACCTTTTATACTTCTATATAGGGACGTTATTTCGAACTTAAGTAACTTCTTAATAGTTGTCAGTACGCTCATTTAGATTTAAGATAACTTAAGCGTAAGTTTTATTAATCGTGCTAGTAATAAGTCTAGTAGTTTTGTATGTTAGGTTATCGCAATAAATATTTTCTTTTCGTTATAAACCTGTTATGCTTTAATTTATATTCATCTACCTGATCTCCTCTGAACCCTTGAAGATTCTGTGTGTTACTACATTAGGAAATAACAACGTAGGGTTAGACGATCACATTTTGGCCTTATTAATTTCTAGTAATTTAATATTCTATTATCCTTAATTTTGCTTTAATTATGATTTAATATTAGTTCCAATTTACTTTATTTCAATAAGCTTAATATTTTACATAGTAGTATAAAGTCAATTGAGTAGGTACACATAGCTTTAATTGTAAGGAAGTTAGTAAGAGCTTTGGTAAGTATCTTTTAAGCTTAATAATTTTGTAGGTTTATCTAGCTTTCACGTAGGGGTTCCAGAGCTGGTGCTTTTCGTAAGTATTTAGGTAGGTCTCTCCGTAGCTTTTTGTAGGTTTTCACCCCTTCAGGGTTGCGTAGGCTTTTCGTAGAGTCTTGGTGGGGTGTGTAGACGCGCGTAGCTTTTTAGGGCGGGTTGGGATCGTCACAATATGGTGCCTAAATTCCCAGGATCTGTATATATCTATGTATAACGTATATTATATTGTGTATTTATGTATATTATTATGTATTTATGTATATCTTAAAGTGGACTTCGGTCCACAATATGTTTCCGTGTAAACAAATGAGGGGTTCAAGAGATCAGTTGTGGATGGATTGAATTGATGCATTACAGGTTTTACTAGGTTAAATTACAGGTTTATTAGGTTAAATTACAGGTTTACTAGATTAAATTCACGCGTTAATAATAGTCTTAATAAACTAGGTACGTAAAATTACATTTTGTTAGGATTTTAGGAAACTTAAGGAATCGGGGGTGCGTTAGGGTTATGAGGCTAAAGGGCTAAGGTTAGTCGTAACTCGTAAATAGTACTAGGTAATGTTAGGTGAATAATATAGGGTCTAGGCAGCGAAGTTGGTTACGTAGGAAGCACAAGTAGCGATGAATGTGGAGAAGGTGTTATGTCATCATCGCAGTAGACGGAATTCCGTCAGCGCTTTCAGCACTATGGCAGACATGAGTTTATGTATTGGTATTTATTCGCTTGCATTGCGTAGGTTTATTCAGGTAATTCTGTCATTTTGTCATGGTAATCACAGGAACTGGGGGGTGTTAGGACTGTACTAAATGGGGGGTGTCGGGACTGTAGGATATGGAGTGTTCTCTATTTAATATTCTAGGAAAAATATTTTTCCGAATATGTTTTGGTCCCCTAGTTACTTCTGATACTTAGGTTAAGTCTGATAATGTGTAGGTTGTAGTTAACCGGTTGCAGATAGGAAGGGTAATGTTTTCGAATGTGTGTGTCGATTCCCTCGTAACTTCTTGTAGACTAAATGTTTTGCTTTGGTCGGATAAATGCGTAGGGTCATTAACCGACTGCAGATAGAAGGTATAATGTTTTCGAACGTAGGTATGTATTTGACTCGCAACTTCTTGTAGACTAAAGGTCTTCACTTGCTCGGATAATGTGTAGGCCATTATCCGACTGCAGAAAGGAGTAGGGTAATGTTTTCGAATTTCTGTATGTCTGTCCTCTTGTAACTTGTATAACTATGTTAATTTGTCAATTGTTAACAGACTACCGACAGTAGAAGGGTTCTCAGAATATGTCTCTTTGCGATTCCTGTAGGTTTAATTGCTAGTGTATTTTGATGTGTGATGTATTATTACATTAGGTTTGATCAAGAGATTTCTGTAGGATACATGGGTACCGAGCTACCTAGCCGTGGGGGTGAGACCCCCTCCCTTAATAACTGTCACTTGTATGTAGTTTAGATGCGGTTAAAAGTGATACTCACTAGTTACTCATATAGGTTAGGTACTTAAGTATGTCGGTCCGTTTGTCACTTCTAGTAGGTCTTGGAAAAATAGAAATCAGGATGGCAGCAGATGGATATCCATCGTCGCTGCCTACCACCATGTGAGGCTGGCGTGAATATTGTATGTGTGTAAATAGTGTATGTAGGATTCTAAGTTGCTTGAGAGTTTCTCAAAATGAGCGGCTACACAGGCCGGGGGTGAGGCCGGCCGTGTATTTAAAAGGGAGTTAGCCGTAAACTTAGGTTAACTTCATTGATCTTTAAACCACGCGTAGTCCTTTTTACATTTTGATAAAACCCGATAGGTAGGTAGGATAGGAACCGTGGTTAGATTTGAATCGTGCAATTATTTTAATTCGCATTTATAGCTAATATATTACGTATTTACTTTAGGAATACTAGGTAGGTTCGTCTGTCTGTCTGTTTCATGTTTTCTCTGTGTATGCGGAAGCTGAAGTCAAAATGTGTTGTTGCTTGTTAGCCATAAATCTGGGTTAACCTCATTTCTGTTACTTTGTTCTGACACTTTCACATTTCCATAAAAGCAGTTTTATGTTTAGGAATAGCATTGTTTTAGGAATAGCTTACTAGGTAGGTAGGTGCGTTCATCATATCTGTCTGCGGAGATGGCGGCAGGTTGTGTTGTTAGTCATAAACTTGTTCATCACTTTCTTACATCGAGAAATTATGTCTAGCATTGTTTTAGGAATAGCACTAGGTAGGTAGACTATAAAATCCATTAGGATCTTATTTTAACCCGTGGGTTAACGTTAAGCCGCGGTTATGTCTAGCGTTGTTTAGGAATAGCACTAGGCAGGTAGACTATAAATTCCATTAGAATATTATTTTAACCCGTGGGTTAACGTTTAAGCCGCGTTTATGTATAGCGTTGTTTTAGGAATAGCACTAGGTAGGTAGACTATAAAATCCATTAGGATCTTATTTTAACCCGTGGGTTAACGTTAAGCCGCGGTTATGTTTAGCATTGTTTTAGGAATAGCTCTAGGTAGGTAGACTATAAAATCCATTAGGATCTTATTTTAACCCGTGGGTTAACGTTAAGCCGCGGTTATGTTTAGCATTGTTTTAGGAATAGCACTAGGTAGGTAGACTATAAAATCCATTAGGATCTTATTTTAACCCGTGGGTTAACGTTAAGCCGCGTTTAGGAATAGCATTGTTTTAGGAATAGCACTAGGCAGGTAGACTATAAAATCCATTAGGATATTATTTTAACCCGTGGTTTAACGTTAAGCCGCGTTTATGTCTAGCGTTGTTTTAGGAATGGCACTAGGCAGGTAGACTATAAAATCCATTAGGACTATGTTTTGAACCATGGGTTGACTTTAAGTCACGTTTATGTCTAACACCGTTTTAGGGGTATTAGGTAGATATGTCCATCGTCGCTGTCTAGGTACCGCTACGGGAAACAAGTTTAAGTTTATGTATGTGGGTAGGTAGATATTTGAGCGCGTGCGCCGCGGTTAAGCTATCGTTTTATCCATTACCTTCCATTTTCAGATGTACGTTTAAATTGTTTTGACTCTGATTGTTGGTAGGTTTGGTTAATAATTAGAGATTCCTAGTCGAGGTGCGATTTGCGAGCACGCGTTGACATCGATCGTTCAAGTTATGCAACGTTGGACAAGTCTGTATTTGAATGGGTGACCGTTAGGATTTAATTCGTTAGAAAAAAAATGATTGGTTGTTTTGTCACTAGGTATTTGGCTGAGTAATGACAAGGATCGTTCCAGTTAAGCTAGGGTTTGAATAAGTAGTTATTTAATTTGGGTTATGTTATTAGCACTTGTTGACACTAATCGTTCCGGTTAAGCAATTGTCAGCGAGGTCTGGACTTGGATAGGTTTACCGCTAGGTTTTTGTTTGTTATTAATTTGTCTAATTGTTGAGGATTGTTCCCTTTTATTTTGTTGTTGTTGTTTCAGTTGAAATATATATACGCATAATGCTTCGGTTTTAAAGTTCGTCTGTACTCTGTGCTACGTTAAGATAAGTTATTTTTGGTTGCAGTCTAGTAGGATAGGTACGGACTGACCTGGATGTCGAACCCGGGCCTCCGTGACCTTAGTTGTTAGCATATTGGTTTTTTAGGTACTTATCTTATTGCTAAATTATTCGAATTTATGTAGTGTTGGGCGGCCCATCCAGATAGACGGAAGATCTGCGAGGGGCCACTGTCACTTTGAAGTCTTGTTGTGTAGCGTGTCTATGTCCAGCAGTGGAGTACTTGTGATAATGTCGATAAAATTAACCTAGCTAAACGTTATGCGCTCGCGCAGTAGGTAGGATTTTCAACAGACCTCATATTTTTCTTTGTTATAGATAGATGTGTAACTGCACTTGTATTAGGTAGGTAGTTGTGCGTGTATCACCACAGGTGGAGCTAGCGTCGCCGTTATCGTTAGTTGTGTGGATATAAACACAGGTGGAGCTAGCGTTGTCGTGTCATTTTTTATTAACAGCGCCATCTATCGGCCTTGGTAAATAGTTTTAGGTTTGTTACCAAGTAGCAGACTTTGCAGACGTCGTGGGTTGTTCGATTGTCGATGTTTAATTGAATTGTAGCAGTTGAGTAAGGTGTTACTTCGATTGTCGTTAGGGTAGTTCTAATTATTTAAACTTGTATTTGGTTGTATGGTTCTTATGACCTTTACCTATCTCCTGAAGTCGAAAACAATGTTGTCGTTTTTGATCGGTGTTAACAGATTGGCGAATTAGTTACAAATTCAGGTGAAATTTTATAGATAGTATATTTATTAGATTCCTCGGAATTGTTCAGGTTTAATTATACTAATTGTAGTGCGTTCAGACATGCAGTGGACAGTCTGATGCTTGTTGTAGGCGTGTTGGTTTTACAGCAACACATTGTTTCTTAGGTTTCCAATTGAGTATGTTTAATAGGGAGGTTTTTTAGAGTTCAAATTCGGTGAGTCGTTCAGTGGCTCAACATAATCGTTCGATTTCTTAGCTTCGATAAACAAGCTTAGGATAGTATTTATTATCGTGTAGACTTTTTTTTATCGACGTCGCGTCTGTTGTCATTCTGTACGTTTAGGAAATGATAGACGAGAAGTAGGTATAGTGTATGCATAGGGCCGGATGCGAACTAAGCAGTGAATTGTAATTAGCAGTAGAAAGATAATATCTTTCATCGTATTATGTGTAGGTATTGTGATAGGCTGGGAGGTAGCTTATTGTTACGTTAAGTGTTGAATTCTACTTAGAATTCTATTAAGAAGTATTTTCCTTGAATGGTTGGATAATCAAGCCTCAGATATTATAGATAATAACTTCGGTTAATTCTCCAGGGGGTGGTGTACCGGTCATACCGGAATTACAATAGAAAATACTTCATTTAATTTTCTTTTTAGTTCACAACATTAAAGCTTTCATATTTCCACCTTGTCTACCGAAAAGCTACTGAATTTTCTTCGGTTTTGCATTCTTACATGTACCTAGGTAGGATTTCCCGCCGTTCAGTTTTATAATGGAATGTTCCATATAGGTAAAATTTATTATTTTGGATTATTAGGTAGGAGTTATTTAAATGTTATTCATTTAATTCTGAGATTTTATTAGGGAATAAATCACCCTGTAGTATAAAGCCTACCACGTGTAATTTCAATAGGAAGTCAATACAACGAGATTCGACTTTAGTGTAGTAGGAATAAAACCTAGTTGCCGATAAGTGAGTTAAGCCTAATTAGGAGCGTTTTTGCATAGAGATCACGCCACAACGACACAGGTGTTCATGCGACAGGCAGGCGCCAGTGGTCGATCGTATGATTTTCATTCAATTTTCATAGGACTTTGATTTACTATACCCAAGGCCTATAGTAGCGTAGCATTTAATGTTAGTTACGTCTAATTAGGAACTATTTCAGAAAGTCACGCCACTTCGCACAGGTGGCTGGTGCGACAGACCGGCGCCGAAAAGAAGGGGATGAGAGGTGAAGAGAGGAGGCGAAGCAGCGCCTGCTTAAATAGACATGACCGAGCGTGGCAGGGGCTTCTTCTTTGGATCGCGGAACCGCTGCCGGACGTACGTGCGATCTTAGCTTAGTTTGGCGCGCAATTTGTTGTGCAGTAGTAGTCTCTCTTAATTTTAAACTTCTTTCTATTGAAGTTTAATTTGTGTATTCTATTTATTTATTATATTCCCCCGTAGGGCCCCTTAGGTCAAACTCTTCCTATTTCCACTACCTTATACCCTTTTTCCTGACCACAATTCCTCCTAAACCAACCAGCCCGATACAGGACAAGACCCCTTTATCCTGTGTTAGTATTATAACAATCTTGCTTGAGTCTGAGTGAGAGTGTCGGGTAAACCTAATTCCTATACATTCCCTTGTTCCAACCGCTTGAAATCCCAGCGATTTCAAGTGAAGAAAAGTCTTTATTATTTGTGTACGTATTTATTATATCATTTAATCTTTATTATTCATTCCGTAGCATTAATTCCCCTACGGCTGAGCGGACGTGAGTAAGGTTTAAATATTTGTTACTAATCATATTTTATTACAGCTATTCTCCGTGTTGGGTAAGTGCTACTATTGTCTTGCTTTGTGTGTACATTTTAATGTTTCATTATTTTTATCACTGTTTTGTGGGTAATTGAGATTCGTACTTAGGGTTGTCATAGCATATTTTCTTAGTAGCTTCATCTCGACATGAGAGACCCGTCATACACGAAATCAATATCACTATATGTCTGAACCTTTATAACTTGGGACCTCTAAGAGGACCGCTTACAAGACGTAAATGGTTCGGACCACCATTCATAACAGCACACAATCAATTACTCAAAATCCAATTACACAAGATCCATCGAGGTCTTTTTCGTACAGAGACGCCACACCACATGCTGTATGTGTCGCCCATGGAGAGTAGTTTGTAAGAGAACATACGTATTGATGAGTGAGTCTTACGTTCTTTGTCGAGTCTGGAGGAAGCAGGTGGCCTGGTGCCAAACATTAGCGTAAGATTCCTCTACCCCCTTAACTGTCTACGGGTCGCGGCGACCTCCTTGGACGAAATAATGAACTAAGACAGACTCAGGGATGCGAGCGATCTAAGCGTATTTTGTAGGGAAAGAACATACGTATTGATGTGTGAGTTTTATTCATTCTCTAGTCTGAAGGAAGCAGGTGGCCTGGTGCCAAACATTAGCGTAAGATCCCTCTACCCCCTTAACTGTCTACGGGTCGCGGCGACCTTCTTGGACGAAAGAATGAACTAAAACAGACTCATGGATGCGAGTAGTGAACCGGAGCAACTCTTGTTGGCAGGCACAGTGTTAACAAATTATTTTAATAAGATAAGTGTCAACTAACCCTAAGGCCGACCTAGAGATTTGCACTGTTTGACTATCATGCTTATGCGAAATGTGTTGGCAACCCTATGAACGGATAGTTGATTTAATTATTTCACTTCTTGAATAGTAAGTACACTTCTTTCATCTGGTATTTCTCTTGTGTGTGTATTTATTATGTGCCTATTCTATAATATTCCTTGACTGACATTTGACTGTTGATGAGTTTATTCATATATTTTCTTGTATTGTGTTTATTGTTGTATACTTGTGTATTCAAACCGCTTAGGCAATTAAGGCGTAATATTAAGGGTGGCGGGACGCAAAGCGAACCTACCCCAAACATAGATTGAATTGTGGCCTAGCACTATATTGGCCTAAAGTTAATAATCATCGGGTTCGAACCCTGATTCATGCTAACGTAACTCTGGGTTGATTGAGACATATTCTCTGATATTATCACGGGTAAGCTATTCTAAACGATGTGACTTGCTGGTGGTTTTATTGGAGCACGCAGTTACACTATACCCGCAGCTATCAAATTTTCCCCACACTGCACACCGAATTGGCTGTGTAGAACATCGCTTGGCCGGTGTTGGTTAAAATCTATGCAGTTGGTGTTGTAAAATTACCTAAGTAAATATTATTTCTCTACATATTGGCGCTCCCTCTCATACACGCTTTCGAAGCATTATCGGTGGAAGTTAGTTTGGACATAGAGTTATTTAACCAGCGGGTCCACAGCCTGCCCGTTTGTAACTCCATGGTATCGTTGCTAACCGATGCTAATAATGTGAACAGGAGATAGTCTAGGGAATGCGGTATTCTGGGACTATCTCTATACTCTACACGCAGCTCGCAAATTTTCCCTACACTATACACCGATAGGGATACACACACAGCAGTGAGAAAAGTGCCAATATGAGCCTTATTAGACCAACTATACTGGGACTCACGACCCCTGGTATTAATGGTCTATGGTGGCATCGCGGAGTTTAATGGGTTACAATACCAGACGTAGTATGGGTTGAGACTGACATTCGGTGATAGCGGAGGCGAGGTAATACACAGCTTATTCAACCTTCAACCTTCATTCACCAAACTCATTTAGGCCAGGGTTATTTTGGTAATGAGGATGTGGATTCAACCCACTAGTACGGCAAGCTGCTGGGCTTTAGTTTAAATCTATTCCCTTCAATAATCCTCCTAACAATCATTCTCCCATCTTTCTGAACTTCCTACCAACTCCTTTCTGAAAGCATATAAATGCTTATTAAATGTAGCTTATGATTTATTTATGCACAATCACTTCGGTCTGTCTTATTCTTACCGTTACTAAAATTCATTCTATTCTTATTTTATTCCTACAGGAAATATAAAAGGTATTGAACCTACCTTTTATTTTGTGGAAGGGTATTGAACCTACCCTTTCAGTTGTGGAAAGGTATTGAACCTACCTTTCCAGTTGCAAGGTATTGAACCTACCTTTTCAGTTGTACAAGGTATTGAACCTACCTTTGTACGCACAATGTGCAAATACTTCTATCAGTAACTGGGCACTCCAGAAACCACTAGAATGAATCTAGTAACATTAAGAACTTCAATGAGAGGGACTGAAAGATTATTAGTTTTGCGAAATAGCAACTTTTAACATCAGATTCCTCTCCATCATCCTTTCCTGAGGAGACTCGCATTCTGGTTGGAGTCTATCCCCTCGTGGCGTGGTGTGGAGCCAGGGGGGTGAAAACATTTTTTTTTAGAGGTTAATCTCTTACAGGAAATGTTCTCACGTCTAACAGTAATTTCTTACAGAGATTCTGATGTCCGAGTAATATTCTTACTTCCATCCAGGGTTCCAAACCAATAAATTGTGTTCTCTTCCATTATTTACCATTAATATAGTTTTCCTGTAATTCCCTTTCTTTTGTGTAAATCTTATCTTGAAGTCGATATTAACCTATTTTTCTGTTGCAGGAATACTCCGTTACGGTATTTATATTAGTTGTAAGAACCTCTCTCGATTCTAATTATTTATTTTCATTTTCAATATAAATGTATAAGTTCTTTTGATTTAAAGATTTCATAGGGTTAACTCATAGTCACGGTAGTTCTGTAGGTATATTGTTGCGTTTTAGTATTGTATTCAGGCCTTGGGTATGGTCAATAAGTATGTCAGAAGGTAGGTAGCTAATTAACTTCAACTTCAAATTCGTTTATCTGTAAATAATCTAATTTAATTCTAATTTTAATTAATAACCTTTTATACTTCTATATAGGGACGTTATTTCGAACTTAAGTAACTTCTTAATAGTTGTCAGTACGCTCATTTAGATTTAAGATAACTTAAGCGTAAGTTTTATTAATCGTGCTAGTAATAAGTCTAGTAGTTTTGTATGTTAGGTTATCGCAATAAATATTTTCTTTTCGTTATAAACCTGTTATGCTTTAATTTATATTCATCTACCTGATCTCCTCTGAACCCTTGAAGATTCTGTGTGTTACTACATTAGGAAATAACAACGTAGGGTTAGACGATCACATTTTGGCCTTATTAATTTCTAGTAATTTAATATTCTATTATCCTTAATTTTGCTTTAATTATGATTTAATATTAGTTCCAATTTACTTTATTTCAATAAGCTTAATATTTTACATAGTAGTATAAAGTCAATTGAGTAGGTACACATAGCTTTAATTGTAAGGAAGTTAGTAAGAGCTTTGGTAAGTATCTTTTAAGCTTAATAATTTTGTAGGTTTATCTAGCTTTCACGTAGGGGTTCCAGAGCTGGTGCTTTTCGTAAGTATTTAGGTAGGTCTCTCCGTAGCTTTTTGTAGGTTTTCACCCCTTCAGGGTTGCGTAGGCTTTTCGTAGAGTCTTGGTGGGGTGTGTAGACGCGCGTAGCTTTTTAGGGCGGGTTGGGATCGTCACAATAAGACCGGAAGTACCACGGATCCTAAAAACTATCGACCCATTACATGCTTACCTACCATCTATAAGCTCCTTACATCAGTTCTGAGATCAAAAATAACAGCACATATAGTTGCAAATAATATCTTGGCCCCCTCTCAGAACGGATGTAGGGCTGGGTCCCGTGGTACGAAGGAGCTCCTCCTCATCGACATGGCCATTTGCCAACAGGTTCGTCGAGTCAGAAAGAATTTATCTGCCGCCTGGATTGACTACAAGAAGGCCTATGATTCGGTGCCCCATTCATGGCTACGGAGGATACTGGAGTTGTATAAAGTAGATACAACTCTATGTGACTTCCTTAGCTCATGCATGGGGCAGTGGACCACAGTCCTTCGGAAACCAGACGGTGGTGATCTTTCTGACTCGGGTGACCCTATAAGGATTGAGCGAGGCATTTTTCAGGGCGACAGTCTGAGTCCGTTGTGGTTTTGCCTAGCCCTCAATCCTCTAAGTACTTTACTTAGGGATTCAGGGCTAGGTTACCGACTTCGGAGAGAGGGTGAGTCCATTTCACATTTGTTGTACATGGATGACCTCAAGTTGTTTGCTCCGAATAAACCAGACCTGATGACGCTGCTGAAAATAACTAAAGATTTCAGCAACGACATCAATATGGAGTTCGGGACGGACAAGTGTGCGGTTATCCATGTACAACGAGGTAGAGTTGTAAATTCTGACGATTTGCAACTCTCAGAAGAAATGTCACTCAGGTCTCTCTCTGAAGTCGAAACATACAAATACCTTGGTATGTCGGAGGCCTTAGGTATAGCTGATAGGGACATAAAACAATCGGTGAAGGAGCGCTTCTTTAACCGCTTGACAAAGGTACTGAAAAGTCTGCTGTCAGGTGGTAACAAGGTGCGCGCCTTTGACGGTTGGGTTATGCCCCTACTCACATACACCTTTGACATACTAAGGTGGACTCAGACCGAATTGGACGCCCTGGATAGAAGAGTCCGTCGACTGCTGACGACATATCGCATGCTACACCCACGATCATCTGTTATGAGATTGTACATCCCACGGAAGTGTGGGGGTCGTGGCTTTCTAAACGCCAAGAACCTACACAACCGTGAGGTGTGCAATCTCAGGGAGTACTTCCTAAACACAGATTGTGGGATGCATCGCGATGTCGTAGCAGTGGACAGGGGTCTCACGCCGCTCTCCTTGGCGAACGCGAACTGGCGCAAACCACCGGTGCTCAGCACTCAGGACCGCATGGACGTATGGAGGGGCAAGGAGCTACACGGACGGTTCTACCGGGCTCTCATGGGGCCCGACGTAGACCTATTACCATCTGTATCCTGGCTACGCTTCGGTGACCTTTTTGGGGAAACCGAGGGTTTTGTCTGTGCAATTATGGACGAAGTTATCAAGACGAACAACTACCGGAAGTATATCCTGAAGGACGGTACGGTCGACATATGTCGAGCATGCCACCGTCCCGGAGAGTCACTCAGGCATATAGTTTCCGGTTGTTCTCATCTTGCTAACGGCGAGTATTTGCACAGACATAATCAAGTAGCCAGGATAGTCCACCAGCAACTTGCCCTTAAATACGGTCTTGTCAGTACTGAGGTGCCGTACTATCAGTACGCACCAGCGCCAGTTCTCGAAAATGGCCGTGCCACGCTCTACTGGGATCGGTCTATCATCACGGACAGGACTATTGTCGCCAATAGACCTGACATCGTGCTGATAGACCGATTGTCGCGTCGGGCAATTCTGGTTGACGTCACCATCCCCCATGATGAGAATCTCGTGAAGGCCGAAAAGGAAAAGCTAAGTAAATACTTAGACTTGGCTCACGAGATTACCGCCATGTGGGATGTGGACTCAACCATAATTGTTCCGATAGTCGTAACCGTGAACGGTTTAATAGCGAAGAGTCTCGACCAACACCTTAAGAGACTCTCGCTAGACAGTTGGGTCAAGAGCCGGATGCAGAAGGCAGTGCTGCTGGACACGGCACGCATTGTGAGGAGGTTCCTCACTCTGGGATCCTAACCTCCGGCAGCTTGGATGCGCATGCATCCCGCTGCCGGTGGGTGGCTATTTTTTATATTTATATATTTTTCTATTGTTTTTTATATTGAAATGTATAAATATATTAAATAAGAGTTAAAATAAATAGAGTGAATAATAATAATAATATATAATAACGTTTATTTGTTTCAAATCTTATAGCCTATTTACATTGGTACCTATACATTTGAGTTGTAATACAATTTGAGGCCGTAGGTCTCACTATCCTGGTGCGGCTGGTATTTAAAAAAGGAAGATCCTGTACTATAAATACCAGCCCCCTTCCTTGTTGGAATCTATTTAGCCAGTGTCCTTAGGTATAAATGGTGAACAATAAATATGTAAAACAAAAAACAAAAACCGAAAATTTAAAGCTACAATAATTCAAAGTTATACATTTTTGAATAGGTTATATTACTATGGTGAATGATCTAGTTTAAACCATTAAGGATATAATAATAATCTTATTAATTAGTAGTGTGTGTGAGGGTGTGTGAGTGAGTGTGTGTGTGTGTGTGTGAGAGAGAGAGAGGGTGTACATGCGTGTGTGTCTGTTTGAGTGACAAGGGTGTGTGTATTCCTATTTTATATGTTTGTGATAAGAAGATTTTCAGTTTCCAGGTAATTCAGTTTAAGGAGCCAGTCACTGACAATTCTCTTGCTGTCGTATTTATTAAGATTGAATATACCTAAGTTAGCGTGCAGTTTGTTATAGAGAAAGGGTCCAAGGAAGCAGAAGAATCTATGACTAAAGCGAGTCTTGAAAAAAGAGGAACCTACAACTAGGTGGTTGCGGCGTTGGGATGCTTGAATGGGATCATAGGGTGTTATACTTATTTGTCTTATTATAATATTTAGGATGAATAATTTGCGTACGGTAAGAACTTGAGTGAGGTTATAGAGTTCATTAGTGGAATAGAGAAAAGGCTTAAAATTACTGACTTTAAGAATTGCTCTTTGAGCCCTTTCTATGATTATAAGGTGAGTTTTAGCAGCTCCACCCCAGGAAGTGATGCAGTATGTGAGGATGGATTGGCAGAGGGCGTAGTAAACCATTTTAATGACATCCTTTTCAGCAACGTATCTAAGCTGTTTAAATATGTAAATGAGCTTCCGAACCCTACCCGATAGAAGTTCAATATGTGGACGGAATGTGAGGTGGTTATCAATTTGGACTCCGAGGTATTTAATACAAGTAGTATTGGATAGTCTTGGACATAAGCAAGAATCCTGGTGGGTGCATGTACTATATGAATGAGCCTTAACAAAAAAATTATCAGGGTCAGGGAGAGTGGAGTTGCGGATGCTAAAGGTCATGAGCTGTGTTTTGTCAGTGTTAAGGGTTAGTGAATTTGTTGCCAGCCAACTCCGGACGATATCAAAACCATTTTGTGCGTAACGAAATGCACTGTCCCATTCGTCAGAGACGAAGAGGAGCGCCGTATCATCAGCAAACGAAATAAACTTGGCATGATCAATGTCAATTTTATAGAGGTCATTGATATAAGTCAAGAACAGACTGGGGCCCAAAATACTTCCTTGAGGTACGCCATAAGAGATACCAAGGTCTGTGCTTATGTGAGATCCTATTTTCACACATTGTGTTCGATCCGTTAAGTAGCTTTCAAATAAAGAAAGCTGACATCCTCTAATGCCAAGCTTCTCTAGTTTGTGAATCAAGAATAATAATACGAACGAAATGACGGCATTTTGCAATCCATTCCCGTAGAATCACTTCCCACTGTCATACATAAGTCCGATAATTCCATTTATGTCCTGCCAGTGACTAAATGCAGAACCAACAACTAAACCACATAATTTGATGTGACACAGCATCTCTTATTCACCACTAACGTCAGCCCTAATCGGCAAATAAAACATGGTGGAACTCGCTTCAAGACGGTGAGTGATGATTGTCTAGAAAGGAGGTAAAAAGAGGTAGCTCATATTCTTATAGTAAGGTGTCCATTTTAAGAAAAGTCTTTTGGTTTAAATTTTAGCACTGGTCCAGGTATTAAGGCTATTGGAGTGTCCGATGAGGTCCGAATTGTTATTGCAGCATATATTGAAAGCTGAGCAACTAAAATTAGGAACAAAACGTAATTTAAAGTTATTCCACCGTTTAGGCTTTGTGTCCCTTTCTACCTTAACGTTCTTAACGAAGTGTGAAAGGGACAACATCAGGGTTTAAGAGAAGTGAAGATTAACTAGTTTTATGGATAACAGAAATAGTTTCTGTAATAAAAAAGAGAAAGAGGTGACAGGGTGATTGGAAATTCGATACATTCCTTGAAAGGGGTGATAATAGAGGTGGTTTGGAACAAATTAGACCCTATTAACAAGGTGTCGAAAATGATCGAAAATGGTGATCGATTTAAACATACTTAACACTGATAAAAAAATTCAAACCTCGTGATTTATGACCTTTTATTTTTGAGTTAGGGGAATTTTTAAGGTAATCTCTATACTTTATCAGCTTTCAGAAAAGTATTATTTCAATGCTCAGAGTGGAGCAGTTTTTTAACATCAATTTTTTTTGTGAACACGTCAGAAAATTCCTAAATAAAATTAAAACTACCGTAACTCAGAAACCGCTCATTTTCGACCCCTCGTTAATAGGGCCTAATTTGTTACAAACCACCTCTAGTATCACCCCTTTGAAGGAATGTATCGAATTTCCAATCAACCTGTAGTTAAAAACTTATATATAGAGCTTGGAAATGTTATCGCACATTTAATTATTGAAAGATCAAATCGTACTTCAAGTGTTACAATTGACGTGATATGTGTAATGTAGTCAAAAGCCTTGTCAAAGTCCACCGAAAATCCCAAATCACACCCTTGACGACCCATCTAACTAGAATGGAGGGAAAATGAGGTAGAAACTCATATTCTTATGGTAATACGTTGTCAGTGAGGATAAGTTACCCTTGTAAGAGTGTTTTTATTGTTTTTTGGGAGTGATTCTTGAGTAGGCTTTGTGCTTCCTACAGCTCAACTTCTAGTCGATAAAATATGACTTTTTAAAAGGGAGGGAAGGGTGAGGGAGGGTTGCATCTTTTTTGGATAAGGCTAAAGCATTGATCTCCTATAAACAACTAGATACACAATCTGCTGTCTAAAAATGTCCGAGTGCAAAGAAGGTCCAAACGGATAAATGGACCCTCATTTGCTTTATTGGACATTATTTGGACGTTAACAATGGACCCTTATTTGGACGTTTTTTAAATTATTTTAGTAAGACCTTTGTGTATCTAGTTGTTTATAAAAGATCAATGGTCTAAAGTGTTTGTTTTGTATTTAATTAATATCATATTAAATGAATCAGAAAATGTTCGCAATTGTCAGTATGTTGAATTTTCAGATAATTTATGCAAGCAATCGTTAAGAGTTCCACAACGAGCTTGGGAGTGAATGTGACTGTCGAGCGGCTTTGTTCAGAGTGACGAAACAATGGCGACTCCTCAGGATGAAGACAAGATGACGCTGATACCCAGGGTGACGACGCTACGGCGACTCCTCTGGAGGAAGAGAGAAGACTATATCTGAATATTCTGTAACATGACATTGGCAAATCGCAAACGGTCTAGTCCATTCGAAACTAAAACAAGATGACTTTAGAACTTTACGTGGTTGCTGCATCAGGAGGTTTGTGGTATATTTTTCAGCTTCATGTAGGTATGTTGATTCCTTTGTATCCTGTAGCCTGAACGACTTAATGATTTTGATGTATGCGGTATCAATAGATTAAATGATATATTAGGATATGTTTTTGATATTTTCTTGCATATGCGCTATGCGAAACGAAAATCTAAATTATAAATGGAGAAAATTTTTCATCACGACCGGGATTCAAACCCGGCACCTCGCCATTCCGTGGCACGCTCTATTCCAACAGAGCCATCGTGATTCGTATCCAGATCGTGAATTTTGTCTCCATATTCTCGTCTGAGGGACGGTAGCGACATCTATCCAGTAATTGTGCAATTACTCAAATTCATGTCTAACATTGCAGTTAGAAATCATGTTTTTAATTGATGACGCGTTCCTTTTTCTTATATATTAGGATTTTGATATATTAGGATCCTATACAGCAAAAATTGGTCGGGTTTTTGTTTGTTTTCGTAATGGTATTACGGACTGGAGCCAATAGAAATGCCTTTTTCGTAGGCAAATAACAAGTGAAGATCGGTGACAGTCAATTTTATCAAAAAGGTATAAATATTAAAAATAAACGTAAACTGGCCAGCACAAATGGTCTTCAGTGTTTCAACTATAATCTTTGGTTCTCAAATAATTAAACAAAAATCAGTTCTTTTTCAGTTTTGTAACAAATAACTTGCTATTATATTTGGTATATTTTTCATGAATCATAATCATCTCTTGTTTAATAACAATTCAGATTCTAGATTTGTGTATTGGATTTCCGAAGAACTTCCCAAACAGAATCTCCAGTTATTCATTCATAATATTTACAGTCAACACCCCCTAAACCCACCAACTCACTACCCTACATATTAAAGCCAAAACAAATGCGTGGGCACGTTTTTTATCAACTAACCGACAATGTATCTTACCCCCCTGCCACTATAACTTGAGCCTCCCGTGCTCTTCTACCTATATTTGCTTAGCTCTAAGATAAGACACGGTATTGAGGCCACTGAAAGTAGACCCCTGCCATATATCTTAGGTTTGAGATAGCTTTTACCTTTTAAGATAAACATAATATACAGGGTGTAATGTAAAGGGTATATGAAGCCGAAGGGAGGGTGTTCAGTATCGATAACTGAACAACTTTTGTTCTACGACTTTTTGATTTTCCCGAATTTCATACATGTCGTCCCGGTCACCTGATAAGATTTGTATAGGACATTACTCAATTTTATTAAAAAAGCTATTTACAAAATGTTTATTAGAATGAATACTATTTTTCAATATACAATACATGACATAATTGCGACAAGCTAAGTTGTAGTTCACAAATGTGTCAAAAACGGCAGTTTTTCGCAATTATGCGAACTACAACTTACCGAAATTGAATCACGTTATAAATAAGCATTTAAAAAATAGTAGTATTTATCGTAATAAACATTTTGTAAATAGCTTTTTTAATAAAATTGATTAATGCGTGAGTAATTTTGTGACTTGCGGACTGAATTTCGACAGTACATTATTTCGACACGTTCCGAACTCCGAAAACACATAGATCGACAAGTCATTGCTTCGACAGACAATACTTAGACGACACACACCTTCGAATGACCACTACTTCGACAGTCGATTGTTCGACAGACAATACTTAGACAACACACACCTTCGAATGACCTCTACTTCGACAGATTTTTGTAATAGAACATTCTAAGATTCTACCGGAATAATAATCCCCTGAATTGTATAGGTAATAAAATTTACATAATTAAGTATCTACGAAATTAATTTATTTTCCGGTTAAATAAAAACACAAATGTACCAATCAACAAAATTATCTTTAATTTGAAACTCGTACCCATACAATATTTTCATAAAATAAAATCAACAAGATGGAGAACATTGCTTGTAGTTCGGTGTACCTGATTCAATTTGAGCCAGTATTCTCTGTATAACGTTTTCTGTACTCTTTATTTCTTTTTTAACTTGGTCCAAAGTTTTGAATATTTTAATTTTTTTCCTATTTAGCAGAGTATTCCATCTCGTATGCCAGCTTTCGATAGAGTTAAGAGTTGTAGAAAGGAGAAAATACCACCCACCTTTCCACCAGAATTGTGGTCGGTCGCAGATTCCATTGAATGTGGAATTCCTACAACTCTATCGAAAGCTGGCATACGAGATGGAATACTCTGCTAAATAGGAAAAAAATTAAAATATTCAAAACTTTGGACGAAGTTAAAAAAGAAATAAAGAGTACAGAAAACGTTATACAGAGAATACTGGCTCAAATTGAATCAGGTACACCGAACTACAAGCAATGTTCTCCATCTTGTTGATTTTATTTTATGAAAATATTGTATGGGTACGAGTTTCAAATTAAAGATAATTTTGTTGATTGGTACATTTGTGTTTTTATTTAACCGGAAAATAAATTAATTTCGTAGATACTTAATTATGTAAATTTTATTACCTATACAATTCAGGGGATTATTATTCCGGTAGAATCTTAGAATGTTCTATTACAAAAATCTGTCGAAGTAGAGGTCATTCGAAGGTGTGTGTTGTCTAAGTATTGTCTGTCGAACAATCGACTGTCGAAGTAGTGGTCATTCGAAGGTGTGTGTCGTCTAAGTATTGTCTGTCGAAGCAATGACTTGTCGATCAATGTGTTTTCGGAGTTCGGAACGTGTCGAAATAATGTACTGTCGAAATTCAGTCCGCAAGTCCATCCGCAGTGCGCGAAGAAACGTCAACGGCGACGCGGGCGTGGCGCGCTCTCCTTGAAAAAGACCGTCGAAATCGGTCGAAACTGTCGGTCTAATTGCCGACTTTTACAATATAAGTGAGTGATATCGGTTTATATATAATAATTTGTAGTAATGGCTCACTATAGTTTTAATTCTAAAATTGATTAAATTGGAAGATATTATTTTTTCAAGATTGGCGGCGCTAGTTGGCTCATATCAGGCCCTTAATTATATTTTGTAAATCTGTGTAATGGTATTTTGAGAGTAAAATAAATAAATTGAATGTTTTTACAGTCATCAATTAAAAATTTAGTAAAGTTGTTTTTTTGTCTACCAATCTGCATTTTGAAACTATCAACACTGTTCAAATATTCTGGTGTGGCAACACTCTGGTGTCTACATAAATTGGGGTGTTGTATATTTTGGTATAAGTATTTTGTGTCAGATGAATAATTCATAACATCTTTGGATTATTTACCTGCTCAGCAGATGGATGGGGACGTCTGACATGATCTTTCACAATATTAGTACGTGACCGAAATGACAGATTTCTTCCATGTATTAAAAGTAGGTCGTGTTCGGGATGTTATTGGATTTTGTTTTGACACATTTTGTATTTGCATAGCATGTTCGATTTTGATGAGACAGAAATAAGATAGGACCGGAAGAATATGGAATGAATATTGATTAGAGTATAGGATAATTGAATAAAAATATATTCATACGGTAAGAATAGAATTCAATATAAAAATGCTTAGATATGACATGGATAGAGAGGTGCATTTGATAAAACTAAGTTATGTAGCCTGACGCTGCGGTGCACCAACATGATTGATATGATAAGATAACTCCATAAACATGGCTCGAGATCGACTCCGCATGAGGGATAAACTTACTAACAATAGTAATAGTTACGTACTGTATAGTTATTAAGTAATCATTGTTTTAAAAGATGTGTTGCTGAGAGTTTTTTGCCACTTTTTCTCCTCAGCGTTGGCACCTTTTCCTTGCAAAGTGGTGTAAATGTAAATTCAAAAAAATATATTGACGTGCAAAAATGTACTCAACGTGCTTACTTGCAATAAAGAAATTTGACTTTGACTTTGACTCTTATTTTACTTATTCCGGGGGGCGAATATTAGAGGACCAGTTGGTTCTGATCCATTTTATCTTGATCAATGATCACTATAATAACGTTTTTAATGCCCTCCACACACAGCCGCGACCTAGCCACGACTTATCCGCGATCTGCGATCAGTTGTAACGCATGCCCCGCCTCATTTTTTGGGTAACGTCCGGTAGGTAGCAATCTGTGAGGCCTGCAATCTACGTCCAGTAGGTAACGACGGCAGAAAATGAGGCGGGGCATGCGTTTCAACTGATCGCAGATCGCGGCTAAGTCGCGGCTGTGTGTGGAGGGCACTATAGTATGACCGTCTAAATCAGTCTTCGCCTGCGCGGTACAGGGATGCGGGGGTAGGACGACAGCGGGGACCGAGAGAGGTGCGGGGGCGGGCGCGCGAACAGAAATGTATTGTAACAGAAATGCGCCTGCCGCCCGCACCTCTCTCGGTCCCCGTTGTCGTCCTACCCCCGCATCCCTGTACCGCGCAGGCGAAGACTGATTTAGACGGTCATACTATAAAAACGTTCTTAAACGGTCGATTTTCGAGCTTTAACCGATTGCATTGACAGACAAAGAACTGAGAGCTTATAAAGCCACAATCTAGTTCAACACAATAGTCATACAAGGTCTCCGATAAATTCTCGACTTTCCACCTCGAAGCACTTCAATGGAACAATTCGTCACTGAGGAGAAGTTTTCTGCGTTCGAAGAGATTACTGTTGCAACAGCAGAGTTGTTGAACTAGTGTCGAAAGTTACGTTCTGCGGCTTTGTGTGGCTTTCAACGACATGATGGTTCTACTTGGTCTGAACTGGCTTTTGCTGGCGTATTCACTTCTGTATGCAACGATTTCTTTCACTATCGTTGTGTGACATGTCCATAAAAATATATAATCATCTTCCAAACGAAATAAAAAATGCAACAAATGAAAAACATTCACACGATTGCTAAAACAACACCTACATGCTAAATGCTATTACAGAGTAGATGAATTTCTAAATGAGAAAATATAATAAACAATCGCTACCTACTACTTCTTAGTAACTACAATTTACTTTATATTTGAAGAAGAAATGTCGTCTCTCTCTTGTATTGCTGTGCTTAAACAAGGTCCATAAAGAACTTTGTAACATTTTAATGTTAAGTATGGGAACATCTGTATTATAACTTATGGAATGCAATAAATATATTGAGTATTGACTTGTGACGTACTTAGGTCAATTTTTATTTGCAGTTTTGATTTACTAAAAAACTTTACCAATTTCATATCTATCAAGAGTACAACCCCCAGTTTCAATTTGTCGAATGAATTCAAGGGCACCCTGTATAAATAACAGACAGTTTCGTGTACTTCTGGACCCCGACTATCTCGCTCCATCCGTCTCTCTCTCTCTCTCTTTCTCTCTCTCTCTCTCTCTCTGGTTGTCCACTATGATCTGTATGGTCTAGCACAAAAAAAATGGCGGAAAACGACGGTTGCGAAATTATAGTGATAATTTTCAGTTTAATGTCTACAGTGGTTGTTTTGTGTTTAATATCACGTTAAATTAATCAGAAAATGTTCGCAAATGACAGTATGGTGAAGTTATTGGAGGATTCATGCAGAATCTGAAGTTTGGCGCTATAGTCAAGAGTCCCACTACGAGCTCGGGAGTGATCGTGACTGTCGAGCTGCTTCATCCAGAGTGATGACGCTTCGACGACTCCTTTAGATGAAGAGAAGACGATATGATATTTTGAATATTCTGTAACATGACATTGGCAAATGACGAACTGTCGATTCCATTAATAAAATAAAATAAACAATAAAACATCAAAACATATCATGTGTAACACTTTTAACGTTCTTATTAGCTGCGTCGTTAAAGTTGAAATCGTACTGTAAGTGTTTCAATTGACCTGTGTTGTTGTCCGTACAAGCAAGTCAATAAGGTTGAGATTTTCTCAAATAAGAGATAAATTCAAACCACACGTACTTACGATTACAATACTAGTAAGAATATTCCTACTAATTATATTTGAGTAGGTATGCTGAACTGTTGTTGTTACCTGAAACAAAAAACGGGGCCGTTAGTGGAAGTCAAAATTAATATGCGCTTGTCAATATCAATTCAAAATTAAAATAGTTAAAAATACTTACTTATAAAATGATATGAGGTCATGGAAGTACATCGTCCATCTATCATTACCATTGATCTCCTATAAACAACGCGGTTGGTACTCACAAAGACACTGGCGCAAATGATCCATTTGTCCATGGGTCCATTCATCCGTTTGGACCTTCTTTTTAAAAGACAGACTGTGTATCTAGTTGTTTACAGGAGATCAATGATCACTACAGAAGAAAGGCATCTGTTAAAGGCATGCAGGTATGAACAACCGTAGATATTATGGTTAGTAAGAATATAAAAGTCAAAGTCAAATTTCTTTATTGCAAATAAGCACGTTGTGTACATTTTTGCACGTCAACATATTTTTGAATTTACATTTACACCACTTTGCAAGGAATAGGTGCGACGAAAAAGTGGCAAAAAACTCTCAGCAGCACATCTTTTAAAATAATATAATGTTATAAGATATTATAAAGAATATCTATAGTTGATTATTAACACTATTAGGTAGGGGTCAATCTAGAACCGAAATTTGGCAATAGCCGGTTTACAGGACATTCAGGGCATAATACCAGTCGTTCTACACGTGCAGTCTGTGGGTCAACACGCAGCGGGCCATCAACGCTTTGCGAGTCCAATATAATAACGCGTTCAGGGTGCTATTGAGGCTCCCTAGGTTCTGTAGTGCATCAGGGATGTTTGCGGAAGCAGCCATCGACTGCTTTCATGCCATAGTACGCAAGAGAGTGGCATCCGTGATGCGCAGAGTCAGAAACAGTCCCAATGGCATCCTGAATGCGGTATCTAATAAACCATGCTGCGCAATCTGGAGGCATTTGTCTAAAACTCATATGCCTTCAGATTGCTTTGCAACTAAAATATTATTTTAAGTATTAACATAGTTATTAAGCTTTTAAATGGACACTCAAGTCTGAAATTAAATTTTGAATTTTTGGACTGGTCTTCAAAATAAAAGATTCAGACTGGTGCTGAGATCGCCGTGCTTTGGGAGAGGTCTATGTCCATCAGTGGACTGATACGGCTGATGATGATGATGCATTAATGACCATCATTCCTGAACCGAATAGGAAGACATGATTCCTTGTCAAAAAACACGAGCACAGTTAGCCACGTACAGCGTTACATGTATAAGTTGCCGACGTGACTAATATCGGCCGAAGCCCGGCCGGGATACCAAACATGAGTTCCCGGGACTATTAGCCAGTAATCCAGGAAAGCGGTCCAATTCCCCGGGAACACAGTCTCTCTGTGGATTATGTATCGTCGAGGGACTTTTAGCACGTAGGCTGACGGTAGACAGGTTATATACTGACGGTGAGTTCAGCCAACTACGAATTGTTACCTTGATATTGTTGGCAAAGTCGATGGAAATCACACGAAAGATCACCGAAGTACGAGTTGTGCGGTGATATACATTTATAGCTGAAACATTCATTCATTTCTACAACACAATACAATACATACACAGAAAGACAGGTGATAGATGGTTAATGACTATATATAGGCAGATAATTAGAACATGATGAAAAAATTCTTACAGTGTCACATAATGACAATGTTCACCGAGCATGGATAATGCGTAATACAAATACTGACGCAGATAATATTGAATCATGGATAAGCTGAGGAAATAATCCAATGGTGGAAGTTGGTTGGTAGCTCTGTGAAGAAAGAAAGCCTATCCTATTTGCTACAAAATGAACAATTGATTAAATGTCGAATGCATAAAGATCCGCCTACGGACCCGTGTCACCGACATCGGCAAACGAGTGGCAAAACTGAAATAGGCCTGGACGTGGGACCTCTATCGCCGAAACGATGGTCGATGGAGTAAGTGCGTTCTAATGTGGAGACCCCGGACTAGTAGAAAAAGCGTGGGAAGACCACCGACCAGATAGTCCGACGACATCAAGTTTTTGGCTCGGTGTGGACCAGACAACCTTGGGCCACATGGAGATATCATGGAGAGGCATATGCCCAGGAGTGGGCTGCGGTATGCTGAGAAATAAGAGCGTGCTCAATGCTCATGCTGAGCTTGCTCTCAAAACCGTTTAAGAATCAGGAATACGCTGAGAAGCTACTAGAGCAAGTTGGTTAAGAGCTCAGTCAGTACCTATCAGGGTGACCGTTAATGACATTTTCATCTGAGCCCCTCCGTGTCTTGGAAAGCACGTTCAGCAGTTAGTCTCGGTTGTTGTCGCTCGGCAGCAGTCGTTAGGCCACGTCAGAGGCCTGAATAACTTTGACTATAGGTTTTGGCTTTAACCCTAGATCACTAAACATTTTTTCTCACAGTCCGCCGACCCCCGCCGCATTCGGTGTATGTTATGTTCCCGAAACTTATTCGCCCCGCCCCCCCTCAGTACTTTAACAGGAACTTCTCAAAATGGTTTTCTTTTTCATCGGCACCGTGGAGGCTCTACTCCTACAGTACCTTCCGGATTGGTTAATTGGTGCCACGTGCGGAAGAGAAGCGGACGCACGCATACTAGATTTGGAGATATTGCGAAATAGTAGTCCCACAGACGAATGTTTAGTGAAGTCGTGTGAAGGTATGTTTATATATATTAAAACAAATATTAAAAGATATTTAAAAAATTGAAGTTGCACCATCAACTTCTACTCAGGGACAGACAAATAAACGAAAAAATTGCGGATATTGCCTAGGTATATAAAAAACGCAGGATGACCAAGTATTCATGCTATCTGTGCAAGAATGCCATTTGCGGGGAGCACACAGTTCCGACCTGTAATGATTGTAATGAGTAATAAAAACACATTGTTATTTGTAAAACATAATCTTTAATAGCTATTCATATGTGCCACTTTGTTTTCTCTTTGATTAAATAATAGATAAATAAAATATTTGTAGTTTTATTTGTTAGTCTGTCAGTCGAATGTTTAGTGACAAAGTTACACCGAATTATGTTTAGTGATCTAGGGTTAAACAATATGAGAAAAACAGCCGTATTTAACGTATTGACCAACCTCTAAGCCCGTAAGTCCCATCATAAGTTCAATACTACCGGATTCATAGCGAAAATTAGTTTCGTATCCTATACGAGTACCTACCCTGATATTACGACATCGCGATATTACTCCTCGCATATAACGCTGTTGATTAGTTCCAGTTAGTTAGGCACCTACGGGGGAACTGTTAATTGATACTAAACACGTAGGTATAATATAGATACCGGTAGTTGAGAGATTTCCGTACGTAATATAATATCATGGGATTGGGAAACGTAATTATCGACTTGTGAGGTCATTGGGATTCGATAATGATATATAACTAAATATTCGTGTTATATTGTTATTCGTCCCTTTGTTTATTGGGAGAAGAAGGGTTATTTATTTCACCAAAAAAAAACAATGAAGCCTTCAGAATTTGAATTACGCATTATCCATGCTCGGTGAATAAATTAGAACATGATGAAAAAATTCTTGCCGTGGGCAGGAATTTTTTCATCATGTTCTAATAAAGCCTTCTTACAAACATATATTTGCTGATGATCAACTAATCAGCAGTATGTCGATGTATGGACATAATATTTTGATAATGGTAAAGATAAGATGGTCTCTAAATCTAGTTTCTCTTTTCGTTAGGGCAAAGTTACGGGGTTAAGTTGCGTTGTACGGAAGCCTCGGGGCGCGAGTCCGACTCGCACTTGGCCGGTTTTTTTTATTAATTACCCCTTAAGGGGCGGCCAGCTGTCAAACTCGAGCGCGAGACAAAAGATGTCCCGCAGCGGTGGAGTGAAGAGCACGGCACAGTGACTACATACTTGTATTTATATTAATTTTGAATGAATTTTTGCAGAGAAATAAAAAAAGTCAGATTTTTTTAAAATAAACCTTCGTATTTATAATACCCTACATTTTGATATATATTTTGTATGAATAACTATTTCGGTTTACACATAATTTTCATTTTAAAAGACATGTTTGCGATTTTTTTCTATCGAACGAAGTTTGTCCAATCGTGTATCGGTATTCATCAGTCCCTAAATAGACACCCCAAGATTGCCGTATATTTTTTTCAGACATTTAATCTCAGTAGTTAGTGCCGTAGCTTCCACAGAAAAACTGTAAATCCGGCAATACGAAGCCTTAACGGTGAAAGAAAACATCGCGATAAGGTACATGATTCATCACTAATCTGTACTGTCTCCGCGTGGTGGATCATGGCCTCAGCTCCCTAGATGTAAGGGGTAGTCTGTGCCGCAATTATGGCGTCATGAAATGCTCTGATGATGGCAGGATGACCTATTTATTTTGTATACATAATGCAGTATCAATTTGTGCGATCGCCCAGCAAGCTAATACCACGTGTCGATCTCAGTAATCCCTATCGCTGCCCGCCTAGCACCGAGCCGATAAAGCCACGTCAATTAATACAGGGGCTACCGAACTAGATATATCCGGATTTTAGCTTGGTAACAGCTATGAACTTTCTAGCGGTATTAACGGACTTGCAAGCCTTTGTTTTGGGACAATATCCATCCAGTTTATTACATTATTTTCTATAGGTCAAAATTGCATTTGTTTCTAGTTTTTTACCAGCTTACTTTTAGGCACGCAGAGAAAGCTATGCAGACAATGCTATATATGCAGATAATGTTGACGTCCCTACTAAGTATCTTATCTAGTACTTTTATCGATAAAAATTAAGAAAACGATTTTTTTGCCATTTGTTTGCAATACAATATTTTTACAACCAAAAATTACGCGGCGCGTTCGTTCTTTCTATAAGCACCTAGCTTATAAAAAAATCTGATTCGTCCAGAGTGACAACGCTACGGTGGGCGACTCCTCTGGATGAAGACATGAAGACGCGGCTACCCGGGCTGAAGACGCTACGGCGACTCCTCTGGAGGAAGATAGAAGACTATGGATATATTGAATATTCTGTAACCTGACATTGGCAAATGACGAACTAAATAATAAAATAAATAAATAATTTAGAATTCAATTCAAGCCTATTATATTTCCTCTTGACCTTGGAAGCGAGACATAACAACTCGGTGCGCGGTTACAATAGACCTTTGAGGTCGCAGTGACCCTTGGATTTTTTTTAGATCCGCCATCATTTTGGAACGACGGATTTTTTTTTCGTTTATTTTTCTATTTACATGAATACTCTAAATAACTTGACATTGGCGTAATTATCTCTTGAATAGTAGAAGCCATTCAAATAAAAATAGAATAGAATAGACCCTTGGACTTAAATCCAACACCCCGATATCGAATACTAATAAGAATCCACAAGGAATGTCATAACTCTATACACAAAAGCTTATAAAACTCTTCACAAACACCTGTAACGAAATGAAAAGACTGACCATAAACGAGGAGAAAGTAAATAACCTGCCATGCCTTAACAGATTCTTGAACTATGAACTACTTAAGGCGGCACTTACAAACAGCTATCCCTCTCTAACAATAAGGTTGTGATAAAGACGGCGTGAAATAACTGGGGAGCTTTCGCCACAAAGAAATATTTCTAGGACGGATCGTTACAAAAGGAGCGACGCTACATTGTAGTAGAGTTGGAGCTATAAGTGTAGAGTATACGATATTTAATAAGCGACATTGGAAAAGTCCAAAAATATATACAATAGTATTTATTTGCAATAAAGAGATATGATTCTGATTCTATACAGGGTGTCCTTGAATTCATTTTAAATGACAATGCCAGATTCTGCCCCACCATCATCCGCAAGTTGTACAAGGTAACGAATAAATGTAAAAATATCTCCGTTTTTTTATTGAAATTACCATTGTTTTAAAATAAAGCTTTGTACAAGTTGCGATTCAAAAAAAACAGCTTAACTAAAAATTCAGAAAATAGTAAGAAATTGAAGCTATTTCATTATTAATTTTTTTTTGTTGTTATTCTTCTATAGGAGTTGCGAGAGTAGTAGAAAATGATACTGATTATGATTATGCAATATGAAACCTGTAATAAATCCCCAACACAATGATAGGTACAGCTTAAATGGTCACGTAGTTTTGTAGGTGGGGCAAAGCTCCATTGTAATGTAGCAATGTCTTTTCAAATTGAAACAGGGGGTTTCAAATGGGGGTTGTACTCATTATAAATATTAAATTAGTAAGGTTTTTTAGTAAATCAGCGTTGGCACCTTTTCCTTGCAAAGTGGTGTAAATGTAAATTCAAAAATATGTTGACGTGCAAAAATGTACACAACGTCCTTACTTCAGCAGTCAGCAGTCATTGCATCAGCGGCTCCACTGAAAACCAGCGCTGCAGTAATGTCCAATTACTGCAGCACATGCTGAGCTGGAAACCTGTTTGGCACCACACCACTGCACTATGTAGCTCTTTTCTTTGTAATTTTTATTCTATGTACCTCTTATGTACTGTGCACTGTGTGTGTGTCAAATAAATGTTTTCTATTCTATTCTATTCTAACTTGCAATTGCTTTGCGTTAGCAACGTTGATGAGAAAAAGTGGCAAAACACTCTCAGCAGCACATCTTTTAAAATAATGATAACACAATTTCTTAATAACTAGGTATTACACCACTATTACTATTATTAGTAATCGAAACTTTATCCTTCATGCGGAACCGGCGACAAATGCATGTTCATCGTTTAAATAGTCATCTATTCTGTATTTATATGCCAAAAATTGTTTTTGTAATATTAAGATGGAGCGTTGTCACCGCTATTTTCCTAGCCACTCCCCAATACAGCTATGAGCCGGCCGGGGGCATTTGTTTTCCATCATCCTGTATTTTCCTCTTCCATTAAGCCATATTAAAGGACACGCAGCTGCTGTATATTGGAGTAGGTTGGTGTTTGCTAGACTTTCGTGAGATAGGTTTATTTAGTACTCTCGCCAGAACATCGAAAGTACTTGTTTGTAAATGCTATTACAGAGTAGATGAATTTCTAAATGAGAAAATATAATAAACAATCGCTACCTACTACTTCTTAGTTACTGCAAATTACATTATATTTGAACAAAAAATGTCGTCTCTCTCTTATATTGCTGCGCCTGTGTTAAACAAGGTCCATAAAGAACATTGTAACATTTTAATGTTAAGTATGTGAACATCTGTATTATATCTTATGGAATGCAATAAATATATTGAGTATGAAATTGAATATTACTAGAAACCTATCGCGTATTTAACAAAGGTTGGTATCATATAGATGAGATCTCTATAGACGTTCAAATAATGCCAAAAGCACACAAAGGACACAAGAACATGATCGCACAACGACAAGATTACACAATTCATAGATCACACAACGGAAAGATCACACAACGACAGTATCGCACAATGAAAATATTGCACAAGACAAGAGTGTTACAACGCCAAGATCGCACAACGAGATGATCTCAAAATGACAACATCGCACAATAATAATTACGCGCAAGGACAGTATCGCACAATGAAAATATTGCACAAGACAAGATTGTACAACGCCAAGATCACACAACGGAAAGATCGCACAACGACATTATCACACAATGATAATAATTATTACACAATGACAAGATCGCATAATAACAAGATTGCACAATTCCAAGATCACACAATGGAAAGATCGCTAAAGATGACGAGGTCACACAACAGAAAGACATGATCTCAAACTGACAACATCACACAATAATAATTGCGCGCAACGACAAGATCGCACAACGACAAGATCATAATAACAAGATCACACAACGACTAGATCGAAATAGGTAAAATAGTAGGCATTGATAGACAAATTACGGCTACAGGTATTTATATATCAGACGTTAGAAAGAGACATCAACAGTTGATGTCGTAAGGTAATGGATGAAAAGTTATTGAGAAGCATTATCCTTTTACCAGAGCATGGAAACATACCAGGAAAAAATGTGCCTCTTTTGTTTAAACTTAAAATACACTTTGAATAAACAATTTCAACTTTAAAGGTAAATACTTGAATGTTTAGAATTTGAAAGTTGAGCATTGTTGTGTTCAGGGAGCGGAAATATAACGGAGAAGTATTGGGAACAATAGGTTTGGAAATAAATATGAAATTGAATGGAAACTTTCCGTGCGAAAGGTCGAAATATTATAAAATTACACCCACGGAGTCTGAATAAGTATCGCATTAGGAGGTTTATACCAAATTATTGATTACTGATAGTACAGGGTCCCAGTAGCGTATAAAGAGGTCACATTTTACCACTGGTAAATGTCCGGTTGCAATTTCAAATAGTGCAAATCCACTTGTGTGGATACGCATCCACACAAGTGGATTTGCACTACAAATAACTCTACTTAAAACTGTATTTTTGGCATAAAATATATCCCGTAATCTAGACGAATCTAATGAGTCATACAATAAAATTCATCAAGCCGTTTAGGCTCCATACCTTCGCCATTATTTAATTATTAACGGTGTTTCCCAGTGGCCCGATTGATAGTTATGCACTCAGTATGTCGATTCAGTACTTACATAATATTTTCTCTTCAATGAAATATAAGAAATTTATTGAAATTTAAAACAAATCTCTGTTTAGTTTACTCTCAAATCGACTTGAAAATTCAGTGAGATAATATCGTAAACAGGAGACCTCTCACATCCGCGCATCCGCTCCATCAGCGGCCATTGCCAAGAAACCCCGCCGAATCCGAGCCTCGGATCTTGAATGTAATAATAATACGGGAGCCGGCGACGGATTCACTCAACTGATTTTCCTCTAGTCGAATATTTAGGAAAATTGTAGACACAACGAGATCAGATGCTGTTGGGATTATGAAGAACAGAGAACTACAGGAGCTGGTATCCGAGGCTAACATTATAGGCGAGATCAAGTTACGTCGAGAGAATAGGAGAAAGAAGTTAGTGCTGCATATCTGGAACAACCGAGAGGCCGTTGGCAGGAAAGACTAAAGACACACACGTGACGAGAGGTGGTAGGAAAGGCACGACTGGTGCGTTCACGTTTCGCGGGCCAAGATACTTCGGGTTGCTTCGAAGGCCAAACCCCACTTCGGGTCGCTGTGCCAGAGGATTAGTAAGTAATGTACCCCTAGTAACACTGCTGAGATGTCTAACCATTATCAAACTTCTGTAATAATGTATTTTGACAGCTTTACGTCGAGCTGCTATTATAGTATATAAACTAGGTGAAACTTGCAATTGTGACAATTTCAAATTTAAATATTATGAACTAGGTTTAAGAACAGTGTTACTGTGCTGCTCTTTGCCCAGCCATGTGATTTGAAATATAATTAATGAATGTGTACAAACATATAATATGTAAGAAACGTGACGTAACCAAGTGTTCCATAGTGTACCTAAGGTCGAATAAATGAGTATGAGTATGATCGTTACCTCAAGGCCCAATGCTACCAGGCGTTGCACTCAACATTGACTGCATTATACTCGAATTTTCCATGTAACCAATCCGCTACACATAATCGCAGTTGGTTCCCCGACTAAACTGTCGGTCCGGAGCCGGACGTCGCGTCGTCCGTCCGGCGAAAGGCGGAAACACCCGAGCGGACACGCTCCGCTGGCCGACGGTAACAGCTGATTTGAAGGAACCGTCTGTTCCGTTTTCGAAATGTACCGTTTATTTGGCCTTTTAGCTGAATTTGCTGTAAGATGTTACGGGAAGGATAAAGATCGAGATTTCCTTTTCGCGAATTTCATGTGTCACCTCGGCTTTACGTACGAGAATATTTGTAGCCATTTAGGAGACTCGTTAAAACATAGGTCCATGCTACTTAGTGGTACAGTCGAAAACAGAGATAAGTATAATGGTGAGGCCCCATTTACTTTCACTAGTAAATAGTTACGAGTGCATACTATGTAATTCACTATTATTTTATTAAAATAGCAATTTAATACAATGTCAAACTTAAAACTAAAATATCCAGTAAACCTTCGTCAGTCAAATAACCCGCCCCTTGTCATACCCGGTGCAAAGGTGCCCATAACGCTAGCGGTGTTACCGCGCTGTATAGCTATGGCTAACCTTTGCACCAGGTAGGACCCGGAGCGACAGTCACAACCCCTCTCTCTAAGGCGACGGCCAATGTCTGCGACAAATTGTATGTATCTATGTAATTGTAACTAGCTAACTTTGGTTTTATATGTAACTGATATATTTTCATTTGTGTGCAAATAAAGTATATTTGAATTGAATTGTGAAGAATTTTCAAAAATCAGTCAAGTACTTATTGAGAAAACCACAACTTTATTGTCGCATGTACGGACAATAGCAGATCAATGGTAACACTTGCAGTACGATTTTAAATCTTACGACGCAGATAATAAGAACGGTAGGCGAAGACAGAGATAAGTATACAGGGGGCCTCAATAAGGTTGAGATTTTCTCAAAAAGTACTGGACCGAATTTAATAATTCTTTTACAGTTACATAGTTTTAACTTTTATCTATCAAATAGTGAAATAATTCTTGCAATAGGTCAACCTTAAAAACTCTCCTGTACACCTTTCTCTGGGTTCCACCGTACCACTTGGTCGAATTAACCAAAGGACAAAATATACCTATAAGAACCTAGTCAACCAATATTGGGGGAAGGAGGTAATACGAATTCCTAGACTATCCGATCAAATCGAAAATGGCTTCGCAGAAAACTACAATGGTTCAATTGTTTTGATATTTTCTTGCATATGCGCTATGCGAAATGAAAATCACGACCGGGATTCGAACCAGGGACCTCGCCATTCCGTGGCACGCTCTATTCCAACATAGCCACCGTGATATCGTACCCAGGTCGTGAATTTTTATCTCCATATTCTCGTCTCAGGGACAAAAATATCTGTGTTTCATGTGAATATGTAAACCGAAGCCCAAATCAAGTGTCTTATTTTGTAAACAAAAACTACCCTACCCTACTAACATTTTAAGCTGGTCTGTGATTATTGCATAGTTATTTTCACATTATTAGATCGGATCACTTTATTTTCACGATGATGAACAGGTTCAATCAATCAGTTCCGTCAGTGTTACACCACAACAGGTAATTAGACGATCATATTTGTTTACAAAAAAAGACACTTGATTTGGGCTGGGGCATATGTGTGTATTTCTGAACGTGTGAACGGATTTTGCTTAAATGACATTGCCACATTTCAATGGAGCTTTGCCCCACCTACAAAACTACGTGACCATTTAAGCTGTACCTACCTATCATTTTGTTGGGGACTTATTACAGGTTTCATATTGCATAATCATAATCAGTATCATTTTCTACTACTCTCGCAACTCCTATAGAAGAATAACAAAAATAATGAATAACTCGCTTCGATTTCTTACTATTTTCTGAATTCTTAATTAAGCTGTTTTTTTCAACTCGCCACTTGTACATAACTTTAATTTAAACCAATAATTTTAATAAAAAACGGAGATACTTTTACATTTATTCGTTATCTTGTACAACTTGCGGTTGATGGTGGGGCAGAATCTGGCATTGTCATTTGTTTCCCAGAAGACAAGAAAAGCTCTTAATAATGCAGTATTTAATAATCTCAAACATCTTTTCCTCTTAGAAGCGTAGTGTTCAATGAATCACAAAATAACTTTATGTATTGCTTCCGATATTTTCATTTTGTGTACGCTCTCGCTCTGTTTACCGAATTACTCCATGTTACTGGGAAAGTTTGGTTGATTGGCGAAAAACATAATACATATACCCAAACATGATACCTTTGCTGCAAAGATAAACTAGATTATTGAGAAATGTTTTTATACAGTTAAAGAATTCTTAGAAAATAATATATTTTAATTAAATTGACGTTTTACGTGATTTAATTTGACATTTCATCAATTTATTAATTTTTTAATTTAATGTTTTTTTTTAAATGTATGACATATCGACTATTATTGTTAAATATTTTAGTTACTTTTTGACATTGTATTGTATAAATTATTGACATTTTAAATACAAATAATATTCTATTTATTTAAATATTTTTATAATGTAATCTTAAATGATATAATATTAATAATAAATATGTACTGCTGGAATTAGGCTATGTAAAATAATATTAATAATAATGTGAAACGTTTGCATGCCGTAACGGGTTAAATGTGCGAACTTAATCGCACATTAATGTAGTACCAGCCTGTATCATCACATTTACAGCAAATAAAGTACTTTGACTTTAGAAAAAAGCAGCTAAAAAGATAAGCTGTTTTTACAAAGTTACGGAATATATGAATCACAAGACAGGGACTATCACTTGAATTTGTATAGTGCAGTTCAGCTAGGTACATAATCACTGTTTATTAAAATAACTAAAAATATAAACTAACTTACTAAATTTACAATATTGAACTAAAAATAAAAGTACTTACTAAAATATAACTAAACTAAAATTAAACTATATGTACAAAATAGGTCGGTTGAACTATTTGAATGGCTTGCATTACAGATAGTTCAACCGATCCCCGTTGTCCGGCAGCGTGCCCAAAATGCAGGCGGCATTTCTTTATTTTATTATTATTTTACATAATTATGTTTGCACACCTGCATGCAAGTTGAATACTATGACTAACTTTATCATAAGACCATTTTATATTATGACTGTATTCTCGCAAATAAAATTTTTGAGTTTAGATTTAGAGATCAACTTATCTTTGCCATTATTGTATTTTATGTGTTTGATTTGTATTTCTTATTTAAACTAATTAAAACTACATATTTTTATTCTAGTTTTGTTACTAGTATTAGTAAGTATCTATTACCTCTACCTAGTTTGTAATAAGAACAAAATATATTTTTAGGGAGATGTAATTTCAAATTTACAGTTTTCTGATTTATTCCTTTACTTGTGCTATTGGACTCGCTTCTTGCCAAATTTCATGATTCATAAAGATTCTCAATCTTAACGAATATTTATTTGTCAATCGAAGAAAATACCGTCTTTTTGCCATAGTTTTAAAGCAATAGAAATCATAGTTTTGATTATAATAATAGATTATTCAACGTTAGATCCTAACCATTGATCTCCTATAAACAACTATATACACAGTCTGTCTTCCAAAAATGTCCGAGCGCAAAGAAGGTCCAAACGGAGGAATCATTACGTTAACAATGGACCCTTATTTGGACTTTTTTTTAAATTGTTTTAGTAAGACCTTTGTGTATCAAACAAAAAAGGAGAATTTGTATATCAAAGCATTTTACATATCAGAAACAATTTGCATAAAATGACCAGATGGGAAGAAATTCATGAATATAATACTAGACATAAAGAATTGTTAATATTGCCAAAAACGAGACTTTCTAAGATAGCTAAAAGTTTTATGTCTTTAGGTGTCAAATTTTATAATAAATTGCCCTCCAATGTCAAAGACTTAGAGACACATAAAGAATTCTGTAATACAATTAGAAAATATCTACTTCAAACAAGTTTCTACACAATTGACGAGGCTTTTGCTGATGACCATTTCTGTAATCTAAACAATGATACTAGTATGTTATAAGAATTCTTAAATTTACAACTGACGAAGCTATTGCTGAAATGATTGAATTGTATACACTAAATTAAATCATTACTTTTGTATAGACGTAACCAAGTGTACAATGGTACCTCAAGGTGAAATAAATGAGTATGAGTATGAGTATCTAGTTGTTTATACGAGATCAATGATCCTAACATATCAATTCAAAGTACGTTAGCATTCTAGCTTGACTTGGGATCTAATTTCCTGCATTTGACAAATGTATGAACCTCTTAATGTCTCATAAAATAATACTTTATTGAGCAACTCCTAGCGTTTTATTCGTTCCTTTCCCTATCATAAACATCCCATTAGCGTCTCCCTACCAAAACACCCTGAAATCATCATAGATCTTGATCCTCACATCTCTTAGCAATTTTCACGCTTCCAGTCGTCTTTCTGGATGAAAAAGTTGTGTTCCATTTAGCCATAAGCCTCTCAGATAGCACTTTAAGGAGTTTGCGGGCGTCAGAGATGCTGACTCGAAGATTATGGGATCACCCAGGGTTGGCACCTTAAGATAAGCCGAAACAGTCGACACTCCTGCGGTTTTGTGCCGTTTTGTTGCCTCTAAAGGCAACTAAGCTTATCTTTTAGCAGTGTCATGGATTTCTGGAACATTCTCAAGCTTATGTTCCGGAATTTTTGTCTCAATCGTCACAAATTTATTGATAGTTGTCTCGGATATATATTTTCTGATATCAAACTCTATAGAGAGCAGTAACTTAATAACATTTTCAAGGTCTCAGATTACAACTGCCAACCCTAGATTGTCCTGTGCTACCCTCTAAGAATTACAACCTTAACTGAACGTTCAAAATCGAGAAATACAGTCCAATTTCCCTTGGCACTCCTCTTATTTCAGATGCGATCGCCACGCATATTCTTGTCCCAGCTATTCTACTTTGTGCTACTGTATTTCCATTTTCGGCTGTATCCTTCTAAATATTAGGTTCATTTTCGTAGGGGTTGGTAATGTAGGTCGAATGAGGTTTAGAAGTTACAGTGCCCACAAATAAGTTGAGGCGGCTAGTAATGGAAGGTTTTTGCTTAAAACGAAAGCTGAAAATGGTTTTGGTAATGGTTTGGGACATATAAATAGTTTAAGCAGTTCAGGATAGGTCCTGTTTTGATGGTTAGCTAAGTTTGCTGTAGTTTTTTTAAACCATCTTTTATATTTACATCTTAAATGACAATGCCAGATTCTGCCCCACCATCAACCGCATGATGAACAAGATAACGAATAAATGTAAAAATATCTCCGTTTTTTTATTAAAATTATTGGTTTAAAATAAAGTTTTGTACATCAAGCGAGTCGACAAAAATAGCTTAATTAAGAATTCAGATAATAGTAAGAAATCGAAGCGAATTATTCATTGCTTATTCTCTTATAGGAGTTGCGAGAGTAGTAGAAAATGATTATGATTATGCAATATGAAACCTATAAGTCCCCAACATAATGATAAGTATATGAGCTTCAATGGTCACGTAGGTGACCAAATGTGGGGCAAAGCTCCATTGAAATGTGGCAATGTCATTTTTTCTCGGAATTTATCTACGAAAGAATTCTGAAAAAAATTACGCGTATTCAGAAATACAAAATCTTGAAATGATATTTTCTCTTAGGATGTTAATAGTGTTTAGACGTTCTCAATTAGAATTTTTACTACATATTAGTAATTTTTTATTCAACCTCAAAGTAAGGTAAGGCCGCAGCCCAAATCAAGTGTCTTATTTTGTAAACAAATATGATCGTCTAATTACCTGTTGTGATGTAACACTGAAGGAACTGATTCATCGTACCTGTTCATCGTTGTGAAAATAACTATGCAATAATCACAGAACAGCTTAAAATGTTAGTAAGGTAGGGTTGTTTTTGTTTACAAAATAAGACACTTGATTTGGGCTTCGGTATATAAGGTGCTATAGGCTATAACTATACCTCAGCGCGAAATATCGTAAAGCAGAAAAAGTTTTTTGATGTCCCCTAAGGGTTTTATTAGCTTCTGTTTATTACGGAACTTTACGGGGGGTACGAATTACCTGTATTCACGTTCGTACCTATAACTACTCGTGTTTACTGTTTTCGGTTTAGTACTTACGTAATCTAGCTGAAGCGACAATAAGTACGGCTTTTTCTAAGACTAAGGACCGGCGTACAACGTCACGGTGCGGCGTGTCACGGCATCTGCCGGCCCCGTCTCCCGGTGCACGATGTCAGCCGGCGCCGGTCACAGGCGGACAACACTCGTGCCGGCGGACGGCGCCGTCCACTGGCGCGGTACATGGCTCCGTACTTCGTACACGACGTCGTCCGCTAGCCCTAGCTATTAGGCAAATAATTTGCGGCTGACTGTCGTCTAAGTGAGCAGCGTAGTGTAGGCAGTTTGCTTGCTGAATCAAATTGCGCTTAGAATAACACTGACGGAGGATTCGGAAAAAACTGTGATTTGAATTGTTTATCAGCAAAATACCTATATATCAATCAGTTTTCTAAATAATAATTAAAAATAAATTCTGATAACTTATAAAACGTGAAAAGTTTTAATCATTGTGGCAGAATGATTTGCTATCAGTACTGTTGAATTATAGAGTTAAATTTAAAAAAAAAAATACTTGAAAACATTCGAAACGATAGTAACTCCGTTGACGTAGGTACCTATTAACAAACAGCAGTGCCCAGTGCGTCGTCCGTCGGCCGCTCTGTGCTGTTGTCACGCTGCGAAATCGCGGTGTTACTATTGATTCGCTTTTTAGTTTTTCACAATTTAAACTGTAATTTCTTAATAATAATAAATCGATAATGATCAAAACTAAATCACCTCGCTGCGAGAAAAAACCACTATAATTTCACGTTGTATCACAGACCACTTACCCCACAGACCTGTAATACATGAGCGCAAAATTGCTTCGCGACACGTGTAACCTAGAGATATTATCGACATGGACGCATCTCTTTAATACGGCACCCCTGCCCGCCGCTTCGTCTCTATGCGCTCATCTTTGACAGAAGTTTTCGCTTGCAAATTTGTACGGATTTCACATCTATTGGTTTAGAGGTCTGTGCGTTGTATAAAAAAAACACCTCTCCATCCTTAACAACTTCTGTAAAAAGTTTATAATACTGACGAGCACAGTCCAACAAATTCCCATCTGCAAAGAAAACAGACTCGAATAAGTCTTTTAATCCGAGCTACAGCGTTTTTATCTAGACTTTTAATTAATTACAGTTCCATTGTTACTTCTATGGAGGCTCTTTTAGGAATACCAATGAGAGGCGAAAGCAGGGTTGCCAGATTGGGGGATTATCCCACAATTTGGGGAAAAGTTGGGCTACTGGGGAAATTTTAGAGAAGTACCTACCTAAGTATTTTTGAGGAAATTTTTGGGGAGTTATTTGACCACGTAATAAGGGTGAGGTAAGGCTTAAAATCCCCTGGTGGATACTCAAAGTTTTAACCTACTGATAAAATAAAACTATCAAACCATGCACACTACACAGTCTCCACCAAAGAAAATGTCAACATCCTTTTGTTGCGTTGACAGGTGGTCTCGTCAATCGTCGCTTAAAAAACAAATCTGTTAATGTTATATGTTAATATTATAGTTTATTTTCTATTATATTTTCTTTTATATTATTTATTTTTTTTGTAAATTTTTCTCCTCAGTGTTGGCACCTTGTCCTTGCAAAGTGGTGTAAATGTAATTTTAAAAAAACGATGACGTGAAATAATGTACACAACGTGCTTATATTTGAAATAAAGAGATTTGACATTGACTTTTTTTGGAAATTTTGGGGAAAAAAATTTCAATCCAGGGAAATTTTAAAAACCAAGTATGGCAACCCGGGTCGAAAGGTAATTTACTCACAATTTGTGAACAGCCTGTTGAATTGGGGAAAAACTAATTCATTCATTTATTGAAGTCCGAATGGGATTACGGTTCTGGGAATTTTCAATTTGCGTTTTCCAATTTGACGAGCAAGTGAGGAATGTGTTTTAGTACTTATCTCACGATATTTTATTGTTTGCAGGTTGGCAAGAGATTGTATTGGGGTTTTTTATACGACTCTAATAGACTAAATTCAGACTTATCATTATTAAGATCTTTATTTAAAATACATTTACACAACTTTTCACTTTGTAGTCAAAAAAAATTATTGCTGGTTATAGGTATTACAGATGTTATGGTTTAGAAAGTGCTTATCGCTATAACCTACCTTGTTAAGGCATGCAATAATTAATATTTAATAAAATGGTATACTTATTTAAAATTTAAATTATTGATTTGATATACATAATTATTAAAATCTTTACAAGTACATACTTAGAACATTCACAATATTTTATTAGTTTTTAGGTCATGACAAAAAAATCATACGTTGATATTTAGTATGAAACTACTAACGAATAAAGGCTTTTATTTCAAAAATTGAATGTACATACAGCTATTATGATTGAACTCATTAGAAGATACTCTTATACAATATAATAATACGTAACTTCATTATAAGTACACAATGAGCCTCTCCAATATGTTTTCGTGGAAATCTGAACAATAAATAATTAGTTCAAGAATCCGAAATCAATTCGCAGTAATATTAAATGAGAAATTGTTTTCATGAAATTACTGAGAAAACCATGAAGGAAAAACTCTACTATGGAGAGAGCATAAAGTAGGTATAATTTGTACGGAGACTCTCCGCTCTCGTTGTCACTTTCACTCTCGAAAGAGGCATCTAATTTCATTGTATAAATTATTATTTTAAGAATTATTGTAATTACTTATTGTATCCACTGACTCGGTGCTTTGGTGATATCTGTAAACCAGTCAGTTATAATTGAATAAATAAATAAATCAGTTGTCGACTTCTATTGAAAATTCAAATATTATATCAGATGAGGGTCGTCTCGTCTTTTAAATATACCTATTTTAATTTTTAATTAAAAACTAAAATAAATAAATAGCAAAACAAATAAGTGGCAGAGACGCTAAAATTTGTCATTAAATACGCTGGTCTTCTTTAATTCTTTAATGTAAACAAAATTGATTATAATTCAAGACATGGAATAAGGTGTGTTTAACTCTATGAAAATTAGATGTCAAAGTCAAATTTCTTTATTGCAAGTAAGCACGTTGTGTACATTTTTGCACGTTGTGTACATTTTTGGATGTCATCTGCAGCAGGCAGAGCAAGTGTACACAAAATTAATGTTTTCAACGGTGTCTGCAACGTAAATATGGCTTACTCCAAAGCGAATTCCTTGTATCTTGGAGAAAACAGACAAAATCTCCTCAAGAGCCCTACATCAATAACCTGACAGCGGCAATTTTTCTTATACGTGATTCTGAAGACCCCAATAAAATAGCGATCAGACAAATCGTTATCAGTTCCTTCTCTTCAATATTTTCTATTGTCTGCGAATAACATATTTGCAACATCATTGCAACATATCGTTATACCGGTACGGAATAGGGATTCTGATTGTTAGGATGGATGCACATGGTCCGACATGGTTCTCTTGAAAATGGCGGGGAACGACGGTTGCAATTGTTTGATAATTTTGGTTATGATATCTACAGTGGTTAATATCACGTTAAGTTAATCAGAAAATGTTCGCGAATGACAGTATGGTGAATTTATTGAATAATTTGAGCAAGATCTGAGGTTTCAAGCTATTATCAAGAGTTCCCGCTACAAGCTCGGGAGTGAACGTGACTGTCGAGCTGCTTCGTCCAGAGTGATGACGCTACGGCGTCTCCTCTGGATGAAAGCATGATGACGCGGCTACCCAGGGTGAAGACGCTACTGCGAATCCTCTGGAGGAAGATAGAAGACTATTATATATAGAAGTTTCTGTGACGAACTGTCGAGTCCATTAATAAATAATAATAATAATAACGGTCCGACACGATGGGCCAGTGTGATTAAGATTAGCTGTGTTAGTTAAGGATTCGCAAGCTAAAACCGTTACAAACTATAAGGACAGATAAGTGTTTTGCTATTTTTGCTAACCATCCTAGCTAGTTTGATTGGTTATTGTTTAGAATTAGTCGCTGTGACTGACATCGTCGTAGTGGTTTTAGCTAGAAATCAACAGCTAAGTAAATTGGTTAACGAAAAAGCAAATGTCTAGGAGGAAAGTTATACGCTTTGCCTTTAGTCGGATCAGTAAAATCAAAACACGCTTAATTAGGGTTGTTTCCAGCCTGGCAGTTGTCCGACCGCCGGCGATGAGCTAGCGAGTAAAGCTATCAACTATAAAACGAGTGGACGAGCAGCGAGTGGCGAGTATAGTTTTGTAGCTCGGCTATCAGCGAGTGTCGCTGAGCGGGCGATTACTCGCTTCACTCGCCCACTCGCCAGTGTAGCTCAGCGAGTGGGCGAGTGTCGCCGAGCGATGGGATGTACTCGCTCGGCGACAAATTAGCCGAGCGAGTACTCGCCGGCGGTGTGAACAGTCGGCGATGAACTATTAATATATGCGTCTCTTTTGTTTACACGGAATATAGTAGCTTTTGTATGTTTCTTGGGCGAGAAAATAGCCACGATTTAGGGCCGGCGTACAACGTCACGGCGTCTGCCGGCACCATCTACCGGTGCACGATGTCAGCCGGCACCGGTGACAGGCGGACACCATTCGTGCCGGCGGACGGCGCCGTCCACTGGCGCGGTACACGGCGTCGTCCGCCGGCGCCGTTCTGTTGTACGCTAGCCCCTCGCCTACTCGCCGGCGGTGTGATAACTGCCTAAGATTTAAACGGGTGGGTACGTTTGGGGCGGACCTTGATGAATCGAATATGTTCGGCTAAAAGACAAATTCTAGCGATTTGTTGAATCTGTTAGCTTAGTCGTTAGGTTCATTCGTATTCCCAAAAGGACAGTGTTGGAGAGTTAAGCTGTTTAAGTCTTTATACGATTCTCATTTGCGTCTATTTGTTGCTTTTGCAACTCGTTTTTATTTGCTGTTTCTAGTTTCAGTGGATTTACTGATTTTAATACAAGTTTTCGGTCTTTCATTTTCTGTTTTCATTATAAATCCTTAACGTTTCGATTGAAGCATTTATTTCCTTCCTTGACAAGTTATTTTGTAATTGTCATTCCATTCATAGTACTTATCTATTTTTAGGGATCCGTACCTCAAAGAGGAAAAAAGGAACCCTTATAGGATCACTTTGTTGTCCGTCTGTCTGTCAAGACCTATATCTCAGAAACGCGTGGACGGATCAAGTTGAAATTAATACCCAATACTCAGGACTGCAACCTCATGCAGCCGTTAAAAAATCAAACTTCGACGAGAACCCAATCAAAAGATATGGCCGCTTATGTCGCCTTTTCCCGCATATTTGCATGGAAACGCGAAAAACTCAAAACTTCAAAAAATACGAGGATAACTCATTGGTACACGGCTGCCCTGGCTGGGAATCGAACCTGGGACCTCCGTAGCGCAAGTCCATTGACCCAACCATTATGCCACCGACCTCTTCAAAATACGAGTGATGTCATGCTATTTCACAGCGTAATAATTTACCCATCTCTACATTCACATAATATATCGAATCTCCATTTCACCTCTACTCAACCACCGTATGTCTTAGCAATATAACTCTACAGACGTGCAATTCCGAAGTGTAGCTGAGCGACGGACGATTACTCGCTTCACTCGCCCACTCGCCAGTGTAGCTCAGCGATTGGGCGTGCGTCGCCGAGCGATGGGATGTACTCGCTCGGCGACAAATTAGCCGAGCGAGTATTCGCCGGCGGTGTGAACAGTCGGCGATTAACTATTAATATATGCGTCTCTTTTGTTTACACGGAATGTAGTATCTTTTGTACGTTTCTTGGGCGAGAAAATAGCCACGATTTAGGGCCGGCGTACAACGTACAGCACCGTCTACTAGTGCACGATGTCGGCCGGCGCTGGTCACAGGCGGACACCATTCGTGCCGGCGGACGGCGCCGTCCACTGGCGCGGTACACGGCGTCGTCCGCCGGCGCCGTTCTGTTGTACGCTAGCCCCTCGCTTACTCGCTGGCGGTGTGACAACTGCCTAAGATTTAAACGGATGGGTACGTTTGGGGCGGACCTTGATGAATCGAATATGTTCGGCTAAAAGACAAATTCTAGCGATTTGTTGAATCTGTTAGCTTAGTCGTTAGGTTCATTCGTATTCCTAAAAGGACAGTGTTGGAGAGTTAAGCTGTTTAGGTCTTTATACGATCCTCATTTGCGTCTATTTGTTGCTTTTGCAACTCGTTTTTATTTGCTGTTTCTAATTTCAATGGATTTTACTGATTTTAATACAAGTTTTCTTTCATTTTCTCTTTTCATTATAAATCCTTAATGTTTCGATTGAAGCATTTATTTCCTTCCTTGTATTGACAAGTTATTTTGTAATTGTCATTCCATTCATAGTACTTATCTATTTTTAGGGTTCCGTATCTCAAAGGAACCCCTGTAGGATCACTTTGTTGTCCATCTGTCTGTCAAGACCTATATCTCAGAATCGTCTGAACGGATCAAGTTGAAATTAATACCCAATACTCAGGACTGCAACTTCATGCAGCTGCTAAAAAATCAAACTTCTACGTCAACCCAATCAAAAGATATGGCCACTTATGTCGCCTTTTCCCACATATTTGTATGAAAACGCGAGAAACTCAAAACTTCAAAAACTACGAGGATAACTCATTGGTACACGGCTGCCCTGGCTAGGAATCGAACCTGCGACCTCCGTAGCGCAAGTCAACCATTATGCCACCGACCTCTTCAAAATACGAGTGATGTCATGCTATTTCACAGCATAATAACCTACCCATCTCTACATTCACATATATCGAATCTCCATTTCACCTCTACTCAACCACCGTATGTCTTAGCAATATAACTCTACAAGCGTGCAATTCCGAAGTGTTTGCTCTTATTGCTTCGAAGATTTCCAATTTGCAGCAACCAGCTCCTTTCACTCCATCACGTCTGTCAGTGTGGTGAACAAAACTAAAACGTGTTGCTCGGCTTCTATACAATAGATGGACTGCTGGCAAAATAACGTAACGTTTGAAGTTACTGGATAAGACTAGGTATTACTCACTTACAACTTCTCGGGTTCCGTTGCTTAAAGCAAGAGTGAGACACAAGATGCCCCGCAGCGGCGGAGTGAAGAGCACGGCGCAATGCCTCGATATTCGTATTTTTATGAATTTTGGATGAATTTTGGTAGGGTAATAATTTTTTTAGAATTAAAACTATAGTGAGCCATTACTACAAATTATTATATATAAACGGATATCACTCACTTATATTGTTAAAGTCGGCAATTATACCGACAGTTTCGACCGATTTCGACGGTCTTTTTCAAGGTGAGCGCGCCACGCCCGCGTTGGAAGTTGGAAGGGAAATAAAAATACGCCAACAAAAGTCTGATTTTTTTTAAACAAGCTCTAGTATTTATAGTACCCTACATTTTGATATATATTTTGTATGAATAACTATTTCGGTTTAGACATAATTTTCATTTTAAAAGACATGGAAAAAAAATCGCAAACATACCCCATGTTTGCGATTTTTTTCTATCGAGCGAAGTTTGTCCAATCGTGTATCGGTATTCATCAGTCTCTAAAGAGACACCCCAAGATTGCTATTTTTTTTTTCAGACGTTTAATTTTAGTAGTTAATGCCGTAGCCTTCGTAGAAAAACTGAAAATACGCGCATACGAAGCCTTAACATTTGTGATTTTGCCTCTATACTATTTATATGTATGTATGACCGTCTAAATCAATCTGCGTGGTACAGGGACGCGGGGGGGGGGGGGGGGCACATTTATGTCCCCATGAAATGCGCCTGCCCCCCCCCCCCCCTCCCGCACCTCTCTCGGTCCCCGTTGTCGTCATACCCCCGCGTCCCTGTACCGCGCAGGATACTGATTTAGACGGTCATACTATAGACTTGTTTCCTGCGCTACCTTCAACACCTTGCCAAGTGAGTCACACCTCTTATTATTAGCTAAAATAGCCCCCTGTATACTTATCTCTGTCTTCGACTGTACATTAACTTCGTTAATTGTGTAATGTATAATAAAAATTTTGATTACATCCATGTTGCATCATTATCCTTTATTTAAATAGTTATCAGAAATAAAACAACTGTAAGCTAAACCAAAAGAGCTCGGAGGCTCAGTGCTTGGGTCAATGGACTTGAATGATATAGAGGTCCCAGGTTCGATTCCCAGCCAGAGCAGCCATGTACCAATGAGTTATCCTCGTTTTTTTCGACGGAAAAACTTACCAGGTGCTCTCAAAAACGGTAAAAGAAAACATCGCGATGAAACCTGCATGTCGTAGAAGAAGAAAAATCTAAGACCTGTGAAATCCGCCAATCCGCAGTGGACCCGCGTGGTGGATAATGGCCCCAGATCCATCGATGTAAGGGAAGGTCTGTGCCCGAGCAGTGGGACAATGTAAATAGACTGATGATGAAGCTAAACTACAATAAGAGTTCTCTTAGCTCTCTTTTGATGTCACTATGCGATCTTCTCTTCTTTAAATGTCGCTTGTTCTTTAAACGTTCATGTTTGCTCGTTTTAGTCGTATTTCTCACTCGCTACGAGTATCTGAAACCAATATCGTCGGCAGTGTAAGTCACATCCAGTAAACCAACTGCAGCATCTGTCTCCAAACGGAATGGAGTTAAAGAAATACCGAGCACTGCAGTCGAGACACAATTTATTGTTCCGGCCAAGACTGCGCTCAGTAAATTGCTTGAGTTGTCAATTTGTTCTATTTCCTAAGCTCTGTAAAGGCCTAGGTCTTGTGGGTTTATGTTTATATTCATCCCTTCAGATTGGTAGGTACAGTTGTAAGTTTATTGTGACGGTACTTTTATATTTTTAGAGTTCCATGCCTTAAAAGCAACCCTTATAGGATCACTTTTTTATTTACTTTATTAATGGACTCGACAGTTCGTCATTTGCCAATGTCATGTTACAAAAATATCAATGTATAAATAGTCTTCTATCTTCCTCCAGGGGAGTCGCCGTAGCGTCATCACCCTGGGTAGCAGCGTCTTCATGTCTTCATCCACAGGAGACGCCGTAGCGTCAATCACTGCGGACGAAGCAGCTCGACAGTCACGTTCACTCCCGAGCTCGTAGTGGGAATCTTGACCATGGCGCCAAACTTCAGATCCTGCTTGAAATCTCCAATAACTTCACCATACTGTCATTCGCGAACATTTTCTGATTAATTTAACGTGATATTAAACACAAAACACCCACTGTAGACATGATACTGAAAATTATTAAATAATTTCACAACCGTCGTTTCCCGCCATTTTCAAAAAGCCCCGTTTTAGTCGTATTTCTCACTCGCTACGAGTATCTGAAACCAATATCGTCGGCAGTGTAAGTCACATCCAGTAAACCAACTGCAGCATCTGTCTTTAAACGGAATGGAGTTAAAGAAATACCGAGCACTGCAGTCGAGACACAATTTATTGTTCCGGCCAAGACTGCGCTCAGTAAATTGCTTGAGTTGTCAATTTGTTCTATTTCCTAAGCTCTGTAAAGGCCTAGGTCTTGTGGGTTTATGTTTATATTCATCCCTTCAGATTGGTAGGTACAGTTGTAAGTTTATTGTGACGGTACTTTTATATTTTTAGGGTTCAATGCCTTAAAAGCAACCCTTATAGGATCACTTTTTTATTTACTCTATTAATGGACTCGACAGTTCGTCATTTGACAATGTCATGTTACAGAAAATTCAATTTATAATAGTCTTATATCTTCCTCCAGAGGAGTCGCAGTAGCGTCTTCACCCTGGGTAGCCGCGTCTTCTTGTCTTCATCTAGAGGAGTCGCCGTAGCGTTATCACTCTGGACGAAGCAGCTCGACAGTCACGTTCACTCCCGAGCTTGTAGCGGGACTCTTGATAAAAGCTTCAAACTTCAGATTTTGCTCAAATTATCCAACAAATTCACCATACTGTCACTCGCGAACATTTTCTGATTAATTTAACGTGATAGTAATCACAAAATAACCACTGTAGACAATAAAATAAATAATTTTGCAACCGTCTGTCTGTCTGTGCGTCCATCTGTCCGTCCGTTCGTCCATCTGTCTATCTATCCGTCCGTCCGTTCGTCCATCTGTCTATCTATCCGTCCGTCCGTTCGTCCATCTGTCTATATATCCGTCCGTCCATCTGTCTGTCTGTCAAGACCTATATCTCAGAAACGCGTGGACGGATCAAGTTGAATTTTAATGTTAATACCAAATACTCAGGTCTGTAATCTTATGAGCCGTGAAAAAATCAAACTTCTACGTCAACGCAATCAAAAGATTACTATCGATTAGAGAAAACCTATAGGGTACTTCCCGTTGACCTAGAATCATGAAATTTGGCAAGAAGGTAGGTATTTTAACACAAGTAAAGGAAAAAATTCGAAAAATGTAAATTTGTAGTTACATCTATATAAAAAAACTCTTATAACAAACTAATTATTGCAGTTGATCTAATAATTGTAAATATGTCGATGTAAGGGCATATTATTGATGTAATATAAAATCTGTAACATGTTGGCAATTAATGACAAACTGTCGAGGCTATTATTAAACTAAATATGGAGCCTTGTATAATGGATAGAAACTACAATGGACGCAATAAGGCCCAGAATTTCGAGATTCATTTGTTATGACATCACGATTTTGTCCTCGCAATAATGGTGGATTGGTGAACGGAAATATAGTACCCTCTTCAATGTGTACCGGTTCAGTTGTACGTACTTCAATACGAAAGTAGTTGTATTGATGTGGAATACAGTCCAATAATAGACTAGAAGACCCAAAAAAATCTTGGTCTTAGATGACAATGACAGATTCTGCCCCACCATCAACCGCATGATGTACAAGATAACGAATAAATGTAAAAATATCGTTTTTTATTGAAATTATTGGTTCTAAATAAAGTTTTGTACATCAAGCGAGTCGAAAAAAAAGTTTAATTAAAAATTCATAAAATAGTAAGTAATCGAAGCGAATTATTCATTGTTTTTGTTATTCTTCTATAGGAGTTGCGAGAGTAGTAGAAAATGATACTGATTATGATTATGCAATAAGACACCTTTTTTTTTTTTTGTTGCCCAGGAGAAATACATAATGTATACCACCCGGTAATAAGTCCCCAAGAAAATGATATGTACAGTTTAAATGGTCACGTAGTTTTGTAGGTGGGGCAAATCAGATTTTTGATAAGCTAGGTACCTACTTATAGAAAGAACGAGCGCGCCGCGTAATTTTTAGTTGTAAAAATATTGTATTGCAAAAAAATCATTTTCTTAATTTTTATCAATAAAAGTACTAGATAAGATACTTTAGTAGGGACGTCAACATAAAGGGCCCTGCCTGGGTACGCCCGTGTACCTATACAATAAAATCAAAATTAACGATCAATTTTGCACCCGTCTCATTTCCGCCATTATCAAAAGTCTGGGTATTATTGCGTTCATTGTAGTTTCTACCCGTTATACAGGCTGCTCCTTAATGCCACTTCTCACAATACCGCTTTATTTCCCGGAGAGATTATTATCTTTTTAATAATAAAAGCTACATCCACTAGCCCATTCATCACCGCTACTCCTAATCCGGCCGTAGGTGCTGGGTAATTAGTTTGGTCTCGGGTTTTTTTTTGCACAAAAGTATTTTCGCGGGTCTTTGTTAAAAGTATAATATATTCTGTAATATAGATAGTATTAAGAATTTATTGTATGTCAGTGTGCCTGCTCAGAATACGATCTCCATTTAAATAGTTTAAGGTTAGCTGTAAGAGAACTCTTTAGGGTTAAGCTCGCCGTTGTAAATATTGTCTCCAAAACTATGTGTTAATTTTTAAGGTTTTATGTACAATAAAGAATACAAACAAACAAAAGTAAGTAGTTTTTTCCCTGCAAAATGGCTACGTAAGTATAATATGTACGTCGTAGTGAAGCTTGTATTTTAGTTGAAAACAATATATGCAAAATTCCAGCACAAATCGCATGACAAATATACGAGCTCTTCTAAAGTGTCATTTCTCGATGTACAGCCCAAAGCACTTTGCAATTTGAACCGCTCTTATTATCTGCGTCGTAGGAGTTGATATCGTACTGTTACCATCATTACCATCTGCTGTTGTACGTACTAAGACAAGATCCTATTTCAGATTTTTTTACTGTACTCTAATTTCCTGTATAGTTACCATTTTGAAATGTTAGTTTGTCCAATCAAATATTTGCCCTCCTAGAGGATATATTTTATTTATAGTTAGTTTAAGTTTTAGATTTTTAAAGTTAGTTTTAAATCATTTTATTATTTTAGGTTATAATTTACTCATATATTCTAATTAAACAAGTATCTCATCCATTTTAAATTAAGATAATTTGGAATTTACATATTATTGGGTCTTTAGCCGGCATCATAGATTTATAGATATTAAAATGAAACTTGATTAATATCAACATTTCATTTAAGTTTGGACCCGTAATACTTTATGGTTCAGCCTCTGTCTATGTCCAATTTAAGCCCGTTTTTATCTCTGCGAAGTTTGGCTACTTATTATTTTTAATTCAGTGAAATGAAGACCAAATAATTGGTCTTAAAATATAGACCGCCTAATCCCATCCTTACTCTTGGAAACTGGAATTAGAAATGAATGTTTCATGTTGGGTCTAAGCCTAGGATTTGGGGACAGTTCCTTAATCAGTCTCTATTTATGGTTTCCCAAGGCTAGGCTAGACCGGCAAATGCGAGGACGTAATATTTTGTGTGAATTTTAGTAAAGTCAGATGGTGATTTCTGTATTACTACACTATACGTACGTCTGAGTTATTCAAACCAAATAATAATAAGGACTAAAGCCTGGCACACACACAGGCGGCCTGCACGTGTCTTGCGGCCTGCAACCGTCAAAAGTTGGTATTTATTTATTCCATTAATGGACTCGACAGTTCGTCATTTGACAATGTCATGTTACAGAAAATTCAATATAATATAATAGTCTTCTATCTTCCTCCAGAGGAGACGCAGTAGCGTCTTCGCCCTGGGTAGCCGCGTCTTCGTGTCTTCATCCAGAGGAGACGCCGTAGCGTCATCACTCTGGACGAAGCAGCTCGACAGTCACGTTCACTCCCGAGCTTGTACCGGGAACTCTTGATAAAAGCTTGAAACTTCAGATCCTGCATAAATAATCCAACAACTTCACCATACTGTCATTCGCGAACATTTTCTGATTAATTTAACGTAATATTAAACACAAAACAGCCACTGTAGACATCAAAAGGAAAATTATCAAATAATTTTCAAGAGAAGGTAGTGGATTGCTAAAAAATATGAGTAAATATAATAATTTTCTTTCTTTATTGCCAGTGCCTTCAAATACAGCCTGTCTACAAGTTCCTGTGCACAAAAGAGAACGTAAACCGCTTGAATACAGAAATGCAAACAGTTTTTTGTTTATCAAGAGATATCCGCACGAGTGGTCGCTACTTTCCTACTATACTGCACCTATCCGCTTTGCGGATATGCAAGCATTTTCTTCCATTTTTAAAAAACTAAGTTTTAATTTTTACCAGACTGCCAGAGAGGAGAGTAATGTTTCTTGGATGTACAGTCAAAAACAGAGATAAATAACGTTGAGATTCTCGGTACTTGACAGATTGTAGAAGCTCTTTTACTAATTTACTAATAGTAGTGGTTATAGTATGACCGTCTAAATCACTCTTCGTCTGCGCGGTACAGGGATGCGGGGGTAGGACGACAACAGGGACCGAGAGAGGTGCGGGCGGCAGGCGCATTTCTGTTACACCCCCCCCCCCCCCCCCCCCGCACCTCTCTCGGTCCCCGTTGTCGCCTTCCCCCGCGTCCCTGTACTGCGCAGGCGAAGACTGATTTAGACGGTCATACTATAGATAGTTTAGTTACAGTACACACTAATTTCCTAAAATCAGTTAGTTTACCTAACCTACTTACTTACTTACTTACTTACTCCGCTGGCTCAGCGACCCGAAGTGGATCTTGGCCTCTGAAACGAGAACACGCCAGTCTGCCCCGCAAGATGTACAAGATAACAAATAAATGTAAAAATATCTCCGTTTTTTATTAAAATTATTGGTTTAAAACAAAGTCTTGTACATCTAGCGAGTCGAACAAAAACAGCCTAATTAAGAATTCAGAAAATAGTAAGAAATCGAAGCGATTTATTCATTGTTTTTGTTATTCTCCTATAGGAGTTGCGAGAGTAGTAGAAAATGATACTGATTATGATTATGCAATATGAAACCCCAACAAAATGATAGGTACAGCTTAAAAGGTCACGTAGTTTTGTAGGTGGGGCAAAGCTCCATTGCAATGTGGCAATGTCTTTTACAAAGCCAAATACGGTCTACTGCAAACTGGCGAACGAGCATGAAGATATTAATAAATAGAGGAAGCGATAGTTGTATGCCCAGAATGCAGCAAATGGGAGTCCATCGTCTCTTCCTACTGCTACTGGAAATAAGGGTGAGTTTGGTATAACGGTCTTGAATCTTGAAGACTGGGCTCGTTCACACTTTGGCCGCAAGGCCCATTGTGCGCGAGGCGGCTGGCGCTACTCTAGCCAGCCGAGCTCAGCCAGGAAGCCCAACAGGTTCTTAATGACCCTGCAGGCCTCCGGGAGCGTCCTCGGTGACCCGAGGATTGTAGCCCGCTGCTCGGCCACACCACTGCACTCTAGAAGCACATGTGCGGCTGTTTCCTCCTCCTCCATGCAGCCCCTGCACAGAGGACTATCTGTGATCCCAATTGTAAAGAGATGTTTGTTTAAAGAGCAGTGACCTGTCATGATGCCAGTCACTAAGCGCACATCTTTCCTGCTTAGTTTGAGTAACTGTCTAGTCAGACGGTGGTCAATGTGTGGCACGGCCTCACGGGCCTGCCGGCAATCTGCTCTTTCTGTCCAAAGCTTTTGATGAGATAACACTGTATGCTGACGCAGACCGCTGCGGACGAAACTGTAGGGCAGAGGAACTATAGGCTCTGGGCCTATGACCAGACCCTCGGCACCCCTCCGCGCTAGCTCGTCCGCAGTGGTATAACGGTCACTCTGACACAAATATTGTATAAATCGAATCAACATAGTTCAAAACATAACCCTGGCATGCGTGGTCACGTATATGAAAATTCTCGCATTCACAACCACTCTCCGCTGAATAAAGCGAAATCCGAATACAAATTCAAAAACAGAACAATATCAAATAGGAAACATTCATTCATTCGTTCGTTCCGTTCGAAATTTAAAAACAAACTCGAGTGCCATCTCGGCACGATCCGTCAATTTTGCAGTCCATCTCGGATTCGAATTTAGAATTGCTTTCACCGCGAGCAAATTCTACTCATAGAGCAAGGAAAACGTTTTATTTAGAAGACAAGATTTCAAGAGATTGACAAGATGTATCGCTCAAAAATCACGTACCTACATACGTTATGGTTATGTGTATGAAAAATATACTCTGAATAGTTCACTACCTTCCGATGTGAAGATAGATCGTGCGTTATATTCTTCGCAGATAATCATATACCTACCTTCTCTGAAAGTTTTCACCGATAAAAAAAATCCTCAGTTGTATAGAAGAATAGTTCAAGAACCACAACCAATAGGTAAGTATATTAAAAAAACGAATACAATTTTAGTTATGACCAAGATTCGAACCCTGCCCCTTGTCATTCCGTGGCACGCTCTATTTTTATTTGAATGGCTTCTACTCTTATTCAAGAGATAATTTCGCCAATGTCAAGTTATTTAGAGTATTCATGTAAATAGAAAATTAAACGAATAAAAAATCAATCCGCCATTCCAAAATGATGGCGGATCCCTCTCCCTTCTCTTTTCTTACAGAGCTGATTATGCAATATAAATAAGTCCCCAACAAAATGATAGGTACAGCTACAATGGTCTCGTAGTAGTAGTTATTTGTAACTCATAATATCTGGATCATAAGTCGAAAATGACATTGCCACATTTCAATGGAGCTTTGCCCCACCTACAAAACTACGAGACCATTGTAGCTGTACCTATCATTTTGTTGGGGACTTATTTATATTGCATAATCACAATCAGTAGGAGTTGCGAGAGTAGTAGAAAATGATAACAAAAACAATGAATAATTCGCTTCGATTTCATACTATTTTCTGAATTCTTAATTAAGCTGTTTTTTCTTCTCGTTTGATGTACAAAACTTTATTTTAAACCAATAATTTTAATAAAAAACGGTAATTTTTACATTCATTTATCTTGTTCATCATGCGGTTGATGGTGGGGCAGAATCGGGCATTGTCATTTAGAATTCTGATCTTTTAGGAATTACGTTAATAATCAACTGCTGATGTTACATCTGAAATTAGTTTTGCCATAGTCCAATTACCTCCAGAGATATTGATGGTTAAAGTTGTGCTTCATACCTTTAGGGCAAAACAAACTTGCTATGAAGGCCGTATAGAATTACTAAGACATCACTTCTTACTAATCTGATTTCTAATGCAGTTAGACATATACTTAGATTAACCACACTTTCATTAAACCGTGCTGTTGTCCCTTTTAAAATTCGTTAAAACGTTAAGTTCGGAAGGGATCGAAGGACTAACTTCAAATCATGGTTATGGTTGATTAAGTCTGAAATTGCTGTAACTATGTTATTTTTAACTGATTTCAATGTGTCCACGTTTGACCTTAAATGACATTGCCACATTTCAATGGAGATTTGCCCCACATACAAAACTACGAGATCATTGAAGCTACCTATCATTTTGTTAGGGACTTATGTAGCATAATCACAATCAGTAGGAGTTGCGAGAGTAGTAGAAAATTATAGATGTAACTACAAAAGACATTGCCACATTTCAATGGAGCTTTGCCCCACCTACAAAACTACGAGACCATTTAAGCTATACCTATCATTTTGTTGGGGACTTATTACAGGTTCAATTGCATAATCATAATCAGTATCATTTTCTACTACTCTCGTTTTTGTTATTCTTCTATAGGAGTTGCCTATAGAAGAATAACAAAAACAATGAATAAATCGCTTCGATTTCTTCCTATTTTTTGAATTCTTAATTAAGCTGTTTATTCGACTCGCAACTTGTACAGAACTTTATTTTAAACCAATAATTTTAATAAAAAACGGAGATATTTTTACATTTATTCGATATCTTGTTCATCATGCGGTTGATGGTGGGGCAGAATCTGGCATTGTCATTTACGAATACATTTATTCGATATCTTGTTCAGCATGCGGTTGATGGTGGGGCAGAATCTGGCATTGTCATTTACGAATACATTTATTCGATATCTTGTTCATCATGCGGTTGATGGTGGGGCAGAATCTGGCATTGTCATTTACGAATACATTTATTCGATATCTTGTTCAGCATGCGGTTGATGGTGGGGCAGAATCTGGCATTATCATTTACGAATACAATTTAATTTTCAAACTCGTCAAGTATCCTTATTTAGCCGCGTCACCTGATACAAGGCCTGATCACACCCACAGTTAATAATTACCTAAATTAATGTACTGTAATAGTATAGATATAACTTTTTGTATTAGGTTATTTAAACTCTGCTTTTACAATATAAATACATTTATTATTATACTAGCTGTACCCCGCAACTTCGTTTGCGTAGAGGAGGAGGATGGAGGAGATCAGGAGGCAGATCTTCCTCTCTGGATCCTTATTTCCACATCACATACCGCCATGGCTTATAGCCTATGAGCCGTCCGGATATTTCACCTATCTCCTAGTGAAACTCCCATCAAAATCCCTTTAGTTATGGCGTGATACTTGCACAAAGTCACAGACAAACAGACAAAAGTTCTAAAAATTAGTGTTTTGGCATCAGTATCGATCCTAAAACAAATTACAATTATTATTTTCAAAAAATATCCAATGTACAGACATAATATTTTTACAGTCTTATTATATGACTAGCTACAAAAAGTCTATCGTCTAAATTGTCGTGCCTTTACTACGATTGAAGTTAGATTTTGGTATTGTTTAAGATCTTAAACAAGTCTTGATTTATATTGATAATAATATATTACTATTATCCTATTCCTATAATCTTCATCAAGGTTCATTAATCATCAATGTATGGGAATATCTGTGCCCGAGCAGCGGAGACATAAAATATACTGATGATGATGAATCTTCATCAATATTAGTCCAAAACATGCTCCAATAAGCATATAATGACATCCATGTCAGAATTGCTTTCACCGAGCGAATCCGGTACGCCCCAGTGCACCGACTCGCTTCTCAATCAATTTTGTAGCGACGCAGTACAAATCAGAGACTGACTATTTAGATATTTTACGACAGTACAAATAGCTGAGAGTTTGGGATGGCTCGAGATATTGTAACAATGGATTTTGTAGACTTAAATTCATTGGCAAAGCTCGGTGGCTCAGTGGTTGGGTCAATGGACTTGCAATATGGAGGTCCCAGGTTCGATTCCCAGCTAGGGCAGCCATGTACCAATGAGTTATCCTCGGTTTTTTCGACGGAAAAACTTACGTACATTTACCGAGTGCTCTCAAAACGGTGAAGGAAAAACATCGTGCGTGATGAAACCTGCATGTCGTAGAAGAAAAAAAAAATCTAAGGCATGTGAAATCCGCCAACCCGCACTGGGCCCGCGTGGTGGATTATGGCCCGAGCTCCCTCGATGTAAGGGAAGGTCTGTGCCCGAGCAGTGGGGCAATATAAATAGACTGATGATGATGAAATTCATTGGAACTCGACGATAGATTTAATTTTGTCGCAATGATTTGAGTTTGCAAAATGTCAACGTGTTTTACATAGATATATAAAGCATTTATTTCAAAGTCAAAGTTCTTTATTGCAAGTAAGCACGTTGTGTACATTTTTGCACGTCAACATATTTTTTGAATTTACATTTACACCACTTTGCAAGGAAAAGGTGCCAACGCTGAGGAGAAAAAGTGGCAAAAAACTCTCAGCAGCACATCTTTTAAAATAATATAATAATACACAATTACTTAATAACTAGGTATTACACAACTATTACTATTGTTATTAATCTAGACTTTATCCCTCATGCGGAACCGGCGACACACATTTATTTCTATATCACACAATACAATACATACCCAAAATAGTAGATAAATAGATAACTAAAATATAGAAGGCAATATGGAGAGAAAACAATATTTAAAGGTATTTAAAAGTAATTGAGTATTTCATTTATTGAATTCTTCGATTATGTACCATCGAAGACAGAGATAAGTATACAGGGGGTCCCAATATGGTTGATATTTTCTCAAGAATTACTTGACCGATTTTAATAATTATTTTACAGTTACATAGTTTTAATTTTTATCTATCTAACAGTGAAAGAATTTTTACAATCGGCGAAGTAGTTTTTGAAAAATCTCAACCTTATAAACTCTCCTGTACAATCGAAAACAAAGATAAGTATACAGAGGGTCTCAATGAGGTTGAGATGCTCTCAAGAACCACTTGACCGATTGTAAAATTTCTTTAACTACTAGATAACTTTGAGCGCGGTCTATGAATAAGTTGCAAGGATTTAAAAAAATCCGGTGAAGTTATTGGATTATTTATGCAAAATATGAAGTTTCAAGCTTTTATCAAGAGTTCCCGCTACAAGCTCGGGAGTGAACGTGACTGTCGAGCTGCTTCGTCCAGAGTGATGACGCTACGGCGTCTCCTCTGGATGAAGACATGAAGATGCAGCTACCCAGGGTGAAGACGCTACGGCGACTCCCCTGGAGGAAGATAGAAGACTATTGAATATATTGAATTTTCTGTAACATGACATTGGCAAATGACGAACTGTCGAGTCCATTAATAAAATAAATAAATAAACTTGTCATCAAAGGCGTGATTTCGTATTACCGTCCGTCTATCTTATCATTGTATGGCATGTTTTGCTCAAAACCATCATGACATAGTGAACGAATGGATTCCCCATACATTTCGCGCAAAACGGTATTATGGTTTGTCAAATGATATCATTGATGACATATAACTGTCAGTTCAAAAAGGTTACTCCCGAATCACCTCTATTACGTGCTTTGGTGGTAGTTGCTACGAAAATCAAACAAACTGTGTGAATAGAAAACTTATATACCATTTTATTTATTGTAATTTCAATCAGCTATTGCGGTTCTCAAAACGATCAAATCATACCATGTCATAGCGGCCGCGAAAGGGACAGTGCTATTGCATTGGTGTAGCGGCGTCTCTGTTTGGCGCGCCATGACATGGTATAATTTCATCGTTTTGAGAACGGTAATATGGGGGCAGTGAATTTACTGAGCGGAATTTGAAAACAATAACTTTAAAAAATCTAGTCTAACAAAAGCAAAAGCACAAAACAATTTGACGTTTTCAATTCGCACACAAACAAAACAGGAAAATCCTGTTTGGAAGTATTACATAGATTGTTTTTGCTCGTTTTGGAGAACGAGTGATTCTAATAGGATAGTACGCCATCGATTGGCCATACCATGTCGATTGGATTGAAACAAAGAGTTTCCAGCCAAAACAATGTTAGCGTTTTGATTAAAAAAACTGGCCAAGGCGAGTCGGCTGTTGGAATCGCGCACCGAGGGTTCCGTGCAATTTCAAAATATCATTTTCTCTAACGAAAAGATAAACTAGATTTAGGGACAAACTTATCTTTGCGTTTCCGAAACTGATAACGTCATACATCGATATACTAGGCATCAACTGCAAATATAAGATTGTAATTACAAAAAAAATATTTCGTTTTAAAATTTATAGTTTTGGGATTTTTTGCTTTACTTGTGACACAAGACCTAGCTTCTTGCTAAATTTCATGATTCTAGGTCAACGGAAAGTACCCTATAGGTTTAGAGTTTCTCGCGTTTTCATAAAAATATGCGGGAAAAGGCGACATAAGCGGCCATGTCTTTTTATTGCATTGACGTAAATGTTTGATTTTTTCACGGCTGCAGGAGATTGCAGACCTGAGCATTGGGTATTAATTTTAACTTGATCCGTCCACGCATTTCTGAGATATAGGTCTTGACAGACAGACGGACAACAAAGTGATCCTATAAGGGTTTCTTTTTTTCCTTTTGAGGCACGGAACCCTGAAAAGGAGAATGAACAAATAGTACAATGAATTCGATGTCACTTGTGATGTTCAATCTCCACCTGTAATTAAAATTGACTGTTGTGTCGATTCACGTCAACGTAGCATATGAGTGACCGTTGCATTTAGGTTTAGGATTACATTTTAACACTACAGAATTACAATTGCACAACTATTGAAATATCTGAACCGATTTGCAATGTACCTACTGTAACTTTTATTGTAGACCCTAAGATTGATAATTAATTATTATTGTTATTGATATTCGCCCATTGTACTTTATAGTGCAATTTGTTCTCAATTCTTAAATGACATAAACAAATGTTTGGAATGTTATAGTGACCCTTTTAAGATTTTAAGGGCGGTTTGCGTAACGTTCTTAAATATTGTTTAGCAGTAGACTTATCCCATTTAAACCCCTGAACATGTTTAACATCTTGAACATCATTTAAACGCGTTTATCCAAGTGTCAAAGTACAATATTTAATTTAATTTATGCAATGCATAATATGGTTATATACATAGTTATTATTATATTAATTTAAATTGACGATCAAATTACTAATGTGTATTTTAAGTATTGACATAACTGTAAAAATGACATTGTAATCTGAAATAAATGAATTTAATCTAATCTATTAATATTGAAACTGTGTTTAGAATAAACATGTTTAGCGACTTAAACGCATTTACCTAAATAAAATTAAAAATAATTTAAACAGAATTTCACGCAAGCTAAAGACCTAGAGATTCCTTAAAGTCCAAGGTTCTAACTAAATTATGGGGCAACCCTTAAACAAAAAAGAAAACCTAATCCCTACTTCCTACGGTACCCTAAAAGGCATAGGACTTTTACGAGCACGCTATAGGGCGACAAAAGATTTTACGATCGCATAAATTAAATGTGAAACTATCATTGTGGATGGCCCACTTTATTGCGAGTTGAGACTAAGTAATCGGTTTATTAGTACTTAAGTAATAGTGCGGTACTGCGAGTAAATGAGAGATAAATGTTTTACGTCGCAATAGTTTCAAGGAGAGCTTCTTATAACTGTACACGCTTTTTGTGTATAGTGTATAGAGAGCTCGGTGGCTCAGTGGTTGGAGAGAGCTCGGTGGCTCAGTGGTTGGAGAGAGCTCGGTGGCTCAGTGGTTGGAGAGAGCTCGGTGGCTCAGTGGTTGGAGAGAGCTCGGTGGCTCAGTGGTTGGAGAGAGCTCGGTGGCTCAGTGGTTGGAGAGAGCTCGGTGGCTCAGTGGTTGGAGAGAGCTCGGTGGCTCAGTGGTTGGGTCAATGGACTTGCAATATGGAGGTCCCAGGTTCGATTCCCAGCTAGGGCAGCCATGTACCAATGAGTTATCCTCGGGTTTTTTTTCGACGGAAAAACTTACGTACATCTACCGAGTGCTCTCAAAACGGTGAAGGAAAACATCGTGATGAAACCTGCATGCCGTAGAAGAAGAAAAAAAAATCTAAGGCATGTGAAATCCGCCAACCCGCACTGGGCCCGCGTGGTGGATTATGGCCCGAGCTCCCTCGATGTAAGGGAAGGTCTGTGCCCGAGCAGTGGGGCAATATAAATAGACTGATGATGATGATGACACGCTTTTTGTAACAAAGTTGAAGGTAATGTGTTCTTATTATTTGGTATCAGGGTATTGATTCAATCCCAAGGGTCACGTTACCTCACATGCTAATGTTGTATGTAACTTCTCTATACAGTTTTGGGGATTCTCCTTTCTATTTATTTATTTTAAAATTTTATTGTACAACAAATATCATCATAAATAAAATTACTTACAAGGAAAACAGATTGGCACAAAGGGCGAGCTTATCTTAAACGAGATTTCTACCAGCAAACCCGCGAAAGTGTGTTCTAGTATTGTTTATCGATTATAAGTTGTAATAAAACAAGAAAGTTTTATGATATATCGGATATACGGAAGATTCAAACTACTATATTGGATGAAGCTTAAGATATGTGGCGTGCCATTCTCTCTGCTTATCTTACAAGGGATATAGGGTAAATATAAATAGGTTGTCTTAATATACATACTCGTAGTTAATCAGTGCCTACGTCGTAGCAAACTCGTAGCAATTTCGTAGCAAAATAGCTACATAGATGTTTGTTCAATATCCTTCGTGTTATCTTCGATTATACAGGATGATAGGATTACGAGTGCAATAATAATTATCTTCCGCCAACTATGATCACTTCTTCGTAATATTGCGATGACGTTAACGACGGCAGAAAATGGGGCGGGGCATGCGTTTTAATTGGCCGCAAGCAGCGTGCAGATCGACCTGTAATGTGTAAGGCTTCAAAATCATTTCACATTTATCTAGCAGAAACTTAACACTACTTGTGTACTATTGACTTTTAAGGGCCTTCCATGAGCCAACTAGCGCCGCCAATCTTGAAAAATAATATCTCCCAATTTAATAAATTTAATTAAAAAAGCTATTTACAAAATGTTTATTAGGATGAATACTATTTTTCAATATACAATACATGGCATAATTGCGACAAGCTAAGTTGTAGTTCACAAATGTGCCAAAAACGGCCGTTTTTTGCAATTATGCGAACTACAACTTACCGAAATTGAATCACGTTATAAATAAGCATTTAAAAAATAGTATTTATCGTAATAAACATTTTGTAAATAGCTTTTTTCTTGGACAATCAAGGAGATACTGCGGAAACGTGTAGAGGCTTTCGAAATGTGGGCTTACAGACGCATGTTTCGCATCAGTTGGACTGACAAAATAACGAACGTCGAAGTCCTGCGACGGATGAACAAAAAATGCGAACTTTTGCAGACCATCAAGAAGCGTAAAGTAGCGTACTTAGGACATACTCTGAGGCACGAGCACTATGAGTTGCTCCAACTTATTATGATAGGAAATGTCGCCGGAAAGAGAAGAATCGGTCGCAGGAAAAAGTCGTGGCTGCGTAACATCCGGGAATGGACTGGAATCGCGAGCGCCGCAGACCTGTTCCGCCTCGCGAGAGATAGGCACAAATATGATGAGCTGATTGCCAACCTTCACTAGTTGGAGAGGCAACCCCCAAGAAGAAGAATAAAATTGATTATATTGGAAGATATTATTTTTTTAAGATTGGCGGCGCTAGTTAAAAAAGCATCTTAAAAAAATACTATTAGATAAATATGCTGCATAATGTAAGTAGAATCATAGCTTCAATTGCCTGCTTATCTTTTTCATACAAACAAATGTGCTACAAAGCCCACAAATTTAATATATGTAAACATACCATGATTACATATTAAGTAAGTGCTAATTTTAGTAAATATTAAGTTTAAAATGACGCTACTACTGGCGACCTCTTCCGGCTCATATAATCTCTCACAAATGAGATTGAGAGCCCGGAAAGTGCTATAATTTTTGTAACCTTTTTTTCACTGAAATAAACAGTTAAAATTTTTTTTTAGTTGGCTTATGGAAGGCTCTTAAAGGCATACTGCAGTAACGAAGCAACTAACGTACAAGTAACATACGAGTAGCATAATCATGCCAAGTCATGGCTCAGGTTGAGTATTTTGTTTCCGGCAGCTTTACACCTCATTTTGGCGTTCGCTTTTAACATACAGCCTAGCACACACGAGGCTTTTAGCGCGCGCCTTAATGAAGCACGGAGCGGCACTAATTGGCGCCTGCTGGCGGCATGATAGACAGTTTTCACGTCGCGTCTATTTTGACAGTGTGGAAAATTATAGGGCAGATTAAAATCGGCTTATAATAAGAGAAATACAGCTATTTTTGTTAGCACTCTGATGATTAACGTCGCAATGGGATGATTTACAGCGTAACCAGATGATCAGCGTAACCGGATGGTTAACAGCGTAACCGGATGGTTAAAAACGTAACCAGATTATAATTGCGTACAAAGAAGCCCGGAGCGGCACTAATTGGCGCCTGCTGGTGGTGCGATAGACAGTTGTCACGTCGCGTCTATTTTGACAGTTTAGAAAATTATAGGGCAGATTAAAATCGACTTATAATAAGAGAAATACAGCTATTTTTGTTAGCACTCTGACGATTAACGTCGCAATGGGATGATTTACAGCGTAACCAGATGATTAACCGCGTAACCGGTTGATTAACAGCGTAACCGGATGGTTAAAAACGTAACCAGATTATAATTGCGTACAAAGAAGCCCAGAGCGGCGCTAATTGGCGCCTCCTGGTGCTAGACAGTTGGCACGTCGCGTCTATTTTGACAGTTTAGAAAATTAAAGGGCAGATTAAAATCGACTTATAATAAGACAAATACTGCTATTTTTGTTAGCACTCTGATGATTAACGTCGCAATGGGATGATTTACAGCGTAACCAGATGATTAACAGCGTAACCGGTTGATTAACAGCGTAACCGGATGGTTAAAAACGTAACCAGGTTATAATTGCGTACAAAGAAGCACGGAGCGCTGCTGGTGGTGCGATAGACAGTTATCACGTCGCGTCTATTTTGACAGTTTAGAAAATTAAAGGGCAGATTAAAATCGACTTATAATAAGAGAAATACTGTTAATTTTAGCACTCTGGTGATTAACGGCGTAATGGGATGATTACTAATGTAACCGGATGATTAACAGTGTAACCTCAACGCTTAATGATAATGAATCATGAAGCAGCGCTAAATTGGATTCGCCTGCTAGCAACGCGTAGTAGTAGACAGCTCTAATGTCACGTTTTCTCAGTGTCCAAAGTTAGAGAGAGGTTTAAAATCATCTTATAATATGGGAACTCATATTAGTAAATAACTAACAGCGTAATCGGATGATTAACAGTAAAATATGATAATTACAGCGTAACCGGTTGCTATAAGGTTACACAATGCTGAATCATTTGGTTACGCTATAGTTCGTCAGGTTATGCTCTTGTAACCTGATGAATTATAGCGTAACCAAATGATTACGTAACCTGATGATTCAAACAACGCTTATTGCAGCACGGAGTACCGAGGTCTTGTTTTATCACCTTATTTAATATTTCAATTTCTTACGTTTCAATTCAAATTATTTGGTATTCTATGCAGCCAATACCATGATTGTTGGTATTACAGCTGATATGTCACTGTTATACAAAGTACGTGGACTTGACACGAACATTATCCGTCATATGTTCCATGACATTTTAAATTTATGGCCCGTCAGTCGACGTACGCCAAAAAGTTTGTGCCATCAATCGTGTATAAACCGTATTGTTTTAGCATTAAATGCGGTAATCGCGTGATCTGTTTTGACAGTTTGTTAAACTGCGCTGTCGATTGTAACAAATGTTCAGGATGGTGAGTGATTTATTTTTGTTTTTTATACGTTTGTGTATTTTTTGTTGTTGAGTACATACATTTGGGAGATTCAACGGCATCCTGATGGGCAAAATCTCTGTAGAAATAAATGGCATTGCCACATTTCAATGGAGCTTTGCCCCACCTACGAAACTATGTAACCATTTGAGCTGTAACTATCATTTTGTTGCGGACTTATTACAGGTTTCATATTGCATATTCATAATCAGTATCATTGTCTACTACTATCGTAACTACTATAGAAGAATAACAAAAACAATAAATAAATCCCTTCGATTTCTTACTATTTTCTGAATTGTTAATTAAGCTGTTTTTTTTCGAATCGCTACTTGTACAAAACTTTATTTTAAACCCATAATTTTAATAAAAAACGGAGATGCTTTTACATTTATTCGTTATCTTGTACAACTTGCGGTTGATGGTGGGGCAGAATCTGGCATTGTCATTTGCCAATAATTTAGAAAGAAACTGTGGAATAAGTCGCATTGATAGCTACAAGCCTAAGATTGCAAAACTAGGTTGCTCTGAATTATTTATATAAATAGTAAATGACAATGCCAGATTCTGCCCCACCATCAACCGCAAGTTGTACAAGATAACGAATAAATGTAAAAGCATCTCCGTTTTTATTAAAATTATTGGTTTAAATTAAAGTTATGTACAAGTTGCGAGTCGAAAAAACAGCTTAATTAAGAATTCAGAAAATAGTAAGAAATCGAAGCGATTTATTCATTGTTTTTGTTATTCTTCTATAGGGAGTTGCGAGAGTAGTAGAAAATGATACTGATTATGATTATGCAATATGAAACCTGTAATAAGTCCCCAACAAAATGATAGGTACAGCTTAAATGGTCACGTAGTTTTGTAGGTGGGGCAAAGCTCCATTGAAATGTGGCAATGTCTTTTTTCACAAAACTTTATTTAATTTTTTACCTCCTAATACGAAAATTCTTTGTTAGTTTTCGTCTAGCTCATTTTAGAGCAGTAAATCCACTTAGCTCTCTGTTACCCCATTGACGAGACGACGCGACATCAATACAAAGTACAGCAGCTATATTGTTACTGTCGCCATGTTGCAGCGACATTCTGTAAGCTGGGCACGTAAGCGGCGCTGGGGGATTATAAGGTTTTCACCTAGGCTATGAATTCTCCGTCATTTTATGTGACACACATAAACAATAAAATAACTCCGGCACATATTTCTACGAGGATATTACAGGGAGGTTTTAAGGGAAGTTCGGTATTGTCGCCCCCTTTTTTCGTTCGCCTTCGATTGTTATTAGAAACTTGACGCTTTGTTACGTATTGGTGTCTAGTAATTTTCGAGCATCAATTTGGTTGGTTTTGATGCATATTTTCGGTTTGTTTTGAGATTGTGATGCAAAATAGTCTCATTGTACCTAGAGATTTTTTTCATATCAGAACATTTCAAATTGGTTTAAGTATATTGTCTTATGGATAGGGCAGTATGTAATAAGTTCCGGTGTCCCTTCATTTGATAAAAAACAAATTACAAACATTTCATTTCACAAACGACGTTTGGCAAAACTATGATTCATAAGTTCATCTTTGTACAAAGTAATGGTTCTATAAATAATTCATTTGACAAAACAATTACGAGACAAAGTTTCTTTCTTCAAAACATCACTTAACAAACTATTCACTTATTATATACGTTAATAGATAAAACAACGCAAGGCATAAAAAACCTTTCGACAAAATGCATTGTTTGGTAATTGTAATTTGTTTTTTATCAAATGAAGGGACACCCCGACAACTCTCTAACCAGATCCGACACGGATGTTTAGGTTCAGAAGGCTCTGGCTTGGAGCGAAGCGCAGCTTCGCTCCAAGCCAGAGACTTCGATGTTAGGTTTTTTTTTGTATTCAAAAAGCAAGTTTATTTATTAACAATTATACATAAATTTGTAATTTGTTTTTATCAAATGAAGGGACACCCCGACCAACTCTCTAACCAGATCCGACACGGATGTTTAGGTTCAGAAGGCTCTGGCTTGGAGCGAAGCGCAGCTTCGCTCCAAGCCAGAGACTTCGATGTTAGGTTTTTTTTTTGTATTCAAAAAGCAAGTTCATTTATTAACAATTATACATATAAAATACCCACTTATTTACCCAATATTTTGTCTAATGGCGACCTTGCAAAAGGAATACTTTGGTCATTTAATCAATTGCAAAATGACGGTTTAGCATTCACAACATTTGCTATGTTAAATATTTATAAAATGGATTTTTGTCAAATGATCACTTTTAAAACGATCACTTTAGTAAATGATAAGTTTGTCAAATGATTACTTTTTCAAAAATAATTTGTAAAATGATCATTTGTCATACGTTTTTTGTCAAACATTAGTGAACCAATAAGTTCCACAATCATGAATAATTAGATAGGTACAGTCGACAGCAGATCAATGGTAACACTTGCAGTACGATTTCAAGTCTTACGACGCAAATAATAAGAACTGTCAAAAGTAAAAAGTGTTACCATAGATCTGCTGTCGACTGTACATACCTATCTATTATACATGATCACAATTAGGCTTAGAAATCCAGTATCGCCATGTTCTCTGAACAAGTCTAAAACATACCCCTTAATCGATTACCAAAATATTAGATGCCATTTAACTCCGTTGCGTTGACTCCAATAAAGCTGAAAACCTTGACTATCTTTATCAATATGTGGGCGATTTTGTTTTTAATTAGCGCCCCCTTAAATAATTTAATTCATGCTAAATGCTATTACAGAGTAGATGAATTTCTAAATGAGAAAATATAATAAACAATCGCTACCTACTACTTCTTAGTAACTACAATTTACTTTATATTTGAAGAAGAAATGTCGTCTCTCTCTTGTATTGCTGCGCCTAAACAAGGTCCATAAAGAACATTGTAACATTTTAATGTTAAGTATGTGAACATCTGTATTATAACTTATGGAATGCAATAAATATATTGAGTATTGAGTATTAATTTCTGGGCCCCATTTGTTTGGCCCTTAATGAGACTCTGGGCTAGTACCGTACCACAGAAGACTCGTCAACTTGTCACATTTCTCGTCCTGTGACGTTATGAACCTAAAAACAGTCGTTTTGTTAAGAGATTTTTTATTAGAATTAATGGCACTTTTAAGGGGGAATGTGGCCCTTAAAGTTACACCGGTAAAGTCTTCCTCGCTGACTTGTTTAACGACTCTGTGCTAGAGTTAATGTGGTGAAGGACGGAAGGTTTGTCTTCATAAAAAAGCTTGTTCTGTTCAGATCTGTCTAAAAACTGGGGCTGCCAGCTGTCAAACTCAAGCGCGAGACAGAAGATGTCCCGCAGCGGCGGAGTGAAGAGCACGGCACAATGACTCAATATTTGTATTTTATTAATTTTGGATGAATTTTGGCGGGGAAATAAAAATACGCCAACAAAAATCAGATTTCGCAAACAAGCCCTCGTATTTATAATACCCCTCATTTTGATATATACTTTGTATGAATAACTATTTCAGTTTAGATATAATTTTCATTTTAAAAGATAACATCCATGATGTTTGCGATTTTTTTCTATCCAGCGAAGTTTGTCCAATCGTGTATAGGTATTTATCAGTCCCCAAATAGATACCCCAAGATTGCTGTATATTTTTTCAGACGTTTAATTTTAGTAGTTAGTGCCGTGGCCTTCGCAGAGAATATTTTTTAGCTATAATGGGTTAATACAAAAATTATAAAATAAATCGAGACTATTGATACACATTATTTATAGGTCAAAATTTGAGAGACCAAATACCACGTGTGAATCATAACTTATAGATGTAATAAAAGAAAATTAATCCCCAAAAAAGAAAAAGTACTTAACATTAAATAATAATAAAACTTCAAAGCTGGTGAGTATTTTGCCCAGCGCCTGAGCCTCGTTATACAGCGGGGCAATGCGGCCAGTGCGCTGGGCACCCTGTCGCGCGGGATGGGCCTTGACGAGGTGTAGTGTTGGCTATATATATATTTTTTTTATAATAAGCATTTAAAAAATAGTATTTATCGTAATAAACATTTTGTAAATAGCTTTTTTAAAATGTATGAAATAATAAAATAAATAAATAATCAAACATGCCCCAAGAGACCCTAAAGGCGCACATGGGCCCAAAACGCCGCCACTGGCATATTTCCTGTAATTTTCATACATTTTACATGGACTCGCCGCACACGGTTGGCGCCGGTGGCGGCCACACGCTACAAGCTTCTAGCTTCTCGTGGCGGCGTTTGTGGTTTTTTTTCCCCTCTCCCACTGTAACTCCTTTTTGAAAAGGATCAACAGTGGCGTACTATTGGACCGTCATACAGTGACGGGTTTAAGCGACACAATGGGGCTGAAATGCCGTACGATACATACTCACGCCTCGGCTATTTAAAGCAAAGAAAGAAGAATAGAGTATGAAGAAGTTGTTGCTCACTGCGGCGTTTGTGGCTGTCGCGTGTGGCCCGTGTGCGGCGACACGAATAACAAGGCAATGGTGTTGGAAAGAGCTATGCTTGGAGTTTCTCTGTTAGATAGAATAAGAAACGAGTATATCCGCCAGAAGACAAAAGTGGTTGACATTGCTCATAGAATCAGTAAACTGAAGTGGCAGTGGGCTGGTCACATCTGTCGTAGAACCGATAACCGATGGGGTAGACGAGTTCTCGAATGGAGGCCACGAACGGGTAAACGTAGTGTGGGACGCCCCCCGACCAGATGGAGGGATGACCTTCGCAAAATGGCTGGCAGGGACTGGATGCAGAGGGCCGAGAGTAGGGTTGATTGGCGCGCTTTGGGAGAGGCCTACGTCCAGCAGTGGACTGATACGGGCTGATGATGATGATGGTGTTGCCAATATATCAAAACATGTAATTTCCTACTCGCGCTACCAACACCGAAACAATACCGGGTCAATCAAGTGCAATCAATGCCCTATTATAGCTGCTCAGCTCCGTAGGCGGCTCGTGAAGCATTCATTAGTACCCGGTCCGCTGCTACGTGACTTGGCTGCCTATAGAGGCCTGGTGTTGGAGGATTTAGATCTAAAGAGGCTTTTCAGTGGCGTATTTAAATATTTAGCGCCCTGAGCGATATGACCTAGTCCGCCCCTGGTGGTTGACCGCGACTTCAATCGTTATGGTTATCGTTTTGACACTTGAACGATATACATTGCTGCGTTTCGTTGTAGTTTGTTAATACTTGCAAAAACATAGCAGCAATGTATAGCGTCCATGTGTCAAATTGAAAGCGAATAGCGATTGGAAGTCGCGGTCACCCCACTGCACTAGAGATAAATATACTGGAGGCCTTAATAAGGTTGAAATTTTCTAAATAACTACTTGACCGATTGTAAAAATGATTTTACTAGTAGGTATATAGCTTAGGGCCGACGTACAACGCCACGGCGTCCGCCGGCACCGTTACCGGTGCACACAGACCATTTACCCCATAGACCTGTAACAGGAGGGCGCCCGTGTCTGCCCGCACATGAGCGCAAAATTGTTTTGCGACACGTGTAACCTAGAGATATTATCGACATGGACGCATCTCTTTAATACGGCACCCCTGTCCCCCGCTTCGTCTCTATGCGCTCATCGTTGACAGAATTTTTCGCTTGCAAATGACATTGCCGGATTCTGCCCCACCATCAACCGCACGTCACGTCACGTAGTTTTGTAGGTGGGGCAAAGCTCCATTGAAAACTGGCAATGTCTATTGTACCGATTTCATGTCTATTGGGTAAGTGGTCTGTGATAGCGATGGTGTAATTTGAGAGACCGAAGCAGTCGAGGTCTCACTTTCTCCGATGTCTTTTCACTTACTTATTACAGAGATTTCACTCAATGAATGTATTACTTGCTGAAACGAGAATATGTTTTAGCGTTTCCATTCTAAATGCTCTAGGCCTATACTTTGGATTAGCAGCGATTGTTGGCAAGTTCCGCATTTGGCATATTATGTTTGATATGCGGTTTTGGATGATACCACAAATGATTTATGAGTAATCAAAAATAATCAATAAATAGATATTAAAGGCAAATTTTGCTAGGACGTTCTTCTAGACATACATTCAAGTAATAATCAAAATACCATATATTATTCCCACAAGTTAAAAGTCTATGCTTGGCATTTCTCTGTTAAATAGAATAAGAAACGAGTATATCCGCCAGGAGACAAAAGTGGTTGACATTGCTCATAGAATCAGTAAAATGAAGTGGCAGTGGGGTCACATCTGTCGTAGAACCGATAACCGATGGGGGAGACGAGTTCTCGAATGGAGGCCACGAACGGGTAAACGTAGTGTGGGACGCCCCCCGACCAGATGGAGGGATGACCTTCGCAAGATGGCTGGCAGGGACTGGATGCAGAGGGCCGGCAGTAGGTTTTATTGGCGCGCTTTGGGAGAGGCCTACGTCCAGCAGTGGACTGATACGGGCTGATGATGATAATGAAAATATATTATTGGTTAAAATTAACAACCATTTAAGCAATTTTACCCATAGATTAAAAAATAATTAATTAAACAAACAAAAAATCAATTTCCGGTGTGTGATAGCTGAATATAAATGAAATATTTTATTAATAACATTCTGTCACAAGTCAGTTACAAAATTATATACAACATATTACTTGTACGGACAACAGCAGATCAATAGTAACACTTGCAGTACGATTTCAACTCTTACGACGCAGATAATAAGAACCGTCCAAAGTGTTACACTTGTCTGCTGTCAGACGTACCTACAGGGTAAATGCCTGACCGAGGATCGAACCTCGGTCGGACCTCCATATTGTAACTCCATTGACCTAACCACTGCGCCACTGAGCTCTTAATTTAGTCCTTCAAGACAGTTCTAATTTGACTTATCGTTTAATCTGCTCAATTCTCGCATAGCAAGTCGTAGCCAGTCATTAGTTGCCAGTCCCCTCGGCACGTGACTTGGCTGCTAGGAGAAAGGTCGCCTATTGTAGCAGCCTATTCTAGGATTGGGTTATTTCCTTGGAGGATTTAAGGCTTCGTATACGTCTACGAAGGCTGCGGCACTAACTACAAAAATTAAACGCCTGAATAAAATATATAGCAATCTTGGGGTGTCTATTTAGAGACTGATGAATACCGATACACGACTGGATCAACTTCGCTCGATAGATAAAAATCGCAAACATACCTCTTCCATGTCAAAATTAATAATATAATAGTTATTCATACAAAATATATATCAAAATGTAGAGTACTATAAATACGAGAGCTTGTTTAAGAAAATCTGATTTTTGTTGGCGTATTTTTATTTCCCTGCCAAAATACGAATATTGAGGCACTGCGCCTCAATATTCGTATTTTGGCATTTATATGCGCCTGCGGGGCATCTTCTGTCTTACCTTGGATCGGATAATATTTAAATTAGCGCCTTAAATCGGATAATATTTAAATTGGATAATACTCAACGTGCATAATTCATTGTTGTCAACTTTTACGTAGATCCGGACGTATTTACTACGCACTAAACCGGACCTCATTAAACTTGTTTTTATTGAGTCGTGGGGAATTTGGGAATTGACCGAATTGTTCGGCTTGATGTTTATGGGATAGCGCGACAAAGATGGCCGATTGCGATGCGGCACTACATTATTCTGAGTTGAAATTATCTGAGTAAGTGGTTGTTACTGTTTTATTTCAATTGTAATTTGGTTGGACTAGTGGCGACGAAACTAAGTCGTTCCAAGGCTATGCCACACGGAGAGAAAGTATACCTTTTGATTTTAAAGTCAAGTAGTAGATGCCACTGGTGACCCAAGAGCTGGCAGTTACCTCGTGCAACGGATTAGCATCGCGATCCAGCGAGGTAACGCTGCCAGTGTCTTGGGTACTCTTCCTGCTACTATTTTTTTTAAAAATAGTTTAGATTAGGTTTTTTTAAATATTGAATGGTTCTTTTTTATTTTATATTGTACCTTTTTGAAATAAACATCATATGGATAATAAAAAAAGTCAAATAAAATTTCTTTATTGCAAGTAAGCACGTTGTGTACATTTTTGCACGTCAAAATATTTTTGAATTTACATTTACACCACTTTGCAAGGAAAAGGTGCCAACGCTGAGGAGAAAAAGTGGCAAAAAATTCTCAGCAGCACATCTTTTAAAATAATATAATAATAATACACAATTACTTAATAACTAGGTATTACACAAGTATTACTATTGTTAGTAATCTAGACTTTATCCCTCATGCGGAACCGGCGACACACACCATGCATGTTCATCGTTTAAAAACAAATTGAAATTTTTTTAACAATATCTGTCAGAACCGACTTTCGAACCCCCCAAATGAATATACACACACACATACATCCTGTAATCTTACCATACCGATCAAACGGTCAATAGTATTTTTTCTCTCTTTCCTTGAATAACTTCCCGGGATTAAATCGTGTTGCTATCAAGCTACACTTCGGTAAAAAAAAGTTAAGTCGCATTCAGTTTATTTTAGAAAATACACAGACGCTTTCACAGGACGAACTAGAAGTCAATACAGAAACCTTCTATATCAACCTCCTTGTAAGAAATATATTTATACAGTAAATGCATGTAATTTGTGTGTGCTTCTGTATAATAATCTTCCAGATAATATAAAAATACTTAATATGTCTCAATTTAAGATTAGTCTAACAAATTGGCTGTTGGAAAGCTGTTTTTACAAAGTTACGGAATATATGAATCACAAGACAGGGACTATCACTTGAATTTGTATAGTGCAGTTCAGCTAGGTACATAATTATGTTTGCACACCTGCATGCAAGTTGAATACTATGACTGTGATGATTTCCATTTAAATAATAATAATATAATTTAATAAATACCTCTAATATTGTATTTGACACTGGCCACTAATAATGTTAGGCTGATTGGCCTCGAACCTTTGCCTCTCCGAGGGAGATGGGTGAAAAAAAGAGGTGTGATGGAGGATGGTCGTAGGATGGTGGATTATTGTGACGGGGTTTTAATTGTGAATGTTGTTTATAAATGTCTTGGATAAATAAATAGAATACCGGAGCAGATTGGATTTTATTATATGACCAACTTTATCATAATACCATTTTATATTATGACTGTATTCTCGCAAATAAAAATTTTGATTTTAAGTTTTAACGTACCTAGATATATTCCTTTTAAGTATGTATTTGATTGAACTAACCGTACAATTAATTATTATGAGGCCTGTAAATTACTGATTGTACAGTCGACAGCAGATCAATGGCAACACTTGCAGTACGATTTCAAGTCTTACGACGCAAATAATAAGAACTGTCAAAAGTAAATAGTGTTACCATTGATTTGCTGTCCACTGTACCTACTACAATTTATTATGTAGTTGTTGATAATAAAAAGCCAAACAATCACATCAAAAGTGTGAACGTGGACAATATTTTGTATTTGTGGAATAGAATCTCCTTTTTCGGCTCACACATGTGATATAACAGCCTCTTATCTTCAATCTAATTCCTACCTTTCTACCCTTCAAAACAAGGTTTGTTCTCAATAAATTCGATTTAAGCCCAAAAGAAATGTTACAACCTTCAAGGTCAAAATTACCCCCAGCACAACATAAGCGGATAAACTTTGAGTATTTGGAACATGAGAAGCCTTTGGTTCCTTCTTCGAACTTCCTTTAAATCGTGTCGCTATCCCTTTCACACTTCGTTAAAAAAGGTTAAGATAGAAAGGGCAGGGGCGTAACTTTAAATCACGTTTATGAATAACAGCCAAAAGGAAGACAGACTGAATGATAACCAGATGACAATTGCCATCTATGGAATATCTTTAAAGGCTGTATCTCATTAGGACACTAGTCCAGTGGCGTAACCAGACGCACCAGCTGATCACAGGCCTTTTGCTCATATTATTTTAAGTTAGCTCTAAGTGTATAAATAAGGTCACCTTGTATGTATAATGTATAATATGTGTAATAAATATTTTTCATTTCATTTCATTTTCATTTCATTTCATTTTCATTTCACCACCAACAAAATGTATACAGCTGTACCTCACCCTGGTATGAATAACAGCCATAGGGTATAACGTAAAGGGTAGGTATAGTAAGCCGAAGGGAAGGTGTTCAGTATCGATAACTAAACAACGACGACTACGACTTTTCGACTTTTTTTGGAAATCTATAAATTGTCCCACTGCTGGGCAAAGGTCTCCCCCCTTCTCTTCCATCCATCCCTGTCCTAAGCCTCTTCCAGCCACCCCTCCCTGTATCTAACGATATCGTCCACCTACGCCGAGGTCTGCCCCGACGCCGGCGATCGTCCGATGGCACCCATTCTGTGACAGTCCGGGCCCATCGGTCCGACTTTTCGAATAAAAATAAATTAAAGTCTCATATTGTTAAATCGCATGCGTATTTGACGTTTCTCTTTAAAAACCTACATAACCCTAGCATAGTTTCACAAAATAGTCCAAAACAAACAGTAGGTAATGCAGTTGTAATAAATTAAACACATTGTCATCCAAAACGCAACGGCTGCGTTTAAATTTCATTTGAATTGCGGCTGCATGTAATAATGTCATCTGCATAAAGACAAAAGTATAAAATTGTCTCTCGAATTGCGCTGAAACTTCGCCTTTACATAGTTAAGTCGAACAAATTGTATGTCCGTTAGTTACAAAGTAGATTTAAGTTGCAGTCATAAATTTATCTACCTTTGAACCGTGGTACGTTTTCTTGTTTGAATCTTCAACTGAAACACCGGAGTTGCTATGATGCTGTCGACCTTGAAGAGCTCTCTATTCATGTTTCTCTACTGTATAAATAACAATTTTAATAATTTTGTCATCACAATGTATGACAGTATGTTCGAATGGTCTTCTTTTTGTCCCTAATATACCTCTTTGTATCCAGCCAGCCTTTGTTTTTTGAATCATCAATGTCTGTAGTGTTAATTGGAATCATCGCAGATCACGTGAGTTAATTTAGGCAATTCTATTGTCAACTACCTGATTATTCCAACATTAACAAATGCACAACGATCAGGAACTTCTACTAAACCTCTTCAGACGTAAATCTGCTGGAGTTTTTGCCAACAACATGGCAGGTCAATGGGCAAAACATAGGCAGCCCCACAACCCGGCGACCGCAAAGCTGTAGGCAACTCGGGCTTCTGAAAACTTCGCTATGTGGGACTAAAAGGCAACGCGTTACAATTGTGCTGCCAAGACCAGGATCAAGTCATTGAAGACCAGAGGTGGTATTTAATTGTTTCTAGAAAAGTAATTAGTGAAGAAGAATTGAATTTCGGATTTAGATAAATAATCTTTATTCATCTCACATCAAAGAAAGGTACAACTAGCAATAACAATGTTATGGTTCTAGGATACAAGAGTCTGGTGTCTGATTATTAGAAACCTGAATGATGCTCCGAATATTTTTCCTGTTCTAGACTGTATAACTTATTTCCTGTCTTGTAACGTATCAACTGTGTACATTACATAAATAAATACTATTAGCTAACCTACCTTACATTACATCTAACCTCGTGGAATCCCTTAGAAATACTTCACTTCAGTTTAATAATGCCTTTTAAGGATATATAGATTGCAACGCAACGCAATACTGTTACGATTACAAACCCTTCACTTACATTTTCTAGATTATCCTCAGTGACTTCAAAGGTATGTATATTTATAAATTTATCTGCAGATTACATCATAGCTTTATCGCCATTAGCATTTTCTTCATTTAGAAGCCATCCAGATCCCTAAATGTTACTTTAACGACTAGGAAACAACCATTGTGGTTACAAATGAAATTCATTGTTGAACCGCTTACGGTTGCAACTTAACCCTGCAACAGCGACCTCCTATGTAGGTCACGGGTTACTCCAAATGAGCGCCGACTAATGAACGCGAATCTTAGAGTGGGCTGCTACAAGCGATATGACACGAGTGTGCTGTGCGGCTAATTTGATCGCATTGTATTGCACGCCGCTTCCCTGGAAGGGTATGTAAGGGTTAATTGGTATGTTTTGATGGGGGATCAAGACAATAGACGTCTATTACGAGGCATTGTACAAAGAAGGTTAGGTGGTTGATGAAGGAATGCAGATTGGAGGTATAATTTTGGATGTATTGAATGTGGGTTTGTTGGTATTGAACGACCGTCAAAATCGGGTACCGTCTACCTTGCCCTGAACCACCAGTCTCTCAATCGATTCAACTCCACGCCGAGACACGTGCCCAAAGAAAGTCAGAATGCGAGCCTGAACTACCTACAGAGGATAGACGTTGCTTGATGCCCAATTCTTGTAGTATTGATGCATTTGTATGAAACTCAGTCCAAGATATTCCTAGCATTCTTCTCCAGCACCACATTTCGAGGGCGTCTATCCTCTTTATCTCGCTTATCTCGCTTTGACGCCTCAGAACGATTAAAATTGGTATCTCAAATTCTGGAATCGCCACAAACAATTGGCCATAAACCATGCAAACGACAAAAATACCGCTTATAAAAGTTTAAAGAACCTTAAACAACATAAATATTTTTAGGATAAATGTTATTATTCAGTGAATGAGTTTTTGAGTGACGTACCATTGTTGTAATAGTAAATTATATTTCAATTTGGTTCTCTTGAAAATGGCGGTGAAGTTATTGGATTATTAATGCAAGATCTGAAGTTTCAAGCTTTTATCTAGAGTTCCCGCTACAAGCTCGGGAGTGAACGTGACTGTCGAGCTGCTTCGTCCACAGTGATTGAGGCTACGGCGTCTCCTGTGGATGAAGACAAGAAGACGCGGCTACCCAGGGTGAAGACGCTACGGCGACTCCCCTGGAGGAAGATAGAAGACTATTATACAATGAATTTTCTGTAACATGACATTGGCAAATGACGAACTGTAGAGTCCATTAATAAAATAAATAAATAAATATGATAAGATAAATAGTATTTATTGCAAAAAAGAATTACACAAAAGAAATAATACACTAATACAGTTAAAATTAAAATATCAATTATTTATATAATTTTGTACCTATCTATAAAAGTTCTGCATTTAATCTACAAAAATATTTGCACGCCGTCCTTGTGGCAGAATATGCTGGTTGATTATATTTAAGATCCATTGTATGTACCATATTCTAGCAAATAAATATTTTGACTTTGACTTTAACAGCCAATAACTAAAGACCAGTTTCCGCCACAATATTTAGCCTTAACGTTTCCCGTTTATGATATATCGGCGATAGTAAGTACCTTTTAGACGGGAGATGAGCTTGGCCACCGTCCAGGGCCGATGAACAGGCATGCTCGTACCGTGTCTGCTATACGTGCCTCAAATGTTAAGCCGTTGAAATATAAGCTTTCGCGAACTAGATGTTGAAATTCAATTATAGTTGCCGTGTTCGCCTCGTCGAGAGTAATTATTTTAGCAACTAGTTGAGGTACTTCATCTTTGTTATTTGCTTTTGATGTCTGATTACAGTTTGCGGTTTATTTTGGAAACAGGAGATTTGGGAAGCGTTCTGCGGCATCATTATCGTAATCTGTGTCTTGGTTACGAATTAAGACGGCTTATTCATTTGTGGTTTCTGGTTGGGTTTCTTAGTCTTGTGCATTATCAATTATCTTGTGATAGCGTTTTGTTGTTCCTTGAAGGTGTAACTACTTTAAATGATGAAAGAATTCTAGGCGTGAGCAGGACTTAAACCTGCGACCTTCTCATTTTTCCGTGACACGCTCTTACCAATTAAAAAATGTTCATTATTTAAATATGTTTGTCGAGCATGGCAATTATTGTCTTTTTCTATAAATATGTTTTGGCGTATATTTTAGATGTAAATGTTAAATTTCTATAAGTAATTATATACGTACTTACACTAATGTAAATTTATGAAAATATAATAGTCACTAATATAATATATACATCATGGCATAATGCATACAATAAATTCTATATGTAACTATACTGTCTATCTCTTGAAGGTGTAACAGATAGTTTAAAAAAAGAAGGTTACAAAGCCTTTTGTTTTAACACATATTTATTTATGTTATATGTGTTTTATAAAGGCGAAAAAAACTCTTAGTTTGTGCGATCATTGATAAATGACAAGTACTTTTATTTTTGAATTAAAACTATAGTGAGCCATTACTACAAATTATTATATATAATAAGTATTTTTATTCAAACAGACCTTTAAAAACAGAAACTGAACCGTATTATCTATTTAAATATCTCTAACTGTATTCATTATTCTTAGTTTTAACCAAGTCTAATTATTTTAGAATTAAAACCTTGAGAAAGACCGTCGAAATTGGTCAAAACTGTCGGTGTAATTGCCGACTTCAACAATATAAGTAAGTGATAAATGTTTGTTTGAATTGAATAATCATAATAAAAGTCAAACGAATTAATAAAATACTCACAGTTTAGTGAGTGATATCCGTTTATACATGAATAATAAGTCTGATTATCTTATTCGTTTTGTTAAATTCATATTTTATTTTAGTATAATGTTTGCTGTTTTTAATCATTCTAATGAATGATCGATCAATACTTTAGTTGTGGTTTATAAAATAAATAAAAATCTATGTACTTAATTAAGAATAGAATAGAAAATATGTTTATTGCCATACACCAATTACATAAGCTTACAAAAAAAATCAATCAGTAGTAAGTTATCAATATAGTTATGCTAAGTGGTGTGGCAAAAGGTGCATGTTTCAGCTGAGCTGACACCGAGGTGTGCAGCGCTGTTTTTCGACATGCACCTCTTCCCTGCCATGTATACCTGATATTCGGTATGATAACGAGCTTGAACTAAGATAGCCTAGTGCTATCTTCCCTTAGAACTGTACTAGAGTGGGTGACTGGTAAGCTCATATTCTGTTATTCATAAACCTAGTTAAACCTCCCTTCCATGGTGATGCTATCCCTTTCACACGTCGTTAAAAAGGTTAAGATAGAAAGGGACTGGGGGCCTAAACGGTGGTGTAACTTTAAATCGTGTTTATGAATTCGCGCTGCACATCAATGTTAGATTAGCTAAGGAGTTTTAATTTTTGTATTTGTGTATGTGCCTGAATAAACGTATTTTGTTTCTTTCTTTTCTTTCCTATGTTATTGTACAACTTAAGAGGCACTTAAGTGCTCCATGCCTCACAACCAGTAAGTAAAACATTACCATAACTTCGAACATCGCTCACAAACTAAGCAACAACTTACCTGCCTCTGTAGCGACAAAATAAACCACCATTATGTAAACCTTGCTTAAGTCGAATGCGTCGCAATAAATTCCAATGTAGCGGGCAAACTTTGAATTACTTCTCTATTGAAAATCACCAGAGATCGAACAAGTCGCGATTCGCCCGATTCAGCTTTTCAAACTTGGTCTGGCCAAGTTCGAGTCGGGAACAGTTTTCTTTACTGCCGGCAACTTTTGGCATATTTTCGGAGCAGCTTGTGTGGGCATGGGTAGATTTATTGACATTCCCTGGTACTTTATTAGAGTTAAGAGTATCAATAATGCTGTTAGCGATGTTAACTAACATAATAATGTATGTTTTACTTACTTATATGTGTACAAAAATTCTAGCAATTCTCACTGACCATGTTATTCATCTGGTATTAGCTCGACTGATATAACATAATTATATTTATATTTATAATGGTATTTCTTTTCATCATCATCATCAGTCTATTTATATTGCCCCACTGCTCGGGCACAGACCTTCCCTTACATCGAGGGAGCTCGGGTCATAATCCACCACGCGGGCCCACTGCGGGTTGGCGGATTTCACATGGCTTAGATTTTTTTTTTGTCTGCGACATGCAGGTTTGATCGCGATGTTTTCCTTCACCGTTTTGAGAGCACTCGGTAAATGTACGTAAGTTTTTCCATCGAAAAAACCGAGGATAACTCATTGGTACATGGCTGCCCTAGCTGGGAATCGAACCTGGGACCTCCATATTGCAAGTCCATTGACCCAACCACTTATTACGTATTTATACGTATTTCTTTTATTTTAGTATAATTTTTGTTGTATTATTTTTGTATTGTATTGTTTAATTTTAGTATTTATCGTAAAAAATTATAATATGTATACTTACTTATACCTAAGTTGTACTAAAGTGTGAAATTAGCATATTAGAATGGTACACATAGCTATCTGTTGACTCATTTATAATCAAATTACTACAGTATTTTATGACAAGACAATTTCTATTACTTTTTGTTACTTATGTAAAGAAATGTTATTTAAAAATATATTCTTAATTTACGAAATCGTGACCAATATATTATATTTGACGTACTTAAATATCATTCGACCAAAGCAAAGTATTGATGAAAATATGTCTTATGGTATTTCACATTAGGATCCAAAATACATATCACTTTTATTACAAAATTCTTTAAAAATAAAAAATTTCCCGTTTTTTCCCACGAGCCAAAAACGCTAGTCGGCCATGTCCGCGAGATTCGTGACGTCACTCTGCATTTTTAGGGATGCCCTATTTTTTGATTTATCGATCTTATGTGGGTTTTGGTAGATATGTACTAATGACATGTAAATGAAATATTTACCAAATAAATGGATATGAAAACATTTGAAGGCTCTATGAAGCTAGATTTAACCAGGTATTTCGATAATAATCTATGTTAAGAGCAAAATCATCGATGTTTTTACATCGTGTTTTCGCAACATCGAACATCCCTAGTTTATCAGGGCCCAAATGACGTCATGCCACAGATAATCATGGCGGACGGTATTTTTGATCGAGTTGGAATGTTGCATTTTAGTGTTTTGGCTAGATTTAGGTAAGTATTTATAATTGTAATTGTTTTTATATAATAAGTCATGTATTTTAGTGTTTATTGTTATTTGTTTGTATTTTAGGTTATTACTGTAATAAAAGATTATTTATTAAAAATAATAATAATTTTTTTTGGTGATTTTGTACGGTGTAATATAACGATTATTAACTAAGTATACGTCCTGGGGTGTTCCACCTCGTGCCATTCATGCCGAGCCACGGGAACTGCGATACATCCGCGACCCGACTGGCGCCCCGAGCACTCCCCATTGTGGGCTGTACTAGCCCACAATGTATAATCCATTCATCCCTCACCTTCCTCATCCCCGTCTGAGCCTCGAGCCGCTCGGGCGCCGTGCGGTGCGCGCACTGCGTCCGTGGGCCCGGGCCCTTACTTAGGCGGCGGCACCTCGTACACTCCGGTACGCTTGGCGCCGCCTCGTACCACCGAGTCAAGTAGCCTATTCAAACCAAAACACACATTTTGTTATCTTTCCCACCACTACTTCGAAAACTCACAAAATTTGGCTAAATCGTAAAACAAATCCCAATCGACACCTGACCATGACCCTGACTAACAGAATAAACAGTCAACATGTCTCTCGTAAAATTTACAAAAAAACGTACGTGCCTGAGTCAAAAATTCAGAATACCTCCTTTTGTAACACAGAGGGCCGTAAAAGCGAACGGCCCACGTAACGGGGAATTTTACGACGTATCTGAAAATGTTATATACCAACAGTACGTTTTAATAATGTATTCTTTGTGTCACGATAGTCACGCACTGAACAGTTCTCGAGTCGAGGGTTTTGCATTATTTATTTTTTGTACGAGAAGATTTACAGGAACCAGGGAAGATCTAAGCTGACGGGTTCTCTTGAAAATGGCGGGAAACGACGGTTGCAAAATTATTTGATAATTTTTGTTTTATTGTCTACAGTGGTTATTTTGAGATTAATATCACGTTAAATTAATCAGAAAATGTTCGCGAGTGACAGTATGGTGAATTTGTTGGATAATTTGAGCAAGATCTGGGGTTTCAAGCTTTTATCAAGAGTTCCCGCTACAAGCTCGGGAGTGAACGTGACTGTCGAGCTGCTTCGTCCAGAGTGATGACGCTACGGCGTCTCCTTTGGATGAAGGCAAGAAGACGCGGCTACCCAGGGTGAAGACGCTACGGCGACTCCCCTGGAGGAAGATAGAAGACTATTATATATTGAATTTTCTGTAACATGACATTGGCAAATGACGAACTGTCTAGTCCATTAATAAAATAAATAAATAATCTAAGCTGACTTTTATTGTGCTCACATTCTTTAAGAAGTAGATGACAAAGGCAAAAATTTATAAGACGACGCGACGGATGGATGAAGGATACTAAGCGATAATAATTATGCCAGAAATAATAAAAAATATTAGATCCACACTATTCAAGTCTGGTACCGATAAACTATTTGTCTTGGACAGTCTCGGTTAATCTGCATTGGATATCTCGGTTTGTATACATATTAATTAGATAAAACGGGAATTACCGTGTTAAACATTTATTATTGATGTCTCAATATTTCGACAGCATTGCAGCCATCATGGTCACGAGTAGACTGAAGTCGGTGAGTGTTAAACGTCAGAAGGGTGACACAAAACGATCTAGGTACCCTCTTTCGTGTTCGCTGATTGCGTTGAGAAAACAATAATAAATGTTTAACACGGTAATTCCCGTTTTATCTAATTAATACAGATCAAGGATATCCATTTGACTGAAAGAAAAAATAAACCATTACATCAACAAGTTACATTTCTAATTCATAATTCATTTATTTATTGCCTTATGTGTATGTACATTCCCTTCATATTCATTTATTAGGCATTAGGTACACTATATACCAGTTATTTTTACATAATAATTATTTATATTTCAAATTACATGGCTGGGTGATGTGAGAGCTAAGAGCAGCACAGTAACACTATTCATAAACCTAGTACATAATATATGAATTTGAATTTGTCATAATTGTAAGTTTCACTTAGTATATATGTATACTATGCCCATTGTAATACCCATCCTCAAAGTAATTATACAATTTGTGATTCTATTGTTGCCGCCAAATCTAATCCTAAACGGAAACCCAACTGTCACTTATAATATGCTACATAGCCGCGATGTCTAGCTTAGCTATAATAAAATTTAGAATTCCACATTCTGGAATCGCTACAAATATGTAAGTATATCTAACTATTTAAAACATTGTACAGTCGACGACAGAGATAAGTATACAGGGGGCCTCAATAAGGTTGTGATTTTCTCAAAAACTACTGGACCGAATTTGATAATTCTTTTACAGTTACATAGTTTTAACTTTTATCTATCAAACAGTGAAAGAAGTTTTGCAATAGGTCAAGTAGTTTTTGAGAAAATCTCAACCTTAAAAACTCTCCTGTACACCTTTCTCTGTGTTCCACCGTACAAAACAAGCATAATCACGACGCAATAGCTATTTTCGCTTTTATACCTGAGACCGGGATATTTAAACATAAAAGAGCACCTATTCTTTTTATGCTGTAATAATCTCTAGTTTACAATGCAGATGTAGAATTTTTACAGTAAAAAGGAAATCCTTTGAAACTAAAAGGTCGTGGTGCAGGTACAAAAAATTTGTTAAAACAGTGAAAAAAGGAGAAACGAGGAACGTGCTTTAAACACAGCAGGCGTTCCTTTTATTCTAGGTCACTTTATAGGCGAACGACGAGCCGTGACGATCACGCAGCCTCGTGCAAATTGAATAGACAAGCTTATATAACTCTATTGGCATATAAGGTTCATAAAACAATAAAAATTAAAAATAACTATTATAATATTAACCTAAAAATATACTTAAACTAACCTAAAAACTATATATATCTATTGGCATATTAGATTGAGGACATATAGTTTTACTAATAGTTTAAGGGCCTTCCTTTCTTTGTGTATGTACCTACATGTCGACTATCGATATATGTGAGTGAGTGAATGGTTTTGTAACCTCATTAGAGTGCTATATTCAAGCTATATGTGGTGGCTTGTAATTGGCTTTGTGTAAACTTTTAAGATGTTACATATTTGTAGCTGTAAGCCTCCCAAATATAATAAAATAAATAAATAAAATGAGTTAACTAGCGCCGCCAATCTTGAAAAAATAATATCTTCCAATATAATCAATTTTATTAAAAAAGCTATTTACAAAATGTTTATTAGGATGAATACTATTTTTCAATATACAATACATGGCATAATTGCGACAAGCAAGAGCTTGATGAATGTCGAGGAGGCAAGGGTTGTGTGCCAGGATCGCAGCAGATGGAAGTCCATCGTCTCTGCTTACCCCTACGGGAATCAGGCGTGAGTTTATAAATAAATAACAAATACCTTACCCTCCTTCTATCCAATCATAACTCTAACATTAACTGACTCCGAAATCTCTACACTCTTTAAAATTCCTTTAAATTCCAACCTCTTCTTAACAGCACGTTTAAAGCGAGATTACTATATGTACAGCTATATAAAAGTCTGCTGGGAGCAGTTTGTCTTTTACAAAGTAGCAAGCTGATGCTAACAGCACGCCAAGGCCCGATTTCAAAGAGATCTCAAGCGAAAATGTTGGTACATGCTATGAAATATAAAAGCGATGCAGTTTTCAAAGAAGTTTATAAAAGACACTTGATTTGAGCTTCGGTATATACCTATATGTTTTTCTTAATAGGTATGCTTATATGTTTTTATCCAGTTCTAAATGTCATTTTAGGTTGAGACTTTACAATCTTATATTAGCCTGATGACAATACAATGTTATAGTTTGGACTCCAAAAAAAACTTTACCCCCCCCCCCCCCCCCCCCCCTCCCATTACGGTTCTCAAAACGACGAAATCATACGATGTCATCGCGCGCCAAACAGAGACGCCGCTACACTAATGCCATAGCACTATCCCTGTCATGCGCGCTGTAATACCCCACTGACTGGACCCAAAATGTTCTAGGTAAACGGTTTGAGATAGAAAATTGCAGCTCACTGAAAAGTTGTTCAGAATCCTGCCGTTGCAGAAATGAAATAATTATTATAATTTAATGTTTTCTCTACTTTACGTGATAAATACTCTTATTCTCTTTTTTTAAAATCTAAGCTAAGGTTTACATGAAATATTTTTTCTGAAGTTCTGACTCTAAAAACACAAGTCAAGAGAGTACCACTATTTGTCTGGTAAGTACCAATGTACCTATACCAAATCAAAATATTTTACCTTACCCCAATAATCTAGAAACTTACTAAATGTAATCTTATCGAAGTACTAACAAAGTTCAAAGTAAACTGTCGAGGTTTCGCGGATTAGCGATTAACAGTTCCTAAGCTCCATCAGACCTCACTAAACCATAGAGTAGTATTAAAAGTGTAAATTCAGATGGTCACGATTGGATAAATAGATACCTACCTATTGCGTAATGACTCCCAGAGACAAACAGTCATTTATACAAAAAAAGAAACAGCGCAATAAGATAATAAGTACGATTTTCAATAATGCCATGCCATCCAAACTTATCTGAATATTTATCACAGATTTTTTAAACAAATTCCAATAATTCTTCACAAATAACATTGCATTCAAACTACTACTACTTTCTAATTATGAATTTATCTAAAGCCTAAATTAATAATAATATTATTGTCTACACAAAACACTTGCTCCATCATAATAATATTTTGAATTTTCTCTACTTCTAAACAAATATCTAACTAATCCACTTTCTGGAACCATACCTTCTCTTATCGGAGTTGAGAATATTAAACACTAGGTTTTCTTGAGAAAAAAAAAACCGTTCCTATTAATTTTTTAAACTCTAATAATTGATTAACATTTTTATAAATTTAATTACCATTTAAGTATATTGTATCAAGGTCTCTTTATTGCAAGTAAGCACGCTGTGAAATTTTTTTTACGTCAGCATTTTTTTTAAATTTACATTTACACCACTCTCTCTTTCCCTCGCAAGGGAAGGGTGCCAACGCTGAGGAGAAAAAGTGGCAAAAAACTTTCAGCAATCTGTTATATTATAACAATTTAATTTCTTAATAACTAAATTACATGCCTACCTAATTATTCCTATTATTAGCAAATATAAATTTGATCCATCATGCATGTATTCAATGCTACCTCTCTTTCACTATCTATTCTATGTCCAAGGTGGAAATACTTTGAACTTAATCCGGATTGCCGTAAGGTAGGAATATAAACGTGCTAGTATCTGGATTATTTCGCTTTATGTTTCAAAATAGGTGTCACGTAGTGTGACATTGGGTTTTCCGGCAAAATGCCGTCTGTGTGTGAATAACAGATTAGTTCAATACGTGTATTTCGGTTCAAACACTTAAGGTTCGAGCACATTATGCCGGGCCGTAGCATGTCGGGCGGGTCGCACCGCAGCGCAAAATGCTTACTTAGCACATTAGTGAAGGGCCGGGTCGCAGCGCATTGACGGATTTTGAGTACAGTGTACTGCCAGATATCGTAAAATGAACACGGGCGTGCGTGCACTCCAATCCGCTTGCTATTAGCGCACTGTGTCGGGGCGCACCGGGCCAGGGCAGGCCGCATCGCACGGACGCTGCGGCCCGACACAGTGTGCGATAGTTAATACAAATTGTAATAAGCGATTTGAGCGGATTTTTGCGCTCCGCCCCGACACGCTGCGGTATAATGTGCTCGAACCATTAAGGGGCTGTCAAATTCAAGCGCGAGACAGAAGATGTCCCGCAGCGGCGGAGTTAAGAGCACGGCACAGTGACTCCATATTCGTTTTTTTGTTAATTTGTATGAATTTTGGCAGGGAAATAAAAATACGCCAATAAAAATCAGATTTTTTTAAAACAAGCTCTCGTATTTATAATACCCTACATTGTGATATATATTTTGTATGAATAACTATTTTGGTTTAGACATAATTTTCATTTTTAAGATGGAAGGGGTATGTTTGCGATTTTTTTCTATCGAGCGAAGTTTGTCCAGTCATGTATCGGTATTCATCAGTCTCTAAATAGACACCCCAAGATTGTTATATTTATTTTCCGACGTTTAACTTTAGTAGTTAGTGCCGTAGCCTTCATAGAAAATCTGTAAATCCGCGCATTACCATCATCATTCTATTTATATTGCCCCACTGCTGGGGCACAGACCTTCCCTTCATCGAGGGAGCTCGGGCAATGATCCACCACGCGGGCCCAAGGATTTCACATGCCCTAGATTTTTTTCTACGGCATGCAGATTTCATCACGATGTTTTCCTTCACGTTTTGAGAGCACTCGGTAAATGTACGTAAGTTTTTCCGTCGAAAAAACCGAGGATAACTCATTGGTACATGGTTTCCCAGGCTGGGAATCGAACCTAGGACCTCCGTATTGCAAGTCCATTGACCCAACCACTGAGCCACCGAGCTCTTCCGCGCATCCGAAGCCTTAATTTTGGGAGAAATTCCGTGTTTATTTGGCGTATTTTAGAAATCTCTATCCCATTTCTATTTGAGCTTACAGGATATCTTATTCACGGTTACTGGAGCAGAAATGATCGGCTTAGCTCAATAATGTATTTATAGTAAGGTATATTGTGAGAATGATATTATAATAAATCTCTTTTTATGCTAGTTTCACTTTATTTAACTCATCGACCGGAAAATCGTCACAAGATACGGATTAACATCTACTTTTGGACGCTAACTAAAGTTAACATAATTTGTCTGGAAGAGATCGCTTTGAGCTATAAGGCCCCTCGCGCACTAGGCAGCCAGGCTGCGCAGCCAGGCTGCGGCGGCCAGTAAAACATATGACGTTGTATGGGAGCCCGCGCACTAGGCAGCCGGCAGCCATCATAGTTCGACTGGCTGCCGTAGCCTGGCTGCCGCAGCCTGGCTGCCGCAGCCAGGCTGCCTAGTGCGCGCGGTGTCTAATACAACTTAAACTATTACTTTTGTGTAATTTTATTGCAAAAAAAACAATTGCTGTTAGCGACTGGCCACATAGGATCCTTTAGTTTATTTTTTATACATTTAAATTATTATTCTTTTTGAGTTTATTAGTCAGTTGCGTCCCTGGCCCCCAGATTATTATATTTATACCATACCATACAGATTGTATATTTTATCATTATAAACACCAAAAAAAAAGATATTTTTATATTAAAAAACGGCTAAGAAGGACCAAATGTTGAGGAGCTAAGCTCCCTGGTAAATTAAAAGACTGAAAAACTGATGAAAAACTGAATATAATTATGTAAAATATACAATCTGTAGGGGGCCAGGGACGCAACTGACTAATAAACTCAAAAAGAACAATAATTTAAATGTAAAAAAATAAACTAAAGGAGCCTATGTGGCCAGTCGCTAACAATTGCTATAAAATAAAACTAACTTAATATCTTAAAACCAAATAAAATTTTGTGTAATTTTATTTTTTTGCAACAAAAAATTTATTATTTATCTTGTTTACCTTATCTAACTGTAAACTAATTCTGTAATGACTTAAAATTACTTTAATTAAAATGAATAAATTTGAATAAATTTATTCACATTACTACCGGTTTCAACTAACTGGTCGTTAGATACGTAATATAATATAAATGAAATAATTGTTAATAGTTCCATATTATAGTTACTTACAAATAGTTGAACGTCCAGAGTATGCATTGCCTTACCTGTAACATAAAATAATTCAATGATTACTTTAAATTGTTCCTTATTATCATAAAGCATAGAACGGCTTATGGAGTAAGCTTTTCCATTATTTGAAATTTCAATAGAAGTCGAACATATAAAAACAAAAGTCTCTTTCTGACGTATAAGAGTATTAAGAGCCTACCTAGAGCCAACTAGCGCCGCCAATCTTTAAAAAATCATATCTTCTAATATAATCAATTTTATTAAAAAAGCTACGTTCACATTGTTTATTGCTATAAATATTATTTTTTAAATGCTTATTTGTAACGTGATGCAATGTAGGTAAGTTGTAGTTCACATAATTGCGAAAAACGGCCGTTTCTGGCACATTTGTGAACTACAACTTTAATTACCTACATTGAATCACATTACAAATAAACATTTAAAAAATAATATTTATAGCAATAAACAATGTGAACGTAGCTTTTTTAATAAAATTGATTATACTGGAAGATATGATTTTTTAAGATTGGCGGCGTTAGTTGGCTCATGTCAGCGCCTTAAGAGTGAAAGTTGTGCGATGATTTTTTTCCTGCTAGCTTATTTTATTGGCCTTTTACACGCAAAGGCTTCACCACAGTTTCGCCTGCGCAGGCCGGAATACCGTACGTGTAGTTGGTAAAACACACGCGCCAATACGGTGTTCCTCGTACAAAACTGTGGTGCAGCCTGTGCGTGTGCGTGGCCCATTAGAGAACGATGAATTTTTTGCATGCTTATTTTAAACTAGCTTTCTGTCCCGGTTTTTGAATTTGCCACGTTGAAAAGTACCTATGATATTATCATGGGAATGGGCTGGTCACGTGGCACGCAAGCAAGACTCCTGGTGTAAGGCAGTGGTTGAGTGGAGGCCGTGGGGAGAAAAACGCTCTACAAGCAGAAGCAGCCGCAGAAGAGATGGCGTGATGACATCCGAAGAGCAGCCGGTTCGAAGAGGATCCAAGTGGCGCAAAATAGACGAGAGTGGAGAAATTTAAAGGAGGCCTACTCCAGACTGGTAGAGAATGGCTAAGAAGAAGAATATTATCATAATAATTAATATAATTACATTAATATAATATACCTAATGCGTTTGTATATTCAGATCGGATAATATAAAGTTTGACGCGCATCAAACTTTATATTATCCGATCTGAATATACAAACGCTACCAAAAAAACTCAGGTTTAAAAATATTTGTTCGTACCTAGATTCAATGCAACAATGTTTTATATCTGGCTAGAAAACTTTGTCTTGGCTCTCATTCAAGATCTTCATTGGGAGAAAACTTCATAACTGTCTCAAAGACGGCCACTGTGACTGGAAAATCTTGCGGATGATAAAATTCATGAACATCTCATTTACAGTCTAGACTGTTATAATCTTGGATAAAATTATGCAAGAGATTACAGAATTGTAATTTATTTCAACGAATTTTAATTGAAACTGGGATAGAAAGTATATTCACATCAATACTTTATTCAGATAACAATAATAAAAATTCTAAGTAACTATTATAATAAAATTTAAAACTTATTAAAAGTATATTAATTAATAACAGCTTTAAGATAAGGTAAGATATAATACACTTTATTGCACCATAAATACGAAAGAACTTTATGTACAATAAGGCATATACAAACAAACAAACAGTCGTGTTCATCATAGCCAAAGACTAAACTTTAAACTAACAAGCTAAACTCTGCATGGGTTAATTTGAACTTAGTCAAAGTCAAATTTCTTTATTGCAAGTAAGCACGTTGTGTACATTTTTGCACGTCAAAATATTTTTTAATTTACATTTACACCACTGTGCAAGAAAAAGGTGCCAACGCTGAGGAGAAAAAGTGGCAAAAAACAGCACATCTTTTAAAATAATATTTGTCATCAGTTTTGAAGATTTCGTCACAAAGATTTCAGTAGACTTATCCAGTGCTGTTATAGCTGTAATGTAGGATGACTGCTTGAAGCAAGAAAAGTATCTAGACCTGGACTAACTTAAATCCACAGCTCTCGTCACCAAAGGCAAGCACGCAGACATGTGGAGGACCGGGATGTATGATTGACCGCTCTCTGTCTACACTGCAAGGGATATTACGTGAAGTACAGCACATAACTTTAATCGGATATGATGCTCAGATACCTTAAAATACATAAATCTATCGCCAGGCATATTAAATTACCACAGGGTGAACTAAAACATGCGTTTTGATATTGGTTACTTGTATATGAACCTAGTAAACTAGGTACTAATACAACCATAAATAAATCCAGACACGAAACGCTTTGCTAAATATATTTTGCAGAAACTCTTCAAGATAACTCCTTGCTTCACCAAGAAGAGTTCAGATAACTATTATAAAGTCTGCAAAGTACTATTTACCGTTCGACGAGCTCAAGGAATCATTTTGTAGGACAAGTTTCGTCTTTCAGTAGATTTTGTCGTCGAGAAATTACGTAACTCTGATGGGGATGCACTGAGGGAATACTGAGGTCTTTGAAGGTCTCAATATAACTTTAGGGTCCTCAAAGGAATTGAAGATATTTAATGGTAGGACTAAGGTGCTTAGATGAAAATTATTCAGAATTTGTTTTATGCATTATGCGAAGAATTTCGGTAGGTCGGGCGTGGGTCTGTGGTGGCTCAGTTGGTAAGAGCGTGTCACGGAATGACAATGTCGCAGGTTCAAGTCCTGCCCACGGATAGAAATTTATAATCATTTAAATGAAAATTATTTAGATTGACACAAAAAGACGAAACAGATACTACTAGAATGTGAAAAGCAATAATACTATACAAAACTGTGTTTCGATTCAAATTATATAAATATTCTAGACGTACTGTCAAAGGGCCAACATAACAGCTCATTGAAAATCTAGATGGAATTACACAAGAAGATGAAACATATACTATTAGAATTGTGAACAGCGATAATACTATATAAAACTGTCTTTTAAACTATATATATTCTATATAGACTGTTAAACAACGGCCAACATAATATACCAATATTGAAAAACTATAAGTAGATAAATCACAAGTAAGTAAAACGGTTAAAGAAACTTATTATGGAAATAGAAGGGGGCACCCATAATTAAAAAGTGAGGACCCCAAAATCAGCAACGCCACTGGTTCAGAGTTTGGAACAAATATCCAAAGAGCGGACCCGATTCATTATGCGTCTTTCAGAAAGGGAAAAGTAATTCAAACTTGCTTCCATCCGACATTTGTTGAACGCTAGAAGTCTTGGAGTTCGAAAATAATCTATCGGAGACGATATTTCCTTTAATTTTACAATCGATGTTAGAAAAGTTTGCGGTATTAGAGTTTTTCGTGATAAAACGTACAGGATCATCGACAACTTTAAGAAATCTAATTTCAAATCTTAAATTTTTTCCGAATGCCTTGGTTAATCATCTATAAGAAATCCTTTTCGAACATGAAATTCTTCGACTCTTTGTCTTTCAACTCCCTCTGAGAGCAAAACTGTCTCAAAGTTTCCTCCCAATTTCCCGGAAAGACTTGAGAAGGTAGAATTTAGGAATCCAGTCAAAATTCAAGTTAGGTATTTGCTGAGAATTACTGCTAAAGATATTGATCAAGATTCAATTGTTGCGAAGACTATTATCGTTGGACTTGGTTCAAGGTTATATTCATGTTAAGAGATAGGATAATATGTTTGTCTTTAGCGATATATTCTAAGCAATTAGGTGATAGAAGGACATCAGTTGATTCCGGCATCTTCGAAAGTTCGAACCACCTCCGGCTTACCAAACGTGTGATTGATTTCTAAATGTAAGTATGTCATTGGCATTGCGTTCCTCTCATCATTCGCCATCAAATACTTGGCGTCATCTTTCATCATGCAAGGAGTAATGGAACATGGTGCCTTAACTGCTTGTTCGCCATTCTTCAAAAAATAGTTAAGAAAGAGGTAAGTACTTACTAACATCTGCATTGATTACGCTTACAATGATCATCGTCAGACTATTTATGGCACAAATCTCGGGAGCTGGGGCGTTATTCCACTATGCGGGGCCACTACGGTTTGGTCTATTGGATTACGACCAATAAAGGCTTATAGAATTATTTCAATAGCAATTTTAACTAACTAACTAACGCCACAGACAGACCACTTACCCTATAGACCTGTATCAGGAGGGCGCCCGTGTCTGCCCGCACATGAGTGCAAAATTGCTTCACGACTGTCTGTAATTTTTTATACTCCAGGGAGCGACAAACAAGCTGTCTGGCCACATAAGTGGTCATTATCGGCGTCGCACATAAACAGAAATAGAATCGAATCTGGACATATCAACCCTTTACATCGGGGGAAGAATTCGAGACTTGAAGTCACAGACCATTTACCCCATAGACCTGTAACAGGAGGGCGCCCGTGTCTGACCGCACATGAGTGCAAAATTAACCTATACCTATACCTGAGATATTACCGGCATCTCTTTAATACGGCACCCCTGTCCCCCGCTTCTTCTCTATGCGCTGATCGTTGACATAATTTTTCGCTTTATTTGTACCGATTGCATGTCTATTGGGTAAGTGGTATGTTGGTAACGCAAATAATGCAGATGTGACAAGAAAGAAAATCAATGAAGCAACAACAAAAATTCATAAAACACGGAAGCAGCAAAATTGCCGAAACTCCTTCCACGACATGCCTATAGGAATTAATATTCACAGTGCACGAGCTCTGTCTCCGTAACGGCAAACTTGGCACCTGCCACATTTCACTTTGTTCCAAAATTATAAGGAGTTGTCAACCTTCGCCAACACGAATATTTGGGCCAACTTTTCGCTTCACGACCCCTGAAAGTGATACGCGACAAAGTTTAAGACGAAAACTTGGGAAATTCCAATACTTGGCATTGTTTTTGTTTAAGGAAAACATTATTGTTGTTTTCTAACATGAGACGCCTTAAAAATTACTAATAATAATTAATGGAGCATAGAGGTATACTTTCTTGCTGATATGGGTCCACATATTTAGTGATTCGGGTCCGTAGACAAATAGCTTGTATGATATTGAGCGTGTTTCATCTTCTATGCCTTGGTTTTTAATTCCTGTCAGCCATTTTCATACAAACCCTGCAATATTTTAAGATAAGATAAATATTCTTTATTGCAAAAAAGAAAAGAATTACACAAAAGAAATAGGCTAATATCGTTAATATTACAATTGGCGGTCTTATCGCTCAAAGCGATCTCTTACAGACAACCTTTGGGTAAAGAATTCAGCGTATGAATAGGTTGCTTGTTGAGCAATAATAAATATCTATCACTAACGGTACTTACATTAAGTACCTACCTACATAAATAAAAATAAAAAGTAACAATCTTTCATATTACAAATATTACCTACTACTACTAATAATAATACGAGTAAGTATATTATATAATTAATACATTACATACTAATAAGTACTTATCATAAATATAAATATATACATACATATATAAAATAGACTACTTACAATACAAATACTGATCATGAAGTAATAATATTTGTATGGAATTCTCTAAAATTTAAAAACCAATATGCCACAAGAGATGCCAAAGGTGGAAACACCGCCGAAAAACAAGATAAGACATGATAAGTAAGATGCGCATATACAAATACATGCATCCAACGAGTGGATGCGAATCATAAAACAAATAACTAATGGGATGCGACGGGAGGATCGAATGAAGAATTTACGAGGCAGAGTTACTGGAGATATTTGGAATTGGTACGATGACCAAACTGTCGTGAAGAGAACAATTTACAATGTATACAATCATCTAAAAATACTTGTTAGGTTCGTATCACAATTCACACTACCGCTGTTTGTTAATGATCAACAAACTTCATCATCATCAGTCTATTTATATTGCCCCACGGGCACAAATCTTCCCTTACATCAAGGAAGCTGGGGTCATGAACCACACGCGGGCCCAGTGCGGATTAGCGGATTTCACATGCCTTAGATTTTCTTCTTCTACAGCATGCAGTTTTCATCACGATGTTTTCCTTCACCGTTTTGAGAGCATGTGGTAAATGTATGTAAGTTTTTCCATCGAAAAAAACGAGGTTAACTCATTGGTACATGGCTTCCCTGACTGGGAATCAAACCTGGGACTTCCGTATCGCAAGTCCACTGAGCCACCAACCTTCATCAAGAAACTTATATCGGCGGAATAAAACATCATGGGATATTGAAGGATGATCATGGATAGACATTGTTCCGACTAGACATTCCGGAAATTAGACGTACCTAATAGATCGCTCCACCTAAAACCTCGCAACTACTTCTGGCATTGCACTATATCGACGCCATAAGTCATCTGACAACGTTTTAGGTTGTAAGTCACGGTAAATTGCTCTCGACGTCGCCGGCGCAGCGGCCGAACCGTCCAAATGGCCACATTACTCAGCGGGCTGGTCAGCTGGCTATCAGGCAGTTTTAAATGAAAGCTTTTATGGTTGATTGGGTGACTAGTTGAGCGTACTAGCATAACTGCGGCTCTCCTTAAGGTTTAGATATTGTCTTAAACTAGGCCCCAAAATGCTTTTTTTCTGATAACTAATATCTTCTTCATCTCAACGTTCCTCTTCTCATCGAAGGTTGGACAACATCATCGTCTGAACGGCTGCCCGGAACAAGGAGCCGGTGCTGCCGAACCAATCACGTAAATTCTTTAGCCAAGAGTGTCTTCTCCTGCGAACGCTCCTCTACCCACAAATCTTGCCCTGGATTATAAATTGCATCAGGTTATATCGGGGGTTCCGCATAATGTGACCGAAATATTGGAGCTTCCGTCGCTTGACTTCCTTTAAGAGTTCCAACTGTTTATCCATACGGTTCAACACCTCAATATTTGTCACCCTGTCCCGCCATGATATCTTCAGGAGTCTACGATATATCCACATTTCAAAAGCCTCGATTTTCTTCATGCTTGCCTGTGTGAGTGTCCACATTTCGACTTCATACAAGAGAACAGACCATACGTAACAACGAACGATCCGTATCCTCGTGACGAATCGCAACGTTTTGCTTGTAACTAATATCCTTATTCCTAAATACCTGTTGTTACCAAATGGTTGTAGCCTGATGGTGACGAGCTCATGCCCGGATAGAGAGGGTTCACTTCAAGCACAGACCACTTTCTAAATAGACATGAATTCGGTACAAAGCACGCGAAAAATTCTGGTAACGATGAACGCATAGAGACGAAGCGGGGGACATGGGTGCCGTATTAAAGAGATGTGTCCATGTCGATAATATTTCTAGGTTACACGTGTCGGGAAGCAATTTTGCTCTCGCACATGAGAGCAGACAGGTGCGCCCTCCTATTACAGGACAATTAGACAGGGTGTAACCAAAAGGGTTTAAGCCGAAGAGAGTTCAAAATCAATTAGATACTTGATAACTTTGGTTCTACGAATTTCACTTTATTTATTGATTTTTCATACATTTTGTTGCGATAGGTAACTTATATTCTTACCATTACCCTTTCCTTTACACCACGATAAGATAGTAGGTGTTAAACTATTTATTTATGTTAGAATCCAGGCATGTTTAAAAATGTTTGCTGCATTTTGTTATCTTGATATCACTGAGACAAGGAGTCACAGGAGACTCAACGTCAAAGCAAAGAGAGATAAGGAAAGAAGAAATCTTTTAATCTTCCAAGTATAACCGCAGCGAGCAACCGTGGCTCAACTCTAAAACAATCGTCATAAAGTATTATTTTAATCCGCTTGCACTGAGCACAGAGGCGGAATTAGTGACGGGGCTAAGAATACGGGGCGTGATTTTGAAAGATGTTTTTTGGCGGTTTGTTTGTTTTATACAAAATTAGACATAAATAACAGTGACCAAAATTTGAGAGAGAAACTTAATTAGTACGGTAGAAGACAAAGAAAGGTGTATATTAGAGTTTTTAGGGTTGAGATTTTCTCAAAAACTACTTGACTGATTTTTGAAAATTATTTACATAGTGTAAACTATATACTAGTAAAAGATTTTTACAATCGGTTAAGTGATTCTTGAGAAAATTACAACCTTATCGAGGCTCCCTATTACTTATCTCTGTCTTCGTGTGTACAAGGGACGACTTGTCCCGCTCATAGGATTTGTTTCCAGTCAACCTTGGAGTAATCCACTCGTAATTTTTTTTAAATGAAATGTCATATTATGACATTTTATTAACATTACGATCTAGCCTAAATACAATAAGACTAAAAAGTAATTTGATTTTGACCTAAAATTCTATAAATTGACACTTATATATATACGAGTTAGTCCAACGACATTACTTAGAGTCTATTAAGGGCGATCACTTTGTTCACGTGTCTTACATTCGCGCACTATCACTACGGATTGTTTTCACTGCACTACACTAACTCAAAAGGTTTGGTTCTTTTCAGTCCTCTCACTATGTCCGTGTTGTCGAGGAGCTGGATTGCCTCGACATTCATATGATGATGATGAAGTCTATGTTCGTGAGCTTCTGCAATTTTTTTTATGACTTGATTGACTGTGTCCACTTTAAAGTTCCACTCGTAAATTACCCGTTATATTTCTAAAAAAACGTTACTAAGGAATCAGTTGTATTCTATTAAAAATATCAAATATTCAATAAATAACAATTATCGAGTCTCAACGTTAAGATAACATAAGATAAATATTCTTTATTGCAAAAGAGAAGAATACATACCTATTTCAATTTACATGTGCAGTTGTGCACCACTTTGTAAGTCAAAGGTGCCAAAGCCAATTAGAAAAAGAACACCTTTCAATCCACCTCAGTAGAACCTAATCCGGCCCTGACAATATTTCGCAAAAATTGTGCGCCTCGCTTCTCCTCTGAAAACCAAATGAATTTTTGATAAGCTCTCTCTAGTTTACGATTTCATTCGCAAATTATTTCGACTCCCAAATTGAAAATACAATTTCTGTATAAATTATTATAACTTCAAATGTTTGTGAAGTTATAATGGGTCTAAATATTGGTCTAATAAAGAATAATTGAAAGCAGATTGTCTAGAGTAAATTCAAAAATACTTATTTCTTTTTTTATTTTATTAATGGAACCTTCCAACTTGGAGAGAACTATACTGCTCGGCAAAGTTGAGGGGTCTAAACCACGTGGCCGGAGACTAGCCCGCTGGACTGGTGTGGTTGGCATGCCAAGACGGCACCTGCTGTTGACGGTCACGATCCTCAGCAATGAGGCAACGATTAGGGAGGAGGAGGAGGAATGGACTCGACAGTTCGTAATTGGCCAATGTCATGTTACAGAAAATTCTATATATAATTGTCCTCTATCTTCCTCCAAGGGAGTCGCCGTAGCGTCTTCACCCTGGGTAGCCGCGTCTTCTTGTCTTCATCCAGAGGAGACGCCGTAGCGTCATCACTCTGGACGAAGCAGCTCGACAGTCACGTTCACTCCCGAGCTTGTAGCGGGAACTCTTGATAAAAGCTTGAAACCCCAGATCTTGCATAAATAATCCAATAACTTCACCGTACTGTCATTCGCGAACATTTTCTGATTAATTTAACGTGATATTAAACACAAAATAGTCCCTGTAGACATTAAAAGGAAAATTATCAAATAATTTCGCAAGCGTCGTTTCCCGCCATTTTCAAGAGAACCTACCTATATGCAAAGTGACAGATATTTATTAAAGTTAAGTCAACCCTATACATTAATTTTTTTCGCAAGTATTAACACAACGGACCGCTCCGATCGTAACAACTGGTGTTACAACATGCAAGCCAAAATATGCTTATATCTTAGTAGGGGTCTCATATCTAAAGCCTGCACACACGAATGCGTATTAACAATTCACCGCCGCTGAAGCTGTAATATTTACGGGCCATAAGCGCTAGCTCTCAGATTAAGTGTGTACTTAATAGCGCTCTCTTCTTATATGAGATTCTTGTAAACAAAAAGTGTTTTTTAATAATATGCTGCTCATGTCATATTGCACGAGCGTATACACGACCGAACTGTGGTGCAACTACACTGTGGCTACGATGCACAGCATGAGAGTGCAATACAACAACGCATGGAGAGCCATGTTCCGGCTGCCATGGTGATGCAGCGCCAGTGGCATGCTGTGTGCGGGCCGCGCTGCTCAGGCAACGCACGGCTGGACAGCTCGAGCGAGTGATGCGCGCTGACAATGACATTGTAGCTGCACTCCGATAATGGATCCCGAGCCCTCTCCACAAGAAGTGGGCCTCCTACCACCGCCCTATAACCTGATAGTGTGGTGCATAGCGCTAACGTATGTGTCAAATTTAGCTTTAGTCTGTGCTGTTTTAGTTTAGTTTATTATTATATAAGTACTATTTTGATTAGAAGACATACAATAATTTTGTAATTAAGCATATTGAATTCTTCTGGAAATAAACATCATTTCATTTCAATAAGCCACGTGAAAATAGTCCGCCTTAGAATACATTTTACAAAAGCAGTCGATTTCTAGGGTTCCGTGCCTCGTAATCCATTTTGTACAAAAATAATAAAATTTAAGAATTTGGTAATAATTTCAAACATGCAACAGAGTAAATTCACATTGTTTCTTATGAAAAAAATTGATTTAGTTTTCCATGAAGCACAGTTACAATTGTCGTCCGAATTAAATCGTAGAGAAGAGATTAAAATACTAAGTGACGATATTTGATATCAGTTAGTAATATCGCTATTATATGATCACAGGAATATTATTTTTCGTTACTTTCGTTGAGCCTTAATTTCAGAATGAAACTGGTGTGATGGATATCTTTGTATCAAATTAAATACAAAACAGTTACAAATAAATCTTTAGTAAGGAAAGCCGCCGACAAAAGCTAGTCAATTACTAACACGTTACCTATGGGTACATCACTATTAACGTCATATTGTCATGTGTCATATCGGGCCTATTAAAACGGCCGTACTATAAGGAGGATCCGCCATCATTTTGGAATGGCGGATTGATTTTTTATTTGTTTAATTTTCTATTTACATGAATACTCTAAAAAACTTGACATTGGCGAAATTATCTCTTGAATAAGAGTAGAAGCCATTCAAATAAAAATAGAATAGAATAGAAGTATAATGTTTTGACATTTAATTAATTGTCACATGTCGTGTGTCCGAATTAATGTTTTAGTACCAAATTAATATTTTTCGATTCAATTACAATTAGCTATGTAAGTATAATAAATATTGTACGCCTGCTATAGGTAGATTGAAAGGATAAATTTATTATGAGACCTATGTACAAACTCGCAATCTTGCAATAAAGATATTTTGATTTTGATTTTTGGAGTAAATCCACGTTCGAAAATAAAACGTTTAAAGCATCGTAGCCTTTCCTCAAACAGGTAGGTGTCCGATATCTCAGAACCGAACCTGGCGTTCCTTTGAAGTAATGGATCAATACGGGAGTGCTTGTCAGACGATATAAGCTTGTATGAGCAAGTTGAGTGCCCGAATCCCCTTAAGCTACAAGAAGCTGTGTTACTACTAAACTAGCTAGTGTTTTAATTATTTTACTAATCTATTGTATTGACGATCTAGATTATTCTGTAATACAGCTAACAGCAGATCAAGCATTTTTGTGTAATTACAAACTTATATTTGCAGTTGACGCCTGGTATGTTGATGTATGACGTTATCAAGATGCTGATGTTTTTTTTGATCCATGGTGTTCTTTGTATAAAAATATATGTACCTATCTTAATAGTAGGTAACTCTAATTTACACTAATTTCATTGTATAAATTATTATTTTAAGAATTATTGTAATTACTTATTGTATCCACTGACTCGGTGCTTTGGTGATATCTGTAAACCAGTCAGTTATAATTGATTAAATAAATAAATAAATCAGTTTCGAAAATGCAAAGATAAGTTTGTCCCTAAATCTAGTTTATCTTTTCATTAGAGATCCAGATACCATTGATGGTAACAATGGTAACACTTGCAGTACGATTTTAATTCTTACGACGCAGATAATAAAAACGGTCCAAAGTGTTAGGTACACTTGATCTGCTGTTAACTGTAGTGTCAACGAAAGTAAAGGCTACTGTTCCTATAAAATATGTTTACATCTAAACAAATTAGGTTACGCTGTAGCGAAATAAAAAATAAAACTCGCAATTATACCTATAGGTACGAGTATATACAGGATGTAGTTAATTTCAAGTAGCATGCTCCCAGGCACATAAAAGAAGAATTTAATCAAGCGCGCCCTTAGTGAATGGCGGTACGGCTAGGGTTGTCGAAATGCCTAACGCACTAAATATACAATACTATTCTATTATATTCTATTTTTATTTGAATGGCATCTACTCTTATTCAAGAGATAATTTCGCCAATGTCAAGTTATTTAGAGTATTCATGTAAATAGAAAATTAAACAGTTAGTAAAAAATCAATCCGCCATTCCAAAATCCAAAAAAATACAATAGGTACTATAGTATTATACCATATACTGTCAGTTTGACATTTAAATTACAATAACAAACAAAAATCGCTGTTTTCGTCCTCCTGCTTTTGGCAGTATTTTCCTTTAAAATACCTACGCTATAAATAGGTACAATGTCAGACATAATAATCTTGTCCTTAGAAGGCATTCACATTTCTAATAGTATCAAAATCAGAGTCTAAAGACATCTGACGTGTTTCATTCAAACAATAGTTTGAATATATCCAGCATTTAATTTAAACTGTAAGCAAGAAGAAAGAAACAATATACTTATAAAATATTTTTATTAGGTATTTCAGTTACTTTCATTTTTGTGCGCATATTTTCACGGGAAGTACCCACTAAATTTTTTCTGCACTTAAAATACCACATTTTCCTCATTGACAACCCTAGTGACGACACGGGGCGGTGATAGGCAAATTTTGAAATTGGAACGCGATTCTATTACATTTGTGTGTGGCATGTTATTGTTTTTTTTGCGTTTTATGCATCGCCTCATGTTACGTTGACAAGGTTAGAGTTAATAACGGTTTCGTATCCCATTGTTTTAAATTGTCTACACCCCAATCGAAATAAAATTTATTTTTGTATCATTCGCTTGTTTATCCTATATGGTATTTTCGAGTTTCTATACTTACTATATACAGGGTGTAACGTAAAGGGTATATGAAGCCGAAGGGAGGGTGTTCAGTATCGGTAACTGAACAACTTTTGTTCTACGACTTTTCGATGTTCGCGAATTCATTTTTTGACTTTTCAATCATACATTTCGTACCGGTCAGCTGATCGATTTGTATGAAACATTAGTTTATTTTTATTTTATATTCGAAAAGTCGTAGAACAAAAGTTGTTCAGTTACCTTCGGCTTCATATACCCTTTACGTTACACCCTGTATATACAGAGTGATTGGAAATTCGATACATTCCTTGAAAGGGGTGATACTAGAGGTGATTTGCAACAAATTAGGCCCTAATAACGAGGGGTCGAAAATGAGTGGTTTCTGAGTTACAGTACTTTTAATTTTATTTACTTGTTCACAAAAAAAATTGATGTTAAAAAACTGCTCCACTCTGAGCATAGAAGTAATTATATATACTATTATATATACTTTTCTGAAAGCTGATAAAGTAGAGATTCATCATCATCATCATCAGCCCGTATCAGTCCACTGCTGGACGTAGGCCTCTCCCAAAGCGCGCCAATCAACCCTACTCTCGGCCCTCTGCATCCAGTCCCTGCCAGCCATTTTGCGAAGGTCATCCCTCCATCTGGTCGGGGGGCGTCCCACACTACGTAGAGATTACCTTAAAAAAATGCATGCCTAAAATTCCCCTTAACTCAAAAATAAAAGGTCATAAACCACGAGGTTTGAATTTTTTTTCTAATTTTCGACCCCTCGTTAATAGGGTCTAATTTGTTGCAAACCACCTCTAGTCCTTTCAAGGAATGTATCGAATTTCCAATCACCCTGTATAATAAGGTTGTGAAAAAGTTGAGTTGGATTTTGTTAATCGAATAAATATAAGGTGTTTTTGGATCAACACTAATGCAAAGGCACCATTTTTTTAGAATTATTGCTTGTTTGTCTGTCTGTGTCGATATTCAGACTTCACGACAAAACTACTGGAAGGATTTTGATGGGACTTTCATTGCGTGATAGCTCAAATATCTGGGCAGCACATAGGCTATAAGCCATTGCGGTATGTGATGTGGAACCACATAACCAGAGAGGAAGAGCTGCCTCCCAGTACATTGAAAGTACTCCGTCGAGTTCTATAGTAACCAACGATTTCTACGCATACAAAGGTGCGGGTGCAACTAATCCCTAAAAAGTCCCTGTAACCTAACACCTATCATTATCATCAGCCCGTATCAGTCCACTGCTGGACGTAGGCCTCTCCCAAAGCGCGCCACTCAACCCTACTCTCAGCCCTTTGCATCCAGTCTCTGCCAGCCATCTTGCGAAGGTCATCCATATGGTCGGGGGGCGTCCCACACTACGTTTACTCGTTCGTGGTCTCCATTCGAGAACTCGTCTACTCCATCGGTTATCGGTTCTACGACAGATGTGACCAGCCCACTGCCACTTCAGTTTACTGATTCTATGAGCAAAGTCAACCACTTTTGTCTTCTGGCGGATATACTCGTTTCTTATTCTATCTAACAGAGAAATGCCAAGCATAGCTCTTTCTCTCATTCATTCGAAAAACTAGATTTAGGGATGCTCTTTTATTTATTAACTAGCTGTACCCCGCAACTTCGTTTGCGTAGAGTAGGAGGATGGAGAGGATGGAGGAGATCAGGAGGCAGATCTTTCTCTCTGGATCCTTATTTCCACATCACATACCGCCATGGCTTAGCCTATGAGCTGTCCGGATATTTCAGCTATCTCCTAGTGAAACTTTGTCTTCTGGGTATACTCGTTTCTTATTCGAATCCGAACACCCGTAGGAACCAAACCAATCGAGCTACATAAAGGGCCCGCCCATCGCAAACTTTTACTGGATCCCAAACTTGCCTGATCTATTTTGTTCCCTCCAACTCGGGGTGACAGATAGTAAGAGGCAAGTTTACTCGTAAATTCGACTGGCTCCTCTAAAAGTGTCACAGAGTTACTTTGAAGAGAATAAGTTTTATTCGTATCACTAGGGAGCGTGACTTTGGCCTGACTTGTGCATATGGGATGGGACACTTTTTAACAGACTTATGAAGAAGAATAGATTCCGTGGAGCAGGGGTGACCGCGACTTCAATCGTTTTCGATATCATTTTCATTTTGACACTTGAACGATATACATTGCTGCGTTTCGTTGTCGTTTGTTAAAACTTGTAAAAACATAGCAGCAATGTATAGCGTCCATGTGTCAAATTGAAAGCGATTACGATAACGATTGGAAGTCGCGGTCACCCCACAGGAGTGCTATTTTTTTATCGGATGTAAGATCATACGAGTAGGTAAGTAGTTTTTCGAGATGTCCGACAAAATAATGAGCATTCCATAACGCTGCCGGATATACGACTTTCATCTACCTAATCCCAAAATTATCCTCAAGCATATATCCTCACTTACCATTGCACGATCCAGCAAATCGCTCTCTAATCTCAAAGGCTTCGCTGAATTCGAAAATATTCAACGACGACGCTTCTATTCAATTTTATTCGAGCGAATTGCCAAATCATCCAGGTAAATGGCATGTTCATACTCCAATGCGCTGTGAGTATTCGGCCGAGAGACGTATCCGATATAGACAACACTGGGACCCAAGGACGAAGTTGTCTGTTTCACCAGTGACCAGCTAAATCAGTATAGTATGACCGTCTAAATCAGTCTTCGCCTGCGCGGTACAGGGACGCGGGGGTATGATGACATCGGGGACCGAGAGAGGTGCGGGCGGCAGGCGCATTTATGTTGCAATACATTTCTGTTCGCGCGCCCGCCCCCGCACCTCTCTCGGTCCCCGATGTCGTCCTACCCCCCGCATCCCTGTACCGCGCAGGCGAAGACTGATTTAGACGGTCATACTATAACGTGATTGATTAGATCTCATATTGTACAAACTTATCAAAAGGACTTTTGAAGATGGCGGAAAACGACGGTTGCGAAATTATTTGATAAATGGCAATGCCAGATTCTGCCCCACCATCAACCGCAAGTTGTACAAGATAACGAATAAATGTAAAAGTATCTCCGTTTTTTATTAAAATTATTGGTTTAAATTAAAGTTATGTACAAGTTGCGAGTCGAAAAAAACAGCCTAATTATGAATTCAGAAAATAGTAAGAAATCGAAGCGATGTATTCATTGTTTTTGTTATTTTTCTATAGAAGTTGCGAGAGTAGTAGAAAATGATACTGATTATGATTATGCAATATGAAACCTGTAATAAGTCCCCAACAAAATGATAGGTACAGCTTAAATGGTCACGTAGTTTTGTAGGTGGGGCAAAGCTCCATTGAAATGTGGCAATGTCTTTTGTTTATTTCACTTAAGAGCCTTCCATGAGCCAACTAGCGCCGCCAATCTTAAAAAAATAATATTATTTTATTATTATTATAAAGCTATTTACAAAATGTTTATTACGATAAATACTATTTTTTAAATGCTTATTTATAACGTGATTCAATTTCGGTAAGTTGTAGTTCGCATAATTTCGAAAAACGGCCGTTTTTGGCACATTTGTGAACTACAACCTAGCTTGTCGCAATTATGCCATGTATTGTATACTGAAAAATAGTATTCATGCTAATAAACATTTTGTAAATAGCTTTTTTAATAAAATTGAATAAATTGGAAGATTTTAATTTTACAAGATTGGTGGCGCTAGTTGGCTCATGGCCCTTAAGCATTTCAACAATACAGCTTCAATTAAAGGTGCTAGGGCTAGAATTAGACTATATCTGGTGAGCGCTAGCTCCCACACTAGGATTCCCTGTGTTGTGGGGACTAATCTCTCCCTGGAGTACAAAGGTTTAATTATTTTTATTTCAAAAGATGTTCAGTAATTAATTCTTCCCGTTCTCATCATCGTTCGTGTCATCGCTCACGCCGGAGGCGACACTCTGTCGAGGTCATCTGAAAATCAGCGCTGCGGCCACGTCGTCCGCACATGCTGAGCTGGCCTCTTTTGTCACTGCACTGCCGCACCAAACGATTCTTGTTAATGTATTGTACCTATATATTCAACTGGTGTTATGTGCATGATGAATAAATTTCTTTTCTTTCTTCTTTTCTTTCTTTCATAAGAGAAAAAATCACTTCCCCACTTTCTTAGAACACATAGGAGCCACAATTTCCCAAAATCTGATTCATGGCATCTGTAAATAGATGAACCAACAGGAAAACGGAACAAGACATGAATAATGATGCTGTTTTTGTCTCAAAGGCATTCGCGGAACGCAAGCCATAACCATATTTCGTTGTATGGACCAGCATATTATGTGAGTTACGATAACAGAGTGGAAAAAAACATTGTCGTCAGTAGACTTTGAAGGTAAAATAATCATAACAAAAGCCTTGACGGTCTATTTCATAACATTACACATGTAATGTCAAGGAACTCGTAGACCATTTACGAGTACGTGGTAGTGTCTGGATGGGTGACCGCTAGTGACATCTTCATCTGTTACCCTCCGTCACAAACCACTTACCCCATAGACCTGTAACAGGAAGGCGCCCGTGTCTGCCCGCACATGAGCGCAAAATTACTTAATTATTTTCACTTCAATAATCCCCTAATATCTAATAAGGATTGGATTGTTTCGTTTTGAATTGAGATTTCAAAACGAAACAATCCAATCCTCGCACATCATATCGGTTCACTCATTAGAGCTCTATTAACATTTCTCTTCAAGAATCCTCTAACATTTCAATTCAAAGTGAAACAATCCAATCCTCGCATATCATATCACTTATCATGTCTCACTGTGCAACTCCTCTGTATTTTTGCGAGCTTCTCGTCGTGAAGTGTCAAGTTCCCGAGTAACAGATAGTCGTCAAGTGAAAACTTTCCTCATAAACATGTCGGCTGCCTTTATAAAGTGGATGGAGTCGCGGCCGCCTCTCACACTGTGCTAGTTCTGCAACTTATTGTTACGGTCAATTAATATTACTAGATACCGATAGAACGACGAGGCGCTAGCTTTACGATAGCTTAAGATGCTAGACTGGTGACAGACCGGCGCTCTTAAGTCGGAGGTCAAGATCCACCTTGGACCACTGAGCCAGCGTTATTACTATTTATTTATTTTTCGTATGGTCACGGCGACATGACAGGAGATCAGACCGTGAGTGGGAGTTATCCAGCCATTCAATCACGTCCTCGTCAGCCTTATGGATCTTGACAAGACCATTGCGGGCGGTTATCGGTGACGTGTGACATGCTCTGTATAAGTAATTAATACGAAAGAAACTTTTAGAGCCAATGACACAATGTTCATTCCTAAAAATACCTGGTAAGATGGCGGTAAATAAGCAGTTAAAAGGTCTGGAAGAAGAACGATATCTTTCTCAAAAGAGTAAGAAGGTATCGCGTGCAGAGTTGTGGAAAATATAGAATGCTTTGATCACTAATTATGGTAGAAAAGTGGGAAGGTAAGATGGAGAAGTAGAAGGCCTGGAAGAAGAAACATCCCAAACATAAGCCAATGATACTGCCAGAGATTTAGAATGCATGCATAAAAACAAATACATGTAAACTCTGAATCAAAGACAACAAAATTCTATGCAATAGGCAGCAGGCTCAGCATAGTGCTGGTAGGACGCAGTGCCCCACCCAACGCTGATTTTCAGCCTGTCCTTACATCATAATAAATATGACACAGTCTTCCGTCAGTTCAGTTCAGTTTAGATCTCTGTACCATGCGACATTGTCCGTGAGTGCAAATTGCCTAATGAACCGATTTCCCAAAAAACTGGGACAGAAGACGGAACAGTGACAAAGAAGTAGAGAAAGTTCTGGAAGAACTAAAAAAAGATTTAGAAGAAGAAGGATATCGATCTAACTAACGTCAATGATATGGCAATTTAGCTGAAACCTAAAACAAAAACACTTGCCTTATCACTGGCGAAGCGAGTGAAGTAGTCTACCGATAGCCAACCAAGAAGACGCAGATAAGAAGAAGAGGCACTTTACTTCCAGCTGTCGGTGTAACAGGCGACGATCTTAAGTTTTCGCCTCAAAGGCCCGCAAGTTTCAGCTTGACATACTGTAGTGGGGAAGTTTTAAGTAGGTGGGAGTGGAAGCATTCCTGCGAATCATTTTACCGTGTGCCCTAAGATAGACCGCCGACGAAATAATTAATTTGTCCTAATGGTGTGAAATGAGAGGAACTTAGCTACTGAAAACTAAAACCATGTTCAAAGTCAAATTTCTTAATTGTAAGTAATCACGTTGTGTACATTTTTGCACGTCAACATATTTTATGAATTTACATTTACACCACTTTGCAAGGAAAAGGTGCCAACGCTGAGGTGAAAAAGTGGCAAATAACTCTCAGCAGCATATCTTTTAAAATAATGATAACACAATTACTTAATAAGTAGGTATTGCACAACTATTACTATTATTTGTAATCTAAACTTTATCCTTCATGCGGAACCGGCGACACACCACCGACGACCATGCATGTTCATTGTTTAAATAGCCTTCTATTCTGTAATACAACGTTCTAACGTTTAACCACGTATGTAATATGAAAATGGATACCTACATAAATAAATATAAACTGTTTTTCCGGGCAGAGACAATTGAGTTCCATGTTCTGCGACCCAGGCACAGCATTGTCGTTTTCTTTCCACATTTATCAATCTCATTCAAGCTTTTCAGTTTTTAGTAGATTGCACTTGACGCTTTTTTTATTATAGGGCACTATCTCACTAGGACACCACGGTGGCGTCACAGTCAGGTTATTCGGTAGTCCCCACCAAATTGGTTACGTAACCAAGCGGACACCAGGGTGTGGTACAGTACAGCTGTATACATTTTGTTGGTGGTGCGACTGGTTACATCACTAACTAGTGTCCTAATGAGATACAGCCTTTAAAGATATTCCATAGATGGAAATTGTCATCTGGTTATCATTCAGTCTGTCTTCCTTTTGGCTGTTATTTATAAACGTGATTTAGCCATCCTGTCCCTTTCTATCTTAACCTTTTATTAACGACGTGTGAAAGGGATAGCAACACGATTTAAAGGAAGTGAGGTTTAACTAGGTTTATGAATAACAGCATTTATGTCTTATTTTTGGCGGAGACTATCTTTCAAATACAGGTAAAGGTAATAAAGGTACTTACTTAAATTATAATAACTTTTAATTACCCATGTCTTTGTAACATAATTCTGATTATATTGATAAAAATCGATCCTCTTACAATCGTAAAATTCAAATTTTCACTTTTTTAATCTTAACAAAAGTTTTCGCATCAACGAAAGTGGTAGGTAAGTATTTCTTAAGAAAAATGCTTAGAACCTGTTATCAGCGTACTTGTGACATGATTTATTAACAAAATGGCCGCCACGCGATGGACCCTTGACTCGGCCGGGCGTTTTCGGGAAAGTGCTATTTGCTGATTTATCTGCAACATTCTAAGGCCACGACTCATAGACAAGTTTGTGCGCAGTTTATGATGAGCTCGCTCTTATAACTGTCAGATTTCATACAATTCTGACAGTCGTAAGACATAATCCGAACTCAACTCTCACTCAATACTGCCTATTTCGGCATCGGGGGGCTTTTGATGGCGGGAAACGACGGTTGCGAAATTATTTGATAATTTTCATTTTATAATGTCTACAGTGGTTATTTTATGTTTGACATCACGTTAAATTAATCAGGAAATGTTCGCGAATGACAGTATGGTGAATTTAATATATTATTTGTGCAATTTCGTACTAAAGTCAAGAGTCCCACTACAAGCTCGGGAGTGAACGTGACTGTCGAGCTTCGTCCAGAGTGACGACGCTACGGCGACTCCTATGGATGAAGAGAGAAGACTATGATATCTTGAATAGACGCAGTGAGTACATACTGCATGACAGAACCTTTTTTTTTTTTTTCGGGGGGAAATTTTGCATGACAGAACCTAATGTGAGTGGCAGTAACTCCCCGACAAGTTATGTCGGAGCGCGCACAGAGGGCGCTGATCCGCAGTGCGCAAAGAAACGTCACCGGCGACGCGGGCGTGGCGCGCTCACCTTGAAAAAGACCGTCGAAATCGGTCGAAACTGTCGGTCTAATTGCCGACTTCAACAATATAAGTGAGTGATATCCGTGTATATATAATAATTCGTAGTAATGGCTCACTATAGTTTTAATTCTAAAAATGACGAAAAGTCGATTTTTAGAAAAATAAATAAAAATCATGTATCAGTCTAGTAATTCAGATTGTTAACAACTTGAAGACTTAAAACTTACAATAACATCTAATAGGCCAGTCATTCTGGCGAGCGTTTGTATGGAGACCCCAACAATAACTCCTCTATCGATGAAACTTTTTTGTATACTTAATAGCATATTTATAAGAACATTTGTCAGAGAATCCAATAATATTTCGAGGCGGAAGTTACTTATTTTAATTGAAATTCAACATTATACCGTATCTTTTTCTGGAACAATGTTATGGTCATAATTCTTTTTCTATAAATTGTATTTTATTAGTGTGCTTCTGTACATTCATAAGTAAAACTACTTTTTAATTCGAAAGTGTAGGTATTTTAATAAAATGTCTTTTTTGGCCGTAGTTTCCATAGGATAATTGCTCCGCCGGGTTTCTGTTTTTAATATGCCTTCAAATTATTATTTCTAGTATAAGTACGAAAATCCAACAAAAAAATCCAAATGAAACAATTCATTATACATAATTTGTCTTTTAACTATCTCTGGAAAATTACTCTATCAGATATTTTTTACAATTGTAATGAGATACCCACAAATAACCTGATTTCAAAAGAAACCAACAAAATATCCAGGCGGAACACCATTATTTCGAAATACCTATCAAGCGCAGGCCAGCGCGGGGCCCGAGGCGGGCGAGGGGCGTCGAAAACCGGTCGAGCGGCGGGCGAGTTTCTTCAAGTAGGTTAATAGGTACAGCCAACAGAAGATCAACACTTTGGACTAAGTACCGTTCTTATTATCTGCGTCGTAAGAGTTGAAATCGTGCGAATGCGAGCGAGTATTACCATTGATCTGCTGTTGTCCGTACTATACGTATGTATGTATGTATGTAGGAGGTTGATCTAAACATCGCAATTTAATTATTATTATCGTCATCGTTTCGAAACATACGAACGCAGTAAATGTAATATGCGTATTGCCTTGTATAAGTTGAGTATATAGTGTGTGTTTTCTTCGCGACACGGGGTCTAGGATAAACTAACCCAGAGATTCCTTTAGAGTGTCTTTAACTTAATTGGGCGCTTAGTGTTTTTTTATGTTACTTCCAGCTTTAAGAAACGCCCCTGTTGTGAATCTGCACTAGATTATTTGCAATTTTGTCGAAATCTAGTCGCGTTCATGTCCCACGCTGGTGCATGAGATAGTGTTTGATAATTTCGCCACGCCAAACAGCGGGCGTATTGGTCGAGTGGCTGGAGCGGTCGCCTCCCGTGCACGCGGTTCCGGGTTCGATTCTTAGCTAAATATATGTTTTTTGTTTTGTTTCGTGTTTTATTTTGTATTTTATTTTAATTGTGTTTCGAATTTGGTTAGTATTTTATCAAACATTTTGTTGTAATTATCTTTGAATTTTATTTGAGCATAAACTCTGAACTCGAATACCGAAGTAGGTGTATTAGGAGAGCTGGGAATCTGTCTGTACTAGATTACTTGCAATTTTGTCGAAATCTAGACGGAGCGGTCCGTTCATGTCTCACGCTGGTGCATGAGATATGCTTGGTAATTTCGCCGGGCTAAACAGCGAACGAATCGGTCTAGTGGCTGGAGCGGTCGCCTCCCGTGCACGCGGTTCCGGGTTCGATCCTTAGCTAAATATATTTTTTTTATTGTTATTTTATTTATTTTTTGTTTTGTATTTTGTTTCGTGTTTTTTTTGTATTTTTAACCGACTTCCAAAAAAAGGAGGAGGTTATCAATTCGTGGAATTGAAAAAATAATTGTGTTTGGAATTTGGTTAGTATATTAGGCAGATCACCCTCACTTGTAGATTTTTGTGGTTGCAGTTGCGATTACATATTATTAGTAGGTGAATATCTCACGCTCATCGTACAAGTGTAGAATTTAAATTTGCTTAGCTGTAGTCGTCAGTATGACGTAAGTAATAAGACCTATGCCGCACGCAAATATACCCGTAGTCGATGTGCGAGCGAGTTGAAAAATAACAAGCTGTCTTTGTTACTCGAGGGGGTGAGGGGGGTCCGATCGCATGTAGCACGGCGCACCGTTCCGCTGAATCACTTATTGACTGGTAATCTATTTTGATTCTTATAATATCACAATACAGTAGGGTTTTATATAACAGATAATTATAATTTTAAGAAATAATTTGATACACGCACACCAAACGAGATCCCACGGCGAAAAAAAAGTGTTTTGCCATTGTCCGTACTAACCTTGACATATGTTGTCGTACTTATGCGTTGATGATACGGGCTAGATTACGTTTTGTGTTTGTTGGCGTAGGTACTATCGTCTCGGTCGAGCTTACTTAAACATTCCACGTAGTAGGTACCTAGTAAGTACACATAAAAACACATCAAGTTGTAACACTTTGGGCCGCTCCAATCTATATATCTATCTGCGTCGTTAGAGTTGAAATCGTACTGAAAGTGTTACTATTGATCTGCTTTTGTCCGTACTTACCTTGACTTGACATGTTGCGCTTATGCGCCGATGATACGGGCTAGATTACAATGGTTTTGTGTATGTTGGCGTAGGTACTGTTGTGTCGGTCGAGCTTACTTAAAACATTCCAAAATCAGATCAAGTGTAACACTTTGAACCGTTCTTATTATCTGCGTCGTAAGAGTTGAAATCGTACTGCAAGTGTTACCATTTGTTTTGCTATGTCCGTACTAACCTTGAAATGTTGTCGTACTTATGCGCCGATGATACGGGCTAGATTAGAATGGTTTTGTGCATGTTGGCGTAGGTCGGTCGAGCTTTCACCACTCGGTAACGAGTTAACCTAAAATAAACCTTATTCGTATAACTGTAGGTAGAGTACAGAATCCTATCTCCAAAATATTTGTTCAACTTTCAGTCGACGTTACCGATGCGATAGATATTTTCTACTTGTATAGGAATAAGGTTTATTATAAATTGACTTTGAGTTTGAAGAACAGTTCGACTAAGATCATAAGTATGTTCATAATGATAAGAAAAATCGAACTTAGCATTTTTCTCAACTCTAATTTTTCGTCGATTTCTAGAAAACGCTTGTCCGCATGGATCTTTACTGGACTTTAGTAAAGAGTTAATCTACAATTAACCTTATTTGTATATGAGTAGACAACAGAATCCCATCTCCAAATATCTCCTCCGCTCCGTCCAATTTCTCGTCCGCGTTCCCGCTGTTCTGTACGTGTAATAGGAATAAGGTTGTTAATCGGCCGCAGTAGCGATCCGCGCGCAGTGGCGCATTCACCGCCGCGTTGATTAGAAATATTTGAATACAACTCTATTTGATATTTTGTGCTTCGCCTGCATTTTTTATTGGAAAACTTGAAAAGCAGTTTTAATAAGATAGTCTGTTCATAATGACAAGAAAAATCGGGCTGAGCATTTTTGGAAACCCCCATTTTTCGTCAATTTCTGGATAACGCTTTTCGGTCTGGATTTTTTATTGGATATTCATAACTACTTTCGAAAGTAATATTTTAAATACATAATTAAATAGAAATTGGAGTGAGTAATTATCCCTTGGAAATTACGGCAAAAAAACACATTTTATTAAAATATATATATTTCCATATGGAAATATGGTTGGATATTCTGTCGACACATGCCTATAGGTAACTAGAACTTGTAAAAAAAGAATTTTGGATAGAGCAATTTTCCTGTAATTGATACCACGTAATTTAAGTTTGACCTTGAAAATACCTAACTTCCGTTTCTACAAATTATTGGATTCTATGTCAATTCCAATCTACATATGGTACTCTATCACTGTGCCAAATTTCATAGATAGATGAGTTACTGCTAGGGTCAACTCCTTTAATGACTGGCCTATAAGTTATAACTTAGATCCAGTGACAGTTAAGTACAAGTCTCGCAATAAGCTCTTAACAAGCAGAAGTGGAAACTTACAGTGCAACAAGGAAAATAAAATAAAGTTAGCTAACTTTATTCTAGCTGCTGGTATTCTAGACTTATAATAGGACGATCTAAGTTGCGTCGCTTAACGATCGTCGCTATGACGACAGAGCTTTTTAAAAGTTAGTTAGCTTTAAGCTTTTACAAGCTACTGAATTTACTTTATTTATAAGTAAATTGGGGCAAATACAGGTGTCTCGGCGCCCAATATGACTTTGTCCCATTTGGCGTCGAGACACTTGGTCCGTGGGGTCCGAGCGCACACGCGCTCCACAAGGAGCTCAGCAAGCGCCTGAGGGAGGCGACGGGTGACCCTCGTGCTGGCGGCTTTCTCGCGCAGAGGCTGAGTCTAGCCATCCAGCGCGGGAATGCCGCCAGTGTTCGCGAGTGACAGTATGGTGAATTTGTTGGATAATTTGAGCAAGATCTGGGGTTTCAAACTTTTATCAAGAGTTCCCGCTACAAGCTCGGGAGTGAACGTGACTGTCGAGCTGCTTTGTCCAGAGTGATGACACTACGGCGTCTCCTCTGGATGAAGACATGAAGACGCGGCTACCCAGGGTGAAGACGCTACTGCGACTCGCCTGGAGGAAGATAGAAGACTATTACATTTTGAATTTTCTGTAACATGACATTGGCAAATGACGAACTGTCGAGTCCATTATTAATAATAATAAAAGTGTATGTAGGTACCTACGCACTAAGGTTATATGTACCTAGTGTAACTACTAATAAAAGTTGGAATTTTTATATTGAAAACATATTGGATTCTTATTGAGCATTAAATATCAATTTCCATTTCAATGTGATATTATTGCCCTTATATGTACCTAAATATTGGAACTTACATAGTCAGAAGTACCTTAATAATATTGAAAGTTATTGATACTTCAGATATCATTGAAACTACGTAGGGGTTTATTAATATAAGCATATTTGTAATATTTATTTTATATTAAATATATGATATTACACTTATTCCCTGCGATATCGGTCCATAGAGATAAACAGAATCAGTCATAAATTACACCCAGACTCAGAAAAAGACCTTAGGTACAGGCAAAAACATAGAAAAGTATACAGACGACCTAAATAAGGGTGAGATTTTTCCCCCTTTTTTTCCCACTGGGAATTGAACCCAGAGCCCCTTACACGAAGAAAGATGGGCTATAGGAGACATCGATTTCACAACTCAACTGTATAAACCAAAAATAATTCATGACATACCTTTGAGATTCATATTTCAAGTTATCAATTATTCATAAAATCGCCTTAACTTTCCGAGAACTGAAAAAGAAAATATTTTATGCCAAGTGAAAGAAAAGAAAAATATTAAAACCTGTCCCTTTTGATCTCTCACCGTTTCTGAAATAACGACATTAAATTATCCATGAAGGAAAAAAATCCATGGAGAGATCCTAAAGTATACTTTTATTATGGGGACAGCATCTACGATTTTTATTAAGGGCCTTCCATGAGTCAACTAGCGCCGTCAATCTTGAAAAAATAATATCTCACAATATAATCAATTTTATTAAAAAAGCTATTTACTAAATGTTTATTAGGATGAATACTATTTTTCAATATACAATACCTACATGGCATTATTGCGACAAGCTAAATTGTAGTTAACAAATGTGCCAAAACGGCCGTTTTTCGCAATTATGCTGTTGTCTACGCCAACATCCTTTTTGTTCTATTTTTCGGCAAAAATCTGACTTGTTTAGTTGTTCCACCGTCGGCGAGTAAGCGAGTAACTATAGATATTTTTTCTCGAAAAAAACGTGCAAAAGATTGTACATTTCGTGTAAATAAAATAGACGCAGAGATACTCGCTCGGCGACATAATTTATAGATTAGATTAGATTTATTTATCACAAATTATAATGTCATTTACATATGTACTTATTTACTATTATCTAAAAGTCATCCATAATTTGATCGTCAGTCTGGTTGAAAATTAAATTAAAACAATTAAATAAAATATCCATTAATAATAATATGTCAATGTTCCTATCAATACCAAATGTCATTACTAAAATTATATTATTGTCAAACTGAGAATTAAATTATAGGTAATTACTACAAAGTTGTATACAGTATATACTTAGGTACCTAAGTATTTGTTAACAAGTCAAATTCCATAATGGAGTACAATTCATTATCCAATAAGAGATTTTTCAGTCGGCGACCAAACGTGTCGTCATCAAGTTCATTGCGTAGTTCTGCGGGCAGTTTCTATAGTTCATCTCTGAGCGAGTGTCGCCGATGCGTCTCTTTTGTTTACACGGAATGTGCTATCGGTTATACGTTTCATTCGCGAAAAAAACAGCTGATAGTTACGCTTTACTCGCTGGTGGTGGGATAACTGCTTAGACAGAACTTGATCGCTAATTAAAATCGTCGATCTAATTGTGGAACTGATAGTGACAGGAAACCATTCCCATTTCTTTCAATAATAACATAAAAATTATGGGCACAACATTCCCAGCAATGGAATATATAAATGGGACTGGGTTAGCTGTCACTGTTACCTACATCCACAATTAGACCGTAGGTCTCAGTCTTTGTTGTTACTGTCACTCTCATATGTCAGAAAGAGACATCTGTTTTTTATGCGTTCGACTTCTATTGAAAATGACAATGCCAGATTCTGCCCCACCATCAACCGCAAGTTGTACAAGATAACGAAGAAATGTAAAAATATCTCCGTTTTTTATTAAAATTATTGGTTTAAAATAAAGTTTTGTACAAGTTGCGATTCCAAAAAAACAGCTTAATTAAGAATTCAGAAAATAGTAAGAAATCGAAGCGATTTATTCATTGTTTTTGTTATTCTTCTATAGGAGTTGCGAGAGTAGTAGAAAATGATACTGATTATGATTATGCAATATGAAACCTGTAATAAGTCCCCAACAAAATGATAGGTACAGCTTAAATGGTCACGTAGTTTTGTAGGTGGGGCAAAGCTCCATTGAAATGTGGCAATGTCTTTTAAACAATGGAAAATATTAGCAGAGATGATAAAAAATATTCATGCAAGAGTCTGCGATGTAAATATTGCTGACTCCACAGACTGTTCCTTGCTTCATGTAATTATCTTACACGTCTCTTGTGAGGGACGTTTTTATTAAATTAAAATAACGCTTCTTACTGATGATTTTCTAAGAAAGTTTCGTCTCTTCTTACAGAAATTTTCACAATAATTGCGTAGTTATTTCTTAGGCCCTTGTTAGTAAACGCGAATATTAAAATGAGATGTTTTTCTACCAGGCCGCCGCAAGAGGAAAGTAATGTTTTTCGGGGCTTTGTATGTCGGTTTCTTTGTCGTCTAACTATTAAACGTCGAAATATATTTCTATCGTTAGATCCGTTTTGATCACGGGATTGACATTTTATACCCACATTTTGTTAGGTTACCAAAAAGTTATCTAAAGTTAAATTTTATTTTTATTGTTAAGATCGATATAACATTGTAACCTTAACCTTGGATTTCTAAGCATGCCGTTGTCGCCTATAATTGGGGTGACACTTAGCATAATTGTTTTGTGGACTATTACACTGTAATTGTTTTGGTGTACACACCTATTTCATAAAAAAATCAAAAATTTCAAGGAAATGTTTATCATAATCGAGTTTTTTGTCGAATAAGTGTTGTTAGCCATAAACCAGGTTTAACTTTGGATTGACCTGCGAAGTTTTATTTGTAACTTCGCTGTGAGTTCTGATACACCTATAAACTCATCTTATTTCGCATGAGAAAATCTCCAAACGAAAAGTTTACTAAGGTTGACATTTTCTCAAGAACTTAACTGAACGTAACTTGACTGATTTTAATAAGTATTTTACTAATAGATACCTAGTTTAGAGTACTTAGGTATGTATTGTAAAGAATTTTCAAAAGTCAGTTCATATCAGATCGTACAAGATAAGCAACGCTGAGCGAGGTCAGTACCGAGATGGGTGACCGCTAGTGACACTTTCATCTGAGCCCCTCCGTGCCTCGGAAAGTATGTTAAGCAATTGGTCCCGGTTCCTGTCGCTCGGCAGCAGTCGTTAGGCCACGTCAGAGGCCTCAATAACCCTGACAAATAGGTTTGGTCACTAAACCATACGAAAAGCAAAGCAAGCAATCAAATCGCAACCTTAATAACTTTCCTGTAACCTGTACATTTTGCTCTATATTATACTTCGCTCATTGCATCAAAAATAATTCGGTTCACAGAAATATAGGTCAAGATAGGAATATAAGGCTCATTTTACACATTGCGGGTGATTCTAAAAAATGAATAAAATATATTTTCCGCCGCTACAACTCGACAACAGCCCTCTGGAAAGACGTAAAGCACTTACTGAATTCAGAATGAGCCTCCTTGGCCGGGAATATCCCGGCTCTTGACTGCTAGAGACGTTTCAGTTCGAAAACTTTGCTTATTTTGTGAGCTATTGTACGGATTACAGGGAAAACTCATACAGAGATAGCTTAGAGTTTGAATGGTTGGGTTTGGGACTTTGGACATGCGATACGAAGGTCCTAGGTTCTAACTTCTCTGTTTTTTCCATGAAGGAAGGAATTTTAGAATTAAAACTATAGTAAGCCATTACTACAAATTATTATACAGGGTGTATAGAAAAGGGTATATGAAGCCGAAGGGAGAGTGTTCAGTATCGGTAACTGAACAACTTTTGTCCTACGACTTTTCGATTTTCACGAATTTACTTTTTGATGTTTCATACATTTCGTACCGGCTGATCGATTTGTATGAGACATTAATTTATTTTTATTTTTTATTCGAAAAGTCGTAGAACAAAATTTGTTCAGTTACCGATACTTAACACACTCCCATCGGCTTCATATACCCTTTACGTTACACCCTGTATATTATAAGTATCTATCTAAAACTTTGATAAGTAGGTACCTTCTTACTTCCCATTCCCGCAAACATTCAGTAACTGGAGTTTGGAATCAACCTAATCGTCTGGAAGTTTGAAAGAACCCTTATTCGGTAGACGTTCGGATGATTTAGGAATCACTAATCTGTTTCTTGCACTTTGCTCTACATATATGTATCGTAACAATATAACGTGAAAGGAGATAGACCGTCTAATGGATAATTTGAGCAAGATCTGTGGTTTCAAGCTTTTATCAAGAATTCCCGCTACAAGCTCGGGAGTGATCGTGACTGTCGAGCTGCTTCGTCCAGAGTGATGACGCTACGGCGTCTCCTCTGGATGCAGACAAGAAGACGCGGCTACTCAGGGTGAAGGCGCTACTGCGACTCCCTTGGAGGAAGATAGAAGACTATTATATATTGAATTTTCTGTAACATGACATTAGCAAATGACGAACTGTCGAGTCCATTAATAAAACAAATAAATAAATAGACCGTCTAAAGCCCAGCCAGCCACTGAACATGTAACCGAGATAAGAAGCGGAACTTCATACAATTTTTTTCTCGATGATTTAGTATGGACTTTATTCCCATTGTAGACCAACCAGACATCACCGAACAAAAAAAAAGTGACAGCTGTCAAAATGACACTAGTGTAGTGATTGAAGTATATCGATGTTTAGTGTTGCCTAGATATCGATAGTTACTAATCGATATTTAACCGCAATAGCGGCCGGCGCGGTTCACATTAAACCTATTTAATATAGATCGTATGCAGAAACAACCTGGCCACGTCATTAGCTGCAATGTTATTGAGACAATATTCAATATTACATAATTTTACTACTACCTCGGTTAGATAGAAATTGCACTTATCAAATCATATTTACCAATCATCATCAGTCTATTTATATTGCCCCACTGCTCGGGCACAGACCTTCCCTTACATCGAGGGAGCTCGGGCCATAATCCACCACGCGGGCCCAGTGCGGGTTGGCGGATTTCACATGCCTTAGATTTTTTTTTCTATGACATGCAGGTTTCATCACGATGTTTTCCTTCACCGTTTTTGAGAGCACTCGGTAAATGTACCTACGTAAGTTTTTCCATCGAAAAAAAACGAGGATAACTCATTGGTACATGGCTGCCCTAGCTGGGAATCGAACCTGGGACCTCCATATTGCAAGTCCATTGACCCAACCACTGAGCCACCGAGCTCTTATATTTACCAATAAATTAAAATAAATATATACCGAATTTTATTCCATTTTGAATGCTTCCATCCTGATTAACTACTCACAAGGGCTCAACTTGACTCTTCACTCCGCCGCTGCGGGACATCTTCTGTCTCGCGCTTGAGTTTGACAGCTGGCAGTCCCATAAGATGTAAATATGGCTTACTCTATAGCCCGTTCCTTACTTCATGTTCAACCGACTATAAATATAGTCATTCTGGATTTAATAATAGTGATACTATAAAAGATCTTAGCGTAGGCGGACAAAACTAAGAGGGAAAAATATAATCTCAATTTCTTGCTACCCTATTCCCTTGGGGATGGGTTCTAGCTGTTTTTCCTTCCATTATTGTTGCCCTTCCATCTAATTTCGAGGTTTTTTAGCGTTCCGTATATTATTTTCTTATTTCGACAACCGTACGGAATACCAATTGGGTTCAATTGTTGTTTTCTTTCCATTTGATGGTGAGATGAGGTCGGATCTTTATGTTTCTCTAGTCTTTTACTTAAGGGACTGCCAGCTGTCAAATACAAGAGCGAGACAGAAGATGTCCCGCAGAGGTGGAGGGTAGAGCACGACACAGTAACTTCATATTTGTATTTTTATTAATTTTGAATGAATTTTTGGCAGAGAAATAAAAATACGCCAACAAAAATTTGATATTTTTAAAACAAGCTCTCGTATTTATAATACCCTTCATTTTGATATATATTTTGTATGAATATATGTAGTCATCATCATCAGTTCACTGCTGGACGTAGGCCTCTCCCAAAGCGATTCAACCCTACTCTCGACCCTCTGCAGCCAGTCCCTGCCAGCCATCTTGCGAAGGTCATCCCTCCATCTGGTCCCACACTACGTTTACCCGTTCTTGCCTCCATTCAAGAACTCGTCTCCCCCATCGGTTATCGGTTCTACGACAGATGTGACCAGCCCACTGACACTTCAGTTTACTGATTCTATGAGCAATGTCAACGACTTTTGTCTTCTGGCGGATATACTCGTTTCTTATTCTATCTAACAGAGAAATGCCAAGCATAGCTCTTTCCATAGCTCGCTAAGCGACTTTGAACTTTGTGTCAATGTAGTCCTAATCCTCAATCCCTAAACTCAACTGTCACTGTCGCTCATATGCTACAGCGCGCAGGTCGCCTCGCTTAGCGGCTACTATACTTCAATGCTTCAACCTTAGGAGCTCTAGGGAACACTTGGTTATGTTATACATAATGTAATAATTTACAATAATATAAGGTACAGGATACAAACTAGGTTACGGCTAGATGTACGGACAGAGAAAAAGGGGCAAAGAACCGACCCACGCGATATAACAAAATGATCTAATTGCGGCCTTGTCAATGTTTTACAATTTAGAGTAAGTTTTTACTGATATTAGCGTACACAATCTGGAATCACTTCTATTGGCAAATGACAAACTGCCGAGTTCATTAATAAAACTAAAATACCCAATGAACTTACATGGGCCCTGGCACTTGAACAAGCTTAATACAAAAGTTAAGTTGCCACCACCAACTTGCACTGCAGGCCACTAAGTGCGACTGAAAAGAAACTCATTAAGGACTTTCTAAGTTAGAGTCGCGAAAGGATGAAAAATGTGGCAGGAATTTTAATAGTTTTTAAAAACAAAAACGTGTAGAAAAGTTTTTGTCATGACTTAAATGGCACCACACTTAACAACGTTTGTTTTCACGTATAATAAAAGGTCGTTAGTCCGGACAGATGTGAGCAGGTAGGGAATGAGAAAGACCTGTCCTGACGTTTGGCCATAACATGGTGCCATTATTAGGGTTCCGTGCCTCAAAAGGTAAACAGGAACCCTTATAGGAGCACTTTGTTGTCCGTCCCCTATATCTCAGAAACGCGTGGACGGATCAAGTTCAAATTAATACCAAATGCTCAGGCCTGCAACCTCATGTAGTCGTGAAAAAATCAACTTCCTACGTCAACGCAATCAAAGGATATCGCTATTTATGTCTCATTTTCTCGCATATTTGTATGAAAATGCAAAAAAACAAAAACAAACCTTGTATAACAATTGTTTAACAAAAATGTTTACTTATAAACACTATTTAAAGTTAATCAACTCCTGAAGAACCAAATAAGTAGCATGCTTAATTAACAAAATGGCGGACCGAATTCGGAACAGCTGATTACATTTGATACTTCTGATTACTTTTTTAAGGACTTTGGAGTAGGCATTACCCCAAATTAGGCCAAATTTTCGTTCTTTTTTTGAATTCATTCATCAGTGTTACTGTGCCCGAGCAGTGGGGACATAAAAATAGACTGATGATGATGAAGAATTAGAGTAGGCATTTTGATTGTTGAGTTATTTCATTTAGCGATCGTGGCAATAGGCAATAGAAAAATCATGATGATTTTTCTATTGCAAGTCCAGGATTGCAGTTGCTTCATGCATATTGCATACTACATTGGAATAAGTACATAAGTTATTATTACAGTGCAGTGTAGGTAAGTTGTAGTTCACATAATTGCGAAAAACGGCCGTTTCTGGCACATTTGTAAACTACAACTTGCCTACATTGAATCACGTTGCAGGTAGGCATTTGAAAAATAATATTTATAGCGATGAGCAGTGTGAACGTGGCTTTTTTAATAAAATTGATTATGTTGGAGGATATGATTTTTTTGGGATGGCTCATGGAACGCTCTTAAGTAGATATAATCAATGTTTGTATTCAATTTAGCATTATTTTATCAATCACGTCTATTGTTTTGTAATAATGTGGTAGTCTATTATTTGCCTTACTTTGTGTAAATTATCTTTGTTATAAAACCTACTACGCTGTTGACTGCCCAATAAAACCATAAAATAAAATAAAATACTATTTACCTACTTGACTTTTGCAAAAGACATAAAAAATGGAGTCCAACATTTTGGAAAAAGTTACAGATTGTAAATCGTTTTATTAATTCTTTATCGTTTCAAACATGTATCTGTTGCATATCAATGATTTAGATTTAGATTCCTTTATTTCACTTTTACATAATAACATACTATACAATAATAATCATTATGTCAAATATAGTCATATTTGTAAAAATGATCGTCAGATAATAAATAACTTAGTCAAAAGTAAAATACAATAATGTTAACTATAACATTGTAAACGCGTTATTAAGTAAATAACAAATAAAAATAAATCAGGTGTATGTCAAAATATTGATGTTAATGTACTTTAAATTAAACACAGACATTTGAGCACAAACTTTCGTAAAAGTTGTTCCTTGTATTGTTAGATAGAAGGTGCCACAGGTTCCGTCCCGCATGTCGCACTGCGGTCATGTAAAATTCCACTTTTGCCCGGATTACACTTTTTGTCCGGTAAGCTCCTGCTTTAGAACATTTTATACTTAAAGTTCTTTTTTGTCTATAAAATAAAAGTAGGTTACCTCGTTTTGTGGAACTCTGGCAGTTACGGGTTTTACTCGGTATTTTTTAATTTGTCCAGTATCATAATAATGTCTTACTTAGGAGGAAAATGACAATGCCAGATTCTGCCCCACCATCAACCGCAAGTTGTACAAGATAACGAATAAATGTAAAAATATCTCAGTTTCTTATTAAAATTATTGGTTTAAAATAAAGTTTTGTACAAGTTGCGATTCGAAAAAAACAGCTTAATTAAAAATTCAGAAAATAGTAAGAAATCGAAGCGATTTATTCATTGTTTTTGTTATTCTTCTATAGGAGTTGCGAGAGTAGTAGTAAATGATACTGATTATGATTATGCAATATGTAACCTGTAATAAGTCCCCAACAAAATGATAGGTACAGCTTAAATGGTCAAGTAGTTTTGTAGGTGGGGCAAAGCTCCATTGAAATGTGGCAATGTCTTTTCAACTGGTTTTGTTCACGATTTCGTGTTATGGCAGAAACTTCCATTTAGATGTTTAAATGTACTAAACAGTAGGTAAAACGTGTAGTTATTTGGCGTGTGCCCCTGATGACCTAAAGTAAATGGATACTGATGACCTGTATGGTACCTAACGCTGAGCCTTTGTGAAAGGTAAGACTAGCAATAGTTAAAAGTTTTTATTCACCCATCAATAATTTATATACAACAGTTCAGCTGAAACAGTAGATAAATAAACACATGAATATCGTACGTATAATAATATTCTTTTGTTAGGTATTTATTAATTTTTTTTTGTTAACCTATATATTGTCTCACTGCTGGGCAAAGGTCTCCCCCTTATTATCTCTCTCGTTATCTCGGAGCGCGCACAGAGGGCGCTGATCCGCAGTGCGCGAAGAAACGTCAACGGCGACGCGGGCGTGGCGCGCTCACCTTGAAAAAGACCGTCGAAATCGGTCCAAACTGTCGGCCGGCTGTTTGCCGACTTTAACAATATAAGTGAGTGATATCCGTTTATATATAATAATTTGTAGTAATGGCTCACTATAGTTTTATTAATAAATCGTGGCTCGATCGAAGAACTTTTCCGTTTGGCTCTAGATATAGTAAGATATCACAAGATATGCGGAGCTGACGATCTACTATACCTACTGTATTTATTGTTTTATACTCAGTTTTCAGTTCAAAAAACATTTCGACGATTCGAATATTCTTTGGTTAGGTATTTATTTATTAATAAATCGTGGCTCGATCGAAGAACTTTTCCGTTTGGCTCAAGATATAGTAAGATATGCGGAGCTGACGATCTACTATACCTACTGTATTTATTGTTTTATACTCAGGTTTCAGTTCAAAAAGCATTTCGACGATTCGAATATTCTTTGGTTAGGTATTTATTAATAAATCGTGGCTCGATCGAAGAACTTATCCGTTTGGCTCAAGATAGTAAGATATGCGGAGCTGACGATCTACTATACCTACTTTTTTTTTGTGGTACAGTATATTTATTGCAAAAAAAACTAACTACTACAAAATAAAACTAACTTAATATCTATATAAAAAAAATACTTATGAAATAAGACTATAAACTAAAGAACGAACACGTCGTCGAGGTCCCCGTTCTGTGGCATTGTGCCCAGAACGCTGGCAGCATTTCCTCGCTGTATGGCAATACTTAAACGCTGAGCGAGGTAGCTGCCAGCTCTGGGATCACCCGAGATGTGGACCAACCGGGTAGACAGCTCGTGGCTGATATATTTTGAGTCTGTCGACCATGGGCCCATTGTCTACAGCAAGCGCCGCAAACTCATGATGTGGAGTCAGTCGTCTATACCTACTGTATTTATTGTTTTATTCTCAGGTTTCAGTTCAAAAAACATTTCGACGATTCCTTCAGATTGCATTGAAAATAAAACCGTTTTAAGTATCTACAAAATTTTATATCATCATCAATTCTCGCAGTCCCCACGTCGTTGAGCAAACACAAAACATTGATGTTCATCTTGACGTTTTATGTCTTATGTCAAGCAATGTTCTATCTTCGACAGTTTTTTCACGCGAAATTGAATATAATCTCCAATGCGTAAGATTTCAATTCGCACACGAGCTACCCAATGAACCGGATTTTATTGTAAATCTCGGTGGAGACCCATAAAATCTCAAAGCTTCTTTCCAGCGCTGTTTAATTCACACTAGGGTTGCTACACCGATACAACGGAATCTTAGATCAATATCCTTGTTTCCTATGTACCTAAACCTACAGCTATAAAATAATAAATAATAAAATAAATAAATAAAATAAAAAAGCCTTTAATTTCTCAGTAATAGATACAGTTGAGATACAATTTGATATTAAATAATTCATTTCATGCATAAAAAAAAACCTACAGCTATGTACGAGTAAAACTATTATTGTCTTGACCTAAGAATTAATTTTTATTCGTTTGGGTAAGTTTTGTACGTGTTTATGTCCCTTCCACCAACATTATCTCGTAATAATCATCTGTCGAATAAAGATGTAAGTTTAGTAGGTACCTATGTCTAGTGATTTACTCTTTACGTTTTCGAGATTAAAAAAAATAATTATAAATATAACTCCTTATTTTTCAAGTTTATATATATCGATAGTACGGACAACATCAGATCAATGGTAACACTTGCAGTACGATTTCAACTCTTACAGCGCAGATAATAAGAACGGTCCAAAGTCTAAAGTGTTACACTTGATCTGCTTTGATTGAACATACATAACCACTAAAATTTCACGTTTAAAAACAACAAAAAAAGAATTAAATCAATAAATTTCATCTTTAAAAGCTACATTCTCATTACATTCAGAGACACATGTTGTCTGTTCCCCTAAACGACATCAGTTTGTATTACAGGACGCCGGGACATCTGGACTGTCCCAACGGGACTCGGGACTTTATAAAATATCTCTCCAATCTAGCTATCTACCATCTGGCAACCCTTAATTCCGAGCCGTGGATTTGCAAACTTCCGCAAAGTCGGTTCGTTATAGCCATTGCAAAATGAAAAGGTATTGTTTTATAGTTTTTCGATAACGCCAGTGTACAATGAAGGAATGAAAGACAAATTAATACGGTTGGTTGCATTTGGGAATGAATGGACTTGCTGTTAAATTACTTATGGAATGTAAAAACTGGACGAAGTTGGACTTGCGCTTGTGGGATCCGTACAAAATTAATTTAATCTGTTACAGACCCTGGCAGCTATGTAGATCATAAATGTCGTCGAAAACAAAATATGAACCGTGTATCAAAAATGTATATTGACAAAAGTGGTTGACATTGCTCATAGAATCAGTGAACTGAAGTGGCAGTGTCTGGTCACATCTGTCGTAGAACCGATAACCGATGGGGTAGACGTTCTCGAATGGAGACCACGAACGGGTAAACGTAGTGTGGGAGGCCCCCCGACCAGATGGAAGGATGACCTTCGCATGGCAGGGACTGGATGCAGAGGGCCGAGAGTAGGGTTTAGTGGCGCGCTTTGGAAGAGGCCTACGTCTAGCAGTGGACTGATACGGGCTGATGATAATCATCAAAAATGTAAGGTGTTTTGTGGCCGATACATCGTTCTATATTACGTTACGACAGTTGGTCAAAACAATTGGGCTCAGAGAGTACAAAAATCAAATTGTAAGAACAATCTGCAAATATAAGATTTTCACAATAGCTCAATACAAATTATCCTAAAGAAATGTGTCAATTATATAACTGTATGTTTTGATTGAATTGGGATATACTTTAAAGGACGATTTAGAAATACTAAAATATTTCTTAATGATTTAAACTTGCTATATTCCAGTGCACAGAAGAAATAATAGTACTTACAATGTACCCCTGACCTGAATGCCGGTGAAATGCTCCTGAATCGTTTTTACTGACTGTACTTTGAATAAATGTCGTGGACCTGCTGGGAATTCGTGTATGGACATTTGAAACCAATTTTATTTTGCCGTGGACCTGGTGGGAAAAGGAGAACAATACACTAGAGAAAAGGGAAATGGTGATACTTATATATGTATATAATATTGTGTGTGTGTGTGTGCAGTGAAAAGTGCTCACGAGAACACTACCACTCAACATGAAACCTCGGGTCTCCCACGTACAGGTTTTTACCTAGTTAGGAGTCAGATATTCACTATTTCGGTGGTAAGTACAGACCTGAGCCATGACCACTTGCATCTATCCACAAATTGTAACTTACTAAATGTTAAATGTACTAAATAAATAAATAAAATAAATAGATTCATGGACATTTTGGAACGACCCCTATAAACTACGTGAGATATTATTAGTTATAATCTTATAACAGTGTAGTAATTTCTTTCCTTTTTAACCTAATTATTAGTGTATCTGTTTAAAAAAAATGTTGTTTTAAATTTAGTATCTATTATTGATTTGATGTTTATGTACCTATCTATTATTATTTTGTACAATATTATGTAGTGTATAGTATGTAGTGATAAATAAATCTGTTTTCTTTCTTTTCTTCTTCTTTAGATAAATGATATTATTATTGACAAGAAGATAGAAAGACAAGGTTCCATTGGTTTTCTTTTGAGGTACGGAACCCTAGAAATTTATAACAGGCCTTTAAACGAAACGCCGTGAGCCATGAATATATTTTACTAAAACAACGTGATTATTGTACGAAAATATTGTGTTCCTCCTTGTTTACCAATGAGGGTTGTTAACTTAAAATAAACGTTTTAGAGTGAGCCATGGTACAGAATTAACCCGTATTTATAATAAAGTATTTGCTTACTCCTTTTTAACAAAAAAAAATAATTTTATTTTTTAATTTCATAATTTTTATTAGATAATATGCTATTTTCTTTATTAAAATAAAACTAACTAGGTACTATCTAAAAATACATTACTTATAAAATAAAATAAAAAAACTAAATACTAAAGGACGAACACGTCGTCAAGATCCCCGTTTTGCGGAATGCTGCCCAGGACGCTGGCAGCATTTCCTCGCTGTATCGCAATGCTTAGTCGCTGAGCGAGGTAGCTGCCAGCCCTGGGATTGCCCGAGACATGGACCAATCGGGTAGACAGCTCGTGGATAATATGCTTGAATTTATTGTAATTAAATGGATCCAATATTTTATTATTACTATATTATCAATGTACATATTTTGGGAATAAAGGCTTATATTATATTATTATTATTTGCTTACTCCTTGGCCTTTGAATATGAACTAGACTTTATACCTATAGTACGTACGCGTTAAGAAAATAGTGAAAAAAAGAGCACGTCTATCCACGGTTGACAAATTAGATGACTTAGACAAATGTGCCATAAGAAGGAAAGTTGATTTTTTATTATTATTGAACTTTCCTTCTTACTTCGTAATTACAAATATATATAGCTCGATTACCACTCACTCACTCACTCACTGACTGACTGACTGACTGACTCACTGATTGACACGCCCGTTTAGTTTGAAGGAGTTCCCGGAGGTGAAAGTGATGTAGGGGGGAGTTGTATAGTTTAGTGATTGGACCAGAGGAAAACTATAGGGAAGTAAAAAAAACAAGATGGCGGCGGGTCACGTGATGCCATCTCCGCCATTTTCCAACCGATTTCGTTCAAATTTGGAACGCGTGTCACATAGTCCACCTACATTGTGATGAAATTGAAAAACAAAAGAAAAACAAAATGGCGGCGGAAATATAGCCGATTGAAAATTTGGACATTTCAGACCAAACTTTGACGAATTAGCTGGCCTAGCACGAGCGCATGAGGAATATCCAACCAATTCCACTTCGTAGCACATATGATGTAGTATACCAGAAAATTGTCAATTTTTGGAAAAACAAAATGGCGGACGACCTGTCAACCATAATATTTTCATTACAATTTGGCAAGATTTTCAATCTCATTTTTAGGGTGAATGGAAACATTTTAGCGGAATGTCTTGTACGGGTCAATTGTAGGTCTCGATGAATAGTATTGCAATAAAAAAAAAAGTTTCCCAACTTTTAGGGTAATTTACCCTCCAGAGCTTAAAAACAGGGAAAATGGAAATAGAGGTTTTTAACCAAATTTGGGTATGCAAATCGATGAAGGTAGCTCACCCAAATGACATTTGACTATTTTCGTCTCAATCGCCTGGCAACACTGGAAGTTATGGGACATGAAAGTTTTGGTAAGAGTAATGTTTGGGAGCTAACTTTGTTAAAGAAATGTCGCGCTAGGTGAAAGTGATGTAGGGGGGAGTTATATAGTTTAGTGATGTGACCAGAGGAAAACTATAGGGAAGTGAAAAAAACAAGATGGCGGCGGGTCAAGTGATGCCATCTCCGCCAATTTCCAACCGATTTCGTTCAAATTTGGAACACGTGTCACATGATCCGCCTAATTTGTGATAAAATTGAAAAACAAAAGGAAAACAAAATGGCGGCGGAAATATATCCGATTGAAAATTTGGACATTTCAGACCAAACTTTGACGAATTAGCTGGCCTAGCACGAGCGCATGAGGAATATCCAACCAATTCCACTTCGTAGCACATATGATGTAGTATACGAGAAAATTGTCAATTTTTGGAAAAACAAAATGGCGGACGAGCTGTCAACCATAATATTTTCATTACAATTTGGCAAGATTTTCAATCTCATTTTTCGGGTGAATGGCAACATTTTAGTGGAATGTCTTGTATGGGACAATTGTAGGTCTCGATGAATGGTGTTGCAATAAAAAAAAAGTTTCTCAACTTTTAGGGTAATTTACCCTCCAGAGCCCAAAAATGGGGAAAATAGAAATAGCGCTTTTTAACCAAATTTGGGTATGCAGTTCGATGAAGGCACCTCACCCAAATGACATTTGACCATTTTCATCTCAATCGCCTGGCAACACTGGAAGTTATGGGGCATGAAAGTTTTGGTCAGAGTCATGTTTGGGCGCTAACTTTGTTAAAGAAATTTTGGGCTATCGTAACGGTTTAAATGCCACATGTTAGATGCTATCCTGTACATTAATTATAAAGTTTAACATATTTTAAAATACAAAATGGCGGCCAGAATATTGACTTCTCCAAAAAGTTACAGTTTCCTCATACATTTTCCTATACGAAACGAAATGATTACTAGCGTGCGGTAGACGGCTTTGTTTTCGTGTTGTAGGCGCCGCAAGTAAAGAAACATTTTCCGGATTGTTGGCTGTGCAAATAATTCGCGCAAGCCCATCCACTAATTATATCAAGCACCGCCCGAAAGTTGCAAGTTCAAAACTTTGATAGTCATTTATTTCGAAAAGAGTTCATGTAAAATTGGTTATGGTTGTGTTTTATAAAGCAAGCAACGCTCGAAATGACCGTATGCCAGAAACTTATTCAAAGTTTTCATAAGCCAAACGTTGCTAGCTGTACACAATTTCCATACCTTTGTTCATAACTCGAAAAGCATGGGCGTCTTTCACTTCATCTTTGGTGGCGTGGGGACGCTTCGGGCTTCGCCCTACGCGGAGCTCGGCCTATGGCCTCGCAATAGTTACTTGGAAAGAAGAGAGTGGTTTCTGGTCGGTAAGGGGACGCTTCGGGCTTCGCCCTACGCGGAGCTCAACCTACGGCCTCGCGGTCCGGCTCGGCCTTCGGCCTCGCAAAAGTTACTTGTAAGGTGGGGAGTTGTTTCTGCTCGGTAATGGGACGCTTCGGGCTTCGCCCTACGCGGAGCTCGGCCTACGGCCTCGCAAAAGTTACTTGGAAGGTGGGGAGTTGTTTCCGCTCGGTAAGGAGACGCTTCGGGCTTTGCCCTACGCGGAGCTCGGCCTACGGCCTCGCGGTCCGGCTCGGCCTGCGGCCTCGCAAAATTTACTTGGAAGGTGGGGAGTTGTTTCTGCTCGGTAAGGGGACGCTTAGGGCTTCGCCCTACGCGGAGCTCGGCCTACGGCCTCGCAAAAGTTACTTGGAGGGTGGAGAGTTGTTTCTGTTCGGCAAGGGGACGCTTCGGGCTTCGCCCTACGCGGAGCTCGGCCTTCGGCCTCGCCGGGGGGCAAAAGTTACTTGGAAGGAAGAGAGTGGTTTCTGCTCGGTAAGGGGACGCTTCGGGCTTCGCCCTACGCGGAGCTCGGCCTGCGACCTCGCAAAATTTACTTGGAAGGTGGGGAGTTGTTTCTGTTCGGCAAGGGGACGCTTCGGGCTTCGCCCTACGCGGAGCTCGGCCTTCGGCCTCGCAAAATTTTCTTGGTAGGTGGGGAGTTGTTTCTGCTCGGTAAAGGGACGCTTCGGGCTTCGCCCTACGCGGAGCTCGGCCTACGGCCTCGCAAAAGTTACTTGGAGGGTGGAGAGTTGTTTCTGTTCGGCAAGGGGACGCTTCGAGCTTCGCCCTACGCGGAGCTCGGCCTTCGGCGTCGCCGGGGGGCAAAAGTTACTTGGAAGGAAGAGAGTGGTTTCTGCTCGGTAAGGGGACGCTTCGGGCTTCGCCCTACGCGGAGCTCGGCCTGCGGCCTCGCAAAAATTACTTGAAAGATGGGGAGTTGTTTCTGTTCAGCAAGGGGACGCTTCGGGCTTCGCCCTACGCGGAGCTCGGCCTTCGGCCTCGCAAAATTTACTTGGTAGGTGGGAAGTTGTATTTGCTCGGTAAGGGGACGCTTCGGGCTTCGCCCTACGCGGAGCTCGGCCTTCGGCCTCGCAAAATTTACTTGGAAGGTGAGGAGTTGTCTGCTCGGTAAGGTGACGCTTCGGGCTTCGCCCTACGCGGAGCTCGGCCTTCGGCCTCGCAAAATTTACTTGGAAGGTGGGGAGTGGTTTCTGCTCGGTAAGGGGACGCTTCGGGCTTCGCCCTACGCGGAGCTGGGCGTGCGGCCTCGCAAAATTTACTTGGAAGGTGGGGAGTTGTTTCTGCTCGGTAAGGGGACGCTTCGGGCTTCGCCCTTCGCGGAGCTTGGCCTACGGCCTCGCAAAAGTTACTTGGAGGGTGGAGAGTTGTTTCTGTTCGGCAAGGGGACGCTTCGGGCTTCGCCCTACGCGGAGCTCGGCCTACGGCCTCGCAAAAGTTACTTGGAGGGTGGAGAGTTGTTTCTGTTCGGCAAGGGGACGCTTCGAGCTTCGCCCTACGCGGAGCTCGGCCTCGCAAAATTTACTTGGAAGGTGAGGAGTTGTCTGCTCGGTAAGGTGACGCTTCGGGCTTCGCCCTACGCGGAGCTCGGCCTTCGGCCTCGCAAAATTTACTTGGAAGGTGGGGAGTGGTTTCTGCTCGGTAAGGGGACGCTTCGGGCTTCGCCCTACGCGGAGCTGGGCGTGCGGCCTCGCAAAATTTACTTGGAAGGTGGGGAGTGGTTTCTGCTCGGTAAGGGGACGCTTCGGGCTTCGCCCTACGCGGAGCTTGGCCTGCGGCCTCGCAAAAATTACTTGAACGATGGGGAGTTCTGTTCGGCAAGGGAACGCTTCGCCCTACGCGGAGCTCGGCCTTCGGCCTCGGAAAAATTTACTTGGAAGGTGGGGACGCGGTGGGTACGGCGGTTCGGTCGTAGGGCGAAGCCCGATGCGTCCCCTTGCCGAACAGAAACAACTCCCCACCCTCCAAGTAACTTTTGCTAGGCCGTAGGCCGAGCTCCGCGTAGGGCGAAGCCCGAAGCGTCCCCTCACCGAGCAGAAACAACTCCCCACCTTTCAAGTAACTTTTGCGAGGCCGCAGGCCGAGCTCCGCGTAGGGCGAAGCCCGAAGCGTCCCCTTGCCGAACAGAAACAACTCCCCACCCTCCCAAGTAACTTTTGCGAGGCCGTAGGCCGAGCTCCGCGTAGGGCGAAGCCCGAAGCGTCCCCTCACCGAGCAGAAACAACTCCCAACCTTCCAAGTAAATTTTGCGAGGCCGAAGGCCGAGCTATACGTAGGGCGAAGCCCGAAGCGTCCCCTTACTGAGCAGAAACAACTCCCCACCTTCCAAGTAAATTTTGCGAGGCCGAAGGCCGAGGTCCGCGTAGGGCGAAGCCCGAAGCGTCCCCTTGCCAAACAGAAACAACTCCCCACCCTCCAAGTAACTTTTGCCCCCCGGCTAGGCCGAAGGGCGATCTCCGCGTAGTGCGAAGCCCGAAGCGTCCCCTTGCCGAACAGAAACAACTCCCCACCTTCCAAGTAAATTTTGCGAGGCCGAAGGCCGAGCTATACGTAGGGCGAAGCCCGAAGCGTCCCCTTACTGAGCAGAAACAACTCCCCACCTTCCAAGTAAATTTTGCGAGGCCGAAGGCCGAGCTCCGCGTAGGGCGAAGCCCGAAGCGTCCCCTTGCCAAACAGAAACAACTCCCCACCTTTCAAGTAACTTTTGCGAGGCCGCAGGCCGAGCTCCGCGTAGGGCGAAGCCCGAAGCGTCCCCTTGCCGAACAGAAACAACTCCCCACCCTCCAAGTAACTTTTGCCCCCCGGCGAGGCCGAAGGGCGATCTCCGCGTAGTGCGAAGCCCGAAGCGTCCCCTTGCCGAACAGAAACAACTCCCCACCCTCCAAGTAACTTTTGCCCCCCGGCGAGGCCGAAGGCCGTAGGCCGAGCTCCGCGTAGGGCGAAGCCCGAAGCGTCCCTTACCGAGCAGAAACAACTCCCCACCTTCCAAGTAACTTTTGCGAGGCCGTAGGCCGAGCTCCGCGTAGGGCGAAGCCCGAAGCGTCCCCTTACCGACCAGAAACCACTCTCTTCTTTCCAAGTAACTATTGCGAGGCCATAGGCCGAGCTCCGCGTAGGGCGAAGCCCGAAGCGTCCCCACGCCACCAAAGGCTGAAAGATGCCCATGCTTTTCGAGTTATGAACAAAGGTATGGAAATTGTGTACAGCTAGCAACGTTTGGCTTATGAAAACTTTGAATAAGTTTCTGGCATACGGTCATTTCGAGCGTTGCTTGCTTTATAAAACACAACCATAACCAATTTTACATGAACTCTTTTCGAAATAATTGACTCTATGAAAGTTTTGAACTTGTAACTTTCGGGCGGTGCTAGATATAATTAGTGGATGGGCTTGCGCGAATCATTTGCACAGCGAACAATCCGGATAATGTTTCTTTAGTTGCGGCGCCTACAACACGAAAACAAAGCCGACTCGCGGGCCGCGCGCGGCCCGCGCACCATGCAACACCTAGTATAGTTATAAAACTAAACAAACACAAAGTAACGAATCAGATTACCTAGAATAAAATTTCTGCGAAATCATTTATGGAAGTTTAATCTAACGGCGATCCTGGATTAACAGAAAATCAATTGCTTAAATTAAATAATTTGGAATTCTATTTGATAGAAAAATCACGGCGGCTAAGTTTATTTAGTATTAAAAATGCTGTAAATAAATATTGCAAGAGAGCATGCAATTAAGAAATAAACTTAATTGGCAACTGCTCAAAGTTGGCGCTACATTTAGACAAAATGTTTCAAAGATGTTAGCTATATAAATAGTTTAACCTCACTTACAGTAACGGCTTAAAACGTGGAATTATGTCACGTTTATGAGTACACACCTACAAGTATAACAACATATTACAATTATTTAGAAAGTAGGACCTATTTTTGCATGAATTATTTAGATTAGAGGTGTAATTCACAGGAAGAGTTTTAAAGTCTAAAACTTACCATTTTTAGCGGCCATAGCAAGTAAAGTAGCTCCAAGCAGCGCAGCCGTCGCCAGCAGCCGACACAGAGCCGGCAGCATATTGGCCACTATCACTCAACCATCACTGTATCACTATCACGACACTACACTATCACATCACACTACCGATACCGTCCGCGCGAGCTGCATCATCGAGTGGCCCCGTTGTCGAACATAGCTTTGAGTTAGGATGGCACCCAGAGCAAAGTGGGAGGCATCTGAAAGAAAAGAAAATTTGTTTTAAAATTCAGGCTATTTAAAAAAAGTACAATATTGGCAATGTTAGTTTTATTATTATTTAATAGCCTGCAATGCCCCACTGCTGGGCAAAGGCCTCCCCCCACCCCTTCCACTCATCTCTATTCTGCGCAGACTCAGACCACTCTCTCATAAAAACGCCAAGTTCGTCTGGCCATCGTTTGCGGGGACGGCCACGTGGCTTTCTCGCGTTGTTTGGGGTCCATTCGGTGGCGATTTTGTAATGTTAGTTTACAAAAACTTAAAAGTGTCGCACCTAGGGTTAATAAAATGCCTGGCGGGTTTTTATAGGTATGTCAAAATAACATTCATCATCATCATAATCAGCCCGTATCAGTCCACTGCTGGACGTAGGCCTCTCCAAAAGCACGCCACTCAACCATACTCTCGGCCCTCTGCATCCAGTCCCTGCCAGCCATCTTGCGAAGGTCATCTCTGCATCTGGTCAGGGGCGTCCCACACTACGTTTACCCGTTCGTGGCCTCACTGCTGTGTTTTAATTTACGAGTATAATAAGGTGAAGCCAGGATCAATATACTTCGCATTTTGTTATCTTTGCCTCCTTTGTGAGAGATATAGCGTGATGGTAGGTATATAAGTATATATGTCTTTTGTGTTAGTAGCTTCGTAAAACTGAAGGTAAGTACTGAGAAATAAACTCGCCTTTTTCTTGAACTTTCCCTAGACTCATTTCAGTAAAAATGACTTCCAATAAAACCTAGTTTTCTTCATAGCTACGAGTAACTTCATAATTATAGAACTCGCTAGCGAAATTATTTCCAATCGCAAACGGAAGCGAACCACAATGAACTTGTCGACTGTCGTCGTCAGTTGAGAAATTTCGAATTTCAATTTTGGAACGCGGCGCAACGTTTTCCCGCGTCAAATTAGACGCGGGACGTGCTAGAATTGCAATTCCTGAACCGAGCGTGGTTTTGTGTACTGTGCTAGTGATTGCCTTCGCGAAAATAGAAGACTGCTCCAGTTTCTGTGGAGTTTCCCAAATATACGCCTCGTAGATATATCGTACGGTTTATTGCTGCCTTTATTGTTATCTTCGTCTCCTACCTATAACTCAAAGAATATAACCAATAGCGTGACATGGCTGTTGGATTTTTTCTTGCATTCTTATTGGGTTTTTTTTAATTATATTCTGTCAAGCTTTTTTAGTAGGTACAATAGATGGCGTTATCTATAGCTAACGTCAAATTTTATTTTTATTTTTTTATTAATGTACTCGACGTCATCACTCTGGACGAAGCAGCTCGACAGTCACGTTCACTCCCGAGCTTGTAGCGGGACTCTTGATAAAAGCTTGAAACTTCAGATCTTGCTCAAATTATCCAATAAATTCACCATGCTGTCACTCGCGAACATTATCTGATTATTTTAACGTGATATTAATCACAAAATAGCCACTATAGACAATAAAATAAAAAATATCAAATAATTTTACAACCGTCGTTTCCCACCATTTTTAAGAGAACCCTCAAATTCTTTTGATGTGTCAAGAAACATAGGTATATATTTTTTTTTTAATTTAATATTGCATGGCCTAATACCACCAGCTAAAATGACTTTGTATTAACATTACAAATACGTTTCTTAAAATAACTTATTGTGTACTACTCCGGTTAAATAATTACCCCTCAATATTGGGAAAATGAGAAGGGCTACAATATTTCAGTTTCAAGTTTTTGTTTCATACTTGTGCTGCCATCTAGTTTTAAATAATTGTTCTACAAGAAAATGGCTCATTGACTGAAAGATGGAAGAGCGGGGGGATAACACAAGTACTTAGTACTTAAAGGCCTTCCATGAGCCAACTAGCGCCGCCAATCTTGAAAAAATAATATCTTCCAATTTAATCAATTTTATTGAAAAAGCTATTTACAAAATGTTTATTAGGATGATTACTATTTTTCAATATACAATACATGGTATAATTGCGACAAGCTAAGTTGTAGTTCACAAATGTGCCAAAAACGGCAGTTTTTCGTAATTATGCGAACTACAACTTACCGAAATTGAATCACGTTATAAATAAGCATTTAAAAAATAGCATTTATCGTAATAAACATTTTGTAAATAGCTTTTTTAATCAAATTGATTATATTGGAAGATATTATTATTTTAAGATTGGCGGCGCTAGTTGGCTCATGGAAGGCTCTTAATAATTGAACCCCGACATCATTGTACATTTCTTTAGGCTAAATTGAGAAAGCATTCCTTTTTTTATACGAAAAAGGCCAACATTCCAGGCCAGGTAAAACATGCAAAATCATGTACCACCACGCCCGGGGGAGCATGTTGATTATGTCGGGCTCACCGCCCTGAAGGGGCAGCATACCGACTAAACCTCATCCCTGGGGTCTTGTTCAATGATTAATATTTTAATGGTATAGTTGTATTTGTTTTAGACACCTCCCTTTATGACACCGTTAATGGGGTGTCATAACTACTGGGTCGGTGTTAATGAATCACCCTGTAGAGGTCGAGCTTTAATAGTCCACTAAATTATGGACGCCGTTAAAACATGATTCAGGATCTTTGGACACCCCGTGTATGGGTTTTAATGGTTTAAGGTGAGTAATGGTTTTCGTGTGGAAACGGAGTTCTTTTAATGGGATATTGTTATGTGTGTGTTCAGTGATAACTGCTTTTAAGTGGGTTAATTTGAGGTTAATCGAATAACGGAAATCTTCGCAATTTATTATTTCAACGAACGATGAGAGGTTTGTTTCACTTCGGGTACAGCCTGTCAACAAAGTCAAAGTCAAATGACAATGCCAGATTCTGCCCCACCATCAACCGCAAGTTGTACCTACAAGATAACGAATAAATGTAAATATATATTTTATACTTTATTGTACACGAAAAAATAATAATACAGACACAATATTTCAAGAAAGCAGATGTACAGCAGTCGAGCTTATCTCTAATAAAGAGATTTCTTCCAGCCTGGCCTGTTCTGGATAGAGAATGTTTATATATTATATATCCGTTTGTTATTAAAATTATTGGTTTAAAATAAAATTTTGTACAAGTTGCGATTCGATAAAAACAGCTTAATTAAGAATTCAGAAAATATTAAAAAATCGAAGCGATTTATTCATTGTTCTTGTTATTCTTCTATAGGAGTTGCGAGAGCAGTAGAAAATGATACTGATTATGATTAAGCAATATGAAACCTGTAATAAGTCCCCAACAAAATGATAGGTACAGCTTAAATGGTCACGTTTTGTAGATGGAGCAAAGCTCCATTGAAATGTGGCAATGTCTTTTCTTTATTGCAAGTAAGCACGTTGTGTACATTTTTGCACGTCAATATATTTTTTGAATTTACATTTACACCACTTTGCAAAGAAAAGGTGCCAACGCTGAGGAGAAAAAGTGTCAAAAAACTTTCAGATGTCACAATGTCATGTTATTCTTGTCATTCCCATGTAACGTGTACTCACAACTGACGTTGAAAACCATCATACAAGTTAAGTAACGTTGGGCGAGGTCAGTACCTGGATTCTCCCCGTGACTCCGCCATAGGGCGGCGAGACGGAACACCGAAGGGTTTTTAGTCGGTAAGAGTCCGACATCACCTTCCTCGCCTCCCCGTGGCAAGGAGGTATCATGATATCTAGATGAATTTTCCCCCGAAAAAAAAAAGGTGGGTGGGTGACCGCTAGTAACACTTTCATCTGAGCCCCTTCGTGCCTCGGAAAGCACGCTAAGCAGTTGGTTATTGCTCGTTCATCCGTTTGGACCTTCTTTGCGCTCGGACATTTTTAGAAGGCAGACTAAGTATCTAGTTGTTTATAGGAGATCAATGGTGTATATCCATAAACGTGATTTAAAGTTATTGCACGGGTTCTCTTGAAAATGGCGGGAAACGACGGTTGTGAAATTATTTGATAATTTTCCTTTTAATGTCTACAGGGACTATTTTGTGTTTAATATCACGTTAAATTAATCAGAAAATGTTCGCAAATGACAGTACGGTGAAGTTATTGGATTATTTATGCAAGATCTGAAGTTTCAAGCTTTTATCAAGAGTTCCCGCTACAAGCTCGGGAGTGAACGTGACTGTCGAGCTGCTTCGTCCAGAGTGATGACGCTACGGCGTCTCCTCTTGATGAAGACAAGAAGACGCGGCTACCCAGGGTGAAGACGCTACTGCGACTCCCCTGGAGGAAGATAGAAGACTATTGAATTTTCTGTAACATGACATTGGCAAATGACGAACTGTCGAGTCCATTAATAAAATAAATAATAAATTAAAATAATAAGTTATTGCACGTTTAAGCCTTCTGTTCCTTTCTAACGTTTTTAACGAAGTGTGAAAGTGACAAGAACACGGTTTAATGGAAGTGAGGTTTAACCTAGGTTTATGCGTAAACGTGCTTAAGTTCTACCCGAAAGAATAGAGTAGTGGATTGCTGAAAATGTACTTCGCGTTAAGGCATTGAAAATAAGACTTGCAAATGGCAAAAAAACTCATTTATCTGAACAAACTCTAAACATTTTATTTGCAAGAGCAAATGGAATGGAGATAACGCAATTACACGAGAAAAACGTAGATAAAAGTACATAAAGTGAAGGTGTGGCCTTAGTGGGAGGAATAAGCGAGAGCGGAAAGCGATTTTCGAAAAAAAAAAAATTTCATTATTATTTATTTATTTTATTAATGGACTCGACAGTTCGTCATTTGCCAATGTCATGTTACAGAAAATTCAATAGTCTTCTATCTTCCTCCAGGGGAGTCGCAGTAGCGTCTTCACCCTGGGTAGCCGCGTCTTCATGTCTTCATCCAGAGGAGACGCCGTAGCGTCATCACTCTGGACGAAGCAGCTCGATAGTCACGTTCACTCCCGAGCTTGTAGCGGGAACTCTTGATAAAAGCTTGAAACTTCAGATCTTGCATAAATAATCCAATAACTTCACCGTACTGTCATTCGCGAACGTTTTCTGATTAATTTAACGTGATATTAAACACAAAATAGTCCCTGTAGACTTTAGGTAAGAGGAAAATTATCAAATAATTTCGCAACCGTCGTTTCCCGCCATTTTCAAGAGAACCTTAATTATTATTTTTAAAAGAATAAAGGTTAAGGTTTTCTCAAAGAGTATTTGATAGATTTTTAAAAATTATTTAGAATTACATAGTGTGTACTCTAAACTATCTACTAGTAAAATAATTCTCATAATCGGTCAAGTAGTTATTAAGAAAATCTCAATCTTATTGAGACATCTGTATATTTTTTTGTTTTCAACTAATCTTAGGTTATCTATCTATAGATAAGTTAATCATAGACTTTTTTTGGTAACCTATATATCGTTCCACTGCTGGGCAAAGGTCTCCCCCCTCCTCTTCCATCCATCCTGTCTTGAGCCTCTTTCAGCCACCCATTCCTGTATCTAACGACATCGTCTCTCCACCTACGCCGAGGTCTGCCCCGACGCCGGCGACCGTCCGATGGCACCCATTCTGTGACAGTCCGGGCCCATCGGTCCGGCTGCATGCGGCACACGGGGCCCGCCCAGTTCCACTTTAATGTAGCTGCTTTGCGGGCCACGTCTCATCATCATCATCATCAGTCTATTTATATTGCCCCACTGCTCGGGCACAGACCTTCCCTTACATCGATGGAGCTCGGGCCATAATCCACCACGCGGGCCCAGTGCGGGTTGGCGGATTTCACATGCCTTAGATTTTCTTTTTTTTTCTTCTACGACATGCAGGTTTCATCACGATGTTTTCCTTCACCGTTTTTGAGAGCACTCGGTAAATGTACGTAAGTTTTGTCCGTCGAAAAAACCGAGGATAACTCATTGGTAGGTGTATGGCTGCCCTGGCTGGGAATCGAATCTGGGACCTCCATATTGCAAGTCCATTGACCCAACCACTGAGCCACCGAGCTCTCACGCCACGTCTGCTACGCCAGTTATCGATCGCAGGGATGTGTTTCAGACACGGTCCGATCTCCTCACACACAATCATATACTTCTTAATTATTTACCTATTTCTACGGTTAATGCTAATTATTTGTAATACATACAAACCCACAGGTAAAGTATTATCTAACCGCAATGAGGCGGAAACCGTTTGGCATTGTGGTTTCAAACCATTAATTTACAATTTTATCAAATTACTGACCCAATAAGTTGTTGCCCGTGAAATAATTAGTTGCGGTTTATTTTGTAAACATTTGAACTTTTGTCTAGCTTTAAAACAAATTTAATATATTAATTAATATAATTTTTACGATTTTTTTTTTTAATGTTTACGATACCGACTGCCGCACCACTACGTTCTACCGACTGCCGCACCACTACGTTCTAGACACAAACGAGTAATAATTACTTTGTATGCAAGCGTGAGTCATCTACTTATCACTCTCACTTGCTCGCTGCCTAGTCCGCTGCGTCTACCTAATATGCATGTAAACAATGTTCTTGTATGAATCCTGATCTACCTACAAGGTGCAAAAATACTAGTGTATTTTATTTTTGTATATTTTATATTAGTATTTTAGTTATATCTATTTATCTCAAGCTATTAATGTAAATCTAAATCTAAAGATACATAACCAATATCAATCCTGGCGTTTATCCCTGATCCAAATTATTGATATGTAAAAATATTATTTAATAAGACAACAGTTTATATTAGACGCTTTCAGTCTGTTAAACCAAATTACCTACTTTAAGATAGTTTATACTTAGGCTTAGTCACTAAGTTGTAAACATATTGTAGTATTACTTATTAGTTCTAAAAAAAAAAAAAAAAATTTTTTTTAAAAAAAATTAATATAATTTGAGTTACATCTTTGAGGGACTTCGTTGTTTGATCCATCATAGGTTCAGTGCTGATTGGTGGATTAAACTTTTTAACCTACAAGACAATGAAAAAATGTATACCACATAAGTTTCATTAATCACGATTGGACAAACTTCGCTGGATAGAAAAAAATCGCAAACATACCCCTTCCATGTCTTTTAGAATGATTATTATATTTAAACCGAAATACTTATTCATACAAAATATATATCAAAATGTAGGGTACCATAAATATGAGAGCTTGTTTAAAATAAAATTTAAAAGATTTTTGTTGGCGTACCGAGTGCTCTCAAAACGCTGAAGAAAAAAAAAACATCGTGATGAAACCTGTATGCCGTAGAAGAAAAAATTCTAATGCATGTGAAATCCGCTAATCCGCAATGGGCCCGCATGGTGGATCATGGCCCCAGCTCCCTCGATGTAAGGGAAGGTCTGTGCCCGAACAGTGGGGTAATATAAATAGACTAAATACTTACTACGCCTTATTATGTGAAAAAAAGTTTTTCAAATCGCTACCTCTATTACTAAGATCACAGTCCAAAAAAGCTACAATCTGCCAAAAAATCTGATCAATTCCCTAAAATCTCTTCGAACGAGAAATAAAAAATCCATTCTTTTTCTAAATTAATAGAGAACCGTAATGCTCGTTCGCTGTAAGAATGAAATTGCCGTATAATCATTTAAAATCGTCACCATCTGCGGCGGTGGACGGTTGAGAACGTTCAGAAATTGTACCTTTCCGATTCGTTAGTTAAGAATATTGGTTCATTGCTGGCCGGGAGATTCATTATTCGGTAGGTGAACATTTTTGATGACCGTACTTTATCGGGCCAGTTTATTCTGGATTTGTATGCATTACTTGTCCACTGTAAAAGGACCACTAAGTTAGAGTAGGACAGAACATGGATTTTGCTCCTCTCGTTTGTTGCGAAATATCAATTTACTTTATATCCCAGTTTCTCGAACTATATATAGGAAAAATAGTTTCTTGCCCAGATCATTTGCTGCATTTAGGAGCCTTCCAAGGGCCAACTAGCGCCGTCAATCTTAAAAAAATAATATCTTCCAATATAATCTCAATTTTATTAAAAAGCTATTTACAAAATGTTTATTAGGATGAATACTATTTTTCAATATACAATACATCTTATAATTCCGACAAGCTAAGTTGTAGTTCACAAATGTGCCAAAAACGGCCGTTTTTCGCAATTATGCGAATTACAACTTATCGTATAGCAGTGCAAGCCTAAAAGCAAATTTTCATTGACCAATTTGTTTCTGATCTGTAGTATTGTTTTGTTTCCTTTTAGTCATTTACTTTTTTGTGACATCATTATCAGCCTTTATCAGTCCACTGTTGGACGTAGGCCTCTCCCGACGCAAGGCACTCAATAAAATTCACGACTTTTTGCATACAGTCTCTGTCAACCTTGCGAAGGTCATCCCTCTATTTGGTCAGAGGACGTCACACACATCTACCCGTTCGTGGCCTCCATTCAATAATTCGTCCTTAATTTACAAACATCGACTAGTTTTCAACATTCGTTACGATAGCAACTTTTATCGGGTAACAGCCCTGCCTCCCACTTAAGGGGAGGCCAAAATGAAAACAGTCCAATTTCAATTTCAAATAAAGAACGGCGTAAATATACGACACAATCAACCCGGGCCGAGTACGTGTGGAATTTACCAAATTATTTTGTCATTGGAGACCGCGGCGTGTGTACCGGTTAACCCAATTTCCGGTATCGGTACCGTATTTTCCGGTACCGGTACCGAATAGGGGTCGGTCAAGTATTACGTAAGCAAATTAGCCATTTTAAACCACCTACTCTCATATAGTGAAAGTTAGTAGCAGTTAGAAATACCAAGCTCGATTTGTAGGTATGTACTTAACGGCACTGAGGGCTTTGGAATTATTAACTATAATAGTAACAAGTTTTTAGTTCCATTAAAGCCCGTAGACAGCGATGACCTTTGTCATTCTTACCCAAATTGTATAGATCGCATACATCTCGATCTTGATTTGACGACATGATGTTTCATAGATTTTATTCATCTATATTCATAGGCTAAGCACTAATAATATTTTTTTATTATAGATTTAAGTAAATTGGGGGGAGGGGGGACGTTAAGTTACGTAGACTGTATTTTCCTACCAAGGCCGAGTAAAAGGTACCTAAATCATAATTCAAACCTTAGGGTGCGTACTTACAAAACGCGGTTTAATATTAATTTCACGGTTTGAGCCATGTCTCCTTTAAATTACCGATTTTTAACGAAGCGTAAAAGTAACAATACCCGGTTTAAGGGAAGTTAAATTAGCATTATGGCTAACAACCTTCATGCTTACGCAGTACAGGAACAGCCCCCCAATGCAAATTTAGTCCTACCGCGTTTATTCTGATTAGTTAATGTCCGACGTATACGCAATTGTGGTTTGGAAAATGTATCATTCGGTCACGCCATTATACAAAATTGGATAGCCTTTGTTAAATTGATCGAATTTGCTCGGTTTATTTGATATAGGATTAGATTCGTTAATAGCTGGGCGCGGTTGCCGTGTTTGGTAAACATATTCGGTAAACTAACAGTTAGAGTACTTTTTATGTAAATAATCTAGATATTTTTTTTTCTTTATGGGGCACTATGTTCGCTTTTATAACAAGTTGCCAGAAAGTATCACGACGTAGACAGAGAGGAAATTTAAAAATTGCATTAAAGGAACACTTGTTAAGAAGACGTATTACAGGATAGATGACTATTTAAACGATGAACATGCATGGTGTGTGTCGCCGGTTCCGCATGAAAGATAAAGTTTAGATTCATCATCATCATCATCATCATCAGTCTATTTATATGTCCCCACTGCTCGGGCACAGACCTTCCCTTACATCGAGGGAGCTCGGGCCATGATCCACCACGCGGGCCCAGTGCATGTTGGCGGATTTCACATGCCTTAGATTTTTTTTTCTTCTACGACATGCAGGTTTCATCACGATGTTTTCCTTCACCGTTTTGAGAGCACTCGGTTAATGTACGTAAGTTTTTCCGTCGAAAAAACCGAGGATAACTCATTGGTACATGGCTATTGGTAAGTTTAGATTAGGTACTACTAATAGTAATTAAGTAATTGTGTTATCATATTTTAAAAGATGTGCTGTAGAGAGTTTTTTGCTACTTTTTCTCCTCAGCGTTGGCACCTTTTCCATGCAAAGTGATGTAAATTCAAAAATATGTTGACGTGCAAAAATGTACACAACGTGCTTACTTGCAATAAAGAAATTTGACTTTTGACTTTTTTACGTAAATTAGATGACAATTTTTTTGTTGCTTAAATCAATTAGGGACACTCCTATCTCACTTCCACAAATTAATGTGACCTGGTTTTGTTTTATTTCACGGTTTTTTAAGAATAATAGGTAAATGTAAGTACGTAAGTTATCTTAAAAAAAACTACACAGTAGGTACCTAAGTATACAGGAAACTCAAAAGTTGAGATTTTATCAAAAAATACTTAATTGATTTTTTTTTAAATACAATTAAGTTCAACGTGTCCTTGGACTTTGGACCATTCTTATTATCAGTGTCGTAAGAATTGAAATTGTACTACAAGGGTTATCATTGCGCTGACTGTAGTTCCTTTTTTCCTCTTGCGGTACCAAACCCTAAAAAAATACCGAATGACATTTAAAACGTTATATTTAAAAAAAAAAGAATGAGTACTAAAAACGACACAAAAGATATCCTGCCCCGACGCGAACAAGGGCCCAGACAAGTAAAAGATAAGATAAGCAGAAAAAGGTAAGTTTTTCTTTAGCAAAAAACAGCTTTTATGAAAAGGTCGAGAGATGGCAATACTGTCACATCTACAGTGGCTATCGGCAGCCATATTTGCACCAGAAACTTGTATACTGGAGCCCAATTCAAGTGTCTTATTTTGTAAACAAATATTATCGTCTAACTACCTGTTGTGATGTAAAACTGAAGGAACTGATTGATTGAATTTGTTCATCATTGTGAGAATAAAGTAATCCGATCTAATGATGTATAAATAACTATGCAATAACCATAGAATAGCTTAAAATGTTAGTGGGGGAGGGTAGTTTTTGTTTACAAAATAAGACACTTGATTATAACCTCGGTTTAGATGGTTTTGTTTTCAAATTGTTACTTTTTTACAGTAGTTTTGTATAGTGATTAAAAAAAATCTAAACGAAAATCAACATCATTAGCCTATTTTAGAATTAAATGAATGAGTGAATGCGGAGTAGACGCAGTGAGTACATACTGCGTGACGGGATCTAACGTGAGTGGCGGTAACTCCCCGACAAGTGAGATCGATCAACGAATCCAGCTACAGCCATCAAACGCACCGTCGTCGGCGGCGGGACAAGTTATCTCGGAGCGCGCACAGAGGGCGCTCATCCGCAGTGCGCGAAGAAACGTCAACGGCGACGCGGGCGTGCCGCGCTCACCTTGAAAAAGACCGTCGAAATCGGTCGAACCTGTCGGTCTAATTGCCGACTTTAACAAATAAGTGAGTGATATCCGTTTATATATAATAATCATTAGCCTATTTTATGAGGGTAATAGTGTTCTGTGATTTTATGTCGCCTTTTCTTACCTTCTCTTACATCAAGAGAGCTCGACCCATAGATCATGGTCCGAGTACGCGGGCCCGGTACGGATTGCCGGATTGCACAAGCGCTAGATGTTTTCTACAGCATGCAGGTTTCAATACGATGTTTTCCTTCACCGTTATGAGGACCTCGGTAAATGTACGTAAGTTTTTTTCGATTTAACCGTGGAAAATTCATTGGTACAGTCGACAGCAGATCAATGGTAACACTTGCAGTACGATTTCAAGTCTTACGACGCAAATAGTAAGAACTGTCTAAAATGAAAAGTGTTACCATTGATCTGCTGTCGACTGTACATGGCTGATCTGCCCAGGGATCGAACCTGGGACCTCCGTATCGTAAGGCCAGTCCCCTTACCCTGAACTCTTATAGCAGGATTATTTCAATAATTTATTGCATGTGTATATATGTACGGACACCAGCAGATCAATGGTAACACTTGCAGTACGATTTTAAATCTTACGACGCACATAATAAGAACGGAACTTGATCTGTTGATAGCTACATGTGAAAACTTATAATTAGCTCATAGATATTTTTATTTTTGTCATTGTAGCTATTTGTTTTCCGAATAAAATAAAATAATACTTTATTTCGTACCATGACGTCTTTAATAAGATTACTTTAAGGTCGTCATGGTACGAAATAACAAAGTATTATTGAAGTAATCCTGCTATAAGACTTATAAGGCCCCTGAAAATTCGTCATTCACAGCTCTGTTGAAAAAAAAGCGTGCCACAGAATGGCGAGGTGGCTGGTATGTACGAATTCCGATTGTGACGATAGAATTTCCACATTTAATTTTATGCTTATCAATATTTACATACCATTATAGTATTTAGTTACAGTTACAGCCCGCAGTATACAATTTAATTTGGCATAAAATTAAATCAATCGAGCTTCATTTAATTCAATTACCCGCAATCATAATCGCAATCATAAATATTATTTACCCGCATACAGCAATAACCACAGTTCAATGGTTTTCATGAAACTGCAATAATTCCAGTTTGACTGCAGCATGCAACCTTTCCCTGGGGTGTTGCGGTGTAACTCAGAAATTTAATTTCCTGCCGGTCACGTGTCCGGGGACTGGACGGTACCGTATTGATGTTTTGTAGCGCCATAACTCTCTTGTTCGCAGGTAGAGTTTAACGTTTTGTGGAGATTGTTATTACGACTAAGTATGGAACTTTCTCAAAAAATAGTGTACATTCTAACATCACGTGATACGCCCTCAAGATTGGTTTATTTATAAATGACATACTTGAGTTGGTGATTTGATAGTCAATCTTGAGACCAACCTCAAGATCGCGTTCCTATTAATAAACGTAACTTAGGTGCGCATTTAGGAATCAGGTATCACGTGAGTATTAATAAACAAAACTCAGTTCTCAAAAGAACTGTCAAACTCACACTTGAGAACGTCAAAGTCAAAGTCAAAGCGTCTTTATTGAAATCGGTTACGGGATACAAAGTAGGTCTTAAATTATTATATGTTCATACATAACCTACCCGTTTTGTGGGCATGCAATAGATACTATATACATTAATTGGTTAATAATACATTTATAAGTTTCAATGCCTTAATATTATACATTTATTTACGTATGTCGTATTTGCTGATTGCTGGCAAACTGCGACTTGAAAAAGACATCACGTGATACGATCAAGATTCGTTTATTAATAAATGATATACCTACTTGAGATGGTGATCACGTCTTGAGAGTGTATCAGCTTAATCCGCCGATTATTAATACGGGTCTTAATCTAGTTTATCTTTTCGTGACTTATTCGTCAACTGACGAGAGTGGAGCTTTTGATTTTACCTATTGTTTTTGTCGTCAACTCTACAGCAATTAATTAATTACTGTTGGCTGAAGAAAAATGGTCTGAAGAGTGGAAAAGGGAGCGGCCGCCGAATTGCCACCTCATCTCGGACCCCAATACCCAAGTTCCCGGATTTAACCTGTCTCGGAAATATTGGAGCCAAATAAACAGGTTTCGAACATCACAGGGCCGGTGCGCAGAACTCATGCACAGATGGCACTTCGGGTCGGACCCCCACTGCTCCTGTGGCGAAATCCAGAGCATGTCACACGTCACCGACAACTGTCCGCAATGGTCAATTGAGGGTGGTCTTGTCAAGATCCATAAGGCTGACGAGGACGTGATTGAGTGGCTGGACAGCCTCCCACTCACGGTCTGATCTCCTGTCACGTCGCCGTGACCATACGATAAATAAAAAATAAAAATAACTGTGATAAAGTTGCACGGAACTCTGACTATAAAATTCGATACAAGTCACGTTTCTTGTCAACTCGTGACGTCACAACCCCTCACTTATATTACAAATTCCATTTGTATTACAAACTTGAACCTACGACGCTGCAAAAGTCTCTATAGCTCCCAGATGGGTTATCGTAGCATCAATGGCATAAATCTGTATTTAAGTAGCAGTTCGCTACACTTGGCGAGTTGGGTTAAGTGGCGGATAGGGCGGCATCTGTGACCGCAAGACCGAGGTCAAAGTTCCCAAAGGTCAACGGATTTTTTAAATTTCGATTTGCACTTACGATGTTTTGCGAAATTGACGCCAACCGTAGCTCGTGGCGTCCTATTGGTAAAGTTGGTTCTCTTGAAAATGGCGGGAAACGACGGTTGCGAAATTATTTGATAATATTCCTTTTAACGTCTACAGGGACTATTTTGTGTTTAATATCAGTTAAATTAATCAGAAAATGTTCTCGAATGACAGTACGGTGAAGTTATTGGATTATTTATGCAAGATCTGAAGTTTCAAGCTTTCATCAAGAGTTCCCGCTACAAGACCGGGAGTGAACGTCACTGTCGAGCTGCTTCGTCCAGAGTGACGACGCTACGGCGACTCCTCTGGATGAAGATAGAATACTATTATGTGTTGAATTTTCTGTAACATGACATTGGTTAATAACGAACTGTCGAGTCCATTAATAATAAATTTAAAAAATCTTAGTTTACAATCAGATGCTCATTGTACAATGAATAATTAAATTATTAAAAATAGAAATGTAATGCTACTTTATACCAACTTAATTATCTTGATCAATAAACTTTTACTCCATTTTACCTCTATACACGCGGATGAACAATTAGGCAAACTTATAGTTGTAAACTTACCTTTTCGTCCAGCGGCGGGCGGTTAGCGGTTTTCGAAGATGAAGACACTTTCACAAGTGTTATTTTGCGGTGTGTATTATGTTTGCGGTGAGTTAAATGTATGTATGTATATTTGAAGTGTTTTCACAATAAATAGTTGATAAAATAAGCGGAAATAAAGGATATGTCTCTTACGACTTGCGGCGGTTAGCGAACGTTGGTGATCACTGAAGTTTTTTACTTTTTTGTGACATAGGCTAAGAGCACATTGAACATACAGCCCAACATGCTAACTAAAAACTAAGGCTTGGCCGTTCTATCCCGGCCGCCTTGAAATGACGTATTTCAAAGAAAAATGCGTGAAAATATAATGCGGAATAACGAAGATAATATAGTAATTACTTGCGGCTAAACTTATATCTTAAACTATGAAGTTATAAACTAAGAGATAAGAATTTAGAAAATTATGTTAACTTATTGCGAAGGTAAAGGACACAGTCGAACTACAGGTCTCTTAAAACTACCTCTTGCGGTTTTAATCGTAGCAACTCGGATGACGTTATCTCTGCCCGGGTGTACATGCGTGATGACTCCTAACTCCCACTGTAAAGGCGGGACTTTGTTGTCCTTAATAATAACGACGACTGTACCAATTTTGATATTGGATCCTGGAATATTCCATTTCTCGCGCGCTTGGAGTGTGTTTAGGTATTCCAAAGACCATCTATCCCAGAAGGACTGTACTAGCCTATCCAAAAGCTGATAGCGTTCGAGCAAATGTGTAGGCCTGTCGTCTACAGGAGCAGCGGGAAAATATTTAAGCGGAGTTAGCGTTAAAAAATGCGATGGATTTAATGCCAAAGGCTCATTAGGGTCCTGGCTTAAAGTTGTACATAGCGGACGCGAGTTTACTACGTTTTCAATTTGACATAGAACTGTACTGAGTTCTTCAATAGTTAGGATTTGCGATCCTATAACGCGAAAAAGATGCGACTTAACAGTCTTAATTAAGGGCTCCCATGAACCAAAATGCGGGGTGTTCGGTGGAATAGTATTCCATTCGATTTTATAATCTGATAATTCATAAGCAAGATCAGATCGAAATGAATCCGAAGTTATGAAATTATACAGTTCATTGAAGTAACCCTTAGCGCCTATGAAATTCGTACCATTGTCGGTATGTAATGTGGACACTGGTCCGCGGCGAGCGAGAAAACGCTTAAATGCAGCAATAAATGTAGCGGAGCTTAAATCAGAAGCTAACTCAATATGAATTGCACGAGTAGTCATGCAAATAAATAAACAAATATAACATTTTTGACTGCGCGAGCCACGACCACGCCTGAGAGTGACTTGCAGCGGCCCTGCATAGTCACATCCGGTGTGAATAAAGGCTTTAGGTACGACTAGTGTACGCGTAGCGGGTAAGTCCGACATTATCGGGAATATTGGTTTCGGACGAGTGCGGAAACAAAAATTACATTTATCTATGCGGGTGCGAATAGTATGTCGGCCTGTTATAATCCAAAATCGTTGTCTTAATAGACTGAACAATAAATTGGGGCCGGCGTGACAATTTTTACGATGATAGTAATCAACGATTAAATCAACAATGTGATCCTTTCTAGGTAATAAAATAGGATGTTGATGATCGTAATGAAGATCAGCGTTACTCAAACGGCCACCTACTCGTATAAGTCCATTCGATAAAAAAGGTTTTAATTTTTGAATAGATTTTATGCAAGGTTTATCTAAGTTAATTTGTTTAAGTTCATCGTGGAAATGAACTGTTTGTAAAGCGGATAATATTTTAATTTCAGCGAACTCTAAATCGCTTGCGGTGATGAAATTATTACGCGGTAAGACTTTAATAAATCTGTATAAGTATACAATTGATCTTAAAAGTTTATTCCAATTGGAAAAGCGGGAAGCCATTTGACATAAAATGGGGATTTCATCTACTGAGGAAGTAGAAGCGAGCGACAGCGATTTTGTCTCTGGCACGTCCACCGATGAGTCAGGCTGAAACGAAGCGATAGGCCAGTCCTTCTCTTCTGACGTCATCCAAGAAGGGCCGGTAAACCATAGCGGGTGGTTCTCTAATTGAGAGGGCACTAGGCCGCGGGAAAGACAGTCGACGGTGACGACGTCCGTATTCTGAAAGGAACTTGCAACATCGTAGATATCCAAGTCATGTAAAGCGGGTTGTGAAGCTTCAAGGAAATTATCAGCTTCTTGATATGTGAGCTCATGTATAGAGCGTATAGCCAAATAAGTATTTGAGCGTAGGCCATAACAAACGCATTGGAAAGCGAAATAACGAAGCGGTTCTCTAGGATTAAAGCGGTATATAATTTGTTGATAAGGACGATCCTGTTCTCGAACCAGAAGCCTTAAAAACATTTGACGAATGTCTGCGGTAATTGCTATTTCGAAAAGTCGAAAATTTAACAAAATGTTAAACAAATCTGTTTGTAGCGGGGGGCTGACATGTAGTGATATAAGATATTCCTTATCTAAACATTCACGAATAATCTCGTCGTAACGTTCTTTAGAAGTGGGACTATTTTTAAGTTTGCGTTCAAGAGATAAAAATGGTTTGCGTGCGGATGTCACAGAATAGCCCATACGTTCAGTACTATCCTGAAACGGAAGACCTACAACGAAACGACCCGAATCATCATGAGAAGTAGTCGAAGAATGTAATTTCTCCCATTCCTGATCCTTAGGAAATAAAACTGGATCCTCCTTCACATTATTTAAATCAATAAGCTTACTTAAATCGTCGTTAATCGATTCTGCGGTCGTGAAAAACGAAACAGAGGTTTCAGGTTGCGAAGAGACCTCGGCTTCCCCCATAACTATATAGCCTAGGGTGGATAGGAATGCGGAGGGTTGATTAGGCAGCCCGGTGACCTTACCAGGAAGCAGGAGGTCGATAAACAACTTGGCTCCTATCAAAATTTCAATTTCTGAAGGTTTATAAAACTCTTCATCTGCGAGCGGTATACCAAATAAATAAGTAAGCGAATTTATATTAATCGAAGCAGTAGGTAATTTTTCTGTTATGCGATTTAAAACTAAAGGTTCGATGCGATATGAGTTAACGGGCGAAATACGAGACGAAAACGTAATATTAACTTTACCCTTTGCGTCACTCGAGTGGTCGCCTAAACCTTTAATAATGGTTCTGCGGTTTAATTGACTAACTGGTAGCCCTAACTTACGACAACAGTCTGTAGTTATGAAATGATTTTGTGAACCTGGGTCGATAATACAACGACACGAAACAGGTCGATTATTACGATCATAAACGTTAACACAAGCGGTTCCCAATAAAACATTGGTATAAGAAATCTGCGGTTCTAAATTAGCGCGGGTGCTATTGCTATTATCAGCAGCTGATAGATAAGAAACTCCATTGTCGGAGGTATGCGGTGCGGAAGAGAGAGCGCAATATTGCTGCATCTGCGGGGAATTAGTGCGTTCGAAAGAGACATGCGATAATGTATAAGGCGCTTGAGCATTAAGCGCGGTCGGCGCTGCATGAAGCGGCGCGGCGGATGGTCTATTGTTAGACGAATGGGGTTGCGCTTGCGCTGTTGAAGCGACGTTAGCGCTAGAAGCGTGTGGACCGCTATACGAATGCATAGTCGGCGACGAATATGATGAGCCATTATTTGACTCAGAATTTAAATTATTTGATGTATCAATATGTAACATCGAGTGGTGTTTTTTGCCACAGATACGACACGATTTAGTACTTTTGCACGAGTTCCATGTGTGCTTGGAACTAAGACAGTTTGTGCAAAAACTATTCTCCTTTACATATTTATATCTGTTCTCAGGAGATAAATAATTGCGGAAGTGACTACAATTATAGATGTGGTCGTGTGTACCGTTGCACAGTGCACATAAGGTAGCGGAATCAGCTGATGACGAGTTTGAAGTTATATACGTATGCGATATTTTAGGTATAGCGGGAGCTGCGGAAGACTTCGGTTTGAAATTGTTATTAGCGGCGATTTTATTTGTTGCGGGTGGGTTCGTTCGTTGCATGATTTTAGTTTGACTTTTTAAGAACTCAATGAACGAATCATATGTAGGTATTTCGATATCTCGAACCGACATTTCGAAGGCTTTGGAAGTCTCCCTATCTAAATGTTTTAAACCAAAATATATAAAAATATAGTCACAAAGATTTGGAATATTCAAATCCTTGAGAGCGCCCACAGATGAGGCATATTTATCCACAAAGAACTCCAGTTGTGCGGGTGTAGCGGGGTTAGGAAGAGGTTTGATTTCAAAAATTGAATCTAGAAAAGTAGTAGCGAGATAACGTTTATCCTCGTACTTTTTCACCAACGAATCCCATATGGTTTCGTAGTTGTTTTCTGTAGGACTAATTCCCGAGAATACTAACTGCGCCTTACCCTTCAATCTGCCTAAAAGGTAGTAAAGTTTTTCGGAGTTATCCAAATCAGTGTTCAGATGGATATTTCGTTTGAAAGAACTATAAAAAATACTCCACTGATTAGGATTACCATGGAATTCAGGGATATCTATTGGCGGCAATTTAGGAAAATGCCTTTTAGTTGCGGTATTTGTAGATGCGGGTGGTGACGAATTTAGCAACTGATTTTTAGTACGTCTAACTTTGCAATACAGATCCTCAAACCCACTCCAAGAGTTAAAGTCTGGAACATAGCAATCGTTCAACTCCATTTGTATGGAATTGATATCATGGACGCACTTTAAATAGTCGGCTCGGAGTTCATCGATGGTTTCCGAGGCAGAGATAAATTCATCACGAGATTGAGCGTTTGCGATTGACAGTGAACTGTCGTAAATGCGTTGCATTCGTGCGTAATAGGATGCACGGCATGCTTCATTTAAAATTAACTCTTTTTGCAGAGACTTAGCGATACGACCGGTAGCGGCCATTTTAGGTTACGTTACCAGAAACTAAGTTAATGGAATGCGGTTGCAAAAATGCGCGGATTATTGTCTTTACACTTCAAATAAGTTATTATATGCGTAAATAATAAATAATAGCTTAGCCACAAGCAATTCTATAGGGCAAAACTGAGCGGGAATGCGATAAAATGAATAAAAAATGCGGGTAAAATATAAAAAATGCGGGAAAAAGTATAAAAATGCGGGAAAAATTAACAAATTGTTAATTTTGAGGATCAATTCCTCACAGGAGGCACCATTTTATATACACGCGGATGAACAATTAGGCAAACTTATAGTTGTAAACTTACCTTTTCGTCCAGCGGCGGGCGGTTAGCGGTTTTCGAAGATGAAGACACTTTCACAAGTGTTATTTTGCGGTGTGTATTATGTTTGCGGTGAGTTAAATGTATGTATGTATATTTGAAGTGTTTTCACAATAAATAGTTGATAAAATAAGCGGAAATAAAGGATATGTCTCTTACGACTTGCGGCGGTTAGCGAACGTTGGTGATCACTGAAGTTTTTTACTTTTTTGTGACATAGGCTAAGAGCACATTGAACATACAGCCCAACATGCTAACTAAAAACTAAGGCTTGGCCGTTCTAACCTCCTACTTTACTTTTAACAAGTTGCCAGAAGCGTCACGAAATTGACAGAGCCCCCTTACCTTGAAGTCTTATAGCAGTATTACTTTCATAATACTTTGTTACTTCGTACAATGACGACCTTAATGAGCTTACTTCAAGGTAAGGGGGTAGAAGTATAGTAGTATAAGTATAGGTATTCGTGTTATGAGTTCCCGGTCTATTTGCCTCTGTTTTGGATACGAGTAGCACTGAAATATACGGTTCCATTTTAGTGGCACTATGACGTCATCATGTGCTTGACAGCTCGAATACGTGACGTAAGTGCCTATGAATATGAATTTTCGTGAAAAAAGCATTCGCTCGCGTTCACACGAGGTTCATATAACATTTTCTGTTATTACGAGGTATAGTAGGTAGGTATGGGAATGTGGTGTGTAGGTACATGTAGGAAGGAATGTAAACTGCTTACATAGTGTAAGCCACATATACGGCCCATCGCAAAATCGGCTGGAAATGACAATGCCATATTCTGCCCCACCATCAACCGCTAGATGTAGGTACAAGATAACGTATAAATGTAAAAATATCTCCGTTTTTTATTAAAATTATTGGTTGATTAAACTTGCGATTCGAAAGAAAAAAACTTATAGTTATTGACACTAACGTAGTTTTAAGTTTTACTAACAATTATGTAGTCTGATACAGTGCGCGAGGCGTAAGTTCAGGTGTGAGTGATCGCCAAGCTGCTATCGGTACAAGAGGTGAAGTGCGGTGTGTGCGCGGCAGGGTGTATTTTGTTGCGTTTGTATTGGACGCGACGCCTCAGGCCGAATATCACTCTACACTATCTGTGTGCACTCACACAAATGCAAACCTGAGCTTACGCCTCGCGCACTCTAATAAAAATTTATTATTTTTCCTTTATTTCTTTTTTATCTTATTTAATATATTTATACATTTCAATATCAAAAACAAATAGAAAAATATATAAGTAAAAAAAAATAGCCACCCGCCGGCAGCTGGATGCATGCGCATCCAAGCTGCCGGAGGTTAGGATCCCAGAGTGAGGAACCTCCTCACAATACGTGCCGTGTCCAGCAGCACTGCCTTCTGCATCCGGCTCTTAACCCAACTGTCTAGCGAGAGTCTCTTAAGGTGTTGGTCGAGACTCTTCGCTATTAAACCGTTCACGGTTACGACTATCGGAACAATTATAGTTGAGTCCACATCCCACATGGCGGTAATCTCGTGAGCCATGTCTAAGTATTTACTTAGCTTCTCCTTTTCGGCCTTCACGGGATTCTCATCATGGGGGATGGTGACATCAACCATTATTATTATTAAAAAGCCAGTTTAGCATACATTCGTTACAGTTTCATTTTTATTTATCTCTATGTTTTAAAAACAACACGCGACATCTCTGTCCGTACATAGCTCTATATGCATTACATACACCGAGCCAGTCACTACTCCGGGCAAATTGAAAGTGTCTACCCGATGCGAATACGAATGCACTACATTTTTATAGCCTTCGGAACGCGTTCTGTAAACGCCGACTGAAATTCTGATGTTTTCATGGCGATTCGATACTAAATGTGAAATAGTACTTTGAAACTAGTCGGGATTCATCTGTAAAGGTAGCTTTATAGTTTTGTTTAGTCTGAAATACAGGGTTGCCTAAAGGACATTGTACAAAGTGACCTCTGGCCATTTATTTGTTTATTTTATTAATGGACTCGACAGTTCGTAATTTGCCAATGTCATGTTACAGAAAATTCAATACATAATAGTCTTCTATCTTCCTCCAGAGTAGCCGCTTCACCCTGGGTAGCCGCGTCTTCATGTCTTCATCCAGAGGAGACGCCGTAGCGTCATCACTCTGGACGAAGCAGCTCGACAGTCACGTTCACTCCCGAGCTTATAGCGGGAACTCTTGATAAAAGCTTGAAACTTCAGATCTTGCTCAAATTATTTAATAAATTCCCCATACTGTCATTCGCGACCATTTTCTGATTAACTTAACGTGATATTAAACACAAAATAAGCACTGTAGACATTAAAATAAAAAGTATCAAATGATTTTGCAACCGTCGTTTCCCGCCATTTTCAAGAGCACCCACGTCTATTGTAGATTTTATACCAAGACGTAGTGTTACATTCTCTTTGCTTAAAACTGTGAAATCATATACAAGGAGTTTAGCACAGTATACATATATGCTTCTTGATCGCAACGAGCCAAGAAACCGATATTGTAATGCGAAGTATGGCGTAAAGCAAAGTATTTACGTCATACTTCGCATTACAAAATCGGTGGTCTCTGCCAGCCACCTTGCAAAGGTCAGATTATCGTCAATTCTTGTAAATAAAATAGCAAATAACCATGTAGTAGAAAACTGAAATAAGCGATGCGATAAAGGAAGATGGAACGATCGTCAAAAGCGTAATAATGGTACCTAGGTTCGCTTGCAAATGTAGACTAACAAGCAAGTACCTATTCTTGTAACATGTCAAGACTTGTGCAACAGATCAAGTACGGAAACTTTTCATACAGTCTGTTACTGCTAAACATGAAGGAATAAATTTCGCTTTCTATGGAGAGAGTCTAAAGTATATTTTGAATGGGCGAAGAACGCGCAGTGACCGGCGCAAAAGCCGCGGAGCTATCGCCTTGTAATAACGGTAGTTTACAGCTTCACGGCGTTACACCTATCGCTAACTATAAGGGATCATCCCTCTTGTTTTTTTTTCACTCTCAAACGCCAGAATAGTACACTAATTTTATATGAAAAAAAATGTTTTTGTTTTTAAATTTCAGTAATTTTAGTTTTTTTTAAATAATTAAAACGAAAAGATTAAATTAAAATACGAACGAACGATACGATTCAATTATTTAAAATGAAACGATTTTGTGATATTGTAATAAACTGTGAAGTTTGCTCAATAAAGATAAAATAAAACGAAATCTTCTCTTGTTTTTATAGACTTGCATTGAAAATAGGAAAATAAATGATTCTGAAATTTGTCGTGAAAGAGTCAAGTGCTATGTAAATATGGCTTACTCCATATTGCGTTCCTGGCTTCATGTTGCAAAATGTTATCAAAGACCCAAGCACAATTGCAGAGCGTTGTCACGTAGCTATGGTTCCGTATAAAGCAAAGGACAACTATGGAAGTCTTCTATTTCAGAAATAGACGGAATTTTTCACTGTTACCCTGTTCGAAAGCAGCGACAACGTAGGACGAGGTCGTGTGGTGCAAGTGATAAACTGTGAGCGTATGCGACAACAAACAGTTTAAAAATACTTTTTTAGGCTTCCATGCCTCAAAAGGAAAAAAAGAACCCTCGTGCCATGGGTTCAGAGATTTACACAGAAACGATCATAAATTACACCCAAACCAAGTTTTTATTTTAGGCACAACGGCTGGAAATAATCAGCCTAATCTGATGATGGTGAGTGACGACCTCTCCAGCCCAATATTTCGTCATTGGCTGTCTGTGCACCGGAGCAAGAACCGAAAGTAGGTTAAGACTGACGTAAGGACCATTAGGTCCAAATGTAAGCTTTATTTTATTTATTTTGTATTTTTTATGGTTTTTTTATGCCTGCAATAAAGAATTATTATTATTAATCTGATCTGAGAGGGCCGTTACAGTTCGTCTGGTCCCTAGTTTGTCTGCCAGACCAATTGAGACTAAGATATCAGAAGGCAGTTACACTACATACTAAGCTACGAGGTCGACGTAACGGCACAACGTGCAACGGCTGGAAATATAACCCAGCCTAATCTGATCTGAGGGGGCCGTTACAGTTCGTCTGGTCCCTAGTTTGTCTGGCCAGACCAATTGACACGACTACGTGTATCAATTTGTCTGGACAGACCAATTGAGACTAAAATATCAGAAGGCAGTTACACTAAACCGAATCCCAAATCAAGTGTCTTATTTTGTAAACAAAAACTACCTTAGGTACCCTACTAACATTTTAAGCTGGTCTGTGATTATTGCATAGTTATTTTTACGTTATTAGATCGGATCACTTTATTTTCACAATGATGAACAGGTTCAATCAATCAGTTCCTTCAGTGTTACATCACAACAGGTAATTAGACAATCATATTTGTTTACGAATAGAATAACATTTATTGCCTATTAAGTATATACATATAAGAAATAAAAACAGTCTTAATAAATTACAATGACAATTAACAAACATATAACTTAGGCAAAAGGTTTAGGCTTCAGCTGATGCTGACACAGAGTGCATCAGCGCTGGTTTTCAGCCCACACCTTGGTTTTTCAAAATAAAACACTTGATTTGGGCTGCGGTATACATACTAGGCTTGTCGACGTAACCGCATCCGCCTGTAACTTTCGTCGCTGCGTCTGTAACAAATAACAAGTCTGCGTGTCGCTGCGACATTTCACGACGCGCGACGTTTCCAATTTACTCGCTCGCGTCGCATCGCGTCTGTCTGTGACTCCTTTTGTGTCGCAGATGCTGGCTGGCCTTAGGCGGCGCGGCCGTGGGAATTAGCCTTTACAAATTGGAATAGTAATGCGTTCCTAAGAAACCTACTATACTCCTGAAAGAGTAATTCATAATTCATTTGTTTTGATATTTTCTTGCATATGCATCATCATCATCATCTGGACGTAGGCCTCTCCCAAAGCGCGCCACTCAACCCTACTCTCGGCCCTCTGCATCCAGTCCCCGTCAGCCATCTTGCGAAGGTCATCCCTCCACCCACGGTAACGGCGGGGCAGGGGGTGCTAAGAATCCCCGGGTTACGGGAGGCTGCCAAACAAAATTGACCCTTGCATATGCGCTATGCGAAAATCTAAATAAATGGAGAAAATTTTTCATCATTGACATTCAAAATAGGTATTTTTTTTTCAACCGTAAAAATGGTATGGAATATGACAACCAATTTACTGGTTTCATCACCATAGTTTTGGTTTCTTTCTTTACGACTCTGGCAAAACAAAACAAAAAATACTGAACATAAATACAAGTAAATAAATACATACATAAAAGAGATATTTCACTAGGGTGTCTATAACACATAAATTTAGTAGAGTCGAAAGGTCAACTTTGGCCTTTGTATCGTTCTTTATCACAACTTACACAAGGCTCAAAATCACACTGTACGTTTAGTTATCGGTGTTGTCGACTGTCCAAGATCTATATTTAACAAAAAACGGGACCACCATAAATGACGGTCCTCACCGAAGCGGGAACAATCGATTCTGTTAAATGGACTGCGAAATGGCCGACTGACCACCAAATTCCCACCGCGGCGTATAACTCGGCGACTTTAGTGTAAACGCCTCGGAAGTAGGCCACGAAACGTGTCAATAGGCACGTATAAAGTTATATTTATAACTATTGTGGGAAAGAAATAGAATAACCTATAAAGTCATCTACGGGTATGACGGCACATAAAGTCAAAGTCAAAGTCAAATTTCTTTATTGCAAGTAAGCACGTTGTGTACATTTTTGCACGTGAAAATATTTTTGAATTTACATTTACACCACTACTACTAAATTATTATCGCAGCGTTGAATGGTAATCAAAAGTTACAGGGAATTTAGAACTAAAAGGTTTCGTAAAAATATTATAATAACTTTTAGAATTAAAACTATAGTGCGCCATTACTACAAATTATTATATATAAACGGATATCACCTTGAAAAAGACCGTCGAAATCGGTCGAAACTGTCGGTCTAATTGCCGACTTTAACAATATAAGTGAGTGATATCCGTTTATATATAGGGTAAGTCCGGGGGAGATGGCCATATGGGATAGATGGCCCACCGAAATATTTCGGAAACTTATCACCAGATGTCGCCTGTTAGCGCTCAGTTCGCTTCACATCGTACCTAAGTGCAACGTCACAGGACTTTTTTGGCGAAAAAAAATACGAAAAGTGAGTAAAATCCTTCTAATTTGTTCCGTATACTACGAAACATTTTTAGATGGTTTATGTTTTATGTCGTGGTGATATGATTTTGTGAAAATAAAGGGTTTTTATGTATTTTATGCATAGTTCATGAACGGTGTCGTGTTATAACCTCAAAATTTCATATGAATTGTGTCTACTTGTTTACATTATAGGTATGGCCATCTGTCCCGGGAAATTAGGAGAGATGGCCATGTATAGTAGGTGTATGATGGCCCTATGTCCATCTAACCCTGACACACTTTATTTTTTAATGTGTTGTTCTATTATGTATGAACTATTGACATCTGATGTACATATTGACACAAGGAGGTGTGTAGAAGAGAAAAAAGATTGAAAGACCAAAAAATAAAAAAATAAAGTAAGATTGAACCTAGTCAGTCGGAAAAAAACCCAAGTACGGCGAGGAAGCGAAAGTCAATTAGGAGAATATCTGACAGCAGTGAAGAAGATGCCGAACCGGTTTTGTGTGATGTAGCAGACGGAGACGGCAATAAAGAAGATGACAAAGTATACAATTAAGTACTGGTCATCTCTCCCCTACTCATATGGCCAACTCACCCGGACGCTACGGGAGAGATGGCCCAATGTGTTTTTTTTTAAAATTAGTTTTAAGGTTCAATTTGCTTACAATTTGTTACTATTGTGATAATTATCCAAAATATAGAAGTCCAAAGTTTATTTTAAAATAAAGATACATACAATAAAGTCTATACTTTTAATTTGACGGCTCTCCAAAAAAACTATGGCCATCTCCCCCGGACTTACCCTAATAATTTATTAATAAATGTATAATTGTATCGTTGCCGCCTAAATCTAATTCTAAATGTATAAAACTTTCATAGTCACTCATATCCTACACTGATAAACAAAGATTATCTGTGGTTGTTAAGTATTCACAACCGCTGAGCTAAAACCGTTACAAACTGCTGTTTATGAACATAGTTAAACCATGTTGTTGTCCCTTTCACACTTCGTTAAAAAGGTTAAGGTAGAAAGGGACAGGAAGGCCTAAATAATTTTAAATGACAAATTATTATATATAAACGGATATCACTCACTTATATTGTTAAAGTCAAGTCAAGTTATCTCGGAGCGCGCACAGAGGGCGCTCATCCGCAGTGCGCGAAGAAACGTCAACGGCGACGCGGGCGTGGCGCGCTCACCTTGAAAAAGACCGTCGAAATCGGTCGAAACTGTCGGTCTAATTGCCGACTTTAACAATATAAGTGAGTGATATCCGTTTATACCTATATAATAATTTGTAGTAATGGCTCACTATAGTTTTAATTCTAAAACTTTAAATGACGTTTATAAATACGCGCCTAAATGTATAAAACTTTCATAGTCACTCATATCCTATAGGGATAAAAAAGATTGATCTATGGTGTTACAAACTATTGCTGTTATTCATAAACCTAGTTAAACCTCACTTGCCTTAAATCGCGTTGCTATCCCTTTCACACTTCGTTACAAAATGTTAAGATAGTGAGGGACAGTGGCGTAAAGTTAAATAAAAAAATACGCGCCTATGGGGACAGCCAAGTGTTTTGCTGTCTTTGGTCTTCCTAGCTAGTTTTATAGGTTATTGTTTAAAAAAAATTGCTTTGATTGAAAATGCTTACCTAGTAGTTGTTTTGGCTAGAAGTTTACCGCTAAATTAGAATTTTACCGCTAAATTAAATTAGCAACTTTAGCAAATGTACCTGTTTTTTTTTCAGTGGACGTATCGTAAAAGGCGGACTATAAATAATAAGCAATTACGATTTATTCGTAAGTATATTAAAATGTACTAATTAATAGTACACTACACAAAGTTAAATTACTAATTACTTTACATCTTTGGTTATTCTTATTAGTAGTAGGCAATATAATATCCAATTATTATAACGCCTCAAGAACGCTGTAACTAAAGTTGTAATACTATATCAAATTAATTATGTCCGCAAAAAAGAAAATGAGTTTTCTAAAAGATCTCGCAAAAGAAATGTTTTCTAGGTATTGAATCCTCTCAAATGTTCGATAAATTAAGTATAATGATTAGTTTCTCGATTCTCAGAATGCTGTAATATAAGTTGAGTTATTATTTCGAGAAACTTAAATATATCATAAATGCAGAAATCAATGAATTCTTACGACAATTATATACGACTATTATATCAAAAACAGATTACCAGAACTGTTGAAACCGGGCCTTCAACAGTTCTGGTAATACCACAATAGTAGGTACGGTGGAACACAGAGAAAGGTGTACAGGAGAGTTTTTAAGGTTGAGATTTTCTCAAAAACTACTTGACCTATCGCAAAAATTCTTTCATAATCATAATCAAATTTATTTATAACATATTCTGTTATAAGTCATATTACAAATCATATTACATTACCATTACTTATATAATTCATTTTTCATTGTCTTCTAAAAAATGATTCAGCGTTTAGTGAGCTTTTTTAAAAAGAAATATTTTAAATTTTTTAATGAATACTGCAAAGGACATGTCACCGTCTCTGATGTCAACCGGAAGGGCATTGTATATCTGAGGGCCTCTATACCAGACACACTGCTCGGATTTCTTCAGCCTATGGGACACCCCAGACAGAACGTTCTTTTTTTTTCAGTGCTTGATAGATTAAAGATGTACGAATATCCGGAAAAAGAAGAACTTCAACCCCCCATGGTTGTTAGTCACAAACCTTGGTTTTGACCGTGGTTTAAAAGCACCATTTGTGTACAGTGCATGGTTGACGGTTGTTTGGTGTTTAATGTCACGATAAATTATTCAAAAAATGTTCGCGAATACTTATCACTATAGTTGCAGTTTTTGAATAATTGCTTATACAGGGTGTCCTTGAATTTATTCGACAAATTGAAACTGGGGGTTGTACTCATGATAAATATTAAATGACCATGCCAGATTCTGCCCCACCATCAACCTACTTTTTGTTTGGTCATATTTATGAGTTGTTAGCGAGGGAGCGGTGCTTGACCGCTCATCGCCTGTGCCGACCGCCACTACCGCCGAGGCCAGCTGAAACCAGCGCTGTGGCCCGCTGTGGACACAGCACATGCTGAGCTGGTCTCTTTTGGCGCTGCATGCCGCATCAAGTACCTACCACTGTCTTTTTTGTTTTATTTGTTGATATGTTTTCATGGTGTATGTTTTGTGGTGTCAAATAAATGTTTCTTTCTTTCTTCTTTCTTCAACCGCTAGATGTACTAGATAACGAATTAATGTAAAAATATCTCCGATTTTTATTAAAATTATTGGATAAAATAAAGTTTTGTACAAGTTGCGATTCGAAAAAAACAGCTTAATTAAGAATTCAGAAAATAGTAAGAAATCGAAGCGATTTATTCATTGTTTTTGTTATTCTTCTATAGGAGTTGCGAGAGTAGTAGAAAATGATACTGATTATGATTATGCAATATGAAACCTGTAATAAGTCCCCAGCAAAATGATAGGTACAGCTTAAATGGTCACGTAGTTTTGTAGGTGGGGCAAAGCTCTATTGAAATGTGGCAATGTCTTTTGTAAGGTTTTTAGTAAATCAAAACTGCTAAAAAAATTTAACTACGTAAGTCACAAGTCACCTTAGAAATGACCATTATGATGAGCACATAGAGATTAAGCGTGGGACAGGGGTGACGTATTAAAGAGATGCGTCCATGTCGATAATATCTTATACGTGTCGCCAAGCAATTTTGCGCTCATGTGCGGACACTTGCGTTCTCCTGTTACAGGTCTATGGAGTCTGTGTTTATAGCTATAGTATGACCGTCTAAATCAGTCTTCGCCTGCGCGGTACAGAGATGCGGGTAGGACGACAACGGGGACCGAGAGAGGTGCGGGGGCGGGCGCATTTCTGTTACACCCCCCCCCCCCCCCCCCACCTCTCTCGGTCCCCGTTGTCGCCTTCCCCCGCATCCCTGTACCGCGCAGGGGAAGACTGATTCAGACGGTCATACTATACCTAGCTATAAACACAGACCCCATAGACCTGTAACAGCCCGTGTCCGCCCGCACATGAGCGCAAAATTGCTTGGCGACACGTAGGTATAAGATATTATCGACATGGACGCATCTCTTTAATACGTCGCCCCTGTCCCCCGCTTCCGCAACAGTGTATATCTATAAGTCTCATCAACAGTAGTTCCGAACGAGATAACGATGAACTAACATCGGCGTTAACGCGCGATAGTTTGACCATTTCGCACACGTGGCGCTAACTACCTTCCGATGGCGTGCGAATTACTGGCAAAAACCCGGCCTTAACGACTAACTGGCCTAAATGTACCAGCTCAATACTCAACATGTACTTAGAATGCATTGACCTCGTTTCGGGATGCCAAAGACGATATTTCACATTCTATTTATAGGGTTCCGTACCTCAAGAGGAAAAAAGGAACCCTTATAGAATCACTTTGTTTATTTATTTATATAACAGTTATTTTATTTGGGAGGCTTACAGCTACAAATATATAACATCTTAAAAATTAACACAAAGCCAATTACAAACCACCACATATAGCTTGAATATAGCACTCTAATGAGGTTACAAAACAATTCACTCACTCACATATATCAATAGTCTACATGTAGGTACATACACAAAGAAATATAAATGAATAAAAGGAAACAAAACAATACTACAGATCAGAAACAAATTGGTCAATGAAAATTTGCTTAATTAGGATTGCACTGCTACAAAATAAGTCTACCCGAGGGTCGTCACTACACAACCTATTAAATGCCGCAAACGATCTGGGCAAGAAACTATTTTTCCTATACATAGTTCGAGAAACTGGGATATCAAGTAAATTGTTATTTCGCACCAAACGAGAGGGAGTATATTATATAAATAAGTAGTCATGAAAATAATAACAGGAAGCCAATAATAGGTCCCCACTATTAGATGCGGTATACATATTTGAGGCGCTAAAAGTACATCATCTTAAAACTAATATAATTGATAACATAAAACAGCACAGCCAAAACACCACAAATATAACAGAACGGTTAATCGCAACTAAACGGTTTAATCGTCAAGAAACCGACTACTTATAAGTCGCTTTGCCTTGCCACAACCGGTATTAAATAGATCCAGGTCTGCAGACAAATGATTGAAGCTCTCACCCGCTCGCAGTAGGAAGGAGTTCCTCCTGTACCTGGTTGAGGCTAGTTGTCCGTCTGTCTGTCAAGACCTATGTCTCAGGATCGCGTGGACAAGTTGAAATTAATATCAAATACTCAGGTCTGCATCTGCAATCTCAATAAAAAAAATCTACCTTCTACGTTAACTCAATCAAAAGATATAGCCGTGTATGTCGAATTTTGGCGCATTTGTATCAAAAAAACTCAAAACCTGTGGGGTACTTTCCGTTGACCTAGTATCATGAAATTTGGCAAGAAGCTAGGTCTTACAGCACAAGTAAAGGAAAAAATCGGAAAACTGAAATTTGAAATTACATCCCTCCAAAAACCACACACACACCCATAAACTGAAATTTGAAATTACATCTCCCCAAAAACCACACACACACCCATACACACACACACATACACTCACCTACACACCCTCAGTCTCCGCATGTCAAGATTGCATGGTTTCCTTTAACATACTTTTTTTTTACGCCTATGTTTTGTTCACAATTCCATTCAAATAGATATTAATACATCCTGGAAGAGACTCGCTCCCACAACACAGGGAATCCTAGTGTGGGATCTAGAGCTCACATAGTCTCAAATTTATTTATAGGCCAGTCATTAAAGGAGTTGACCCTAGCAGTAACTCATCTATCTATGAAATTTGGCACAGTGATAGAGTACCATATGTAGATTGGAATTGACATAGAATCCAATAATTTGTAGAAACGGAAGTTAGGTATTTTCAAGGTCAAACTTAAATTACGTGGTATCAATTACAGGAAAATTGCTCTATCCAAAATTCTTTTTTTACAAGTTCTAGTTACCTATAGGCATGTGTCGACAGAATATCCAACCATATTTCCATATGGAAATATATATATTTTAATAAAATGTGTTTTTTTGCCGTAATTTCCAAGGGATAATTACTCACTCCAATTTCTATTTAATTATGTATTTAAAATATTACTTTCGAAAGTAGTTATGAATATCCAATAAAAAATCCAGACCGAAAAGCGTTATCCAGAAATTGACGAAAAATGGGGGTTTCCAAAAATGCTCAGCCCGATTTTTCTTGTCATTATGAACAGACTATCTTATTAAAACTGCTTTTCAAGTTTTCCAATAAAAAATGCAGGCGAAGCACAAAATATCAAATAGAGTTGTATTCAAATATTTCTAATCAACGCGGCGGTGAATGCGCCACTGCGCGCGGATCGCTACTGCGGCCGATTAACAACCTTATTCCTATTACACGTACAGAACAGCGGGAACGCGGACGAGAAATTGGACGGAGCGGAGGAGATATTTGGAGATGGGATTCTGTTGTCTACTCATATACAAATAAGGTTAATTGTAGATTAACTCTTTACTAAAGTCCAGTAAAGATCCATGCGGACAAGCGTTTTCTAGAAATCGACGAAAAATTAGAGTTGAGAAAAATGCTAAGTTCGATTTTTCTTATCATTATGAACATACTTATGATCTTAGTCGAACTGTTCTTCAAACTCAAAGTCAATTTATAATAAACCTTATTCCTATACAAGTAGAAAATATCTATCGCATCGGTAACGTCGACTGAAAGTTGAACAAATATTTTGGAGATAGGATTCTGTACTCTACCTACAGTTATACGAATAAGGTTTATTTTAGGTTAACTCGTTACCGAGTGGTGAAAGCTCGACCGACCTACGCCAACATGCACAAAACCATTCTAATCTAGCCCGTATCATCGGCGCATAAGTACGACAACATTTCAAGGTTAGTACGGACATAGCAAAACAAATGGTAACACTTGCAGTACGATTTCAACTCTTACGACGCAGATAATAAGAACGGTTCAAAGTGTTACACTTGATCTGATTTTGGAATGTTTTAAGTAAGCTCGACCGACACAACAGTACCTACGCCAACATACACAAAACCATTGTAATCTAGCCCGTATCATCGGCGCATAAGCGCAACATGTCAAGTCAAGGTAAGTACGGACAAAAGCAGATCAATAGTAACACTTTCAGTACGATTTCAACTCTAACGACGCAGATAGATATATAGATTGGAGCGGCCCAAAGTGTTACAACTTGATGTGTTTTTATGTGTACTTACTAGGTACCTACTACGTGGAATGTTTAAGTAAGCTCGACCGAGACGATAGTACCTACGCCAACAAACACAAAACGTAATCTAGCCCGTATCATCAACGCATAAGTACGACAACATATGTCAAGGTTAGTACGGACAATGGCAAAACACTTTTTTTTCGCCGTGGGATCTCGTTTGGTGTGCGTGTATCAAATTATTTCTTAAAATTATAATTATCTGTTATATAAAACCCTACTGTATTGTGATATTATAAGAATCAAAATAGATTACCAGTCAATAAGTGATTCAGCGGAACGGTGCGCCGTGCTACATGCGATCGGACCCCCCTCACCCCCTCGAGTAACAAAGACAGCTTGTTATTTTTCAACTCGCTCGCACATCGACTACGGGTATATTTGCGTGCGGCATAGGTCTTATTACTTACGTCATACTGACGACTACAGCTAAGCAAATTTAAATTCTACACTTGTACGATGAGCGTGAGATATTCACCTACTAATAATATGTAATCGCAACTGCAACCACAAAAATCTACAAGTGAGGGTGATCTGCCTAATATACTAACCAAATTCCAAACACAATTATTTTTTCAATTCCACGAATTGATAACCTCCTCCTTTTTTTGGAAGTCGGTTAAAAATACAAAAAAAACACGAAACAAAATACAAAACAAAAAATAAATAAAATAACAATAAAAAAAATATATTTAGCTAAGGATCGAACCCGGAACCGCGTGCACGGGAGGCGACCGCTCCAGCCACTAGACCGATTCGTTCGCTGTTTAGCCCGGCGAAATTACCAAGCATATCTCATGCACCAGCGTGAGACATGAACGGACCGCTCCGTCTAGATTTCGACAAAATTGCAAGTAATCTAGTACAGACAGATTCCCAGCTCTCCTAATACACCTACTTCGGTATTCGAGTTCAGAGTTTATGCTCAAATAAAATTCAAAGATAATTACAACAAAATGTTTGATAAAATACTAACCAAATTCGAAACACAATTAAAATAAAATACAAAATAAAACACGAAACAAAACAAAAAACATATATTTAGCTAAGAATCGAACCCGGAACCGCGTGCACGGGAGGCGACCGCTCCAGCCACTCGACCAATACGCCCGCTGTTTGGCGTGGCGAAATTATCAAACACTATCTCATGCACCAGCGTGGGACATGAACGCGACTAGATTTCGACAAAATTGCAAATAATCTAGTGCAGATTCACAACAGGGGCGTTTCTTAAAGCTGGAAGTAACATAAAAAAACACTAAGCGCCCAATTAAGTTAAAGACACTCTAAAGGAATCTCTGGGTTAGTTTATCCTAGACCCCGTGTCGCGAAGAAAACACACACTATATACTCAACTTATACAAGGCAATACGCATATTACATTTACTGCGTTCGTATGTTTCGAAACGATGACGATAATAATAATTAAATTGCGATGTTTAGATCAACCTCCTACATACATACATACATACGTATAGTACGGACAACAGCAGATCAATGGTAATACTCGCTCGCATTCGCACGATTTCAACTCTTACGACGCAGATAATAAGAACGGTACTTAGTCCAAAGTGTTGATCTTCTGTTGGCTGTACCTATTAACCTACTTGAAGAAACTCGCCCGCCGCTCGACCGGTTTTCGACGCCCCTCGCCCGCCTCGGGCCCCGCGCTGGCCTGCGCTTGATAGGTATTTCGAAATAATGGTGTTCCGCCTGGATATTTTGTTGGTTTCTTTTGAAATCAGGTTATTTGTGGGTATCTCATTACAATTGTAAAAAATATCTGATAGAGTAATTTTCCAGAGATAGTTAAAAGACAAATTATGTATAATGAATTGTTTCATTTGGATTTTTTTGTTGGATTTTCGTACTTATACTAGAAATAATAATTTGAAGGCATATTAAAAACAGAAACCCGGCGGAGCAATTATCCTATGGAAACTACGGCCAAAAAAGACATTTTATTAAAATACCTACACTTTCGAATTAAAAAGTAGTTTTACTTATGAATGTACAGAAGCACACTAATAAAATACAATTTATAGAAAAAGAATTATGACCATAACATTGTTCCAGAAAAAGATACGGTATAATGTTGAATTTCAATTAAAATAAGTAACTTCCGCCTCGAAATATTATTGGATTCTCTGACAAATGTTCTTATAAATATGCTATTAAGTATACAAAAAAGTTTCATCGATAGAGGAGTTATTGTTGGGGTCTCCATACAAACGCTCGCCAGAATGACTGGCCTATTAGCTTAATTAATTGTAATGTTCAATAATTTATAAGAGATATTTTTGTAATTGATAATGGTACCTAAATAAATTTATTAAAAGATATTTTTTCGAATTTGACCTAATGGTCATTTTTAAAACTTGTGACGTAATTTTTTTTTTTTTTTAAACCTTACTAATTTAATATTTATCATGAGTACAACCCCCAGTTTCAATTTGTCGAATGAATTCAAGCGGCTTCAACCCCAGTATCTACTTTAGTTCATTCATCAACCTTAGTTAATTTATTTTAGAGGGTATAATGATTATTTTTTTTTATTCATGAGGAGTAATATTATTTATTTAATAACAAATCATTAACATATTTACATAAACAAACAAAAAATTATATAAAAAATTTAAAAATTAAATTCTAAAAATGTACCTACTTGAAATGAAATGAAATATTTATTTGCTCGAATACAGTCATATGAGGTGTTATAAATTACAGGAGTGTCACAGTATTCAGCCTGCTAGCAGGCGTGCAAATTTTTATATTGTAATAGTCATTGTATGTATTTAGTATTATCAATTAATTATGTCATTCTTATTTATTTCTTCATATTTATTTACTTTATGTCATTTATATAATTTAAATATTCTTTGGTGTCATAAAAACATTTTTCGTGCAACCATTTTTCTAGAGTGACTTTGTAACTAGTTCCTTCTAATAGTTTTATTGTGTCAGGCAATTTGTTATATAAGAGAATGCACATATTATATACATTTTGTCGATAGATATATTTATGACATGGAGGCTGATACAGCAAATGTTGATACTGCGCTCTATCGCGCCTAGGGCAGACTTCCGTGTACTTCTTAAAGTGCTCTGGGTGCTGCTTCACAAAGCAACAGACATCTCTCACATACATACAGGGTAGTGGGAGAATACCAAACTTCCTAAACAAGGGTTTGCAGCTGTCTCGAACCCACGCATTCCCGATGGCTCTGATACATCTTTTCTGAAGTTTAAAGACTCTATCTACGTCCACTGAATTTCCCCACAATATGAGCCCATAACTTAAAACCGAGCTTACATAGCCATGGTATGCTGTTAAAGCAGCTTCTGTAGAAATTGTTTCTCTAAGGCGTTTTAATGCAAAAACATACCGTCCCAATCTTTTGCAAATTGACTCTACCTGTCCCTTCCAGTTTAAATGTTGGTCGATTGTTATTCCTAAAAATTTATATGTATCAATTATGTCGATATTAGAGTTTTTATATAATACTTGTGGTTTCAGGGCATTACAGTTATAAGAATGAAATTCCATTACTTTTGTTTTATTCGTATTAATGTGTAAATTGTTATTATCTAGCCAATCTATTACTTCAGTTAGAGCCTTATTTACTGTTCCCTCATATGTATCTTTATTGTCACATTTTATTACTAGAGTCGTGTCGTCTGCAAAAAGTATGGATTTATGTGGAGTAGCTTTGGGAAGATCATTTATGTAGGTTAAAAATAGCAAAGGAGCGAGGACACTTCCCTGCGGAACACCTGTGTTGTTAACCTTAAATGTTGATCTATATCTTAGTTTCACCAAATTGTTCTTGTTTTTTGAGATTTTTGAGACTTCGGTACATTGTTTACGATTCTCCAAGTAGCTCTTTATCCAGTTATAAGTATTCCCTCTAACGCCATATCTTTCCAGCTTTGACAAAAGATATTTATGATTGACAAAGTCAAAAGCCTTGGTCATATCAAGGAAAATCGATAGAATAGGGGTTTTGTTATTTATGCTTTCACTTACTGTTTTTATTAATTCAAAGCAAGCTAACGTTGTGGAGCAACCTATACGGAAGCCAAATTGTTGAGGATGAAGGATTTTAAATTTTGAAAGAAAATTACTTAGTCTATTGTACATCGCCTTTTCAAGTATTTTAGACATAATCGGAATAATAGTGATGGGTCTATAGTTTCCAGGGTCGGAACTATCCCCTTTTTTAAATAATGGTTTTACTATAGACAGTTTAAGTTGGCTTGGAAAGTGACCCTGTGCGAAAGATAAATTGGACGCGGTATTCCAGCTGTGAGTGGCCTCTACCAGTCACAGGTAGAACACCGCGTCCAAGTCGCTCCCATGCGGCAGGGTGCCCAAGAGAGCGGCCGCGTTACCTCTTTGTATGGCCAAACTTATTCGTTGGCCGAGGTACGCACCCGCTCTCTTGTCACCCGTGACGTCCACCAGACGACTCGACAATTCTTTGTACAATTGCCGAGTGATTATTAGGGTTTAATAATTGTTAGTACCACCCTGTATGTGTATCCAATAAATAATGTTCTGTTTTCTATCACACACTGAGCACAACAATTTATAAAGTTCTCTTATAGTATTGGCAGGTTGAAAACTGGAATCCCCAATGTTGCGGAACAAAGTTCGTCTAGCACGTTCGCTCATTCGCTTCGGGACTGCGGTTGGGCCTATACAATACATATACAATCTACAAGTACCCAACAAATTCTGTATTCAACATTGTGTGATTTTGAAACTAGGTGGTTTAATAGCAAGTGGAATAACACAGTGACAATATCACCGTGAAAAGGCTTGCATGAAAGAAATCATGCAATAAAATTGTCCAATCGTATATCGGTATTCATCAGTCTTTAAATAGATACCCCAAGATTGCTATATATTTTTTCAGACGCTTAATTTTAGTAGTTAGTGCCGTGATGAAGGCTTCATTGAAAAACATGACTGCGTGCACCACGTGCCCGACAACGTGAACGGACGCGGATCTAGGGGCGGCCTGCATGCGAGCGGTTGCGGTCGCGTCCTTATGGGCCGGCCGCATCTAATTTGTAGCCATCGACAAGAGAAGAAGTATTGAAAAGCTGAAAATCCATGCACACCCAGCCATAAATTAAAAATTCTTTTCTGCTGAAAGCCTCAAACGGCGCAAATACGCAGGCATAACTACGTATTTGTGCCGTTTGGGGTTGAGACGCTGGGACCATGGGGGCCGGGAGCACACCGCCTAGTGAAGCAAATCTCCCGGCGCCTGGTCGAGGCCACGCGTGACCAAAGGGCTGGCGGCTACCTTGCCCAACGTGTTAGCCTCGCTATACAGCGGGGCAACGCCGCCAGCCTTTTGGGCACATTGCCAATTGTGGGGGACTTGGCGCAGGTTTTTTATTTATAATTTTTACACGTTAGGTAGGTTTAGATAGTTTAGATTTAATTTGTATTTATTTGTAAATATTATTTCCTAATTTTGAATAAATAAATAAAGTATTAGCACACGCATCGAATAGTTCCTATGTCCGAAGCCTGGTCATTGCTCAGTTAAACTTCGACCAAGTTTCTATTACTGATCAGCAATTCCATTAGCCGATCAGTTAGGTCGTTGACCCCTGGCCCCAATCAAAGTTTCAAACGTAGCGTTACTTTAGGGAAATCACCCCCAACAACAAGTTGTGAGCTTTTCAAATGAATATACGTCTAGAGCAGTCTTTCTCAAAGTGGGCAATAACGTGCGAGCCTCCCCATAGATCCCAGAAAAAAATAGGGGGTGTAGAAATGTTTTCATCTACTTGTGACATCATATTTTAAAATTTACTGAAATTAAAACCTACTACACAACATCATTTATTTTATTTAGTTATTTCATATTTGTGCCCTGTTTCCCTGTATAAAATAAAACCTTACTTATCTTAGCTTTTGAAGGATAGTCAGTTAGCAATAACAGTTTTCTGTAAAGTTAAAAAAAGGGGGCGCTGAAAAATAATTGATTTTAAAAGTGGGCGGTAGATGAAACAAATTTGAGAACCTCTGCTAGAGTCTATTTAAAGACCTATTATTTGTCTAGGCTCTACATAAATTAATAGGTCCTCAGGGTATCGGTATTATTTACTCGACAATTGATAAACAATCATCTGTCCCCCTATTGCCGATAGGGGGACAGACAGGAATGATCCCATCTGACACGTATCGAAAATTAAATATACCTATCACAATTTAGTTTTCACAATTTGATCATATTTTTTTCTCAGAATTTGAATTACGCATTATCCATGCTCGGTGAATAAACTAGAACATGATGAAAAAATTCTTGCCGTGGGCAGGACTTGAACCTGCGACCTTGTCATTCCGTGACACGCTCTTACTAACTGAGCCACCACAGGCCACGCCACGCCCACCGAAAATCTTCATCGCTTTATACATACTTAAAGGGTATGTTACGCAATTCCATCTATCGGACAATAGTAGTAGTATTCCGATAACCATATCTATCTTTTTTCTGTTTCGTAATGAGAAATAGACAAAACTTGTTGATCAATTGTGAAAACAAAAATGAAAATGTCACCGTTGATGTGCTATCGAGTCTACAAATCATAAGCACCTGTTAGGAAGCACTCACGACACAGGGAATCCTAGTGTGGGGACTAGAGTGATAGTTACACTTCTTAAATTATAAGTAATCATTGTATCTAGGTTTAAGTTAAAACTGTACAAAATTTGGCTCTAAATATATTAAATTATTATTATTAATAATAATAATAAGACAGTTATTATTATTATTTGGTATCACGGTGTTGGTACACGCCCAAGGGTCACTGCGACCTCAAAGGTCTATTGTGGCCGCACACCGAGTTCTTATATCTCGCTCCCAAGGCCAACGTCCCTCAGGAACCGTACAATGCACTTGGGTGAGAGAGTTTTGATATCCTCGGGTGGCACCATGTGTCCACCCAAGGCTCGGCTTCTGCTGTGAATGAGCGCTTCACACTCACAGAGGACATGCATGGAATAAGACAGTTGGGTCAAGAGCCGATACAGAAGGCAGTGCTGCTGGACACGGCACGTATTGTGAGGAGGTTCCTCACTCTGGGATCCTAACCTCCGGCAGCTTGGATGCGCATGCATCCCACTGCCGGTGGGTGGCTATTTTTTATATTTATATATTTTTATTATTATTAAAATGTATAAATATATTAAATAAGAGAGAAAAGAAATAAAGAGAATAATAATAATGCATAGCACAGAACCCGATCTTTTTCCTCAATCATCGTCTGTAACACTAGTCTAATAATACACATCTTAAACTCTTGTGTAAATCAATTCACTACCCACCCGAAAAGCCTTTTAAATCTCTAAAATTACGTTCACAAAGTAAAAATTCGTTCCACCCAAATACATGAAATACTGAAACTCACAGGAATACTTCGAATTTCGATACAATATCGCGTCATCGTTCATGAAATACCGCCATAGTTTGCATGCATCGAGGTTTCGCGTCGAATTATCGACATCGATTCGCGGAATCGATTCCTCGAGGCACGTGCGGCCGACAAATCGGACGACATCCACATCCACGGCATCTGGAAGCTGTTTATTTTTAGGGTTCCGTGAGGTATTTTGTAAATTTCATTACGGTTAATATCGCAGCCTAAATTTTGGTAAACAAATATGATCGTCTAATTAAGTACCTGTTGTGATGTAAAACTGAAGGAACTGTGATCATTGTGAAAATAAAGTAATCCGATCCAATAATTATTTTATTAAACATGGATATGACATGAAATTTCAGTTACATTTTAAACATTAAATTCGTATAAGTAATATAACTCTATATTTGCATGCCATATAAGTGGTAGAATGTATTAGGGGCTTATTATTGTATCATGACAACTGATTATACATGTACCTACATTCACGCAAATAAATGATTTGACTTTGACTTTGACTAATGTGAAAATTACTAAGCAATAATCACAGAACAGCTTAAAATGTTAGTAGGGTAGGGAAGTTTTTGTTTACTAAATAAGTCACTTGATTTGGGCTTCTGTGTAGATTTGTTCGTTTCTCATAACTTTATTAGGCTGTGGTTTTGATCAACGATACACGACTCAGGGATGATAATATACCTACACGATATTGATGTAAAATATAGGTAATAAACTTAATTTTTCGTGCAAAAATCCACAAATAATAAAGTTCGTCGCCGGTCGGCCGGGTCATTGGCATCATGTTCGGGCGGCACAGAGGTGCGCTTTGTACCTACGATAACATCGCCCACGCGCTGCTATAATTTCAAGAGAAATTGAACAGATATTTTTTTAATAGTAATTATGTTATAAATAATGTACCTACACCATTGATCTCCTATAAACAACTAGATACACAGTCTGCCTTCTAAAAATGTCCGAGCGCAAAGAAGGTCCAAACGGATGAATTTGTTTTATTGGACATTATTTGGACGTTAACAATGGACCCTTATTTGGACGTTTTTTAAATTGTTTTAGTAAGACCTTTGTGTATCTAGTTGTTTATAGGAGATCAATGACTACACAATTTTAGGAACTAAGATTATTTAGGCTACCACCCCTGATTTGGGCTCCGCTAATCAAAAACACTCCCTGTATTTAGTAACCACAAATGTTTTATATGACGTCACAGTATCCACACATTGTCATTATGAAATTATGTTCTTATAACATACATCAATATTAAATTTAAATAAAAAAAGATTGTCAAATAACAAATCTCAATCACATTCGGCTTTCAAGATTGGCACATACCTACTTTTTAATTTTTTTATAAACTAATGCCTGATTCCCGTAGGGGTATGCAGAGACGATGGAATTCCATCTGCTGCGACCTGGCACACAACCATTGCCTCCTCCACATTAATCAATCTCTTCATGCATGCTCGTCGGTTTGTAGTAGACCGTACTTGGCCCTTTTTCAAGACATCGCCGATTTGATCGACGTCCGTTCTCCTCGGTCTACCTTTGCTGACCCTTCCGACATTCGCTCTGTGTATTTCTTTCGTTACCCTTCCTTCACTCATCCGCTCTAAGTGGCCAAACCAACGTAACATACCCTTTTCAATTATATTTACTACATTTTCTTTCAGACCACACCGTTCTCTAATCACTACATTCCTAATCCTATTACTAATCCTGTCACTCAGTTTCACGCCACACGAATTATTTAAATAAATATGTACGTATCCATTGAGTTTTAATGATGATGAATTAATGGGCATTGATTTTTCGAGGCCTCAACTTTTCAGCACTGGTAGATTCCATTATAAATATTATAAGATAAAAGATATTCTTTATTGCAAAAAAATAAAAAAGTATTACACAAAAGAAATAGGCTAATACAGTTAGTATTACAATTGGCGGTCTTATCGCTCAAAGCGATCTCTTCCAGACAACCTTTGGGTAGAGAATTCGGCGTATGAATAGGTAGCTTGTTGAGCAATATTAAAATAATAATATTAATATTATTATGTAACGAAAACGAGATCAACTACGCAAAAGAATTTTTGTACGGAATTGCATTTCTACGAATCACGGAACCCTCCCAAAACCCCTAACAGACGTCACCTCTCTTTATCCAACACCACATCCTATTTGAATAATGCGATTCGCTTGCCGCGGATACGTGACGATTTAATATTCCAGCTCGTTTCGAAATAAAATAAAAAGAACGAGCGAGTTGTCATTGCGATTGTAGCTTTATTCGATTAATCGCAAACACGGGTGGCGATTTACGTGGCACGGATTATGAATGCCAATAACTCCAGAGGTTTTTGAGTTATTTGGGTTACTGTTACGAACATTTGCTCATTCCAACTGTATCTGCAAGGTGTTGCGTGAAATGACAATGCCAAATAAGTGTAAAAATATCTCCGTTTTTTATTAAAATTATTGGTTTAAAATAAAGTTTTGTACAAGTTGCGATTCAAAAAAAACAGCTTAATTAAGAATTCAGAAAATAGTTAGAAATTGAAGCGAATTATTCATTGTTTTTGTTATTCTTCTATAGGAGTTGCGAGAGTAGTAGAAAATGATAATGATTATGCAATATAAAACCTGTAATAAGTCCCCAACAAAATGATAGGTACAGCTTAAATGGTCACGTAGTTTTGTAGGTGGGGCAAAGCTCCATTGAAATGTGGCACTGTCTTTGGTACCGATTTCATGTCTATTGGGTAAGTGGTCTGGTACTGTCCCTTAACTAGGGGAAGGACTGCCTGAACCAAAGAGCACAAATCAGAAGCTAACTTGTTAAGGGTGCACGGACCAGCTGTAACTGAGCAGTCTTCCTATCCGCTCGGGTATCTATTACCGTTTAGAAACTACGAGTGTAAGTCCAAACTGTTATTACAATTTGTAGAACACCATTTCTTGAGGTTTCCTTCGGATATTCTATATTCAATGCCGCCAGCATCCTGGGAACCCTGCCGCATGGGGGCGACATAGGCGATATGCTTATTTAATGTACTTAAATATTTTGTATATTTTAGTTTCAGAATTAAAACTATAGTGAGCCATTACTACAAATTATTATACAGGGTGTAATGGAAAGGGTGTATGAAGCGGAGGAGGGTGTTCAGTATCGGTAATTGAACAACTTTTGTGCTACAACTTTTCGAATAAAAAATAAAAATAAATTAATGTCTCCTACAAATCAATCAGCTAGCTGACCGGAACGAAATGTAAGAAAAGACAAAAAGAAATCGCGAATATCGAAAAGTCGTAGAACAAAAGTTGTTCGGTTACCGATGCCGAACACCCTCCCTTCGGCTTCATATACCCTTTCCGTTACACTCTGTATATAAACGGATATTACTCACTTATATTTCAACAATATAAGTGAGTGATATCCGTTTATATACAGATATCTCAAGGTGAGCGCGCCACGCCCGCGTCGCCGCCGGTGACGTTTCTTCGCGCACACCTTCACCTTGCAAAAGACCGTCGAAATCGGTCGAAACTGTCGGTCTAATTGCCGACTTCAAGAATATAAGTGAGTGATATCCGTATATATATAATAATTTATATTTTAGTTATTTAATTTTATAATTATGTTATAGTTTAGGTACTAGTCATTTATTTGTAATTCCTTTTAAATTAGGTAGTATAATAGTAATCACAGATTGTACAACTCCTATAGAAAAACAACTTCAACAAGCATTGATCTCCTATAAACAACTAGATACAGAAAGGTCTTACTAAAACAATTGAAAAAAACGTCCAAAATAGGGTCCATTGTTAACTTCCAAATAATGTCCAATAAAGCAAATGAGGGTCCATTCATCCGTTTGGACCTTCTTTGCGCTCGGACATTTTTAGAAGACAGACTGTGTATCTAGTTGTTTATAGGAGATCAATTTAAACAAGAGATAAAAATGTACACAACGCGCGTACTTATAGTTGAGAAGAAAACCTAATTTCTCTTTAAAAAGTCCTAATTTTATCATTCTCATGGCCACTGCCTCTCACTACATCTCACTACATAAGTACAACAACTAAGCTCTATAACAACGTAACAAAGTTAAAATTCAATTGAACGAATGTCAGTTACAAACCAGTGGCGCTAATGTGAACAAGTTCCGTTGCACAGTATAAAGAACGATACAGTAGTTCAAAGATTCAATATTTAATGTTTGAATTTTGATTTTATCGCTTGTATTCCAGCATGCTGCGAGCAGCATGCCTGATGGCAACATGGACGGGGAGGTACCTCTGCAATAGTCTTAAGGACGAAAGACCTGGCTTTCCATAGCACAGGGAATCCTTTGGGAGCCAGGAACATTATTGTCTTATTCTTTTTTTTTTGTGAACAAAAATAAACATTTCATTTCAATGTGTATATGTCGTAGTCATATCGTTAAATTGAACATTTCATGAAATAGTCGACCATTTCATGAAATGGTGGCATTTCACGAAATCGTCAAATGTCTATTGGTCATTTCATGAAATAGCTTGGCCAGATCAATGAATAGAAAACGTTTTACGATATGTCCAACAAACGCACGGCTATTTCATGATATGCCCAAACACAATTGACCATATCGTAGAAAAATGGCAAAAACTACCGCTAGAGGCGCTGAGAGCGCGCTTTGTCATTGTTTATGTTTGTGTGCGTAAGTAAATAATGCGGATTCATGTTGAAAAGTGAATAAAAATGTGCAAATTATATAAGAAAGTGTATTGGAAACTTGAATAAGTGTTACTATACGAAACGGTGTGAATTTTATGACAGTCACGCAAAAACCAACCTCAATTTACAAAAAAAATCTTGGGAATACATTTCACAGGTTAGTACCTATTTAAATGACAATGTTTAGTTTATATCCTTTTAAAATCTCTATATATCTAAGTATCTAAAATGTACTTATTTACTTTTAATAATTGAATCCTAGAAATTTAACATACATAATTTTCATTTTTAGGTTATACAACAAATAAAGGAAAGTAGGGTGACCAGGCAATGAAAGTGGACGGACTATAATTTACTGGATTACAAAATATTACATCATGGAAAAACTGGAATTACAAGTTTTTAATATACAGGAAGACATGCATTGATGGTCCTACTATTCGTATAATTACGATGGAGAAATATTTTGAAATACTAACGGAATTTCATAAAGGTATACCGTATGTGAAACGAAACGTTTTAACGTTCTATAATATTATAATACAATTTTGTACTTATTTTATTAGGTAATAAATATAATAATAATAATAAAAATATTTAATAAAAACATCTTTATTGTCCTTTTAATGTGTTCAATATGAATATTTCGTGTATTTAATTCCAGTGGACAATTGGTTTGAAATGCTTGTAAGAATTTTGTAACATATATATTTTTTTAATTTGGTACTGACTAGAACAATAAATAAGTTCGTAATAAGTATATTTTGAATTATTATTACTTACATCCATAATGGGCACCCTATATTAATGATCTGACCAAACGTCGTTGGACAAATCGACGAACGTTGACGTTTAAACGATATGCCCAGCGCAACATGACGATTTCATGAAATGCCACCATTTCATGAAATGACTGACGATTTCATGAAATGCTCAATTTAACGATCTGACCACGACATATACATACTGAGAATAAAGATTTATTTACTGAGTCACATGCAACGCCTTAGAGAATTGACTTGGTGTTCAACGCATCGCGTTTGGAACGAGGTTGTGGGAACGCAACGCCAAATACCACAACCTCGTCCGCGGCCGCCCTCGTGGGCCCTTCTCGGGGGTCTACCCCTATACCTCCGCTTAAGGCGCCTCGGAACACTGGACGAGACGCCTTACAGCCTTGCCCATTGCCCACTATAGTCTCCAAAATGTAATTAGTGCTGTCGATGTCACGCACCAGATAACCTTATGGGCGAGGTCGCCTTATCGGCAGGATGGCCTGGAAGTCATCAATGCCTCCGCGAGTTATCAATAATAGACTAAAACTGTATCATTCACAGGTATTCATATCACCAGTAACAGAATAACAAGGTAATAACAACAATTCACTTAGCATGCATTTCTTAGCTAATATATTCGTGGCCTTATAAGTCAGATCAAATTGTAAACAATAACTAATTCCACTAGCTAGGAAGACAAATAACAAACAAAAAACTGTTTTAGTTGGCTCTTCTCATAATTTGTAATAGTGACACTTAACTTAGCTATTCGTATTTGCGTAATTGCGTAATTGATATACAACAAGCTGCCAAATGAAATAAAAGAGCTACCCAACCCCCTCTTTAAAAGAAAATTGCATGAGTGGTTACTTGACAAGCGATTCTATTCTGTTGACGAATTTTTAAATTATAGCTAGGATTATTTTATTAAACATGGATATGACATGAAATTTCAGTTACATTTTAAACATTAAATTCAAACAAGTAATATTATACTCTATATTTGCATGCCATATGAGTGGTAGAATGTATTAGGAGCTTATTATTGTATCATGACAACTGATTATACATGTACCTACATTCACGCAAATAAATGATTTGACTTTGACTTTGTCATAATTGCCATCATCATCATCATCAGCCCGTATCAGTCTACTGCTGGACGTAGGCCTCTCCCAAAGCGCACCACTCAATCATACTCTCGGCCCTCTGTATCCAGTCCCTGCCAACCATCTTGCGAAAGTCATCCCTCCATCTAGTAGGGGTGCGTCCCACACTACCAATGCCATGCGTGCTAATTGCCATGTGTGGTTTGTATTCTTGACAAAATATTCGTCTTATTTGTATGTACGTCAAGTATTTGACAAATACGACAAACATCCCATAGCGAATACGAATAGCCAAGTGCCATCATAACGGTTTTACTTTAGTTGTAGTTGCAATACTTCACAATCAAAACTAATCTTTTATTTTTGTTCACTACTGTAACAACTGTGTCTGTTTATACTGTGACAGTAACGTCGCTTACATTGTCATCCGCACAAGCTGCTCGCTAAGCGTACTTCGATCGACTCGAATTAGACTAGAATCGAGTAGAATTAGACCGGAATCGAGTTAACTCGATGCGCCGTAGTCAACTGCTAGCCATTTCAGAGTCGCTAATCGATAATCGATTGACTGTAATGATAGCTATTTTGTCGATGATTGAGGTTAAAATAATGACTTCATGATTGATGATGATGAGTGTTGAAACAAGTATAAAGGTTGTATTTACTGGTTGACAAAACTTGACCCTGATTTTTAGGACTTACTTAGATGTTCTACAATCTATACATATAATAAGACTGTAAAAAAGTTGTGTCTGTACATTTTTTTTTGGGTTCTCTTGAAAATGGCGGGAAATTATTTAATAATTTTCAGTTTAATGTCTACAGTGGGTGTTTTGTGTTTAATATCACGTTAAATTAATCAGAAAATGTTCGCGAATGACAGTATGGTGAAGTTATTGGATTATTTATGCAAGATCTGAAGTTTCAAGCTTTTATCAAGAGTTCCCGCTACAAGCTCGGGAGTGAACGTGACTGTCGAGCTGCTTCGTCCAGAGTGATGACGCTACGGCGTCTCCTCTGGATGAAGACATGAAGATGCGGCTACCCAGTGTAAAGACGCTACTGCGACTCCGCTGGAGAAAGATAGAAGACTATTATAAATTGAATTTTCTGTAACATGACATTGGCAAATGACGAACTGTCGAGTCCATTAATAAAATAAATAAATAAAATTGGATTTTTTTTGAAAAGAATAATTGTAATGTGTTTTAGGATCGATACTGATGCCAAAACACTAATTTTTAGAATTTTTGTCTGTTTGTCTGTGACTTTGTGCAAGTATCACGCCATAACTACTGAAGGGATTTTGATGGGAGTTTCACTAGGAGATAGGTGAAATATCCGGACACCTCATAAGCTATAAGCCATGGCGGTATGTGATGTGGAAACAAGGATCCAGAGAGGAAGATCTGCCTCCTGATCTCCTCCATCCTCTCCATCCTCCTCCTCTACGCAAACGAAGTTGCGGGGTACCTACAGCTAGTACTAAATAAAGTTAGACTCTGTACAGACGAAAACAAAGAGTATAATTTTCTATCCAGCTTTCTACTTCTTTCAGTCCACTTCATTCTTTATCCTGTGCCAAGAGAGCGAAATCCTAGTAATACCTCATCATCAGTCTATTTTCTTTTCTTTTCTCATGTGGTTTATTGACCAAACCTATTTGTTAAAGTTATTCAGGCCGCCCGTAGGCCTTTGACGTGGCATAACGACTGCTGTCAAGCGACAACAACCGGGACCAACTGCTTAACGTGCGCCCCGAGGCACGAATGGGCTCAGATGAAAGTGTCACTAACGGTCACCCATCCAGGAAGTGACCTCGCCCAACGTTGCTTAACTTGTACGATCGTTTTCAACGTGTACTCTCAACTGACCTACGAGGCCCTTATCAGTCTATTTATAATATGTCACCACTGCTCCGACACATACCTTCCCTTACATCGAGGGAGCACGGGCCATGATCCACCACGCGGGCCTAGTGCGGATCGGCGGATTACACATCATACACATGCCTTAGATTTTTTCTCTACGGCATGCAGGTTTCATAACGATGTTTATCCGTCACCGTTTTGAGAGCACTCGGTAAATGTACGGTGGAACACAGAGAAAGGTGTACAGGAGAGTTTTTAAGGTTGAGATTTTCTCAAAAACTACTTGACTTATTGCAAAAATTCTTTCACTGTTTGATAGATAAAAATGAAAACTATGTAACTGTAAAAGAATTAGTAAATTCGGTCCAGTAGTTTTTGAGAAAATCTCAACCTTATTGAGGCCCCATGTATGTATGTGTCTGTATGTGTCTTCGACCGTACGTAAGTTTTTCCGTCGAATAAACCGAGGATAACTCATTGGTACATGGCTGCCCTGCCTGGGCATCGAACCTGGGACCTCCGTATCGCAAGTCCGTTGACCCAACCACTGAGCCACCTAGCTCTCAGTAATACTTAGCACCAGTCCATCAATATTTACGTAATTAATATTATTATTAATTAATTGACAGATAAATTTATTGAACATTCGCACAATTACTAGGCAAAAATATTACAACCAGGTTCATTAAATAGGTACCTACTAATTACTCGACTAATTAATCAGATGTGGCGTGGAACCAGTAATATATTATATGAGTATGAAAGGACAGGGGCGTATTTAGTATTAGGACCTATGGGCTCATACTATATTCTTACAATATCAAGAGGACACCTTTCGTCCACCAATCGATTAAATCAAAATCATAATTCTTTACTGCAACAGCCCACTATTCCATCCCGGGGCGCTAGCGGGACATCAAGCAACGAACGACCTGATGCACAGGATGGGATTAGCTGAATCTCCAACCTGCAGAGTGGTGACAAATGGAGTCCATGAAACACCTACTGCGTGAATGTGACTCACTGGCTAGACAGCGAATGAGTCTCCTTGGGTCGGCCTATCCGGAACCAGAAGAATACAGGCTCCTTCCCATGAGCTGCATAGCGGACCTATTGAGTTATATCTTTAGGGAGGAGGGAGGAGCATAAAGGGGAGAGCACATAAGATTCCAATGAGTCGAAGTGCCGCCGCATTGGCAGGATAAGATAAGATAAGATCACATCCCATACCACTAATTTCCCATTTATAAACGCGAAAGTTTGTATGAATGGATATATGGATGGATGTTTGTTGCTCTTTCACGCTAAAACTAATGAATGGATTTTAATGAAACTTTACAATAATATAGCTCATAAATCATAATAACACATAGGCTATAATTTATAAAGATCTTGCGAAGACGAAGTTCGCGGGCAGAAGCTATAGTTGTATATGTTTTTTTCAAGTCAACTTTTTTTTAGATGTACACACGAAGGTAAGTATACAGGGGCCTTAATAAGGTTGAGATTTTTTTTTAAACTACTGGACCGAATTTAATAATTCTTTTACAGTTACATAGTTTTAACTTTTAGCTATATATATATATATATATGTATATTTTTTTATATATGTCGCATCATGTTAATCGAATAATTAGAATAAAAGGAATAACTCGATTTAGGATAGAAACGTCAAGCCTAAAAATCGTACCACGTGCTTGGGTGGAATCGGAAACGAGGGCTGGCAACACTTATTCGAACAGTGAGGGCAGATTTGATTTTGGAGCGAAAGCGAACGGACGTGTGCCAGGCCCCGTAACGAGATCACCGCGTTTCTTGCCTTTCGGGATTGCATTGGTGCTTCGAAAATGGATGCAGAGAACCCTGACGGAATTACTGATGACGACCATCCTGACCCCTCGCCGTCATCAGAAGTGAGATGGGCTCATCGCCCTCTGATTCTGATCCGCTTTGCCACCCGGCAATCTTGTTTGAATTTGTGAGTTGCAGTTTTGATCGCGATTGGAGGCGCGATCGCACCCCGATCCGTGAGCTTAGGTTTCGAATGCGGGCTCGCACGCTCGTCTTAACTAAGTTGGAGCGCGAGTCTGCCGCCGCCGCTGCCCGCGGCTGTGCCACCCTGAGCGAGTACGGCGCCACCGTGTCTGCACGGACACGAGCCGCCAAATCGACGCCGCGGCCGGTCAGCTGACCGCGACGACAGCGAAACACGTGGCGCGGAGGACCACGTGTCTACGCCGCCTCGCTCGGCGCGTGATGCGGTGCTACGGAGGTGGAATCAAGTGCCGCCGAGAGGATTGTTCACGAGATTAAGTCTATCAAAACTATGGTGAGGTCCAACCAATTTATTACTTCATCATTGCTATAGTTCGTTGAGTGTGTTCGGAATCGGTATTAATGCTGTGTTCAGACGATTCCGTTCAGAGCGACATTCAAAGAGCACGGGCACAAGCGTGTGAGCCTGCTGCTCGCTGCACGTGCTCGCATGAGTGCCGCGGATGGGGACGAGTGTCGTTTCTTTGACAATGTTCAAAGAAAGAATGTGCTTGCGCTATTGTGAACAGCTTGCTTGGCCCACTACGTGCGCTGGGCTGGTTGCCAGTCTGCGTGGCGCGCGTGTGACCGTACCATAAAAGGAATAGGGAGTTAGGCAATGCCTTACCCGTGGTTAATGTCAAAAGTACTGAAAATGCTTTTTTTGGCACTCGATTTGATGAACTTACCTACCCTCTTCGAATACTTATTGTATTATCGTCTTCGTTTTAGTTAGTGACGATTTATTTTGATTTGTATTCGATTCGCTAAATCTTACGAATGCATCCTAAGTAAAAGGTAATCAGATCTAAGTAAAATGTTGAATTTAAATCAGTTAAGGTCGGGTACAGTCTAGCGAAAGTGAAAGCTCATGTTGAAATGCTTAGCTTCGCCTTAACAGCTTGCCTCGGTAGGATTACCGTTCTCTCTCATCAGACCTGATGAACGTGATGATATTGGAGACTGATTAACATGATGATGATTTCAGTGTGGAGCGACGCCGCAGCTAGTGACAGGTGCAGCTGGTGCTGAGCGTGATGTGGTAGCTGCAGCTGGCGCTACACGTGGCGAAGCCGCTGCTGGCGAGGAGAGAGGCAGCAGTCGTCCGCAGCCTCGTGCGTGTCGCGGTTATGCAAGGCTTTGTGAGACAACGTTAACCAAACAACGTTGGGCGAGGTCGGTACTTGGATGGGTGACAGTTGGTGACGATTTCGTGTGAGCCGCTCGGTGCCTCGGAAGGCACGCTCTGAGAGATTGGTTCGGTGTTGTCGTTCGGCAGCGAATGCCATTTCAGTGGTGTTTTTGGACACTGTGGACACTGATAAGCTGAATGTAGGCAGCGCAGTGCCGCATGCTCGCATGTAGGTAGGTCGCGCGGTAGGCTAAACTCTCAGTACGCGTTCAGAAGGAATATTCATTCATGGGTGCAGCTAACGACTGAAATTATTGTTAAAATTGTTGTAGGCTATTACAACCTACCTATTTTTGTTTTTGTATGAGGTGATGTACTTACCTGTTAAGTTGTAACAATTACATCTGAGCAATTCAAATGCGACCATGTTTTTGAAAAAGTAAAACCCAAACGCGTTAACGTGATGAATCTTTCAAATAATTGGATTTTAGCCGAGCAACAACGTGATCAAGAGATCTCCAAAATAATAGTTGACATTAATGAAAATAAAATGGATTCTAATGTTTCCAAAACTTACGAAATTCGATCGGGCATTTTACATCGTATTGTACAAAGAAATGGTAAGACGCGTTGTTTGCCAATACTGCCTAGAGCGTTAAGGTGGTCTGTGATTAGCTCTACTCACGAATCTTTGATGCATCTCTTTGCTTTGGCTTGAAAATATGTCAAAATATGTTAGGAAGTTTGTAGAGAGTTGCGTAACTTGTAAGATTTCTAAATCACAATCTGGAAAATTACAAGTAGGTAGAGTTACATCCGATACCGAAGGTACCTGTACCATAGCATACCATTCATATGGATGCGTCAGGTAAATTGAGTGGCAAGAACGATAGAAAATAATACGTTTTCGTTACAATGGACTCCTTTACCAAGTTTGTTCTGTTACATCATACTCTACGTATTGATACGGTGAGTAGTGTTGGAGCTTTGAAGGCAGCTGTCTCCTAGTTTGGTGCCCCTACTCGTATAGTTGCGGATCAGGGACGTTGTTTTGCAAGTGTTGAATTTCGGGAATTCTGTAATTCTCATAATATTGCTCTCCATTTAATTGCCACCGGAAGTTCATGTGCAAACGGACAGGTAGAGCGCGTTATGAGTACGCTCCCAAATATGTTCACTTCCGTAGAAGCAACTATGGACCGTTCATGGCAGGATGCTCTACCCGATGTTCAATTGGCTCTGAATTGCACCACCAATCGTACGACTAAATGTAGTCCTAGCTTATGGTCGGGAAAGTCGCTCGTCCGATTGATTTGATGTTCGCTGAAGATTGTGAATCACTAGTTACTTAGAGGAGGTTAGAGCTCAGGCATCTAGTAACATCGAAAATAGCGCTAAATATGAGAAAACTAGGTTTGACTCCACCAAAGCTAAGTTGCATAAGTTCTCTGTAAATGATTTTGTGTTGCTGTAAAATGAAGAACGCAATCAGACTAAACTTGACTCTAAATACAAAGGACCTTTTAAAATTATTAAAGTGATAGACTGCGATAGGTACTTACTGAAAGCTCTTACTGGAAACCGTACTTACAAGTACGACCGTCTTAGAAAAATGCCAGAAAATCATTTCCCTGCAGACACGGACTTGGATAATGTAGAGTTAGAATTGATAGAGCAAAGCTTTTCACAATCGTAAACCTGACACTTGTTCTTTTATTTTTGCTGTTCCTGGTTAAGGAGCAGTGGCAGAGCGCTAGGTGAAAGCGCTATTTGTTATTTTTGCTATTCCTGGTTAAGGAATAGTGGCAGAGCGCTGGATAGCAGCGCTATTTGTTATTTTTGCTATTCCTGGTTAAGGAATAGTGGCAGAGCGCTGAATAGCAGCGCTATTTGTTATTTTTGCTATTCCTGGTTAAGGAATAGTGGCAGAGCGCTGAATAGCAGCGCTATTTGTTATTTTTGCTATTCCTGGTTAAGGAATAGTGGCAGAGCGCTGAATAGCAGCGCTATTTGTTATTTTTGCTATTCCTGGTTAAGGAATAGTGGCAGAGCGCTGAATAGCAGCGCTATTTGTTATTTTTGCTATTCCTGGTTAAGGAATAGTGGCAGAGCGCTGAATAGCAGCGCTATTTGTTATTTTTGCTATTCCTGGTTAAGGAATAGTGGCAGAGCGCTGAATAGCAGCGCTATTTGTTATTTTTGCTATTCCTGGTTAAGGAATAGTGGCAGAGCGCTGGATAGCAGCGCTATTTGTTATTTTTTGCTACTCCTGGTTAAGGCGTAGTGGCTGAGCGCTGTATGGAAGCACTATTGTTACTCTTAGCTAACGCTGGTTAAGTGTTAGCGGCAGAACGCTGAACGGAAGCGTTGATTTCGATTTCATTACAATGATTGAATTTTGTATCTGGTTTAAGTGTTTCGTTAGCATGGGAGAGAAGCTATGTTGTGTTTGCATGAATCGTAAACTACATGGAATTGATTTACTGGACCTTGTTAAATTTCACCCATCATCTACTTAGTCTTTTAAGTGTGTCAGGGAGGCCGAGTGATTATGTTACTGTTTGCTATTTTTCTATCGCAGGTACGTCACACGCGGACGTGTGACATGTCAGAATGGCCGTGTCGCATCATGTTAATCGAATAATTAGAATAAAAGGAATAACTCGATTTAGGATAGAAACGTCAAGCCTAAAAATCGTACCACGTGCTTGGGTGGAATCGGAAACGAGGGCTGGCAACACTTATTCGAACAGTGAGGGCAGATTTGATTTTGGAGCGAAAGCGAACGGACGTGTGCCAGGCCCCGTAACGAGATCACCGCGTTTCTTGCCTTTCGGGATTGCATTGGTGCTTCGAAAATGGATGCAGAGAACCCTGACGGAATTACTGATGACGACCATCCTGACCCCTCGCCGTCATATATATATATTTTAGTGAAATAATTTTTGCAATAGGTCAAGTAGTTTTTGAAATAATCTCATACTTAAAAACTCTCCAGTACACCTTTCTCTGTGTTCCACCGTACATTTACACTACTTTATAGGGAAATGGTGCCAATGACTTAGGAAAAAAAGTGGGAAAAAAACTTTCAGCTGCATATCTTGACCTATGGAAGCAGTCTCCCCTGGAGGCTCTCTACTCTCCAGCTATAGGGAATAGGGGGCCCTCGCCTGACTACGGCTCTGTGTATCGCGAGTTATTCTATCGCCGCTGGAATCATTTATTCAGTGAATCTTTTCAATGAACCTTACACAAGTATGTAGTAATGTAATTATGCTGCCTTTGATGTGCTTATACATATATATGTTACATGTATCTAATTAACGAGAGTGTATATTATTTGAAATGCTGTAGGTAGTTAAGGTACTTTTACTCATGTTATGGAATGGTCGATATTTTAGTCCATCATCATTAGCCCGTATCAGTCCACTGCTGGACATAGGCCTTGCATTCAGTCCCTGCCAGCCATCTTGCGAAGGTCATCCTTCCATCTGGTCGGGAGGCGTCCCACACTACGTTTACCCGTTCGTGGCCTCCATTCGAGAACTCGTCTACCCCATCGGTTATCGGTTCGTACGACAGATGTGATCAGCCCATTGCCACTTCAGTTTACTGATTATATGAGCAATGTCAACCACTTTTGTCTTCTGGCGGATATACTCGTTTCTTAATCTATCTAACAGAGAAATTCCAAGCATAGCTCTTTCCATATTTTAGTCCATGATTAAATATAATTAAGGCTGGGTGTGCGTGGATTTTCAGTTATTCTATGAAGGCTACGGCACTATAATTAAACGTCTGAAAAAAACATATAGCAGTCTTGGGGTGTCTATGAATACCGATAGACGATTGGACAAACTTCGTTCGATAGAAAAAAAATCACAAACATACCCTTTCCATGTCTCTTAAAATGAAAATTATGTCTAAATCGAAATAGTTATTCATACAAAATATATATCAAAATGTGGGGTATTATAAATACGACAGCTTACTTTAAAAAAATCTGATTTTTGTTGGCGTATTTTTATTTCCCTGCCAATACTCATCCAAAATTAATAAAAATTCGAATATGGAGTCACTGTGCCGTGCTATTTACTCCCCTGCTGCTAGACATCTTCTGTCTCGCGCTTGAGTTTGACAGCTGGCAGTCCCTTAATCATCTTTCCACCGATAAACACAGTTATTTCAGTTCTCCCAGCACAAAGCTACAAGTTAAGAGCCTTCATAGAGCCAACTAGCGCCGCCAATCTTAAAAAAAAATATCTTCCAATATAATCAATTTTATTAAAAAAGCTATTTACAAAATGTTTATTACGATAAATACTATTTTTCAATATACAATACATGGCATAATTGCGACAAGCTAAGTTGTAGTTCACAAATGTGCCAAAAACGGTCGTTTTTCGCAATTATGCGAACTACAACTTACTGACATTGAATCACGTTATAAATAAGCATTTAAAAAGTTGTATTTATCGTAATAAATATTTCGTAAATAGCTTTTTTAATAAAATTGATTATATTGGAAGATATTATTTTTTTAAGATTGGCGGCGCTAGTTGGCTCTATGAAGGCCCTTAACGCGTTCCAAGCGAACACAACCTAACTTAACGGTTATGACAGGTGCTTTGCAATGTCAGGCCACCGTTTGACCTTCATAACCCGAGATAGTGGCCGCTAGATATTAGTACTTTGCAGGAATAGCCGTCCGAAGTTATGGCATTACGTGTGGACACTCTCGTTTACGTGACAGTCACAGACCACTTTTTTATTTTTTATTTTATTAATGGACTCGACAGTTCGTCATTCGCCAATGTCATGTTACAGAAAATTCAATATATAATAGTCTTCTATCTTCCTCCAGGGGAGTCGCAGTAGCGTCTTCACCCTGGGTAGCCGCGTCTTCATGTCTTCATCCAGAGGAGACGCCGTAGCGTCGTCACTCTGGACGAAGCAGCTCGACAGTCACGTTCACTCCCGAGCTTGTAGCGGGAACTCTTGATAAAAGCTTGAAACCCCAGATCTTGCTCAAATTATCCAACAAATTCACCATAATGTCACTCGCGAACATTTTCTGATTAATTTAACGTGATATTAATCTCAAAATAACCACTGTAGACAATAAAACAAGAATTATCAAATAATTTTGCAACCGTCGTTTCCCGCCATTTTCAAGAGAACCCCACAGACCACTTACCCCATAGACATGAAATCTGCCCCCTTACCATGAACTCTTATAGCAGGATTACTTCAATATTACATTGTTACTTCGTACAATGACGACCCTAAAGTAAGCTTATTAAGGTCGTCATTGTACGAAGTAACAAAGTAATATTGAAGTAATCCTGCTATAAGAGTTCATGGTAAGGGGCCTGTACTTTGCAAGCGAAAAATTCTGTCAAGCGATAGACGAAGCGGGGAGCAGGGGCGCCATATTAAACCTGTTTCGATATCTCAAGGTTACGCGTGTCGCGAAGCAATTTTGCACTCATGTGCAGGCAGAAACGGGCGCCCTTCTGTTACAGGTCTATGGGGTAAGTGGTTTGTGGTGACAGTGTTTTAGGAATCTTTAGGTGATTCGTTCTAATCGTGCTCTAAGTTAGCTATAAGAAAGAAAAACATAATCTTCGATCCTCTGGTTCACCAGTATACAGGTGTAACGTAAAGGATATATGAAGCCGAAGGGAGGGTGTTTAGTATCGGTAACTGAATTACTTTTGTTCTACGACTTTTAGAATAATAATAAAAAAAATAATGGCTCATACAAATCGATCAGCCGGTACGAAGAAAAGTCCAAAAATAAATTCGCGAAAATCGAAAAGTCGTAGAACAAAAGTTGTTCAGTTACCGATTCTGAACACCCTCCATTCGGCTTCATATACCCTTTACGTTACACCCTGTATAATAGTAACTTAAATAAGACGTTGAGTTATCTACAAACATTAGAATTGACCTTTTTTTCGTAAAAAAATTACGTCCTTTTACGGATATTTTAACCCTAAAGCGACACATCCGTTTTTACTTACACACGCGGTCTTCAGGGTTTTAGTAATACAGGATGTAGCTAATAGGGACGTTTTTAGTATCATTTTTGACCTACTTTAGTTTTGAAACCATTCGATTTTCGGCAAATAATCAAAATTGACTTCTCATACATTTTATATTTCTATTTTATATTTACATACGTTACATCCCATGGGTCGGTTCTTTGCCCTGTTGCGCTGTTTATTTGTACATACAGCCTAAATTAAACTGTAATTTGTATTTTGTACCTATTCCTAAATTTATTTATTTATTATGTACAAACTTACACTTAACAGTTAATAAACCATACATGCAAGTCACAACAATTCACAAATCAAAAAATCATAATTAGGTTACATTATAAATTATTAAAATATCAGAATATAAATATCATTGATCATCAATTAATTATGAACATTATAAATTACAATTGATTATTAACTTAGATAGCGAACACACTGCGTAAGTACAAAATTATTGTATGATATAACTAAGTGTTCCCTAGAGCTCCTAAGGTTGAATAAACGTAGTATTAAATATTGATCAGCTGATCGATTTGTATGAAATATACTTTTCTCGTCAACTTAATATCTATAAAAAAATAGTGTTGTAAATGTAAATTCAAAAAAATGTTGACTTGCAAAAATGTACAATATTGAATTATTATAAATTGTATTATTATAACATGTAATGTTGCAGTGCCCTTTCAGGGTTTATGTGAGCACTATAATGAACCTTAACACCTATTGTACCAGATAAGGCAATGAATAAATGAATTATGAATTACAAAATTACTTACTTGCAATAGAGAGATTTAACTTAGACTAAAGTTATTTTTATTGTTTTGTTCATAAAGTAGTAGAACAAAAGTTTTTCAGATCAATACCGAGCATCCTGTCAATATCCCTTTGGCTTCTTAAACCCTTCCATTACATAACAGCCTGTATAAGCGTGGATATATCCGTCGTCCGTCGCAATTTACTGTTTTGCACAAAAATTCCCGGAGTTGGATTCATCGAAAGATATAAATATCCACTTACGTCGAAAGCTAAGGCTGGGTGCATAATATTACCTCGAAAAAAAGTTCGTTCCGATCGATCGGGTTATATCAAAGCGGTCGAATTCAAGTTTTCTGTTCACAATAAATGGGTATATAATATTTTTGTATTGCACCGATCTAAAAATTTGAGTTTTGAGTGTGAGTTTACTGATGCAATTTCGCTGATTGCACCAGTAAACTCACATGAAAACGCTGAAATCAAGTCAATTTTGGAGGCATTCCAGTTTCATTATTATTAATTTTTTTTATTTGGAGACAAACAGTTTTTTCAAATACCTAATTCTAAATACATTTTTACTTATAAACCTATAGCCTCCCATATTAGCAAACAATTAAGGTTATTTAGTACCTACGTTATTATACGTTTTTTACTCAATCTTAAGTACTGTGATAATAATTCTCATTACAACATGTACGTATTTTTGCTAAATAGAAAGGGATGAATCATACATTTGATCATCAATAATTAATTCTCTCTGATGTCAATTGGAATACCTATCAAAAAACTACTTTCAGATCCTCAGCATGAGTTGATTTAGGCAATATTTAATGTCACTAATAATTAGGTAAAAAAATTAATGTTACAACATATGAACGTACGATATTATAATAAGTCCCTTAGCACCTAACATAACCCTAAAAAGGTCCAATGTAGTTCGAACAATGAAACTATAACTCCAATTTATTGGAGGGCCCCGATATCGTTTGTATAATGTTTGCCGACTTGTGGATATGGTATCATTTATTCAAGTCTAGGTTAGGTTAGAGTCTATTTATTTAGGACAATGACGGCTATATACAGTGCCTTTGTTTTAGGAGTAGATTTGTACGAAAAAACCTTTGCTTTTAGAAGTTTTTTGGGAAACCTATCTCATATTTTCTTTAGGTTAAATATTTATCTAGATTGATTGAACTCTGAACCTAAGCTAACTTACGCTTCACCTTTGTAGACTATTTTTAGGTTTTGTGGCTTAGGGAGAGTACCAGAAGAATGCATCTAACAGAACGTGACCGCCCGCAATTGAGGATAGTGACGCATTGTTCAAGACATCAGGCAGTGACTCTTTTGAACAGGATGCCTCAGGAATTTAAATCTATACACTGTCTAATGTATAGATTGTATCTATACATTAGACATGATCTATACACTGTCTAGTGTATTGATTGATATGTAATCTAAATACTTTCAAGACTAAATTAAAGGACTTTCTGTTGGAAAGGTGTTGTTACTCTATTGACGAATTTTAAATCTTTTTTGTTGTTGACATTCGTAGTAGTTTAGTTCTTGGCATGCCTAATAATTGTTATTAAATTGATTGAATTCTTTAATTATAGTATACACTTTGATTATTTATTTACATATTGACTAATAATATTAATAACCGGTGCCGCTACCGGGATAGGATCCATTACTGTAACAAAACTAATTATAAAATTCGCATACAATACAATTGTTATTGAAAAAATGAAATGAATGAAATTGTAGACTAGTTTTCGTAAAGAATAAAGTAAGCATTTGATCGAATAACTAAACGATCGCCGAAAATTAAAATGACCCGATTATTTAGTATACACTCAGCCTTATCCCCGATTCGGGAAAAGAAATGAAATTATTTATCAACGTCCGACAAAATGGGAGGCCACGGATGGCCACGTTATGATGACGTCTCCCGATATAAATTGGGTAAAATTATTGGCCATCCAGATTTTGTGGACACAAGAATATTGGTGGTCACGGCCATTGGCGGTTTTTGGTTACTCGCTGTAGAAATTAGTGGTTATTATTTGATGTAAATTTGTGTATTTAAATCTTTTGTTAGGTTCGGTTACATAACGAATGTCAAATTTATTTATTTATTCACTATATAGAAATATATACCAACATGGTATTTTGGTTATTCAAATAAGTACCTATATCTATTGAATATATGCATGGAGAGGGTTGGGGTTTCCGCTATTGGATACGTTTACTCCATCCCCCTTCCAAATTAGGTAGTTAGTCAGGTAATACAAACTCGTATGTTTGTATTACCTGACTAAATAAAAAATGTTAAAGATAACGAACGTCAGGCCCTTAAGTAATTAAAATTACTTAAGGGCCTGACATGAGCCAACTATCGCCGACAATCTTAAAAAAAAATATCTTCGAATATAATCAATAAAAAATGCTATGTAGAATTTTTTTTATGGTAAATACAATTTTTCAATATACAATACATCATATATGCAATATATCATAATTAAGCTAAGTTGTAGTTCTCAAATATGCCAAAAACGGCCGTTTTTCGCAATTATGATAACTACAACTTACCGAAATTGTACTATTTTTTAAATGCATAATAATGTTGATATTATGCATTTAAAAAATAGTAAGTTAACATAATAGCGTTGGCACCTTTACCTTGCAAAGTGGTGTAAATGTAAATTCAAAAACTATGTTGACGTGCAAAAATGTACACAACGTGCTTACTTGCAAGACTTTTGACTTTGACTTTAATAAAAATTTAAATGATAAATAGAGAAAAATTTTCATCACGACCGGGATTCGAACCCGGGACCTCGCCATTCCGTGGCACGCTCAATTCCAACAGAGCCATCGTGACTCGTATCCAGATCGTGAATTCTGATCGTGACATCTATCCAGTAATTGTGCAATTACTCAATCTCGAATCCCGGTCGTGATGAATTTTTTTCTCCATTTATCATTTAGATTTTCGTTTCGCATAGCGCATATGCAAGAAAATATCAAAACATATGAAAAATTTGCTACATATTCTTTTTAATAAAATTTATCATCATCATCAGCAGCCCGTATCAGTCCACTGCTGGACGTAGGCCTCTCCCAAAGCGCGCCAATCAACCCTACTCTCGTCCCTCTGCATCCAGTCCCTGCCAGCCATCTTGCGAAGGTCATCCCTCCATCTGGTCTGGGGGCGTCCCACACTACGTTTACCCGTTCGTGGCCTCCATTCGAGAACTCGTCTACCCCATCGGTTATCGGTTCTACGACAGATGTGACCAGCCCACTGCCACTTTTTATCATATTGTAAGATATTATTTTTTTTAAGATTGGCGGTGCTAGTTGGCTCATGTAAGGAACTTAAATTTGTAAATCTAACTCCATTACCTGTCATGTAATTGCACAAAAGCATTTCGGCGAACTAGTTTAATTGCTAACGTATTACCGAGCTGATATTGAATTTCCGAGCGTCCGACTGCGGATCGAGTTCCCCTGAAACGTATAATTTCGCACTATTACCGAAGTCGCAATGGCAATCCGATCAATTAGCGCGGGAAATCATTTCACAGAGAGTTACGTGACAGTGGTACCACTGGAAAAGTTCTCGATAGTTCAATTTATAGGTGAATTCGTTGCGAAAACGTAGCTACAGCGCGGGAAATCATTTCACAGAGAGTTACGTGACAGTGGTACCACTGGAAAAGTTCTCGATAGTTAAATTTATAGGTGAATTCGTTGCGAAAACGTAGCTACAGCGCGGGAAATCATTTCACAGAGAGTTACGTGACAGTGGTACCACTGGAAAAGTTCTCGATAGTTCAATTTATAGGTGAATTCGTTGCGAAAACGCAGCTATAGCGCGGGAAATCATTTCACAGAGAGGTACGTGACAGTGATACCACTGGAAAAGTTCTCGATAGTTGAATTTATAGGTGAATTCGTTGCGAAAACGTAGCTATAGCGCGGGAAATCATTTCACAGAGAGTTACGTGACAGTGGTACCACTGGAAAAGTTCTCGATAGTTCAATTTATAGGTGAATTCGTTGCGAAAACGTAGCTATAGCGCGGGAAATCATTTCACAGAGAGTTACGTGACAGTGGTACCACTGGAAAAGTTATCGATAGTTCAATTTATAGGTGAATTCGTTGCGAAAACGTAGCTATAGCGCGGGAAATCATTTCACAGAGAGTTACGTGACAGTGATACCACTGGAAAAGTTCTCGATAGTTCAATTTATAGGTGAATTCGTTGCGAAAACGTAGCTATAGCGCGGGAAATCATTTCACAGAGAGTTACGTGACAGTGGTACATTCGTGACATGGTGGAAAAGTCGTAGAACAAAAGTTGTTCAGTTACCGATACTGAACACCCTCCCTTCGGCTTCATACCCTTTACGTTACACCCTGTATACTGTGTGTATAACTCGTTCAACGTATCGTGCGGCTATTGACGGGCAACATGCAACGCACGCTTTATTGGCAAGTAGCCAACGTCCCGACACGTGGCCAGCGTTATAAGGTGAAGTTTGGACATCATTTAGTTTAGTAGCCATTTTATACTACAAAGATACTTGTAATAGTTTTATATTAGACTAGCTGTACCCCGCAACTTCGTTCGAAAAAGTTCTATGCTCAGATCACATACCGCCATGGTTTATAGCCTGTGAGCTGTCCGGATATTTCAGCTATCTCCTAGTGAAACTCCCGTCAAAAACCCTTCAGTAGTTATGGCGTGATACTTGGACAGAGTCACAGACATACAGACAAAAATTCTGGGTAGCCGCGTCTTCATGTCTTCATCCAGAGGAGACGCCGTAGCGTCATCACTCTGGACGAATCAGCTCGACAGTCACGTTCACTCCCGAGCTTGTAGCGGGAACTCTTGATAAAAGCGTGAAACTTCAGATCTTGCATAAATAATCAAATAACTTCACCGTACTGTCATTCGCGAACATTTTCTGATTAATTTAACGTGATATTAAACACAAAATAGCCCCTGTAGACATTAAAAGGAAAATTATCAAATAATTTCGCAACCGTCGTTTCCCGCCATTTTCAAGAGAACCCTGCTGCCCAGTTATTTGAGCCATCTCCTAGTGAAAGTCCTTAAGGGGCTGCCAGCTGTCAAACTCAAGCGCGAGACAGAAGATGTCCCGAAGCGGCGCGGAGTAGTGAAGAGCATGGCATAGCGACTACATATTTGTGTTTTTATTAATTTTGAATAAATTTGGCAGAGAAATAAAAATACGCTAACAAAAATCAGACATTTTTTAGAACAAACTCTCTTAGTTATAATACCCTACATTTCTATATATATTTTGTAATCATACAAATTTCGGTTCAGACATAATTTTCATTTTAAAAGACATGGAAGGGGTATGTTTGCGATTTTTTTTCTATCGAGCGAAGTTTGTCCAATCGTGTATCGGTATTCATCATTCCCTAAAAATACACCCCAAGATTGCTATATATTTTTTTAAGACGTTTAATTTTAATAGTGCCGTAGCCTTCATAGAAAAACTGTAAATCCGCGCATACGAAGCCTTAAACGGACGGATCCCAACCACAGTTATACACAAATTCACCCGCTAAAATTATCGTATGCTACGCCTCTACCACAAACTGTCTACGCTTTCGTAGCGGCTCGTAGCGCTACGCCACAATTGCCTATGCCTAATGCTACGCCTATCAGCGCCTATCATTGCTTATTGTGGTATGTTTGCTACAAGATGTCCTACGCCCATGTATAGTCGACGTACATCAACTGTCAACTGTAATTCGCGAACATTTTCTAATTAATTTAACGTGATATTAAACACAAAACAACCACTGTTGACAATAAACTGAAAATTTTCAATTTCGCAACCGTCGTTGTCCGCCATTTTCAAAAGCCCCCTTTTACAGTTATTTATTTATTTTATTAATGGACTCGACTGTTCGTCATTTGCCAATGTCATGTTACAGAAAATTCAATGTATAATAGTTTTCTATCTTCCTACAGGGGAGTCGCCGTAGCGTCATCACCCTGGGTAGCCGCGTCTTCATGTCTTCATCCAGAGGAGACGCCGTAGCGTCAATCACTGTGGACGAAGCAGCTCGACAGTCACGTTCACTCCCGAGCTTGTAGCGGGAACTCTTGATAAAAGCTTGAAACCCCAGATCTTGCTCAAATTATCCAACAAATTCACCATACTGTCACTCGCGAACATTTTCTGATTAATTTAACGTGATATTACTCTCAAAATAACCACTGTAGACAATAAAACAAAAATTATCAAAAAATTTCGCAACCGTCGATGTCTGCCATTTTCAAAAGCCCCCTTTTACAGTCTTATTATATGTATGCTTCTCATAAAGCAATTTCCACATAAAGCCTGTGCTATCTATCTGTTTTATTGGATGACTTAACCTTTTTTTTGTTGGTTTATTTCGTTTAACCGTGCATTTTCTCAATTCGTTGGTCATCACCTAAGTACTCGACACTGGCAAAATTACTGTGCCAGCCACGGTAAAAGCCATATTTAAAAAAAGTGAAGTATATGTATGCTTAGAAAACTATAGACGCAAGGTCAAAGCGCTGGAAATAGCGCAACTAAAATTGCTTCCATAATATTTTTCAATCAAAGTTTTCAATCACCTAAAATTGCATTATAGGCTTTTAACAACGCCTACCACAACCAAATCAATGAAATATATTCCTGACACTTTATTATTGTAACAAACGCAAATACGCCGCCATATTGGCAGAGCGCATTATCCGCTTTATTTGTACAAATAATTATCATCGTTAAATACGCCCGTCCGTCCGTAACTAATTGAATATTCGCCATTGTTATTGTCTAATTATCTAACATCGACATAATATCTAGGCACGAGTAACCTTGATAAATAAATAGACCTTGTTTTTCCAGGTAGCATATCAAACTACGCCATAATACCGACACATAGAGTTCCTTATAGTTCATAGAGTTAACTCAGAGAGATGTCGACTGTACTATCATTGTTAGGAATATTTTAATAAGTAAGCTTATGTTATGCTCGCACTTCACTTGGGTATTCGTATTCGCTATTGGATGTTTGTCGTATTTGTCAAATACTTGACGTACATACAAATAAGACAAATATTTTGTCAAGCATACCAACCACACATGGCAATTATGACAAATACACAATTACGAATAGCCAAGTGAAGTGAGAGCATAATATCTATTATTATTATTATTACTTTATTGTACACGAAAGAAGATACAAAAAAAATATTAGAAACAATAAACTTAATGTACACAGGTGGTGCTTATCTCTAAAGAGAGATTTCTTCCAGCAAGACCTAGGAAGTGAACATAAATTTGAAAGAGTAGACGACATTACCTACTACGTGTACAGTCTAATTACTTACCTAAAATAAATACACTACATACATTTATAATACATACAACTACGTATAATGATATCTTATCATGCATGATCACTGTTAGATAGAATAAGAAACGAGTATATCCGCCAGAAGACAAAAGTGGTTGACATTGCTCATAGAATCAGTAAACTGAAGTGGCAGTGGGCTGGTCACATCTGTCGTAGAACCGATAACCGATGGGGTAGACGAGTTCTCGAATGGAGGCCACGAACGGGTAAACGTAGTGTGGGACGCCCCCCGACCAGATGGAGGGATGACCTTCGCAAAATGGCTGGCAGGGACTGGATGCAGAGGGCCGAGAGTAGGGTTGATTGGCGCGCTTTGGGAGAGGCCTACGTCCAGCAGTGGACTGATACGGGCTGATGATGATGATGATGATGATGATGATCACTGCTTACATAATAATATAATATATATACATATACACATATATACACACATACATATATACAGATACATATATATAATAAATAATACCTACTGCATACTACTTAAGAGAGAAATAGTGTTCTTTCAGTCGCTTTTTGAAAATTATCTATTATTATTATCTATGATAATTTTCTGCTTCAGTTGTTTCTTATGCCGTTTTCAAAAACCATCAGTCATCCATCTGAAGTCCTTCAGAGTTCATTAAATATGATATCACCTCCCATTTCTCCGAAAACCGACCTTATTGCGTCCAAAATGGCTTTCCAAAGTCGCCAAGAAGACTTGAGTAACAAGGTCTTGTCCCCCCCCCCCCCCCCCCCCCCTAAAGTTACGCGAACTACTGGATAAGTGGTTAGCCTTAGTGCAGAGTTAATACTGTATGCTATTTAGAGCATTCAGAATGGAGAAGCTGCTTGTTCCATTAGGTACACTGCCACCTGATCAGTTTCAAAATAGGTTGCGAAATTATTTGATAATTTTTTGTGTTTAACATCACGTTAAATTAATCAGAAAATGTTCGCGAATGACAGTATGATGAAATTATTGGAGGATTCATGCAGGATCTGAAGTTTGGCGCCATGGTCAAGATTCCCACTACGAGCTCGGGAATGAACGTCCTGCTTCGTCCACAGTGATTGACGCTACGACGTCTCCTGTGGATGAAGACAAGAAGACGCGGCTACCCAGGGTGATGACGCTACGGAGGAAGATAGAAAAATATTATACATTTAATTTTCTGTAACATGACATTGGCAAATGACGAACTGTGGAGTCCATTAATAAAATAAATAAATAATAGTGGCTTATATTGTGAAAAGTAATACGATATAAAGGAAGTGAGGTTTAACTATGTTTATGAATAATAGCTACAATGATGATGAGTACGACACGTCGTCCCAAAGACGTCTCTTTATTGTATACTCTTGTATGTTAACATCTAACGTGTAGAGCGGGAGAAGTTAGCTGTAAGTTAGGTTGTTGTGTGCATAGCTGTCACTTGTAACCAGATTATACTTGGCCTAGTGACTTAGTTTACGATGAAATTGCTGTGTTTTAGTTTGATGGTATTTCAAGGGAGACATGGGAAGTTTCAAGTAACTCTGGACGAAACATCTTCCTTCTGTGCAAGGGTTAGATTCCGAGTCAGAAATGTGTTTATATCACAGATCACTTACCCAATAGACATGAAATCGGTACAAATGACATTGCCACATTTCAATGGAGCTTTGCCCCACCTACAAAACTACGAGACCATTGAAGCTGTAACTATCATTTTGTTGGGGACTTATTACAGGTTTCATATTGCATATTCAGTATAATTTTCTAGTACTCTCGCAACTCCTATAGAAGAATAACAAAAACAATGAATAAATCGCTTCGATTTCTTACTATTTTCTGAATTCTTCATTAAGCTGTTTTTTTTTCAAATCGCAACTTGTACAAAACTTTATTTTAAACCAATAATTTTAATACAAAACGGAGATATTTTTACATTATTCGTTATTTCGTACATCTTGCGGTTGATGGTGGGGCAGAATCTGGCATTGTCATTTAATCAACATGTGTCTGTCTATCAGATCAACATGAGCTTGCGGCGCTTGCAGTTGAGACAATGGACCAGTGGTCCTCGGATGCAAAAAACCTCGTACGTGCAATTTTGACCAGGCTGGTCCACGCCTCTGGCGAACTGAGGGCTGGCGCTTACCTCTCTCAAAGAATAAGTATTACAATACAGAGAGATAATGCAGCCAGCGTCCTCGACACGATCTTGACGACGTGCTCCATTGACAATTGTAAATAGTATTATATTATTAGATTAGGTTTATTTTTTCTCACTAGTTCAGTCAACTGAACTGGCCAACTGTACTAGTGGGAATAGACGTAGTTTTTAAGTAAGTACTTGTATTTTAAAGGATAATTTATATAAAATTAAAAATACATTACCTGTTTATTTATTCACGAATAATACTAATAAAAAAGTTAACCTTTTAAGTAATGATAAAGTCGGCTTTTTATTAAACTTCTACTTGTTGTAACATTTGCAGTCTTTCATATATACGACGACATACATGTTAATTTTAATTGCATCACAATTAACTAGTGGTTTAACTGAAACAAAGTTTTTATTTGGGATTGTTAATCACTCGCCGTGGGGTCTGGGGCGTAATACCGACGATCATTGATACTGGTATTGTGTTCATGATTTACTGACATTGTGGTTTATATGATTGTTGAACATAATACCTATATTTGTTGTTTCTGTAAATTAAGGGTTGCAATTGTTTTATAAAAGACATAGCCACATTTCAATAGAGATTTGCCCCACCTAGTTCAGACTACGTAAGGTTAGTACATCCATCAAGGGGCACTGTATTCGCTTTTATAACAAGTTGCCAGAAAGTGTCACGACGTTGACAGAGAGGAAAAGACATTGCTACATTTCAATGGAACTGTGCCCCACCTACAAAACTACGTGGCCATTTAAGCTGTACCTATCATATTGTTGGGGACTTATTACAGGTTTCATATTGCATAATCATAATCAGTATCATTTTCTACTACTCTCGCAACTCCTATATAGGAATAACAAAAACAATGAATAAATCGCTTCGATTTCTTACTATTTTCTGAATTCTTAATTAAGCTGTTTTTTTCGACTCGCTAGATGTACAAGACTTTGTTTTAAACCATTAATTTTATTAAAAAACGGAGATACTTTTACATTGATTCGTTATCTTGTACAACTTGCGGTTGATGGTGGGGCAAAATCTGGCATTGTCATTTATTCCAACAATACTCAACACCAGTCTTGTAAGATGAATGTAGGTTCTCTTGAAAATGGCGGGAAACGACGGTTGCGAAATTATTTGATAACTGGGACTATTTTGTGTTTAATATCACGTTAAATTAATCAGAAAATGTTCGCGAACAGTACGGTGAAGTTATTGGATTATTTATGCAAGATCTGAAGTTTCAAGCTTTTATCAAGAGTTCCCGCTACAAGCTCGGGAGTAAACGTGACTGTCGAGCTGCTTCGTCCAGAGTGATGACGCTACGGCGTCTCCTCTGGATGAAGACATGAAGACGCGGCTACCCAGGGTGAAGGAAGGTAGAAGACTATTGAATATATTGAATTTTCTGTAACATGACATTGGCAAATGACGAATTGTCGAGTCCATTAATAAAATAAATAATAAATAAGACTGATGATGATGATGAATGAATTATGCAATAATCACAGAAAAGCTAAAAATGTTACTAGTTTTTGTTTAAAAAATAAGACACTTGATTTGGGTTCCGGTAAAATGGTGTACCATTCCCAACTTTACACCAAAAACTGTATTTCAAGCGAAATATTATGCAGATGGTGTCAAGTTAGCAAGAGGTCCCTTACGACCAACTACTTTGCAACTTTCAACGCTTTCACTTACACTTTAAAGTAGTTTTTAGGAAATCTAATTTGTTTGTGAAGCAGTGCAAAAGTTCTTATAAAAAAGGTCACATTACAAAATGTCAGGGGCGTGAAATGTGAAATGTCAAGCATAGCTCTTTCTATCATTCATTCGATGCTCTTTTATTTATTAACTAGCTGTAGGTACCCCGCAACTTCGTTTGCTTAGAGAAGGAGGATTGAGGAGATCAGGAGGCAGATCTTCCTCTCTGGATCCTTGTTTCCACATCACATACCGCCATGGCTTATAGCCTATGAGCTGTCAGGATATTTCAGCTATCTCCTAGTGAAACTCCCATCAAAATCCCTTCAGTAATTATGGCGTGATACTTGCACAAATCACAGACAAACAGACGAAAATTCTAAAAATTAGTGTTTTGGCATCAGTATCGATCCTAAAACACATTACAATTATTCTTAATATCACTTTTTAAACTTTCACGGTTTGTATACATATTAATTAGATAAAACGGGAATTACCGTGTTAAACATTTATTATTGATGTCTCGATATTTCGACAGCATAGCAGCCATCATGGTCACGAGTAGACTGAAGTCGGTGAGTGTTCAACAATTATTCTTTTCAAAAAATATCCAATGTACAGACACAACTATATGTATATACACACTTGTCATATTATTTGCTAATACATTTACGTTCAGAGACGAATCTAATACCTATAACCTCCCTAATCATATACCGTATGCTCCCCGATCACGTCTGCGATGGAACCGTCTAGAATTTCTCAATATGCTGCATAATCTATTGCATTTGTCGATACCGTACGACTTGTGACGCGAAAATTGGAATTATTCGAATTTGTGAACGATTCCATTTCTATTCGACTTTCGGCGCTTTACAAATATGTTTTTGAAAGGTTTCGAGTATCTGTCAGTATAACATTACGTAGTAAGTAGTATAATTTTCGCGATGCGGACTCGCGCACCGAGGCTTCCGTGCACCGCAATGTTTGGCAGTTCTTGTCAAATTTGACAGTTCTTGTCATTTTCGGGCAGTTCTTGTCATTGTTGACAGTTTTTGAGACTTTTGACAGTTCTTGTCATTTTGACAGTTCCTGTCATTCTTGACGGTTCTTGTCATTTTGGCAACGGTGTGTCTATCAAAAGTTATAGAATCCAACATTTGGGCGACATTACTATTGTAATTTTCGCCCGTAAGCAACTCGCCCAGTATCATTAAAGCATGTGGGCCAGTTTACTACGTGAAAATTTACAAAAGTGGGCGAGTTTGCGACTAAGCCGCAATTTAACCTCGTCTTTGCTCTAACGAAAAGATAAACTAGATTTTCCATTATGCAAATATTATGTCCATACATAGACATACTCACGATTAGTTTATTCATCTGGCAATTTAGTAGATTTTATACCAAGACATAGTAGTAATTGCATTCTCTTTGCGTTTTCATACAAATATGCGCCAAAATTCGATATAAACGGTCATATCTTTTGATTGCGTTAACGTAGAAGGTTGAGATTTTTTGACGGTTATAGACCTGATTATTTGGTGTTAATTTCAACTTGATCCGTCCACGGGTTTCTGAGATATAGGTCTTGACAGACAGACAACAAAGTGATCCTACAAGGGTTCCTTTTTTTCCTTTTGAGGCACGGACCCCTAAAAAAGAATTCTTAGATAGTTCACAATTATAGGATCCAAAAAATATTTTCTATTTGTGGACTCATATATGAGGTAGAGTCCCCTTCTCACTATCTATAAAACTCTTATCGTCGCTCAAAAATCTAGACTACTTCATACCCTCTATAAAACTCATATTGGCGCTCAAAAATCTTTAACTATTTACTTCAGTAAAACCCTCTTCTTGGCACGAAATCAGCGATTCTCCAAATTATCTTTCGACAGACGTTTCGTGAAATTGATGGTCAATAAAATCGAGTGACGTGTCGGTGTGATGTCGGTGTAATGTCGGGGTGACTGTCGCCGGAAACGATTGCCGGCAATGGAATCGAATTCAATTGATACTTGCCGCGTTTTATATTGAAGGAATTAGAGACACAAAAAGAATGTACAGGATAGTCATTAAGGTTGAGATTTGCTCGAAAAACACTCGACCGATCTAAGCGTAGGTTCTAAGCTATCAAAAGCTACCATTAGACAATAAAACGTGAAAATTTAGTGGTTCTTTTAACGCAGCGAAAGTAAGCGAGTTAGAGCCGGCATACAACGTCACGGTGCGGCGGCGTGCCGTCGCATGGCGCGGCGTGTAACGGCGTCCAGCGGCACCGGCCACCGGTGCACGTTGTCGGACGGCGCAAGGTACACGGCGCCCGCCCGCCGTGCGCCGGCTGGCGCCGCGCCGTGGCGTTGTACCTACGGGCTAGCGTACAACAGAACGGCGCCGGAGAACGACGCCGTGTACAACGCCGTTGTACCGCGCCAGTGGACGGCGCCGTCCGCCGGCACAAATGCTGTCCGCCTGTGACCGACGCCGGCCGACATCGTGCACCGGTAGACGGCGCCGACAGACGCCGTGACACGCCGCGCCATGCGACGGCACGGCGCCGCGCCGTGACGTTGTACGCCGGCCCTACATCAGCCCTAAATCCCAGCTATTTTCTCGCCCAAGAAACATACAAAAGATACTACATTCCGTGTAAACAAAAGAGACGCATATATTAATAGTTCATCGTCGACTGTTCACACCGCCGGCGAGTACTCGCTCGGCTAATTTGTCGCCGAGCGATGGGATGTACTCGCTCAGCGACACTCGCCCGGCGAGGAACTATTAATATTATGTCGCCGAGCGAGTATCGCTTCGTCTCTCTTGTTTACATGGAATGTACTATCTATTGTACGTTTCTTGTGTGAAAAATTAGCCCATGGTTACTCGCTTACTCGTCGGCCTATCGAGCTACAAAACTATACTCGCCACACGCTGCTCGCCCCACTCGTTTTAAGCTTAACACTGATCTGCGATCAGTTGAAACGCATGCCTCACCCCATTTTCTGCCGTCGTTACCGGAAAATGACTCAGAAAATAAGTCAGGGCATGCGTTTCAACTGATCGCAATCCCGGCTGTGTGTGGAGGGCATTAAGCCAATGATACACTAGGGGACAAATGTCCTACGACATGTATCGGCGACATGTCAAGCGAAGCCGGCCGATTTCGCCTGACATATCTGGCGACATCGCGCGACTTATGTCCGTAGCGACGTCAGGTTGCCAGACATGTCGCGCGAAGTCCGGCAACGTCGCGCTACTTCACCCGACGTCCCTGGCGACACGTGTCGCAGGACATTTGTCCCCTAGTGTATCCTTGGCTTAATACACACAGCCGCGACCTAACCGCGATCTGCGATTAGTTGAAACGCATGCCCCGCTTCATTTTCTGCTGTCGTTACCTACTGGACGTAGATCGCAGACCTCAGATCGCTATACCGGAAAATGAGTCAGAAAATGATTCAGGGCATGCGTTTCAACTGATCGCAGATCGCGGCTGTGTGTGGAGGGCATTATAGTTGATAGCTCTACTCGCTCATCGCTCATCGCTGGCGGTGGGACAACGGCCTGCCTGTTTGTTGTCATCCAAATCTATTAAACTATCTTACCATTACTTAACTTCAGCTAATAGTCTGTCTCGAGTCAAAAATAATAGGCTTTCCTATTCAACTACGCCCACGGAACTCTAATAATATCTCCCGACAGATCTATCAACTCGTGGACACATATTAATCATTTTTATTGGACACACGAATGCCTTTATTGATTGTTGTGATGATAAAACCTCCATTATCGACGCGATGTGTCGTTATAATGCGGGAGCCGATCGCCGGTTTATTTGTCTCATTTCAACTTGAATAAATCCACTATGCTGGTTGATGTTGAATAATCTCAGCGTTTTTTTTTCGATATATATATATAACATCGTTTATTCTTTCTTAAAAATGTGACGCACAAGTATACGTGATACAATAAGCAAAATGCATCTTAAATATTAACCAAACTGAAAATAAGTCACCTCCGATGTGAAAGAGATTTTTTTTATTTTTATTTATGGGTTGGCTAAGATCAGTTTGACACACAACAGTAAGAAATACGGTTGTTTTCATTCACATATTCGACTGAAATCAAATTACTTTGAAATGTTCGATTTTTTCTGCGAATCGCAATGGTAGCGATCCAATTTAAATATATTTAGGTACCTATATGTGACTGTTTTATTTAAATTGCGAAACTTTAGTTAAAGAAAACCATGGCAGTTTTTGACCAAGGAAACACAACTCAGATGCTACAAGTAGTCAATTTTTTCCATGTATCTAATGAGGTAGGTACAACTACAGTCGGTTCCTAGATCAATACGTCGCTACGCGAGTGCGGGTTCGAATCCGGTGAAAAATAAAGCTTTAAAACGGCTCATGTTTTATTAATGGCCGAAGTGGGAATGGGTTTGGTCATTGAGCTGTTTGTACTAGAGAGGACATCGTAAGTCAACTTTATGTGACACGAAAGCTGCGTCGGCAGTTTTGATATTGAATGGTTCGATATCATAATATTTGGGATCATCAGAATGTGGCTAAAATATTTTCTACATGAATCCAATAGAAAATGGCAAGAACTGTCAAAAATTACAAGTACTTACTGTCAAAACTGTCAAGAATGACAGCAACCGTCATTTTTGACAGTCTTGTCATTTATGACAGTTCTTGTAATTTTTTAAAGTTCTTGTCATTCTTTTGTCATTTTGACAGTTCTTTTCATTCTTGACAGTCCTTGTCATTTTTGACAGTTCCTGTCAAGTTTAATCAACGTCGGTTAAAAGTTATGTCGGCCATAATGTCTGTCTGGCGAAAGTTGTGTCGATCAACTGTAGTGTCGATCAAACGTAATGTCGGCCAAATGTCTTTCGGGCGAAAGTCATGTCGATCAACTCCAGTGTCGATCAAAAGTAATGTCGGTCATATGTTGTTCGGGCATCAAAAATAAAAATATATTGATGACGAAAGATTACCCTTGGTTCTCTTGAAATTGGTGGATTTTCAAGAGAACCAAGGGTAATCTTTCGTCATCAATATATTTTTGTCACTGATTCTAAAACTTTTGATCAACAATATCGTATTCATCCTAATAAACATTTTGTAAATAGTTTTTTTAATAAAATTGATTAAATTGGAAGATATTATTTTATCAATATTGGCGGCGCTAGTTGGCTCATGAAAGGGCCTTAAAATGTATTGATTAACCCGAATTACGAAAACCTGCCAAGTTAAAAATTAATATTACCTTGGCCTTTTTCAACATTCAATAGGTCATTTCTTACAATATCTCGATTATCATAGCCTGGAAATACCGAACTAATAAATACTTTTTAAGCTGATTCAATATCAAGATCTCATTAATTCCTTCCTTTATCGGCTGATAGGCTAATAAATAACCATCTTTGAGCCCTTTCATAAATCTAAGCTTGTCAAAGACTTTCCTTTTACATTTTTTTCCATACTTTAATAACTTTTCCTTAAGATAAGAAACGCTTTGAAAACTTAGTTTTATGAAGACTAGTATAAGTTCCATAGTTAATTAAGCACTTAGTTTAATAACGCATATTTCAAATGTTACTCTAATATTAATTTTTGTATTCGTTTATTTATCTGTTTGTCAAACTTACCATAGGGCATGGAAAAATGTCATCCTTTTTCCATCAACGATCATTATGATTCTTAAGTCCAGACCACGAAAATTATATCTTACCTGAAAAACAGAAAACAACTTCATTATTAATTAATTACAATGTTACTCAGAATAATCTAATTTAAACAAGCACACAACAACATAAACCTCTGGATGTTGGATTTCCCTTCAAATTACGTATTCATCGCGAGTATTACTTGTTATATTAGTCCTTTCAAGTATTTACACAAGACATGTTGTGACGTGTCTCGTGAAGACGTTAAATCCTTATCGCAGATCATAGAAACATGAAGATTAGGTAACAGAAAACTGGGGTTGCCGCTACTCACTCAATTAGGCGAGTGGCCGACGAGTAAAGTCGAAACCGCCAAAAAATTAAAAGTACTCGTATGAAAACTGCTAAAATATAGCTATTCGTTTACTTTTCGATCGCATTTTCTGTCACTTTAAAATATGCCAAATTGATGTGCGTCTCTTGAGGGCGATAGGAGAAACTAGGCTGGCCAAAGACCTTATAATTAACTTTTTCGTGATCGAGTATCGAGTGCCATTCGCTGAAATTTATACAGTCGAAACAGAGAAAAATATACCGGGGCTTCAATAAATTCAAGTTTTTCTCAAGAACCACTTTGACCAAGTGTAAAAAATATTTTACTAGACCATAATTTAGAGCAAACAGTAATTGTCAAGAATTTTCAAAAATTGGTCAATTACTTTTTGATTAAATGTGAACCTTAATACATCTTGGCTCTGCTCCTGGCCCTAGTAAATCTATTATAGGTTAATTCTGCGTGAAAATCAGCGCCGCAGTCATGTAACTCGTGGCTGTGGCATTATGCTGAGGCAGTGGACCCCTTCCGGCGCTGCACATCAATATTATATTAAGATAAGATAAATACACTTTATTGCACCATAATACAGTATTAATTACATAATTGAGAAGCATGTACAATTTTGGCGGTCTTATCGCTAAAAGCGATTTCTTCCAGACAACCAACTGCAGAGGATATTATAAAAATATATCAGAAAGAGGTAGAAGTGCATAGTATGTAAATATAATAAATAGTAATATCTACGTTAGATAGGTAACACAATTTACGATACTTAAACATGTAAATTATATCTATTATATACCAATATAATATATATATTAAGTATCTACTTAGTTTTTATTTGTATTTGTTTGTGTTTGTGCCAGAATTATTTTCTTTCTTCTTTCTTTCTATCTATCTTTCTCTGTGTTAGACCCTATTAAGCACATAATCGAATAGCACATCTTAATATTTCTATTCTCCGTTAACCCTATCCCGTATCGAGACTAATTGCTCACTCCGAGATGACACCTGCTTCTCACAGGGATTTGTGACAAGGCGTGATACGGGTTGTGTACCTACTGTGTGCCTCTGCTAAGATGGGCGGTATTCAGCGGAAAATCTTAAAGCCCGGTTTCCACCAAAGCGGAAAGGAGACGAGAGGAGATGTGCTATGAATAGCCGAAATGAATAGAATATAGAATAGAATATAAATATCTTTATTAGGCAACAGTCCGGTCTTAAGAGCCTTCCATGAGCCAACTAGCGACGCCAATCTTAAAAAAATAATATCTTCCAATATAATCAATTTTATCGTGATTCAATTTCGGTAATTTGTAGTTCGCATAATTGCGAAAAACGGCCGTTTTTGGCACATTTGTGAACTACAACTTAGCTTGTTGCAATTATGCCATAATATTGTATATTGAAAAATAGTATTCATCCTAATAAACATTTTGTAAATAGCTTTTTTAATCAAATTGATTAAATTGGAAGATATTATTTTTTCAAGATTGGCGGCGCTAGTTGGCTAATATCAGGCCCTTACAGTTTGAAAGCATTTTGAAGTTACAACTTAAGGCGACCAAGAGATGTCGCTTAATATAAATTGTTATCGCAAAACACGGTGAAACATGAACGATATTTATAATTTTAGATTAAATATGTATAAATATGGATTACACCCACGTTTTTGTTGAAGCCGAATTGACCCTTTTGTTATTGTCATATACCCACCATACTTCCCTTAGCCTAAGGCACTTCACTTGGCTATTCGTATTCGCTATTTGATGTTTGTCGTATTTGCCAAATACTTAACGCGCTAGTTGGATCTATGAAGGCCCTTAAGTAACTTCAAAATGCTTTCAAACTGTAACAACTTTAAGTAAAGATATTTACCCAATTACTAGCAGGACCTCTAAAGGTGGACAAAGGGTTAAGTAATACTTAACTAAGTAGAACACCGTGAAATTGGTTCATTGTTGAGAACAATCAGATCCTAAAAGGATCAGGATTTAGAGTCTGAAAATATCTGAAATTTTTTGGCCGAAACCGAATATTCATATTTGAATGTTTGGTCTCGGCGAACCAATTAACAAAAAAAGATAATTAAGATGAAATGAAATGAAAAATATATACAAGGTGACCTTATTTATACACTTAGAGCTAACTTAAAATACTATGCGTAATAGGACTGTGATCATCTGAAATGCTGTGCCCAGCCACTGGGGTGACTGGGCACAGCGCTGGTTTTCATCACATCCCGTACTGTGTTCGCGGTGTGGAGCGAGAGCTGGGGTAAAATAAATAATAATAATAACAAAAAGAGGAATGCGTCTGGTCTGAAATAAATCTAGACGAGGTGTTACCAAAAGGTAATTAAGTTAATTAATTAACTGAACTAATTACGTAAATTATCTAAAATGTAATTTTAGATGTACCTAGGTATTTTCAGTATGATCAAGTGAATTGATTTATGACACAAATATCTACCTTATTATTAAGCTTTTCCTTGTTTGTTTTTTTCGTTTATTAATTGTGTTACCTATCTCGTAGATATTACTATTAATTAATAATGGGTACTTTCGGTCAGGGGACACTTCGCGGAGGTCTTTTTGATACTAGTAATATTACATAAGTAGGTATATATATAATTATATAAGTTTATTATAGTTAAAATAGTAGTGCCTGTAATATTTTTATATCAATTTTGATCCTGTTCATATATTTACTTAGTTTATACAGTAAGCCTAACTTGATATATATTTTCTGTACCAAATTAAAACTTAATTAGTTACTTAAATAAATATTGGTATTCTTAAATTTATTATATTTACTTACTATGCACTTGCAGTTGGTTGTTTGGAAGAAATCGCTTTTAGCGATAAGACCGTCAAAATTATACATGCTTCTCAATAATGTAATTAATACTGTAATATGGTGCAATAAAGTGTATTTATCTTATCTTATTATTAAATTATTCTTACAATCTTCCATCCTATCAACTTCTTGAAACCAAAACCCAAGTTCTCATTCGGCTTCGAACTCTACAATAGAGTTTACTGTGAAGACAGTGCTAGGCCGCCCCAAACCAAACTTTACTTGCCAATAAATTGCAAAGAAAGAGTTACTAACTTAATCCTGTTAGAGTTTCCGCATCGTATAATAGGTAACAAAACGTGGTAACCCAAGAATAACGTGTTTAAGAGCCTTCCATGAGCCAACTAGCGCCGCCAATCTTAAAAAAATCATATGCTTATATGTAACGTGATGCAATGTAGGTAAGTTGTAGTTCACATAATTGCGAAAAACGGCCGTTTCTGGCACATTTGTGAACTACAACTTACCTACATTGAATCACGTTACAGATAAGCATTTAAAAATAATATTTATAGCAATAAACAATGTGAACGTAGCTTTTTTAATAAAATTGATTATATTGGAAGATATGATTTTTTTAAGATTGGCGGCGCTAGTTGGCTCATGTCAGCGCCTTAAGGTTTTTATACAAAATGTTCGGGGCATAGACCACCAAAAAAAATGTGGATTTAAGGTTTTAAGGCTTCGTATGCGCGTATTTTAAGTTTTTCTACGAAGGCTACGGCACTAACTACTCAAATTAAACGTTTGAAAAAAATATACAGCAATCTTGGGGTGTCTATTTAGAGACTGATGACCGATACACGATTGGACAAACTTCGTTCGATAGAAAAAAAATCAAGACGAACCAATACATCGAGCCGTCAAAACAATACATATATACATCTGAAAAATATTACCTTTCTCCTTGCAACAGTCGGTTATAATACAAACTATAGATGAATAGTTCTACCAAGAACAATATTTAATTTATTGCAAATTGTTTACGTATGTATTTTATTTCATTTATTACTACTATTACTATTTATACAATTAAATTAAATACTAAATTATTAAATTAAATACTATTACTATTTATATAAAAATTACTATTATAACAATTTTATTTATGTATGCCAAAATAATTATATAAAAAAACTTAATCGAATAAGCCCCCTCTGATCGTTCCCGATGCAAAGGTGCCCATAATACCAGCAGCGTTACCGCGCTGTATGGCTATGGACAGCCTTTGCATCAGGAACGATGCAGAGCGAGGCCCGAGACCGAAACCCGCAATCGCCGCCCAATGCCACAAACACAAATTTATTGCAATAACTACAAATTATGAGTTACATCGTTTTGCCACGTGCCGAAAGAATGTTACACGTACGTTGTACCTAGTTCCGGTTTCGTTAGGCTGTTACGTTAATTTACAGCGAAAGTTTGACGCGCGGTGTGCAGCGCTGAATTTTTAACCCCCTGTAGGTGAGATGTTTACAAGAAGCTGATATACTGCAGAACCTCCTCGCAATGGGAACCCCCATCCCCTCGCAGTGCGCGGAAAATATACTATTTAGAAGGGTTCTCTTGAAAACGACGGTTGCAAAATTATTTGATAATTTAATTTGTTATCATGTCTACAGTGGCTATTTTGTGTTTAATATCACGTTAAATTAATCAGAAAATGTTCGCGAATGACAGTATGGTAAATTTATTGGATAATTTGAGCAAGATCTGAAGTTTCAAGCTTTTGTCAAGAGTCCCGCTACAAGCTCGGGAGTGAACGTGACCGTCGAGCTGCTTCGTCCAGAGTGATGACGCTACGGCGTCTCCTCTGGATGAAGACAAGAAGCCGCGGCTATCCAGGGTGAAGACGCTACGGCGACTCGTCTGGAGGAAGATAGAAGACTATTATATATTGAATTTTCTATAACATGACATTGGCAAATGACGAACTGTCGAGTCCATTAATAAAATAAATAAATAAATAAATACTATTTAGAATCTCTTTATTTCATTGTATGCGTAAAATAAAAACAACAATAAAAGAAAATGGTCCAATATATTTTTCCTTACATTTTTATCTTAATATAGATAGATTTGCTTCATAGCTTTTTTAAATAAAATCGATTATAATTAGATGAATTTATTTTTTTATGATTGGCGGCGCTAGATGGCTCATCTCATGTCAGACCTACATAACAAAATCTGGAACTTTTAAAAATGGCGAGAAAATGACGACCATTGCAAAATTATTTCATCATTTTCATTTTATTTTAGAATTAAAACTATAGTGAGCCATTACTACAAATTATTATATATAAACGGATATCACTCACTTATATTGTTAGAGTCGGCAATTAGACCGACAGTTTCGACCGATTTCGATGGTCTTTTTCAAGGTGAGCGCGCCACGCCCGCGTCGCCGTTGACGTTTCTTCGCGCACTGCGGATGAGCAAATCGGTCGAAACTGTCGGTCTAATTGCCGACTTTAACAATATAAGTGAGTGATATCCGTTTATATATAATAATTTCATTTTATTGTCCAAAGTGGTTGTTTTGTGTTTAATATAACGATAAATTACTCAGAAACTGTATGTATTCTCGAACTAGATACTTAAGTATTTATTCAGAATCATATCTTGAAACCTCTCGAGTCACATATCTCTGGAAAAAAAGGTATTATAAACCTCTGAACTCTAAAAATACCTGATTACATCCAAAAAAAACTCATTCCTCATAAGGCGGAAAATTAACTCCCTAAAATCCGAAATGAAAGCGTGCAAAAAGAAAATGGGTAATACACTGTCACATGGCACATTTTTCTTTGGCCCTCCACGTATATTACAAGTAAAATTTACGTCAGCAAAGGAAGTAAATTGTTGGAATTATTCAAGCGAAATTGTACCTTATGTTCGTCGCGACATTCCTTACCAATGTGGAATTAGGTTGAACTGGAAATGTCAAGTGTTAAGATTAAATGGACTCTTATCTGTTTTACTAACAGCAGTTGTCCCGGCGGCCGGCGAGTAAGGGCCGGCGTAAAACGTCACGGCGCGGCGCCGTGCCGTCTCATGGCGCTGCGTGTCACGGCGTCTGCCGGACCCGTCTCCCGGTGCACGATGTCGGCCGGCGCCGGTTACGGGCGGACAACATTCGTGCCGGCGGACGGCGCCGTCCACTGGCGCTTCGTTCTGTTGTACGCTAGCCCCAAGGGCCCAGACAGACGAGCGACAGTGCGTGCTCGCGACACCTTTCGCGGAGGGATGTAAGCTGTCGCGCGAAGTCGCGACACCCCGCGACGCAACTGTTTTGTGATTGTTGCGTAGTTATTTTCACATTATTAGATCGGATTACTTTATTTTAACAATGATAAACAGGTTCGATCAATCAGTTCCTTCAGTGTTACATCACAAAAAGTAATTAGACGATCATATTTGTTTACAAAATAAGACACTTGATTTGGGCTGCGGTATAGTATTTTATTATTATTAAAGAGACAAATAATATATAATGGAGTCTACACACCAAAGCCGCCGACATTCGCCGACACAGCCTGTATCTGTTAAACACCAGTCGGCGACTGTCAGCGGATTTGGTGTATAGACTGCATAAAGTTTACTCATGCCTCTTCTAGTACTCTCTCTACATCCACCCCTGTCACGCCCCAATCCGTTTGAAGTGGGGGTTATTAAATAATTCCCCACTTGTGCAGGTGGAGTAGGTACCTACATAATATCCTTAAATCCGACATCTTGGAAACAAGATGTGACTTTGTACGGGTCTTAACTAAACTCAACGTGATATTTATACAGGGTGTAACGTAAAGGGAGCCTAAGGAAGGGTGTTCAGTATCGGTAACTGAACAAATTATGTTCTACGACTTTTCGAAAATTTAAATTAATGTCTCATACAGATCCATCATTGGTACAAAATATGTGAAATCTATTTTTATGTACATCGAGGGGGCTCGGGCCGTGATCCACCATGCGTGCTCAGTGCGGATTGGGATTACACATGCCTTGGACTTTTAGGGTTCTTGACCTCAAGTGGAAATAAGGAACCCGTATTTATAAGATCACTTCGTTTTTTTCTACGTCATGCAGGTTTCATCACTGTTTTGAGAGCATTTGGTAATAACAGACTACAACTACTAGCAAAAACTAATATAATAATAGTTTCTGTTGAATGGAACTTGACACATAGTTGACTATGTCGAGTTGCGTGACTGTCGAGATGCGTATCTGTCGAGTTGCGTGACTGTCGAGATGCGTGACTGTCGAGATGCGTATCTGTCGAATTGCGAACCTGACGAGCTGCGTTTTCTGACAAAATGCGTATTTGACAAGTTGAGTATCTGACGAATTCGTGACGTCACCTGTAGTGATGGGATATGTCCCTTAATACCAAATTAGAGGAAAAATAAAATTAGAGGAAAGAGAAAATTAGAGGAAAACCTTATGGTAACCTCATGGGATAATTAAGCGTGTTTGTTTCACAGTATTTATAGCATCAAAGTAAAGGATTTCCTTTGAAATTTGATATTATTTCATTAAACAAAGCTTTGTGGATTTTTTTAACCAAGCAATTTTAATCAGACTGTCAAAAAAATGTTAATATTACAAGGATGTTTAAAATGTTATCATTTATAATACATTATGTATAAAAGTACTGATAAGCGTGGAACTTATCAACATCATCAGCTCGTATCAGTCCACTGCTGGACGTAGGCCTCTCCCAAAGCGCGCCCTCAACTCTACTCTCGGCCCTCTGCATCCAGTCCCTGCCAGCCATTTTACGAAGGTCATCCCTCCATCTGGTCGGGGGCATCCCACACTACGTTTACCCGTTCGTGGCCTCCATTCGAGAATTTGTCTCCCATCGGTTCTACGACAGATGTGACCAGCCCACTGACTTTGTATGGTAGTATGTCAATTTAAGGTGGGACTGTCTTCGACCAAAAACTCGACTACAGAGTAGTATGCCTTCTGGACCAACTATAATTTCAACTTAGCAACAAAACCATTAGTAGTTTTGGCTTCTTTAATACTTGTTGTAGTCGCTCAGCGAGCTATGGAAAGAGCAATGCTTGGAATTTCTCTGTTAGATAGAATAAGAAACGAGTATATCCGCCAGAAGACAAAAGTGGTTGACATTGCTCATAGAATCAGTAAACTGAAGTGGCAGTCGGCTACGTTCTACGACAGATGTGACCAGCCCACTGCCACTTCAGTTTACTGATTCTATGAGCAATGTCAACCACCATTGTCTTCTTGCGGATATACTCGTTTCTTACTCTATCTAACAGAGAAATGCCAAGCATAGCTCTTTCCATAGCTCGCTAAGCGACTTTGAACTTTGTGTCAATGTAATCCTAATCCTAGTCATAGTCGGGGGGCGTCCCACACTACGTTTACCCGTTCGTGGCCTCCATTCGAGAACTCTAACTTCATTAGTCTATAATATAAGAATTCCATTAAAAATGTTCTGATAATTTCTTCGCATATGCAAAACAAAAATCTATAAATGATAAATGGAGAAACAAAAAGACATTGCCACATTTCAATGGAGCTTTGCCCCACCTACAAAATTACGTGACCATTTAAGCTGTACCTATCATTTTGTTGGGGACTTATTACATGTTTCATATTGCATAATCATAATCAGTATCATTTTCTACTACTGTCGCAACTCCTATAGAGGAATAACAAAATCAATGAATAAATCGCTTCGATTTCTTACTATTTTCTGAATTCTTAATTAAGCTGTTTTTTTCGAATCGCAACTTGTACAAAACTTTATTATTAACCAATAATTTTAATAAAAAAACGGAGATATTTTTACATTTATTCGTTATCTTGTACAACTTGCTGTTGATGGTGGGGCAGAATCTGGCATTGTCATTTTCATCATCCCGGTCGTTATGAAATTTTTTCTCCATTTTTCATTTAGATTTCATAAAATATTTCTAACACTCTGTATAGCCGTTGTTGCTTCTCCACAATTGAGCCTCGGTATAATTAGACTACGTACATACTGTACCTATATCCTAAGTTCTGTTGCTAAACTATTAATTAGCAATCCACTCATGCATAGCACGGTATAATCTGAATCAATCTAAAGCTAGTCTAGATATACAGGGTGGTCCTTAAATGAAGGATGAACCTACAACTATGATATCATCGTATCATCAACATGCTAACAAAATACTTAGTAAAAGTTCATCAACATCAGTTCGTATCAGTCCACTGCTGGACGTAGGCTTCTCCCTCAATTCTCGGCCTTTTGCAAGCAGTCTCTGCCAGCCACCTTGCTCAAGTCATCCCTCCCAGATGGGGGTCGGGAGCCCACACTTAAAGTTCTTAGTAGAAATTAGTAAAACGGTAAACGAAAACATCGTGAGGAAACCTGCATGTAAAAGATAAGAAAATCTGGTAAGAAGTGAACATTTGGTAATTACTGCCCAGGATTTGAGGACTCTGAACTGAATTACTTTTTGTGTAAGCTGCAATTTTCTATATCAAACCTAGTGTGACGTCACGAATCTCGTGACCATGGCCGATTAGCGTTTTTGACGTGTGGGAAAAACGGGAAATATTTTATTTTATTTCATTTTTTACTTTTATGTAATAAAAGTGATATATTTGGGATCCTAATGTGAAATACTATATGAAATAAATATTGTTTTATTGAATGTCGATATGAGTCAAATAGCCTATTGCGTTATTATAATTGTTTACATACTTAGTGACATAGATACTACTATTTAATACAAATAAAAGCGTGTAAAATAGACTGAATTTGATGATAGATAAATATACCGGTAGACTATGAAGATTATTCGACTGACTCTACTTCATTGGCATACGAGATTGCTAATTAATCGTCCAGTTTAAGCTCAGATGCACACATATGTACATAGGCAGTAGATAGCTTTATATACTCCCTAAATGGTACTCTAATTATGTCTAAGCTCAATTACCGGGGGATACTAGTACGAATTGGATTGTGGTATGCCACTCCAAAACATACCATAATCTTCTGGGGCTATTACGGGTCTCTAAACGATCAATTGATATTCATCATCATCATCATCAGTCTATTTATATTGCCCCACTGCTCGGGCACAGACCTTCCCTTACATCGAGGGAGCTGGGGCCATGATCCACCACGCCGGCCCAGTGCGGGTTGGCGGATTTCACATGCCTTAGATTTTTTTCTTCTACGGCATGCAGGTTTCATCACGATGTTTTTCCTTCACCGTTTTGAGAGCACTCGGTAAATGTACGTAAGTTTTTCCGTCGAAAAAACTGACGATAACTCATTGGTACATGGCTGCCCCGGCTGGGAATCGAACCTGGGATCTCCGTATTGCAAGTCAATTGACCCAACCACTGAGCCACCGAGCTCACTCAATTGATATTATGGGCGATTTATCCCTTTGTTGTGCGTGACAAGGACAGCGCATTGGTATAGCGGCGTCTCTCTTCAGCACGCAATTTTGTGATGTCATTTCATCGTTTTTGGTATCTTTTAAGGACACAGCCAAACTTCGGCGTCGTCCACCGGCACGATGTCGTCCGCCTTTGACCGGCGCCGTCCGACATCGTGCATAGGCGGACAGCGTCGTACCGACGGCGGGCGGCGCCGTCCACAGGCGTGGTACACGGCGCTGCCGTGCGCCGGGCCGCGGCGTTGTGCATCGGCCCTAACCGACCGTAATCAATCAATCAGCCGTAGTCCTAGGTTTCCTTTTTTCGCTATTGAAAATATTTCGATTAGTGTCGATCAACTGTAGTAACGGTCAAAAGTTATGTCGGCCATTATGTCTGTCGGGCACCGATTTGTCGAACAAAGGTTCTATAAATAATTTTATTTAGGTTTTTACATTAGGTCATTGATCTCCTATAAACAACTAGATACACAAAGGTCTTACTAAAACAATTAAAAATAATGTCCAAATAAGGGTCCACTGTTAACGTCCAAATAATGTCCAAGCAGACTGTGTATCTAGTTGTTTATAGGAGATCAATGCATTAGGTACAAAATGTTTATTTTTAACCGACTTCCAAAAAAAGGAGGAGGTTATTTAAATTATATATTGTACCATTTGCAAATAAATATCATATTTCGTGTATGTTATTGTTTTACGAATAGGTAAAAATGCAATCTAAACTATAAATTGTTGGAAAGGACAACCCAAGCCTTCGGTTGACAGCGATATATACAATACTATATACAGGATGATACAAAATCCGAATATCGCGCTATCAGAAAACCGAGCGCTATCAGAAAACCGAGCACACATTTCCATATACAGGATGGGTAAATTTACAGCCCGAACATTAATATTTCCGCTCCAACGAATCGGCCTCCGGGCTGATTTTTCCCTCCCCGTATTTGTAAAATGTAAAAACGATACGCGAGAGGACTTTTTATATGTCCTTTTGGGAAATGTTCGTTTTTTAATGTCAGAGTTTCTACACGTATAGACAGGGACAGTATTGACTATGACATACTGTTATTTTATTAAGCTGTTACGCATAAACCCTTGACCTCACTTCCTCACCTTACTTCCTTTTTTTTAGGGATTTTTGATAGCAACTTATAGTTATTATTAAGCATTATTCAATACTATCTAGGGACATATAAATGAAATACTATATCTCCATCACCCGAAGGTTGCCTGGAAGAAATCGCTTAAAGCGATAAGGCCGTCTGTCTGTACACTAGCTAACTTTGGTTTTATATGTAACTGATGTATTTTCATTTGTGTGCAAATAAAGTATATTTGAATTTGAATACTTTCTCCACCCACCTTCCTTCTTGATAAAATAGCGTACATATAAATTCTGTAGTGACACAAATAAATATAAAATATTGCTTTATGGACTTAAAATGTATCCTATGTCAAGCCGTTTAGGCTACAGGAAGCTACAAATGAACCGACAATACACATGTCGCAGTCAACTGGTTAAAAATAGAAGTTTGATTGAATAGCTAGATGTTTAATTGAACGACGCCGTTCAACCGAACATTTTTTCACGACATAACAACTCGCAACGATCTAAAATGCCAGCTGTTGACGCCATCTTGTAAACAAAACGACACTAGCCGCCGTGGCGGAGAAATATACTAATTCCATGTTGCTGCGGCTCACGGCCGGCGTGGACTTTTCAGTTAGCCCAGGTGTTGAAAGTTTTAAACTTCATTATGGTTCAACTACAAAACTAGGTGTGTGATGGAATGGCGTTGTTCAACTAAACAGCTAGCTGTTCAATCACAGTTGACTGCGACATATATACTCGATAAATATAACCCACAGCTTTTGTTACTCTATGCCTATACTGTGTAAGTTTGTCTACTGTGTTTGAATAACTCTGAAGACTTGTTTGTTTAGCTATATCTATACTTTCTGTGTACCTTTGGAAATTAAAGCCTTTGATTTATTTCGGTGAAGGCTTTTTAGATGCTGAACAAAAAAGGGGAAATTAGATACGCCGAGGTCATTGACCTTGGATAAGAGTAACAATATACAGGGCGATTTTTTTCAAATATTAGTTAGAAGTTATAGGTATTGGAAATTAATGAAAATATCGAAAGGTAAATTTTCAACATTGAAATTTCTATGTTTAGTATTTTTACTTCTCAATAACAACTTAAGAATAGTATAACTAAAACCTACGAAATATATTAAAAATTAACTTAACCATATTTAAAACTACCTAAAAATAATAATAACATATTAAAATGGATTGTTTTCTTTAATTTAACTTTCTATTGACTGCGCGATTACTTATGTGTACGAGTATTCAAACATTTTTCAATGATACATATACTATTTACAGAAAATTGCATTTTAAATGATGAAACAAATAGAGCAGAATTTTTTTTACGAGGTTTTTAAAATTACCTCTCCAAAAGTTTTTGGGATTCAGAAATTGTTTAAAAAATGGTTTCAAGGAATACAATTTTACTATAAATTAAAAATATATGTGGCGTCGGAGTCTATGACATCAGAGCTTAGAAAAACCCCTTTCAACTTTTTATTTTTCAGCTTCCTGCACCCGATTCCATTACATATTTATTTAGCTAAGAGTAAAATCAATAGCGATCATCCCTCAACCCCTGGGTCGGTATTAATCTTCGTGGATTTCATTACCGGCTGAGGGTAAGGGTTGTGATATTTTTTTTAAATGTTTTTTTTCCTGGGACACGATATTTTACCGGAGATTATAATTTTGGAGGCTCCCAATTTTTAATAGGATTATTTTTAATGTTTTTTTTCGAAGCCGGATCGTATATTAGAATTGAAATTATGGATTATAGACTTTGTATTTTTTTCGGCATAGTTTTAGGTTAGGCTAGTAAAGTAAACGAATAATAATAAGTAAGTAATTATTCACCTATTTCCGTTTCTTATTTTATGAAGACAATAATTCAGTAGGTAGTTTTTATTTATGAAATCAGATGTGACATTAGTTTTTGGATATTTTAAGTCGTGCTTCGTCTGTCTCTAGTAAAACGAACTTAGTATGGAGTTGCATGGAATTAGTAAGATCAGATTTCCGATTCTAAAATGCCTGTAATTATTTTATTTATCAACTGACTTCAATTCTGTTTCAATTTGTAAAATTATCGAAAATATGTTGATATTTTCTTGCATATAAAGACATTGTCACATTTCAATGGAGCTTTGCCACACCTACAAAACTACGTGACCATTTAATCTGTACCTATCATTTTGTTGGGGACTTATTACAGGTTTCATATTGCATAAACATAATCAGTATCATTTTCTACTACTCTCGCAACTCCTATAGAAGAATAACAAAAACAATGAATAAATCGCTTCGATTTCTCACTATTTTCTAATCGCAACTTGTACAAAACTTTATTTTAAACCAATAATTTTAATAAAAAACGGAGATATTTTTACATTTATTCGTTATCTTGTACATCTAGCGGTTGATGGTGGGGCAGAATCTGGCATTGTCATTTTCATCGCGACCGGGCCCTCGCCGTAATTGCACAATTACTGGATAGATGTCGCTACCGTACCAAAGACGAATATGGAGACAGAATTGACGACCGGGTACGATATCACTGTCTGTGGTTCTATTCCTATATCACCTATTGTGAACCTAGTTAATATACAAAAATAAATGACAACCGAATATTATTGTCGAATGGTTGTCGGAATAATACTACTATTGTCCGATAGATGGAATTGCGTAACATAACCTTTAAGTATGTATAAAGCGATGAAGATTTTCGGTGGGCGTGGCCTGTGGTGGCTCAGTTGGTAAGAGCGTGTCACGGAATGACAAGGTCGCAGGTTCAAGTCTTGCCCACGGCAAGAATTTTTTCATCATGTTCTAATTTATTCACCGAGCATGGATAATGCGTAATTCAAATTCTGATTACCTACATTGTTATGTAACCCGTTGTGACTTGGGACCCCTGTTTGATATCACCTCACCGGTACCACGCATGGCCGAAACTAAATTAAATTTCAACAAGGGATGTTCGGTGCCCCGCTGCCCCTACCCTGACGTGTACGGAAATGACACGATTTATTTTGTAAGGGTCCACCGTTTCAGAGGTTATTAAATTATATTTCTGAATTAGGAACGAGGGGCTCGTACAGTTGCAAGTACACGTTGAAAATGATCGTACAAGTTAGGCAACGCTGGACGAGGTCAGTACGTGGATGGGTGACCGCTAGTGACACTTTCGTCGTGCCTCGGAAAGTACGTTAAGCAGTTGGTTCCGGTTGCTGTCGCTCGGCAGCAGTCGTTAGGCCACGTCAGAGGCCTACGGGCAGCCTGGTTGATGATGGACAGGTTCTTTCAACCATTTCAGTATTACACCACAACAAGTATAAAGACGTAATTCAAAGAGGTTCAAGTCCTGCCCACGGCAAGAATTTTTTCATCATGTTCTAATTTATTCACAGAGCATGGATAATGCGTAATTCAAATTCTAAGTATAAAGACGATCTTATTTGTTTACAAATTAAGACACTTGCTGTGGGCTTAGGTATAGACTCCAAGACTCTGACTACCTTACATAGCCATAGACTGCAGAGCTCCTAGTGCAATATACACAGACAAAAAATTCCAATAAATTACAAAAAATATAAAGCTTTTTGTTTAACGAATAGCTGTGAAAATCCATTTTCATCCCATCGGGGGATTGAATTTAATTCCCTTCTGCACTGGGCGCGGGTTTCCACTGACTGAGTGACACGAATCTATTCAACGTTAAGCCTTTGTGTGCATACATTTTTATAATGAATGTCCCGAATAATCTATATGACGTATTTACGTTAAAAACGGCCACTGAATAATTATAATTTTTGACGCCTAAAATTAACAAGATAAAAGGATTGCTATGGTTAACATTGTGGTCTCGATATTTTGATGAGAAAATGTTGGAGTAGGTTTTTATTCATAAACTAGCTGTACCCTGCTAAACTAGCTGTAACTTCGTTTGCGTAGAGGATGGAGGAGATCAGGAGGCAGATCTTCCTCTCTGGTTCCTTGTTTCCACATCACATGCCGCCATGGCTTATAGCCTATGAGCTGTCCGGATATTTTAGCTATCTCCTAGTGAAACTCCCAACAAAATCCCTTCAGTAGTTATGGCGTGATACTTGCACAAAGTCACAGACAAACAGACAAAACATCTAAAAATTAGTGTTTTGGCATCAGTATCGATCCTAGAACACATTACAATTATTATTTTCAAAAAATATCCAATGTACAGACACAACTTTTTTACAGTCTTTATTATATGTAGGTATAGAACGAAAAGTAAAAAAAAAATTACAACTACCTCCAATACTAAAAACTACTTAAAAATACATTAAAACTACCTAAAAATCTAATCTAGTTGGTAAGAGCGTGTCACGGAATGACAAGGTCGCAGGTTCAAGTCCTGCCTACGGTAAGAAATTTTTCATCATGTTCTAATCAGTACGGTGGAACGCAGAGAAAGGTGTACCATGGGAGTTTTTAAGGTTGAGATTTTCTCAAAAACTACTTGACCTATTGCAAAAATACTTTCACTGTTTGATAGATAAAATAGAAAACTATGTAACTGTATAAGAATTATTAAATTTGGTCTAGTAGTTTTTGAGAAAATCTCAACCTTATTGAAGCCCCTTGTATACTTATCTCTGTCTTCGACTGTACCTACATAATATACGCATTTTTCCTGAAATAAAAATGTCTTATTATGTATCTAAGACCGTCTGAAACCTAGTTAGGTATTGTGAGATTAGCGTTGCGATCTTCGGGCGAGTTCATTGACCTTTGGCCACATCGGACCTCTCACTTTTTAGTATAGCTGTCTCAGTCACACCACTGCGAGGCAATAGTATAAATACGGGGCCGAAACAGTGATTCGTCCTATTTGTGTTAAATTACCATGCAGAAGCGAAAATCCTAGGTTTCAGACGGTCTTAGATACATAATAAGACATTTTTATTTCAGGAAAAATGCGTATATTATGTAGTCTGTAGACCGTCTGAAACCTAGTTAGGTATTGTGAGATGTGTTTATTATCGCATGGTGATGTGACTGAGGCTAGTGAGAGTGAGTGACCAGTCTAAGTACTTAGAGTAGTGTACCTAGTACAACAAAATGAAATGCAAACCAGTAACATGTCTTTAATCATTCTGTAAGCGAAAATGTTTATTAGAAACATAAGCATTAATTACATAGCACTTAAATATCATAGCAATTACAAAGTACAAGCTAATAGCTAACAAGCATAACTCTTATCAGTTATAGGTGTAAACATAGGCAGTTATATAAGCTTATTACACAAAAAATAATCATCTTAGCTAGCAAGGCTGAAAGCTTGAGCTTACGTTCGGAGCCCTGAAGAGGGGCTGCGTTACTGGCTTCGTGTAATACCTTGCCAAGGTATTACACGAAAGCCAGTTTCCTTGCGCGAGGATCTCCTCTACTGGGTGGTTTTCCAACCAGTTGAGAGAGGCTACGGCGGAGCGAATGGAGCCAGGCGCGTCCTCCACGCCTGCTTCCCTCAGCAGGGTTCTGATCCACCCAGCTATGACAGACCGGCTCGCCGGCCTATGCTCCCCGCGGGTAGCTATAAATAGATTGGTGATGCCATCTCTCGCTCCCTCGGAGAGCCGCAGCAACCTCTTCACGGCCTCGACCGCGTCGATGCTTGGGTGCTGCCCTCTGGAGAGCCGCCAGCCAGACTGCCTGTGCTGCATCGAGTCCGTCTTCGACCCGAACATTGGCAGGAAGGTGACGACGTCCGCCTCGACTGCCATGTAACCCGGCGCCGTGCTGAGCAGCGTGAGGTCGTGCACCCTTCTGCCTGATGCCAGCAGCAGCAGCGTGGCGCACCGCCTGGAAGCGTCAAAAAGAGTTTCTTTCATGGGGTTGTTCAAAAGCCAGTTCACCACCGTCTGCGGGTTCCATATCGGAGCCTTGGGGGCCTTTGAGCCCGCACAGGACTCGTTCGCTATACCCCTCAGTACTCTGCGTACTAGCGGGTGGGAGGCGAGCGTTTCCGCCTCGCGGGGGCGACAAAAATTCGTTACTACCGATTTTTGTACCAAGATTGTTTTGTACGCTAGTCCCACCGTCTTGTAAAGGTAAGCTAAGTACCTGGCTATGTCGCTAGGGCCGGCGTCCCTCGGCCTTACTTCGTTCTTGCCGCACCAGTCCGTCCACTTCTCCCACGCGTGCTTGTACGACTTGAGTGTGGAATTCCTCCATCCCGCGAGGATCAGGGCCCTGTGTGCGGGTGACCAGCCGCGAAGGAGGTCGTCCCACCCCGTACCAACCAGGCCTCCAAGGCCAAGGTGCTCACCTGCGGGGGTGGTAGACTCGTGTTCGTGTCTATCAGGCTCGTCTGCAGTCGCCTGATTGTAAAGGGGGGGCTCAGCGCCCTCGCCTTGAGGTCTGCTCTCCAGAATACGTTCTTCCATCTCGGACAGACCACTATGAACTTGCCCTTGGCCTGGTTGAGGGCCGACAGGACCTGATGCATGAGGCACGGGGGCGGGAAGGTCCATGCTAACCTGTACACCCACCTCCGGCTGAAAGCGTCGCAGTATACTGCTGCCGCATCTCGCACGTCCCTGCTCACATAGCGGGGGACTACGTGGGCACTTTGTGAACCGAAGAGGTCCACCTCTGGGGTGCCCCACTTGCGGAAGACCGTTGCGCATGCGCCGGGCAGTAAGTGCCACTCTGGTGGGCGCTTGAACCTGGACAGACTGTCTGCGATCGTGTTCAGAGGCCCCGGGATGTAGCTCACCTGCAGCGTAATGTTGTGGGCTGCCAGATACTCGTAAATCTCCTTCGTCAGGTTTAAGAGGAAGCGAGACCTTGTACCTCCTTGGTTGCGCAGGTAGGCTAGGGCCGTCTTGTTGTCGCTCTGCACCAGTAGGGTGCTCCGGGCGATCTCGTGTGCCTTTCGCGCCACCGCGAAGTATATGGCTAGCAGCTCCTTCTCGTTTGCCCGCAGCCCCTCGTGCTCCTCCGACCACTGGCCTTGCAGAAGGCTCCCGTCCAGGTGGGCTCCCCAGCCACGCCCTGATGCGTCGGTAACGAGGAAGTGAGAGGGCGGGGCTGACCAGATCTTGCTCACCGCATAGTAACGCTGGCTCCACCAGATCAGGTCCGCTCGTGCCTGCTGTGTCGGTCTCACTGCTGTCTCCCTTTGGACCGCCACCTGCATCAGCTCGCGTATCTCTCGATGGTTCAGTCTGCCTAGATCGACCACAAAGCTGGCGAAGTTTAGCCAACCTACCGTCCTCTGGAGGGACAGAATTGACCAGCTGGAGGCCCTCAGCATTTTGTCTATGCGGTGGCGCAGAGACTGGATCTTCTTGTCTGGCAGGGCCTTCTCGTTCGCCACGGTGTCCCACTTTATACCCAGAAACTCGATCACCTGAGTCGGGTGCGGCGACGACTTTCCCTCGTTTATTAACCAGCCCAGGGCACGTAGCAGGTCTCGGGCCCGGCGCATGTGCTCGCGCAGGGTGCGGCGGCACTGATTCACCAGGAGGAAGTCGTCCAAGTACACGAGTACCCTCATGCCGTCGTCTCTCAGCTGCTGTGCGACCCAGTTGGTGAGGGTGGAAAAGGCCCTTGGCGCGCTGGCTAGGCCGAACGGCAGGCAGGTCATCTGCCACACTAGCGACTGCCCTTGCGGAGACAGAGTCGCGAACCTGAGGAACCGTCTGTGCGAGAGCGCGACAGGCACGTGGAAGTAGGCCTGACTCAGGTCGATCTTGGCCATCCAGTCCCCCGGCTGGAGGAAGTCTGGAGTTCGGAACATATTTACCAACCTGAACTTTGCCTGAGCCACGTAGCGGTTGAGCGCTTTCAGATTGAGGACCGGTCGGAACGAGCCGTCCTGTTTCTCCACCAGGAAAAGGTGGGACACGAAGCCGGGGTCGTTCGGAGCCCGCTCTATGGCCCCCTGGACCTCCATCCTGTGGACCTCGCGAAGCATGGTCGCGGTACAGTCCACTCGTGACGGGTCCAGAGCACTTTGCCTGAGCGGCGGCCTCAAGAAAAAAGGAATACGGTACCCCGATATGGACTCCATGATGTGTGTCGGGGCGCTCCTGCTCTGCCACGCCGCTGCATGGAGGCGGAGCTGCCCCGCTCTGAAGTCATCGGCGGCGGCCGTCGTCACGCTGCCGCTGGGGGCGTCCGCGTGGTCCCTGGCCTCGGCGAGCAGCCGGGGCTCTGCCTCTGGCCGGCAGCTGCGCGGCGGGGCGGCGAGGCGGGACGGGCACTGCGACGCTTGCCAGTCTGAAAGCGGGCTCCGTGCCGTGGGCGGGGGAGTTCGCCCTGGCCTCAGCGGCCTGAAAGGGCCTGCGAAAGACCCTCGCTCCTCCCCCCAGCCTGGCGATCGCCTCGCTGAACGTCTGCCTGCCAAACAGGTGCGAGCGGCTTGGCGGGATCCGTCTCAGCGAGGCCCGGTGGTAGCGATCCCGCACGCCACCGAGCACGCGGTCCCGCCTCTGCTCGAGCACGCTGGCGCGTCTTCCGCATGTGACCTGCAACAAATCTTTGGAAACCTCCGCAAAGAGGCTTCCCGAGGAGAAATGGGCGGACACCACCCCATGGAGAGCGGGCGGCGCCTCCTTCACCGCGAGGATCTCCGTGAGGGCCGCTTGCACAGCCTCTCTCTGAGCGAGGAGCATGTTCGTGAGGGCCCCGAACGTCTGGTCCAGGGCCCGCAGCTCCCATGGCTTCCGCTCGTACGGCAGCAGCTCCTCGTTGAGATCCAGGCAGGTGAACGAAGGCGGCGCTAGGTACTTCTTCTGTGTCTCCACGTATCTAACGCCCGCCCAATCCTCCTCCTCCAGGTGTTGCAGCTTGACGGCCGCCTCCACCCTAGCCGGGTCCGCCCTCTTAAGGGTTTCCGCGACTGTGGTGGAGGGGGCCTCCAAACCTAGGGCCTGCTGCGGCGCGGGCGGCACTAAATCCGCTAGCGGGTCCAGTGCCGCCGGCGCCGCCGTGGACGAAAGCCCAAAGCCCTGTCCCTGGGGGGCTGCCAACTGCGCCATGAGCTTCAGCAGCTCCTTGGCGAAGCCCTCGACGGATGGGTGTCCGGATGCGCCGCTTATTCCTTGTCGCGGTGTCGTCGCGTAGCTCCCGTCTTCATAATCCGCCACGCGGTCCGCCACGCGGTCCGCCACGTGGTCCCCCACGTGGTCTGCCATGCGGTCGGTCACGTGGCTGGCCACGTGGTCCGGCTCACGGCTCGGACCTGGTTGCGACGGCGGCAGCGGCGGCGGAGACGGAGAGCGACGAGCCCGCTTCGGACGCGGCGAATCCTGTTCCCCCGACGTGTCTGACGGAAATCTTCTTCTCATTGTTGACTCGCCGAAGTCGAAACTCCAAATAGGACGAATCGCATCGTGAATTTCGTCTCGCCCCCTTTCCGGGGCGGGGATACTGCTCGGGGCGAAGCCCCCTTTCAGTGGTTTCTTGCGCTGCCCGCTACTACGGGCAGGTCACTGATGTCGGGTTTACCGGTGGTATTCCGGTTTCTTCTTTTTGCCGGCCGCGAGCGTCAAGCCCGCCGGGTGGGACCCTGTTCAGGGAGGCCCAGCGAGCGATCTCCAGCAGCCGACGATGTGTTGTCCACAGTGCTGCGGATTTCCGTCTCCTCGTCCTGAGAGGTATACTACCCATTAGTGGACAGTAACGAGGCGATACCTCTCAGGATGATCTGCATTGGGTCCTGGTCCTTCTGCAGGGCTTCGAGCACCTCGCTCAGGATCTGGATGGCTGCCGTGACTACTGCCTTCCTTTCGCTGGTGTTTCCCTGTTGCTTCGCCATCATCCCCTGTGAAGGGGCGGCGATCGCTGGCAGGGAAAGCGGCTGCGTGTGTACTGGTGGTTGCGAAGGCTGGTATGGCGCTTCGAGCCACTCAGGGTTCTCCGGGGTTGGAGCGTAGCTAAGGGGGGGGTTTATTCCCCGCCTTCTCTTCCGCTTCCTTGGCCTCTTGTTCCTGGCCTGTTGTGGGCCGTTTGCAGCAGCCATGAGCGTCGTGGCGGCGTTTGTCTCTCCTCGAGGCATCGGGGTGACCTCCGGGACCAAGGAGACTGGGCGCTGGGCATCTTCTTTGTGGCGGTACGGGGGTGCGGTGATGGCCACCGTGCCGGCCTTCTTGTTGCGCAGCTCCTGTTTGAAAACAGGGCACGCAACATGGTTGGCCGGGTGTGCTCCTCCGCAGTTGGCGCAGGTGGGCGGCTCCTCTAGCGGGCGCGGGCATTCGTGGGCGGCATGTTCCTCTCCACACCGCACGCAGGCTTGTTTCCTGTGGCAGTGGTGGGAGGAGTGCCGGAATTGTTGGCAGCGGTGGCACTGCGCTGGGCCTCTCTTGCCGCGCCAAGCCTCGATCCGTATGCCCGGCATGCAGAGAAGCTCGGTGATGTCCTGAAGGCTGGCCATCGTCGCGTTTTCCGTGCGCCTTAGTTGCGCAAAGAAGATGCATCCAGGTCTGCCTTGTCGTGCTCGGATGTGACGCACATACTCCGGCTCGTACCCCAGCGAGGTGAGCTCTTCGGCGATGTCTTCTGGGTTGGTGTCTGGCGGTAGTCCTCTGAGGGATGGGTGTCCGGATGCGCCGCTTATTCCTTGTCGCGGTGTCGTCGCGTAGCTCCCGTCTTCATAATCCGCCACGCGGTCCGCCACGCGGTCCGCCACGTGGTCCCCCACGTGGTCTGCCATGCGGTCGGTCACGTGGCTGGCCACGTGGTCCGGCTCACGGCTCGGACCTGGTTGCGACGGCGGCAGCGGCGGCGGAGACGGAGAGCGACGAGCCCGCTTCGGACGCGGCGAATCCTGTTCCCCCGACGTGTCTGACGGAAATCTTCTTCTCATTGTTGACTCGCCGAAGTCGAAACTCCAAATAGGACGAATCACTGTTTCGGCCCCGTATTTATACTATTGCCTCGCAGTGGTGTGACTGAGACAGCTATACTAAAAAGTGAGAGGTCCGATGTGGCCAAAGGTCAATGAACTCGCCCGAAGATCGCAACGCTAATCTCACAATACCTAACTAGGTTTCAGACGGTCTACAGACTACATAATACCTTTATGTGGGGTACATACTATCTAAAAGTAGGTTCAGAACTGAGACAAAGCAATTAAGAACTTAAAAGTTATAATACAACAATATAAAAAAAATAGATCAAATATAAGTTTAAACCATCGCATAATTTATTTAAATTAAGTTTGATACCCAACAGTGATAGACATTAAACCCGATTTTGCAGACCTAGGTGATCTAATTGGTGCTCTAATGAACGCTGGGGCTGACTAGACACGGAAATTATTGTTAATGGATTTCGACCCTCGTTTAATATTGGTGCATAATTGCATCAGCGCTAGTGGCCAGGGAAGGGATGCATGCATCAATTTTAATGTGATTTCCGTGGTACGGTGCATATCGATTGGCGTAGTATCAAAGAGATGCTTCTTTTATCTCTTTTACCTACCATTCGACAATTTGAAACCGCGGGTTGTACTCATATTAAATATTAAATTGATAAGGTTTTTAACTAATTACGTCACAAGTCACACAATGACCGTGGAAATGACCATTAGGTCGAATTCCAGTGAATGAAATCGTTGCAAAAAAAATACTTACCTACCTTTAAATAATTATAAAGAAAACTCCAAAGCACAGTAACGATGCAGATCAAATTAATATTGTTTTTTGATAGTTGAATTTAATGTAAATATTTTTTTTTACTTTTCCCCAAATTGTTAACTTTACTTAAACGCTGTGCAGAATTAATGTATGTCACAAGCTTAACCATCCACTTAATTTTGTCGAATGAATTCAAGGCCACCCTGCATAGAGACAGACATAGATTTTTTATGTCTGAATATCTGGAATTAAAAACCAAAATAGGTAGCTTTTTTTAAATAAAATTGATTATATGGATAAGATTGGCGGCGCTAGTTGGCTCATGGAAGGCCCTTAACGACAGTTATGATTAAAGTATTTCATTAGATTTATATATAAAGATTAACATAAGTACCTATTTAAGTCATTTTTTTTTCATTCTTAGACACATCTTGCTATCTATAGGTGAAGATTTGTAATTAACTTCTAGAGTAGCGAATTGGCGTCCATTTTTTATTTATAAGTATTTTTTTATTAAATCCTGTACCGTAATTCGAAGCCATTGAAAATTTTGTATTTCGAATGGTGTATTTTCAATTCTACTTCTAGATATTATTAAGTAACCTGAAATTATTGTAGCTGTAAATCTTCCTTAAAAAAAATAAGACAGTGTAATCCCTTAAGCTGCAAACAAAAGTTGAGCTACAATCATAACATAGAGAAGACAAACAGTCGACCATCTGCAGACGGAACATAACGAAATAAACGTATTAAAACTTTGCGCAGGCCTTAAAAGTAATTGCGGCCTTGTTCCTCTGAACAACGCCGGTTTAATTAAGCATCTCCTTTGCACGCGGCCTACTCACTAGATTAGTATGCGACAAAAAAATCGCAAAACTTTTACGATTTTGGGGAAGTGGCATCTGCCGAAAATATTATCGAAAGATTTTTTTTAATTCAAATTTCATACATATATATATATAGTCTAAGTTTAACACCATTTGTATATCATGAGCCAGGCAAGCGTTTCATAGAGCTATAACAGGGCGTTCAGTTCAGTTCTGGTTCTATTTCGTTCGAACCTTCGTTGGCGTATTTGTATGAAAATAACGCAAAAAAACCTCAAAACCTTTAGGATACTTCCCGTTGACCTAGTATCATGAAATTTGGTAAGAAGCTAGGTCTTATAGCACAAGTAAAGGAAAAAATCCGAAAACTGTAAAAGACATTTCAATCGAGCTTTGCTCCACCTACAAAACTAAGTGACCATTTAAGCTGTACCTATCATTTTGTTGGGGACTTATTACAGGTTTCATATTGCATAATCATAATCAGTATCATTTTCTATTACTCTCGCAACTCCTATAGAAGAATAACAAAAAACAATGAATAAATCGCTTAGATTTCTTACTATTTTCTGAATTCTTAATTAAGCTGTTTTTTTCGAATCGCAACTTGTACAAAACTTTATTTTAAACCAATAATTTTAATAAAAAAAGGAGATATTTTTACATTTATTCGTTATCTTGTACAACTTGCGGTTGATGGTGGGGCAGAATCTGGCATTGTCATTTGAAATTACATCTCCCAAATATTTTTTTTTCTTTTTACAAACTTAAATTAAATTAAGGGGTTAAGTTTCGTTGCACTGAAGCCTCGGTGCACGAGTCCGAGTCGCACTTGGCCGGTTTTTTCCTTCTGCTTTAATTTCTTCGATGATTCGGAATCTTTCAGCTCTTCGATATAGGCTCTCAGTCCCGCGAATAAAGTCGCTAATCGAGTTACGTCACATCTCTTGCACCATTCATCATCCCGTCGATCTCAATTTCAGCTTAAGCCGTTAAGTCGTTGTTTGTCTTCGTAAAGTCGTATCATGAACAGCCCTGATCCTTATAAAGCCACGGAAAGTTCAGAACCTTCACACGAAAGTCCATTGTGCATAAAAACAACTTTGGAAACTTAAAATTGTAACGAAAATTAATTAATTTAAATAAACAATTAAGTAGATATACTATAATCGACAGCATATCAGGTATACCTTGATTATGATACTGTAAAGGTAGGTATTTATAATTATTTAATTGTTTGAAAATTAGGAATACTATAGCTCAGACTATAGTAAGAACTGACGTCAACCTTAACCCATTAGCTGTCGCTGTACTCAAATGAGTACAGTTATATTTTTTAATATATATCCGAATTTAATAGATTTTTCTGATTTGTTTTTATGAATTCTAATAAAGGGTAATATTGCTTCCTATATTATAGTAACAAAATGCGGATATAATTAAGTTTAGTGTGATTTGGATTTACTAACATTCGCAGTTCTACGGATGACGGAGTTAGGTGTTTTGTATAATCATTCATATTTTTGTTCAGTAACCTAATATCATAATTAGTGCTAAATATAGTCGGAAACATTGTTATCTGTAATGTAAAAAATCATCTGCTGACGAATTGTTTATATTGGGTGACTTTTGTGAAGATTTATACAACTCGATGGGTGCCTGGAACAAAGCCGCAATAGACAAAACATAATTTTTCAGGAAAAAAGATTTAGTGAAAATCTTGAATAAGTACTAAACTACGAGGCATATCAAAACGGTTTGAATATTAATTGATGTATTATTTTTTCTGGAGTAATTTATCAAGTAAAGAAACATCTAGTGCTTACGTAATTATTAATAAAACTAAAAAAAAGATAATGCCGTTTCATACACTTAAATTCGTTACCGCAAGAGTCCATTGTGGTTTTATTCCAGTAAAATTGCGAAGTAAAGCAAACAGCAATAGCTTATTGCTACGTTGTGCGCAGTTCTGAAGTATGTATCGCGAAAACAGTAAAAGGGTTTTGCAGTGTTATTACATGAATTTTAAAATATAATTGAAAACTGTACTCGTGAATACTGTGAATAGTATGAATACAATATTGTTTCATTGGAATTAATAAACGTCTTGAGGTAAGTGATTGAAGCTGTGTTTAAGCATAGCTGCTTATTTGGGCATGACTGCGTAGTAATCTGGGTTGGTGGGTATACCTAGTCAGGAGATTGGAGCTGTTCAGGGGGTATGTCTTCTTGGGAGTGATGGTCGGTTGCCACATCCTCAGTACCAGATGCCGGGGCCTCGTGGAGGTCATGGTGGTGGCGTGGAATGTCATGGTTTTTGCGTAGGCTTGATGGGTCTGAGTGCGGGGCTTTAGGTATAGGTGTCGGTTGACTGTGGGGTCCTTGCGGCTCCGAAACTATTCGGCAGGGGTGGCGGCGGCACGCAGTGTTTGTGCACCTCGTGTACGTTCGCTTCGTGTGCGTCCGCCTCTTGCTCTTGCGCCTCGGAGGTGGGATCTGGTTGGTTGATCGCGGGTGTGTGGCTCCAGATAGTCACCTTCAAGGCCGTATTTTGGTTTTGGTATGCCCTCATAAGTGTGACGCGCGACCACTTCCATAGCATTGGACCGCAGTATCTTGTTTTGTTGCCCTCTGAGTCATGCATCCGGTTTCGTCCTTCAATGAGCTTTTTTATATCAGCGGGGTCGGATTGAGCCGTCTCTGCGACATTGTGTTTCTCGCCACTGAGTGTGGGAGCGCACGGTGCGTTGCGTCGCCGCACCCCAAGGATTTCGCCGCGGTGGCGGGCGCACGAGCGGCCGCTGCGTTGTTGTGCCGCGGCCGCGCCGCGGCGGCGACCCATAGTGTTGGACGGTCTGTCGGATCAAGTTTTAATTTTTTTTTCAGTGGAGACGGATCACGTTATCCGTGGATGCAGGCCCGTTAATGGACGTGGATCGTAGGGGATGGGTGTTGTTGGCCCTACTATTACCGTAGTAGTGGCGTGCCACCGCCGAGGTCGACGTGGAGGCATACGATAGTACTGGATCAGTCCCTTTATTGCATTAGGAAGCAGTGATAGACAATTTTTACTCCAGGAAATTGTATTTTGGGTGTTGTAGTTAGTTCAAAAGGCGCCGCTCAGGCGCCGCGCCGCCGCCGCAACGCACCGTGTGCTCCTACACTAACATTTGAACTGGCTACAACATTTGGAATGGCAATTTCCTGGAGAAAGGGTTGTCTATCACTGCTTCTTAGTGCAGTGGGGGGACTGATCCAGTATTGTCGTATGCTTCTACGTCGATTTCGGCGGTGGTGCGCCATTGCTACGGTAATAGTAGGGTCAACAACACTCATCTTTTACGATCCATGTTTATTAACGGGTTTGTATCCGCGGATGGCGTGATCCGTTTCCACTCAGGGGGAATTGGGGCTTGATCCGACGGACTGTCCAGCGCTGTGCCCGCCACTGCGGCGAGGTCTTTGCGGTGCGGCGACGCGGCGCGCCGTGTGCTCCTGCACTTGGTGGCGAAAGGTGTAGTGTCGTGGAGATGGCTCAATCTGACTTTGTTGATATGAAAGGGCTCATTGAGGGACGAAACTGGATGCATGACTCGGAGGGCAATGGGATATTGTGGTCCAATGTTGTGGTCGCGTGTCGTGCTCATGGGGGCATACTAAAGTTGAAGTATGGCTTTGAGGGTGATTGTCTGGAGTTGCACACTCGTGATCGTGATCGGCCAACCGGATCCCGCTTCCGAGGTGCAAGAGTGAGAGGTGGACGCGCACGAGGTGAGCGTACACGAGGTGTGCAGGCGCTGCGTGCTGCTGCTACTCCTGCTGATGAAATGGTTTCGGAGCTGCAGGGAGCTTGCGGTCAACCGATGCCTATACCTGAAGCCTTGCACTCGGACTTATTGGGCCTATGCAGAGGCCATGACATTCCACGCCACTGCCATGATTTCTGCGAGGCTTTGGTGTCTGGTACTGAGGATGTGGTGGCTGACCATCGCTCCCAGGAAGACATACTTTTTGAGTGGTTTTAATTTCTTGATTGGGTGTACCTGCCAGCCTGGATTATTGTGTGGTTATGTTTGGATAAGTAGTTGTGTTTAGATGTAGTTTTGATTGCTTACCTCAAGACGTAACTTGGTATACACACTAGGTTAGGATCTATAATAACACATAGGATAGTTTTTATCCCGGAAAACTTCTCTTTCCCATGGGAATTCGTTAAAAAATGTAAAAGGTGGTGTCGTTGTTCCATAGGTGACACTGTTTTGTATGCATGTTTTTCACCCTGGTAGCATCAAATTCTAAGGTCTACAAAGACGATGTTGCGGAAAAGCTATTATACAATAATATTACTATCCAAAATATATTGTGTGAAGGTTTTGAGCGTCTATCTTACAGTAATGGTGATCGTGAATCGGCATACATGTTTATTTCGGGGAACAAAGCCGTAATGCTTGTTACCTGTAGACTATTGAAAAAAACTTTTATCTTTGCACATAGCACCATTATTCCAGTAAACAAAATTCGAATTCTAAATGAGGAATAACGAGGCTATACCCATAACGATTTTGCTAAATCAGCCAGTGTTCATTTAAAATTTGTGAAAAAAATACACGAGGTGTATTCGGATCCATAGATTATGAAAATGGCGTGATAGGAAAACTGCCACTATGGCTATTGTGGTTTTATTCCAGGCACCCATCGAACTGTACTCAGTTGAGTACAATGGCCACATTGATATCAGAAATGACGGGTTATTTTTCAGAAAGTTCAACTATGAGTCGAAGACGTTTCAATGCTGCTGATAACGCAGAAGCCTTCAGAAAGCTATTGAAGCTATTTTAGAATTATTCCTAGCACTGGTAGTAAGCCAAATTGGTATATATGACTTTGGCGTAGTATATTCAGCCTTTACAGGTTTCCTTAGTAGGACCACTGTGGCTTCTCTCCAGTCACATTGGTCGTACTAAGGAGTGTTTGGGGAAATACCACATTCAAGGCATTTGTTCTCCAGTGCTAGGAAAATCTCTGGGTCCAGGGTTATGGCCTCATGAGACATATCTGACGTCAATTCATCTAAGCCTTTCAGCAGTGTAGCTATCGACTGCATTTTCAGTTCTTTCATGTTGATAATCATGATCCTATACGTTCACCAGGTCAGCAGCTTGCCGTATCACCAGGTGTTGCTCATTGTCCTCCTCTTTCGGCTCATCCGGGTAAAACGTTTCCGCCAGCAGCTTAGCAGATTTCATTTGGTTCAATGTAGTCCCATCTCTTGCCAAAGGCAGGTCTTCCTGTTTAGTCGTTCTTATCACTCTGCAATTCCCTTCTCATAATCCTTCCTTATCCCTGTTTCTCGCAGAATTCCTTTCAGATCGATATCTGAGGTTTCTTAGCTTCACTCTTTTTCTTTCAGGTGCTTACCGATAACTTTCTCATCGGTTTTGATTATGTATATGCTAGACATGGATATTACCAATGGTTGGCGGTTGCATGTTTTGAGCAAAGAACGTATGGATTGAAATTGAGGAGCAACTACGTTGCGTTACTTGTCATGCTAGAGTCAGCTGGGAGTGCAAGAAATGTCTAAAAATACATTGCGGCGAAAAGTCTTGCTTCGAAAAATTTCACCCATAAGTGGCCAGTGTACTCATTTGAGTACACCCCCTAAAATCCCCCAAAAACCCAAAAATATCAAAATATTTTTTTGGATATGTTTTCTTGACCTTTTATATTATAAAAGTAAGTAATTTGTATGAGTAGCAGGTTTTCCATTTCTGTTTGGCCTTTAATGGGTTAATACATAATTCCATACGAAGTATATGAGTATGTATATAATATATAGTGTTATGTTATATTGTAGGTATAGTTTATATTTGTAAGTATGTTTAAGTATTTATTTATTATTATAACGGTACACTAGTGTCTACCTTTCATCTCAAATTGTCACTTCATGGAGTTTGCTGGAAGAAATCTCTGATAGAGATAAGTTACGCTCTTTGTGTAGGTATGTCTTTTCTTATCTATGTTACAATGTAAATATCCAGTGTGTATACAATAAAGTGTTAATTTTAATGAAGTTCATACTAATTTAATTTAACTAAAAAGCACGACTTTGTTACCGATGTTAATCGAAATGTTGAAGAACTAATTTCAGATGTATGATAACACTTGCAGTACGATTTCAACTCTTACGTCGCAGATAATAAGTCCAAATACAGATACGGTCCAAAGCGTTACAATTGATGTGCTTTGGGCTGTGCTAAAGTTATATTATTTATTTAAAAACATCAAAGCATAATTCTTAGGTAAGGAACTCAATTCATTTGTGACTATCTTCGTCTTTCCTCTCCACTTAATATCAGAGATAATCAACTTTTTGTCATCCTTTATTGTTCCACGGGATTTACGTAGATCCACCTTATCTTCAGTGGCATTAAAAGTGACACAACACTGTTAATCTGTCCCTTTCTTTCTTTCTATTATCTCTATACATCTGCTTCGCTCTAACACCCCGAAACTCCGCAATAAATATGAAACTTTGGAAGAAACAATAAGTTTTAACACGGGTTCGCCACAGGAATTGTACGAACACAGAGATTAGAAAACGCAATTTAATAGATTGGCCGTTAGGCGGATACAATGCGTGCCAATTTTGTGTATAAAAAAGTCGCGGTCTAAGCCATGATCCTTTTCTAACTTTAGGTCTTTATCGAAGTGTGAAAATGACAAAATGCGTTTTCCAATTTTATAATAGGTATAAAACTTAGCAACGAGATAGCTATCTAGTTTTTTCAGAATTTGTATTAAGCATTATCGGTGAACAAATTAGAACATGATGAAAAATTTCTTGCCGTGGGCAGGACTTGAACCTGCGACCTTGTCATTCCGTGCAGGTTCAAGTGCTGCCCACGGCAAGAAATTTTTCATTATGTTATATCTAGTTTTCCTTTAATTCCAAAATTTTATAGATATTTTTAGCATTGAAACCGCCATTTGATAAGCACTTCGCATATTGCATAGATATAAAACACGCCAGACTACGTTCAATGATGTATGTTATGCCGAAATTGATATTCATTTCATGCACTGCATTTTTATCAAAGCTTTTAGGATCTATGAATAGTTGTTTGTCAATTTCAAACGCGTGAACGAACTTTTAAATTTCGAAAATGCGCTGCCGTTTAGCGAGCAGTTATGGATAGAATTTAATGTCACCGTCGACATTGTTTAAATAGTCGGTTCTTCCGAATATTAAATGTTTCTCTCTGTTTTCGTATACCTCATGAACTGTTGGACGGATTTAATATGGTTTAAAATATTTTTTGTTAGTTGTATATTTCGTTATTTTAGTATTTTTCTTTACATTATGTATTTATATTGTGTTAAATAAATGTGCAGTGGGGCAATATAAATAGACTGATGATGATGATGAAATAAATGTCCATTCATTTATTCATTCTAGTAAATAATCAGTTGACCTCATAGCGAAGTCGGTTTGTATTTGCCTTTGTGCAAGGGATTCTAGGTTCAATTCCCAGTCGGTATGGTGCATGTACCTGAAGAGTTCAGTGGCTCAGTGGTTGGGCAATGGATTTGCGATACGGAGGTCCCAGGTTCGATTCCCAGCCAGGCCAGCCATGTACCAATGAGTTATCCTCGATTTTTTCGACGGAAAAACTTACGTACATTTATCGAGTAGGAAAACATCGTGATGAAACCTGCATGCCGTGAGAAGAAAAATCTAAGGCATATTAAATCCGCCAATCCGCACTGGGCCCGCGTGGTGGATCATGGCCCGAGCTCCCTCGATGTAAAGGGAAGGTCTGTGCCCGAGCAGTGGGGCAATATACATAGACTGATGATGATGGTGCATGTACCTAATGTATGAATTGTACCTTTCACAAAGCTGTGTAGAATTTGTATTCATGTGTATGACTTTAGACACATATCATAAGTACTCCTACTGGGTTATAAGTGTGAAGACTTATTTGAAAAAAATCTATTTTTATTATTATTAATAGACTCCACAGTTCGTCATTTGCCAATGTCATGTTACAGAATATTCAAAATATCATATCGTCTTCTCTTCATCCAGGGGAGTCGCCGTAGCGTCGTCACCCTGGATATCCGCGTCTTCTTGTCTTCATTCAGAGGAGCCGCCGTAACGTCATCACTCTGGACGAAGCAGCTCGACAGTCACTCCCGAGCTCTTGACTATACCGCCAAACTTCAGATCCTGCATGAATCCTCCAATAATTTCACCATACCGTCATTCGCGAACATTTTCTGATTAATTTAACGTGATATTAAACACAAAACACCCACTGTAGACATTAAATTGAACATTATTAAATTATTTCGCAACCGTCGTTTCAAAAAGCCCATCTATTTATTTAGTATAAAAGATAATAATTAAAGGGTCACTCTGACAGCTTTTCTCTCAGGCGCATAACACTTTAATACCTCGAAGCCAAGCTTTCGAATGTCTATGGGCAACAAAATTGCGGCGCAACCTTTCAAGGGAGATTTACTCAACAACTCGAAACTGGAATTAAAGTTGGAATGTCACTAACAACTGCTCTGTTTATTTATTTGTATTCGTATTTTTTGTTATTGTTTTTTTTTAACAGATTCGGGGTGTTTTTTATCCGACAGTCGCAAGGAGGAGAGTAATGCTTTTCGTTTCGTCGTTGTATGTATGTTGGTTCCTTTGTCATATCCTGTACGGTCTACGGCAAAGGAAGATGTACAGGATATTAATTAAATAAAACGGGAATTACCGTGTTAAACAAACTCGATATTTCAACAGCATTGCAGCCATCATGATCACGAATAGACTATTTTCAGTTTTTCTACGAAGGCTACGGCACTAACTACTAAAATTAAACGTCTGAAAAAATATATAGCAATCTTGGGGTATCTATTTAGAGACTGATGAATACCGATACACGATTGGACAAACTTCGCTCGATAGAAAAAATCATAAGTACAAAATATATATCAAAATGTAGGGTACCATAAATACGGCTTTTTTAAAAAAATCTGATTTTTGTTGGCGTATTTTTATTTCCCTGCCAAAATACATCAAAAATTCATAAAAATACGAATATTAAGGCACTGCGCCGTGCTCTTCACTCCGCCGCTGCGGGGCATCTTCTGTCTCACTCTTGCTTTTGACAACCATATAGCGCCTTAAACATTTATTATTGATGTCTCGATATTTCTACAGCATTGCAGCCATCACTCGATTGTCCCTCTCGTCTACTCTTGACCATGATATTTATTCTAATAAAGATTTTCTACATAGCTTTTTTTAATAAAATTGATTGAATTGGAAGATATTTTTTTTTTAAGATTGGCGGCGCTAGTTGGCTCATGTCAGGCCCTTAAGGTTAAGCCCACAGATTTATATGACAATGACAGAATGCTTTTATCATAAAACAGTACAAAACTGAAGTAAAATTGTTTAGGAGGTATAAAACCAAACAGTATAAAAGTTTTTGTGGGTTATATGTTCCTAGACGAATACTCGAAAAGTTTCATTATTATGAACACCGTTAAACTATAATGAAAAAACTTATGCCCTATAAAAGTATTATTTTAGATTTTCATGTGGGCAATTTATGTTCAATATTTTTTTACACAATGCACGAACAAAACGAAATAAAGGAATATTACTTGTTGTAAAAATATTAGTCAAATATTTACTTTACTTGTCTATACAATTTTCTTCTACTCATAATTTAGGTAGGTACGGACAACAGCAGATCAATGGTAACACTTGCAGTACGATTTTAAATCTTACGACGCAGATAATAAGAAAGGTCCAAAGTGTTGCACTTGATCTGCTGTTACCTGTACCTAGATTTACTTGTATGCATCCCATCCCACTAATATATAAACGCGATAGTTTGTATGGATGGATGTTTGTTGCTCTTTCACGCAAAAACTAATGAATAGATTTTAATGAAACTTAGAAAAAAAACATCAGAATAACACATATGCAATAATGTATAAAGATCCTGCGCACACGAAGTCGCGGGCAGAAGGTAGTTTAGAATAATTTCTGGATTGTACTATTAGTCTGAGTTGGCCTGTAATATTACCTTCTTCTTCTTATGGTGCCGTCTTCTTACGAAGGTTGGCGATCATTATGGCAATCTGCACTCTCGACAACGCCGCACGGAACAGACACCTGGTACTCTTGCCGTACCATTGGCGTAAGTTCCTGAGCCATGATATTCTCCTTCTACCTGGCCTTCTTCTGCCCTGGATCTTTCCCTGAATAATCAGCTGTAGAAGATCGTACTTTTTATTCCTCATTATGTGACCTAGATACCTACTGGAGTTTCCGTTTTTTATATAAATAAGTAATATTACCTACATAAAGTAAAATAAAGATTCTATTAAACAAATTGTATCGTCGATTCAAAAACTTAAAACAACACACGTTTCCGAGAAACTCTATAATTTCCCCATCTAATTCCGCTAATGCTCTCAACTCTACACGTAAAACAGTGTAATCCACTCTATCTCCGGAACCGGCTGTAAACAGCAACTATATTACGTAACCGGGAAGTCCTTAACGAAATAATGGCTACGGCAGAGGCCCTGCATCACGTCACGAATACGTGTCACCAAGTGACACAAACAAGTTGCGAGCGTGACGACGAACTTGAAACATTGCCTAATGTTAGATTGTGGTGTCACTTGCGAGTGAGAAGCGGGCAACTTTGTTACATGTGCATGAAAAAATTAGGGTAGTACAATTTTGTGTGGCATTTGTGATCAAATACACTAGTTTATCAGATAGATTCTAACACAGATTGCATGTAAATAGATTATCTAGGGTAGTGGAAGTAAGTGTACGGCTGAAGCCATGCGTCACGTCACGAATACGTGTCACCAAGTGACGCAAGCAAGTTGCGAGCGTGACGACAAACTTGAAACATTGCCTAATGTTAGATTGTGGTGTCACTTGCGAGTGAGAAGCGGGCAACTTTGTTGTTTTTCAGTACAATGTTAGGCTTGTCTAAGATAAGATAAGATATATTTATTTGCATAAATGTGGTTACAGTAGTTCTTAATTTCTAATAGAGTTCAACACATTTAGCCAATAAAATTACATGCAAATTTCACCTTATACAACAAACACAATCACAAACAGTAAATTCAATCAGTGCTTAAGTACTCCTGAACTGAATAAAAACATTTTTCTGCCAGCCATGAATACACCCGCAGATTTTAATTTCTTACTTGGATATGTCTTGAAATGGTCAGGCAAATGATTAAAAATTCTTACCGACATAGCATAACAGTTGTTATGTGTCTTTTATGATGTATTTTAAAATACTCTAGTTTATCAGATAGATTTTAACACAGATTGCATGTAAATAGATTATCTATGGTAGTGTCAGTAAAGCTAGCGAAGCAATGGCTACGGCAGAGGCCCGCATCACGTCACGAATACGTGTCACCAAGTGACGCAAGCAAGTTGCGACTTGTAAGTGACAAGCGGGCAACTTTGTTGCTTGTGCACGAATAAATTAGGGTACTTAATACAATTTTGTGTGGCATTTGTGATGTCATCATCAGTCTATTTATATTGCCCCACTGCTCGGGCACAGACCTTCCCTTACATCGAGAGAGCTGGGGCCATGATCCACCACGCGGGCCCACTGCGGATTGGCGGATTTGTGATGTATTTGTGATCAAATACATTAATTTATCAGATAGATTATGACATAGACTACATGCAATTAGATTATTTATGGAAGTGGAAGCAAGTGTACGGCTGAAGCCATGCGTCACATCTCGACTACGTGTCACCAAGTGACGTGAACAAGTTGCGAACGTGACGTTCGTAGGTGACGATGAACTTGAAACACTGCCTAATGTTAGATTGCGGTGGGACTGGCAAGTGAGAAGCGGGGTATTTTGTTGTATTTTGATAATTATCCCCTAATTAAGCTATTGTAATTTTTAAAGTAATTTACACACATAATCTCAGACCAGTGGGGTTACTCTCACCTCTTATAGCGATCCAGTTTAGGTTCCTAAACTGACAATTTGCTACAATGACGTAGCAAATAGCGATTCCGTTCAGTTTAGGAACCTAAACTGGATCGCTATAAGAGATGAGAGTAACCCTGTCTTATCTTGGCAAAGACAATGGCCTGTCATCTCCATATTTATTACTCGTTATGTCATTTGCTACATATTTTATTACAAAAACATACAGCTAAAACAACACATACCTATAGATTAAATAACTAAACAATAGAAGCCAGCGAAATTTTTATCTGGAGTTCCCCAGGGTTCCTACCTCGGTCCTTTGCTTTTTAACATTTTTATCGGCGACGTTATAGACTATTTCAATCATGCTAACTCATTATTTTATGCTGATGACCGAAAAATCTTGTTATATACTTTATTATTATAACTTGAACCTGCGACCTTGTCATTCCGTGCCAGTGGTGGTGGTGGCCTGTGATGGCTCAGTTGGTAAGAGCGTGTCACGGAATGACAAGGTCGCAGGTTCAAATCCTGCCCACGGCAAGAAATTTTTCATCATGTTCTAATTTATTCAACGAGCATGGATCGTAACTCAAATCCAACTTTATTATTTTTGAAGAACTTAGTTTTAAACTTGCATTTGAGGAAATATTAAATGAATTATTATTAAATAGGAGGTAAATAGAGCTCGGTGGCTCAGTGGTTGGGTCAATGGACTTGCAATATGGAGGTCCCAGGTTCGATTCCCAGCCAGGGCAGCCATGTACCAATGAGTTATCCTCGGTTTTTTCGACGGAAACACTTACGTACATTTACCGAGTGCTCTCAAAACGGTGAAGGAAAACATCGTGATGAAACCTGCATGTCGTAGAAAAAAAATCTAAGGCATGTGAAATCCGCCAACCCGCACTGGGCCCGTGTGGTGGATTATGGCCCGAGCTCCCTCGATGTAAGGGAAGGTCTGTGCCCGAGCAGTGGAGCAATATAAATAGACTGATGATGAGGAGGTATCCTTTTAAAAATAAGATCAGATTTAGACTCCGAGATTGTGCACATAATCGAGGAGCATACCAACCTCCTGTCACTTAGACCACCCCCCACAAGCTCTTATCTCCTGCTACTTACACCTTGTAACCTGACACTCGCAAATAACTCGCAATAAAACAATAAACACTCCGTTCACGTATCGCTCTCACTTACAAATTACGCAGGTGCGAGGGAGACGCAATTTAATTGTGAGAAGACGTGACGAAAGGGAATTTTAGATTAAGTAGTTTTCGATAGTAGGGGGAGGGGTGGTAGGGGACAATTGCTCTAGAGAAGAGGGAGGAACTGGATATCTGTTGAAGTAAAACTACAGGATATTTCTGAGAAACAAGTTTGAGAATACAGAGAAAGTGAGATTCATAGATAGTTTTGAGCACAAGCCTACCGTAAGTTCGCTCCTACAACTGTCTAACGTCTATGAAAGACGTTTGTAAGAACGCTCGCTCTTAGCGTCATCACTCGACTGCACTGGACGAAGCAGTTCGATAGTCACGTTCACTCCCGAGCTCATAGTGGGGACTCTTGACCATAGCGCCAAAATTCTTTCCTGCATGAATCCACCAATAATTTCACTATACTGTCATTCGCAAAAAAATTATGATTATTTTAACGCGATATTAAACACAAAACACCCACTGTAGACACCAAATAATTTCGCAACCGTCGTTTCACGCCATTTTAAAAAGTCCAATTATGACAATAATGATACATTATAATTATGTATAAACTAACCCTCTTACTTATTAAAAACCACTGAACAACATATTAACTAATCATTATTTAAACTCTTAATAAGTGATTAACCTTTTTTTAACTTATAAACGTTATTTAAGCAATGATTAGCTAATCGTCTTTTTAAACACCAAAAAATATTTAGGTACGGTAACACTGCTGAATGAATTTAAAAAAAGAACGAAAATTTGGCCAAAATTGGGGTAATGCCTACTCCAAAGTCCTTAAAAAAGTAATCAGCAGTACCAAATGTAATCAGCTGTTCCGAATTCGGTCCGCCATTTTGTTAATTAAGCATACGACGTTGTATAAACTGACAGCTACTTATTTGGTTCTTCAGGAGTTGATTAACTTGAAATAGTATTTATAAGTAAACATTTTTTTTAAACAATTGTTAAACAAGGTATTAATTTTAATCATCGATTATAAGTAAGGCTGTTAGTCAAAGCGTCAACTGTTGATCTTTCAAGCTAGAAGCTTAACGGACGGAATTTCACAATTTTCCGTATTTTCATCGTGTAGCGAAAGTTCCTAATGCAGGCAACCGACGTGGCTAACGCAAACTTTGTATAACACGTTTTGAGTAGTTGCCAGTTGCACCTAGCAATGCAAGCTTTGCAGTTTTATGAAAATAGAAAATTGAAATCTTTCCAAAAATGCATTTTATTGTTGCGGAGTATTGGGTTTTCCGACTAGCAGGGAGGCGGGTAATGTTTCACGTGTCACTAGGTACTCCGGTAGTAGTGGAATGATTTAAAGATGAATTTAAGATTGAATTTGAAGAATATATTTGAATAATATTTGAATTTTTTTATTTACTACCGTGACTAAAATTCTAATATTATTTCCCTAAAATACCTTCATTTTGTATGTATTACTATTGGACTCCACCACATACCACTTACCCCATAGACATGAAATCGGTACAAATTTGCAAGCGAAAAATTATGTCAACGATGAGCGCATAGAGACGAAGCCGGATAATATCTCTCTTATACGTGTCGCGAAGCAATGTTCCGCTCATGTGCGGGAAGACACGGGCACCTGTTACAGGTCTATGGGGTAAGTGGTCTGTGATTTTAAAGTATATGGATTTGTCGGTTCCTTAAAATGGCATCCTATAGCCTAAATTAAAACGGCTTGCTGGATTTTATGTGTGGGGTTTCGTATTAATTGATTTTTACATTTTTATTTGATTGACATTTGCTAACGAAAAAATTTGCTCGAGAGCTCGGTGGCGCGGTGGTTGGGTCAATGGACTTGCGATACGGAGATCCCAGGTTCGATTCCCAGCCAGGGCAGCCATGTACCAATGAGTTATCCTCAGTTTTTTCGACGGAAACTTACGTACATTTACCGAGTGCTCTCAAAACTGTGAAGGAAAACATCGTGATGAAACCTGCATGCCGTAGAAGAAGTAAAAAATCTAAGGCATGTGAAATCCGCCAATCCATGAATCCACAGTGAGCCCGCGGGGTGGATCATGGCCCGTGCTCCCTCGATGTCGTGTTCTTCATTCATTTACCCATATGTCGACAGCTTTGTATGCAGAACGGGACCTAGCATTTCACCTTAAATTCACACAAACTCGAAGTAAATTACGTAATAGGTTTTTTTAACTAACAGCTATGTCCCGTTCCATCTTTCCAATATTAAAACTTCACTTAATAGCGTTGGAAAACCGAATTTTGTCATTAGTTGATTGATCAATCGACGTCAATACTTCACGGCGGTTGACAGGTCGGGTAATTAGTCGGCCATTATGTCACGAAATTGACTTTAGCGGTCGTTCGGACAGCGGGTTTATTACTAGGCTTTGTTGAATAGATGCCCTGTGCCGCTATCAATCGGCGGACGAACTAAAGTCGAATTTAAATTTAATTACGTGATTTAGTGCTCCCGCACACGGGCCACCGGCCACAGCCACAAAACGCCGCCACTGGCATATTTCCTGTAATTTTCATACATTTTATATGGACTCGCCGCACACGGTTGACGCCGGTGGCGGCCACACGCTACAAGCTTCTAGCTTCTCGAGGCGGCGTTTGTGGCTGTCGCGTGTGGCCCGTGTGCGGCGACACTTAGACTCAAGTAGACATTATGTTAAGTTGAACCGGCAACTTCACACACGTCATGGGCTCTCGTATTTACAATAAAATTCCAACAAGTATTCATCATCAGCCCGTATCAGTCCACTGCTGGACGTAGGCCTCCCCCAAAGCACGCCACTCAACCCTACTCTGGGCCCTCTGCATCCCTGCAGTCCCTGCCAGCCATCTTGCGAAGGTCATCCCTCCATCTGGTCGGGGGGCGTCCCACACTACGTTTACCCGTTCGTGGCCTCCATTCGAGAACTCGTCTACCCCATCGGTTATCGGTTCTACGACAGATGTGACCAGCCCACTGACTTTGTATGTTGAGAGGCTTGAGAGAGGCCTACGTCCAGCAGTGGACTGATACGGGCTGATGATGATGATGATGTTGTGTACATTTTTGCACGTCAACATATTTTTTTGAATTTTACACCATTTTGCAAGGAAAAGGTGCCAACGCTGAGGAGAAAAACTGGAAAAAACTCTTATATATCTATGACCAATTAATTTATTATTGACTAATCTATGTTATAGTGTTAATTTTAATCTATAATTTATTGTTATTACAATAGGCTAGTAGACTACATTTTTTTGGAGGGGAGATGCTCCATTTCTTTTTAGCAAAACGGTATTTAGTATTAAGTTTGTATGACGCTACCACGGTATGACGTCACAGCCACAATACGTCGTGTACTGTTTTTATCTAATTTCAATATGAAACGAAGAATTAACTCATCAATACGACAAGCCATTAGCTTGAAAATAGTTAAAATTCAAATGGTATTTAAGGCAGTGTACAGTTGGGTCGGCATTAATGCAAATGACAGTTCGACGGAAAGTTGGCGGGCGAATCCCGGGCGGGTCGTTGTGACCCCAAACCAGGGAACAAGTTCACTAGTTTAGTTACTGGTTACTGATCAGTGTTGGACTGAAGAATAGTTAATTTAAACGGCTCCGGCAGTCATTTATGGGCTTAAGGGCCTTCCATGAGCCAACTGGCGCCGCCAATCTTTGAAAAATAATATCTTCCAATTTAATCAATTTTATTAAAAAAAACTATGTACATAATGTTTATTACGATAAATAATACTATTTTTTAACATCCTTACAAATAATCGATGATTAAAATTAATACCCTGTTCAACAAATGTTTTAAAAAAAAGTTTACTTATAAACGCTATTTAAAGTTAATCAACTCCTGAAGAACCGAATAAGTAGCTGTCAGTTTAAAGAACGTCGTAGTTTAAATAATGATTAGTTAATATGTTGTTCAGTGGTTGATTAGTGTTTTTTTATAAGTAAGAGGGTACATGCTTATTTATAACGTGATTCAATTTCGGTAAATTGTAGTTCGCATAATTGCGAAAAACGGCCGTTTTTGGCACATTTGTGAACTACAACTTTGCTTGTCGCAATTATGCCATGTATTGTATATTGAAAAATAGTATTTATCGTAATAAACATTTTGTAAATAGCTTTTTTAATAAAATTGATTATATTGGAAGATATTATTTTTTTAAGATTGCCGGCGCTAGTTGGCTCTATGAAGGCTCCTAATTAAAAAAATATTGCATAAATCAACTAACGTGATTATGCTCATACCTGAAATTAGTTTTTCGATATTCCATTTAATGCCAATTAGATATTAATGGTCAAAATCGTGCTTCATCACTTTTTGGCAACACGAGTATACTTTAGTACCTATGGAGTTTGTATGATTTTCAAATGCCTATTTTTTATTATTTTTATACTGATTCGGAATAGTTTCCACAGTTGATCTTCAAATTATGTCTAATTTATAAAATCGATAAAAATAATTTATTTTCAATAATTTGTCTCATCTCTATTGCTAATAGTACTTTACTTTCAACAATAGTCTTTCATTCAATAATAATCTAATCTTTTTACTCGACTGCGCAAGAAGGGTTATGTTTTTCGAGTGTATGTATGTCCATTGCTTCCTACCATCCTGTAGCCTAAACGGCTGACGGATTTCGGTGTATGAGGTATCGTTAGATTCGTCTTGATTACGGGAGTGTCATAGGGTATAAAAAAATAATCAAAAGGGGATAGTTTTTTTGCAGTCCTGTTTTTGTTTTTTGAAATAATTTTTATATGAATTAATAGTTGACCATGGATTTATCTCTATTTTGTAATAACAATGAAAAACATTTAATGTTCGATATTTCTCAAATACCCATTGTTTTAGAACCAACAATCGCATCGATTAATATCTCGAATTTTACGAAGAAATGAATTGCCCCTCCGTCGAGGGTAATAAATTAAAAAAAGATTAATTGGAAAAGGGTTGTCAAAGCTGAATTTTTAAAAAGGCTGTATTTCCTGACCGCAAAAAATAATGCCAAGGGAATTTAGGTGTATAAAAGGTAGAAAGTTACGTATATACCTACATGTGGAAATGGGACAATTTGTTGACAGATAAGTATGTCAAAGAGAACTCTAGAAATTATTATGATAATTAATAGGTTTTTTAGAAAGCTATATTTTTTAACTTAAACGAAAAAGCTTTGGACTTGAAATTTTTTGGCAGTAGTTAAGGACTACTATTTATGGGACTGAAGCCAAGAGAAAGCCTTTTATTGTAATAAAACGTTTATTTCCTGTAGGTAAATAAATAAATTTAAATAAATAATAACTTTTTAGGTTAAGTTTGTGTGTTTTATAAATTTTTTAACACCATAAACTCATTTAATAAATAAAGAAAATATGTGTGGTGATTACAGAGCGCAAAAACAACTGAATATCATGATTTTTTTTTTTAAAAGAAATCATATCTAAAAAGGCCAGTACAGTCATTATCATTACTACAAATTATTATACACATATAAACGGATATCACTCACTTATATTGTTGAAGTCGACAATTTCGACCAATTTCGACGGTCTTTTTCAAGGTATTTCAACAATATAAGTGAGTGATATCCATTTATAGTATATAATAATTTGTAGTAATGTCTCACTATAGTTTTAATTCTAAAATTATCATTACTTACAACGTTAAAACGTTTTCAATCCAATAATTCGAAAACTTTATAAAAAAATATAATCGTAAACTTACTTTTAAATTATACAATTACAGATCTTTGAAAACTTTAATACGTTTAAAGCGTCGCGTGATTTAATTATAATCGATTTTGCATTTAATTTTGAAAAGTTCGTGACTACAGTCAATTTATTAAAACTTGTAGAGACTGTCACAGTTACAAGTGCTTAATTGTGATTTAGTGCTAATGAGTGGGCGTGAGTTCAGTGATTAATAAAGTTTCGTGTACCTAACTATAAATATATTTGATTTGACTTAATTAATTAAAATGTTAAGGGGTGGCTCATCCCTTAAACAACATCTTCTTTTACACCAAAAAAATAAAAACGCATTGGACACTTGCCTGAAATATTTTTTTTGGTTCATGGCTAATCTAAGAACCGTATGTAAAAACTTCCTAAACCATAGTTTAATTTGACAGATACGATACTACTCATTTAAGGGCCTGATATGAGCCAACTAGCGCCGCCAATCTTGAAAACACAATATCTTCCAATTTAATCAATTTTATTAAAAAAGCTATTTACAAAATGTTTATTAAGATAAATACTATTTTTTAAATGCTTATTTATAACGTGATTCAATTTCGGTAAGTTGTAGTTCGCATAATTGCGAAAAACGGCCGTTTTTGGCACCTTTGTGAACTACAACTTAGCTTGTCGCAATTATGCCATGTATTGTATATTGAAAAGAAGTATTCATCCTAATAAACATTTTGTAAATAGTTTTTTTTAATAAAATTGATTAAATTGGAAGATATTATTTTTTCAAGATTGGCGGCGCTAGTTGGCTCATATCAGGCCCTTAAACCCGTTTCTATCTGACTGACAAAAGAGTAAGTGTACTATTTTGGGAGTATTTCCTTTGTGGCAACAGTGTTCCTTTGTAACAACAGAGAGTTGTTAGCCATAAATGTGACTTTAAAATCATTCCACGGTTTAAGACCGTGTTAACTTAATGTTGTTTTTTTAAGTGTGAAAGTGACTAAACAGCCTACAGACATGGCTTACGAAGAATTATTAGATTCGTCTTTATCAAGGGACTTATGTAGATCTTTAAAACAATTTTTGTATCGTAATCGAATTATACGGGAATCGAATTTAGGACATCTCTATTGTAAGTCCACTGCACCTTTGATACCTTCGTTCAATGCCTTTGACTTACCAGTAATTTCACGAATTTCAGACATCCATACATAACAACGATTCTTTGAAAAACTTTCACAATGGAGAAAAATAAAAATATTCCCACCTCTCGCACAGTATTATGCGTATTATCCAAATTGGTGGGTATTCCTTCAAAGCCTTCGGTCCGCTCGCCGGAAATTTATTATTTAAACGAAAATGAAGTGACTACCCAAGTTTTGGCCGGTAGGTTTGTTTTGCTCCCTTTGAAGTCGTCGCTTCTCAAATCTTGGTGGAAATATTCCCTTTTGGGTTGTTCTCGTTTCGTGCTTCGTTTTATTGCTCTTTATTGCGGCACAATACTCACAATAATATTAATCCTCCTATTATATATCCTACATCCACGTCATACTTTCTGAACAAATTAAAAAATTACTAGCTGTACCCCGCAACTTCGTTTGCGTAGAGGAGGAGGATGGAGAGGAAGATCTGCTTCCTGATCTTTTCCAGATCAGGAAGCAGATCGTCCTCTCTGGATCCTTGTTTCCACATCACATACCGCCATGGCTTATAGCCTATGAGCTGTCCGGATATTTCAGCTATCTCCTAGTGAAACTCCCATCAAAATCCCTTTAGTAGTTATGGCGTGATACTTGCACAAAGTCACAGACAAACAGACAAAAATTCTAAAAAATTGTGTGTTGGCATCAGTAACGATCCTAAAACACATTACAATTATTCTTTTCAAAAAATATCCAATGTACAGACACAACTTTTTGACAGTCTTACTATATGTATAGATAGATGACGTGTCGGAATCACAAACAATCTTGTGTCATTTAAATTGTTGTTTATTTCTGTAATTGAGAATGTCAATTACAGAAATAAACAACAATTTAAATCTATCAATAAATTGATCGGTCTGTATTATATGTTTGATTCCACAGTAAGTATAATACAAGAACAAATGAGATTGTTTTGTGAGCCATATCAGTCAAGCTGATATTTTGCAACCCCAGAAAAAATCAACATCTGAGGGGCGATTGCGACTTTCATCGTTTTCGTTACCGCTTGTCGTTCAACACGTTGTGTTGAAACACAATACAGCGATTTATCATCGTCTTCACACACACTTCATCTGTCTATTTTATGTCCCTACAGCTGGGCACAGATTTAGCTCACGCCATGATCCACCACGTCAGCTCAATACAGATTGGTAATTTACACATGATTACAAAAAAAAACTCTTAGTAATGCATGTTTCCTTACGATGTTTTCTCATGGCAGTGATATCACCGCAATATTTTTGCAAATTTTAATTAACGATGAAAAATAGTATATCGTTCATATATCAAAATGAAACCGATGAACGTTGCGATCTCCTCTGTAACCACTACAAAACCTTTTGGAGTTAATGGGAATCGTTGCAAACGGGAGCAACCCTACAGTCGGGAGGCAAATTGAAAAAGCCCTCGGACTGATTGCGGCTGTGACTGTGAGCAATTTGTTAATGGAAGCCACGTTTTTTGCCCCCTGTATACGAGGCAGACCCGGATCTAGGAATTTTCCGAGGCAAAACTCCTCTCTCCAGCGTTTCTTTAATGACATACCATAGACTAGCAAAGCGGCGCTCCCAAAATATAAAAAACATATCTTAAAATATCCTAAATAATATTCCTATTTAAATGATGAAAAATGTCTTGCCGTGGGCAGGACTTGAACCTGCGACTTTGCCATTCCGTGTCAACCAACCAACATACCACAAGTCCGACCACCCAAATCTTTCATCGTATTATACATACTAAGGGTTGTTTCCTTATTTAAATTGTTCGCCAAGCATGGCATAACGTCCAAAAAATAAATCTGAATAAGTATTCCTCTTACGTAGGAATCATATAACCAGAAAAAGCAACACACTATCGACACATGTATTCAATCTTTCGGTTTCGTCATTTTCCTCTCTAATTTTGGTACAGTTAGCGTCCTCGCAGATTGTAACGCCGCAGAAAGGGACAAACGCCGCATCAACTCGAGTCGTTCAGTATTCTTTATATGAAACTTCATTAATTCTGCAACGCACACTAATCGCCTCCGTAACGGCATCGCCTTGCATTATTTTGACTACTGATTGACAGCGCGAAACTCGGTGGCTCAGTGGTTAGATCAATGGACTTGCGATACAGAGGTCCCTGGTTCGATTTCCAGCTAGGGCAGCCATATACCAATGAGTTATCCTCAGTTTTTCGACGGAAAAACTTACGTACACTTACCGAGTGCTCTCAAAACGGTGAAGGAAAACATCGTCATGAAACCTGCATGCCGTAGAAAAAAAAACTAAGGCATGTGTAATCCGCCAATCCGCACTGGGCCCGCGTGGTGGATTATGGCCCGAGCTAACTCTATGTAAGGGAAGGTCTGTGCCCGAGCAGTGGGGACATATAAATAGACTGATGATGACGATGACAGCGTGGGACGAGGTGGGGCGGTGCCGGGCGAATCCCGTGTGCTACAACGCTTAACGGCATAATGATTTTAGCGCCCCCTGAAATTACCGCCCCGGTTAGACCCCCCTAGACCCGGGACTGCGAGTGGTACAGTGCACAGGGTGTAACTGAAAGCTATTGTTCGCTATCAGTGATACCGCTCGGGAGCTTCCCGGAAAAATGGGAGATAAGGTACGCCCACTTGATGACGTCATTGTTCAGGTGACTTTAGTTATACTCTGAAAACATTAGTACTCTTCTTTTTTATTTGTAAAAATTAAATATTAGACTTTCTTGTGATCTATGATTACTTATCATAAGTACTTAATTGAGAAAGTTATAATGATTGTTGTTGAGATGTGTTATCTTATTAAATTATTCACCTTATCAGGCTGATTTTACCTATAAAAGTTTTCTAACTACGAGTATATTCTATGGACTCATAACCTCATCATAATTTGAAAACCCATTTTTATGAATTTGTATAATTTGCGTTTGCGAAATTAGACGGGTGAGAAATACTGAAAATGTAACAATTTCTATTTTTAATTTACTGTGATTAAAAAATTGATTTATTTAGTTTAAGTTTACTTTATTTCATATTTAATTAGTAAACAAAAAAAACGACTGTCAAAAATTTAAGCCGCTTTGATTAAATTTTTAAAGCACCTTTTTATAACACACTTCTACAATGAAGACGAATCTAACGACACCTCATATGTTAAAATCCATCAATCCGTTTAGGCTGAAGCGCGTGCCATAGAATTAGACATATATACATACTTACATACACTCGAAAACATAACCCTCCTTCTTGCGCAGTCGGATAAAAATATAAGAAATTAGCAATGGTTTTCACATTACTAATTTTCTTTTCGACCACTCCAGTTAAGCTATCCTTATTATAAGCGTACGTTATTATGTCCTTAATATTATATCCATATTATTTATTTTAAAAATAAATAGTAATTAAATCAGAATTTGTATTACGCATTATCCATGCTCGGTGAAAAAATTTAAACATGATGAAAAATGACATTGCCACATTTCAATGGAGCTTTGCCCCACCTACAAAACTACGTGACCATTTAAGCTGCACCTATCATTTTGTTGGGGACTTATTACAGGTTTCATATTGCATAATCATAATCAGTAGGAGTTGCGAGAATAGTAGAAAATGATAACAAAAACAATGACTAATTACCATTTTTTGAATTCTTAAATAAGCTATTTTTTTCGACTCGTTTGATGTACAAAACTTAATTTTAACCAATATTTTTTTTTTAAAACGGAGATATTTTTACATTTATTCGTTATCTTGTTCATCATACGGTTGATGGTGGGGCAGAATCTGGCATTGTCATTTCTTGAGGTGGGCAGGACTTGAACCTGCTACCTTGTCATTCCGTGACGAGTAATAAGATCTTAAATTTTCACAGGTTGGTTGTGTGTTAGAACGTAGCAGTTGGAGCTCCTACATCTCTATCTGCAATTCCAATTCCAATTTCAATAGACGTAACAATTAAAGCTTACGCCTGAACTTGTATAGAATCTGGGCTTAACAAACAACTCACTTAATAGTAGATAAACATCCGTCTGTTAGAAGTTTACGTTTTAATTTACTCGCTAACAAGTACATTAAATACAAATTAAAATTATGAAAAATTTCTAGCCTTGGGCAGGACTTGAACCTGCGTCCATGTCATTCAGTGACATGCTCTTACCAACTGAGCCACCATAGGCCCACGACGCCCCCTACCGTAATTATTCATCGTATTATATTATATTCTTGATTTTACTATTATTTTAGAGAATATCCGCCATCGTTTTGGAATGATGGCGGATTGATTTTTTATTTGTTTGATTTTCCATTTACATGAATACTCTAAATAACTTGACATTGGCGAAATTATCTCTTAAATAAGAGTAGAAGCCATTCAAATAAAAATAAAATATAATTATATTCTTCATTGTAAATTAAGTTTAGCTAGGCGTTAGAAATAAGTTGTTCAAAGTTAGACGAAATGCGATTTAGACGAACTGCGTATAGACCGTGTGTGTTACAGCATAAAAGTCATAAGTGCAAGTGGTTATCTTAAAAATGGCGGGAAACGACAGTTCCGAAATTATTTGATAATTTTCATTTTAATGTCTACAGTGGTTATTTTGTGTTTAATATCACGTTAACTTAATCAGAAAATGTTCGCGAATGTATGGTGAATTTATTGGATAATTCGTGCAAGATCTAAAGTTTCAACCAATTATCAAGAGTCCCACTACGAGCTCGGGAATGAACGTGACTGTCGAGCTGCTTCGTCCAGAGTGACGACGATACGGCTACTCCTCTAGATGAAGACGCGGATACCCAGGGTGACGACGCCACGGCGACTCCTCTGGAGAAAGAGAAGGCTATGATATCTTAAATATTCTGTACGTGATATTGGCAAATGACGAACCGTCGAGTCCATTAATAAAATAAATAATAATAATAATAAATAATTTTTTCATAACTTCGAGACAATGTGATCATGGCAGGTGTCCGACGTCTCGCTCTATAGACCAGACTGACTGACCCACCAACACCCCAAACCAATAGCCCCAATTAAGTTGTAATTTCCAATCACTGCAATAGTTTATGCACCTGACGGGGTCTGTCATTGAGTGCAGTCAGATGCGCTCAGAGACGGGTCCCGCTAGGTGCATCACATATCTCTTCAAATTAAAGTTCTCTAAGGGGCCTCTACGCGTTGGACCTATGTCTCCGTGCAAGCCTTTCAAAGGACCGGGTTTTCTTAAACCCGTGAAACCTAGAGAGATACATAATAAATAATAATAATAAGTAAAACCTAACTTTTGCACTATCCTTTTATAATTCAGAAGAGCTGTTTATGTTAGGCGTAATGATTCGCCACAAAGAAGCATTGTGTCGGGGGCGGGCCCCAAATACAAATAAAATGGCCTTTGTCCTTTGACAGGGTCACGCTTGACATGCCCCCGGCTTCATTAGGCCGTGATAGCTATTTATTACATAAAGCGCTTCCATTTCAAACGATTTTTTATGCGAAGGATATTGATAGGCGAAAAGGGATTATAAAGGGTTGCTGCTGGTTTACAGGTAACGGGAGGGTAGTAATAATCGGTAACTGAACTTTTTGTACGGATTTCGATTTTCACAATAAATAAATTCTGCGGGACGACGGCAAGCGGCCCGACGGGATGTCGTTGATACCCTGGAGGATGGGTCGCGCCCTGGTGTGGGACGCTACGTGCTCCGACACTCTGGCTGCGACCTATCTTCCGGCGACCGCCAGTCGCGCGGGCGCGGCGGCCGAGGCTCGTGAGCGTGCTAAGAGGGGCAAATACAGGTGGCTCGGCGCCCAATACGACTTTGTCCCCTTTGGCGTCGAGACACTTGGTCCGTGGGGCCCGAGGGCACACGCGCTCCACAAGGAGATCAGCAAGCGCCTGAGGGAGGCGACGGGTGACCCTCGTGCTGGCGGCTTTCTCGCGCAGAGGCTGAGCCTAGCCATCCAGCGCGGGAATGCCGCCAGTGTGATGGGCACCCTCCCAAGAGGGCCAAGTTTTTTAGAATATTTTTAGTTAGGTAGATTTTTAGTTTAGTTTTTAATATATTTTTAAGTAGTTTAGTTTTATTATATTTGTGTAAGATTTATTGAATAAATAAATATTTAAAAAAAAAAATCGACTGCCTAAAATTTAAGCCCTTTGATAAATTTTTTTTCGTCATGAAGAAAAAACGCCACACTCTAAGGAGCCTATATTTTGTTTGTGTTCGTGTAACGCACCGCGCCCACGCCACGCCAAGGTGACGCCGCCACAAATGACAATGCCAGATTCTGCCCCACCATCAACCGCAAGTTGTACAAGATGACGAATTAATGTAAAAATATCTCCGTTTTGTATTAAAATTATTGGTTTAAAATAAAGTTTTGTACAAGTTGCGATTCGAAAAATCAGCCTTATTAAGAATTCAGAAAATAGTAAGAAATCAAAGATTCATTGTTTTTGTTATTCTTCTATAGGAGTTGCGAGAGTAGTAGAAAATGATACTTATTATGATTATGCAATATGAAACCTATAATAGGTAGCCAACAAAATGATAGGTACGGCTTAAATGGTCACGTAGTTTTGTAGGTGGGGCAAAGCTCCATTGAAATGTGGCAATGTCTTTTAAGCCCTTTGATCAATTTTTTTTCGTCATGAAGAAAAAACGCCACACTCTAAGGAGGTCTATATTATGTTCGTGTAACGCACCGCGCCCACGCCAAGGTGACGCCGTAACAAAGTTGAGAGTCACATATGAAAGATCGGCCGCAAACGGTAGTCGTGCTACGAAATGTTGCGTCTGACAGCCATTTGACAGCTCACCGCGTACTAGCCCTGCTGGTCCCTACCAAAGTTGTGTCACTCTCATACGTTCAGAAAGAGACATCTGTTTTTCATGTGTTCGTCTTCCATTAAAAATCAAGAAATGGATAAACAAATGAGTGGCATAGATGCTATAAATTGCAACAGCGGAGTCACATTAATTATGGCTAACATAAATAAACTAAGATAATCAAAATATCTTTTTTGCAATAGGTCTTATAATATATTTATCCCATCCACAATCTACCTATAGCAGGCGTACAATATTTATTATACTTACATAGCTAATTGTATTTGAATCCAGACATATTAATTTGGCACTAAAACATTAATTCGGAACCAAAATCAACATAAGACAATTAATAAGATGTCAAAACAATAATGCACTTAGTCAGATGTCAATAATTAAATTATAAAATGTGTGTGTGTGAGAGAGAGGGTATGTGTGTGAGTGTGATTGTCACAGACAGCGAAAGAGATATGGTGTTTAAATTGTTATTATACATATATAGTAATATTATGGTAGATGCTTCCGAGTTTCTACGAAAGTATTTATAACACGACGCCTTTCTATATACCGCCCATGGCAACGGCCGTTCAATTCGGTCAGCCACATTTTCCCAGAATATTTTCCCTATTTCCAAGCAATTTTCCCATTCGGTAGTGCCTCGATTTTATATAGCAACACCATTGAAAGCCCGCTCGGGTCCCATGGGGCGCGATGTAACCAGTGAGTGATGAAAATAATATTTTATCTTTTTTATGTCACTACCAATGGGAGATGGCGGAAAGCGAGATAAAGATCTAAAAGGATGTCATCAATGGATTTTGGAATTATTAGTAGCCTCATGAAGCAAAGAACGATCTACGGAGTAAGCCATATTTACAACATCATTATTATGAAAATGATGTGTTTTTTCCTATATAATCAATTTTATTAAATAAGCTATGTACACATTGTTTATTACGATAAATACTATTTTTTAAATATATTCAATTTTAATAATTACAATGTCAAAATAAAACTAAACTAAACAAACTAATAATAATACCTAAAATTACTTTAAAACTACCTAGAAGAAAAAAAACCTTAATAATAATGATGTTGTAAATATGGACATAAAAATAGACTGATTATGATCATTCTATTTTTATGACACCACTGCTCGGGCGCAGACCTTCCTTTACATCGAGGGAGTTGGGGCCATGATCCACCATGCGGACCCACGGCGGATTACACATACCTTAGATTTTTTCTAAGGCATGCACATCACGATGTTTTCCTTCAACGTTTGAGAGCATTCGGTAAATGTAAGATTTCCTTCGAAAAAACCGAGGAAAACTAATTGGTACGGTCGAAGACAGAGAAAGTGTACAGTAGAGTTTTCAAGGTTGAGGTTTTTCTCAACAATTCTTTCACTGCTAGATAGATAAAAGTTAAAATTATATAACTGTAAAATAATTATTACAATCCTGGATCGATGTAAAAATTATTTTTAGTTAGTTAGTTCTTGACAAAATCTCAAAAATCTCTGTCTTCGTGTGTACATGGCTGACCTGGCCGGGGATCGAACCTGGGACCTCCGTATCGTCAATCTAGTGACCAAACCACTGCTCCACCGAACTCTATTATTTACATCCCGAACACGATATTGCGTGGCTTTGTCTAGCGCTCATTTGTTTTTCCACTGTTTGAACTTTCAACATATTATGTCGAATATAATATAAAAAGAGATGTCTCTTTCGGACGTATGAGAGTGCACAGCTTTCGACCCTACGAATATTCGAGCTCGTGAATTTCGAATGAACGAATTGTCGGTTCTAAGTGTATCGATTCAACAAATGTTCGAGCCTAAGGCATTTGGACCTACGAATATTCGAGCCAGCGCTCATCGATAGAATGAATTTCGGTCCCATGGGCTACACTCGAAAGTTGCAAGAGCAGACCTGTTCCCATAAAAAAATACATTTTAGGGTATCTCCATAGAAGGGCGTAGATTTTTTTTCCTTCATGACATTTTAGATTATTTTACGAAAAAATTCCATTTGCTTTCTTAGTTTTTTTGCCCTCGGTGCGCGAGTCCGACAGCCGACTTGAACTTGGCCGTTTTTTATTTATTAAACTTGCTACTTACTTTTTCTTTCAATATTATGTTTTTCTATTTAACAAACTTATTTTATGGGTGTCCCTTCATTTGATAAAAAACAAATTACAAACATTTCATTTCACAAACAACGTTTGGCAAAATTATGATTCATAAGTTCATCTTTGTACAAAGTAATGGTTCTATAAATAATTCATTTGACAAAACAATTACGAGACAAAGTTTCTTTCTTCAAAACATCACTTAACAAACTATTCACTTATTATATACGTTAATAGATAAAACAACGCAAGGCATAAAAACCTTTGACAAAATGCATTGTTTGGTAATTGTAATTTGTTTTTTATCAAATGAAGGGACACCCCGACCAACTCTCTAACCAGATCCGACACGGATGTTTAGGTTGAGAAGGCTCTGGCTTGGAGCGAAGCGCAGCTTCGCTCCAAGCCAGAGACTTCGTTGTTAGGTTTTTTTTTTGTATTCAAAAAGCAAGTTTATTTATTAACAATCATACATAAATTTGTAATTTGTTTTTTATCAAATGAAGGGACACCCCGACCAACTCTCTAACCAGATCCGACACGGATGTTTAGGTTCAGAAGGCTCTGGCTTGGAGCGAAGCGCAGCTTCGCTCCAAGCCAGAGACTTCGATGTTAGGTTTTTTTTTTTTTGTATTCAAAAAGCAAGTTTATTTATTAACAATTATACATAAATTTGTAATTTGTTTTTTATCAAATGAAGGGACACCCCGACCAACTCTCTAACCAGATCCGACACGGATGTTTAGGTTCAGAAGGCTGTTAGGCTGTTGTTTCGATGTTAGGTTTTTTTTTTTTGTATTCAAAAAGCAAGTTCATTTATTAACAATTATACATATAAAATACCCACTTATTTACCCAATATTTTGTCTAATGGCGACCTTGCAAAAGGAATACTTTGGTCATTTAATCAATTGCAAAATGACGGTTTAGCATTCACAACATTTGCTATGTTAAATATTTATAAAATGGATTTTTGTCAAATGATCACTTTTAAAACGATCACTTTAGTAAATGATAAGTTTGTCAAATGATTACTTTTTCAAAAATAATTTGTAAAATGATCATTTGTCATACGTTTTTTGTCAAACATTAGTGAACCTATTTTATGACAAAAGCAATATTAAAAATAAAAATACTTTTAAAAAATTTAGTCCAAATCACTACCCTGTGGGAGATTACCCAAAAGGCTGGTGATATTACCAGTTTCAATTTGTCGAATGAATTCAACACCCTGTATGCTAGGAAGTCTGTATATCATGCAGAAAAACGCTGAAATATAGCTTTTGGTTATCATTATCAACTTACATGATATCTCCTAACCTAGTTGGCAATGTGCATGGCTTTAAAACATGGGGGTCTGGGTTCAACTCCGGACTGGGAAGGTACGGTCGAAGACAAAGAAAGGTGTTTTTTTCTCAAAAACTACTTGACCTATTGCAAAAATTCTTTCACTGTTTGATAGATAAAAGTTAAAACTATGTAACTGCAAAAGAATTATTAAATTCGGTCCAGTAGTTTTTGAGAAAATCTCAACCTTATTGAGACCCCCTGTATACTTATCTCTGCCTTCGACTGTACATGTACGGTCTGACACAAAGATAAGTGTATAGGAGGGTCATTAAGGTTGATATTTTGTCAAAAAGGAATAGTAAGTGCTCTAAGTGAGTAATTTAATACAATCGCTCAAGTAGTTCTTCAGAAAATCTCAACCATATTGAGACTCGTATACATTAATATGTCTTAAACTGTACCTAAAATCCACCACTACCGAATTTGGGTGTAATTGGAACGTATTTCTCTGCACAGAAAATCCTATGGTGCCCTGTTTTTTACATACCTATACTTATATATATTACATACCTTTAGAAACATGAAGTAGCTCTTATTACTATTCAGTAAACCTTATTTACCTCCAAAAAGATTTCATCCACGCACACAGTCACTGTTCACAAACACTACACCATGTGTATGTATATTTATATATATGTATATACCACTATTACACACAATAGCATTACATAGCGTTCTCACGAATTACATGCGTAATTTCATTTAGGATGATGTGTAATCGATCGGGGAGCTACGGCGTAGCGACCGCTACGGGCTACGCGCGCGCTACAACTGCCGTAGACGTTCCCCCCGCCCGCTCTCATAGGCCGGGTATTAAAATTGAGTGTTTTTATATTTATTTTGTATAAAAATATAGTATTTTTAATCAAAAACTATTTATTTATTTAAATACATAGTATTATTGGATGGTTACGTCAATACAAAGTAATGCATAGATACAGTTCAATTATTTCAGAAATAACTTCGTCAGTTATATCTATTGCCTACATAATTATTGTTAGTTCTTTTTTGATTTTAATTGTTTAAGCAAACATTTATTTTTGAGGCAATTATTTTTTTGGTTTGTTTCCATTGTAATTGGCATTATTTTGGTATTAAGGTTAATTAATCTAAGATTAAAGTAGCATTGTTTTAGGAATACAGAGTGTTTTTATTTTTAATTAATTTAATAAGAAAATCGATAAGTATAGGAAATTAAATTTTTTTCATTAATTTTACGAATTAGACTACTTATTCATTTTAATGAATAGTCAACTGTATAAAAGTAATAGAAATTAGTTGAATAATAAAATAATTTCTAATACAAAGAGATATACGTTAATACCCATTTAATATCTCTGTCAATCATTTAAATATCAGAAACCATATTTTGGACGTATTTTCAGTTTAACCACGTGAATTTATTTATGCAATAACAATTATTAAATCAACATCTTCGTTGTAAAATAAAATGGGTATGTTTGTACATTAATTTAACTATACAAAAAAATATTTTGTTAAAAAAAACACATCAAAATACGTTAACTTAAATATTCTTTGAAGTTATACATTCGCTTTTATCAGTTTATATCTGTGTGTGCTATTTTGAGGAGTATAAATATAGAAAACCCTTTTATATTTTTCCGAGGGTCAATATTTGACTGGGATTCTGTCGAGTTGGTAAGTAATTAATTTCTTACTTGTAAAAATAATACAATTATCCTGATGAAGGACTCTGTAATTTTTTTAAAGTAATAACCTTGTGAAATATATCTCTCTCGTTCGCACCAGTGGTTCAACCACCCTTTGGGGATTGGTGCAAGTGTACAGCAGATAGCGTTTTATAAACTTTTTATATAATATTTTATTGTGTCAAAATCTTAACTATTATTACATTTAAGTATATATTTTCACGTCTACATTATTTTTAGAATTAACATTTACACTATTTCGCAAGGAAAAGGTTGAGGAGAAAAAGTGGCAAATCAACTCTTAGCAGCACATGCATCTTTCGTTCGTAGTATAACTAGAGATAAACGGACACTAAGCCTTTTCGTCACAAATCACAATAGATCTTTGAAGTCGAGTGCGCTACGTGATACCGAAATTCGAAATATCGAATAATATGATGCCGAAATTTTACAGCACCGAAAAACTTAACAACGAATAACTCGACAGCGAAAGTTTGTGACCACGAATCACGAAACAACGAATGCACGCCATGCCGAAAATCACCGCAACGAAAGTCTCACCTAAATGAATAATCAAACAACTAACAAACTAATTGTGTGACATACGGACGAGGGGTTGACGATATTTCGAATGTCACATATTACATAGCGCACTCTTTGAAGTCACAGTGACATATCAACATCCAGCCCCCTTACCTTGAAGTCTTATAGCAGTATTACTTCCATAATACTTTGTTACTTAGTATAATGACGACCTTAAAGTAAGCTCATTAAGGTCGTCATTGTACGAAGTAACAAAGTATTATGGAAGTAATACTGCTATAAGACTTCAAGGTAAGGGGGCTGATTCCAAATTCATTTTTGTCGATCTAATAATAATCTATTAGATAACTATATCGAGGGCAATATGTGTACTGAACGCAGTGTCCTTGTCCATTGATTTGGTGCAGTGTTCGCTTACGGAATTCACAGACGCGGCCCTGAGCCACCTGTCCACCTAGCTTAATTGTGTTTGTTCCTAATTGTATAGTTTGTATACCTTTTTTTCAAATGACTGTACATAAATTATCGTATTGGGGATACCTGTCAAGATATTGTAGTTAATATAAAATCAGATTTTTTTAAACAAGCTCTCGTATTTATGGTACCTTACATTTTGATATATATTTTGTATGTATAACTATTTCGGTTTAGATATAATATTCATTTTAAAAGACATGCAAGGTTGTGTTTGCAATTTTTTTATATATCGTGCGAAGTTTGTCCAATCGTGTATCGGTATTCATCAGGCCCTAAATAGACACCCCAAGATTACTATATATTTTGTTCAGACGTTTAATTTTATTAGTTAGTGCCGTAGCCTTCATAAACTGAAAATACGCGCATACGAAGCCTCGGTTGAACTTCTGTAATGTCAAGGCATTCAGATAGTTCAACCGACCTGTACATATAGTTTTTAGTTTAGATTATATAGTTTAGCTTAATATTATAATAGTTATTTTTAATTTTTATTGTTGTTTTATGAATAAATATTCCTACAACCCATTTACATAATAAATAATTATGTTAATTTTTAGGCTATAATCCTATGCCTCGGTCCACCGGCCCCGGATGCTGCGTACCACGCATGCGTAGTACGCGTATCCCGGGAAGCAAAAACCCCTGACTTGCATATTACCGAATTTTTCCCCATAGTTAATTACTGCCTAACCAAAGTTTCCCTACTTTCCAATAACAACAAGTGCTTGTTTTTACACGAGTTTAGTTAAGACGCCATTCCGAGAAACTACGAGTAAGTTAAGATAATATTCATTATCTAGCTGTACCCCGCAACTTCGTTTGCGTAGAAGAGGAGGATGGATGAGATCAGGAGGCAGATCTTCCTCTCTGGATCCTTGTTTCCACATCACATACCACCATGGCTTATAGCCTATGAGCTGTCCGGATATTTCAGCTATCTCCTAGTGAAACTCCCATCAAAATCCCTTCCGTAGTTATGGCGTGACACTTGCACAAAGTCACAGACAATCAGACAAAAATTCTAAAAATTAGTGATTTGGCATCAGTATCGATCAGTGCAGTCCCAGTGCAGATTAATGGATTACACATATTATTAGACATGCACGTTTCCTCACAAAGTTTTCCAGTCGATTTTAACGTACTTACATAAATATTCATTGGGGAAAAAAACCTGAGGAAAACTTAGTACAAGGCTGAGGGTTTAAATCCCAAGTCAATACTAACCCCAAATTACTCCAATCGCGACTCTACTAGTTTAGTTCAGAGAAGTAATTTCGCTTTGGACTGGATGTTTATCTATACTTGGAAGTTCAGAGTATCTACTTCCTCTCGTTTCGTCTAAGATAATTATAGGATATACTGAAAGAAAAATAGATCCATTGTTCCTAGGAGCTAAAACAAAAAAAATAACCTTCGATATCCCTCATAATATCACAACACCATGGAGGAAAAAATTTCGTCGCGCTCTATAACGGAGAGAGCATTAAGGCCTCTTAAACACAAACTCAACGTCAAAATTGTATGAAAACTGACAGTTGTAATACCGAACTTAAACTCTACTTATACTCAAAACCCTCTATGACTATCGGTCTTAGGCTGAGATTCAGACATTTTGAGCAATAGCTTAACGTGAGCTCGCTCTTACGACTGTCTTTCATACAATATTGACAGTTGTGAGAGCGAGTTAATAGGTAACTTAAACTTAGTCATTACAAAATTAGATACTATCAAGTCTTTGATTTTATATTTTACCCTTTCGCCAAGATCGATCCCCCAATGGTGTAAGATTATTTGGATCTAACGTAGTCGACCCATTACTTAACCAGTATGGTTAATAGCCTTCCATGAGCCAACTAGCGCCGCCAAACTTAAAAAAATAATATCTTACAATATAATAAATTCTATTAAAAAAGCTATGTACAAAATGTTTATTACGGTAAATACTATTTTTTAAATGCTTATTTATGACGTGATTCAATGTCGGTAAGTTGTAGTTCGCATAATTGCGAGAAACGGCCGTTTTTGGCACATTTGTGAACTACAACTTAGCTTGTCGCAATTATGCCAAGTATTGTATATTGAAAAATAGTATTCATCCTAATAAACATTTTGTAAATAGCTTTTTTAATAAAATTGATTAAATTGGAAGATATTACTTTTTCAAGATTGGCGGCGCTAGTTGGCTCATGGAAGGCCCTTAAGTATATTTTGTATGGGGTCAGGTCTGTGCCCTTTTTGTCACTTTCACACTCATACGTCAGAAAGAGACATCTATTCTATATGTTTGACTTGACTTCTATTAAACATTCAAACGATGGAAAAACCAGTGAGTGGCAGAGACGCGAAAAATTATAATGCAAGAGCTTAGTATGCAATGTAAATATGGCTAACTCCATCGGTAGTTACTTGCTTCATGTTTAAATTTAAACATGATGAAAAATTTCTTGCCGTGGGCAGGATTTGAACCTGCGACCTTCTCATTCCGTGACACGCTCTTACCAACTGAGACCACAGTGTTTAAAAATCAATTGTCAGAGTTGTTCAGGCCGCCCGCAGGCCTCTGACGTGGCCTAACGACTGCGCCACGAGGCACCAAGGGGCTTAGATGATAGTACAGCTAACAGCAGATCACTTGTAACACTTTGGCTTTGGACCGTTCGTATTATCTGCGTTGTAAGATTTAAAATCGCACTGCAAGTCTTACCATTGATCTGCTGTTGTCCGTACAAGCGCTCACCCATCAAGGTACATACCTAGCCCAGTGTTGCTTAACTTTTAGATCGTTTTCTATCATCATCATCATCAGTCTATTTATATTGTCCCACTGCTCGGGCACAGACCTTCCCTTACATCGAGGGAGCTCGGGCCATAATCCACCACGCGGGCCCAGTGCGGGTTGGCGGATTTCACATGCCTTGGATTTTTTTTTACGACATGCAGGTTTCATCACGATGTTTTCCTTCACCGTTTTTGAGAGCACTCGGTAAATGTACGTAAGTTTTTCCGTCGAAAAAACCGATGATAACTCATTGGTACATGGCTGCCCTAGCTGGTAATCGAACCTTGGACCTCCATATTGCAAGTCCATTAACCCAACCACTGAGCCACCGAGCTCTCTTCGTTTTCTGTGTACTCGCAACTGCACTACGAGTCCCTGACACAGTCGGGTAAAATATACAAGATACATAAGCATAATACTAGGGAGATGGAAAAAAATTGCTACTAAACATTGTATTCGTTATACACGAGCGCTTATGTTCTAGCGGTAGATGAAAAAAAAATTCGCAGCTTTATGTTAAGTAAATAAAACTTGACGATGTAGATCGCGTGAAAATTAAATTATCAATTTAAGTAAATTTAAGAAAAAAAAAGCAATTAAGTAAAAGGAACCATTATAGGATCACTTTGTTGTCCTTCAAGACCTATCTCAAAAACGCGTGGATGGATTAAATTGAAATTAATACCAAATAGTCTGCAAGCATTACAAACTTATATTTGAAGAGGATCATCAGGAGTATATCGATTTATGGACAAAATATTTTGATAATGGCAAAGATAAGTTGGTCTCTAAATCTAGTTTATGTTTTCGTTAGAGCGAAATTACGAGGTTAAGTTGTGTTGCACGAAAGCCTCGGTGCGTGAGTCCGATTCGCACTTGGCCGTTTTTTTCTACTCAACTACTCAAAATAAGCTAAAAAGCTTGTATAATTGCCAGCACATAAATCTACACAAAAACTTTTCAATCTAGGTCGTATTATCGCCGTGTAGAGCGCCCGTGTGTTACATTTTAGGAGCAGACAGCCTGCGAATAATTTTTATTTAATTTTCGTTTTAAAAAGTCAAAGTCAAATTTCTTTATTGCAAGTAAGCACGTTGTGTACATTTTAGAACGTCAACATATTTTTGAATTTACATTTACACCTCTTTGCAAGGAAAAGGTGCCAACGCTGAGGAGAAAAAGTGGCAAAAAACTCTCAGCAGCACATCTTTTAAAATAATATAATATTACACTATTACTATTGTTAGTAATGTAGACTTTATCCCTCATGCGGAACCGCCGACACACACCATGCCTGTTCATCGTTTAAATAGTCATCTATCCTGTAATACGCCTTCTTAACAAGTGTTCCTTTAATGAAATTTTTAAATTTCCTCTCTGTCAACGTCGTGACACTTTCTGGCAACTTGTTATAAAAACGAAAGTGCCCCATGAAGGAAAAACGCGTCGTTCCAAACGCTCGTCCACAATCCCCAGCTACCTAAACCTGCGGGGTGTCCTTTGAATTTTTAACGAACGCTCCTCCGACCAAATTGAAAAAGAAACTACCGTGCATAAATTCAGACTCACTGAACGAGATTTTGTCCCTTGCCTTTTTCTTTAAAAAAAAAAGAAGGAAGTTTGTTTTGGTTTGCCCTTTGTGTAGCTTTGAAGTTCGACAAATAAATTAGATGTAACTCAGTAATTTTTACACTGATTGTGTAGTTAGGGCCGAATAATGAAACGAGTTTACCGGGGACAAATTGTGGGATTCTATTCTTATTTATTTACTGAAGAGAAGAGTAGATTATCTATACATATAATAAGACTGTAAAAAAGTTGTGTCTGTACATTGGATATTTTTTTAAAAGAATAATTGTAATGTGCTTTAGGATCGAAAACACAAATTTATAGAATTTTTGTCTGTTTGTCTGTGACTTTGTGCAAGTATCACGCCATAACTACTGAAGGGATTTTGATGGGAGTTTCACTAGGAGATAGCTGAAATATCCGGACAGCTCATAGGCTATAAGCCATGGCGGTATGTGTTGTAAAAACAAGGATCTAGAGAGGAAGATCTGCCTCCTGATCTCCTCCATTCTCTCCATCCTCTTCCTCTACGCAAACGATGTTGCGGGGTACAGGTAGTTTTCAATAAAGATATTGGTAAGTATTGAAGTGAACATTAAATTATTTTCATTGATTTTACAAAATAAACGTAATTCGATTTTTTTTTACATTTATGCAATTTTAGAATTGAATAAATGACATTTAAAAAATAAAATTGAAATCATTATGCTAATGATACAAATACATTCGAAATGAGTTTTAAGATATTCCGATTATCTCCAGAGATATTGATGGTTAATTTGGTATGGATTTTTTAAATTTATTTACTCAACAACAATTTTACACATTTTAATTAGTTAGAACTAATTAAAATGTGTAAAATTGTTGTTGAGTAAAATTGTAAAATTGTATAACAATTTGTTGGCGAACATTTGCATTCACTTAACTGTTATGTGTACATATGTCGCAGTCAGACAGGCCCGGCTAGACACTTCGTAAAGCGCCGAACCACACCATCTAACTACTACATAGCACACTTCGAAAAACAGAAATTTTGTTTTCTTGTTGAGATACCAGATTATTGTCTGTGATTCAGTCACTTCTTACTAACTGATATCTGATTTTAAAATGTCTCTCTGTTATTTTTCAACTTATTTCAATCGTTTCCACAGTTGACCACCAATTTATGTCTTAACGAAAATATATGTAAGCATTAATTTTATAATATTTGTTAGGTAATAATCCAATCGAGCTCCATACATTTCAACAATAAAAAACCTACATTGGAAACGACCTAGCAATCGCGCAGTCTGTTTTGACAGGTCCGATCCGGCCCCGGCCGGTTGTAGCCGGTTCAATCCGGTTCGATCCGCTCCGATCCAGCTATCGGTCAGCCGCCGGTGACGGGCGGCCCGCGATTAGCCGGACTGACAGACGGATTAAAGTGTCTAGTTTTTTATGGTTCGTCGATGTAATTTAGGTTGATTAGTAATTTTAGGAATAAAATAATTATTTAGACTTTTAGATATGCAACAAAAAGTAGTTATAAGTCCTAAAAAATTGTGGAAACCCATTGATCTCCTATAAACAACTAGTCACAGTCTGCCTTCTAAAAATGTCCGAGCGCAAAGAAGGTCCAAACGGATGAAAGGACCCTCATTTGCTTTACTGGACATTATTTGGACGTTAACAATGGATCCTTATTTGGACGTTTTTAAAATTGTTTTAGTAAGACCTTTGTGTATCTAGTTGTTTATAGGAGATCACTGTGGAAACCCCATTAATTTAAAATGTGATGAAACATCATCCTATCATCTTTGTACTTAAGTAAAAATCAACCTTTTCACCAACATCGATTAGTTTCAACATGCACTGCGTTAGGTAATACAAAACAATATATTGTGACGTCACCGGCGCGGCGACTGCAACAGGCTTCATCATTCATGCCGGACAACCGAATTAAACTTTAATAAATAATAGCGTTGCCGTGGGAACTAATTTAGCAGCGCTCACAATATTAGCTGAACTGGACTAATATTCACGTACTCGTATTACAAATTGCTTTTATTTCAAACTAGCTCTCTGTACGGTGGAACACAGAGAAAGGTGTACAAGAGAGTTTTTAAGGTTGACATTTTCTCAAAAACTACTTGACCTATTGCAAAAATTCTTTCACTGTCTGATAGATAAAAGTGAAAACTATGTAACTGTAAAATAATTATTAAATTCGGTCCAGTAGTTTTTGAGAAAATGTCAACCTTATTGAGGCCGCCCGTATACTTATCTCTGTCTTCGACTGTACCACAAAGTTGATCTTTCAATGTTCCTATGGGAACCCCATATTTTCCAACGGTAAAAGGTATTTTATTTTAAATGATAAAAAGGAATGCTTATATCATTAGGCACTCACTATTTTCTTATCGTATTAGGAAAATTATTCTTAATTATAAAGTTTAATCGTATTATTGGGGGACCTGGGGCAAGTTTTTTATCTCTAATTTTATTTTTATTTGTACATATAATTTTAGTTTATTTCATTTAGTTTAGTTTTTAATGTTAGGTATCGTAATTAAGTAATTATATTGCAAAATGCTTGCACTATTTTATTATGTTATGAGTTCCATACGGTTATATACCTCAACATTTGTCACCCTGTCCCTCCACGATATCTTCAGGAGTCTACGATAATATTCACATGGCAAAAGTCTTCATAATAGTTTCACTAGCGTAGTAGGTAACGCTCAATAATGCCAGATAAGTAGGTTCTCTCGTAGGTATCCTAGTTGGAAGCACTAAACGCCTTATCGAGATTGATGACGTCCCCGGGGCGGGCTGTCTATCCCAGGATCAATTAGTTACCGATACGAAAGCCCTGGGACTTTTTGGGATTTCTGATAAGACCACTAGTATCTCACCACGGTTTTTGTTGAATTCCAGCGATGCACTGAAAAAACAGGGTTGTATTTAGCAGCTAAATGACATTGCCACATTTCAATTGGAGCTACAAAACTACGTGACCATTGAAGCTGTACCTATCATTTTGTTGGGGACTTATTACAGGTTTCATATTGCATAATTAAGCTGTTTTATTCGAATCGCAACATGTACAAAACTTTATTTTAAACCAATAATTTTAATAAAAAACGGAGATATTTTTACATTTATTCGTTATCTTGTACAACTTGCGGTTGATGGTGGGGCAGGATCTGGCATAGTCATTTGGGGTTCCATCACGAAATAATTATTTTTTGTAATTACTAACTTATATGTCGCCTGGTATGTCGATGTATGATGTTATCAGTTTCGAAAACGCAAAGATAAGTTTGTCCCTAAATTTAGTTTATCTTTTCGATAGAGCAAATGTTATGGTGAAGTTGCATGGAACCCTCGGTGCGCCAGTCGAACAGCCGACTCGCACTTGGCCGTTTTTATAATAAACAAAGACCCACGTCTCCCATCTCACTGAAAATAATTGACAAATACGGATACAAGCAGTATCGAGGCGACATCGACAGGTGTCAAGGTATGAATTATGCAGGGCCCAACAAAGGATCTGTTTCTTGTCTTATTTGTAATTCTGGAGCTCCGTGAATATAAGAAATCGTGCCGTAATATGGTATAGGTGCTGGCAGTGCGAGCGCCAAGTTCTTATCATTTACGCGAGGTATTCCTAAATCCGTTTATTCCCACTAGTTCAGTTGACTGAGCTAGTGAAAAAAAAATCAATTTTGTTAAGTTGAAAATAAAACATAGCGCCCGGTTTCATTTAAATTACCTACTTTAAATGGTTTGCTCACAATACTCAATACTCAGTATATTTATTGCATTCCATAAGTTATAATACAGATGTTCACATACTTAACATTAAAATATTACAATGTTCTTTATGGACCTTGTTTAGGCACAGCAATGTAAGAGAGAGACGACATTTTTTGTTCAAATATAATGTCATTTGCAGTAACTAAGAAGTAGTAGGATGCGATTGTTTATTATATTTTCTCATTTAGAAGTTCATTAACTCTGTAATAGCATTTAGATAAGATAAGCATTACATTTCAATAAGACTGATACCTATAAGACTGAATCTGTCTACTTCGCTTAAGAATTACTTATCTCTATACCTGAGACTTACATGATCTACATCGCGTTATGTCTAAACGATATCCTTTAGTTTGAACAGTCAAACACGTCGTGTACAACATTTTTTTTTTATCAATCGAAAACAGAAGTTTACTGGGGATTCTCTTGTATAGTCGAAGACTGGGATAAGTATACAGGGGGCCTCAATAAGTTTGAGATTTTCTCAAAAACTAATGGACCGAATTTAATAGTTCTTTTACAGTGCATGGGTGACAAGTGCCTTACCAAAAGCCAAAATAGTTCAGAGGGGTGACTTGTTTTGTGATGTAAGAGTGATAATACCTCAAGGGCTAGGCTATGCCCATTGTGATTTTCATCCAATATTTACCCAATTCGGATATCCAGTTAAGTAAATTACCTAAATTGTATAACGTCTACTAACTAAAATTAAAAATAGAGTATAAAATTAGATTCCTAAGAACTTGGCAATTTTTTACACATTTGTCTTTGATGGAATCTACGATTCTATCTATCATCAGAAGTACCCATACCTTTTGCTTATTTATATTTATTACAATGTATTGATTTTTACCGGAATAGACATTCAAATTATCAAAGAAAACGTAAGAAATTATTTTCAGAAATTTGTTTCTTGCCATCGCATTAAGGTTGTCAATACCCATTAAGGATAATTTCAAAAGCCTTTAATCCCGTATCGAAGGACAAATCAGAACTTTATCTTTTTAAAACTCTTTCGTGGCCATTTGTGTGCAAAATTGGTTTTCAGAACGGAGAATACAAAGATGGTGCCAATGGATCTACAGCGAGATGCGGGAAGAAAATAATGCGAATTTTGTAGTACTTGTAATACCTACCTAAAAGCTATTTGCAAAGGCGAATGACCAATGACCTAAACGGTATTTATAGGGTTCCGAATCCGAACTTCAAGAGGAAAAGGTAACCCTTATAGGATTACTGGTTGTCCGTCTGTCTGTCTGTCAAGACCTATATCTCAGAAACGCGTGGGCGGATCAAGTTGAAATTTATACCAAATACTTATACTTAGGGACTTATTACAGGTTTAATATTGCATAATCATAATCAGTATCATTTTCTACTACTCTCGCAACTCCTATAGAAGAATAACAAAAACGATGAATAAATCGCTTCGATTTCTTACTATTTTCTTAATTCTTAATTAAGCTGTTTTTTTCGAATCGCAACTTGTACAAAATTTTATTTCTAACCAATCATTTTAATAAAAAACGGAGATATTTTTACATTTATTCGTTATCTTGTACAACTTGCGGTTGATGGTGGGGCAGAATCTGGCATTGTCATTTAGTTTCTCTTTTTAAATATTATTACTTATATAGTAAGTGTATGCATAGGTGCGCTGTTTGGCTGTCAAATAAACGATTATTCTATTCTATTCGATACGAACAGCTTTTGACTATCTTCTTACCCCATACGATCCAATTTCCCCCTCATTTTCTAACTCTCGAAACGAGGCGGTAATAGACGTATTAAATTAAATATTCGCCTTTTACAACGTCGTATCGGATACCTAACATAATCAAGGAGTTGATATTACAAACCTGCGGTGGGGAGACTAATAGATTCTTGCGGCAAAATCACGTAACTCATATTTAATATAAGATAAGATAAATACACTTTATTGCACCATAATACAGTATTAATAATTAATATTGAGAAGCATGTACAATTTTGGCGGTCTTATAGCTAAAAGTGATTTCTTTCAGACAACTATAGAGGATATTATAAAAATGTATCAGAAAGAGGTTTTTTTTTTGGAAACCTATAAATTGTCCCACTGCTGGGCAAAGGTCTCCCCCCTCCTTTTCCATCCATCACTGTCCTGAGCCTCTTCCAGCCACCCATCCCTGTATCTAACGATATCGTCTCTCCACCTACACCGAGGTCTGCCCCGACGCCGGCGACCGTCCGATGGCACCGTGGATGGCACCCATTCTGTGACAGTCCGGGCTAGTCAGAAAGAGAAAGAGATACTAATAATAAATATAATATATATGTGGGATGATTACCGAGTGAAAAGCGATGGGTTAACTGATTAATCTTTAATAAATTACAGAATCGTAAAACAAAACGCACGTCGTCTACGCGCCACCATTTTCTAATCAACCTTCTGTGTTGCCACAGTAACAACAAAAACTCTTCTAAAATTAGCGAGTAAAAACTACTATTTTTAAGTTATTCCCACACGGCCATCCTGTTCACTCATCTGGCCCAGATGAATCATGGTCTGCACTAGTCCACGGCTTCATAAGGTCGGCGGAGGAGGTCGTGTTTATCGGTCCCTCACCATGGCCAACTTTCTTCACAGCGTATCTATCATTACGTTTCTTCTGAACAATTTCGTATGGTCCTGAGAATTTAGCGTATAATTTACTACCTTGCGAGAACTGAGTTTTCTTAATGGCCACTAAGTCCCCTATGTCGTATTGGATAGCTTGCTTTCTCTTCTTGTTGTAATATTTAGTATTTTCATCTTGTATTTTCTGTATAGATTCTTTCGCTCTTTCTCTAAGTTCGGACCTGTCATCGACGTAATTCTCTATACCTTCTTCCTCAATTAACTTTAAGATATCGTCCTGTCTGTCTCTCATTTTTACACCAATAAGCAACTTAAATGGTGTCATTCCAATACTTCGTTGGTAAGTTCCATTTAAACAACGTTGTACGGCGGCGACTTTTCGGTACCATTTAGTCGGATCATCAATACTAAGTTTACTCAAAACGGCAATAATTATTTGGTGAATACGTTCCACTTGTCCATTTCCTCTCGGCTGACCAGTTGTAATAGTGTAATGAGTAATCTTCTCGTCAGTACAATAGTTTCGAAATTCATTAGACGTGAATGCAGCGTTTCTGTCAGTAATTATCCTTTCTGGTGAACCAAACGTCTGTTGCTGTATTATCAACTTATCAATCGTCTCCTCAGAAGTCAATGTCTTAACGGGGTAGATCCAAGTGAACTTCGTGAAGCCATCTACAACAGTTAGTAGGTATTTATAGTTTTTATTCGTCGAAGTAAGTGGACCTAAATGATCAACGTGATATGTCATCAACGGAATATCTCCTTTATCCAAGGGATGTAAGTATCCTTCTTTTTTTCCTTTCTTGTGCGATATCAAAATACATTCTACGCAGTTATCTAATATTTTCTTTATTTTTGTTTTCAGGTCTTCGATAAAATATTCTCGATTGATTAACTCTTCTGTCTTCGTAATGCTGAAATGTCCTTTCTCGTGATTCTTTCTTATTATTTCATTCTCCATCTTCTTCGGTACTACGATCAGTCTTTTTCCGTCTCTTTCTTTGGTAAGTATCCCATGTTCAATAATATAATCGTCGTATGGTTCCTTTTCCAGTACCTTCTTAAGTAGCCTGATGTATGGATCGTCATTTTGAGCTTTCTGTATTCTAGCTGTAGTCTCTGTAAGAATTATGTAAACGGGATATCTGCTTAAAGCATCGGCATGTTTCATTCTCGTTCCAGGTCGGTGTTCAATTTCATAATCGTACTCTTCAAGTAGTAGAACCCAACGAGCAACACGGGGAGGTACATCTTTCTTGTTTAAAGTCATAGTCAATGCAGAACAGTCAGTGACTATCTTGAAATGAATCCCGAGCAAATAAACACGGAACTTCTTTACTGCTTCTGCTATCGCAAGGATTTCTAAATGATAGCTATGGTAGTTTTTCTCTGCTGGGGTAGTCTTCTTGCTCATATAGTGAATTGGATGCATTAAATTGTCTTTTCTACTTCTCTGCAAAAGTACAGCTCCGTATCCGTCTGCACTCGCGTCTGTGTGGACTTCTGTCTCTAAATCAGGGTTGTAGATGTGAAGAACGGGCGAGCAACATAACATTCTCTTCAGCTCTGTGAACGCTTTCTCGCAGCGTTCATCGAAATTAAAGTCTTTATCTTTTTTGAGTAGATCTGTTAGCGGTTTCGCTATTATGGAATAATTCCTTATAAATTTTCTGAAGTACCCAGTTAAGCCCAGGAATGATTGCAGTGACTTAATATTCACAGGCACTTTAAACTTTGACACGGAGTTAATCTTTTCTACTGACGGACGTATTTCATTATCACGGATAATGTAGCCTAAGTAATTAACTTCTCTCTTCATAAAATGACATTTAGACCAGTTAAATTCCAATCCATACTCTTCAGCTCTTTCAAATACCAACTTTAATCTTGCCATCGCCTCATCTTCAGTTTTCGAAGGTATAATCAGGTCATCTAAATATGCTAGGACGATGCCATCAGAAATGAGGTCTCGGAAGATATTATTGATGAATCTTTGGAAAACGGAAGGTGCTGTGCAAAGACCAAAAGGCATCCTTTTAAACTCATACTGCCCTTGTGGCGTTACAAACGATGTATACTTCCGGCTGTCTTTATGGACGTTCACGTGTAAAAATCCGTTTTTCAAGTCTAAAGTCGTGAAATGTTTAGCTTCTTTTAATTGGTCTATCTGGTCGTCTATTAGTGGTAGTGGAAATCTCTCTTTTATTATCTTCTTATTCAATTTTCTGTAGTCAATACATAGTCGGTGTTTTCCATTCTTTTTCTTAGCCAGAACAACAGGGCTAGCGAAATCAGATTTGCTTGGTTGGATAATGTCTTGTTCAATCCATTCATCTACCTGTTTGTTAACTATTTCTTTTTCCAGTGGTGACAGTCGTCGAGGGCTGTGGTAAATCGGGTCTTCATTGGTAAGTATTATTTTCAATTTAACATTACTTTCTTTCTTTGCTTCTTTAGGTTCGTAATTTCTTATCATCGTGTGTATATCTTCGGAATATTTCGTTTCACCTATCTCGTAGTCATCGTGTTCGTTCTTCTCTTCAGCAAGTAAAGTAAGATGTTCCATTTTTTCCACAGTAATACCATCTGGGGTAAAATTCACTATAAAATCTCTTAAGATCGGGTTTCCAAGTATCATATTTACAGGAATTGTGTCATCGTCAACTACGTGAATGGTAGCACGAGCAAAGTAGTTATCGATTTGTAAATCAGCGATAAATGATCCTTTGGTGCTCACTTTCTTGCCTGCTATGCCACCTAGACGGATTATAGAATTTTCATCGTAATCTAATTTTAGCTGTTCTAATTTCGTCTGTCTGATCAAGTTAACGTCACTCCCGGTATCGATCAATACTGTCATCTCAACATTATTTATTTTTATTTTCTTATAGGGAGTGTTGCCTTCTTTATCTTGTTTCTGAATATGCAGAGACATCTTTGACCGATTCGGACATTCAGGGCCTTTGTGCCCGAACTCGTTACATTTGAAACATTTAACACCTTTAGTGCATGTAGTAATCTGATGATCTGTATCTCCACAGTTAAAGCATCTCTTAGCATGGAAAGACTTTCGCACTTGCGGTGTCGAAGTGGTGTTCGCGGAATTATTTGGTCGCGCAGGCATCTTCTTCTTCAGATTACTATAGACTTCCAACTTACGTCTGAATTCAGTAATATCCGTAGCATCGTATAAAACAGCTTTATTTATTTCAGTGTCACGAATACCATCTATAACGTATTCTATCAGCGCAGCGTCTTCAATATTACCATGTAAAGCCAACTCCTTCATGTGAAGAAAATACTGTTGGTAAGTTTCGTCATTTTTCATCTTACGTGAAACAAGCTTCTTGTGTAGAATTGCACTGTTTAGCTTGGGGCTAAACTCTTGTAGTAGCAATTTTTTCAGGTCATCCCAACTCTTCACGCTCCCTAAAGATCTCAGAAATAGTTTAGCAGTGCCGCCTAGTAATCTCTTTCCATAGACGAGTCTTTCAACATTAGACCATTCCATAATAAGTGCGGTGTCTTCGAATTCTTGGATCCATGTCGAAACAGGGTAAGTATCATCGCCGGTAAATTGCGTCATGGACTTCTCCAAATCACTGAAGGCAATTCGCGGGCCTGGCATTTTTTCTTCACTTTTGTCTTTAACTTTCTTTTGATCTTCTTTATCTTTTATATCCAAATCTTTGTCTGTGTCAGAATCTTCTTTGTCTCTTCTCTCTCTTCTCGGTGGCATAATAAATGTTTTATTATTCATTCATTTCGTTACAGCCTCAAAATATTACCATAACAACATCTTCAATCGAAATCGTAAGTAAAATTAGCATCTTCGAGTGTTTAAATTCATGACGTCACGTTCTACGTCCCGAAGCATTCGGTCGAACGGCGTTCACTGCGTGCGGACTAGCAACTATTATGCAAGCGCGTCCCGAAGCCTTCGTTGTTTACGTCGATCGGTGAATCGGAGCTGCCATGCGTTTTTGTATGTACTGACCGGTTTCGTTCGAAGATTCTTCTCGGCTATCGTACCATCTGCTTCACACAATGCTCGGTCACATCCCGGACGAGCCCCCAAAAGTTGTGGGATGATTACCGAGTGAAAAGCGATGGGTTAACTGATTAATCTTTAATAAATTACAGAATCGTAAAACAAAACGCACGTCGTCTACGCGCCACCATTTTCTAATCAACCTTCTGTGTTGCCACAGTAACAACAAAAACTCTTCTAAAATTAGCGAGTAAAAACTACTATTTTTAAGTTATTCCCACATATATATGTATATACGTAAGTTTATAAGTTTCCGCTGTTATCTACCCATATACGAATAAGGTTTGTTTTAGGTTAACTCTTTGCCAGGCACATCCACGTTCTCGTCTTAATGTGCATATACCTTTAGTTAAAAACGTTCAGTTATTTAGCGGAGGATCGAAGGCTTAAGCCGAGCAATAACTTTAAATCGCGTTTATGGCTAACCGCGTAAGAGTTCCTATGTTCTATTTATGAATTCAAAGGAGAACACTTGACGTCGTTGACAAGAATAACTTGTGGTCGTAGTTTTATTCATATTCAAGGAGTTCATTGTAGTATAATAAACTCCTTGTGAGTAGTCGATCAGGAAATGACGCAATCAAGATGGAATAGAATTAGATATACAACTAATTTATTTGCAAATATGAATTGAATATATTCCCAGTAATTTTGCGATCTAACTGGAGGTAGAAAAATACGGTATGAATATTGAACGTTGTCTTAATATCGGTACGGCTCTATGAATGCTGGGCCTGGATCGGTCAATCTCCTTTTCATAATAAAAATCAGAAACATAATAAAGTTGTCGATACCCTGTGTTATGTATATATTATTTATTAGTATTATATATAGAATTATATAATTGATAAAACAATTGTAAACTATACCTATCCAATCAAAGTAGCTAGGAGGATAAATACTTAGCAAAAACAGCAAAACACTTGGCTGTCCTTCTTTAGTAGCGGTTTCAGCTGCATTTGCGAATACTTAACAACTACAGCTAAACTTTTTCCTTCCGTGTAAGTACATTGTTTGTTAAATTATTTGAGTTACTCGCTTTGGCCTACTGTAAGATAATATTGGAGCAAAACGCGGTTACATGAGAGCAATACACAAGCCTGGAAATTATACGAGTAATGTAAGTAAGTATGTAATTAAAACATTGTTCAACCAACTTCATAGATGTATAACATTGATCTCCTATAAACAACTAGATACAAAGTCTGCCTTCTAAAAATGTCCGAGCGCAAAGAAGGTCCAAACGGATGAATGGACCCTCATTTGCTTTATTGGACATTATTTGGACGTTAACAATAGACCCTTATTTGTATTAATTAGATAAAACGGGAATTACCGTGTTAAACATTTATTATTGATGTCTCGATATTTCGACAGCATTGCAGCCATCATGGTCACGAGTAGACTGAAGTCGGTGAGTGTTAAACGTCAGAAGGGTGACACAAAACGATCTACCCTCTTTCGTGTTCGCTGACTGCGTTGAGAAAAGTTGTTGATATTTGCTTGCAGCCATTTTGCAAACATAACTAATTATGTCCGCTCGTTTGCACGCACTCGCCTTTGTGCCTCGTTTACATAAGTCGATCACTGGATTCCAAGTTTTTGACAACAGAAAACCGTCGTCGCGATTGAAATTTATTTAGTGACCCTTATTTGGACGATTTTTAAATTGTTTTAGTAAGACCTTTGTGTATCTAGTTGTTTATAGGAGATCAATGATGTATGACAAATATTTTGCCCTGAAACCTTTCTCTTAGACTCAGATGCCTATTCTAGACCTAGCTTATTATATTCGAGATTAATAAAGGTCTGAGAACGATCTTCGCATGAGCTTGCTCTTTTTTTAAATAATTAACAGCCTCTTACTTATAATCGATGATTAAAATTAACATCTTGTTTAACAATTGTTTAAAAAAATGTTTACTTATAAACACTATTTAAAGTTAATCAACTCCTGAAGAACCGAATAAGTAGCTGTCAGTTTAAACAACGTCGTATGCTTAATAATTAAAAAATGGCGGACCGATTTCGGAACAGCTGATTACATTTGACACTGCTGATTACTTTTTTAAGGACTTTGGAGTAGGCATTACCCCAATTTAGGCCAAATTTTTGATCTTTTTTGAATTCATTCAACAGTGTTACCGTACCTGAATATTTTTTAGTGTTTAAAATGACGATTAGCTGTCCCACACTACGTTACCCGTTCGTGGCCTCCATTCGAGAACTCGTCCCCCATCGGTCATCGGTTCTACGACAGATGTGACCACCAGCCCACTGCCATTTCAGTTTACTGATTCTATGAGCAATGTCAACCACTGTTGTCTTCTGGCGGATATACTCGTTTCTTATTCTATCTAACAGAGAAATGCCAAGCATAGCTCTTTCCATAGCTCGCTGAGCAAGATTTTATTCAGTTTTTATATTATTGTGGCTACTTTTTACGGGAGAACAAATACCAGTTTAAAGGCAAAAGGCTGTTTGTACTGCAAAACACTTTGCTGTTTGTAACGATTTTAGCTGCAGTTGCGAGTACTTAACAACTACAGCTTTTCTTTCGGTGTAGAATGTACTAAACAACAACGTAGCCAAGAGTTCTGTAATGTAGCACTGAAAGAGATAGAATAGACAAATAAAACTAAACCAGATTTGTAATTCTGTATACGGTCTGACCCTTGAAGTACCCTAAAGGTTGTAAAAGTTACCAATTGCGCCGGGTAAACATGTCCAGTCCAACTTTACCTTTTAGCTGGCCCAAATCGATGGAGTGAAACTTTAATAGGGACGAACCTTCGTAATATAATTACAGAAGTTCAACATCAGGCTAGTTTCATTTTTAACAAGACTAGCCTTCTGTTTCAGTAAATTATATAGTGTGGTTGTGAAGCTACACTTTGGCTGTTTCGGATTTGTTTTAAGATTCCTTCGACGACCAGGTCTTTTCACCCCTAACTTCGGGGGAGAAGTGCGGGCCTTGAGGTATACCCTCTCTACCCGGGTAAGATTCCTTCAGGTTCTCTTGAAAATGGCGGGGAATTGTTATAATGTCTGCAGTGGCTATTTTGTGTTTAATATCACGTTAAGTTAATCAGAAAATGTTCGCGAGTGACAGGACAGTATGGTGAATTTATTGGATAATTTGAGCAAGATCTGAAGTTTCAAGCTTTTATCTCAAGAGTTCCCGCTACAAGCTCGGGAGTGAACGTGACTGTCGAGCTGCTTCGTCCAGAGTGATGACGCTACGGCGGTGGATGAAGATATGAAGACGCGGCTACCCAGGGTGAAGACGCTACTGCGACTCCTCTGGAGGAAGATAGAAGACTATTACATATTGAATTTTCTGTAACATGACATTGGCAAATGACGAACTGTCGAGTCCATTAATAATATAAATAAATGTAATAACCAAAATGATAGGCAAATAAAATTTCATTTCATCATCATTAACTTTGACATTTAACTTTGCCCAATTTGTGGCCACATTCGGTGTGTCACAGGGCTGGCCCAATATTACATATTTTCGGCGACTTTAGACTGGTCTGCCATTCTTTCTAATAATAACACTAACACCGTAAGGTATGTGTAATGTTTTAAACTAATCAGCACTGGGTGTACGAGGTGGATCATAGCCCTAGATCCCTCCATGTAAGGGAATAGTCGCGACATAAATAAAAATAGGCTGATGTTATTATATATAAACGGATATCACTCACTTATATTGTTAAAGACGGCAATTAGACCGACAGTTTCGACCGATTTCGACGGTCTTTTTCGCACCGTCGTCGGCGTCGGGACAAGTTATGTCGGAGCGCGCACAGAGGGCGCTGATCCGCAGTGCGCGAAGAGACGTCAGCGGCGACGCGGGCGTGGCGCGCTCACCTTGAAAAAGACCGTCGAAATCGGTCGAAACTGTCGGTCTAATTGCCGACTTTAACAATATAAGTGAATGATATCCGTTTTTATATAGTAGTAATAATATTGGTAATTAACTAATGGTATTTAGGTATAGGTAAGTAAGTATGTATTTTTTTACTTAAGGCTTCGTATGCGCGTATTTTCAGTTTTTCGATGAAGGCTACGTCACTATAACTACTGAAATTTTATATAGGCTGATGTGTTTAAAAAAGTTGTGTGAAAAAATTGCTTCCTCCAAATATTTTCGTAGATCTTTCAATGATTCGAAGCTACGCTAGACCACGTACAATTCAAGACACGAATTGTGACCATTACGTGAACACACGGCCGTTACACGAAATACCCGAAACGAAACACACGGAAAGAAAAGATTAGCTGTGTTTGTTAAGTATTCGCAACTGTAATATAAATAACTATAAGTAGACGCTAAATCTGAGATATTGACATTGTATAATATTTAAATATGTAGCCTTGTTAATTATAAATTTTAGTTACTAATTGATTTCCGACACAATAATAATTGTACATGGAATTAAATAAATGAAATGAAATGTAGTTAAAATCGTTACTAACGACAGGGTGGCCTTGGATTCATTCGACAAAATTAAGTAGATGATTAGGTTTGGGACATACATTAATTCTACACAGCTTTTAAAGGCCTTCATAGAGCCAACTAGCGCCGCCAATCTTAAAAAAATAATATCTTCCAATATAATAAATTTTATTAAAAAAGCTATTTACGAAATGTTTATTACGATAAATACTATTTTTGAAATACTTATTTATAACGTGATTCAATGTCGGTAAGTTGTAGTTCGCATAATTGCGAAAAACGGCCGTTTTTGGCACATTTGTGAACTACAACTTAGCTTGTCGCAATTATGCCATGTATTGTATATTGAAAAATAGTATTCATCCTAATAAACATTTTGTAAATAGCTTTTTTAATCAAATTGATTATATTGGAAGATATTATTTTTTTAAGATTGGCGGCGCTAGTTGGCTCTATGAAGGCTCTTAAGTAAATTAAACAATTTGAGGAAAATTAAACAAAGTATAAAAGTATGTTCATCGTTACTGGGCTTTGGAGTTTTAATAATTTAAGGTAAGTAGTTTTAATTTTTGGCAAAGATTTCTTTCACTGGAATTTGACCTAATGGTAATTATTGTCATTTCTAAGGTCATTATGCGACTTGTGTGACGTACTTAGTATTTTTTGCAGTTATTTTTTACAAAAAAAAACCTTACCAATTTAATATTTATCATGAGTACAATCTCCAGTCTCAATTTGTCGAATGGATTCAAGAACACCCTGTACTATGGGCACCCAAGTATTTTACTATTTCTCTTCTTAGCTAGTTGGATTGTTTATCGTTGATTTATTCGTTATTAGTAATTGCTCGGTGGCTCAGTGGTTGGGTCAATGGACTTGCGATACGGAGGTCTTAGGTTCGATTCCCAGCCAGGGCAGCTATGTACCAATGAGTTATTAACCTCGGCTTTTTCAACGGATTTACGTACATTTACAAAACTCTCAAACTGCTCTCAAAACGGTAAAAGAAAAACATCGTTATGAAACCTGCATGCCGTAGAAGAAGAAAAATATATCTAAGGCATGTGAAATCCGCCAATCCGCCCCAGCTCCCTCGATGTAAGGGAAGGTCTGTGCCCGAGCAGTGGGGCAATATAAATAGACTGATGATGATGAATTGCATAAAAATGAAATGCGATTGCAATATTTTTTTTATAACACGTGTGTGGCAAAGCGAACCGAAACTGCATTGTGCCCAAAACACTTTAATTGCACGCCACCAGTGCATTAACGAGAATAAAGTGAAGGCGCGCCCCCTGGCGGCGGCGGCAGGAAATGAAAAAGCTCTCTGCTTTCGAGAGGCGGCGGTGTAAAGCCTGCTGCACTAACAAACTGCTTTGTTCGCGACGGTATTTGCGACGCTGCTCACGACGGGGAATTAGTAACTGATTGTACAAATACAAAATACGATTAAAAATGGTCCAGTCTATTAATAGTAGTTTTATTAGTGACCGGTGAACATATCCTATAAACAACGTTGTTTATAGGAGAATTAGGAATTCAGAAAATAGTAAGAAAGCGAAGTGAATTATTCATTGTTTTTGTTATCATTTTCTACTAATCTCGCAACGTCGCAACTACTATTGATTATGATTATGCAATATGAAACTAGTAATATGTCCCCAACAAAATTATCACGTAGTTTTGTAGGTGGGGCAAAGCTCTATTGAAATGTGGCAATGTCATTTAGCACGCCACAGCAAGGAATTGCCAAAATTATTATTGTCTACTTCAAGTACTTACAGTATGTTATCTTCTTTTTACCTCATATAATCAAAATCCATCAAGTTGTTCACGTTATAGTAAGCCACAAAGAAACTGATACACTAGACATGAATGTGAATAACAGTGTATGTACAAAATTGTTGATCACGTGATTTTATATCTTAAGAATCTCCTCGAATTGTCAGATACCAAGTTTTAGTTCAAACCAGAAATCTAAAGGCAAAAATGAGTCGTCGTCGATCGAAATAAACTGCGCGCCAGAGTTCTACTGAAAGCGGGCCCTTGTGCCAGGACCGTATTTGGATGTCGATATCAGTTTTAGCGCCCCTGATTACATATTGTTTTATTTATTTGCTAAATAACGATTATTTGAGAACAACGTATTCAAATCATTCCCTGGTGAAGTGTAGTTATTCTTTTGCAAATCTTAGACGCAGAAGAAAAATACAAAGTAAACCAAACTTATGTGATTATAAATGATGAGAACTTTCTAGCCGTGGGCAGGAATATAAATTTTTAAATTTTTCATTATTTAAAATTGTTAGCCAGACATAGCATAATGCTTAAATCTAATTTTAAAAAAAAATATGGTGTAGGTACACACACCTTTTCATTTTAGACGATGGCCGCTCGGACTAAACCACGAGAATTGTAGCAATTCCAGCGTGTGGTACGCTAAATTTGAACATATGAGTGACTGCGACAGTTGCGTTTAGGCACAAAATTAGATTTAGAGGCCACGGCAACAACCACACCTTTCATCGACTTGTCACGATAAATGAAATGTGACTACGATTTCTGCGCCCTCCTATTATGCGCCCCTGCTTTGTCCCCAATTTCTGCCTTACTCCGGCCCTGTCTTTGGCCTCGACGTGTTTAATAAACACTACACAGAGACCACGGAGTCCTTTGCCCTGATTTCCGAGCGCTGTTCGATTTCTAATACTTCTTCGTTTAGTAATTGCTACGGAACCCGGTTTAACACGTTGAACGAAATAAAAATATTAATTCAAATTCAAATACACTTTATTGTACAATATAATACATGATTAAAAACTAACATTAAATAACTAAAAACTAAAACTACCTATAAATAAATTAACTATAAATAAAATATGCCCTCTAGGAGGGCATCGGGAGTCACGGTGCCCAGAAGGCTGGCAGCATTCCCTCTCTGAATTGCCAACGCAATACGTTGGCAAAGGTAGCTGCCAGCCCTCTGGTCACCGGACTCCTCGACCAGCCGCTTGGACAGCTCTTTGACGAGCTGTCGAGCGTCCGGCCCCCACGGCCCCAGTGTCTCGACCCCAAACGTCTTTATTGTACATAAAAGACGCAAACAAGTACAATCAGAAATACAAAACAATATGTACAATTTTGGCGTCCTTATCGCTAAAAGCGATTTCTTCCAGGCAACCAACTGTCGATGGAATTTAACATAGTAAAGTGAAAGAGGTAGAGGTAGAAATACAAGAAGAATAAAATGAAAAATAATTGAAAAACAAATGGTATTTACAAAGAGCAGGAATATACATTATATTTATATAAATAATAATACAATAAATTGTAAATAATAATACAATAAATTATAAATAATAATACAATAAATTACATACACTACATATTAATGAGTGAATGTACAGTTTAAGTAAGAGAAAAGTGTACTAAGGCCCGTATTTTATCACTCTCAGCTCAAAAGTCAATCTTGAGAACCTTTCTCTTAAACTCAGATGCCTATTCTGGGCCGGAGAATATTATTTCGAGATTAATAAAGGTCTGCGAACGATCTTAGCATGAGCTTGCTCTTGCAACTGTCAAACGTCTATGGAATTTAGGTCCGTATTAATAAATCACTCTCAGCTCAAAAGTCAATCTTGAAAATCTCAAGATGGCGTTCCTATTAATAAACGTAACTTAGGTATGTTTAGGAATCGGGTATCACGTAAGTAACACCGTACTTACCTATTAATAAACAAAACTCAGCAGGGTTACTCTCACCTCTTATAGCGATCCAGTTTAGATTCCTAGGTTAATAGCGATTCGGTGTTGTTTAGGAACCTAAACTGGATCGCTATAAGAGGTGAGAGTAACCCTGCAGTTCTCAAGAGAAATGTCAAACTCACACTTGAGAACGTATTTGCTGATTGCAGGCGAACCGCGACTTGAGAAAGACATCGCGATACGCCCATAACAAATGACATACTTGAGATGGTGATTACGTCTTGAGAGTGTATCAGCTGAATTCACTATTGGCCTAGAAGCCTGAAGTTGGCAGTATTTGTAGCAATTGTAGATTGCATAAGCCTAATATTAGTCGCCGCTAAGCGAGGCGTCCCGCTCGCTCTTACACGATGTAGCATATGAACAACAGTGACAGTTGCGTGTAGATTAGGATTCGACTTAGTGGCCGCCACAGAAAGCAATCATTTCTCGGTAACTAAGTACTTTGTCCAGAGTGATGACGCTACGGCGACTCCTCTGGATGAAGCCATGAAGACGCGGATACCCAGGGTGACGACGCTACGGCGACTCCTCTGAAGGAAGACAGGACGATATGATATTTTGATATTCTGTAGCATGACATTGGCAAATGACTAACTGTCGAGTCCATTAATAAAATAAATAAGTACTTGACAGATTGTAAACTATATTTTTATCCGACTGCTCAAGAAAGAAGTTTATGTTTTTGAGTGTATGTAAGTATGTATTTGTATGTATTTATTCTTTGGCACGCGCTGCAGCCTAAACGGCTTGAATAGGAGTGACATTTTAATCAATTTTTAGCAGTCGAGTTTTTTATTTTTTTTATAATTTATGTTTCTTGCTCTGACTGACAAGGCCGTAGTTGTTGTGGGTTTAGCTAGAAATCAGCTAAGTAAATCTAGCTGCTACAAGCAACCCTGTTTTTTGAACGTACCCATGTCAAAAACTAACCGCAGCCTTTTAATTAGCTACTCTGAGAATAGTGAAAGAGAGTGGGTGCATACCTCGGCCAACAAATAAGTTTGGCCATACAAAGAGGTAACGCGGCCACTCTATTGGGCCCCCTGCCGCATGGGAGCGATTTGGACGCGGTGTTCTACCTGTGACTGGTAGAGGACACTCACAGCTGGAATACCGCGTCCAAGTAGGTACATTTTTAGAATTTTATTTTTCAAGTATTTTATTTTTAAATTTTTATACCATTTTTGTTTGTTTATGTAGGTAAATATGTTATTGATTGTTCTTAATAATAATAAATGTTTTTTGATAATAAAAAAGTGAAAGATTAAAATATAAAAGTTTTACTCGAAAACATCGTTCTAAACCACAGTCTTGTCAACGAAGCGTTTCATCAACTGAATGTGTCCAAATGAGCCCAGAGCGAATCAAGAAACGCGGACTGCGACGGAATTAATTAATTTTGTTAATTTTGCGGCGAATGCTTGCAGTATTTTGATAGCTGCCACTCTAGCATCAAAGATTAAATAACGAAAGAGATTAGTCAACACTTTAAAGTGATTAAAACTAGAATATCGCAGCGTTAAACTAGTCTTAAAGTTAGGCGGTAGTTACGACATTGTTTAAGTATTTTCGCCATATAAAATCGGTGGTTCAGCAACTAGAAATTGGTCTAGGCAGTTATAGAGTTTCGATTATATTGAAGATTGGATTTAGAATATAACAGAACAGAATAGAATAACATTTATTGCCTATTAAGTATATACATATGGAAATAAAAACAGATGACAATTAACAAACATATAACTCATGGCAAACGGTTTAGGCTTCAGCTGATGCTGACATAGAGTGCGGCAGCGCTGGTTTTCAGCCCACACCTTGGCTCCAAATTGGTTATAAAGGAGCATCGTACAGTCGAAGACAGAGATAAGTATACAGGGAGCCTCAATAAGGTGAAGATTTTATCAAAAACTACTGGACCGAATTTAATCATTCTTTTACAGTTACATAGTTTTACCTTTTATCTATCTGACAGTGAAAGAATTTTTGCAATACGTCAAGTAGTTTTTGAGAAAATCCCAACCTTAAAAACTCTCCTGTACACGTATTTATATGTTCTGTTTAATTGCTATTATAGATTTATATGAAAAGAAGAGTCGATAGCACGTTGACCTTTTTTCATAAAGGGAGAGAAATAATTTAAAGATCCCCCGGCTTTCGGGGAGGGGGGGGGGGGGGGGGGGGAAGGTTATGTGAGATGTTTACCCCCTACATACCCTTCGATGGCCGACCATGATGTTCGATGGCTTTTCAGAGAGCTCCTAGATTTCCTATGCACCGGAGCCCGAGGCGTTACCAGAGATATTTAGTATTCCATGCCAGAGGTCCGTCCCGGGGTGTGCTTCGCCTTCCAGAATTTCACGACTAACCTACAAAAAACCAATTCAGTCAACGCCATTATTATTTAATGTCAGGATGTTGGCACAAGCACAAGTGTCACTGCGACCTCAAAGGTCTATTGTGGCCGCGCACCGAGTTCTTATATCTCGCTCCCAAGGCCAACGTCCCTCAGGAACCGTATGATGCACTTGGGCGAGAGAGTTTTAATATCCTCGGGTGGCATTATGGGTCCACCTAAGGCACAGCTTCTGCTGTGAATGAGTGTTCCACACTCACAGAGGATATGCATGGGAGTTTCCTCTGCTTCACAGCAGAATCTACAGTAATGTCGGACAGGCCCATTCTGTTGTTTGCCCCTGATGTTTATTATAGTTTACAACGCCATAACATTGCGTAAAGTGTTCACTTGCTGTGCCGTCGACTGTACGCGTTCATAATTAACAATAACTAGAGAGAACTTATTTGAATGAGCTTTAAATTGCGGACGGCGACGGAATTAATTTATTTTGTTAGTTTGGCGACCAAGTTGGTAGTATTTTGACAGCCACTACATTTGGAACAAAGAGTAACGTAATTAAAGATATAACTATGACACTATAACATAAAGCCAATGATACACTAGGCAACGTCGCGCTACTTCACCCGACGTCCCTGGCGACCCGTGTCGCGCGATGTTGCCAGACATGTCGCGCGAAGTCCGGCAACGTCGCGCTACTTCACCCGACGTCCCTGGCGACACGTGTCGCAGGACATTTGTCCCCTAATGTATCCTTGGCTGTGTTGTAACGTAAATATTAAGGATTCCTTGAAAAGCGCGCGAAACGACATTAGCTACTTTTTTGTGAAAATTCTAATTAAATAGTTTCCGTGGTATTTAGTGATTAATGATCACGTTAAGTTAATCAGGAGATGTCCGCGAACGTTTCTATTAGTTGGAGTGCTCGAAAGAAGTCGTGTTTGTGAAGTATTGTGCTCTTAGCAAGGTTTACTTTGCATAGCTTGATGGTTGCGTGGATCATTGAGTTATTTCGTTTAGGGGTTTGGGAGGGTTGTGCGTAGGTTTAGGTTAGGTTATCTTCGTATATATGTATGTATTTAGAAGAATTCAGACATTCTACTAACATCAGACCAGGCTGTATTCCCTAGTTGGCTTTGCTTTTCCCACTGGGAAGAATTTTACAAAAAAAAAGTAAATATTAACGAGGATGTTACCTAGTTTGCGTGTTTTTTGTAAAGATTTAAATCGTAAAATGGGCCCGTACCATACATAGGCTGCGCCCAATCGTACCTACCTATAGTGTGTGAATTCAAACATCGACGGACTACTAATAGATCGGTGCTCGACCCATTAGATTCACCATCCAAATATTCCAGAATCAAACGAAAAAATTGATAGAGAAAACTCACAAGAATTTACAAGAACCATAGAGCCGCGGACCGGCCAGGGTCCAGTTTACCAATTTATCTACCATTTATTGATTAGATTGGACTGGATTGAACTTCACAATTCAAAAGTATTATCGACAGAACGCCATTATGTTCCCAGATTAGAACGCGAGGCCATTGAAATAAAGAAATATAGAAATTTCAATCGCGACGATGGTTTTCTGTTGTCAAAAACTTGGAATCCAGTGATCGACTTATGTAAACGAGGCACAAAGGCGAGTGCGTGCAAACGAGCGGACATAATTAGTTCTTTTTGCAAAATGGGAGTACCTGCAAATATCAACAACTTTTCTCAACGCAGTCAGCGAACACGAAAGAGGGTAGATCGTTTTGTGTCACCCTTCTGACGTTCAACACTCACCGACTTCAGTCTACTCGTGACCATGATGGCTGCAATGCTGTCGAAATATCGAGACATCAATAATAAATGTTTAACACGGTAATTCCCGTTTTATCTAATTAGTATGTATACAATCACGGTTTGTATAAAAAGAGTAGTTTAAAAAGTGATACCATTTATTGCTTAATTTGATTTTATGTTGTCAGCACTATGCACTTTAGAATGCAATTAAATTAATATTTATTATTATCTCTAAGTGAAACATAATATTTCCTGAGATGAATAAAACCTTAAATCCGAAAACCGCGTCTCCCAGAGTCCTAATAAAACTAGGCAGAATACACCGCCCAATCTTCTGTCCAATGATCTTTGTCAAAGACTAAGCCGCTGCAAAGTGTCCACATTACTCTTTAAGTAAGCCGGTGAGGGTAAGTGCTTAACATTCACTATTCAGCAAATAAAAGAGCCATTTTCTTGGAGCCGACTGGCTAATGGGAAAACAGAAGGCACTGGGTTTTGCCGCTATAAGTATGGCGAGGTAGTAGGCATCTAACCGTGCGCTAGAATTATTTTAAGCTTGGCGTTTTGTTGTATTGAATCAAATATACTTTATTTGCACACAAACGAAAATACATCAGTTACATATAAAATCAAAATTAGCTAGTGTACAGACAGGCGACCTTATCGCTTTAAGCGATTTCTTCCAGGCAACCTTCGGGTGATGGAGATATTGTATCAAAACAGCGTAGCGTAATATAAATGTAAGTACCTAATAAATACTTATCATATTTATAATTAAAATGCTAAATAAACTTGCATATCATATACTTACATTAATAATAGTTATAGACCGTTCTCGTCTCTTTGTCCGTGACAAGCCTTAGCACAGACCTAGGTCTTTTTGGCACATTTATTCCGTAATTGGTAAACAATAATCTAAAAGTATGAGTGTGACCAAAGTCGACTCACAATATTTATTATTATTAATTTTATTAATGGACTCGACAGTTCGTCATTTGCCAATGTCATCTTACAGAAAATTCAATATATTCAATAGTCTTCTATCTTCCTCCAGGGGAGTCGCAGTAGCGTCTTCACCCTGGGTGGCCGCGTCTTCATGTCTTCACCCAGAGGAGTCGCCGTAGCGTCATCACTCTGGACGAAGCAGCTCGACAGTCACGTTCACTCCCGAGCTTGTAGCGGGAACTCTTGATAAAAGCTTGAAACTTCAGATCTTGCATAAATAATCCAATAACTTCACCTTAGTCATTCGCGAATATTTTCTGATTAATTTAACGTGATATTAAACACAAAATAGCCCCTGTAGACGTTAAAAGGAAAATTATCAAATAATTTCGCAACCGTCGTTTCCAGCCATTTTCAAGAGAACACCTCATAATATTTAAATCTTTAATAGGTGTGAGGTACACACGAAGACTGACATAAGTATCCAGGGGGTCTCAATAGGGTTGGGATTTTCTCAAGAACTACTGGACCGATTTTAATAATTATTTTACAGTTACAAAGTTTTAACTTTTATCTATCTAACAATGAAAGAATTGTTGCAATAGGTCAAGTAGTTTTTGAGAAAATCTCAACCTTAAAAACTCTACCGTACACCTTTCTCTGTCTTCGACCGTACACCATGGATGAACTATTAATATTATGTCGCCGAGCGAGTATCGCTGCGTCTCTTTTGTTTACACGGAATGTACTATCTATTGTACGTTTCTAGCGCGAAAAAATAGCCCATGGTTACTCGCTTACTGAGACAACTGACTTACTTAGTGAGACAACTACCAAAAACTTGATATCGAAACTGATATTAATTTGATTAACCAAATAGCAAATACTCGTCCGTGCGATAACATAAGGTCTCGCTTAATTCTAATCGTGGAGGGTTCGAGAGCCCTTAAGGTAAGCACTGAGCAAAGGGCGCACTCAACTTAAGCACCACTCACCTTTACTTAGACTCCACATTGCGCTGGCTCGGATCTCTTGATGGAATGCCCATTATTTCCCCAGTAGAGGCTTTTTTTGAGTAATTTATAGAGGTTATGATATTCGTGAAGTAACTCTTTTGTTTCACAAACTAGCACTACTTTGTTTCACAAAAGAATACTTTTATGTTTCACAAACTAGTGCTCTTGTGTAACAAACTAGTATCTACTATTTTGTGTAACAAACTGGTATCTACTCTTTTGTGTAACAAACTAGTATCTACTCTTTTGTGTAACAAACTAGTATCTACTCTTTTGTGTAACAAACTAGTATCTACTCTTTTGTGTAACAAACTAGTATCTACTCTTTTGTGTAACAAACTAGTATCTACTCTTTTGTGTAACAAACTAGTATCTACTCTTTTGTTTCACAAACTAGTATCTACTATTTTGTGTAACAAACTAGCACTATTTTGTTTCACAATAATACTTTTATGTTTCACAAACTAGTATTCTGGTGTAAAATAAATTCAAAAAAAATGTTGGTGTACGTACAACAGCGGATCAATGGCAAAACTTGCAGTACGATTTTAAATCTTACGACGCAGATAATAAGAATGGTCCAAAGTCCAAAGCGTTCACTTGATCTGCTGTTAGCTACAAATTTATACTAACTGTAGATATTTATTTGCAATAAAGCGATATAATTCTGATTCTATGCGTAACAAATCAATCAATAAATACGTTTGACCTTGTATAAGGGTAGGTAGGGGTCACCTGGATAACTTTAATAATATTTAAGAAATTTATTTGTATTTTTAAAAATAACATCGAACGAAATTCCGTCAAAATATCATCTCTGATACCAACTGAAATTTTTAGCGAATGAAATTCACGGGGATTAAGCGAACAATGCTAAACCGATTAAGATTTATTTTATGAAGCCTTCAAAAATGTTAAAAGCATCGCTTTTGTTTTTAATAGTTAACTGTAAGTAAATGTATCTATTTTACAAGTTGACCAATATTTAAAAAAAAAATATTATATTAAAAAAAAAGTTTACCTATATTATTATTGTGGACGATCAAAGTTGCTGAAAATCGTTATTGTTATCAGCAACAGATTTTTATTATTTTTAAATGATTCTTTTCATCCCAAAATTTGTATTGCATTATACAGGGTGTAACGTAAAGGGGTATATGAAACCGAAGGGAGGGCTTTCTTGCCGTGGCAGGACTTGAACCTGCGACCTTGTCATTACGTGACACGCTCTTACCACTAATCTAATTGGAATACTAATACTATTGTCCGATAGATGGAGTTGCGTAACATGCCCTTTAAGTATGTATAATACGATGAAGATTTTCGTTGGGCGTTGCCTGTGGTGACTCAGTTGGTAAGACCGTATCACGGAACGACAAGGTCGCAGGTTCAAGTCCTGCCCGCGGCAAGAAATTTTTCATCATGTTCTAATTTGTTCACCGAGCAAGTATACAGGGTGTAAGGGAAAGCCGAAGGGAGGGGGTTCAGTATCGGTAACTGAACAACTTTTGTTCTAAGACTTTTCGAATAAAAAATAAAAATAAATTAATGTCTCATACAAATCGATCAACTAACCGGGACGAAATGTATGAAAAGTCAAAAAATAAATTCAAGTAGTAGAACAAAAGTTGTTCAGTTACAGATACTGAACACCCTCCCCTCGGCTTTCCCTTACACCCTGTATACTTGGTCGGTGAACAAATTAGAACATGATAAAAAAAATTCTTGCCGTGGGCAGGACTTGAACCAGCGACCTTGTCATTCCGTGTCACGCTCTTACTAACTGAGCCACCACAGGCCACGCACCGCCCACCGAAAATCCTCATCGTATTACTTAAATGTTACGCAACTCCATCTATCGGACAATAGTATTAGTATTCCAATTAGATTAGTGGTAAGAGCGAATCACGTAATGACAAGGTCGCAGGTTCAAGTTCTGCCACGGCAAGAAATTTGTCATCACGTTCTGATTCTGTTCATTAAAGAATACTGTAAATGGGGTTAGGTAAAAAACTATTTTAAACATCATTTCAATCATTCCCAAACTGTATTTAGTTAATCAATACATTATTGATAATTATTATTATTTTTGTAAACCTATAAATTGTCCCACTGCTGGGCAAAGGTTTCCCCCCTCCTCTTCCATCCATCCCTGTCCTGAGCCTCTTCCAGCCACCCATTCCTGTATCTAACGATATCGTCCCTCCACCTACGCCGAGGTCTGCCCCGACGCCGGCGATATTATGATAATTATTAAATTATACTAATCACTAAACAATCATTTTAAAATACTTAACTACGAAGAAACTATTAACCGATAATAATTAAAAATATCGACATTTCATTCTATGCTGTGTAATACGTCATCTGTTTGTTCTCACGATGTTTCAGTTCCAATTTAATATTTTCCCAAAACAAACAAAGAAAGTGGACCCTTCGTCCCCTTTCGCCTACAAAAGGCCAAGGAAAGCCGCAGGCGTAGATTAGTTTACGTATCGTAAGCTTATAAACAATTTCTCGTGGAGTGAAGCGGGGTAAAATGGTAATATTATATCGGACCGTTGACCCTTTATATAAATATTCATGAATAAGCCATTTACATCCCAACAGATAAATACAGTTGACAGGACAGCTAACAAGCAGGCAATCTAAACCGTATTACCATTGAGTAGAGTCTTCGTGGATTAAACTTGATAGATTGACAGTACCTTGTCAGTAATGTCAAGGGAATATATTATCTAGACGTGATAGATGTGATAATTTCTTTACGTGGTCACCCAATTTACTTCAGACCCCGTCAATGTAGCTAAACTAATTTAATTTGATCATCACAATACGAGATATCATCTGCCAACGTTTTCTGAAGCTTGTAATCCATTTGTGAGTAATTAGCTGGCTACTGCACATTAACTATTTAACTATTAAAATTACATAAGCCATATTTAGTATCAAATCCGTACCTATGTCAAATGACAATGCCATTCTGCCCTGCAACCGCAAGTTGTACAAGATAACGAATAAATGTAAAAATATATCCGTTTTTTATTAAAATTCTTGGTTTAAAATAAAGTTTTGTACAAGTTGCGATTCGAAAAAAACAGCTTAATTAAGAATTCAGAAAATAGTAAGATATCGAAGCGATTTATTCATTGTTTTTGTTATTCTTCTATAGGAGTTGCGAGATTAGTAGAAAATGATATTATGCAATATTAAACCTGTAATAAGTCCCCAACAAAATGATAGGTACAGCTTAAATGGTCACGTAGTTTTGTAGGTGGGGCAAAGCTCCATTGAAATGTGGCAATGTCTTATATAACCAACATATTGTATAATTGAAAGAGCATGACTCCACAACACAGGGAATCCTAGTGTGGAGTCACAAGAACTTATAGAATAAGGTTATATTCTCTTGAATAAATTATCTTTTTTTATTATTATTTACAGTCGAAAACAGAGATAAGTATACGGGGGCCTCAACAAGTTTGAGATATTCTCAAAAACTACTGGGCCGAATTTAATAATTCTTTTACAGTTACATAGTTTTAACTTTTATCTATCAAACAGTGAAATATTTTTTGCAATACGTCAAGTAGTTTTTGAGAAAATCTCAACCTTAAAAACTCTCCTGTACACCTTTCTCTGTGTTCCACCGTACAATCACAAACCAACGGAACCAGGATGGGTGACCGCTAATATTTTTTTTTCATTGTAAGCATTATTTGTTTACATTTTTTTTTACAAAAAAAGATGGCGGCTGCTTTTAGATGCTTCCTTACCTACAGTTTAAAGTAAAAAGCGTCCACCAGACGCTACTATCACGGTTCTAGAAAGTTTACATACAGTTTCCTCTAATTTTAATAAAAACCCAGCCTTTTTAGTAGGTACTAAGCGCAGCGAACTGTAGACTTTTTATTTATTAATTAAAAAGTATAACAATATTGCCGCCAAGAACAAGCCAGTCATCATGGAGTCTGAGTCGGCGTTTCCTACTGTGTTGCCAACATTTAAATTTTTGGCTACTTTCTAATATTATGAAAATTTTGAGCTACTGCCATTTTGCCCTACTGCCATTTTGCCCCATTTTCCCTTATTACAATGATTTTGATGACCCAATATTTCAAGGGTCTACGTCAACGCAATCTAAAAATATGGCCGTTTATATCGCATTTTCTCGCATATTTGTGTGAAAATACAAGAAAACCAAAACCTATAGGGTACTTCCCGTTGACGAGTCATGTTTGGCAAGAAGCTAGGTCTTATAGCACAAGTACCTAAAGGGAAAAAACCGAAAACTGTAAATGACAATGCCAGGTTTTGCCCCACCATCAACCGCAAGTTGTACAAGATAACGAGTAAATGTAAAAATATCTCCGTTATTTTTTAAAATTATTGGTTTAAAATAAAGTTTTGTACAAGTTGCGATTCGAAAAAAACAGCTTAATTAAGAATTCAGAAAATAGTAAGAAATGGAAGCGACTTACTCATTGTTTTTGTTATTCTTCTATAGGAGTTGCGAGAGTAGTAGAAAATGATACTGATTATGATTATGCAATGTGAAACCTGTCTCCAACAAAATGATAGGTACCTACAGCTTAAATGGTCACATAGTTTTGTAGGTGGGGCAAAGCTCCATTGAAATGTGGCAATGTCTTTTGTAGTTACATCTCCCCAAAAATATATTTTTTGTTCTTACAAACTTATATGTGCAGATGATCAACTAATCTAAATCTAGTTGTATCTTTTCGTTAGAGCAAAGTTACGGGGTTAAGTTGCATTGCACGGAAGCCTCGGGGCGCGAGGCAGACTCGCACTTGGTCGGTTTTTTTTTTAAGGCTTCGTATGCGCGTATTTTCAGTTTTCTGCGAAGGCTATATACGGCACTAACTACTAAAATTAAACGTGTGAAAAAAATGTATACCTAGCAATCTTGGTGTGTCTATTTAGAGACTGATGAATACCGATACACGATTGGACAAACTTCGCTCGATAGAAAAAAATCGCAAACATACCCCTTCCATGTCTTTTAAAATGAAAATAATATCTAAACCGAAATAGTTATTCATACAAAATATACATCAAAATGTAGGGTGCTATAAATATGAGAGCTTGTTTTAAAATTGATTCCTTGATTTTTATTGGTGTATTTTTATTTCCCTGCCAAAATTCAGCCAAAATTCTTAAAAATACGAATATTGAGGCACTGCGTCGCTGCTGTCTCACTCTTGCTTTTGACAACCATATAGCTCCTTAAGTCCATCTGTATCTGGACCCAGAGCAGCGAATACTAGTGTAAACCCTGAATGTGATATCTTATTTTATTAATTATTTAAAATATTTGCCTCGAGCTGGCAACACTGACCTCCCATTCTATCGCAGGATCGCTGCCTCAGCCTCCTCTGATTAGGTGAGGCAATTTAGTCGCTTTCATTTTTAAAGTGCTCGAAAGCGCTTGTTTAGCTGGTTTTCAGCCTGTAATGCTAAACACAAATAATAAAGGATTTGTTTCTAAAATTAGAACAACTAACGTCACATTTGAATTCGATCAAATATTTATTTATTTTATTAATGGACTCGACAGTTCGTCATTTGCCATTGTCATGTTACGCAATGGCGCGTATTCATAAACGTGATTTAAAGTTACGCCACCGTTTAGCAACCTTCTCCCCTACCTATTATTATTTGCCTTTTTACCCGACTGTTATGTTTTTTGAGTGTATGTATGTATGTCTAATTATTTGGCACGCCCTACAGCCTAAACGGCTTGATGGATTTTAACATAGTATGAGGTGTCGTTATATTTTAAAAACATTAGTAAGTACTCTTCTCTTTTATTTGTAAAAATTAAATATTAGACTTTTTAAGGTTCCTAACCTCAAGCTAAAAAAGGAACACTTATAGGATCACTTTGATGTCAGTCCGTCTGTCTGTCAGTCCGTCTGTCCGTCTGTCTGTCAGTCTGTCAGTCCGTCTGTCCGTCCGTCCATCCGTCCGTCCATCCGTCCGTCCATGTAAGTACTAGTTTTCAGAGATGCATTCATATTTCCGAATATGCATTTTCCAATAATATTTTATCGAAGAAAAAGCTTCAACATTTCCTCTTACAATACCATTCGTGCAGTTAATACTCCAGGGCAATCTGTGAGCAGTAAAATCTCATACGATGGCGGTACTGGAGTGGCCCGTGTATGAACACTCAGGAATCCAATCTAATTTGCCAGCGTCGGTTCCATTAATTGTGCATTACCAAGAGAGCTACACGCCCAGCCACTTCTTGCTACCGTATAAAAATCTATTTTCTATGAGTTAGCGTACAGTGGGGCAAATAGGCTGGTAGACTCATATCGAAATTCAATAATTCAATAAGTAATTCAATGCTGAATGAAGGTAATTTGAACATTTACATAAATTTTTGTAATGTGAGGTTTTTAAAAATCTTAAAAATGAAACCAATCCTAATCATAAAAAGCAATGAGTCACAACTGTAACGGCCTCCTGGTGGCCTTTGCCTACCTGGAAATGATTTCTGTTCCGCTCACACTTAGCAAAATAGCGTCACTACATGTTTCACTCAAATTTTGAAGTAAGAATATTTTGCCCAGTTTTGTTTAGGGTTAGTTTACAAAAACAAAACAAAATGGCCTTGTTAAAGCAATATTTTGGTAAGTGTCATACCATTTTGAATTCACATTAGGATCGCAAATATATCACTTTTATTCATTGATCTCCTATAAACAACTAAATACACAAATGTCTTACTAAAACAATTTGAAAAACGTCCAAATAATGTCCAATAAAGCAAATGATTCATCCGTTTGGACCTTCTTTGCGCTCGGATATTTTTAGAAGGCAGACTGTGTATCTAGTTGTTTATGGAGATCAATGCTTTTATTACATAAATGGATGACTGTAAAAAATTAAACCGCTTTTCGTACTGCAAGTGTTACCATTGATGCTGCTGTCGACTGTACATGCAAACCACACCCGCCTCGCAGTGACCCTAGTCCGATCTTTCTATCGGGTCTTAGGGTTAGCGCACAACAGAACGGCGCCGGCGGACGACGCCGTGTACCGCGCCGACCGCCCGGCACGAATGTTGTCCGCCTGTGACCGACGCCGGCCGACATCGTGCACCGGTGGCCGGTGCTGGTAGACGCTGTGACACGCCGTGACGTTGTACGCCGGCCCTTACGTAGGCAGCAGTGTACGCCATCAAATAACAAAGGCCCTCCCCCCACCCAGACGCGCAAACACGAGATTCGCTTTTGCCCTTTTTTGGCCAAACTTTGCCCGCAATAAGACTCGCCGCTAATCGGGCCCTTTCGCCGGCAATAATGTTTTATGTACGATAAGTACGAATGGAAGTGGATAATACGGTAACATGGAGAGCGTTTCACTGTAGCGTGGAAAGGATACGATAAAAATGGGAATAGAGTAGAATAGAATAAAGAGTCAAAAGTCAAAGTCAAATGACGCCAGATTCTGCCCCACTATCAAGGTACGATGAACAGGATAACGAATAAATGTAAAAATATCTCCGTTTTTATTAAAATTGCGAAAAGTTGCGAGTCGAAAAAACAGCTTAATTAATAATTCTGAAAATAGTATGAACTCGAAGCGAATTATTCATTTTAGAATTAAAACTATAGTGAGCCATTACTACAAATTATTATATATAAACGGATATCACTCACTTATATTGTTAAAGTCGAATTATTCATTGTTTTTATTATCATTTTCTACTACTCTCGCAAATCCTACTCATTATGATTATGCAATATGAAACCTGTAATAAGTCCCCAACAAAATAATCGGCATATGAGCTCCAATGGTCACGTAGGTGACTAAAGGTGAACTCCACTCCACTGAAATGTGGCAATGTATTTTCTTTATTGCAAGTAAGCACGTTGTGTACATTTTGCACGTCAACATATTTTTTGAATTTACTTTTACACCGCTCTGCAAGGAAAAGGTGCCAACGCTGCGGAGAAAAACTGGCAAAAAACCCTCGGCAGCACATCTTTTAACATAATGATAATACAATTACTTAATAACTATATAGGTACATAACTGTTATTAGTATTAGTAGTTATTTTCTTGCATATGCGATGCGAAACGAAAATCTAAATATTAAATTGAAAAAAATGAATGAATGTCCCTGGTTCGAATCCCGGTCGTGACGAAAAAAATTCTCCATTTAATACTTAACACAATAGGTTTTTCAGTTAGGTACAGATAACAGCAGATCAAGGTATAATTTATAGATAATAAGAATAATACTCTTAGATTACTTTAATTATTAGTTATAATTTTATAATAGTGTAGTATTTTTTTTCCTTTTTAACCTAATTATTAGTGCATCTGTTTAAAAAAAAAATGTTGTTGTTTTAAATTAAGTACCTATCTATTATTGATTTGATGTTTATGTACCTATCTATTATTATTTTGCACAATACTATGTAGTGTATAGTATGTAGTGATAAATAAGTCTGTTTTCTTTCTTTCTTTTTAAGTGTGACACTTTGGGCCGTTCTTATTATCTGTGTCGTAAGATTTAAAATCGTACTGCAAGTGTTACCATTGATCTGCTGTTGTCCGTACTACACCAAGCCTCCTTTCAGCTTCATATACCCTTTCCGGTATACCCTGTATATCAGGGTATAAATCACACTTGACAAGTTCCATTTTCCCATAAAAGTTATCAGCGGTTCTCAAATCGGTGCATCCGTGGTGGCCGTAAAATATTTTTATTAGCGCGCCGATGCTCAAACTGGTACCACATATATTAGAAGGTCTGAAGCGACATTCAAAGAAAAATTTAAAGGATTCTGATAACAACGATTTTTGCAGTCACAAAGACCATATCAGTGTTCATCATCAGTCTATTTATATTGCCCCACTGCTCGGGCACAGACCTTCCCTTACATCGAGGGAGCTGGGGCCAAAATCCACCACGCGGGGCCACTGCGGATTGGCGGATTTCACATGCTTTTAGATTTTTCTTCTTCTTCAAGGACATGCAGGTTTTATCACGATGTTTTCCTTCACCGTTTTGAGAGCACTCGGTAAATGTACGTAAGTTTTTCCTTCGAAAAAACCAAGGATAACTCATTGGTACATGGCTGCCCTGGCTGAGAATCGAACCTGGGACCTCTGTATCGCAAGTCCATTAACCCAACCACTGCACCACCGAGCTCCATATCAGTGTTAGTACGTACTTAAAACTATGTTAGTATTTACATGAGGTGTATTACTATGACATGCGACTTAGGTCCGACTCCGAGACCCCGGGACATGTAAGTGTACCCAGTGTCTCAGAATCGGACTGTCCATGGTACCCGCAATGCCCTTCAGGATGCTGTTAGGGCTGCCGCTAACCCGTCGCATCAGGGACGCGACTCTTTTGCGTATGATGGCATGGAACCCGTCCACGCCGGCTTCCGCAAACATCCCTGACGCGCTGCAGCATTGCGACAGCCCCATCAGCACCCTGAACGCATTGTTATATTGTTCACGCAGGTATGACTTATTGATGTAGTTGCCCACAGATGCACGCATTAATTCAAATTCAAATATTTTTATTAATTTAGATTACAAGATCCATTTTGTGTTAGTAGTTGTACTTAAAACTATGTTAGTACTTACATAAATAAAATAGGGAGTTCAGACACGTAAGTATATTTATGTGTTCATCTCCCCCACGAGCCGACCAGACAGTTTATCTATCTGATCGGCACGTGAAAGAGATGACACATAATTGGCGAATCATATTTATCAGACATAATAATTAATGCATTAATCCTCTAGTTAGGCTGTTAGCTATATAAGTGTTTTAAAGTTAGTCTATAAGCCTTCAGTCCTATTCTAATTTAACGTTTTAAACGAAATGTGAAAGAATACAAAAGACTGGATGCAACAGGCCGAGAATCGGGTTGATTGGCGGGCTTCAGGAGAGGCCTACGTCCAACAGTGGACTGATACGGGCTGATGATCATAATGTGAAAGAGACAACGTACCAACGTGGCAAACATATTATAGTTTTTTAATTCCTAAATATTTTCTAAGTATTTATCTCACAAAACCTTTCATTACATTCGATGAAATTACCACATATGGAGTTGGGGATACCTATACGAGCTTTAACTGGACACTGCTAAACAAACTTCTTAACAGAATGGGCCTGTCCGACACCACTGCCTGTAGATTCTGCTGTGAAGCCGAGGAAACCCCCATGCATATCCTTTCACAGCAGAAGCCGAGCCTTAGGTGGACACATAATGCCACCCGAGGATATTAAGACTCTCTCGCCCAAGTGCATCATACGATTCCTGAAAGACGTTGGCCTTGGGAGTGAGATATAAGAACTCGGTGCGCGGCCACAATAGACCTTTGAGGTCGCACTGACCCTTGGGCTTGTACCAACACCCTGATATCAAATAATACGTCTTTAAATTATTATATATAAACGGATATCACTCACTTATATTGTTAAAGTCGGCAATTGCCGACTTTAACAATATAAGTGAGTGATATCCGTTTATATATAATAATTTGTAGTAATGGCTCACTATAGTTTTAATTCTAAAATACGTCTTTATCTAAGTAAATTCCAAGAATAGAACCTGGAACTTCTACCTCGTCCACCGATCTCTCTCTCACCTTTAAACTACTAATAATTCTCACATAACTCTCGAACTCAAGCCAAGCAATTTACGTTTAGAAACTCATGGTAACGGCAATAAAGCCACTTTCACATCTACAATTTGCGCATGATTGGTTCTATTATCTCAAAGCACGTACACAGTTGGCTTTAAACTTATTTGTGAGTTGTGAACGCGCCCTAAGCGATTACGACTTTTGATAGCTGTTTCAGAATCTTGGAATATTATATAATCCATGTTCACGTTTTTAGGACCCTATTACATGTCTAATCTCATTGTAACAAGCCCTTTGAAAATGGCGAGAAACGACGGTTGCGAAATTATTTGATAATTTTCATTGCAATGTCTACAGTGGTTATTTTGTGTTAAATTAATCAGAAAATGTTCGCGAATGACAATATGGTGAAATTATTGGATGATCCATGCAAGATCTGAAGTTTCGAGCGATTATCAAGAGTCCCACTACGAGCTTGGGAGTGAACTTGACTGTCGAGCTGCTTCGTCCAGAGTGATGACGCTACTGCGACTCCTCTGGAGGAAGATAGAATGACATTGGCAAATGACGAACTGTCGAGTCCATTACTAAAATAAATAAATAAGTACTTTGTAAATAAATCTCAACCATAGTGACTAAAAATGCAAGGTATACGCTATATAAAAAATTGGTAATCTAAATCCCTCGAATCCTATAAAATATATCAAAATTAAATTAAAATGCACAAAAGATACCTTTTAAAGCAGAGGAACGATATTTCTCACTCGGTTAAACTTCCCGGTGGAGACGGCGAACCAATATTTCTCAAATGGTTTAACCCTCAGTTAGCCGACGACGCGACGTTACTACGGATCTACTGCACAATTGATTTTTAAAATATTGCTGACATCAACCTCTATGGAGGGAGGATGGTTTACGTTCTAAAGCTGCTAGATAGAAAATTGACAATAACTCTTTGAGAGCAGCATCGATGCTGTCGAAGTGTTTCTGACTACGGTATTTATTTATAGACTCTTTGGCAGGTATCCCTGGCGAGTATATTACATACATAAACTCATAGACAGGTATAGAGGCAGACGTTTAGTCGGTACGCTGCCCCTTCAGGGCGGTGAGCCCGACATAAACAACACGCTCCCCCGGGCGTGGTGCCACATGACTTGCATGTTTTACCTGGGTGAAAAACAAAAAAGTATAGAGGCAGCGCTTGTAGCACGAGTCAGCGTTAGCGATCGACGCAACGCCGCGGAGCTGTCAAAGTGACATTATTACAAGATGTCTGACATTAGTTTGACAGCTCCGCGGCGTTGCGTCGATCGCTAACGCGACTCGTGCTAACCCCGCAGATACTTGATGCAATCCGACCGCTTTTCGCCACTTCGTGGGCTATGGCCAGTATCTTCTTAACCTTATCAGTACCCAGGTAGCGACACTTCGACTCATTTGGGATCTTTTGAGTTCCGTTCCTTTAAACACTCTCCTCCATAAAGATATATAACTATAATTAGATCCGCTATGTAGCTCATGGGAGTCTGTAATCTTCTGTATCTAGATAGGCTAACCCCAGAAGACTCATTCGCTTTCTAGCTATGTGAGTCACAGTCACACAATATTTTATTTTACTATGTAAGTACTCATGTTTCTCACAGGCCCTGCATGTGGGAGACTCCACAATCCCGGTGGGTTGCTAGAGATGATATTTAGACTCATAACGAGTACCTACACCTCCTGACCAGATGCAGGGATGATCTACGCCAAGTGGCAGACGAGCTATCTATGTGTGACCAAATGTCGCTAAAGCCGCTGTCCCACCGCTGCGCATGCTGTGCACGAGCACGCGGCACATTTTAGCTGCGTTGATTCATTTGATTGACTACGTGAGTCTACGTTTCCACTGCAGTACACCCTATACACGAATATTAACCCACGACTATGTACAACTGTACACAGCATGCGCAGCGATGAGTATGCTTTGTGGAACAATCCGTGTACCGCATGTACAGTGTGCATGGCGTTGACAGCGTTGAGCTATGTAAGCGCCTATTTGAGCAAGCCACGCATGTATCAATGACGTCAATTGATGGTTAGCGTGTCCGTGGGTTGGAGTGGACACAATCACATACATCTTCTTACAAAGCGAAGCTTAACACATGTTCGTAGCCTCTTCGTGCGTAGCGGTGGGACAGCGGCTTAAAATAGGATAGGACCGAGGTGTGAGCCCTGTGGCACACCGAAAGTGACGAAATGTACTGAGTCAAAAGGTCATATAATATGAAATCTGATGACGAACTAGATATTGGTGCACTTGAAGAAGGCTATTGAGAAGGAAATACGTCTCCATCTTGTTATTAAGATCATCATAACCCGTTGTTGGATAACATTCATAAACACGCCATTTGTTCCGGTATCAGTCACCTCAACATCCCTCCTATTGCCTTAACACTGTCATCAGTTAAATTGTTCGATTATCTCTCATTGGTTCTTCGTCCATTTTGGAGTCTTCACTCAAACACTTTCTAGGTCATCTATCTTCAGAAATTCGACAGATGTAACCTGCCCAACGAAATCTAGCCACTTTCAATGTAAACAATGAACAGACCTTCACAAGATCATCAAAACATTTATCCCCAAAAGAAACTGAAGTTCCCTTGACCCCAGCAATAAAGGGAATCAAAACGTAAATTCCCAGCGTGCCCCACTATGCCCCAGTGCCCCGCGATGACCCAAAATACCCCACATACGTGACGCCGCGCCGTATTTAAGCAATTAGGTGAAAGGCGCTGCTGAGAGTTTTCACGTACTCACTTTCCGCTTTTCATTGGTCTAAGTTATGAGCTGAAGCGCTATGGAAAGAGCTATGCTTGGAATTTATCTGTTAGATAGAATAAGAAACAAGTATATCCATTGACCTTGCTCATAGAATCAGTAAACTGAAGTGTCAGTGGGCTGGTCACATCTGTCGTAGAACCGATAACCGATGGGGTAGGCGAGTTCTCGAATGGAGGCCACGAACGGGTAAACGTAGTGTGGGACGCCCCCCGACCAGATGGAGGGATGACCTTCGCAAAATGGCTGGTAGGGACTGGATGCAGAGGGCCGAGAGTAGGGTTGATTGGCGCGCTTTGGGAGAGGCCTACGTCCAGCAGTGGACTGATACGGGCTGATGATGATGATGAAGAGCTGAAGCGGAAATGAGAGCAAAAACTATAGGAGATATCAGCAAGTATGTTTGTAAAAGCAAAACGTACCAATTCGCCAAGAGGTTTAGTCTCACTAAGTTTATTTCAGTTGTCCAGCTCAACAGAAATAGTATGAAAAAAAAGTCAAAAGACATTGCCACATTTCAATGGAGCTTTGCCCCACCTACGAAACTACGTGACCATTTAAGCTGTACCTATCATTTTGTTGGGGACTTTTCACAGGTTTCATATTGCATAATCATAATCAGTATAATTTTCTACTACTCTCGCAACTCCTATAGAAGAATAACAAAAACAATGAATATATCGCTTCGATTTCTTACTATTTTCTGAATTCTTAATTAAGCTGTTTTTTTTCGAATCAACAAAAGCCAATGGGCGTTTTTGGAGCCTTTTGAAATTTTCGCGGCCAGAAACCAAATATGGTTATTTAGGTACATATTGGCAAAGTAAATAAAACATATTATGGCAGCTCATCTGTAACCTCAGTCCGGGCCGAGATATTCGACTTTAACTTTTTACTTCCGTTGAACTCAAATATCTCGGCCCCGGTGGAGGGTAGAGACGTCGAATCAACATTTTTACATTCACTATGAGGTCGTCTACAAGAAAATGTTGTTCCGGGATTTTTACCTTCAGTCAGAGCAGAGATATTTAACTTTAAGTAAATGACAAATGTGAGAGAGGGGGAGGATATGCTCATTTTAGATGGTGCACCGGCCATCTACTATAACTTTTGTTATAATTCACCCCGACTGGGCCACTAGAACTCCGGTTATTTTTAGATGGCCGGAGCATCATCTAAAATGAGCACATCCTCCCCCCTCTCACGTTTGTCATTTACTTAAAGTTAAATATCTCTGCCCTGACTGAAGGTAAAAATCCCGGAAGGTAAGAATCCTCTCACATCCGGTGTATCCTCCCCCTCTCAAGTTTTATGACTTTACTTAAACTTAAATATTTATACCCTGACTGAAAGTAAGAATCCCGGACTTCACGATGAACGTAAAAATGTTGCGTCTATGTTTCCCCACTCATCGGGGCCGAGATATTTGAGTTTAAGTAAAGGAAAAATTAAAATCGAATATCTCGCAAATTCCCATGGTTTTAAAAACCTTACTGTCGTCGAAAGGCCACGACTCGGCTGTTATAAATAAATACTTTCTCTCTCATGTTACTTTAGTTTGTCATTTTATTTAAACTCTAATATCGCGGAGACTGAAAATATTTTAAATAAAGGTTCCTTTTTTCCCTATTGAGGTAAGGAACCCCCAAAACAGTAAAACTATTTCCGGTTCCCCTAAAACATCTAATAAAGGATCCAGACGATCTCAGTGGTTTATCAGCATCGTCTAGCTAGGATACATAATTATTATGCTACTATCACGAACCCCCAACATTTAAAGAAAAGTATACAGAAGCGTTAAACACGTTGGATATAAACACACGCTGACTCATATAACTATATCCAGAGTCCGACATACACAAAAATAAACTCTTAACTCTACTAATAAAATATACCTAGACACTGAAACACGTTTGAATACGCCACCATAATACAAAAACAACCAGATAAACATACATTACAGTCTCGCACACAAATTACACCCTGATATATACATACCCTACGATACAAAAACCCTGTTTAACGCAGAAAGAAGCAAACATTCAAAACACAACTAGAAACAAAAACGCACCCATCTACACACAAACATACCTTTACGAACAACACAAAACACAGGCAACTGCATTTGTAACACACAAAATACAGTCATCTTTATGCATAAGCACACAGCCAAACAAAAATACTCTTTAGCGTACAAAATACAATATGCAAATACACACAAATACGCCCCACAAAACACCTAGAATCAACAACGCCCTCCTCAAATACAAACATACCTTTACGCAAAAAAATACATAGACAAACGAAAACTGTGATTTTTTCGTGTCCTAACATAAGAAAATGCTCCCAAATACTCACAGCACACTCTATGGTACTTACATTCAGTTTCAAAATACACTACTATACTCAGACGCGCAAAACTAATTAGTACGATATCTAGGGGAATTTTTGTGTATAAGAGAGTTTTTATGTACCAGTATTTTTGTGTTATTTAGGGTGTGTTTTGCTCATCCGAGTGTAATTTGTGATTTACGGTATCTTTTTAAATATTACATCGCGACTGGGATTCGAACAAGAGACCTTGCCATTCTTTTTCAACTAATGTTGAGCTAATGCTCTGTTGAAAACCGTGACTCGAACCAGATCGACGATATTAGGAATAGTATCTTTTTGTATTTGGTTCTCGTTTGGTGTGAGTTTGGGAGTGTTTTAATATGTAGGAGTGTTTATGTGTCCAAAATATCCTCTAACACATACAAACACACAGAAGTGTAACATACGCCGCAATCATCTATGTACAGTCGATAGCACATCAAGCGTATCACACTGGCACCATACGCAGGAGTTATACGATATATTTTGCAATGGTTTCTTTTAACAAGCCACTGGGCTTGTTACGGCGTATGTTATACTTCTGTGTATTTTTTCAAAAGTGCCAATGTGATACGCTTTATGTGCTGTCGACCGTACATCGATCACCTAGCCAGAGGATGCTGAGGAACCATTTACTGTAGTTCAGTTCGTCAAGTTTACACAGGGAGAATCCAACTACACCGGACACAAGTTACACCAAAGAGGATAATTATTATGGGAAATGAAATAAGTATTTTTTTTTTACGGGGGGAGGAGGAAAAAATAAATTAACATCAAAGGGGAAGTGTATTATAGATGGCAGATGCGACACCTTATGAAATAAAATACATTTCAATTTATTTTTAGGTGAGGGGGAGGATATTGTTCAATGTACATGTTGAACCGGATTTCCGCTTTAGTTGACCGCAAGAAAAACGTCTAGGGGGAGTGTATTGAACATGGCGGATGCGACATCTTAAGGAATAATAGGAAACACAAATTTTTTTTGGTGTGGAGGGGGGGGGGGGGGGGGCGCATGTATATAGCACATGGTGCACTGGATTTCCGCTTTTGAAGACCGGAAACCAATAAATTGTCGCAAAGGGGGAGTATATTGTAGATGGCAGTTGCGATATTCTCCTCTCTTTTGGTAAAAGTTAAACTCTATTATCTCGGCCCGGACTGCGGTTAGAACCCCGGGAACAACTTTTTTTCTCTTTTTGTATGGTCTCCTACACAGTAGATATGAAACTGATTCTGGCCGCGCGAAAAAAAAAAGGCACCACCCTCCATACGAATGTGCCCATTGGCTTTTCAATGTACATGGTTTAATATGTTAATTTAAATATGCTTGCGACGCATACTTTTCTGCTAAGAGGTCCGGAATATCCATAATATTAATAATTTACGACTTTGCATCTCTTTCAATCATTAATGGCGTAGATATAATCACAATGAACCTATCCACCTACTTAGCTAATGAACGAGGCACAATAAAAGTTTAAATCAATGTTTTAGGGAGAGAGTAAACCCCATTTCGGCAGATACTTCCGGCTTGAGAAGATTACCATTAGGGATGTTAACGTTGTAAAGGATTTTTATTTTTTTATTTTTTTTATTAAACTTTTTACACAAGTATGTAAAAAAGCGAACTTAATGCCTTGCGGCATTTTCTACCAGTTAACCTTTGGTGATGCGGAGAATGATGAGGCGGGTGTAAAGATTGGTTTTATATGTATAATAAAATAAATATAGGACACATGACCCAAGGGGTATATGACTCAAACTGAACAAACAAAAAAATGAGAAATTTTAAGATAGTATACCTTATATATACAAATACTATAGTATGTAGACTACATGCATACATTATATTATATAAACTACATAAATATAGTAACTATTTATGACTACATAAATAATAGTTACTAAGAAAGCGCCAATATTTCTATTTGCACTGACTTTCCATCGAAATGCTCCTTAGCAAATAAGCCTACGCCTTTCACAGGTCTTACAATCACAACATCTATTAGACGAAATTTGAGTAGTCAGTTTAAAACTACTACTAAAAGGCATGTGAAATCCACCAATTCGCAGCAGGCATGTAAGGGGAGGTCTGTGCCCGAGCAGTGGGGCAATATAAATAGACTGATGATGATGAAAATAACTTGTTATGAAAACAAATGGATCTTAATAAACAAAACAAAGACTTTCTCAATATCAGTTAAAGTAAAGTCCATCACTAGCGATACCCATTTAAATCTGGCAGAGTTTCAGCCGGCAACTCAATTTATCTGGCCTAATAAATAATAAATCAAATCTGCCGCTCTCAAAATACACAGGACCTTAGCTTTTGACCTCCAATGAGTCCTTTCTCGCATTTTCTGGGAGGGTTGTTCTTATTTGTGTTTTTGCTGAACTTTGGCGAATGTATTGAGGGTTAGAGTGTGTATTTAGGGGTGGAATGGAAAGGGGAGTCTAAAAAAGTTACATTTAAATGTCAAATAAAGATAAAAGAGTATAAAAAGTCAGATTATTGCCGAAAAATAGTACAAATAACAATGCCAGATTCTGCCCCACCATCAACCGCTAGATGTACAAGACAACAAATAAATGTAAAAATATCTCCGTTTTTATTAAAAATATTGGTTTAAAATAAAGTTGCGATTCGAAAAAAAAAGCTTAATTAAAAATTCAGAAAATAGTAAGAAATCGAAGCGAATTATTCATTGTTTTTGTTATTCTTCTATAGGAGTTGCGAGAGTAGTAGAAAATGATACTGATTATGCAATATTAATAATAATAATAATAAATCGTTTCGTTTCTTAAACCTGTAATAAGTCCCCAACAAAATGATAGGTACAGCTTAAATCGTCACGTAGTTTTGTAGGTGGGGCAAAGCTCCATTGAAATGTGGCAATGTCATTTTTTCGCGCAGACTTTGTCACGACTTGAGAGCCTAGAAAGACTTTGCCTCCGAACCCCAAGTTTCTATAAATCGCAAAATATTATTATATTATGCTCTTGAAAATGGCGGTTGCAAAATTATTTGATAATTTTTGTTTTATTGTCTACAGTGGTTATTTTGAGATTAATATCACGTTAAATTAATCAGAAAATGTTCGCGAGTGACAATATGGTGAATTTGTTGGATAATTTGAGCAAGATCTGGGGTTTCAAGCTTTTATCAAGAGTCCCGCTACAAGCTCGGGAGTGAACGTGACTGTCGAGCTGCTTCGTCCAGAGTGATGACGCTACGGCGTCTCCTCGGGATGAAGACATGAAGACGCGGCTACCCAGGGTGAAGACGCTACGGCGACTCCCCTGGAGGAAGATAGAAGACTATTGAATATATTGAATTTTCTGCAACATGACATTGGCAAATGACGAACTGTCGAGTCCATTAATAAAATAAATAAATAATAATAACCCTAAACAACCCGTTTCATTGTAAAGCGTATGGACAATAAATACATAGGTAATTTTTTAACGGGACCGAGATAAAATTTATTGATATAAAGTTGTGCTGGCGGCCTTTTGTTCAGGTTCATTTGTGTGGAAATGGATGTGTGTAATTTATAATATGTTGAGGACAAACAAAACAATACGCGAACATATTACATAAACCTTTGGTTATCGCTGTTGGGCAATTTTGTCTGTTATTCTGCTTTTTTGCTATAAAATGTATCACGAATATAACGACATCTAATAGATTATTATACAGGGTGTAACGTAAAGGGTATATGAAGCCGAAGGGATAGTGTTCAGTATCGGTAACTGAACAACTTTTGTTTTACGACATTTCGATTTTCGCGAATTTATTTTTTGACTTTTCAATTTTTCATACATTTCGTACCGGTCAGCTGATCGATTTGTATGAGACATTAATTTATTTTTATTTTTTAATCGAAAAGTAGAACAAAAGTTGTTCAGCTACCGATACTGAACACCCTCCCTTCGGCCTCATATACCCTTTACTTTACACCCTGTATATTAACGGATATCACTCACTTATATTGTTGAAGTCGGCAATTAGACCGACAGTTTCGACCGATTTCGACGGTCTTTTTCAAGGTGAGCGCGCCACGCCCGCGTCGCCGGTGACGTTAGCACGTACGCGAAGAAATCGATCGAAACTGTCGGTCTAATTGCCGACTTCAACAATATAAGTGAGTGATATCCGTTATGTATATAAAAGACATTGCCACATTTCAATGGAGCTTTGCCCCACCTACAAAACTAAGTGATTTTGTTGGGGACTTATTACAGGCTTCGTATTGCATAATCATAATCAGTATCATTTTCTACTACTCTCGCAACTCCTATAGAAGAATAACAAAAACAATGAATAAATCGCTTCCATTTCTTACTATTATCTGAATTCTTAAATAAGCTTTTTTTTTCGAATCGCAACTTGTACAAACTTTATTTTAAACCAAATTTTTTAATAAAAAACGGAGATATTTTTCATTTATTCGTTATCTTGTACACCCTGCGGTTGATGGTGTGGCAAAATCTGGCATTGTCATTTGTAGTAATGGCTCACTATAGTTTTAATTCTAAAATTGCTGACCGATACGGACATCTAATAGATCCAAATCGGTTCTAATTCGGTAATTGATCCAAAGAGCTATCCCAAAATAGAATACTCATACTCATTTATTCGGCCTTAGGTACACTATGGAACACTTGGTTACGTCACGTTAAGAAACGTGACGTAACCAAGTGTTCCATAGTGTACCTAAGGCCTAATATTATATGTTTGTACATCATCAGCCCGTATCAGTCCACTGCTGGACGTAGGCCTCTCCCAAAGCGCGCCAATCAACCCTACTCTCGGCCCTCTGCATCCAGTCCCTGCCAGCCATTTTGCGAAGGTCATCCCTCCATCTGGCCGGGGGGCGTCCCACACTACGTTTACCCGTTCGTGGCCTCCATTCGAGAACTCGTCTACCCCATCGGTTATCGGTTCTACGACAGATGTGACCAGCCCACTGCCACTTCAGTTTACTGATTCTATGAACAATGTCAACCACTTTTGTCTTCTGGCGGATATACTCGTTTCTTATTCTATCTAACAGAGAAATTCCAAGCATAGCTCTTTCCATAGCTCGCTGAGCGACCTTGAACCTGTGGGCCAGTCTCACCGTCAATGTCCACGTTTCGGCTCCGTAGGTCATCACTGGCAGGACGCACTGGTTGAAGACCTTAGTTTTTAGGCATTGTGGTATTGAAGACGAGAAGATATGACGTAGCTTCCCAAACGCTGCCCAGCCCAGCTGAATTCTCCTGTCACTCTCTTTCTCGAAGTTGTTCTTACCCAGCTGTAGAGTTTGTCCTAAGTAGACATATTTCTGAACAACTTCGAGGACCGTGGCATCGACTACTACTGGTTCCGGGACGACCAGATCATTGAACATGATCTTGGTCTTATCCAAATTCATCCCGAGCCCGACACGGCGAGAAGCAGCATTAAGGCTATCCAGCATTGCCTGCAGATCCTGCAGCGACTCAGCCATGACCACTATATCGTCGGCAAACCGAAGGTGTAAAATGTACTCGCCATTTACATTGATGCCACGTCCATTCCAGTCCAGTGTTTTGAAGACATCTTCCAGCGCGTTTGTGAAGAGTTTCGGTGATATAACATCTCCCTGTCTCACACCTCTACGCAACTGGATAGATCTTGTTTGCTGGTTCTGGATTTGGACGGTCATAGTGGCGGCGTCATACAGGCATCTCAGCACCTCGATGTACCGCCAGTCTACTTGGCATCGCTGCAAGGACTGCAGAACAGCCCAGGTTTCGATAGAGTCAAATGCTTTCTCATAGTCCACAAATGCAAGACACAGGGGCCGATTGTATTCCTCTGTCTTTTGTATAATCTGCCTCACTGTGTGGATGTGGTCTATGGTGCCATATCCTCCGCGAAACCCGGCCTGCTCCGGGGGCTGGAAGTCATCAAATCTCCGTCCAAGACGATTCGTAATGACTCTCGAAAACAGCTTGTATACATGACTCAGGAGTGAGATAGGTCTATAGTTTTTCAATAGGGTTTTGTCCCCTTTCTTGAAAAACAGGACAACAATGCTCCTGTGCCATGCCTTCGGAGTTCTCCCACTCTGTATGACGGAGTTAAAAAGCTTCTGTAGCTCCATCAGGACAGGAGTACCACCTGCTTTCAGGAGCTCAGATGTAACCCCGTCTTCACCGGGGGCTTTTCCATTCTTAAGCTGTTTGAGAGCCAGTCCGATTTCGTCAAGACTCACATCCGGCAGGTCTTCGGTAAAATGGCGTGTTAACGTAGCTCGGGGATCATCGGTACTAGGCTCAGGTTGCGGTGCGTGAGGTGCGTACAATCGGCCGTAGAAGTCTTCGATCTCAGCGAGTATCTCTGGTTTGGAAGTGACGGTTCTGCCATTCGCCGACTTTAGTTTGGTCAGATGGCTTCTCCCCAACTGCTGTATGAATACTTTTGACCCTCGATTTTGCTCAATTGCCTCTTGTATGCGGCGTGTATTGGAGCGACGAAGGTCACGACGTATAAGCTTCCTTACATGCTTGTTGAGGGTCCGCTGTTCTGTCTGAGAGATTTGCGTAGCCTTTTCACGTCTTTCCTTCATGAGATCCAGAGTGTCCACTGAGAGCTTAGACTTCGTGCCAGTACGTTGCGACCTGCAAAACCTTACGCCTACGTCCCTGATGGTCTTCACCATTGTGTCAAACGCCTGGTCAACGTCAATTGTGGTTTCCAAGACATCGAATCTATTTTTCAGCTCCAGCTGAAATTTCTCGGAGCCGGTTACGATCTGTTGCAGGTTAGGTCGGAGCGTAGACTTCATCATACGGAGTCTTTCTAGCTTAAAATCGATATTCAGGGTGCCTCGCACGAGTCGGTGGTCACTACCAGTGTTAAACCGGTTAAGTACAGAGACATCCCTGAATATATGCCTTTTGTCCGTTATGATGAAGTCTATCTCATTTTTCGTCATAGAGTCGGGGCTTTGCCAAGTCCACTTCCTCTGAGGCTGCTTCTTAAAGAACGAATTCATTAAGAATAGCCCCTCTTTCTCCAGGAAGTTAACTAGCATTTGCCCCCTATGATTCCTGCAACCAAGACCATGTGGTCCGATTTTCGATTCGATGTTGCTCTGTACTCCCACTTTAGCGTTGAAGTCCCCCATGACAACGTTGAAGTGTGTCTTAGTGGTGTGATTGAGGGCTTTGGCTATGTCTTCATAGACAGCCTCCACTTCTTCATCCGAGTGTGCCGACGTTGGTGCGTAGACCTGTACTACCTTAAGAGAGTATCTCTCGGTAAGTTTCAAAATGAGGTACGCTACCCGTGGCGACACACTGGAGATCTCCATTACGTTGTCTACGAGGGCCTTATTCACCAGAAAACCTACCCCGCCTTGGGAGAGTTGATCGCCCTCTCGAAAGTAGAGTAGATGGCCCGATTCCAGGGTCAGTGTGTCCTCCCCCTCTCTTCGGACTTCACATAACCCTAGGACGTGCCAGCGTATCCTCTCCAACTCTACTTCGAGTTCCGCGATATGATCGTCCAGCCGCAGAGTTCGTCCGTTGTACGTAGCCAGGGTCAATTTTGTTTGGCAGCCTCCCGTAACCCGGGGATTCTTAGCACCCCCTGCCCCGCCGTTACCGTAGCCGCTGCCTTGGCTAGGAATAGCGGGGCGGCCGGGAACTGGGGGCCGGGGCCTTGTGGTGTCACTCATATTTGGGAGGTGATGCCCGTAATCGCCACGCTGGGCAAGCGGGTTGGCGATCGCAGAGCCGGCCACCTCGCGCCGGTGACGCTGCTGCCCGTCACCGACCTGCTGCACTTGGCGCCGGCACGGTGCGAGCTGGGTATACCGCCAACTGTCGGTCGCCAGAGCCCCGTCCGTTGGTCGGCAGGGTGCACCACGTGCCGGTGAGGTTGGCAATTGGGTGGCCAATATTGTCGGTCCCCACCCCTTACACCCCATGTTTGTACACATTCATTAATTATATTTCAAATCACATGGCTGGGTGATGTGAGCGCAAAGAGCAGAATATTGTCAGTATAGTCCCCGTGAAACGAAACGGCAATTTTTCTTATTCCTCCCAAAAGCATGACATGGTGAAACGTTCCGATTTACGGAAGGGAAATACGTGAAGAAAAAATCCAATAGGGGTCGGCCGACGAAATTATAAATCATAGGCGTCCAAACCTAAACATGTCCAGTTGACAAAAAGGGTGATTCCTGCGAATTTATGGTCACTGTATTCTGAAGGTCGGCACACTTTGTCGAATGGGCACTGTCACGAATGCGTCAGTGGGTATCTGGCTTAATGTATATTTAAGGGCCTGATATGAGCCAACTAGCGCCGCCCATCTTGAAAAAATAATATCTTCCAATTTAATCAATTTGATTAAAAAAGCTATTTACAAAATGTTTATTTTATAACGTGATTCGATGTCGGTAAGTTGTAGTTCGCATAATTGCGAAAAACTGCCGTTTTTGGCACATTTGTGAACTACAACTTAGCTTGTCGCAATTATGTCATGTATTGTATATTGAAAAATAGTATTCATCCTAATAAACATTTTGTAAATAGCTTTTTGGAAGATATTATTTTTTCAAGATTGGCGGCGCTAGTTGGCTCATATCAGGCACTTAAACACAGGAACTTGGAGGGTATCAAAGATTTTTCTGCCAGCTGTCAAACTCAAGCGCGAGACAGAAGATGTCCCGCAGCAGCAGAGTGAAGAGCACGGCACAGTGACTATACTATACCATACATGTCGCCTTCCTATTGTATCGCTCTTGAGTTTGAATTTGAAAATCTAAAGTATTTAAATTAAGTATAAATAATATTATACAATCAGTCAAGTAGCTCTTATTAAGTATTATTTATTTTATTAATGGACTCGACAGTTCGTCATTTGCCAATGTCATGTTACAGAAAATTCAATATATTCAATAGTCCTCTATCTTCCTCCAGGGGAGTCGCAGTAGCGTCTTCACCCTGGGTAGCCGCGTCTTCTTGTCTTCATCCCGAGGAGACGCCGTAGTGTCATCACTCTGGACGAAGCAGCTCGACAGTCACGTTCACTCCCAAGCTTGTAGCGGGAACTTTTGATAAAAGCTTGAAACTTCAGATCTTGCATAAATAATCCAATAACTTCACCGTACTGTCATTCGCGAATATTTTCTGATTAATTTAACGTGATATTAAACACAAAATAGTCCCTGTAGACATTAAAAGTAAAATTATCAAATAATTTCGCAACCGTCGTTTCCCGCCATTTTCAAGAGAACCCAGCTCAGTCTTTGTACGAACAGCAGATCAATGGTAACACTTGTAGTACGATTTTAAATCTTAGGACGCAGATAATAAGAACGGTCCAAAGTGTTACACTTGATGTACGAAAGCAACCCAGCTTTCAAATTAAATATGGCAAACTATAATCAAATCACAAAGAGTAAATTCAGCGCGTTGCGAACTACTTATTAAACTCGAATTGTGATTAGAGTGCTCGTCGGTCTGTGATTAAATGCTAAATAGTTAGTTACAGAACTTGGGTGGGGCGCCACTGCGAGCGTGACTGCCTGCTTAGCCAACTATGCTATGTTGCTATGGATGAGTTTGATATCTACTACAAGTACCTACTATGTTGCTATGGATACGTTTGATATCATATTCGTTGGTCCACATAACATAGAACTGGTGGAAACGAGTTCAACTAAGCTATATTTTTTATATAATAAGATAAGACTGTTTATTGCAAAAAAACTTACACAAAAGAAATAAGTTAATACAGTTAATATTAGGAAATAATATTTACAAATAAATACAAATTAAATCTAAACTATCTAAACCTACCTAACGTGTAAAAATTATAAATAAAAAACCTGCGCCAAGTCCCCCACAATTGGCAATGTGCCCAAAAGGCTGGCGGCGTTGCCCCGCTGTATAGCGAGGCTAACACGTTGGGCAAAGTAGCCGCCAGCATTTTGGTCAATGCCAGATTCTGCCCCATCATCAACCGCAAGTTGTACAAGATAACGAATAAATGTAAAAATATCTCCGTTTTTTATTAAAATTATTGGTTTAAAATAAAGTTTTGTACAAGTTGCGATTCGAAAAAAAACAGCTTAATTAAGAATTCAGAAAATAGTAAGAAATCGAAGCGATATTCATTGTTTTTGTTATTCTTCTATAGGAGTTGCGAGAGTAGTAGAAAATGATACTGATTATGATTATGCAATATGAAACCTGTAATAAGTCCCCAACAAAATGATAGGTACAGCTTAAATGGTCACGTAGTTTTGTAGGTGGGGCAAAGCTCCATTGAAATGTGGCAATGTCTTTTTCTTGTATTGTTGCGAAATAAATTATTATTATTATTATTAGGTATTACTCGCTGGCAGTGTGGCGGCACGTCACGTGATGCTCAAAGCAACCATCTCAAAGCAGCTGTATGCAGCGGGATTCATAATCACGGGATAACAAGCTCCGCTATATGTTGTATTGTATTCGCTCGACAGCACTGACAGGAATTAAACACTACCTATTATAGTGCTCTAAGCCATAGATAATACCATAGTTTAACATCTCTTTAAGTTTTGTCACATTCACATATCGTTGAAAAACGTTAGAAAGAAACCGAAGGCTTAAACCGTGGACTTATTTTAAACCATGTTTGTAATTTATGAAAGAAAAGAAAAGCAAATTTAAAATGATGAAAAATTTCTAGCCTAAATTTCCTGCAAAATTTTCATCATTGGAAGTTTGTTTGCCGAGCATGGATAATAAAACAAATTAAAAAAAAACACAAATAATAATTATGTCAACACCATTGATCTCCTACCAACAACTATATACACAAAGGTCTTACTAAAACAATTTAAAAAATGTCCATTGTTGGGTCCATTGTTAACGTCCAAATAATGTCCAATAAAGCAAATGAGGGTCCATTCATCCGTTTGCACCTTTTTTGCGCTCGGACATTTTTAGAAGGCAGACTGTGTATCTAGTTGTTTATAGGAGATCAATGGTCAACACACAATAATATTACTACTATTGTATAAAGATTGATACATTTGGTTTATTAATGTATTATTACATGAATAAGTAAGAAATCCGAAAAAAAACTACTGAGATAATTAAGTTATAAAAAGTAAAGGCACAAGAATTTAAATTAATCATACATTTGATTGAAATAAAGTATACCTACTCACTTATATTATTCAACAATACAATTATACCAATTTAGACCAAAGTATTCACAGCTCAGTGCTCATCACGAGTTCGTTGCACTGGCTGTGGAGACTTTCGGCCCGTGGTCGTCCGACACGAAAAAATTTTGTAGAGATATTTCCACTCATATTAATTAGATAAAAACGGGAATTACCGTGTTAAACATTTATTATTGATGTCTCGATATTTCGACAGCATTGCAGCCATCATGGTCACGAGTAGACTGCAGTCGGTGAGTGTTGAACCTCTTTCGTGTTCGCTGACTGCGTTGAGAAAAGTTGTTGATATTTGCAGGTACCCCCATTTTGCAAAAAGAACTAATTATGTCCGCTCGTTTGCACGCACTTGCCTTTGTGCCTCGTTTACATAAGTCGATCACTGGATTCCAAGTTTTTGACAACAGAAAACCATTTAAAAAGTGATATTTCCACCCGCCTGATCCTCGCCTCGGGTGACCCCAGAGCTGGCGCCTACTTCAGGCAAAGGCTGAGCCTCGCTATCCAGCGGGGCAACGCCGCCAGCGTGCTGGGGTCCCTGCCGCGCAGTGCGGAGTTGGACGGCGTGTTCGGGCTTTAATTGTAAATAGTATTTAGGTATTTATTTTATTTTGTAAATAGATTTTTTTAATAAAATTGGCGAACTCTAAAAAAAAAATTAAATTTAGACCATAATTAATAATTTATACATAGTAATGGCTCACTAAATAGTTAAAATTTTAAAACTTACTAACTTATAATAATAAACTAATAGGAAATTATATATCAATTAACCAATTATTTTATTAACGAACCCCTCAGTTACTGAAGGGATATATAATGAACCATGTTCAATGTTCATATTAAATTTGAACTTTGTTCTCATATGAAGACAGAGACGTACTCAGGCTAAGAACGCTTCCGGGTCGCTAAAACACTGGAATTGAATGCATTTTCTTTGCTATAGATCGGCAGTAAACAATATTTTTTAACTGTTCTCATATTTAATACAAGCTAAATAAATACCAAGAAATATTGTACTAATCTAGTTCCTAAGAATTACTAACATAGGTACTAACGGATGTACTTACTATGTAAGCAAATCCGAAATAAATATTAATTAGAACGGAATGACAAGGTCGCAGGTTCAAGTAGGGGCAAGAATTTTTTCATCATGTTCTAACGCAAATTATTTTTCCTACAGCTGGCCCTGTTATAAACTATTCCAAACTTCGCGAACTGATATTAGTTATAATTGTTAATAATTATTAGCTTCGGTTAACCTTTCAAGCTTTGATGACCACGTGTTGACTGGAGCTCAAAATATGGGTGAACTCTGAGTCACTTCAGTATGCTGATTCTATGAGCAATGTCAACCACTTTAAGTCTCTGGCGGTATATTCATTTCTTATTTCATCGAACGTATGTTTCGAGTTTCCTTGTTAAGCGCGCAAAACGCCATTAGCTACTTTTTTTTGAAAATTTTAATTAAATAGTTTCCGTGATATTTAGTGAATAATGATCACGTTAAATTAATCAGTAGATGTCCGCGAACGTTTCTATTAGTTGGAGTGCTCGAAAGAAGTCGTGTTTGTGAAGTTTTGTGCTCTTAGCAAGGTTTCCTTTTGCATAACTTGATGCTTGCGTGGATCATTGAGTTATTTCGTTTAGGGGTTTGGGAGGGTTGTGCGTAGGTTTAGGTAAGGTTATATTCGTATATATGTATTTATAAGAATTCAGACATTCTACTAACATCAGACCAGGCTGTATGCCCTAGTTGGCTTTGCCTTTCCCACTGGGAAGAAATTTACAACAAAAAAAGTATGTTTCGATATCAATTCTACATACTCCTAATTAATGTTTTTAGACCATGAATATAAGGCATTTATTTAAAATATGTACAATAACAGAAACTTATAAAATAATAGACATAAATACCAATTAAATACAATATAGGTAAACTCTAATAATAATAATAAAACCCTAATTAAAATCACACAGACATACCAGCTCCATGTTCACATTCTATCCCTCGCACTCGTCGTCTTGTACCCCTTATTCTAGTTGAAACAGATTATTATCATCTTATTCGATATCAATTTATTTGACAGGAGCCCTCGGCAATAGCAGGTAGAATGTACCCTCATTCCCACAGTCAAAAGCACACAGACCGGTAACAAATGTGTGGAAGGATTACTGAGTAAGGATTACGTACGGTGCTACTTGTGTTGCCGTCTGTACCTGTACAATACAGAGATGGAGACTAGTTTGGGATTGTAACAAGTGTAGTCCACTAACAAGTGTGTATAATTTATCTATCTTCTGGCCGGGTCTAGTTCACGACATCGACGGTCGCGGTATTGACGAGTTACTGCATCGACAGTACACTATATCGATGGTAAGATGCACCGACAGTACAACATATCGATGGTACTCTACATCGACAGTACACCATATCGATGGTACGGTGCATCGACAGTACACAATATCGACGGGTCACTTCATCGACAGTACACCATATCGACGGGTCACTGCATCGACAGTACACCATATCGACGGGTCACTGCATCGACAGTACACCATATCGATGGTACGCTGCATCGACACACAATATCGATGTTACTCTACATCGACAGTACACCATATCGACGGGTCACTGCATCGACAGTACACCATATCGACGGGTCACTGCATGGACAGTACACCATATCGATGGTACGCTGCATCGACACACAATATCGATGTTACTCTACATCGACAGTACACCACATCGAAGGGTCACTGCATCGACATAAAATCAAAAGTTGTCCGTACCATTACTTGCAAGTATTGTATTGCAAATAACTACATGGAGCATATTTTGTATGTCAATGTTTTTTTTTTAAATCACATCACTTTGCAAAGTGCTATGTGGCAACGCCGCCGCTGAGGACAAATAGTAATCAACTTTCAGCGCCACGTCCTTTAAAACATTATTAATTAACACTTTAGGGAAATTCTCTAGTATGGACAAATATTGCTATCGATCCTCCATTGATTAGGTATTTACTCAAAGCATCCTTAGGACAAGTAGTTTATTTTAACAACAGTTGTTACAATGACAAGACCAGCACGTGTTGGAATGCTTGTACGTCCCAAAACAAGGCGTGCATTACCGCAGCAGCACATGGGCTCCGCCGCACCATGAAAAATTCATAACCGAGACCATAGAGAAGGCGGCGAACAGTGCAAGTCTGTCTCTTGCAATACTAGGGTATTGTGCCTACGCGCCCGGCGCCGCGCTGATGCAAAGAGTGCCACTTTATGCGAACCGACGCAAATAAAGCTCCGTTTATTACTACAATGTGCGTTAAACAAAATAATATTCTTCTAAGTATATAAAATGTGTATTAATGAAATCAAATGTGATAAAATGTTATTTATTTGTAAATATGGGTAAATAGTGCAGATAATATACAATTTACGTGGTAGTATCACCATACTCGGCCCGAAAGCGTAAATTTTTTTGAAGTAGCACTCTTATTTTAATTTAATTCATATTAATTACATGACAAATGTCAATTAAAATTTATTCTAAATGTCAAACTTCTTTTATTATAAATTTCATTATTCTAAATGTCTTTCTCAAGGTGAGTGCGCCACGCTCGCGTCGCCCGCGCCGGTGACGTTATTTCGCACACTACGGATCAGCGCCCTCTGGGCAACAACAATATAAATGAGTGATATCAGTTTAAATATAATAATTTGTTGTAATGGCTCACTATAGTTTTAATTCCCTAGGTCCCTAGTGGACCTATGGGTTCTGCCTGACAATCAGCGCCGCAGCCATGTGACGCGTGGCTGTGGCATTATGCTGAGGTAGTTGACCCCCGGCGCTGCACATCAATATTATATTAGCTAAGGAGTTTTGAATATTTGTGTATGTGCCCGAATAAATGTATTTTCTTTCTATCTTTAATTCTAAAATCTCGGATCATTCCTCTCTGTCCCCCTATTTTGTCCCCTCGATCGAGATTATTTACAAACCTTGTGTCTATTTACGTTATTACAAATAATTATCTTAACAGTGGTTGTATCACTTTTTAAACTTTCACGGTTTGTATACATATTACGTATCCTACGAGTAGACCTACTCATGACCATGATGGCTGCAATGCTGTCGAAATATCGAGACATCAATAATAAATGTTTAACACGGTAATTCCCGTTTTATCTAATTAACAGTGGTTGTGATTGAAAAACCCATTTGTCTTATCTTTTACTCTATTTTTTAAAATGTAGCGTTTTAGTTATTATATTATGTTAAATAAAATATTTTTATACACTCGGGGACAGAATAGGGGGACAGATCCAAAATCTCAACCTTATTGAAATGAAATGAAAAAATGTTTATTCTTAACAGTACATTTACATACATCAAAGATTAGCGGCGACTCCCACACTAGGCTAGGCCTGTCCCGTGGGAGCCAGTACCAGATTATATTAACTGTATGGTTGTTAAGTGGCTGCTCGATATAGCTTTATCTACATAGTTTACAATATTGTGGCCCCCAGTATACTTTTCTATGTCTTCTTATGTAGGTACTTAGGCTATGTCAATAGGCAGAATAGGCGATTCTGCATTCTGCTTAATCTCTGGCGTTAGTATTCGACAGTAATAATAATGTCGGTGCAGGCGCATCGTACGGCCAGTGCGGCCAAATGTGAATTTACGACAACACTCGCCGAAATCTGTTGCGACGACAAATCTCTGTTTCACTACTGTGTTATTGAAAATTCGAGCGGCGGTATTGACATAGGTACGGTGGAACACAGAGAAAGGTGTACAGGAGAGTTTTTAAGGCTGAGATTTTCTCAAAAACTACTTGACCTATTGCAATAATTCTTTCACTGTTGGATAGATAAAAGTTAAAACTATGTACTGTAAAAGAATTATTAAAATCGGTCCAGTAGTTCTTGAGAAAATCTCAACCTTATTGAGGCCCCCGGTATACTTATCTCTGTCGTCGACTGTACAGTCAGCAACATTTCCGCCTGATCACCTTTAGGTTGCAATTCATTTGTAGTTACCGGCGGCCCTGCAGCTCCTCCTTTTTTCATCAACCAATAGCAAACCGGCTATGTGATTTGCGAGAGTTACAATAAAATAATTTTTTTTTCATAAAAAATTGTCATTGGTCTCCTACATTTTTTCAATAAGAGTTTACACAAACAAAACAATTATCTTAGACACATAAAAAATCACTGTCCCTGAATGCTCAATAGGTTAGGTAGTCTCACCAGGGGGCCGGACGAAGCCCGTGCGCGGGTGCAAAGAATAACATTTGAAAAGTGAGCAGGCGGAGCTGTTTCTGATGGTACCTACCTAAACTTACCACCCGTCGAATCCTGAAAACCGAGGCCATATCACTAAGGCCGAAACATACTTTTAACACGGCACGTGACGCAACTAGTAAATGCTTATTTATAACGTGATTCAATGTCGGTAAGTTGTAGTTCGCATAATTGCGAAAAACGGCCGTTTTTGGCACATTTGTGAACTACAACTTAGCTTGTCGCAATTATGCCATGTATTGTATTGTATATTGAAAAATAGTATTCATCCTAATAAACATTTTTTTAAATAGCTTTTTTAATAAAATTTATTAAATTGGAAGATATTATTTTTTCAAGATTGGCGGCGCTAGTTGTTTCATGTCAGGCCCTTAATACAATATACCCGAAGTTCAAAATGTTACACATGATTTCGTCTGTACAATTGTAGATTTTGTTTACAATTTAGCCGCCATTTTGGGGTCGACTTAGCTGCAGGGTTCTGTACATTACTTTTGAATTACATTCAGTGAAAAACTCAGTAATTTTTCCTAAATTACACGTTTGTAATTAAAAAATAAATTGTTAAAAAGGCACAACATTTAATTTCCTTAGCGGGCCGAGTCGTTCACGTAAATCGTTTCAGTAATTTAACTTACAAATTAAACTTGCCTCGAGAACGCTAAATAGTCGTTAATTTAGAAAAATACGCTCAGGCATACGCCAGAGAGCTCGGTGGCTCAGTGGTTGGGTCAATGGACTTGCAATATGGAGGTCTCAGGTTCGATTCCCAGCTAGGGCAGCCATGTACCAATGAGTTATCCTCGGTTTTTTCGACGGAAAAACTTACGTACATTTACCGAGTGCTCTCAAAAACCATGAAAGAAAACATCGTGATGAAACCTGCATGTCGTAGAAAACAAAAAAAAATCTAAGGCATGTGAAATCCGCCAACCCGCACTGGGCCCGCGCGGTGGATTATGGCCCGAGCTCCCTCGATGTAAGGGAAGGTCTGTGCCCGAGCAGTGGGGCGATATAAATAGACTGATGATGATGACGCTCAGGCCACAACATAAGTAGGCACAGAAGGTAGACTTCTTGATTTAAATTATTGTACGAACAACAGAAGATCAATGGTACTTGCAGTATGATTTTAAATCTTACGACGCAAATAATAAGAACGGTCAAAAGTCCAAAGTGCGCGAGGCGTAAGCTCAGGTTTGCGTTTGTGTGAGTGCACACAGATAGTGTAGAGTGATAATCGGCCTGAGGCGCGACGCGTCCAATACAAACGCAACAAAATACCCCCTGCCGCGCACGCACCGCACTTCACCTCTTGTACCGCTATCACTCACACAAATGGAAACCTGAGCTTACGCCTCGCGCACTGTACAGTTGGTAGATAATAAAAATCAACGACAGTAGCGCTAGGGCTGACGCACTACAACTTACCGAAATTGTGTTAGGTACATTGTGAATACGAGGTGCCGCCGTCTAAGTAAGGGCCCGGGCCCACGGACGCAGTGCGCGCACCGCACGGCGCCCGAGCGGCTCGAGGCTCAGACGGGGAGGAGGAAGGTGAGGGATGAATGGATTATACATTGTGGGCTACAGCCCACAATGGGGAGTGCTCGGGCGCCAGTCGGGTCGCGGTTGTATCACAGTTTCCCGTGGCTCGGCGAGAATGGCACGAGGTGGAATACCCCAGGACGTTTAGTCGGTACGCTGCCCCTTCAGGGCGGTGAGCCCGACATAAACAACACGCTCCCCCGGGCGTGGTGCCACATGATTTGCATGTTTTACCTGGGAAAAAAAAAGGTACATTGTGAAGGTGCATTTAAAAAAAAAATTAAGTCGGTTAAAAATTATTTCTATAAGAATATATTATTTTTTTCGATTGGCGGCTCTACTTAACTGTGATACGGCCCGTAATAACCATAACTATGCAATAGCGCCCAAGATACAATAACAAGCGGTTATCTCACCACACCCCTGTTACCGCGAACAATGGGGATTAAGGTGCATGCGCCTACAGTTGCCCTCACAACAGGGTGACAGGCCCAACAGTTGACACCCGATGGTATCTCGGCTTTTGTAAGGGAACCTACAATGACGTGTCGAAAGAAAATTGGCTAGAAATATTGTACTAGATAGAAAATATGAGTACAGGATGTGATAATGATCAGATTAATATTGTTTATTGCAACTAATTTCACTTAGCAAAGAAAAGAAGGAAAAAGTCCCAAACGCTATAGCCAAAAATTACAAAAACTTTCAGCTTAAGGCTTCGTATGCGCGGATTTACAGTTTTTAAATGAAGGCTGCGGCACTAACTACTGAAATTAAACGTTTGAAAAATATATATAGCAATCTTGGGGTGTATATTTAGGGACTGATGAATATCGATACACGATTGGACAAACTTCGCTCGATAGAAAAAAATCGCAAACATACCCCTAACCTGCCAAAATTCATCCAAAATTAATAAAAATGCAAATATGGAGTCACTGTGCCGTGCTCTTCACTCCGTCGCTGCGGGGCATCTTCTGTCTCGCGCTCGAGTTTGACATCTGGCCACCCCTTAACAGGAGAACATCTTTAATGTATGTAGAGATCCGTGGCTCAGTGGTTGGGTCAATGGACTTGCGATACGGAGGTCCCAGGTTCAATTCTCAACCAGGGCAGCCATGTACCAACGAGTCCTCGGTTTTTTTCGACGGAAAAACTTACGTACAATTACGGAGTGCTGTCAAACGGTCAAGGAAAACGTGATGAAACCTGCACGCCGTAGGAGAAAAAAAAAACTAAGGCTAATGAAATCCGCCAATCCGAACTGGGCCTGCGTGGTGGATCATGGCCTGAGTTTCCTCGATGTAAGGAAAGGTCTGTGCCCGAGCAGCGGGGCAATATAAATAGACTGATGATGATGATACGCTGGCCGAGGTAAGCGCCAGCCCTTTGGTCACCCGACGAGTCAATTAGGCGCGACGACAGTTCCTTGAACAGTCGCCGCGCCTCTGGTCCCCATGGCCCCATGGTCTCTACACCAAACTTCGCAAATATGTAGCTCATGAGATACATGTATTTAATTTAAAGCCTAACATTAATCCAAGTCAGCTTTAACAGAGCATTATCAGCTTATGTATCATCGGGACCGAGGCATTACGTTATTGGCAATGGGAAATCGATAGGCAGTAATGTGTCAAGCGTAATGTCGGCTACAAGCGATGTATAGAGCAGTGATAGCGTCTGTGACATATTGATAAACAGGTGATAATCAGTCTTGGAGAAGTCGGAATAGGGTTGTAAATAAAATAATTGTTGTTAATTTTACGGTCTGCTGATCGGTAGAAACCAAGGCCTTCATCATCAGTATTGCCTCACTGCTCGGGTGACCTTCCCTTGCATCGAGGAAGCTGGGGTTATGATCCGCCAAACGCGCCCAGTTGGCGGATTTCACATGCCTTAGATTTATTCTTCTTCAACGGCATGCAGGTTTCATAACGATGTTTTTCCTTCACCGTTTTGAGAGCACTCCAAATCTTCGCGAAATCGGTCGAAACTGTCGGTCTAATTGCCGACTTCAACAATAGTAATAATTTGTATTAATGGCTCACTATAGTTTTAATTCTAAAACTGAAAGTCATGTCTCGATTGAAAATCTCTCATGCTTGTCCATCCAACTTCTCCATCCACTTCTGTCCTTAAGCCCTTATCAGGTCACTGATAGACTTGTCAAACTATTCTTATTATTAAATTTTTATTTCGGACAGGTGTCCATAAAATGTTAGTTACAAACTTAAGAGCTATGTTAGTAGATATTATAAATGTTTATCAATCAAAGACTAAATTATGAAACACTGGACCAGTGTTTCAGTAACAAGGTCATCAAATCAATCACAGGATGTTAACAATTCCACATGGGAGTTTTTTGGAAACTTGAACACTTGTAGTGACATAGAAGATCTTGAAAAGCTTCTTGACGGCAAGAGACTAATTAGCGGGAAAGAGACCGCGTGGAAGGTCATCAAATCTTTAACGATCAAGTTATATAAACTTTCAAAGAATTTTCAAAGAAGAAGGGATTTTCAGAAGTGTTCAAGTTTCCAATAAAACCGGCCAAGTGCGAGTTGGAATCGCACACCGAGGCTTCCGTGCAAACCCCTCAACTTAATATAAGTTTGTAAAAATAAAATAATATATTTTTGGGGAGTTGTAATTTCAAATTTACAGTTTTAGGATTTTTTCCTTCACTTGTGCTATAAGACCTAGCTTCTTGCCAAATTTCATGATTCTAGGTCAACGGGAAGTACCCTATAGGTTTTGGTTTTCTTGCATTTTCATACAAATATGCGAGAAAATGCGCCATAAACGGCCATATCTTTTGACTGCGTTGACGTAGAAGTTTGATTTTTTTACGACTCCATGAGGTTGCAGACCTGAGTATTTGGTATTAATTTCAACTTGATCCGTCCACATGATTCTGAGATATAGGTCTTGACATACTGACAACAAAATGATACTATAAGGGTTCTATTTTTCCTTTTGAGGCGTGGAATTGTGAACATCCTGTGCAATAAATGCAGGCATTCCAACCCCGTCTGTAAAGTTCCGAGTTGCGGCGACGTAACCGCGTCAAAGGACCTCTATTTATGAATTCCACATGTGCAAATAGTTTGTGTGCGGAATAACTGCGCGAATGCGTCTCGGCGCTAAGCGAAATGAATTCTGTACACAATGTTCTACAAGGAGATATTATAACTGTTACTGCGCGTACACAGTTTAACTCAGAAAAATATATAAATAAGCCTTCAGTCGGGTTCTCTTGAAAATGGCGGGAAACGACGGTTGCAAAATTAATTGATATTTTTCTTATAATGTCTACAGTGGTTATTTTGTGTTTAATATCACGTTAAGTTAACAGTATGGTGAATTTGTTGGATAATTTGAGCAAGATCTGAAGTTTCAAGCTTTTATCAGTGGCATATAGGCAACTGAGACATATAGGAAAGTGCGGCACCTGGAAAGTCTAGGAAAAAGTACCGGCAGTGAATGCGTTAATGACCTGACAGGCGATGCGTAGTAACAACGAATTTTATTAGCTCTGGGAGTGTGACACGGGCGGATGATGATGACGATAGGCATTGAAAGATTACTCCAAGTGTCTACAAATTAATTCACCATAGGTACATGTTCATTATACAGTAGTTAATTACATCAAGAAACCTTTTTTTAGGTAATTATGTCAAGAATTCAAAGCCTTTTTAAAGCCTCTTCGTCGCTCTCATAAATCGGACCAGTGCGATATTAAATATTCGTTTAGTCGGCCCCGCGTACCGATGTGCCATTAATAATAATATTGGATACATTCGCCGTTTGTGGGATACTACTACGATTTACCTCGCGAAGGTTGCGCTGATGCGAATAGCGAACATTCGCGTTCGATGCGAATTTGACACAGGTAAATTTGCAAGATGGCTATTCTAGCTGAACTGGCTGGATGTGCACGCATTTGATTCGCTTCGCACTAAAAAACATTATATTTCATAAAATTCTTCACAGAGGGAAAGGCAAAGCCAACTAGGGCATACAGCCTGGTCTGATGTTAATAGAATGTCTGAATTCTATATAAATACATACATATATACGAAGATAACCTAACCTAAACCTACGCCTCCCAAACCCCTAAACGAAATAACTCAAGGATCCACGCAATCATGGAAACCTTGCTAAGAGCACAAAACTTCACAAACACGACTTCTTTCGAGCACTCCAATTAATAGAACGTTCGCGGACAACTCCTGATTAACTTAACGTGATCATTAACCACTAAATACCACGGAAACTATTTACTTAATTAGAATTTTCACAAAAAAATGTCGTTTCGCGCGCTTTTCAAGGAATCACGAAAATGTTAATTCCATGATTATTTTTGAATTGAAAGAACAGAGATAGAAGTTATTTAGACTAAGACATCTTGGTGGTGATGTCTACTATCAGCAATCTGCAGCTAATACTCGCTATAAACTGTTGCGCAATCGCTGTAGTCGAATGTGTAGAGATGCTAAAAGGCGCCATATCCACGTTTCAGTAGAAAATAAAAGTCCAGCACAGATTTGGAGTTTTCTCAAATCTATCGGTATTGGCAAGTCTTCCTGTAATGATGTCAACACAGTTGACCTTAATGCATTAAACTTGCACTTTTCCTGTCCTCCTGTCTCTTTGCAAGACCATATTAAAACAAATACTCTTCTTGAACTTAGTAATTTGCCATTACCTCAGTGCACTCCACTCAGCTTCGTGGCGGTTACCGAGGGGGAAGTTAAGAAGCATATACTTTCCATTACATCCTCTGCAGTGGGTGACGATAAACTGTGCTCCACAATGATATCTCTTATACTGCCTCATCTGTTACCTACTCTCACACATATTCTCAACCATTCACTGACTACGGGTTCCTTTCCTACTGCATGGAAAAAAGCACATGTTATTCCTCTTCCTAAAACCTCAAATCCATCTGCGTTCTCCCAATTCCGTCCAATCTCAATTTTACCTTTCCTTTCCAAAGTCCTTGAGCACATTGTCCATAAACAATTGGCTTCATTCCTGACAAGTAATAATTTGTTTAACCCCTTCCAATCCGGTTTCCGTCCTGGTCATAGTACAGTTACGGCGTTACTGAAGGTGACCGATGACATCCGTCAAGCGATGGAGAATAAATATCTCACTATCCTCACTCTACTCGACTTCAGTAGCGCCTTTAACTCTGTTGACTTTGATATCCTCCTTGGTATACTTCGCTCTCTTAACATATCGCCCTCGGTATATGCTTGGTTTGACTCTTATCTTCGGGGTCGCTCGCAGTGTATTCGCTCAGACGAGGGTTTCTCGAACTGGTGTGATCTCGCAGCCGGCGTACCTCAAGGTGGCGTACTCTCTCCCTTACTCTTCTCTGTTTTCATTAACACGATCACTAATGTTATATCTTCTAATTATCATCTCTACGCTGACGACCTGCAGTTGTACCGCCACTTTAGCGCGGGTGACATCGTGTCTGCTGTCGATGCTGTAAACTGTGACCTCACTCGCATCAGTGAGTGGGCACGATCTTTTGGTCTCCTGGTGAACCCCTCGAAGTCTCAGACTATGATTATCGGCAGCAGATACATGTGCAACTTACTTGAGGCTACCCAATTTCCGATGGTATTGTATAACAACACTGTAATACCATACAGTAGCACAGCGAAAAATCTTGGCGTGATGTTTGATAAGAACTTGTCCTGGAGGGCGCATGTAAATGAAATCAGTAAAAAGGTGCATTTCTCCTTCCACTCGCTCAAACGTCTCCAAAATTTGTTGCCCTTGAAAACCAAGATTACTCTTGCTCAGACCCTACTTCTTCCCATTATAGACTATGGTGATGTGTGCACGTTGGACGCCACTGAGGAACTGCTCAATAAGCTGGAGAGACTTCAAAATTTATGTATCCGCTTTATTTTTGGTCTTCGGAAGTTTGATAGGATCTCCTTCTTTCGGTCCGAACTCAAGTGGCTGCCAATCCGTGCACGCAGAAACACTCATATTCTTTGTCTTCTTTTCAAAACTATCAAAATGACCTCTTTTCCTTCTCCTTCTTACTTGCAGGAATGTTTCAATTTTCTCCAGCCTTCCGACCGCCCGTCGAGATCTCACAACGTTACCCTCCTTGGCCTTCCTTCTACCCTTCATAAAACTCAATTCTGCCACTACTCTTTCTCTGTTTTTGCGGTTAGACTGTGGAACTCGCTCCCACCCAACATTCGTGACTGTCAAACAATTTCTCTCTTCAAAAAACTACTCAAAGAACACTATCTCTCTAATCCTTAATTATTTAGTATTTCATCCATTAGTATTTATTTATATATTTAGGTATAGTTTATATGTAACTGTATCATATGTATGTTTTTAAAGTATATTTATATTAAGTATGTAATATGTATATATATTTATTTAGGTATTTTATTATAGGTTGTATTGATAAGTATTGCTTATATTATATATATTTGTTTAGATTTTGTACACCACGACGACTACCTCTTACAACACTGCTCTCTCTTTCGCGGGTTTTTCTGGTAGAAATCTCTTTTGAGATAAGCTCGCCCTTTGTGCCAATATGTTTTTCTTGTAATTTTATTTATATATTTGTGTTGTACAATAAAGTGTTAAAACAAACAAACAAACAAACTAATAATCACTTCCGAATTTGCGCTTGTAAAGCTAGCCATAGATTATAATCGTAGAGCACCCAATGTAAAGCGCAAACCTCTGTATGCACCGATGGAAAAATCTTAGGTCGTTTCTCTCCACAATTTTCACGCCAGCCAATCAGCGGACGGTATTGCCAATGTGACATGCCAAAATTGTAGTATTTCCAGCGTTTTTGGAGATTCTGAATCCAAATTATTATACACTTACATATAACGGATATCACTCACTTCTATTGTTGAAGTCGGCAATTAGACCGACAGTTTTGGCCGATTTTGACGGTCTTTTTCAATGTGAGCGCGCCACACCTGCGTCCCCGGCGACGTTTCTTCGCGCACTACGGATCAGCGCCCTCTGGGCGAGTTCTGACATAACTTGTCCTGCCGACGACGGTGCGTTCGATGGCTGTAGCTGGATTCGGCGATCGATCTCAGTTGTCGGGGAGTTACCGCCACTCACATCAGGTCCCGTCACGCAGTATGTACTCACTGCGTCTAAATCGAACCGTCGAAATCGGTCGAAACTGTCGGTCTAATTGCCGACTTTAACAATATAAGTGAGTGATCTCTGTTTATAATAATAAATTTGTAGTAATGGCTCAGTATAGTTTTAATTCAAAAATTTTGATTTCACTTTAATATTAAGTTACTTAACAATTTTACCTACAGATTAGATTTCAAGGTTGGCTGCAAGATCTTTGATCGATTTACGATTTGCGTTAGCCGTTCGCTCGCTCGCCCCAGTAGGAATCCCACCTCGATATTAAGTGCCCATAAATTCAAGAGCCGTCGGTCGGGATGATTCCAACCGTTTCACTTTTGGCCTTTTTACGTATTATTTTCAGTCTCACCGTCTTGAAACCGTGAATATATGGCCTCGCGATATGGCCTCGAGATTTGTGGTGTATCTAGCGGGAGTGCAAACTTTGGAGGAAAAACGTCGTCTAGGGACAAACTTTAAACTTTGTAAGTGATTTAAAGGATTTATAAGTGAATTCTCGTGCAGCAGCTATAGGATGGTTATCATTATCATTTATTCGTAAACAATTATTAGATTGTGTTCTGTGTTGTGGTTGGATGTTTGCTTGTGATTATAAGTACACCTATCTTCCTCGGTTCCTATATGAGTCAGTTTTTGGTTGGGTCAGCTGGAAGAAATCTCTTAATAGAGATAAGTGCGCCCTTTGTGCAAATTCTATTTTAAGCTATATTTGTAAATTTGTGTGTACAATAAAGTGTTAAATAAATAAAATAAAAAGATGGTTGGTAAATGGATGTTTAAAGTCCGACGACGACCGGGTCTTTTCACCCCTAACTTCGGGGGAGAAGTGCGGGCCTTGAGGTATACCCTCTCTACCCGGGCATGAGTTTAAGGTCCAAGCACATTTTGCCGGGCCGCAGCGTGTCGGGGCGAAACGTGGACATTGACGGCGAAACTGACCCACAAGTTCAAAGTCGCTCAGCGAGCTATGGAAAGAGCTATGCTTGGAATTTCTCTGTTAGATAGAATAAGAAACGAGTATATCCGCCAGAAGACAAAAGTGGTTGACATTGCTCATAGAATCAGTAAACTGAAGTGACAGTGGGCTGGTCACATCTGTCGTAGAACCGATAACCGCTGGTAGACGAGTTCTCGAATGGAGGCCACGAACGGGTAAACGTAGTGCGGGACGCCCCCCGACCAGATGGAGGGATGACCTTCGCAGGATGGCTGGCAGGGACTGGATGCAGAGGGCCGAGAGTAGGGTTGAGTGGCGCGCTTTGGGAGAGGCCTATTCTATTCTATTTTTATATGAATGGCTTCTACTCTTATTCAAGAGATCATTTAGAGTATTCATGTAGGTAAATAGAAAATTAAACGAATAAAATATCAATCCACCATTCCAAAATTATTCTACCAACCAATTCCAGTCAGGTATTATTCTAACGCTTTTTATAAAATCATTTTAACGTTTTCTTTCAAAAATTGGGAGAGGCCTACGTCCAGCAGTGGACTGATACGGGCTGATGATGTGCAGGGCTCGATTTATCCCTGCTTGTTTCATCATTTTACATGTTTCATCATACATTATGTTTAAATGAAAATTATAACATTTGAATTTTTAAGAAATCAAAATCACAGGTGTCCGACGTCTCGCTCTATAGACCAGACTGACTGACCCACCAACACCCCAAACCAATAGTCCCAATTAAGTTGTAATTTCCAATCACTGCAATAGTTTATGCACCTGACGGGGTCTGTCATTGAGTGCAGTCAGATGCGCTCAGAGACGGGTCCCGCTAGGTGCATCACATATCCCTTCAAATTAAAGTTCTCTAAGGGGCCTCTACGCGTTGGACCTATGTCTCCGTGCAAGCCTTTCAAAGGACCGGGTTTTCTGAAACCCGTGAAACCTAGAGAAACTTAATCGAATAAGCCCCCTCTGATCGTTCCCGATGCAAAGGTGCCCATAATACCAGCGGCGTTACCGCGCTGTATGGCTATTGAATTGAATTTTGCTATAAAGAAACCTAGTATTATATTCAGTTCCACTCAGCCAACATTTACTCACAGCCGCCAACAATTCAACAAAAAGCTATATACAGTTACAAGGTAATAAATAAAATTTTGTATTTTCCCCGCAAAATGGGGTCACACGAGACACGGGGCAAACAAAACAGCCCACGTAGGGCCCGAACGCGATCTGAATATAAAACGAGGAACTATTACTAATGTCGCAGAAAGGAGGTGAAGATTAATAGACGGGCGGAGTGCGGTTTTGGAACGTACCTTTGAATTGTTTATGTTGTTTTTGTAGTGTTTACTTAGTGGCTATTTGAAAATGGCGGGAAACGACGGTTGCGAAATTATTTAATAATTTTCAGTTTAATGTCTACAGTGGGTGGTTTGAAATGAAATGAAATGAAATGAAAAATATTTATTACACATATTATACATACAAGTTGACCATATTTATACACTTAGAGCTAACTTAAAATAATATGAGTAAAAGGCCTGTGATCAGCTGAAATGCTATGCCCAGCCACTGGGGTGACTGGGCACAGCGCTGATTTTCATCACATCCCGTATTTTGTTCGTTCGCGGTTCGTTTGTGTTTAATATCACGTTAAATTAATCAGAAAATGTTCGCGAATGACAGTATGGTGAAGTTATTGGAGAATTCAAGCAGGATCTGAAGTTTGGCGTCATGGTCAAGATTCCCACTACGAGCTCGGCAGTGAACGTGACTGTCGAGCTGCTTCGTCCACAGTGATTGACGCTACGGCGTCTCCTGTGGATGAAGACATGAAGACGCGGCTACCCAGGGTGATGACGCTACGGCGACTCCCCTGGAGGAAGATAGAACACTATTATACATTGAATTTTCTGTAACATGACATTGGCAAATGACGAACTGTCGAGTCCATTAAAAAAAAAATTAGATTTATTAATTTATTATTGGACTCGATAGTTTGTCATTTGCATATTTTATGTTACAGATACAATTCGGAGAGGTAAATCTCTTCTTTTATTTAGTTACAGAAAATTCAATATATTCAATAGTCTTCTATCTTCCTCCAGGGGAGTCGCAGCAGCGTCTTCACCCTGGGTAGCCGCGTCTTCATGTCTTCCTCCAGAGGAGACGCCGTAGCGTCATCACTCTGGACGAAGCAGCTCGACATAATAATAAGCATCAGAAATCATTAAGCAATGACGATTCGGCCCAGGGACGGCGGCGGTCAGGCCCGGACTTCGTTGCTTCACGATCAGAATGACGTAGATTTAAAAACCTCCCATTGGTGTTTAAGTCGCCGAATACCGTACTAAATCAGAGCCCACCTGTCCGATGACAAACATTTCCCAACTAAACAAGAGTCGTTAATCCAACGCCATTTTAGAGAGTGGAGCCAAGAATCTTCAGTGCGGTGATAAAATGCTGCAATGGTCAAATTATTTGGCATGTGGTTTACAATAGTTCCGGTTAAATTCAAATTATTTATTGCACACACAAAGAGCATAAGCCAACAGGTGGTAATGCAGTGATATAGCGGTGCTATTTCTAATCAGCCCCCAAAGCCAAGTCACTTGGATAGGTCCAAGTGACTAACTCTATTCGATAGGTCCACAGACCAGCCCCAGCTATTACCGTTCTCAAAACGACGAAATCAAACCACAGACCACTTACCCCATAGACCTGTAACAGGAGGGCGCCCGTTTCTGCCCGCACATGAGCGCAAAATTGCTTCACGACCCGCGTAATATTGAGATATCGAAACGGGTTTAATATGCCCCCCCCCCCCTGCCCCCCGCTTCGTCTAATAGCGCCTATCGCTTGACATAATTTTTCGCTTGCAAGTTTGTACCGATTTCATGTCTAAGGGGTAAGTGGTCTGTGAATCAAACTATATCATAGCGCGTCGAACAGAGACCCGGTATACCAACGTAATAGTACTGTGCTGGCCAGGAAGGATGTGCTGGTCAGTTTATATTTAGATTTAATATTTTTTTTTAAATTTCAAAATTGACGTTTAGCTCGGTTCTAAGTTAGAACACAATTATATTTCGTTTTACCTACGAAAAAGGCATTTTCTATTGGCTCCAGTCCGTAATAAGCACTGTCCCTGTCATGCACGATATGACATGGTATGTTTTGATCGTTTTGAGAACCGTAATAGCCCCACAGTTCAGACCACTTACCCAATTGATATGAAATCGGTACCAAAAATTGTAGCGAAAAATCCTGTCGACGATGAGCGCATAGAGACTAGAACGGCCAAGCCTTAGTTTTATTTATCATGTTGGGCTTGTTTCGCTTCGTACCGATTTCATGTCTATTGAATCCTGAACAGCCTTAGACCTCGTACGCGCGACTTGCTGTCCGTGCCCGCGGCGCGCACCGTGTCGCGCAGGAACTCTCCCCTGCTCGCGCCTTGATGCTGCTCAATGCACTCCTGGCATCCGCACCAGAGTGCGACGTGTTTGTGAGTGGATGGGCGACTGTGTGCTGGGAATGTTTGAGACTCTGCGAGGGGATGGATAATAGGGAGTCCAGTATTTTTTAGTTTTTATTGTATAATCGTTGTTTAATTTTCATTGTTAGTTTTAATTATTAGTTTAATTATTAGTTTAATTGTTAGTTTAATTGTTAGTTTAATTGTTAGTTTAGGACTTAAAAGGCGAATCAGTGTTCAATAAAAAATTTAAAATATTACTAATTGATAGGTGTTTTTACAATCTGCAAGGGTTTTTCGAACATGATTTTGCAAATTAATTTATATATTGACAATTTTTTTTTATATTTTAATGGGTAAGAATTACTTCTTAATTATTATATTTATTTGAATATTTATTTGTATTATTGACTGACTGACTGACTAATTTTAATTTTTTAATGTTTAAGTGTCTAATGTTGCGGTGCCCTTACAGGGTTTATGTGAGCACTTCCTGTACAACCATGTTACCACATAAAGCAAGGAATAAATGAATTATGAATTAATTATATAGTTACCTATTAAGTCCACAGTGAATTAGTTTTTTAACTGTAATGCTGTGCTACCATATTTTAAATAAATAAATATCTGTGGCTGTGGCGGATGGCACCTACCTAGTCTTACGGTTCCATTTGAACGCCATTTTAGCGGCCCAAAGTCTCATTCCGATAGCACCGCTAAAATGCCACTTGTATCTCAAAAGGAACTCCAAAGACACTCGTAGCAATTGAATTCCTCAAAAGACAGTCACAAGTGGCCTGGACAGTCATTAATGGACGATTTTTGTGAACGCGGAAATGAAAGAGAGGGTTTCTTTTATGCTCGGATTTTGTTTAGAGAAATGGATTTCAATTTTTCTTGCATGAAAACTTTATGCGAATTGAAAATCTATTTTTTTTGTGAACCTATAAATTGTCCCACTGCTGGGCAAAGGTCTCCCCCCTCCTCTTCCATCCATCCCTGTCCTGAGCCTCTTCCAGCCACCCATCCCTGTATCTAACGATATCGTCTCTCCAACTACGCCGAGGTCTGCCCCGACGCCGGCGACCGTCCGATGGCACCCATTCTAAATACTAAATGGAAAATAAAACCGAGGATGACGTCATCATCATCATCGTCATCATCAGTCTATTTATATTGCCCCACTGCTCGGGTACAGACCGTCCCTTACATCGAGGGAACTCGGGCCATGATCCACCACGCGGGCCCAGTGCGGATTGCCGGATTTCACATGCCTTAGATTTTTTTCTTCTACGGCATGCAGGTCTCATCACGATGTTTTCCTTCATCGTTTTGAGAGCACTCGGCAAATGTACGTAAGTTTTTCCGTCGAAAAAAAACAGGATAACTCATTGGTACATGCTGCCCTGGCTGGGAATGTAACCTGGGACCTCCGTATCGCAAGTCCATTGACCCAACCACTGAGCCACCGAGCTCTGAGCCGAGGAGGACGTACGGCGACCAAATTGGCGATGTTTTAAAAAAGAGCCAAGTGCGGTCTTCTACTCACCAACGAGCATACATGAAGAGATTGATGAATGTGGAGGAAGTTGTGAGCCAGTATCATAGCCGATGGAAATCCATCGTCTCTACGTACCCCTCAGGCGTGAGTTGTGAAAATAAAATATAAATGACATTGCCACATTTCAATGGAGCAATTTATTTATTTATTTTAATTATTTAGTATCAATTTATTTCAATTCATTTCAAACCTTTGGTCACCTATGTAACCATTAAAGCTCATATATCATTTGTTGGGGACTTATTACAGATTTCATACTGCATAATCAGTAGGAGTTGCGAGAGTAGTAGAAAATGATAACAAAAACAATGAATAATTCGCTTCGATTTCTTACTATTTTCTAAATTCTTAATTAAGTTGTTTTTTCGACTCGCATGTTGTACAAAACTTTATTTTAAACCAATAATTTTAATAAAAAACGGATTTATTCGTTATCTTGTACATCATGAGGTTGATAGTGGGGCAGAATCTGGCATTATCATTTCGCGTCTGCGATGTAAACATAGCTTACTCCATGTGCCATTATTTCGTGGATAAACGGGATACCAGCGTTCGCGTGACTATGGGCTCCTAAAAATCCTGGCGGCTACTCGTATCATGGTGTATGTCCATTGATCTCCTATAAACAACTAGATACACAAAGGTCTTACTAAAACAATTTAAAAAACGTCCAAATAAGGGTCCATTGTCCAGCCACCCATCCCTGTATCTAACGATATCGTCTCTCCGCCTACGACGATCTATTACTTTATCTTATTTTATTTATTTTATGAAATAGATTCACCACACCAAAACAAGTACAATGTTACAGTCCACAAAATAATTATGTTAAGAGAATTGATCTCCTATAAACAACTAGATACACGAAGATCATACTAAAACAATTTTAAAAAAAACGTCAAAGTCAAATTTCTTTATTGCAAGTAAGCACGTTGAGTACATTTTTGCACGTCAATATATTTTTTGAATTTACATTTACACCACTTTGCAAGGAAAAGGTGCCAACGCTGAGGAGAAAAAGTGGCATAAAACTCTCACACGTCCAAATATGGGTCCATTGTTAATGTCCGACAAAGCAAAGGGTCCATTCATCCGTTTGGACCTTCTTTGCGCTCGGACATTTTTAGAAGGCAGGCTGTGTATCTAGTTGTTTATAGGAGATCAATGTGTATACCACACATTTGCGGCCGAGCTATCGGGCCGCCCGCCCCCGCCCCCGTAAACGTCACTCCGGGCCATAAATCCCTTCCTATCACAGCTATTCCCAAATAAATATAATCTTATCCAGACCTGCCAGTGGAGATATATTCTATTTGTACCCGACTGCGCAAGGAGGGTTATGTTTTTCGAGTGTATGAATGTATGTCCATTCCTTCCTGCCATCCTGTCCTGTAGCCTAAACAACTTGATGGATTTTGGTGTATGAGGTATCGTTAGATTCGTCCTGATTACGGGATCATTGGTATAACCGACCAAGTGCGAGTAGGACTCGCGCCCCGAGGCTTCCGTGCAAAGCAACTTAACCCCGTAACTTTGCTCTAACGGAAAGATAAACTAGATTTAGAGACCATCTTAACTTTGCCATTGTCAAAATATTATGTCCATATATAACCAAAAATATTTTTGGAGGGATGTAATTACAAATGACAATGCCAGATTCTGCCCCACCATCAACCGCTAGATGTAGGTACAAGATAACGAATAAATGTAAAAAGATCTCCGTTTTTTACTAAAAAAAAATTAAATAAAGTTTTGTACATCGCTAGGATTCGAAAAAAACAGATTAATTAGGAATTCAGAAAATAGCTAGAAATCCAAGCGAATTATTCATTGATTCATTGATTTAGATTTGTTATTCTTTTATAGGAGTTGCGAGAGTAGTAGAAAATGATACTGATTATGATTATGCAATATGAGTCCCCAACAAAATAGGTACAGCTTAAATAGTCACGTAGTTTTGTAGGTGGGGCAAAGCTCCATTGACATGTGGCAATGTCATTTACAGGTTTCGGATTTTTTCCTTTACTTGTGCTGTAAGACCTAGCTTCTAACCTGGTAAAGGTTTTCAGGTTTTTGCGTTTTCATACAAATATGCGTCAAAATTCGACATAGTTATACTACCACGCCTTTTGATTGCAATTTTTTCACGGCTGCATGAGGTTGCAGACTTGATTTGGTATTAATTTCAACTTAATTCGTCCACAATTATGGTATATTATCTCTCCATTTAACCAGCCCGTTTCCATACCTTGATACCCAACAAAACATTGTCCCTTCCTTGTAGGACACGAAACGTATTCTCCCTAAACGAGTTAGCACCGATACGGTCCATCCCATTTTTCCCATCGATATTTCACAGATATCTCGGATGTAATTGATCGATGTATTGCGGGCAGGAGACAAATTGCGCTGACCGTCCCGACCCGTGTCACAGCCTTCCGTGACTCGCATCATATACTGGCCTGACTTTACTTTTTTGCTGCGCCAGTAAATATATCAACAGGGGAACTTGCAAAGCCTTGAGGGACCCCGGCGGTAGCCTCGTTATTTGGATATCGATTGACGGTTTACCTATTTCTAATGCCAAATATACAATAGAATACGTTTATTTGATGACGGCACTTCATTTGGCTATTCGTATTTGCGCTTATAGAATATCACTCCAGGATAGTGGCTCCACTTATTTTACTAGAGAAGCAATGTAATGCAATGTCCTGGTTTTTAAACAAATTACTTATCGTTGAGCATGAATCTACAAAGATCTGATCATAATTGTTGGACGCTACAATCTCGGTAAGATGAAGAATAATGATGTTCCATATAGAGCTCTTCCTCGCTAATGAGTAATAATGGTCCCAATCTCGTGTTATGGGACGTAATCGCTGTAATAAATTATCTTGCCCTTTGTTAGGAGGTAGGTAACCTAAGATAGATACTTCTACAGACAATGATACGAAAATCTACCCATTATGACTATTATAAGGCAGGTTCGCGATAATATTTAAATAGTCGTTGCTTGGTATCGCTTTTATTTCCTGAGCGCAAATATTACGATTGATGAGCAGTTGAGTTTATCACTGGTCTTGAAGTATTCTGTAGTTTTAGCTTTCGTTGTACATAGTCCAATGTAATTTAATTATTTTTAATTACATTGGACTATTGGTCCATTGGTGAGGCCAAATCTTCGTCTTGAAATGCAAATAAGTAGACACTTATGTACCCATTACTGAAGCATCGACCTATTCCTCTACAGACTTGGGTTTGATTTTGAATATTTTATTACGCGAAGTTTTCAAATCTATACATATAAGACTGTAAAAAAATTGTGTCTGTACATTGGATATTTTTTGAAAAGAATAATTGTAATATGTTTTAGGATCGATACTGATGCCAAAACACTAATTTTTAGAATTTTTGGCTGTTTGTCTGTGACTTTGTGCAAGTATCACGCCATAAATACTAATGGGATTTTGATGGGAGTTTCACTAGGAGATAGCTGAAATATCCGGACAGCTCGTAGGCTACAAGCTATGGCGGTATTTGATGTAGAAACAAGGATCCAGAGAGGAAGATCTGCCTCCTGATCTCCTCCATCCTCCTCCTCTACGCAAACGAAGTTGCGGGGTACAGCTAGTATTATATATATGACAAATCTTCTTAAAAAAATTCTTTATTTTATCCATTCTTCCGAACAGGAATACACCGTGAACCTTTAGCATCACACGGCTACATATTGTAGTATTTGATAATTTTTGTTATATTGTCTACGGTGGTTATTTTGAGATTAATATAACGTTAAACTAATCAGAAAATGTTCGCGAGTGACAGTATGGTGAATTTGTTGGATAATTTGAGCAAGATCTGGGGTTTCAAGCTTTTATCAAGAATTCCCGCTACAAGCTCGGGAGTGAACGTGAATGTCGAGCTGCTTCGTCCAGAGTGATGACGCTACGGCGTCTCCTCTGGATGAAGACAAGAAGACGCGGCTACCCAGGGTGAAGACGCTACTGCAACTCCCCTGGAGGAAGATAGAAGACTCTTATATATTGAATTTTCTGTAACATGACATTGGGAAATGACGAACTGTCGAGTCCATTAATAAAATAAATAAATACATATTGTAGCTGCTAAAGCCTGCATATCGAATCTACTACTTGGAAGCACTACCTCTAATTACGGAGTTATGCTTATTAGGCATTGTTAGTCGCTCCAAGCAAGCCCACTTATGCACTAGACAACTGAAATGTTTGAAATTTGCCTACATCAATAACTTTGTCAAGATCCTCAACTCGCAGGAGCGACTCGCTGCTAATTTCAGTCGAGAGCTCTCGGCCGGAAACTATGCGCGGAAGTTATGTCAAAGATATGAGCTCCAATTATGCGGCTAATTGATCGCGTGTGAGATCTTTGATCTAAATGATGACTGTTGAAAGTTTTTGATTGGCATTATTGGTAAGAGCCGTATCAGAGAGCTATGATGATTATCATTAGGTATAATCTCTGGACATTAACGATGGGACAAAATGGGGCCCATGCATTTTAACTGGCCGCAAGTCGCAAGCCGCGTGCAGATCGCGCGTGTATGCGTCAGGCTTTATGCCAGGCGTAATGCACCGGTGGTCGGACTGTGGCCTGTAGTGGCTCAGTTGATAAGAGCGTGACACGGAATGACAAGGTCGCAGGTTCAAGTCCTGTCTAGACACTATAGAAACTTTTCATCGTTCAATAAAAATATTAGGTCACAAAAATGCGTAGTTTGGCCACCACAGACCACTTACCCCATAAACCTGTAACAGGAGGGCGCCCGTTTCTGCACGCACATGATCGCAAAATTGCTTCGCGACACGTGTAACCTAGATATATCGACATGGATTTAGTACGGCACCCCTGCCTCCCGCTTCGTCTAAGCAACGTCGCTTGCGTCATTGCGCTCATCGTTGACAGATTTTTTCGCTTGCTTTGTGCCGATTTCATGTGCATGGGGTAAGTGGTCTGTGTTGCCCACCCACAGGCCCCTAAAGCCGGGTCTCATTGGAGCCAAGCCGCCAACAATATTGTGTATTACCCGGCTTCCAATGACTGACACAATCGGCGCGGTGCTCCGTAATTTTCCTGCCTTGTTTTGTTCAGACAATGGGACTCGTTTTGGGCCACAATGAATATCATTTTGGACGCAATCCGCCAAAATACAGTCATTAAAACCTCGGTTGCTTTATGTCGTAGCTTTGTGTTTAGTCGGTGACACTGTGGCTAGCATACTGGACTATCGTTAAAAGATTTCAATCCTCAATATACCAGAAGTTGCTGTAGCGAGTTCACTCGCTAGCGAGTTCACTCGCTAGCGAGTGCGTGTAATAATTTCTTTCACTGGAATTTGACCTATTTTTTTTTTTTTGAAGGATTGATTTACTAAAAAACCTTACCAATTTAATATTTGTCATGAGTACAACCCCCAGATTCAATTTGTCGAATGAATTCAAGGACATGTAGCACAGACCACTTACCCCATAGACCTGTAACAGGAGGGCGCCCGTTTCTGCCCGCACATGAGCGCAAAATTCCTTCGCGACACGCGTAACCTTGAGATATCGACACGGGTTTAATATGGCGCCCCTGCCCCCCGCTTCGTCTAATAGCGCCTATCGCTTGCCAGAATTTTTCGCTTGCTTTGTACCGATTTCATGTCTATGGGGTAAGTGGTCTGTGACATGTAGAGACAAAGCCGACCATTTTCAACGTGACCTGGATGTTTGTAATCCCATAAAAAACAGCCCCAGCTTCTCATCCATCAGATTTACCAGACTCCCCTGTATTTGTACTATTTATTCCTAAATTAACTCGCATCCAGTATTAACCAGGTATTTCTCACGTGCTCCCGATGCTGCCCACGTAGCAATTAGTAGACGTTAGTATAATCCGGGCCGCAGCGGCTCGGGGCGGTTACAACCGGTTTCGGCTACATTCACCCGGATTTGTTGCGTGTCGATTGTTTTTGTTAGCGGACGAAACGTGGGCTGAATCTCGGATGCGGTTAATAACAAAGTTTGTTTTGAATTTGGTTTGACCTTCAGTTAATATTTAGGATTGGAAAGCTTTTCAGAGCGTTGTACTGTTCGTATGTATGGACAACAGTCATTGATCTCCTATAACAGCAAATCAATGGTAACACTTGCAGTACGATTTTAAATCTTCCGATGCAGATAATAAGAACGGTCCAAATTCCAGTCCAGGTAGATGAATAATATCATGGCTCAGGAACTTACGCCAATGGTGCGGCAAGAGTACCAGGTCTCTGTTCCGTGCGGCGTTGTCGAGAGTGCAGATTGCCATAATGATCGCCAACGTTTGTAAGAAGACGGCACCATAAGAAGAAGAAAGTCCAGTCCACTGCTGTTACATGTACGGTGGAACACAGGGAAAGGGTTCCCTATTTCTGTGCATAAATTTTTATGTCATAATATAACATGGCATACCTTAAATTGTCCTAGTAATAACTACGCATAATAGTCATTAGGCATAACTTTATAGGCATAATATTATTAAGCATAACTACAAACAGCATAAAGATTGTTAAGAATAATATTATAAAGCCTAAATAAACTTTGTCATAATGATATTGAAACATAATTGTAATAATCATATTAATTACTCGCCGAAAAATATACTCCTGAAGTTTTAAAAACAAAAATTAAACCAAGGGCCACCCCCGCCGCACCGTAACCAACTATTACACTATAATACCTACTTTTTGATTGTAGGTATATAAAATAAACATGTTGGCGGCTTACGGGTGGCCCAAGGGCCACCCCCGCCGCACCGTAACCTACTATTACCTAATACACCATACATACAACACCAATACCAACAAAAAAGAAGAAATACACAAACAAACATTATTTATGTATAATATCTATTAGACGAATAAACAATATGCCATAAAACAATATGGAAATCAAAATTAGGGCAAAAACGATTAGCCAAACTAGAATTATGCTTAGTTAGATTGTATGCCCAAAAACAATTATGACAAAATATGATTATGATAAAAAACATTATGCCTAACTCATTATGCTAAATTAAAATAGGACAAAAAAATTATGCGAAAAAAAGGGATCCCCAGGGAAAGGTATACAGGAGTTTTTAAGGTTGAGATTTCTTCAAAAACTACTTGACCTATTGCAAGAATTCTTTCACTGTTTGAAAGATAATAGTTAAAACTATGTAACTGTAAAAGAATGATTAAAGTCGGTCTAGTAGTTTCTGAGAAAATCTCAACCTTATTGAGGCCCCCTGTATACTTAGCTCATCTCATTACATAGAGCACTTCTGCTGCGATCCTAGCACACAACTCTTGCTTCCTCCACATTCATCAATCTCTTCATGCACGCTCGTCGGTTTGTAGTAGACCGCACTTGGCCCTTTTTTAAAACATCGCCAATTCGGTCGCCGTACTCCTCGGCCTACCTCTGCCGACCCTTCCATCAACATTCGCTCTATGTATTACAATATTTAAAAAAACGGCCAAGTTCGCACCGAGGGTTCCGTGCAACTTCACCATAACATTTGCTTTAACGAAAAGATAAACTAGATTTAGGGACAAACTTATCATTGCGTTTTCGAAACTGATTAACGTCATACATCGACATACCAGGCGTCAACTGCAAATATAAGTTTGTAATTAGACGGAACCCCAAATTTACATTTTTCGGATCTTTTCCTTTACTTGTGATATAAGGCCTAGCTTCTTGCTAAATTTCATGATTCTAGGTCAACGAGTACCCTATAGGTTTTGAGTTTCTCGCGTTTTCATACGCGGGAAAAGGCGACTTAAGCGGCCATATCTTTTGATTGGGTTGACGTAGAAGTTTGATTTCTTAACGGCTGCATGAGATTGCAGTCCTGAGTATTAGGTATTAATTTCAACTTGATCCGTCCACACAATTCTGAGATATAAGTCTTGACAGACAGACGGACAACAAAGTGATCCTATAGGGTTCCTTTTTTCCTCTTGAGGTACGTGTAAAAGGCAGCCACCCTACGAGGTATGGTCTCTGAGCCTCTGGGAGATGGCAAGGAATACTAGATTGGATTGATCTCACCGAATTGCAGCTCCGCTGTCGTCACAAAGATAGGACCACCTGAACCATCCCACAGCCACACTGCCCACATCAATATTCTCTGAGTTACATCAATGAGCACCACATTTTTCACCAATTCGAATCACAATTACCACCACCGGTTTTTCGCGCGAAAGGCGAACCACGAGAGTGAGAATGACAGTTTTTTATTTATTTATTTATTTATTTATTCTTTATACACGATTTTATGTACAGGCGAACTTAATGCCATGCGGCATTCTCTACCAGTCAACCTTCGGTTATACATATAGGATTAGGCGGTGCATTCTTGAGGAATGTTGATCTAAAAATACTACTACTAATAATAATATGAATAATTACATAAATAAGATGATACACATATTACACACACGATACATACGATTATATACCGACTATATATGGTTAACATAATATAACATATATAACAAATTCTATATTACCACACATACATTAAATATGAATGGCTTTACTTATATACTTATACGTACCTACATAGATATGCATAGAATAAATACCTACCTTGAATAAATAAATATTCTTACCTACAAACAACGTGATGAATAGAAGTTAATTAATAAGAAAAAAGAAATTCAATTTGAGTCTAGTAGATGCTGTCGGACCTGTCTTTTAAATTGGTATTTATTTGGTGCCTTCCTGATATCTTCAGGAAGACTGTTCCATAGCCGGGCCGCCTGGACAGTGAAAGAAGAAGAAAAGAATTGAGTGCGGTGAACAGGAAATGCAAGTTGAAGATTGTTAGAAGAACGAAGGGTTTTGTGATGAGAAGAACCGAGGAAATGAAACATACTTTTGAGATAGGAAGGTGAAAGAGGATCACGTAGAACAGAAAATAGAACGCAAAGAATACGATAATTCCTTCGTTGCCTGATGGAAAGCCATTTCAGTTGGGTCCGATATGAGGAAACATGGTCGTATTTACGGAGACCGAAGATGAACCGAATGCAGTTATTCAGTAGACGTTCCAGCTTACCGAGAAGTTCCTCTGTCAAGTCAAGGTAGCATACGTCCGCGTAATCTAGTATTGGTAGTACAAGTGCTTGAACCAACATGAGCTTTGTCTTGAGAGGGAGGAAAAATTTGAATCGATAGAGAGAGCGCAGAGCATTCACGACTTTACGGCTCACCTCGGCCACCTGCACCTTCCAAGACAAAGCCTGGTCGATGTACAAGCCAAGGTCCTTCACACTTTGGCAAAAAGGTACCCCAATGTCGTTGTAGATTACCGGGACAACTGTGGAAACATCTAACTTCGACAGCAGCCTTGAACTACCAACAATGATTGCCTGGCATTTGGCTGGATTGACAGCGACTCCGAATCTGCTAGACCAGTCGCGAATGCTTTCTAGGTCAGAATTCAAGCGTGCAACGGCCTCGGCCACATTGTCAACATTAGATTGGGCATACAGCTGGAGATCGTCGGCATACAGGTGGTGCGCGCAGGTAAGTCTATTAGTGATAATATTAATAAAAACAGAAAACATCAAAGGAGATAAAATACCCCCCTGCGGCACACCTGTTGCCAAGTCACACCAATCTGAGGACAGCTGTCCCAACCGTACAGACTGCTGTCGGCCACGCAGATATTCACCAAACCAGTCCAATGCCGAGTTGACAGCCGACAGTTGTTGTTGCGTTTTTTAGTAAGGCAAATGCGCCAAAAGATCATACAGCCTTGTAGCACTTCCATCGTCATCATCATCTTTTCTAATACCAATTCCATTAGATTTTAGGATTCTTAACATACGGAACCCTAAAAATCTAGTTTTAGAGGTCATTCTGAAGCCTATAAGATCCCTTATCAGATAAGACAGCTGCTGAGACACTCCAACAAGTTACGTATACGTATAAAAAATGTCCGTCATTATCGCATCGGCTCCCCATCGAGAGTGTACCTCATAAAGCGTCTGAAAGCAGCCAGATGCCCGGTAAATCTTTACGGTTCCACCCGGCTCGAACCGGGCCTTTTATCCGGGTTACCCGGCTATGAGAACTACACACAGTCTTTGGGAACGGCGAACCATTTTAGTTATCACTTGCTATTATTAATAAACCTAGTTAAACCACACTTCCCTTAAATCGTGTTGCTATTACTTTCACACTTCGTTTAAAAAGGTTAAGATAGAAAGGGACAGGGCGCCGTTTATGAATAAGCGCCTATATGTAACAACTTCGTATACGTAGAAACAATTGAACGACGACGAGCGTTCTGTCGCTGGTCATTAATAGACCTCCACGAAGTACTTCCAATATACTGGGAGGCAGCTCATCCTACGTGGTTACATGGTTCCAAGTAGAACAGTGCTTTAAAATGGAATATCGTAAATATAATTACAATTCATAGTCAATAACAAAATATCAACATCCCATGGTTCAAACGCAGCAGTAGACCTCGAAAGAGATGGATGGATGACCTAGACGAAATCTGCCTTGAATGACCTGACGAAGAAGGCCTTTGCAAAAAACAAAAGCTGTCCCACTGCTGGGACAGCATTGTTTTTCTTCTTCTTGCAGTGCCTCTCCACTAATGAAGGCTGGCCGTCAGCTCCGCATATCTCCCTCTGTCTTGAGCCAGTCGGATAAGCTCTTCGACGCTGGCTATCGCTGTCCACTCCCTTATATTGCGGAGCCACGATTTCTTCCTTCTGCCAACCCGCCTCTCCGCCTCAATCTTGCCCATCATTATGATTTAGAGGAGTTGGTACCTCTGGTGTTTCAGCACGTGACCGCGAGATATCACATTTTTCTCCTCTTGATGGGACAGCATTGACTAGCCAAAAAAAATCCCATTCTATTCTATTCGCCAAACATTGAATCAGTGTGTCACTCGCGAAGACTGAAGTCCCTAGAAAGGCGTGAAATGGCAGACGATCTAAGAGATTATTCCTGCGGTGGGATTATTTTTATCGCGTTCGTTGTTTTACAGCTGCTACTGGGACACTAAGTTACTGAGATTTGTTTACACAGAGTCTACAGTTCCAAGCAGCTTATGTTGACCCAAAATGGCGGAAGTTCGTGAAGCTAATTGGACTGAAGGTTGATGGTATTTAACACTTCTATTATTATTTATTGTAATAATTCGCAGATAATAAAAACGGCACTTCATGTGTTTTTGACTATAAAATTGTAGATTTTGGTTACAATTTCGTCGCCATTTTGGTTTAACTTAGCTAATAAGTCAGTGTGTGTGGCAGCAAGACCCCCGGGCAGGGACTGAAAACCAGCGCTCGCTGAGGCCCTGACCCATTCATCTATACTGTATATTGTTTAAAATAATTAACTAGTTTGTATTTCTGTTATGTATTTTGATGAATAAATGTCTTTTGTTATTTATTATATTATTATTTATTATTTTAAATAGCAAAGCAAAAATTGTAAAAAAGCGAAGCGGGAATGGGCTGGTCACGTGGCACGCAAGCATGACTCCTGGTGTAAGGCAGTGGTTGAGTGGAGGCCGCGGGGAGAAACACGCTACATGGAGGCCGCAGAAGAGATGGCGTAATGAGATCCGAAGAGCAGCCGGTTCGAAGTGGATCCAAGTGGCGCAAAATTGACGAGAGTGGAGAAATTTAAAGGAGGCCTACACCAGACTGGTAGAGAATGGCTAAGAAGAAGAAGAATGAAACTATTTCATTAGACAGCTTGTCGAAAAGTATAAAGTCTTTGTCATAACGTCAAAACGTCAAACAACCAGAATGCCGCGGTTGTCAAAAATATAATCAACATGTAACCAAATCACGTCTTGGTAATTTTATTGAAATAAATGGATCAAAAACACAAAAATATGACCAATTTCTAAGCAGCTATTTGGACATGCATAGTCCTGATTCACTCAAGATTGGATAGCAAGTAAGATACCAAGATTACGTGATAGTTTGCGCATAAGTTATTGTTTTCAGGACCACTTCAATGTAAGCACCTTACAGACTGATGATGGTGTCTATTCGAAGGTTTTTGGTTTATGATAATTTTCTAAGAAACATATTATCACGTGTGCCGCATGCAGCCGGACCGATGGGCCCGGACTGTCACAGAATGGGTGCCATCGGACGGGCGCCGGCGTCGGGGCAGACCTCGGCGTAGGAGAGACGATGTCGTTAGATACAGGGATGGGTGGCTGGAAGAGGCTTAGGACAGGGATGGATGGAAGAGGAGGGGGAAGCCTAGCAGTGGGACAATTTATAGGTTTACAAAAAAAAATATTATCACATCATAATATGGCCCAAACTAGGATTCCTCTTATAAATTGTACTGCAGTTGTAAGTTTAAAAATGTATTTTGGTTTCAGCATCGACACAAACCTATGGAATGGTGGTACCTCGCCCCCCTCGTTTTGGCCATTGTATTGTTTCTACTCGTTGGCACCATATTCGAGAAAAAAATCGAAGGCGCTATTCGACGTTTTAGTAAGTACCATCTTATACAGCGTATAGTAATAGCGGAAGTAAGACGAAAAGCCTACAGTATCTATGTAACCAAAAAATATTTTTCATTATGTACAGTCGAAGACAGAGATAAGTATACAGGGAGCCTTAATAAGATTGAGATTTTCTGACAAACTACTGGACCGAATTTAATAATTATTTTACAGTTACATAGTTTTAACTTTTATCTATCAAACAGCGAAAGAATTTTATTAATAATTAGCAAGTAGATTTTAAGAATATAACAGCCTTAAATAACTCTCAAATAGTACACTTTCCCTACGTCCCATAAGTTGATCGATTTGTATAGGACAGGACAGGACATTGATTTTTTCGGTTACTGATACTGAGAACCCTCCAATAATACATACTGGTTATTGAGTGCACATGCACTGAATAAGTTGCATTACTTCATCACTGTCCGCGAGCATTTCCTTTGCAGTTGAACGAAACGTCACTGGTCCATCAAATCGGACAATGTTATACCGGAGCGAACCACCTAGGTACATTCACTGAACCACAATAGATACTAGAGACGACCTCAATTATATTAATCTCAAGATTTGTGTATTTTAACGGTTTCCTATTTCAAAAGCAATTGAATCTTGAAAAAGTTCACCAAGGATGTAATCTGGGCCCTCGTTTCTTCAAATCAGTGTCCCAATCATTGTACTACTAAGCTTAGAACCCTTACCCTGAGTTGACAACGTAGTACACTCGCTAGCGACTGCGTAAATTACAGCTGCGTACAGGATTGGTCGGATTTGTGTTGCACCAATGCAGTCCCACCAAACGTCTCATTAAAGGTATATACGTAGTCGCTAGCGAACGTACGGACAACCAGCAGATCAATGGTAACACTTGCAGTACAATTTCGACTCTTACGACGCAGATAATAAGAACGGACCAAAGTCTAAAGTGTTAAACTTGATCTGCTTTGATTGTACTTTGGCAACACATGGTAATTCACAGTAACTCATCGTAAAGACCACAGACCACTTATCCAATAGACATGTAATCGGTACAAATGACAATGCCAGATTCTGCCCCACCATCAACCGCAACATCAATTAAGAATTCAGAAAATACTAAGAAATCGAAGCAAATTATTCATTGTCTTTGTTATCATTTTCTACTACTCGCAACTCCTACTGATTATGATTATGCAAAATGAAACCTGTAATAAGTCCCCAACAAATTGATATATGAGCTTCAAAGGTCACGTAGGTGACCAAAGGTGGGGCAAAGCATTGAAATGTGGCAATGTCATTTGCAAGCGAAACATTCTGTCAACGATGAGCGCATAGAGACGAGATGCGTCCATGTCGATAATGTCTCTAGGTTACGTGTCGCGAAGCAATTTTGCGCTCATGTGCGGGCAGAAACAGGCCCTCCTGTTACAGGTCTATGGGGTAAGTGGTCTGTGGTAAATACTTACGAAACTACAGTCCGTATTTCTTTTTCAGTTGAAACCCGTTTCAATGTAAGACAAATAAATCAGAACATTTGCGCTGGTGGACCGCCACCATCGTGTGACCCGACGCCTTGTCATACAAATATGGCGACCGCTGCTATCTCACAACCCAACTTGCCTTGTAAATCCAAGAGTGTTCTAACTATCAAAAGCAGACATAGATCAGGGGTATCTTTGTGAAGGTTTTGAATGATCTGGAATAGAAATGCCGATTACATTCGAATAATTGAATTTAGTGTTTTCATCATCATCATCATCAGCCCGTATCAGTCCACTGCTGGACGTAGGCCTCTCCCAAAGCGCGCCAATCAACCCTACTCTCGGCCCTCTGCATCCAGTCCCTGCCAGCCATTTTGCGAAGGTCATCCCTCCTAATTCACGCAGTATGTACTCACTGCGTCTACTCCGCATTCACTCACACTCCTAACATAGACGCAGTGAGTACATACTGTGTGACAGGATCTAACGTGAGTGACGGTAACTCCCCGACAAGTGAGATCGATCAACGAATCTGGCTACAGCCATCGAACGCTCCGTCGGCGGCGGCGGCGGGACAAGTTATCTCGGAGCGCGCACAGAGGGCGCTCATCCGCAGTGCGCGAAGAAACGTCAACGGCGACGCGGGCGTGGCGCGCTCACCTTGAAAAAGACTGTCGAAATCGGTCGAAACTGTCGGTCTAATTGCCGACTTTAACAATATAAGTGAGTGATATCCGTTTATATATAATAATTTGATTAAAATATTAAGGGATAAATGAATCCACGCACACTTCAGATTAATAAACTGTGTCGTGGTTGATAAACTTCAGCAAACTTTCACCTATAATTTATCTTGAGATGAAACGCTGTAAACTTGAACTATAAGCACTTTCAGGGCCTGAAATATAATTAAACTCAACACCTCGGCGGCCGCAATAAATTGTTTAGGTATAGCTACCGTGACCTTCAACCCTGACTGAAATTTAACCCCATTTTGCATCGAACAAAGGCTTTGTTACTTCCTTTGTTATCGAGAGGTTTTGTTTATGCAATATTTTGAAATTTCAGTTTTATCTATGTCGTTATTTTGTTAGGTTTTAGACGTGCTTTTTGAGGTAAGTTAAGCAGGTTGGTCCCGGTTACTGTCATTCGGCAGCAGTCGTTAGACCACGTCAGAGGCCTACGGGCGGCCTAAATAACTCTGACAATAGATTTGGTCACTAAACCACACGAGAAAAGATAGAAAGTTAGGTTTTAGACGAAGTTTTCAATAGGTATCTAATTCAGATGTCCATTTACAGTTTTGAGTGCAATTTCATACAATTTTGACAGTTGCAAGATCACACTAAGTTGGTGCTCAAAACCATCTATGAATACCAGCCTTAGGCTGTCGGTACTGGTAAATCAGATTTTTTATAAGCTAGGTGCTTATAGAAAGTTTAGTTGTAAAAATATTGTATTGCAAACAAATGGGCAAAAATATTTTTATCGATAAAAGTACTAGATAAGATACTTAGTAGGGACGTCAACATTATCCGGGGGGGGGGGGGGGGGGGGGGGGGGTCAAGCTGCCTTCCCCTGGTCAGGCCAGGTCATCCCTCCATCAAGGGGCTCGTAGCCCAGTTGCGAGTACACGTTGAAAACGATCGTACAAGTTAAGCAACGCTGGGCGAGGTCAGGACCTGGATGACCGCTAGTGACACTTTCATCTGAGCCCCTTCGTGCCTCGGAAAGCACGTTAAGCAGTTGGTCCCGGTTGTTGTCGCTTGACAGCAGTCGTTAGGCCACGTCACGGGCGGCCTGAATAACTTTGACAAATAGGTTTGCTCACTAAACCACACGAGAAAAGAAGATCCCTCCATCTGGTCGTTGTGCGTCTCACGCTACGTTTACCAGTAAATATAAAATAAATGAAATCGGTTTAATCACAAGGAAACCGCAAACGGCTATCTATTACTTCATCTTGTAGAAGATCTGTACCAGTTTATGTTCCAGGGAAAGCCTGGACTGGTCGTCCTGGACTGAATGTCAGCGATGACGCGCCCGCGGACAGACAAGGACATATTATCCGTTGTCATCCCGACCGGGCGGGGTAATTTCCCCTGCGGCCGCGTCTTTGTTGGCGCGTTTAGACCGAGTATTCCTTGCTAGTAGACTATCCTTATTCAGCACCATTGTGGTGGCACTTCCATTAGAACCTTTTGAGCGCATACTCTTCCTTAGATCGTTTCAGAGTTAGAGTGCAATGCGAGATTAGTTTGAGCGCGATCTTACAACTATCAGATTTCATCATTGACTTGGTAAGTCAGTGGATATCGTACAATTTTACCAGTCCTAAGAGCAAGCTCATACTAAGCTTGTGCTTAAAACTGCACCTATATGTAACATGATGGCATTAGCAGAGTCTTTAGAAGGCAAGACCAAACATTTATTAAACAATTTTAATAGGTCTGACTCACATACAAACATAGAAGGAGGAAGATCCAGTTGCGAATCGAATACACGTTAAAAATGATCGCACAAGTTAAGAAACGTTGTACGTAGTCTATACCTGTGGGAGACATTTTTCATCTAAGCCACTTTGTGCTTTGGAAAACATATGTTAAGCAGTTGGTCCCAGTTGTTGTCGCTCGGCAGCAATCGTCAGACCATGGCAAAGAGCTACCGGGGCCTCAAGCCTGTTGTGAATGTGCGGAATAAGCTACTAAACCACACGAGAAGAAGACACAGATAAATAACCCGTATTATGCAAGGTTCCTCACGAAGTTTTCCTCTACCAGTTCAATGTCCAAAACACAGCACTCTTTTACGCCATTTTGAATAAGCAAGTCAACTTGAATACCTCCCTATTCAAGTAGGCCAGTAAGCTAAACACCCTGCCGTCGCAGCACCCCCGCACAATGGGCAGGTTAAACGGGTGGATTTTATTATTCAGCCCCCGATAGCCCCCGACCAATCCACCCCTTTGCATGTTTTATTACCGGCCGGTGATGAGTTTAGTACTTTGAAGTTTGGAGCTAGTTCGAAAGCTAGACTAGATTTCAATAAACTGTCATACCAGTCCCTCATGGGTAGCTTCGACACTTCAAAAGAAGGTATTTGAGGTTAATGGTCAAACCACAGACCATAGACATGAAATCGGTACAAATGACAATGCCAGATTCTGCCCCAGATTCTGCCCCACTATCAACCGCATGATGTACAAGATAACGAATAACTGTAAAAAAATCTCAGTTTTTTATTAAAATTATTGGTTTAACCTTCAACTGGTGACGTGGATATGAGTCACAGTATTGGAGACGTGACGTCAATATGACGTATCAATAGAAAGCCATAAATAATGTAGATTATGTATAGTGGTAATAAAATAGAGCATGTTATATAAAATTAGGTTAGTTTCTTTCTAAAATAAAACACCTATTTGAGATATTAAATGAAAAATTAACTTTTATCATACATATGAACTTATAACCAAAATTTGGTGTGTGTTTTGGTAACCATGGGATCAATCAACATAAAATCCAAAAAACCAAATGAAAATCTATAAAAATCAACCTTGTTCTCTAATATCTTAGGTAATTATTTAAAAAAATATATTTTTGTGTATTGGTTCCATACAAAAAATCTAAATTATGCCTGGTAACAAGTGACACAAATTTTCTCAAGACAATCTAGGCATGCTGTTTTTCTGTACTTCTTATATAAGTATGATGTTCCTTTTTTTTTCTTCGCTGGACATATTATATACATGTCCCTCGGTTTTCCAGCTTTGCGGATGTAGAAAGTTCAGGATCTGCATCTTATATCTTCAAGATTCGCTTGATAGAAGCGCGTATGTCTCAAGATTTTTTTTGATTGTTACCTATACCGAGGCAACATGTGGGGCTTGCAAATTTGGTCGGGTACTGTACTCAATATATCACTATCATTTTGATCTAAAAGTTCAGTGACTCGCCGCTCGAATTCATAATAATTTGGATACATTTGGAAAGAAATTGTACAATAAGGCTCGCAACTAAGACATAACAATAACGGTGACATAACGTCAAAATGACGTCGCGTACCCTCTAAAACCTAAACTGTGCACGTGAGACATCCCTCCGTGTGTCGGCCGACGCCAAACTGCACACGAAGCAGCTACTAGAGAGCTCAGTCGCGGCGGGCATGCCATTTTTGGGAAATACTATGATTTTTGCGTTGCGACGTCATATTGACGGCACGTCACCAGTTGAAGGTTAAAACAAAGTTTCGTACAACATGCGAGTCGAAAAAACAGCTTAATTAAGAATTCAGTAAATAGTATGAAATTGAAGCGAATTATTCATTGTCTTTGTTATCATTTTCTAACTACTCTCGCTACTCCTACTGATTATGATTATGCAATATGAAACCTGTAATAAGTCCCCAACAAAATGATATATGAACTTCAATGGTCACCTAAGTGACCAAAGTTGGGGCAAAGCTCCATTGAAATGTGGCAATGACATTTGCAAGCGAAAAACTCTGTCAATGATGAGCGCATAGAGACGAAGCGGGGGACAGGGGTGCCGTATTGAATTGCCGTATTGGAGATGCGTCCATGTCGATTATATCTCTGTTACACGTGTCGCGAAGCAATTTTGCGCTCATGTGCGGGCAGACACAGGCCCTCCTGTTACAGGTATATGGGATAAGTGGTCTCTGTTTCGTACCATGACGAGCTTAAAGTAAGCTGAAATTATAAAGTATTATTTAGGTAATCCTGCTATGAGTTTATGGTAAGGGCTTAGGCCAGTCATTAAAGGAGTTGACCCTAGCAGTAACTCATCTATCTATGAAATTTGGCACAGTGATAGAGTACCATATGTAGATTGAAATTGACATAGAATCCAATAATTTGTAGAAACGGAAGTTAGGTATTTTCAAGGTCAAACTTAAATTACGTGGTATCAATTACAGGAAAATTGCTCTATCCAAAATTCTTTTTTTACAAGTTCTAGTTACCTATAGGCATGTGTCGACAGAATATCCAACCATATTTCCATATGGAAATATATATATTTTAATAAAATGTGTTTTTTTGCCGTAATTTCCAAGGGATAATTACTCACTCCAATTTCTATTTAATTATGTATTTAAAATATTACTTTCGAAAGTAGTTATGAATATCCAATAAAAAATCCAGACCGAAAAGCGTTATCCAGAAATTGACGAAAAATGGGGGTTTCCAAAAATGCTCAGCCCGATTTTTCTTGTCATTATGAACAGACTATCTTATTAAAACTGCTTTTCAAGTTTTCCAATAAAAAATGCAGGCGAAGCACAAAATATCAAATAGAGTTGTATTCAAATATTTCTAATCAACGCGGCGGTGAATGCGACACTGCGCGCGGATCGCTACTGCGGCCGATTAACAACCTTATTCCTATTACACGTACAGAACAGCGGGAACGCGGACGAGAAATTGGACGGAGCGGAGGAGATATTTGGAGATGGGATTCTGTTGTCTACTCATATACAAATAAGGTTAATTGTAGATTAACTCTTTACTAAAGTCCAGTAAAGATCCATGCGGACAAGCGTTTTCTAGAAATCGACGAAAAATTAGAGTTGAGAAAAATGCTAAGTTCGATTTTTCTTACCATTATGAACATACTTATGATCTTAGTCGAACTGTTCTTCAAACTCAAAGTCAATTTATAATAAACCTTATTCCTATACAAGTAGAAAATATCTATCGCATCGGTAACGTCGACTGAAAGTTGAACAAATATTTTGGAGATAGGATTCTGTACTCTACCTACAGTTATACGAATAAGGTTTATTTTAGGTTAACTCGTTACCGAGTGGTGAAAGCTCGACCGACCTACGCCAACATGCACAAAACCATTCTAATCTAGCCCGTATCATCGGCGCATAAGTACGACAACATTTCAAGGTTAGTACGGACATAGCAAAACAAATGGTAACACTTGCAGTACGATTTCAACTCTTACGACGCAGATAATAAGAACGGTTCAAAGTGTTACACTTGATCTGATTTTGGAATGTTTTAAGTAAGCTCGACCGACACAACAGTACCTACGCCAACATACACAAAACCATTGTAATCTAGCCCGTATCATCGGCGCATAAGCGCAACATGTCAAGTCAAGGTTAGTACGGACAAAAGCAGATTAATAGTAACACTTTCAGTACGATTTCAACTCTAACGACGCAGATAGATATATAGATTGGAGCGGCCCAAAGTGTTACAACTTGATGTGTTTTTATGTGTACTTACTAGGTACCTACTACGTGGAATGTTTAAGTAAGCTCGACCGAGACGATAGTACCTACGCCAACAAACACAAAACGTAATCTAGCCCGTATCATCAACGCATAAGTACGACAACATATGTCAAGGTTAGTACGGACAATGGCAAAACACTTTTTTTTCGCCGTGGGATCTCGTTTGGTGTGCGTGTATCAAATTATTTCTTAAAATTATAATTATCTGTTATATAAAACCCTACTGTATTGTGATATTATTAGAATCAAAATAGATTACCAGTCAATAAGTGATTCAGCGGAACGGTGCGCCGTGCTACATGCGATCGGACCCCCCTCACCCCCTCGAGTAACAAAGACAGCTTGTTATTTTTCAACTCGCTCGCACATCGACTACGGGTATATTTGCGTGCGGCATAGGTCTTATTACTTACGTCATACGGACGACTACAGCTAAGCAAATTTAAATTCTACACTTGTACGATGAGCGTGAGATATTCACCTACTAATAATATGTAATCGCAACTGCAACCACAAAAATCTACAAGTGAGGGTGATCTGCCTAATATACTAACCAAATTCCAAACACAATTATTTTTTCAATTCGACGAATTGATAACCTCCTCCTTTTTTTGGAAGTCGGTTAAAAATACAAAAAAAAACACGAAACAAAATACAAAACAAAAAATAAATAAAAAAACAATAAAAAAAATATATTTAGCTAAGGATCGAACCCGGAACCGCGTGCACGGGAGGCGACCGCTCCAGCCACTAGACCGATTCGTTCGCTGTTTAGCCCGGCGAAATTACCAAGCATATCTCATGCACCAGCGTGAGACATGAACGGACCGCTCCGTCTAGATTTCGACAAAATTGCAAGTAATCTAGTACAGACAGATTCCCAGCTCTCCTAATACACCTACTTCGGTATAAATGAGTTCAGAGTTTATGCTCAAATAAAATTCAAAGATAATTACAACAAAATGTTTGATAAAATACTAACCAAATTCGAAACACAATTAAAATAAAATACAAAATAAAACACGAAACAAAACAAAAAACATATATTTAGCTAAGAATCGAACCCGGAACCGCGTGCACGGGAGGCGACCGCTCCAGCCACTCGACCAATACGCCCGCTGTTTGGCGTGGCGAAATTATCAAACACTATCTCATGCACCAGCGTGAGACATGAACGCAACTAGATTTCGACAAAATTGCAAATAATCTAGTACAGATTCACAACAGGGGCGTTTCTTAAAGCTGGAAGTAACATAAAAAAACACTAAGCGCCCAATTAAGTTAAAGACACTCTAAAGGAATCTCTGGGTTAGTTTATCCTAGACCCCGTGTCGCGAAGAAAACACACACTATATACTCAACTTATACAAGGCAATACGCATATTACATTTACTGCGTTCGTATGTTTCGAAACGATGACGATAATAATAATTAAATTGCGATGTTTAGATCAACCTCCTACATACATACATACATACATACGTATAGTACGGACAACAGCAGATCAATGGTAATACTCGCTCGCATTCGCACGATTTCAACTCTTACGACGCAGATAATAAGAACGGTACTTAGTCCAAAGTGTTGATCTTCTGTTGGCTGTACCTATTAACCTACTTGAAGAAACTCGCCCGCCGCTCGACCGGTTTTCGACGCCCCTCGCCCGCCTCGGGCCCCGCGCTGGCCTGCGCTTGATAGGTATTTCGAAATAATGGTGTTCCGCCTGGATATTTTGTTGGTTTCTTTTGAAATCAGGTTATTTGTGGGTATCTCATTACAATTGTAAAAAATATCTGATAGAGTAATTTTCCAGAGATAGTTAAAAGACAAATTCTGTATAATGAATTGTTTCATTTGGATTTTTTTGTTGGATTTTCGTACTTATACTAGAAATAATAATTTGAAGGCATATTAAAAACAGAAACCCGGCGGAGCAATTATCCTATGGAAACTACGGCCAAAAAAGACATTTTATTAAAATACCTACACTTTCGAATTAAAAAGTAGTTTTACTTATGAATGTACAGAAGCACACTAATAAAATACAATTTATAGAAAAAGAATTATGACCATAACATTGTTCCAGAAAAAGATACGGTATAATGTTGAATTTCAATTAAAATAAGTAACTTCCGCCTCGAAATATTATTGGATTCTCTGACAAATGTTCTTATAAATATGCTATTAAGTATACAAAAAAGTTTCATCGATAGAGGAGTTATTGTTGGGGTCTCCATACAAACGCTCGCCAGAATGACTGGCCTAGCTGTACAGATTATTCTGGCGCACGAGGACGAAGGGAACTACTAATAGATAAAGAAAGTAAGAAATAAACATTTATTTGACACCACAATACATACACAATGAAAACAAATCAACAATTAAAAACAATAATACAGTACCTACTTATTTATTTATTTTATTAATGGACTCGACTGTTCGTCATTTGCCAATGTCATGTTACAGAAAATTCAATATATTCAATAGTATTCTATCTTCCTCCAGGGGAGTCGCAGTAGCGTCTTCACCCTGGGTAGCCGCGTCTTCATGTCTTCATTCAGAGGAGTCGCCGTAGCGTCATCACTCTGGACGAAGCAGCTCGACAGTCACGTTCACTCCCGAGCTTGTAGCGGGAATTCTTGATAAAAGCTTGAAACTTCAGATCTTGCATAAATAATCCAATAACTTCACCGTACTGTCATTCGCCAACATTTTCTGATTAATTTAACGTGATATTAAACACAAAATAGTCCCTGTAGACATTAAAAGGAAAATTATCAAATAATTTCGCAACCGTCGTTTCCCGCCATTTTCAAGAGAACCCAGTGGTACCTACTTGGTGCGGCATGCAGCGCCAAAAGAGACCAGATATCATCATCATCATCAGTCCACTGCTGGACGTAGGCCTTTCCCAAAGCGCGCCAATCAACCCTACTCTCGGCCCTCTGTCCAGTCCCTGCCAGCCATCTTGCGAAGGTCATCCCTCCATCTGGTCTGGGGGCGTCCCACACTACGTTTACCCGTTCGTGGCCTCCATTCGAGAACTCGTCTACCCCATCACCAGACCAGATATGGGAATATGCAAAGATAGGAAGTAGGTAAAGAATAATATTCGAATGCTACATAATATACGACGAATCCACAAATATCGACGTAACGTATGTAGAGGAACGTCTCACGTGACATTCAATAAGGAAAGGAACCAGCTGAAAGGAAAACAAGAATCCCATTAGGTATGCCAAACAACTTTTTCATTGGAAACATGTTAAATGCGTCGAAGGAAGTGCCGTGCGTTTACTTAGGACTGGCCAAATAACCTACTTATTCCTCGGATTACTCCCATTAAATCCTACCCAATGGCATAGACAATACTAAAAATCGAAAGGTCCAGAAATGTTTTTTTTTCTTAACTGTAATGCAGGGTGCTCGCTTTATTGGTAAGTAGAAGTATTTATTCAATATTTAAAATACGAGTAACATTGATCTCCTATAAACAACTAGATACACAAAGGTCTTACTAAAACAATTTAAAAAACGTCCAAATAAGGGTCCATTGTTAACGTCCAAATAATGTTCAATAAAGCAAATGAGGGTCCATTCATCCGTTTGGACCTTCTTTGCGCTCGGACATTTTTAGAAGGCAGACTGTGTATCTAGTTTATAGGAGATCAATGACGAGTTTCCGTGTACCGTGTAGGAGGAGCGTGTTGATCATGTCGGGCTCGCCACCATGAAGGGGCGGAATACCGACTAAACTTCCTGGGGTGTTTCACCTCGTGCCATTGTTGCCGAGCCACGGGAACTGCGATACATCCACGACCCGACTGGCGCCCCGAGCACTCCCCATTGCGGGCTGTAATACTACTATTAGGGCACTAATCCACACTGGACTCGCGTGGTGAATCTTAGTCCAAACTCCCTCGAAGTAAGGGGAGGATCATTACCGCAACAGTGACGACATAAAATGCCGGATGATGAGATCAAATGCAGGTTCTCTTTTTCACCAAAATTATGTCGCCATCTTCGAAAACCGGTGCAAACCAGAATAGCCCGAAGCTTCGAGATGTCTCTATCAATCAGCTCAATCAATTTGCCTCCTTTTCCCCAGCGGATACGATCGCAACTCGATTGACAACCACTCGTGTATACAGGCTGTTTATATTGATAGCAGTGCTTGATGGAATTAAAATACAAGCCAATGTTGACATTGCATTCGCGGGATGTTTGTTCATTGTATGTGGAAGGTATTCGCTTGTGTGATAGCTAGTTATGGTAAAGCTTAAGTTATGGTAAACATGCTTAAGTTACTTAGGTATAAGGGATTCGTCAAGAGGGGAGAGGAGAAAATCCCCCCTTTTGGACCCAAAAAAAAAATATACACCGAAGCCCCAATAAAGTGTCTTATTTTGTAAACAAAAACTACTCTACCCTACTAACATTTTAAGCTGTTCTGTGAATATTGCATAGTTATTTTCACATTATTAGATCGGATTACTTTATTTTCACAATGATGAACAGGTTCGATCAATCAGTTCCTTCAGTGTTACATCAAAACAATTAGACGATCGTATTTGTTTACAAAATAAGACACTTCATAAGTCCAATTCGCATTTAGTCCAAAGTAAATAAAAACAGGCTCGGTGCGAGAGCTCGGTGGCTCAGTGCGCCGTTTTCTCGTGGACCCACTAAGTTGACCCACTAGTGGGACCACGAGCGCCGTTTTCTCGTGGACCCACTAAGTTGACCCACTAGTGGGACCACGAGGGAGACTTATTTCTCGTAGACCCACTGATTGATACGGATACAATTCACATAGGGCATTGAATCATGTTCAGTTTTGTAGGACTTTGCATAATGTGTCGTGTCTCATACTTAAGTACTTTTAGGGATTACTTTTTTACTTTACTATTACCATTATGTATATTTATGTCCGTGATTTTTCCTTTGATTCAGGGTACACATATTATCAAAAGAAATAGCCACAGTTGTACGGCGGACTTTGGTAAGAATGAAGTGGATGAATCTATTGGTAAAATGAAAGTGGAAACTCGTCTTAGTGACACTCCAGTCCCACAAATATACAAAAAAGCAATAAAGGCATTAAAAGATGACGGTATACAATTTGTTACGAAAATACCTGATTAAAAAAATATACAAACCAGTTTGTATTCTCATCGTAACTGCACTAATTTTAAAGAGATACACAAAGTGACCATCCCGTCCACTCGTTCTAAATTTATTCTCGCCGATTACTACCTACTTTGAAAAGTGTATGGAATGTAATGTTTATGGGGAAAGACATATGACCAATAACGTAGTAGAGAGCTGGCACTCGCGAAGCGATCCCCAAAATCATTACTGCGTTTATTGAACATCTTTCGCGAGCAAGATGATAATGTATCAGAAGCATCATCACGCCGCCAAGAATATATGGAACAAGATGATAATATAATGAATAACCAACTCCAACTTATTCACGGAGAAATATCATTAGGTCATTTTCTTGATAAAATGCGTTAGGCCATTCACAAACTAGCTGCTTAAGGTAGTGGAGTAAATAAAGTATTGGTTTAAGTAGTAGTAAGTTTTCAGCTCTTCAACTACTCGGGAAGTATACCTTGACCGATCCGTAGTCACACCTTATGCTTTGTCCTTTATCGACAGTAATCCAATTCAGACCGATGAAGCAGTGGGTCTACGAGAAATAAGTCTCCCTCGTGGTCCCACTAGTGGGTCAACTTAGTGGGTCCACGAGAAAACAGCGGCTCAGTGGTTGAATCAATGGAGTTGAGATACGGAGGTCCCAGGTTCGATTCCCAGCCAGGGCAGCCATGTACAGTCGAAGACAGATAAGTATACAGGGGGCCTCATTAAGGTTGAGATTTTCTCGAAAACTACTAGACCGATTTTAATAATTATTTTACAGTTACATAGTTTTAGTTTTTATCTACATAACAGTGAAAGAATTTTTACAATCGGCAAGTAGTTTTTCAGAAAATCTGAACCTTAAAAACTCTCCTGTACACCTTTTTTTGTCTTCGACGGTACCAATGAGTTATCCTCGGTTTTCTCGACGGAAAAACTTACGTACCGAGTGCTCTCAAAACGGTGAAGGAAAAAACCTGCATACCGTAGAAAAAAAGTCCAAGGCATGTGAAATCCGCCAATCCGCGCTGGGCCCGCGTGGTGGATCATGGCGCCAGCTCCCTCGATGTAAGGGAAGGTCTATGTCCGAGCAGTAAGGCAATATCAATAGACTGATGATGACAGCGCCATCTAATAACAAGTCACAGAACGTAGGTAAATGAAGCTTTCACTTAAAGCGAACTTCGGTACAAAGATTGTGCGCATTTAAGACTGTTCCATGCTTTCGAGATAAACGGAAATATTTACAGATGCCGCCACTAGTAGTTTAGCGATCAAAACTGCTAAACGGTGGCTTAATTTAACAGTTGCTGAACCAAGGATTTTGTATGTTGATTTCTTTCAACCGGCTTTACTACAACTTAGCTATAGTGAACAATGAACAACATTGGATCTACAACCAACGTCCAGCCAGTCTAACTCTTAAATAAGTTAAAAACCGGCCAAGTATGAGTCGGACTCGCGCACCGAGACTTCTGTGCAACGCAACTTAATCCCTTAAGGGCCTGATATGAGCCAACTAGCGCCGCCAATCTTGAAAAAATAATATCTTCCAATTTAATCAATTTTATTAAAAAAGCTATTTACAAAATGTTTATTAGGATGAATACTATGCTAGGCTGATCCTTTGGGCGAAATACAAGCCAGCATTTCGGTCACGTCAACGTGTGGACTCCACGAGCCGCACTAATTTAGTTTTGTTTTACCTAATTAAGTATTAGTGCCTAAGTGTAAGTAAGCTACAAATAAAAGTCTTTTGTGCAATAAAACTGACTACTTAATAAAATGTTTGTTTTTATCCTAAAATATTCTTTGACAGGGGTCCGTAGAGGTTTTTGAATTCAGTTAGTGGTCCGTGACTGTAAAAAGGTTAAGAAACCCTGCGTGTATTGTATAGGATATTGCTGCGCAAGGCGGCCAAGACCATGCACGCCATGGGGCCGCAGGTGTACAATCGCGTCCCGGAGGAAATAAAACGAGCTCCCAGCTCTTGTAGCTATAAAAATAGGTTGAAGAGTTGGCTTGTCGAGCAGTCCTTCTACAGTTTTAATGAATTTTTAGAATTAAAATACAACAATAATGTAATATAAATATTAATGTAATGAATTGAATTTTAGGTATTGAATTACCTATTGTATAAACTAATTTATTTTATTTATAATATAATATTGACATGTAATGAATAATTACCAATAAATAACTATGAACTATTATTTTGTATACAGTCGAAAACGTGGCGGACCCGTGGCACCACCCAATGGCACCACCGGTGGTATCATGGGGATTTTTCAATCCCCATGGCACCACCGGTGGTACCATGGGGATTATTTTTATAACATGATACCACCAAGTAATAGAGTTCCTAATAAAGTGCATTTGATTTTTTTTTCTCATTCGCAGTAGGTACGTACATACTATACTGTACTATATTCTATTTCTACGCATAAAGTTAGATTTTTTTTTCTCTACGATTCACTAAACTAGGGGTATCTCACAATGCTTTAGAAATTAATAAAGTCGAGGTCCGGCTACAATTTTATAACTTTTAATAGTAGTGTTTTAATAGCAAGTGCCCAGTGGTAATAACACCCTCTCAATATGATTTCGGGGAAACACATCAATATAGCGTTCATCATGGCCTTCATAGTCGCAATGGAACTGTTTAGGTCTCCATAGAGGTGATTACGACCTTATTAAATAAGATAACTTCTCTCCTTTCGGTGAGACATTAAAGCGTAAATTAAGGGTTTCACATTGGTTATTTCTGTGGTACTGTTAATGTCCCCATGTATAGTGTATAATTGAGCAAATGGGCTTTGACAGCTGGCAAATGTACCGTCTGCAAAGTATTCATCAATTGTTGAAATTAAATGCCGCGATTCTTCAGTACTAAAAACCAATATATACGTGTGTTTTCGTCTGCATAATCCGCTAATATAAAGTTATAAAATTGTAGCGGGACCTCGACTTTACTAATTTCTAAAGCATTGTGAGATACCCCTAGTTTAGTGAATCGTAGAGAAAAAAAATCTAACTTTATGCGTAGAATATAGTACAGTATAGTATGTGCGTACCTACTGCGAATGAGAAAAAAAAATCAAATGCACTTTATTAGGGACTCTATTACTTGGTGGTATCATGTTATAAAAATAATCCCCATGGTACCACCGGTGGTGCCATGGGGATTGAAAAATCCCCATGATACCACCGGTGGTGCCATTGGGTGGTGTCACGGGTCCGCCACGGTCGAAAAAGCGATCTACTGTTTTATAATATTTAAATAATTATAGTATGGCGTAATTCTTCTCTATAATAACAATACAGCTAAGTATAATTTCTAGTGCGCCTAAACGTGTCCCCAACAATATGGACAAAAGATCGATGTTGCAACCAGTGAAGAGTGAAAGCACGATGACACATCATAAAGCAACACAGCCCGCGGCCACATCACACAATACTTACTTGGTACAGTCGTAAACAGAGAAAAGTACAATTTATTTTATTTCAGAATACAAGGGAGGACCTTTAACTTGGTACTAGAACCACTTTAAATAAATAAAGTTCACATAGGCTTTTTGAAAATGGCGGGAAACGACGGTTGCGAAATTATTTAATAATTTTTAGTATAATGTCTACAGTGAGTGTTTTGTGTTTAATATCACGTTAAATTAATCAGAAAATGTTCGCGAATGACAGTGTGGTGAAGTTATTGGAGAATTCAAGCAGGATCTGAAGTTTGGCGCCATGGTCAAGATTCCCACTACGAGCTCGGGAGTGAACGTGACTGTCGAGCTGCTTCGTCCACAGTGATGACGCTACGGCGACTCCTGTGGATGAAGACATGAAGACGCGGCTACCCAGGGTGATGACGCTACGGCGACTCCCCTGGAGGAAGATAGAAAACTATTATACATTGAATTTTCTGTAACATGACATTGGCAAATGACGAACTGTCGAGTCCATTAATAAAATAAATAAAATAAAGTTCACATACAGGGACCATAATTAATTTTGGAATATTCTCAAGAACTTTGAACCGAAATAAAAAAAATCCTAGTAGATAGCTTTATTCAGGCACACTCTATGTAATTGTAAGTAAGTAGGTATTTTTTGAGAAAATCTCAACCTTATTAGAAGGGTGATGTGTACTTTTATCGGAAGCAGACTGTACACTCGAAAGCTCATCAAGTGTAGAGACTTTTGACTTTGCGTCGTTCTTATTATCTGTGACATAACAGTTTAAATCGCACGTTAAGTGTTTATTGAAGTGCTGTCAATTGTACCTGTATTATTGCATCGTAGTGGACTATGAAGCAAGGAATGGCTTATAGAGTAAGCCATATTTACACTGCAGACTCCGGTTTTACATGACAGCGTCTGTGCCACTTAATTCTTTTAGGATTAGTCCTCTTTGTACTACTAAAAGTTCTACTAGGTAAGTAGTAGAACGAAAAGGACTCGAAAAGTCCTGTATTACTACTTCCTCTAGTTAGTAGTACAACTAACAGTAAAGTGTAACAGTTTGGACCGTTCTTATTATCAGCGTCATAAGAGTTGAATTCATCATCGGCCTCATCGTCACTTACCATCAGGTGAGATCAGGGCCAAACGCGGGTTTAGTCAATCAATAAAATAAAAATAAAAAAGAATTCGTTCTGCAAGTGCTAGGATCTGTTGTTGGCCGTACAAAGAGGACTCAAAGGTCCTTTCTGTACTACTAAACTTGAATTTTCAATAGAAATCGAAATTATACAAAGCATAGTCTCTTTCTGACTTATGAGAGTGAAAGTAACAACAAAGGCGGATGCCTGTCACACACAAATACACTTTAAGAGCCTTCATAGAGCCAACTAGCGCCGCCAATCTTAAAAAAATAATATCTTCCAAAATAATCAATAGTAGTTCACAAATGTGCCAAAAACAGCCGTTTTTCGCAATTATGCAAACTACAACTTACCGACATTGAATCACGTTATAAATAAGCATTTATAAAATAGTATTTATCGTAATAAACATTTCGTAAATAGCTTTTTTAATAAAATTGATTATATTGGAAGATATTATTTTTTTAAGATTGGCGGCGCTAGTTGGCTCTATGAAGGCCCTTAAGCTCTCTCCATAAGCGCGTTGATTTCTTTCCTTCGTGTAGAGGACATAATTATAGTGCGACAGAGATTTGAATGTTGTGGGGAAAATTATGGAACCACGAAATTCGTCGGCAATCATTTTTTTGTGAATGAAAAAACCGAATTCGTTTTTTTATGATGAAGTGGGATAGACAAGGTAGACGAGGCACGTTATGGTAAGCGGTCATCGTCACATAGAGGCGCCTGCATTGGCGCATTATTTTAAATATGTAATTGAAATATTTAACATTTTTATCGTTATTTAATGGAACCTAACCATATTGTGAGACATTTCAAATTCCATGTGCTAGAGAAAATCCGGAGAAAATATAGACGTTTTTTTATTATTTTTATACCCATCGAAACCATCATTACTTCGCACAATGGTCAGTGTTGCAACCGAGAGTGAAAGCTGCGTCTGCGCAGCCTCCGCGCGACCACATTGCGTCTGCGCACGGGACACGCTACACAGCACTATGGTGAGTGATTGGATTTATAAAATTTACATAATGCTGAAAATTTATATAGGTATGAAATCAAATTATTATAGGTATTGAAAATTACTGTTCAAAATCAATTTCTTTTTCTAAAATGTGCCAAATTCGAGGAACAAACAAATAGGTACATAGGTATGCCTAATATGTAAATGAAATGAAATTTATTTTATTCCATGAGCCAACTAGCGCCGCCAATCTTGAAAAAAATAATATCTTCCAATTTAATCAATTTTATTAAAAAAAAGCTATTTACAAAATGTTTACTAGGATGAATACTATTTTTTAAATGCTTATTTATAACGTGATTCGATTTCAGTAAGTACTAAGTTACACCATACTACCGACATATATGTAATCTTCACCGTGCATAATTCCAGGGCGCCTCCCAAAGCGAGCAGTCCAGCTGCAGCAAGGCCGACCTGGTGGCCAGGATCAAGACCCGCCTGGGTACCGTGGACCCAAACAAGGCCAGGGAACTGGGGGGAGTGTTCCTCTTCAACATCATCAAAGGAAACTCGGTGTATTCTTGGAGTGAGTACTTTTATTTATTTATTTTTATTTACTTAACCATACGTGGTTTCGCCTAAGATGGGAAAGTAGATTTCGCGTGTATTTAAAAAAAAAATTAAATTTAAAAAAAAATAACACGTTATTGTATGTTCACACAACTCTACAAATATGTCTCAAAGATAGAATTTGCACAAAGGTCGCACTTATCTGTATTAAGAGATGTCTTCCAGCTGACCCACCAAGAACTGAATCAAATAGGAACCTATACCGGAGCCCAAATCAAGTGTCTTATTTTGTAAACAAATATGATCGTCTAATTACATGTTGTGGTGTAAAACTGAAGGAACTGATTGATTGAATTTGTTCATCATTGTGAAAATAAAGTAATCCGATCTAACTATGCAATAATCACAGAACAGCTTAAAATGTTAGTAGGGGAGGGTAGTTTTTGTTTACACTTGATTTGGGCATCGGTTTACATACACCCGAATAACATTACCCTCCTATGGGGCAGGCGGGTAATAATGTAAGAATTAAACTACTTATGAGAAGTATAGGGGAGAGTGGGGTAATTGCGAATACCTAAGCCCGATGGTAAATAATTGTCAAAATATAAAAGTTATAATTATCATTTATTTCTTAAATACTACATTAGTTAGACTACTACAAAATATTAAATGAACTTTGGCGATATGTGAACCCAAACTTAAATTATAATTAAAATTGCAAACCCTTGCTGTTCGCAATTTCCCGACAGACGCGGGGTAAATCCGAACACCTCATGGGGCAAATACGAACAAGGTATTGGTTAACATTTCTTCTTGCAAAAGTCACACACAAAGCCTCTGGATGTGCTAGCGCCGTCGCTACACTTATCGTGTGCCATTGTAGCACATAATCGAATCTACAATTATAGGGCTCTATACTTTTCGTATAGAGCCCTATAAAACGTCGAGTGGGGGAAGAGGGTCTACCCATGCCGGGTAAAGAAGATCATATGTTCCTATTACCCCGTGTCAGGGATGACAAACCTAATTTTCTAACATGCAATTTAAGTGCTTACTTTTCTTGACCAATAATAATCGATAAATTTTAGATATTTCATAACCGCCATGTAAATATTATAAATCTAGTGCATTACGAGTTACTATCGAATTACTGTCTCTCGCAGTGTAATCGAACTGATTCTGACATCAACGGCATAGCAGCGAATTACGGCATAGGTACCTAAGTATTTCCGATATTACAAGCTGGTACTAAGACCATAAGGGGCCATCCATAAATTAGGTACGTCACACGAATTTCATTATTTTTTATCCCCGTCCTTGTCACAACTGGTCACATTTGTACCCCCCCCCCCCCCCCCCCCCCCGTGTGACGTCCCATATTTTGCAATTTTAATTGAATTAAAACACCAGTTCCGGGATTAAGTAGACTCCTGCTGTGAAAGTGTTGCATGCCAAACATTTGGCGAAACAAGTACGTACAATGTTTACAACTGCCATCTTTTATACCGTGTTTCGAGCAAATAAACACCATACAGGATGTTTTTGAGTTTTTTCCGTTTATAGTTGAAAGTTCGTGTTTCACTTAGATTATAGTAGATTTTGAAATGTGATGTCACGAAATTCAGGACCCCTCCCACCCCTTGTCACACAATGTCACACTTCGCCGACCCCCTCCTTCCCCCCTAACATGTGACGTAATTTATGGATGACCCCTAAGACTTATTATTAAGCTAGTATAAAAATAAGGAATGTATATTACATTGCGGAATCTGTGAGCAGGTATATAGGTAAACACTTGATGAATGGATGATGAATTGTGGGCTATTACAGCCCACAATGGGGAGTGCTCGGGGCTCTAGTTGGGTCGCGGATGTATCGCAGTTCCCGTGGCTCGGCAACAATGGCACGAGGTGGAACACCCCAGGAAGTTTAGTCGATATTCCGCTCCTTCAGGGCGGCGAGCCCGACATAATCAACGCGCTCCCCCGCGGGTTAGTACTCGCGAACATGTTATACATATCTAAAATCCACTGTCCTTGCCAATGATCTCTTCAATTTCCAATTTTTCCAGCCCTAGATCTGAACAGCGTGACAGTCTTCGAAGGCGAGCCTGCCGAAGACCCTGACACCACCTTCACCCTCAGCGAGCATAACTTCAGGCAGCTGGTGCAGGGTCGAGAGGATCCCAGGGTCATCATGCAAGCTGGACGATGCTCCGTCACAGGAGACATTATGAGGGCGATGAAACTTGAACCGTATATTAAGTTGGATTAGGTTAATTTTAGGAAATTCAAGTACACGAGAAGACAGATAAAAATACAGGGGCTCTCAATGAGTTATTATAATATAAACGGATATCACTCACTTATATTGTTGAAGTCGGCAATTAGACCGACAGTTTCGACCGATTTCGACGGTCTGTCGGTCTAATTGCCGACTTCAACAATATAAGTGAGTGATATCCGTTTTTATATAATAATTAGCTTTTAATAAGGTTGAGATTTTCTCAAAAACTACTGGACCGAATTTAATAATTCTTTTACAGGTACATAGTTTTAACTTTTATCTATCTAACAGTGAAAGAATTATTGCAATAGGTCAAGTAATTTTTGAGATAATCTCAACCTTAAAAACTTTAATGTACTCTTTACTGTGCTAGAATTAGAACGTATGTACATTATATCCTAGTATATACGATATAGGCTCGATACCCAGATTAATGGTAAAACTTATTAGATTAGGATTTAGACTCTTACGATGCACATAATAAAAACGACTTAAAGTAAAAAGTGAAGTACAATTGATGTGCTTTCGACTGTACAATTGTAGAGTTTGTTTACAAGTTCGACGCCGGTTCTCTTGAAAATGGCGGGAAACGGCGGTTGCAAAATTATTTGATAATTTTTGTTTTATTGTCTACAGTGGTTATTTTGAGATTAATATCACGTTAAATTAATCAGAAAATGTTCGCGAGTGACAGTATGGTGAATTTGTTGGATAATTTGAGCAAGATCTGGGATTTCAAGCTTTTATCAAGAGTTCCCGCTACAAGCTCGGGAGTGAACGTGACTGTCGAGCTGCTTCGTCCAGAGTGATGACGCTACGGCGTCTCCTCTGGATGAAGACATGAAGACGCGGCTACCCAGGGTGAAGACACTACTGCGACTCCTCTGGAGGAAGATAGAAGACTATTATATATTGAATTTTCTGTAACATGACATTGGCAAATGACGAACTGTCGAGTCCATTAATAAAATAAATAAATAATGTTCGACGCCATTTTGATATAACTTAGTTGCCGGGGTAGGAATCATAGGTACTGGTTAGTACACAGAGTCTAAGTATACAGGGGGCCTCAATAAGGTTGAGATTTTCTCAGCAACTACTGGACCGAATTTAATAATTCTTTTACAGTACACAGTTTTAACTTTTATCTATCTAACAGTGAAATAATTATCAAGTAGTTGATAATTTGAGAAAATCTCAACCTTAAAAACTCTCCTGTACACCTTTCTCTGTGTTCCACCGTACATACCTAATACCTATGATTCCTACTCTTATTTCAAAGACAATAAGAACGCTACAAAGTCAAAACTTGACGTGTTTTCTACTGTACCGCCGGAAAACTGTTTAACTTTGTAAAATATTATCTAGTTACTATAAGTAATATTTTTGTTTGTATTGAATTTATCATAATATTTAGTAGCTATTTAATTATTAAGTAAGACCTTAGAACATCTTTAAATGATATTTTCATATAACTTGAACGTTTTATTTACAATATTCTTATAATTCAGTACTGATGTAGGTATTGGCAGTGAATGTTTGCTATGGCAGAAGAAAGAGAGTAGAATCAATGCAGTAGAGATGCACTCACTGCGGAATATAGGTATGTAGAGTGAAACAGTGAGTTCAAAATTGACTCTGAATCTCTGTCAAACTTGACTCTGAATATCGGTCAAACTTGACTCTGAATATCGGTCAAGCTTCTCTCTGAATCTCGGCCAAACCTGACTCTGAATCTCGGTCAAACTTATCTCTCAATCTCGGTCAAAATTGACATTGAATCTCGATCAAACTTGACTCGGAATATCGGACAAACTTGACTCTGAATATCGGTCAAACTTCACTCTGAATCTCGGCCAAACCTGACTCTGAATCTCGGTCAAACTTAACTCTGAATCTCGGTCAAACTTGACTCTGAATATCGGTCAAACTTGACTCTGAATATCGGTCAAACTTAACTCTGAATCTCGGTCAAACATGACTCTGAATATCAGTCAAACTTGACTCTGAATCTCGGTCAAACTTGACTCTGAATCTCGGTCAAACTTGACTCTGAATATCGGTCAAACTTGACTCTGAATCTCGGTCAAACTTGACTCTGATATCGGTCAAGCTTCACTCTGAATCTCGGCCAAACCTGACTCTGAATCTCGGTCAAACTTAACTCTGAATCTCGGTCAAACTTCACTCTGAATCTCGGTCAAACTTGACTCTGAATATCGTTCAAAATTGACTCTCAATCTCGGTCAAACTTGACTCTCAATCTCGGTCAAACTTGACTCTGAATAACGGTCAAACTTCACTCTGAATATCGGTCAAACTTGACTCTGAATCTCGGTCAAACTTCACTCTGAAACTCGGTCAAAATTGGCTCTCAATCTCGGTCAAAATTGACTCTCAATCTCGGGCAAAATTGACTCTGAATCTCGGTCAAAATTGACTCTGAAACTCACTCAAAATTGACTCGGAAACTCTTGTCAAAATCACTCTTTTCGCTGTAGCAACGCGGCCCATAAGCAAAGAACCCCCGAGATCTATCACTCAAGCTCTACCTAATTAACTTGCTAATCCCTCAGATATTTATGATCGTTCGCCTGCGCGCGCGCACCGAACAGGTTTGCGAACGGTACCCGAGTTCATCGGCTAGTCGGTCATGTACCTTTGGGCCGTGACATTACTCTTACGTAAATAGATATGTTCCTGACTATACTCTAATGTAATGCATTTGGTTATCATTAGAGGGCCTACAACTTGTAGGCTTGACTTTCGTTAACGCCAACAGAATATAATGAAAAATGTACAGGATTAACATTTGCTTTTTCGTTAGCTTACTTTTAGCTTACATATCGTTTCGTTACCTCATCATCAGTCTATTTATATGTCCCCACTGCTCGGGCACAGACCTTCCCTTACATCGAGGGAGCTGGGCCCATGATCCACCACGCGGGCCCAGTGCGTTTTATTACTTCTGCCAGAATATGGCTCTGGGTTATTTATTTATTTCATGTAAAACTGGTTTAACTTTAAGCCTGTTTTTCCACTATACTTTATCCTAAGTTACATAAGCTATTCGTTAGATCACAAGTCAATACCTAGATATGCCTAGAATACCTAGATTGCCTAGTAATGCCTAATTGCGGAGAACGTGTCTCCTTAATGGAGAACCTAAGGACGACTGCACTAACCCTTGGACCAGTTGAGATATGCACTTGAAGTAGGTACAATCGTGGACGTAAGTTTTAAAAACGTTCTGCACACACTTGCCAAGTGATATTGACACTTCATCATCATCATCAGTAAAGCTCTAAAATACAGGGGTCTCGACACCCTTTACAACTTTGTTGCTTTTGGTGTCGAGACCCTCGGCCCGTGGGGTCCCGGCGCTTGGTCATTATATAAAGAGGTTAGCAAACGAGTAGTAGATGCCACTGGTGACCCAAGAGCTGGCAGCTACCTCGCGCAACGGATTAGCATAGCGATCCAGCGAGGTAACGCTGCCAGTGTCTTGGGTACTATTCCTTCACCTAATTTTTTCCTAAAATATATATAAAAGTATTAAAATGTATTTGTTTATATGATATAACTATAGTACAAAAGTAGAGTTAGCCTATAAGTAAGGCATTGTATATGCATGATAATGAAATAAGAATCAGTCTATTTATATTGCCCCACTCTGCTCGGGCACAGACCTTCCCTTACATCGAGGGAGCTCAGGCCATAATCCACCACGTGGGCCCAGTGCATCACGATGTTTTCCTTCACCGTTTTGATAGCACTCGGTAAATGTACGTAAGTTTTTCCGTCGAAAAACATTTGACACTTATGTCGGTTTAATTGCCGACTTCAACAATATAAGTGAGTGATATCCGTTTATATGTATACCTAGCCCAGCTTAATCTAGCATGCCACAGCGCTGGTTTTCATGCCTTGCCTTACATGAGCCAACTAGCGCCGTCAATCTTAAAAAAAATATAATCAATTTTATATAAAAAAGCTATGTACTATTTTTTTATTACGATAAATACTATTTTTTTAAATGCTTATATATAACGTGATTCCATTTCGGTAAGTTGTAGTTCGCATAATGGCGAAAAACAGCCGTTTTTCGCAATTACTATATATTGAAAAATAGTATTTATCATAATAAAAATTTTGTACATAGCTTTTTTAATAAAATTGACTAATTTGGAAGATATTATTTTTTTTAAAGATTGGCGGCGCTAGTTGGCTCATTTCAGGCCCTTAAAACTAATATTTCCGCTTCTGCACGCGACAGTACCGGTATGTCCGGCCGCTAAAGCCTTGTATTAGCTTATTTTCATTATTATATTAGTCTCAGGCCGCGGGAGACACACATTAGTTCATCAGATACTGTCTGACGCACAGACAGACACACATACAGTTTACGAGTCGTTCGGAAAATTAATTGAGTTTTTAGTGCGATTTTTTGGTTGAAAAATGGATAAGAAGATTTTCTTGGTATTTTTTGTTGCAGTTTTGGGTTTGAGTCATGGTAAGTAGTAATTTATTTTATTTACAATTTAATTACTTAGGTATATACTACAGTTAATTACGATATTGATAGTTTTCAAGGTTTCAGTGTTTGTAGAATAACAATTTTTTGGACTTTAATTAAACATGCCTTAAGTGATTGTAATTTTTATTATTGCCTATTTAAAAGACATTATATAACAAGTTATTGCTCAATAGATTCGAGATATATAAAATAAATATTTTATTCATTTACCTACTTCAGATATTAATTTAAAAAAAAAAACATGGAATGGGTATGTTTGCGATTTTTTTTCTATCGAGCGAAGTTTGTCCAATCGTGTATCGGTATTCATCAGTCCCAAAGATTCGGTTATTTTTAACACACATCTAAGTACTTATGTATGTAATAAGTACGTAGGTACTTAGTGTGACGAATTTACTTTCAATGTATGGAGTGTACAAAAATGTGACAAATTAACTTTATAATGACGAATGTACGGTGGAACACAGAGAAAGGTGTACAGGAGAGTTTTTAAGGTTGAGATTTTCTCAAAAACTACTTGACCTATTACGAAAATTCTTTCACTGTTTGATAGATAAAAGTTAAAACTATGTAACTGTAAAATAATTATTAAATTCGGTCCAATAGTTTTTGAGAAAATCTCAACCTTATTAAGGCCCTTGCATACTTATCTCTGTCTTCGTCTGTACAACAACCCGTTTGTTCTGTTTTAATAATCATTACTTTTATAAAGATTTTGTGTGCAAAATAATACTGAAATATTCTAATAATTACTTAATTAAAACTGAAAGGGCCTTCATAGAGCCAACTGGCGCCGCCAATCTTAAAAAAATAATATTTCCCAATATAATAAATGTTATGAAAAAAGCTATTTACGAAATGTTTATTACGATAAATATGCTTATTTATAACGTGATTCAATATCGGTAAGTTGTAGTTCGCATAATTGCGAAAAACGGCCGTTTTTCGCACATTTGTGAACTACAACTTAGCTTGTCGCAATTATGCCAAATTTAAATTTATATAAATTATTATATTGAAAAATAGTATTTATCGTAATAAACATTTTGTAAATAGCTTTTTTAATAAAATTGATTATATTGAAAGTTCTATGAAGCGCTAGTTGGCTCTATGAAGGCTCTTAAGTAAGTATAATGAACGAAACCACGTCAATTTCCATAACACTATTATTATTATTTCCTAGGTGAACAGCCCACAAATTATGACCTAAGTCGACAGAACAATAAAGTAGGCTCTGGGGGTGAGTTGTAAGACTATTAAGGCTGACACACATTACAATAGCAGCGGAAAAGCAACGGCACCGCAACGGCAGTGGTTGTAATGTATGAAACTGTATGAAAGATGACGGACTGACGCAGCAACGGGACGTCAGCGGCAAAGCGAAGTCTGTCATCTTTCAGAGTTTCATTACATTAGAAGAGCTCGGTGGCGCAGAGGTTGGGTCAATGGACTTGCGATACGGAGGTCCCAAGTTCGATTTTCAGCCATGTACAGCCGAAGACAGAGATAAGTATAGAGGGGGCCTCAATAAGGTTGAGATTTTCTCAAAAACTACTGAACCGATTGTAATAGTTATTTATCAGTTACATAGTTTTAACTTTTAACTATCAAACATCGAAATAATTTTTGCAATAGGTCAAGTAGTTTTTGAGAAAATCTCAACCTTAAAAACTCTCCTGTACACCTTTCTCTGTGTTCCACCGTACAATGAGTTATCCTCGGTTTTTTCGACGGAAAAACTTACATTTATCGAGTGTTCTCAAAACGGTGAAGGAAAACATCGTGATGAAACTTGCATGCCATAGAAAAAATCTATAGCATGGAAATCTGCCAATCCGCATTGGGCCCGTGCTTCCTCGAAGTAAGGGAAGATGCCAGAACAGTGGGGACATATAAATAGACTGATGATGACATTACAACCATTGCCGCTGCCGATCAGCTGCTGTTGCCTTAACGTATTTCAGCCTTTAGTCTTTCCATCGTCATCCGAAAATCACCCATCATTAAGAGCCTTCCATGAGCCAACTAGCGCCGCCAATCTTAAAAAAATAATATCTTCAATTATATTTGATACTATAGTAAACTTAATAAAAAATTACAAATAAAAAATTTCATTCAACTTTGCCCACCCTGTGGTAGTGTGCCTAGAATTTTTTAAATGCTTATTTATAACGTGATTCAATTTCGGTAAGTTGTAGTTCGCATAATTGCGAAAAACAGCCGTTTTTGGCACATTTGTGAACTACAACTTAGCTTGTCGCAATTATGCCATGTATTTTATATTGAAAAATAGTATTCATCCTAATAAACATTTTGTAAATAGCTTTTTTAATAAAATTGATTACTTAAATTGGAAGATATTATTTTTTCAAGATTGGCGGCGCTAGTTGGCTCATGGAACGCCCTCAAATTATCATTTTCATTTTATCAATTGAATAAAGACATCACCGCTTTTGAAACCTATTTTTTTGTTCATAAAAACAGAAAGGAAAAAAAAAATATGACAAACTTAGGTGGTACTTACGTCTCTGTAAACAATACTTAGAAGTAAGTAGCTATAATTACCTATTGTAAATGTCCAAGAAAAACCAGACAACAGGTAAATATATCACACTAATTGAACGCTACTATTAGCACTTTTAGACGATTAGTCACAAAAGAAACTATGTACCTAATTGTCATAGTGCAATCACATACAGTAGGTAGGTGTTAACACGTTCATGGACAGTAGAAATTACGAAATGACAGTGAAAATTCTCAACTACTGTCATAACCGTGGGGGATTCTAAGTATGTGCGTGTCAAGACCGACAAAAATGTACCTACAACCTTTATTTTGACAGTACACATACCTATTTTCTACACAGAATGACAGTGGGACCGCTCCACAAAGAAAACCGCCTACGAACGCCGCGGGAGATGCCGTTGTGTCTTTTTAAATGCATCAAAATACTACGTCATACGCCGTACTGTCATTTTCCGAATACTCAAAGTACGGCCTATGCCGCCACTGTCCATGAACGTGGTACCCTTGAATATGCGAAATGGCAGCCATGTTGAAATGAGTTATCGTCGGTTTTTTCGACGGAAAAACTTACGTACATTTACCGAGTTCTCTCAAAACGGTGAAGGAAAAACATCGTGATGAAACCCGCCAATCCGCACTGGGCTCGCGTGTTGGATCATGGGCCCAGCTCCCTCGATGTAAGGGAAGGTGGGTATGTCGTGCTAGATGGGGCAATATAAATATAGTGATGATGCGAAATGAAAATCTAAATATTAAATAGATAATTTTTTTGCCAGGGTCGGAATTCGAACCAGAGACCTTGCCATTCCATTTTCCAACACAGCTACTGTACAAACACCATTCTACAAACAAATCAAAAAACTGATTATAATATATTTTTTTTTATATATAATTTGAATTCTCTACCCAAAGGTTGTCTAGAAGATATCGCTTTAACCGATAAGACCGCCAATTGTGATACTAACTGTATTAGCATATTTCTTTTTGTATAAGTAATTTTTTTTTTTTTTTGCAATGAGGAATATTTATCTTATCTTATTATAAAGTATCTAATAAATATTTTATAATCACAGAACTAAGAAGAAGAAGAAAAATACTTCCCAAAAGACAGGATTGGGTCTGCACCCTGCATCTATCTATATTGTGTGCATAATTGAGCATTTTAGTAACAAACATCCAAAACTTTCGCATTGCGTGGACTATAATGGGAATTGAAAAAGTGCACCCACATCATTACAAACCATACTGTATCCATACACCGCAGTTAAATATAACTAAGCTACAAGACAAGGTCAAGGCGAGTTTAGTTGAAAATTAAAATAATTCTTGGGTAATTACCGAAAATGTTCTCAACAAAATTAGGTGTACCTACCTATTAAATGAATTTGTACGCGGAAAACGCAACGACTGCTGAGATTTCGATCTTTTTTCACATGGATATGTTTATAACAATGCCATCTGTGAATTAATTAGGTGTAACTTTTATAATTATTGGATTTTAATGGAAATTAAATTGCTTCCGTGAATCAGTCATATATCTAACTTAACCCAACTTCCCGCCTTCATAGAGCCAACTAGCGCCGCTAATCTTAAAAAAATAATATCTTCCAATATAGTCAATTTTATTAAAAAAGCTGTTTACAAAATGTTTATTACGATAAATACTATTTTTTAAATGTTTATTTATAACGTGATTCAATGTCGGTAAGTTGTAGTTCGCATAATTGCGAAAAACGGCCGTTTTTGGCCTGGCTTGTCGCAATTATGCCATTTATGGTATATTGAAAAATAGTATTTATCGTAACAAACATTTTGTAAATAACTTTTTTAATAAAATTGACGATATTGGAAGATATTATTTATTTAAGATTAGCGGCGCTAGTTGGCTTTATGAAGGCCCTTAAAACGTATTTTGTCATTTTCATTTGTCAATCGGGATCATGGTTTAGACCGCGGTTTAACTTTAAACCACGTTTAAATATGCGCCACTCTGTACCTATAGGACGCAGTCAATTTACTATTCTATGGACGACCAGCTCGGTGGCTCAGTAGTTAGGAGTAAGGCATGTATAATCCTCCAATCCGCACTGGGCCTACGTGGTGGATGGCCCGGGTGCCCTCGATGTAAGAGAAGGTCTGTGCCCGAGCAGGGGACATAAAAATACACTGATTTAATAATGTGAAAATAACTATGTAATAATCACAGAAAAGCTTAAAATGTTTTTGTTTACAAAATAAGACACTTGATTTGGGCTGCGGTAGCTTCACCCACTCTTTCACCACAACTAACACTCATCATCATCTCATCACCTAACAAAATCATCCGCAGGTTTCACCCTGAGAGACGTATGGGACTTTTTGTTAGGAGGAGGCTACGGACACTACCCGAATTACCCCGGGAATTACCCGAGCAACTACCCCAGCGGGCCCGGACTGTACCCGGGGGGTTCCGGGCAGTACCCGGGGGGTTCCGGGCAGTACCCGGCGCATATCCAGAACCCGGCGCATATCCAGAACCCGGGTGTGGTTGGACCGCCTGGCGCTCATCCAGGGTGCCCGTTATGCGATTCGTCGGTCTACAGCTACTGCTCGCATAAACAAGCCCATGATGCTTGCTGCTGCGAGAATCCTGCTTGTAAGTATATTAAATAGGATAATTATCTTTTAATAGCCTTCCATGAGCCAACTAGCGCCGCCAATCTTAAAAAAAGAATATCTTCCAATTAATTTTTTTTTATTAAAAAAGCTATTAACAAAATGTTTCTTAGGAAGAGTACTATTTTTCAATATACAATACATGACATGACGAGGCTCATGGAAGGCCCTCGACCCCTAACAGTCCGCTCCTGCCACAGACCACTTACCCCATAGACATGAAGTGAAGGCGTAAAATTCTGTCAAAGATGAGCGCATAGAGACGAAGCGGGAGACAGGGGTGCTGTATTAAAGAGATGCGTCCATGTCGATAACATCTCTACGTTACACGTGTCGCGAAGCAATTTTGCGCTAATGTGCGGGCAGGGGCGTAGCTATCGGAGGGCTAGGCGGGGCAGTGCCCCGGGGCCCCCAAGCTCAGGGGGCCCCTGGCCAGTCAAGTAAACCTCGAATCGGACTTACCTCGCGAAACTTTTCCCCAACTGAGAACATAATTAAGCACACATTATTAAGCAACACAGCATTAAGCATGGCAACTCGGGTCACGGTTGCATGAGATCACATACCTAAGTATTTGGTATAATTTATTTTCAACTTGGTCTGTCCACGCGTTTCTGAGAAAAAGTTCTTGACAGACGGACAACAAAGTGATCCTATAAGGGTTCCTTTTCCTCTTGCTTGAGGTACGGAACCCTAAAAATGAAGAGGGAAAATGTTCTATAATTTTCTTATTTGCAATAAAACTAATAATATAGCCTATATTTGAATTTTGAATTGGTTGTTTGGGCCCCAAACTTTGGGGCCCAAGTTTTTTTTTGCCCCCGGACCCCTGGTCACCTAGCTACGCCACTGTGTGCGGGCAGAAACTATGGGGTAAGTGGTCTGTGGCTACTGCGTATATTCGCAGTCTCTGGCGGATATACTCATTTCTTATTCTATCTACTAAAGAAATGCCAGTTTTACAGTCCACCGTTGTCAGTGACCAACGTTTTCCTTCAAGATCACGAGTGATGTTCACGTATTTATCAACTGACCTATTACTAATATCGTTACAGACCTTCCGTACAATTGCCGCAAGTCTGACTGCAAGTTCCTGTACGCCAACACGTGCCAGGAGTTCCAGCTCATCTCAAACTGCTGCTGCGTAGACCTTCAGAAGAACTCCATCGAGCCAGTCATTCCGGTCGTCGGTTAAACTGTCGCTAAAACCTGGGTCACACTGCGAGCCTAGCGCGAGCGCGAAATGCCCGCAGATTAGTGTTGCCAAGCTATCGATAGGATTACTATCGATAGTTTTCACCTGAAAAAGCCAATTATATCGATAGTATTGTTGCTCGTAAATAACAAACTATTTATAGTATCCATACTGTCGAAATTCTTGGTAACAATACTATCGATAGGCGTATCGATAGCATTGGCTTTTTCAAATGAAAACTATCGATAGTAATACTATTGATAGTTTTCAACACTAATCTGCGGACGGTCTGTCGATGTGTATTGCTAGCATTAGAAACGAAGATGCGCCATCCAAATGACATTGCCACATTTCAATGGAGCTTTGCCCCACCTACAAAACTACGAGACCATTGAAGCTGTACCTATCAGTTTGTTGGGGACTTATTATAGGTTTTATACAGCATAATCACACTCAGTAGAATTCGCTTCGATTTCATACTATTTTCTGAATTCTTAATTAAGCTGTTTTTCCGACTCGCAACTTGTACAAAACTTTATTTTAAACCAATAATTTTAATAAAAAACGGAGATATTTTTACATTTATTCGTTATCTTGTTCATCATGCGGTTGATGGTGGGGCAGAATTTGGCATTGTCATTTTGCTTTGTGCACGTACGTGGTACTCTCTAGCGACGATATAAGGTTTTCAATCTCTAGCGACCGTCGCGCCAGGCTCGCAGTGTGCCCCTGGCCTTAGGCCGATAATCATAGACAGTTTTGAGCACAAACTCAACGTCAAATCGCACTTACGACTGTCAAAATTGTATGAAAACTGACATTTGTAACACCGAACTTAAACTCTACTTATACTCAAAACCCTCTATGACTATCGGCCTTTGGCTGAGATTCAATCATTTTGAGCAATAGCTTAACGTGAGCTCGCTCTTACGACTGTCTTTCATACAATTTTGACAGTTGTGAGAGCGAGTTAGTAGGTAACTTAAACTTAGTCATTACAAAATTAGATACTATCAAGTCTTTGATTTTATATTTTACCCTTTCGCCAAGATCAATCCCCCAATGGTGTAAGATTATTTGGATCTAACGTAGTCGACCCATTACTTAACCAGTATGGTTAAGTAATGGGTCTGGCTTCGACTTACTTCGCCTCGATTGCCGGGCCAGCTTATGCGGCTCGTCTGCGTTCGATCCGAATTATCTTATCAGAATTGTGGGGCTGATAATTAGACTATTTAGCAATATTATTTGTTTAAAAAATAAGACGTTATCGAACGCCAAAGCGTTAAATTAGGACAATCCATCACTGGGATGAAACCGGTGACACTTTCACACGGCCGACTTTCAGTTGGTGGCCGATTGTTGGGTGTTGCCAATTTTCGCGGATTATATGTCAAATCTAGCGAATTTCTATTAGGTGGAAATTTCTTCAAATAGCTTCTTTCTAACGCAAGACAGATTGTCAAGAAATATTTTTTCAACTTACGAAATAATGTTGCTAAATAAATCTGTACTTAATTTTGTATTCTGCCGAAATATTTGAGCAAAATTCCAAAATTATAGTTGGCAATACTGTTGAGTTGGTAACAGAAAGTTTGACAGATGGCGCTAGTTTCTTCGGAGAAGCAATCCAAGGCCACCAACTAAAAAGTTGAGTTGATGAACTATCGTTCGTGTGCCATGGCTTTATCAGTATTTTGGGTTGGACCTGAGGGGTGACCGCGACTTCCATCGTTATCGTTTTCATTTTGACACTTGAACGATATACATTGCTGCGTTTTATTGTCGTTTGTTAAAACTTGCAAAACCATAGCAGCAATGTGTCAAATTGAAAGCGATTACGATGGAAGGCGCGGTCACCCCATTGAAGGCGTAGGAATAGTATTGAATTGTGGAGCTAAATGAAACGTCAACATATCAGCTTACTCGTTTATGCACCACGAATAACTATCGTACTGTCTCGTACGTAAATCACAATCTCATACATGCGTTACAGGAAACGTGCCACGATGTGACAGCGTTTTGAAAGTTAACGGGAATCCTACAAATACAACTTCCGTACAAACTTCGTTACTAACTTTTACTATTAAACTCGCATATGCACACATAAGACTATAGAACCAATGTATTTTACAGAATCAATGATTTTAGAATCACAGGATATTATATCACCTAAATATTCAGGCCGCGAAATCAGCGGACGGCATTGACAAAGTTTCAGCCAAAAGGCGTTCGTATTTTTAATTTAAATGAAATTTAAAAAAAATACCTATGCTATTAAATGTTTTCCGCGATGCTTAACATAACTATAAGGAAAATAAACATTATATTTTAATTTGTTGATTAAATGGTGTGCATACGAGTTACCTACTAAAAGCTCGCTGTAAAGGTATAGAAGAGGATTTTAAGATTCACCTTAACTTCAATCATTTTTCATTCCGGATTGGTACATAAGAAATTACACGAATATAATGTGTATTTGACATTAAATTACGATTTACATTCACGAAACTAAGTTTTTTAATTATAATGGACGTTAGAAAGGTATAATAGACCTTGGGTAAGTGGTATTTCATTGGTGGCAAAGTGCGGAACTAAAACTAAATCTATGGGATTCGACGTTTCTTGTTCACCGCTAGCTACACCACATAACGGCAAGCACAAGTTTGGTACCAAATTAGTACTAATACGCCTCCACAGATGGCGTCACATGTTTATCTATCTATTCTAGTTTTATTTTAGTTGCTCTTCTTTTAAAGAGGGAGGTATTACGTACGGAGATACTGATCGAGTACGAAATTTTCCGTTTTCAGCAAAAATTTCTATAAATTGTGGGAAAAACACCCGCGGCTTTGACGCCAAGAATAAGGGCTAGCGTACAACAGAACGGCGCCGGCGGACGACGTGTACTATGCCGTGTGGACGGCGCCGTCCGACATCGTGCACCGGTAGACGGTGCCGGCAGACGCCGTGACGTTGTACGCCTGCCCTTAGAAATGGCTGTTTGAGTAAGGCGGCGAAACTTGACACTTTTTTTATACTCTGAATTTTGCGGCAGAGACGCGATGGAATTGGCGTACTGCATGTAATAATTCCGTTTTATCTATCAAATACACATTATATCGCAGACCTAACGTTGATCACAGATAAATCAATGCTTAAGGAGCCCCGATTACAATTAGGCGGTTTAATACAAACATGAGAACACTAACTTACGATAGAACAAAGAATTGAGTTCACTTTACTTTAGTTACGATATTTTATTTAAAATGAAGATTTAATTTTCACAATTCATTATTTCGAACAGTCCAAATTTAAAACAATCAACGGACACGTAGTAGGGATTTAATTCAGGTATATCTTCAGTATCATAACGCGAATTTATTTTATGCCAAAAAATGGCTCTACTCAGCTATGACCAAGAGCGTCGCCGGGGGCTGCCCCCAAGAGAATAGAAAAAGTATCCAGCCCAATGCAAAGTCCTTAGTCAGGTACTGGAAAGGCGATGAGGCGAGAGCGAGCGGGAAAGACTAGAGTACTACTGTCTCTCCTATTCCGTCCACGCTGCCGCGTCGTCGCCTGTTCTCACACACATCTGTAATTTATATCGGCTGGCGACGCCCTTGGTTATAACTATATGTATAAAAAATTCTGCTTAGTCGTTTACGTAATAAAATCACAATATTATTGTAGTAATTTAAATAGTAAAAGAAACTCATACATAATGAAGCGGCATGAATTAAGTAACTACAGTAAAGTGAGCTCAAATAAACTTAGAAATTAGAATTACAAGAAGCACACCGACCATTTAATACATTTTAATTCGTTAATACGAAACCAGCTGTCGACGGTTAAAAGTAATCGATACATTATAAATTTTAAGTTTGGTATAATTCAGCAAGTTATTTGTTAGCCGATAGTACCTAAATGTTTAACAAAGGTCATTTCATTCGCCACGCGGCTTTAGTCCGAGGAATAGAAGACATTTTTTAACTTCTAATGCATCTAATGCTGTCATTCATAAACTTTATTAAACCTCAATTCCCTTAAACCGTGTTGTTCGTTTCACACTTCGTTAAAAACGTTAAGGACAGAAGGCCTAAGAGGTATAATAACTTTAAATCATGTTTATGGATACGAGCCTAATAGTTAAACACTCTTGCTGTTACCTTTTAGTTAAAAAAACTTTAAATTTATTATTATGCCTATATAGGCAAGTAACAGTATAAGCACATTATGAATATGGAGCGTTTAGCAGTTGTACCACCGCCGGCGAATAAGCAAGTAACAGTGGGCTATTTTTTCGCGAAAATAAACGTGTACAAAACAGAGACGCAGCGATACTCGCTCGGCGACATTATATTTATGTTTCGCGCACATTATGCCGGACGTGTCGGGGCGGGCCGCAGCGCAGCGCAAAATGCTTACTTCGCACATTAGTGACGGGCCGGGTCGCAGCGCATTGACAGATTTTGAGTACAGTGTACTGCCAGATATCGTAAAATGAACACGGGCGCGCGTGCACTCCAATCCGCTTGCTATAGCACACTGTGTCGGCAGTCGTCGAAGTTAGCAATGTCACTCTTCTGTTTATAATTGCTTTGCGAGGAAGATCCGTCAGAACCCCACTTGCTGACCAGTTTCAAATTGTTGCAGTTCAAATAATCCAACGCGGTACTAGGAATATTCAGTATCCTCTGCACTGTCAAGTCCAGAAGAGCTTGCAAGTTAATCTTGGCACCCTGTTCTGTTATACTTAGGTCTGCACTCGGCGGATAACACCTCTCCTTTGCGGCTAATAACTTGAGATATGAAGGCAATACTGATACATTATTATCAGTTAATACAGATCTCATAGTCAGATACTGCCACTTTGATAAATGAAGTGAAGTTGTGAGAGCTAGAGCTTGATCTTCATGGACAATTGTCGTTTCAACTTTTCCAAATAAAAGATTCTTGACATCAAGGACCCTTTGGGGATTCTTCTCAAGATGGTCGATTATATGGGCCAAGTCGAGTTTACCATTGGATTTCAGCTTTGTAATCAATGCAAAAAAAAGCTCTTCTTCCGAATGATCAACCAAGGACCCGGAACGTCTTTTCTTCTGCTTGTTTCCCAAATCACTGAAGGGTTTCCTCGTCGTTTCAACAGTAGATGTTGATGTACTTGGCTCAATAGATGTTGTAGGCTCCATGTCAGCATTTTCATCGACACCTTCATGGCATTGAAATATTTCTTCTAATTCGACTGAATTACATCGAGGCCATTTTATAAAGGATTCCAACCATGCAGTGTGCCTCTTCATGAAAGTTTTATTATTTCTAGAAGCTTCAGTCCATTTTTTCTGCAAGTTGCTTACAAAATTTCTTGCAAACCCCATGATAGTTTCGGAATCTTCTGGCGATATCGCTGAAGGAATCTTGCTGATAATAGCTTGATATAATCGGTCAACGTCCTTTAGGTCCTCTGCACGCAAAAAAACGTAGAAATCTAAGTAAGTCACAAATGTAGACATTGTTGAAGTAGTCACAATTTCCCGAGATTTATCGTGAGAGGTCACAGGTTACGCAGTTAATTAGCGAATGAATGACCTACGCACATTCCGCTATATTTATATCCAATACCAAGTATCCCAATTAGTGACTGTGCGAGCGGACGTAGCTGCCGACCGACCAATCAGAGCCGAGTATATAAGATGACTCATGCAACGCATGCAGCTGACGACCAATCAGAGCCGACTTTCGAGGATGACTCATTTATTTGTCTCTTATTGTATATTTATTTAATTAAATTGTCTCAAAACAAATGAAATGAATACAGTTCACTCCATGAATTCGGTAAGTAGAGTGCGCTTCCATCAAAGATTTAAACCCCATTAACGTCATTTACGCAATAAATGGCACGTGTGATTAATCGAAAACACGGGAAAAAAATAAAAAAATATTTAAACTTTAAAAGTCTCTCAAAGGCAAAGCCGCGCGTAACGGCAAAAGATTTTAATTGGTAGGTATTAAGAAAATGTTGTTCTAAATGATTCTTTAGGTTAGACCTTGACAGCTCTTAACAGTCTCGAGAAAAAAAATAAACAAAGTTTTCTTCCATACATTTTATTTTTCAATATTTTTTTTATGTATGAAAGACTTATTTTTTTGAAAAACTGTACATAACAATTATTGTTACGTTTTGTTAGTACTATCTAATAGTATTTTTAAAAATCGTAAAATTAGAATGTCCACGTTTTTTTAAATCCGGACCAATGTGGGGCGGGGCGGACCACATCGCACGGACACAAATCCGCCTCGCAATAATTCGAGCCGCTGCGGCCCGACACAGTGTGCGATAGTTCATCCAAATTGTATTAAAGCGATTTGAGCGGATTATTGCGCTCCGCCCCGACACGGCCCGGCGAAATGTGTCAAATTGACGGTCAGAGTAGTCTAGCCAATTGGAACTTTTGTTCCTGTTACCCGTCTAAATCAAATCCCAATTATCCATAAAAAATAACTTGCTGAATATAACCAAACTGTTGTTGCATCTTGCAATAATAGTTCATTAGGTGGCTGGCTGGTGAACGGTCGTCGTGGTCTAAGATCTAAACGCCTCCATAGCATACCCAACGGTGGTGAGGACTCGACTGGATACCGACCGCAAAATTCTATCCTTTACGTAAAGGCAGACGGAAAAACGCGCAAAGACACGAAGTAATATGTTGACGTTGAAATAAAACGATACGTATAGCTTTCCATACACTTTGTTATCGCTTAAACCGTGGCCGAAATCAAGTGTCTTATTTTGTAAACAAATACTAACATTTTAAGCTATTCTGTAGTTATTGCATAGTTATTTATAACACCATTAGATCGGATTACTTTATTTTCACAATGATGAACAAATTCAATCAATCAGTTCCTTCAGTTTTACATCACAACAGGTAATTAGACGATCATATTTGTTTACAAAATAAGACACTTGATTTGGGCTCCGGTATACGTATCTTACCGCATTTCATATCATTGAAATGGGTTTGCTGTCACTGTCATATTCACAATGTGGCTATATCGACATGTTAACTAGATAAAACGGGAATTACCGTGTTAAACATTTATTTTCTTGATGTCTCGATATTTCGACAGCATTACAGCCATCATGGTCACGAGTAGGCTGCAGTCGGTGAGTGTTGAACGTCAGAAGGGTGACACAAAACGATCTACCCTCTTTCGTGTTCGCTGACTGCGTTGAGAAAAGTTGTTAATATTTGCAGGTACCGCCATTTTGCAAAAAGAACTGTTTATGTCCGCTCGTTTGCACGCACTCGCCTTTGTGCCTCGTTTACATAAGTCGAAAATAAATGTTTAACGGTAATTCCCATTTTATCTAATTAATATGTATATAAATCGTATAAGTTTAAAAAGTGATATATCGACAATTCGACATGGTTGGCAATGAGACGCGGGGAAAAGGTCATTGTACGTTTTTTCCGTCTGCCCTAGAGATTTAAAACAATATTTTGACAGATGGATGATGTACATTACTAAGTTTCTTCGTCACTTATTAAAACTTGCGAATATTACAGTAATGTATTGTGAATGGATATCGAAAACGCTTGAATTTAGCGGTCAATAGGTTTGATCTTAGGGTTTTAGAGGGGAAGGAGTTTCAAGTCTGAATAATAAAGAATATGAAGGATTATTTACTAAAAATAGTCATGAATTATACAGAGCGAAGTAGAATGAGAAATGTCGACCAAATTGGCGAGGTTTATATAAACTCCAAACTCGCTTTAAAATGAGCTGATAAGTATAGAATAATAGAATATTCCATACTAATTGTCTGTATATCTCGTCATTTCTCTTTTAGCTCGATTTTGAAACTTTTTTATTTAACATTGCTAGTCTATTTTTCAGTATGTTTGTCTGGTAAGAAAATTGTTATAAAAAAAATTAATTCCTAACCTATTTCTATTCGTTTAAAAGTTATTTATTAACTTCCCTAAAAATAGAAACCCTAAATTAGCCGCACAATTGCTGTTACAAGCGATGCCTCGGCGTCCTCACTGGGCGGCATACTATGTCAGCTTTAACCGCTCAACGCATTCGGTAGTGGTTTTTCTCCTGCACTTGGCACAATTCGCCCTTGAAATCGATTTCGACCTCAAAGTCGAGATCGCGGTTATTCCTCGCGTTCTGTCGCATCGAGAACGTACCTGTAATCTCTTCGCCTTTCTTTACCTGTGGATAATAGAATAAGATGGTTTAACATTTGTTAAAAGATATTGCACAGAGTGCGGGGCAGCCCCAGCAGCCTCCTGGAGGTCATCGCCGGCAGGTGGGATTGCCCGCTGCTTAGGCACCTTATCAGAATTACCAAAACTAGTCTAGTGCTTAAGTACTAACATAGGATAAGGCACCTGTTACTAACACAAAATGGACCTAAGTTGTTCGGCAATAAATTTATTATTATTAATAATAATAATTGCCACATTTCAATGGAGCTTTACCACAATTAAGATAGGTACATCATTTTGTTGGGGACTTATTACAGGTTTCATATTGCATAATCATAATCAGTATCATTTTCTACTACTCTCGCAACTTAAATAGAAGAATAACAAAAACAATGAATAATTCGCATCGATTTCTTACTATTTTCTGAATTCTTAATTAAGCTGTTTTTCTCGACTCGCAACTTGTACAAAACTTGAAAGAAAATATGTTTATTGCCATACACCAATTACATAAGCTTACAAAAAAATTTCGTTCTTTTTATGAATTCATTCAGCAGTGTTACCAAATGTTACCGTACCAAAATACTTTTTGGTGTTTAAAATGACGATTAGCTAATCACTGCTTAAGTAACGTTTATAAGTAAAAAATATTAATCACTGATTAACAGTTTAAATAATGTTGTTCAGTGGTTGATTAGTGTTTTTTTATAAGTAAGGCTGTGAATGAATAAATAAATAAATAAATAAACACCCATCGCTATGGCCGACGTAGTGACGAAAAACGGGCGTCGGTAAGCCGTTTTGCTGCAATGAATGCGGCAGATGGAGTTCCATCGTATCTGCCTCCTGTGTGACACTACCGTGCGTTTGTCTATTTTCCAGTAGACACGTAACTTTCGACTCCTTCACAATTCATCAATCTTGTCATGCACGATCGTCGTATGTGTCATACGCAGTTATGTGAGAAATTATGTATTAAAATTAATAGTTTTATTAATAATTATCTATACCGAAGCCCCAATCAAGCGTCTTATTATGTAAACAAAAACTACCCTACCCTATCAACATTTTAAGCTGTTCTGTGATTATTACATAGTTATTTTCACATTATTAGATCGGACCACTTTATTTTCACAATGATGAACAGGTTCCATCAATCAGTACCTTCAGTGTTACATCACAACAGGTAATTAGACGATCATATTTTGTTTACAGAATAAGACACTTGATTTGGGCTGAGGTATAGGTAAGTTATTATAATTGGAACACATAAATTAGTATATGACAAGATTATTTTTATTACTCTAGCTTGTCCAACATAAATCAAATCCAACTATCAGCTGTTAGAAGTCCTTGAGTGTTTGTGACAAATTAAACGTATAAAATGCAATAAGTAACTGCGTTAACATATAGTTACTATTCGGACTTACGACTTCGTAACATTGGACCAAATTATTATTTTTATTAAAATATGTTATTATTACTATTATTTTGTGGCTTAGTAACAGCCGAATTTGATGCAGAACTTCACGATAAATATGAAAGATTACATCAAGAGGACTTCATGCAATTCTTTAATCAGCAAAATTTTACTTGGCAAATCGGTCATAACGATCTTAAAGATATGCATACCGGTTGTGTTAACTTAGTACACAGAAATCAACGGAGGTCATTCCCAATCAAGACGCATAGTCAAGAAACTTTGAAAAACCTTCCAGAAAACTTTGATTCTAGAGAAAAGTGGACTCAATGCGAATCCATCAAAGATATATACGTTCAAGGCTCATGTGGATCCTGTTGGACCTTCGGGACGGCCACGACAGCTTCTGATAGAACTTGCATTCACAGCAATGTAAAAGTACGCCTTTCTGAACAAGACCTCGTGTGTTGCCATGATTGCTTTAAAAAGGGGAACGTTTGTGAAGGAGGAGACCCACATCACGCGTTCCAGTATTGGAAAGACCAAGGTCTGGTCACCCAGGAATGTAAACCTTACGATATCGAAGAGTTTTCCACAGGTGCATGCGAGAAACAATGTCACGGCAATAAGACCTATGACAAAAACAAGTATTTTGCAGAAAAAGTTTACATAGTAAATGGTACCGAAGATAATATAAGAGCTGAATTATTCAACAACGGTCCTTTAGAAACTCATTTTCATGTCTACGAGGATTTTCACAAATATAAGACAGGGATCTATGAACATAAGTATGGAGAATTTAAAAGTAGACACAGTGTGAGGGTTATAGGATATGGTGTCGAGAACGGAGTGAAGTATTGGCTTGCAGCTAATAGTTGGGGGGCTGGCTGGGGGGAGAATGGTTTTTTTAGAATAAAACGCTACCTGGGTATAGGATTCGAAGATGATATGACGACGGGTTTACCTAAAATGTGAATGACGACAAGAGTTTGTTTTATAAATTGTGAATTGATAAATAAAATGGTAAATTAAATACATTATTTTAACCTAATTTGGTTTGGACGATATAACCCTAACAATCTATCATCATCAGCCCGTTTCAGTCCACTGCAGGACGTAGGCCTCTCCCAAAGCACGCCACTTTTCAACTTGCTGTTTTGTTCTTGTTAACAATCTATTTATAAGTATAATTATTGTTTTAATAACCTGTGATGTCACATTGCAATACATAGAGCGAATGTTGATGGAAGGGCCGGTAGAGGTTGACCGAGGAGGCCGTACGGCGTCCAAAGTGACAAATTCAAAAAGTTTTGTATTTCTGAATACGCGGATTTTTTTTCCGTTCCCTTTTTAATTTTCACGATCTTAACCTTAATTTTTATTTTGATAAAAAAAACATGGGTCTCTTAATTTTACCTATTTATTTTAATAAAAAAAAATATAATAAAGGAGGGTAAAAACATTTAGACCTTGTCAATTCCCGATGTTTTAAAAAAGGGTCATGTGGGGTCTACTACAAACTGACGAGCGTTTTGTGTGCCAGGATCGCAGCAGATGGAAGACCATCGTATCTGCCTACCACCATGCTCCTGTAGTGCCTGATTCCAGGCGTGAGTTTCCCCACTCTTTGCAGACCCAGTCCTAATTAATTTATAATTTTCTTAGAACATATACCTACTGTAAAGTATATTGGGTACTACATTTTATATAAAAAATAAATGTATAATTATTATTTTGATGAATGACAATGCCTCTTTACAGCTGCTATAATTTAATTTAAATTTATGAAAGGTTTATAATGTAATGTGCCTAATGTCTGGTTTGTCCTGGTGATGCCTGCCGCATCGCCTCACATGGACCATTCTCCGGCCACGTTTCGCATTGCTGTTACAGGATGTTTATTTGTATACCTAAGTATATTGTTAGTTTACTGACGTGATCAAGTGTACCAAAGTGTTCCTACGATCTTAATAAATGAGTATGAGTATGAGTATTCATGTTTGCCGCCGGGCCATGGGCTGGCGACGGCCTTGCAAGGTGTACTGACCGTCATATACTCGTCGAAGTAGAAGACCGTTTGCTTCCAATGCGTGTACGGCGCTTCGGGCGCGGTGCTGAAGCCGAGCCGCTTGTGGGACTTAGTGAACTCCACGTTGAAGAACGTCACCAGCGCTTGGATGAAGTCGTTGCGACGGACCTGTAAATATGGGGCATATATGGGACACTGCACTCAAAAAAAAATTACGTTTGGCATACATTAATCTATATATATCCAGAACAGGCCAGGCTGGAAGAAATCTCTTTATTAGAGATAAGCTCGACTGCTGTACATCTGCTTTCTTGAAATATTGTGTCTGTATTATTTTTTTTCGTGTACAATAAAGTATAAAGTAAATATTTAATAAATAACACGATAGAATATTATTAATTTTGAAATGAACAGGCAGCATATAATTTAACACATAGTTATCACTCTCGTCAATGGAGTATGTAATCAATTTTTAGGGTTCCGTGCGTTAAAACAAAATAAAGGAACCCTTATAGGATCACTTTGTTGTCCGTCTGTCAAGACCTATATCTCATCCGCGTGGACGGATCAAGTTGAAATTAATACCAATCTGCAACCTCATGCAGCCGTGAAAAAAATCAAACTTCTACGTCAAGGCAATCAGAAGATATGGCCGTTTATATCGCATTTTATCGCATATTTGTTTGAAAACGTAAAAAACTCAAAACCTATAGGGTACTTCCCGTTGACCTAGAATCATGAAATTTGGCAAGAAGCTGGGTCTTATAGCACAAGTACAGGAAAAAATCCGAAAACTGTAAATTTGAAATTACATCTCCCCAAAAATATTTTATTACATACTTATACTTGCAGACGATCAACTAATCAGGAGTATATCGATGTATGGACATTATATTTTGATAATAGCAAAGATAAGTTGGTCTCTAAATCTAGTTCATCTTTTCGTTAGAGCAAAGTTACGGGGTTAAGTTGCGTTGCACGGAAGCCTCGGTGCTTCTATTCCAGTATTTATTTCGCAATAACAAGACCTGCAAAATATCTTACCTGAAGATGGAACTTGGCTTCGAAGTTCAGGTCTTCCTTCTTGACCGTGTACAAGTCTATTTCTTTCAATAAGCAAGAGTTGGACACCACCTGTAATAAGAATAATTATTTATTACTAGCTGTACCCCGCAACTTCGTTTGCGTAGAGGAGGAGGATGGAGAGGATGGAAGAGATCAGGGGGTTTTATATGAATGTATAGAGATACATATCTCATTTGTTGAGTATAAATGGATAGGAATCTACCGCAATAGACATCATTAGTATAGTTCCATGTTATTGTTATTTTAAACTAGCTGTACCCCGCAACTTCGTTTGCGTAGAGGAGGAGGATGGAGAGGATGGAAGAGATCAGATCTTCCTCTCTGGATCCTTGTTTCCACATCACATACCGCCATGGCTTATAGCCTATGAGCTGTCCGGATATTTCAGCTATCTCCTAGTGAAACTCCCATCAAAATCCCTTTAGTAGTTATGGCGTGATACTTGCACAAAGTCACAAACAGACAAAAATTTGAAAAATTAGCGTTTTGGCATCAGTATCCTAGAACACATTACAATTATTCTTTTCAAAAAAATATCCAATGTACAGACACAACTTTTTTACAGTCTTATTATATGTATAGATATTAATTTATTAGAGGAAGAATTGCCATAGGGAAAGGCAACAACGGAATTCCATCTTCGGCGATCCTGACCATTCCAAACTCATCGTATCTCGCATCAGTCGCATCCCTCCACATTCATTCATTGCAGTAAAATTATATCATTGCTTTCATTCCCAATTTTTCTATATATTTAAGGATATTAATAAGGTTATGATGAGAGGTTGGGTCGACGCAGGTATTAAAAGCTGTAGCAGGTTTTTTCGACGGAAAAACTTACGTACATTTACCGAATGCCCTCAATTCCTGCGGGAAAATATCGTGATGAAACATGCATGCCTAAAAAAATCTAAGGCATGTGTAATCTGCCAATCCGCACTGGGCTCGCGTGGTCCGAGCTCCCTCGATGTAAGGGAAGGTTTGTGTCTGAGCAGTGGGGACATAACAATAGACTGATGTCTGAACAAAAGGATATTAGTTTTATATTTATTTATTTCAAATTTGGTCCAACATAACGGGTTGCCCCAAGGCGTAGGACAGTCATACTTACATTATATATATAAAAAAACGTAAGTATATAAGGGCTTAGAATATTAATTATACAATAGACGAATGCAATTTATAGTTCTTCTCACAATACCTAGCACACTCTCTCACTGCACTCAACCAACTGACAGCAAACAAGTCACACTCATGTGCTGATTCTATATGATAAGAGCTCACCTGCTTAGCATCAACCACGTCGACGAGCGGCTCTGAGATGGCCACCTTCCTGATGGAGGACATATCGAAACCGTACACGTCGTCCCACCAGTTGATCTTCTCGTCCTTGTACTGACGGTCCTCGATGCCGCAGATGAACAGGGTGCATCTACAAATTGATAGGTTAATTGCTAATGCAAGTGGTGGATGGGTGACCGCTAATGATATTTTCAACAGAGGGCCGCTACCAAATAAATTGATATCACACGGTATATCTCAGCTCTATATATCAGAAAAACGCGTGGACGGATCAAGTTGAAATTAATAGGTCTGCAACCTCATGCAGCCGTGAAAAAATAAAACTTCTATGTCAATGAAATCAAAAGATATGGCTGTTTATGTCGCATTTTCTCGCATATTTGTATGAAAATGCAAGAAAACCAAAACCTATAGGGTACTTCCCGTTGATCTAGAATCACAAGTAAAGGAAAAAATCTTAAAACTGTAAATATGAAATTACATCTCCCCAAAAATATATTTTTTGGTATCACCAACTTATATTTGCAGATGGTCAACTAATCAAGAGTATGTCGATGTATGGACATAATATTTTGATAATGGCAAAGATAAGTCTCTGCCATTATCAAATTGACCAAAATTGGTCTGTAAATCTAGTTTATCTTTTCGTTACAGCGAAGTTACGGGGTTAAGTTGCGTTGCACGGAAGCCTCGGTTCGCGAATCCGACACGCACTTGGCTGGTTGTTTTTTAAATTGGCGGCGCTTGTTAACTCATGTATGGGCCTTAAGTCTTCGTATGCGCGTATTTTCAGTTTTGTCTACGAAGGCTACGGCATTAACTACTAAAATTAAACATTTGATAAAAATATATAGCAATCTTGGGGTGTCTATTTAGAGACTGATGAATACCGATACACGATTGGACAAACTTCGCTCGATAGAAACAAACATACCCCTTCCATGTCTTTTAAAATAAAAATTATATCTAAACCGAAATAGTTATTCATACAAAATATATATCAAAATGTACTATACTATAAATACGAGAGATTGTTTTAAAAAAATCTGATTTTTGTTGGCGTATTTTTATTTCCCTGCCAAAATTCATAAAAATACGAATATCGAGGCACTGCGCCGTGCTCTTCACTCCGCCGCTGCGGGGCATCTTGTGTCTCACTCTTGCTTTTGACAACCTTATATTCTACACAAATAAACCTGAAGCGTACCTATCAGGGAACAGCATGCCGTCGGGTCTGAGCCACTTGTCCCGGGCATACAGTACGGTGTCCAGCATGCTCTCGTAGAAGAGGCAGTAGCCCATCCACTCCGAGATGATGATGTCCACCTTCTCCACTGGCAGTTCCACCTCCTCCACCTGAAGGCGGAATATACACGGGTAGAATCAGGATAATGTATTTATAGCTAGTATGTCAATGTGTGTATTTTGGACAATTTTTTTATAATATACTCTACTGCAAGGAAAAGTTATTATTTATTTCAAATTCTTTATTAGGCTTGCCACATAGTAAATAAGATGTTACAGTTGTACATACATACATGAGGATGGTACATACATACATGAATAGGTTAAGTTGGACCATGTTTTGTCGATAATTGATCGGCCATATTTTGGAGCTGTAATAGTGACTAAGTAGGTATTTAGAGCAGTAACCAATGGTCACATTAAATTCTAAAATTAAAATAATAATACAATGCCAATGGCAGTAGTCAATACAAATATTTGTAGTTTAAACTCTTTGAAGAAACTCAAGGGACTGGGCTATTTTAATATCGATCGTCGCTATAGGTAATTCTGGCAACAAAACTGACCTTCCCCTTGACAATCTCAATGATATCGTCGAGGCGGTTAGCCGCGACGATCTTGCGTGCATAGTCCACGATGTTGGAGCACTCCACCGCTATCACCTTGGCCGCGCCGGCCTTCGCAGCGAACATGGACAGGATGCCCGTCCCGCAGCCGATGTCCAGGACCACCTGTTTAGCAGATTATGTCACTATTTTGAGGTGGAATTGATAACTCATGCTTTACTGTAAGTATACTTTAGAAAACTCAACTGAGGGAAAGAGACACACGGACGGATAACAAAGTGATCTCACAAGGGTTCCTTTTTCCTGCTAAGGTATGGAATCCCATAAAGGTCACATGGTGCACGAGTAATCAAGCAAGCTCAGGACATAAGATGTTACTGATTATTTATTTTTTGGCATCCATTTATTGAGAGTATCCGAGTATTGCCCTTATTATTTTAATATTAATATTGTAATTTGTACTGTAAGGTCCCAAATAAAAGGTCTGTTCCGTTAAATATAAATAGTCTCAAAGTATAGTTTACCTAAAGCGTCACAAAGACATTTTATATACATACATTTAGGCATACATTTTAGTAATTTTTTGAGGTTAGGTCAAAAATTTAAAATGCGTCATATTTACATTATTTTTACTTACAAACAGCTTTATTATGAATTTTGTATATACCATAACTTAAAAAAGACATTTACTTACTTTCCCTTTGAAAAGATGCTTGTTGTGGTACATAGCATTCCTATAGGTGAGGGTGCGGACTTCATCCTTCAGCATTTCCTCGTGGATACCGAAATGAGCGTACGAGTCGAAGTAATAGTCTCTCGACGTCATCTCCTCCGCCGTAACACCCTTATCCGGCCCTAAAACACGATAAAAATCCTATAAAAAACCTATAACAATGGAGATTACGAACACGTTTCGCAAAATACACCGGGAAGTAAAACAAAGGAGTTTTACTATCAAACTTACCATTTTCCACGACCGGCGTCGAAGCTGCAGAGGTACCTTCCAGTGCAACATCCATACTTTCCATTATACAAAAGGGAAATTAGGAAAAATTGAATTTGATTCAAAGATAACCTGTACGCCGATCGATCTGTCACGAAATGAACAAAGCAAAAATTATTGTATTTTTACGTTCGATTACTGGTTTAAATTTACTTAAATAGCTAAATAATACTAATCCTAAGAGATTAACAATGGAATTATCACAATTTTCATTGGTTTTCAAGAAAAATCTTCAGACAGAAATCACTTTTCAAGTTTTCACAAAAATGCTCGCGCTTGCGCTTCACTTTTTTTTAAATTGAATCTGTGGGTTGCCAAATAAATATTTGAAAATACCCGTAAGTAACGAAAATACATAGAAAATATATTGAAATAGGATAGGATTATTACTTTGTATTTTTATACCGAAATAATATTTTTTGGGGTTTATGTATAACATTATTAAAGACACAATTCAGCTAGAAGATAATAAGGGTGATAGAATTTCAATAGTTAATATTAAGTAAATCGATGACGAAATGATTCCAAGGTGATATGAGGACACTGAAAAATCCACTTTATTTGGAATAAACCCAATCAAACAAATCACTTTGACACTTTAGTATTTTTCTAACATCGATTGAAGGTCGTTCGTTCTCAGAAGCTTGTTTTTAGAAAAACTAGTGACATACTTTACTTGAAAAATTAGTGACATAGAAGAAGGTAGACCCGAATCAACTGTGTCTCCCTGGCAATAATTCATATTTTTTGTTTTGAATCTAGGTTAATATATATTTGCAAACTTTAGGGTACATTTTCACACACTAGCAATACCAATAATTTATAGGTAAAGGACTATCGTACCGCGCCATATAACTTTATTTAAAAAATATGTTAGTGCTGCGCTGCTGGTACTTGATATAAAATCGATCGATTGTAATGGTTTGATATCGATATGATGAAACCGTATCGATTTGAATTTATCGATGCAAATAACGAATAATATATATATATATATAATAATATAACGGCGTTCCTTTGAATCGGTTACACCTCATATATATAAATATATTTACATCATTATACTTAGGTCAAATTTCTAATCGACAATAATCTCATCTTTTAATATTTTACCTATTTTTTTAAATAAATTACAAAACATTACTATTTTATTGTAAATAGTGTATTGCAGTTAATAAATCCTTTTTTTTAAATTAAATAACTGCGAGAAAACCACGACAGTAATGAATGATACAATTACAACACGTGATGATAATTTACACGTGTCACTCACAAATTGAATTACCTACGTCTTGTTTACATAAATTTTAACTGAAACTCATCATAATGAACCATGTTAAGTCAATGAACGTTAATAAGCAAATAATCAGCCGATACCTACCATTGTTTCAAGGATAGACTGTAATTTACACCTAAAAAGCTATTTGCTTTCTTATAAATCTGATCCTATATTTTAACTATTTGTTGTAGGATTTTACGAACAATAATGAATGAATAGTAAGATTACATTTACACAGTCGTAATTAAATAGCCTTGTTTTTGAAGGTTCAGCACATATAATAGAATTAGTAGGTGTATTTTATGTTTTTACGAAATAATAGATTACTGCCAACTAGTGGGAAGGTTCGATGTCTAATGTGTTGCACTGCACTTGACATTTGGACGACTGTACCTACATTACTTCTCACATAGACTAGTAACGTCAAATAACAATGTTAAAAAGTAGTAAGTACTTACATCTTACATTATTGTGGTTTGCACATAAGTAATACTTATACAGGGTGCCCTGTAAACGAAGGATAATCCTTTTGACTAGATAGCTGGCAGATTATGTCTTATTATGTTACAAAGTTTAAAAAAAATGGTTTTGGAAATATTTTTTTCTTTTTTTTTTAATTTTTTTTTAATTTTTTAAGCGTGCCAATTAAATACGGATAATTAGTAGTCTTTTGTAAAAATCACAACCACATTGAAATATAGACACTTGGGTTGGGGTATATAAAAATAATTAATTAATAAAGTTAGGTTAGTTACTTAAACAAAAATGCTTACAATGCGCTAATTTAATTATCAATATTTTGTCGAAGCTAATATAAAATAAAACAAAGACGTGATTGTCTATGTTCAGTTCTAAATTATGAACTTTACACGTCCCGTATGGGGCTTTATCAATAGTTAGTTATCTGTTATCGGGAAGCCTTCTGCGACAGAAAGTACTATTATTGACAGACGGACAGTGGCACTTACATTAAGTTGAGCTGAGCTGGCTGAGCAGTATTTGAATTGGGACGGTCGTGGGTGAACGTGTTCAATTCGCCTTTAAACGTGTTTACGATACAAAAAAATTGTGTTTAGTTTAAGTGCTTGCCTTTAGAGACTGGTTATTTTGTGTCGAGTCCAAAGGATTTTAACTAAGGTGGGTTTTATTTTGGGAACTTATTTTTTTGGATAATCCAATGTAAAACAGGGAAAGGATACAACTCATGTTTGAGATATTGTCAAAAAATTCTGGACTGATTTAGAAAAAAATATTTTACAATTCGAACCACTTATTAGTGAAAGAATATTTACATACGGTGCAGGTAGTTCAGAAAATTTTACATTTTGATTGAAGATTTGAAGTCTAGTACTTTTACTTTTCTCTGTTTTCAACTGTACATCTTATTTGCTCAGCAGTGGTACACATAACAGATAAATAATTTACCTACCTTTTATACAAAATTAAGTGCGATGTACCCACTTAACGGGACGCTTAAAAGATAATAAATAAACAATACATTAATTGCTAAATATCTGCTAATTTGGTTTCGATAGGAATAATTAGTTAAAACAATGTTGTTTATAAACATTTAACTATCACAATATGAGACTGACTGACAGATAACGCAGGAGAAAAAAATACTAAGTATTAACTTGTACATAGTATGAAAAATATGATTAGTATATAAATAACATTAACATATTGACACCTACAGAATGTAACGCAAACAGTACTTATATAAAAGTTGTTTGAATACTCCTCTGACTAACACTCTGTATAAAATAACAATATTAATATGATAAAATCTGAAAGATAACTTTTAAAATGAAATCTAATAAATAATTTAACTTCACCATATTACGATAAAGTTTTGACAATCATTTTCTAATTGTCAAAACTTTTATAATATATTATGTATGTATAGTAAGTTTGCGTTTTAGATAGATTTAGTTTAGATATAGGTAATTATTAAGTAGTTTGTTTAGTTTACATTTGAAATTACATCTTTACTTAACTTATTACTTAGTCAACTTATCTTAAATGATTATTATTAGATATATTATGTCAATAATTATTATACATTAAACATTCATTACATTACAATATTTAAAAAAAACGCAAAGCTTGTTCAGCAACATCTGTTTATTACATATTTTCTAATAGGTAAGTAATCTTAAAATGCAAATATGACAATATTAAATACAATACAATAAACTCCCTAATAATATCAGCATGTTTCGTCTATAACAGTGGCAAATTGGCAATTGAATGTTTAAATTATACATTTTACGCGTCTCCACATAAACGTACCATGTCGCTATTTTAGTACCATTTGTTGTATTATCATGTAAATTGAAGGAACTACAAAAGATGCAGGTAAAATATGGCAAATGAACACCTGCAAGCTGTGAAAAAATATCATTGTAGATTGTACGCAATAATAAAATATTTAACTACCTACATAAGTCTCATTTTATTATCATAAGTACGAGTATATTAGGTAGTTTCTATTTGAATAAAATTGTTACAATACTACTACATTATACTAATTTACAATATTACTTAAATACCTACTTTTTTTTGTCGCCAACATCATTGACATACATGACATCTTGAATCTCTTTCTCTCACAATCTCTTTACTTTAATTTTACAAATATAAAAACTTAAAATAATAAAAGTAATATTTACAAAATATTCCTAATAATACCTACTTAATTTTATACATATTTTATATTAAAATAATATCATGCATTGCTTCGCCATATTTCGGGATCATCCAGCACTACAAGTCTCGCAATGCTTCCTTCTGTAACTAATTATCTTACATTAGTAGTGCACATACCTACCTATTTACTAGAGTTTAAATATTTCCATGACTTGATTATTTTATAATCATATAACATAATGTCAAGAACAAAGAAGTCTACTAATTAGCTATAGGATTAATTTTATCTGTAAATTTTTATATTACAGGCTAAAAATTTCAAGGAAAATCTTTTTGAATAGAGATAGTACGAATTACATTAATAATTAATTAAAAGTAAGGCTTCGAATGTTATCCCACAACATGACTGAGTCTTATTTGGACACTTACTTATCCCATAGATGGCGGTAACCATTTGGATATGTTTGCCGTAAGTGGATTAAGTTGGTTCATTATAACACAGACTAAAATACCGCTATAAATATAAACATTTGAAATAGTAAAAAATTAATAAAAGAAAACTAATATAAGTAAAATAGGATAGATACTTTATTGCATTCCGTTTATAATTCAGCGAAACCCTGCGAGTAAGCTTGATGGCGCAGTGGTGTGGCTGGGCTCACGATATCAATGTCCCGGGTTCGATTACCTGTTAACCAGCCAGTTATAAGTGGATTGAATGATTTTTCCTATTTAGTTTTCGAAGGGAATCCAAAATGACTGAGATCAAACAATCTAAGTCTAAGACACCAATTTAGACTGAGCCCACATGGCGGTGTGGTGGCCAACCCACAGTTAAAGATATAAGTTTTCATGGTCAACCCGAGCTCCAACTATGTAAAGAAAGCCCTGCTCTTTATATTTATTTCATTCATTTTTCGACGAGTATTTCGATTGACATGATATTGCACAGCTGTTGCATTTGCTCCAATATTAAGGTCAATAACACACCAAAACGTGCATGTATTTATAAAACAAAGAAAAGTGGATATTTGATGTTAAAAATAAAACAACAATTATTTTAATGCCAGTCATTGTACGGTTGGGATGCAACAGCGGGATGCACATAGATCGAAAGTGCGTTTTTTAATTAACCATGATTTTTTTAAATGTTTATTTTAAACAAAGGCGCGGATATTAAAACAAATGTCCGTCATGGTTAGTAGTGCGCAGAGTTTGTGTTTAGTTTGATAAAAATGTAAATCAGAAAACACATTCTCTGTATGTAACATACGTAACGGACGATAAGAAACCTCAAAAGGACAATGGCCATTTTTGTATGGGAGAGCTAGTAAGTTTTTTTCGCGTGGCCAGAATGTGTTTCACTTCTAATGTATAGAAAACCTAACAAAATACAAATAAATGTCGGCAGAGTTCCGAGCATACGAACCAATTAATGTTTATTGCACGGATAGAAACACCCGAACCAACACATCCCCCTCCACCCCAAGTTTTGAACTACTTGCTTTTGTAGATAGATATACATCTTTGGCTTAGTCCAATAATGTAATCGACTGTAGTCGAGTGTAGATATACCAACATCTAATAAGTTATCATATCAAGGCCAATTGCAAATATACAGTTTGCTTTTTAAATTTACTTTTCGCAACATCGTACAAGCCTAGTCAATGTTGAAACTACTTGAGACGTTGACATAACGTACGTCGCTAACTTAAGATCAGCATATTTGGGCTTTACGAGAAATACTAACTAACCTAATTAAGATAGGTATAGACAAATAAACATCTAGCTAGATACTAGGCAGTAATTGTATGAAACATATAATATTAATCTATTTATCGTCTCCAAATCGAGTCGTATGTCTTTTTGTAGTTATAAAACCCCTTATAAACCCTAATAAAACCCCAGTCGGTTTGAAATCAACAGATTTTATAAGTTTCATGATAAACACTGACCTATTTATAGAATATTATTAGGTAGTATATTTATTTTATCATTATCTTCGTGAAATCGTGTGTTAAATGATTATGAAAGTTATAACTGGGTAGTGATAATTGAAAATAATTTTATGTCAAATTTAATACACTTTTATCTATTAACAGATGGATATTTTACACGACCTACCTAGTTATTCCTTGAAATATTAGCACGCGCGAAGTGTAGCTAAATAGTATTTGAATGGATTCGTCATGGAAATCGTGATCTTTCGTTTAATGTGGAGTGGATTTGGGCAATAACCTACAGGCAATGTGACTACCAAAACTAAATCGATACTAAATTAATTTATAGCGGTAAAAATGTTTTGAATTCGACGAGATTAATTACATTTTCTATTTTGGTTTTAGGAACAACTGAGGCTCGATTATGTAAGCTCTGACGTCATTGTGTCGGGGTAGGTAGGGCATAGGGTGAAATAGGGCACGTATTTCACCCTATGCAATAGCCCGTTAGAATGACGTCACATTTGATATCATTTTACTCCATCCATCCATGGTTAGGTTACACTACGTTGTACGAAATGTGATGTGAATAAACGATAACAGTTTAATCGTAGTAATAGTAATGTTATTCGTATTTTTCTACATTTTAATGTTGGTTTATATTAAAAGTTAAACGGTGGGTAAAGTTAAGCCATTGTTATAAGGAATTTATTAAGTAAAAAAATGAGATTGGGAACCCAGAAAGTGCTATAATTTTTTGTTACCTTTTTTTTTTCACTGAAATAAACAGATTATTTTTTTTAATTATAAACGCAATGTCAAAGTGATTAAGTTTAAATTCATAAAACTAGTTACGCTTTTTAGGTATTTAATCAAATGTTCCAGCGGGAAAAGATTCAGGTACATATTCTAGTATTAAAATTTAATGTAAAATAAAAAGAATATATACTCAATGCTCAATATATTTATTGCATTCCATAAGTTATAATACAGATGTTCACATACTTAACATTAAAATGTTACAATGTTCTTTATGGACCTTGTTATATAGAATACCTACAACCTATATCTTCAAAAAACCAATCAATTAGAGGATCAGAATGTATGTTGACTCTATTTTCGACATTATTCGACGCACCAGAGATAGCTATTATCAGTCTGGAAAGCTAATAAGTTAGATAAGTGGCCAATATTGTTTGCCGAACGTTGCGATATACTAATCATTTAACAACAGATGTCCAGCCGTTTCCGATAGCAAGCCGTAACCAATTGCTTAGAATTTGCAATTAGTTGACCCACATGATAATCTAAATTAATTAATAATATATAATAACTAATAATTTTGTAGCAGTAATTATACTGATAGTATAAATGAACGTTGTAATTAATAAGAAAACTGAAATATGCAAATAAAATGCATTGTTTTCCTATTAATTATGAAAGTGGTATACCTCATCAAAATGTAGGAAATTTCTAGTTTTTACACCGTTTGATTTATTAACTCCACTTGTTAAATACGGGCAATAGGTACTGCAGAATTACTTAACAGTAAGAATACTATTATAACATTAAGTTTAGTTAAAAAGGGTCTAGCTGGTCAATATCATACTATCTTTTGTGCAAATAGACAGTACCACGTTTAGAACAAGACCATATCAGCAAACTCTTATTGGTAATTACTCAGAGAAATAATTAATATTAACGAGAAATGGGTATGAAACACGTTTTTGGCATAGTCGTAGGAATGCTTTAAGACCATGAGACAAACATCCACTTGGCATAATGTACTTATACCTATATCTAAACTTTCGCCCAAATTTATTTCGATCGTTTGACATGCGACAAAACGACGCGCAGTCTTGTGGGAACGGATTTAATACAGCTTTACGTGTGATAGTAGATAAATGGATAAATTACACAGAAGAGACTACTTATCAAATTATTCTTGATTGGCCTAAGTGGCTGGTCCATCCTTTTTGATTCGGCAATTTGAACGCGCATGATCGTTTTACCCTTCTAATGTTATTCCTTGCAGAGGTTCAATCAAATATAAGTTTATATAGGTACTTAATTCATTAAATTTATAAAGTAGATTGTTAAACAAGGATTCATATAAATAAAACGATTCATTTAACACGAGATATGTAGCCGCATGAGTGAGAATTCTATTGAACGAGCGTAACAAAGATGTAGGGGTGGATTATTAAATTTGAGGGCCGGTTTTGAATGTCATGGGGCTCAATGTTTGAATAGTGAGTGCCAGGGGAGTTTTAGAGTCATGTGTTTCTGTTCAAATTGAAAGTGATGTGATTCGTTAGATATTTCAATTTCATGCTATAGTTAAGTATTTATACCTACTACTACTCGCAGGAAGGCCGTTGGTTCATTCACCACCGTTAACTCAATTATGACGTATAGTCATGGCATATATTGACTGAATGAATACATAGATATGTAATTTCGCCTAATCTTTACCGCATGATGTATCTTATAAGAAACAGAGACATACTTAAAAAAAGTTTATGTAACAAACAAGGATTACAATGTTTTTGATATTTTCTTGCATATGCGCTATGCGAAACGAAAATCTGAATGATAAATGGAGATTTTTTTATCACGACCGGGATTCGAACCGGGACCTCGCCATTCCGTGGCACGCTCTATTCCAACAGAGCCATCGTGATTCGTATCCAGATCGTGAATTTTTGTCTCCATATTCTCGACTGAGGGACGGTAGCGACATCTATCCAGTAATTGTGCAATTTTGATCCCGGTCGTGATAATTTTTTTTCTCCATTTATCATTAAGGTACAATATTCTAATAAACCACAGAAATACCCTTAAATACCAACCTATTTAGATTACTAAGATTGAATTAGAAATGTCACAGAATTATAATAAGTATATTAAATAATACCCAGGATGTATATTTTCATTCAATACTTATAACAAACAAGCATAAAGTTAGTAAAAGGTAAAGCAGCAAGTATTTTTCCGTGAATATTTTGTAAAACAGCTCATCATTCAGTCTACCTTACATAAACCTCACTTCAACTGCCCCATTGTATCTGACATGTCAAATTCGTTTTTATTGTTACAGTTACAATGGCTGATAAAGAGGAGGCAGCCTTGGAGAAGAGCGAGCCCAGCGACGCACTGACTAATACCGGAGGAAGTCGCAATAGCGTCAACTTAAAGAGAGAATTAGGATTATTCTCCGCTGTGAACTTGATTCTCGGAGTGATGATTGGCTCTGGAATATTCGTGTCCCCATCATCTGCGTTAGAACATTCCGGTTCTGTGGCCATGTGTATCATTATATGGATAGTGTCTGGTATCATATCGTTATTAGGTGGGTGTAGGTAAGACGGCTATTCGTCCAATTCATTCTGTTGTATTATTCAATAACTAGGTGTCGCATGGTGCGCTACCTAGTTATGGTTAGATATTCCTCTTGCACTCGTGCTAGGCCAGCTAATTCGTCAAAGTTTGGTCTGAAATTTCTAAATTTTCAATCGGCTATATTTCCGCCGCCCTTTTGTTTTTCAATTTCATCACAAATTAGGCGGACCATGTGACACGTGTTCCAAATTTGAACGAAATCGGTTGGAAAATGGCGGAGATGGCATCACGTGACCCGCCGCCATTTTGTTTTTTTTCACTTCCCTATAGTTTTTCTCTGGTCACATCACTGAACTATACAACTCCTACATCACTTTCACCTCCGGGAACTCCTTCAGACTAAACGGGACGGTCAATCAGTGAGTGAGTGAGTCAGTGGTAATCGAGCTATATATATGTGTAAGAGAAAGGTTAAATAAGGCAAAGGGAGGGTGTTTGGTGTTTAGGATTGAACTTCTTTTGTCATAGGACTTTTCGACTAAAAATAAATAAAAAATATGAATGTCTCATACAAATCCTCATCAACTGGGGGGTGACCGCGACTTCAATCGTTTTCGTTATCGTTTTCATTTTGACACTTGAAGGATATACATTGCTGGCTTTCGTTGTCGTTTGTTAGAAGTTGCAAAAACATAGCAGCAATGTATAGCGTCCATGTGTCAAATTGAAAGCGATTACGGTAACGATGGAAGTCGCGGTCACCCCACTGGTCAGAGTGGTCAGTACAAAATGTATGAAGCGTCCTAAAAAGAGTCGCGACAAACGATAAGTTGTAAAACAAAATTTGTTCAATTACCGATACGAAATTCTGTATTCACTACCTTCTCCATACCTACCTCGTAGGTACGTACCTACAGTTTCCATTACACCATGTATACTTCATCATAAATGTTGGAAGTGTAATACCTAGTCTAGTCTAAATAATGTAGGTACATAAATTATCTACAATGTATGTAATTCAAACAAGGATGTATCTATCAACATGAAATATTATAAATGATAAATATCCATGTTTATTAAATACTTAACCTAAAGGCAGTGACATCGGTAATTTAGATACTAAGGTTAATCATAAATTTATTCATTCACACATTATCAATTAACACATTTTGTATTAAATTATGAACGCGTTGAAATCGATAACTTATGAGCGACAGACAGGAAGGAGCGACCCTTATAATATCGGTCTCGTTATATTAGTATGCCAGGCGGGACCGATCAACTCCTTTTCCTGACCAAATACACCCCATCCTTTTGCTTACACGGCTTGCACATAGATTTATATGTTGACGATTTACATATAATAAGAATATTGGTACGGGAATGCTAATAATACTAGTATTTTTTTAATTTCCAGGAGCATTATCATTTGCTGAACTTGGAACCGTCGTGGGTAAATCGGGAGCAGAATATTCATATTTTCAGGAGGCGTTTGGAAAAACTCATCGATATTGGGGGCCACTTCCATCATTTGTATGCGCGTGGATATATGTTATGATTCTGAGACCAGCTGAAGTAGCTATCATCGTGATGACATTCTCTGAATACGCTATACAACCATTTACTACTGACTTAGATCCGGATTATAAAAGCAAAGCTATAAAACTTGGATCTTTGGCAGCTTTATGTAAGTCATAATAAAATCTTTATTACAATTAGTATTTAGCTATAAATAATGCGTAAGGTATTTTATTGGATAGAGTTAATTATAATTTATGTATAAAGTTTAATACGTAACGGTTCGATCGATTTATTAACGAATTTTAAACGTAACGAATAACAAAAAGTCGTTAAGAATCGTTATTGGATTCATCGATATTATAACTCGATTACTTTAAAGTCTCGCTCGATTTAACGAAATTATTCCTGCCCCTCACTATTTCTTTGACAGCTGTCAAACCCGGCGGCGATGGCGGCGACGCATAGGTATAAGTCAATGCGGCGACGGCGCGAACGTTATTTTGTTTTTGTCACCGAGTAATCAATCGTACTGATCAATTGCACCCGTACATACCGTGTCATTCTCAACCCTGACATTGGCAGAATCATCGACAAAACGATGGAGCCATAAACATCAAATTGGAATTGGAATTTTTGGTTTGTTGATTTCATTTGAATTTCAATAAAACTTTGTATTTTATAGTTTAATTACACTACAAAGCTAGGCAATTAAGTTATTTGTGATATTGGTGTAAATACGCTACGAAAGCTCTTCGTAAAGTAAGTAAAATCGCTACAATTCGTATTGTTATTGTCGCCGTTATTTCCGTATTACATTTTATATAATTTTTCTAGGATGTCTTACGAGCGCAACACAGAAACTCGGCAAGCTCTTTCTAGACAAATCAAGGACTTAAAAGGCCGTTGTATCGAAGCGTGCAATACTATCGAGAATGCTCCACCAGAGTTTCAAATAAGCCCTGAAGATTTGCCCGAAAAGTCTCTTTGCTACGTCGAGGGGCTACGTACGGGGATTTTGAATAGTAATACACCTCTGACGACGGATGATAACCTGCTTACAGCTCAGTTTTTGAGTGAAATAAAGGATAAAACAAAGCAAGTTGAAGAACTAGTGGCTTTTACCAGAGGGAACATCTATGATGTTGATGCTGAAATCAACAGGTAAGCGCGGTTAGAGTGTTGCTAAGGGGGCACTGAGGAAAAAATACTTAGTAAAATTTTGATCGAAAATTTCGTCTCTATATAACTCCCTCTTTTTATGATATCATCGGAAGGGGGGTTCTTTGTAGATGATTTTATGTCAAGGTAATTTTTTTGTCCGATCAACCCTTTTCAAATTAGGGGGTGAAACGTAAGAAATTCGATTCTGGCACATCATAATCAGTATCATTTTCTACTACTCTCGCAACTCCTATAGAATAACAAAAACAATGAATAAATCGCTTCGATTTCTTACTATTTTCTGAATTCTTAATTAAGCTGTTTTTTTCGAATCGCAACTTGTACAAAACTTTATTTTAAACCAATAATTTTAATAAAAAACGGAGATATGTTTACATTTATTCGTTATCTTGTTCATCATGCGGCTGATGGTGGGGCAGAATCTGGCATTGTCATTTGTACCGATTCCATGTCTATTTTGTAAGTGGTCTGTGCATACCATACTGTAAAGTTTTGGTAACTATTTCAGGTTGACGAACCAGCTGAAAATAGCTCAAGAGGCACGGTCCCGTCCGAGAGGGGCGAAACGGCAGGTACAGACCGAACACTTGCTGAAGGCCCGGGATAAGTTTAAGCTGATGAAGAACATGCTTCATAACCTTATCGAAGCCCTGTTCCCGGATAAGAGTGATGCGTTGAAGGAGATTTTAGGGGTACGTAAAACGATAACGCCTTTAAGAGCCAACTAGCGCCGCCAATCTTAAAAAAATAATATCTTCTAATTTAATCAATTTTATTAAAAAAGCTATTTACGAAATGTTTATTAGGATGAATACTATTTTTCAATATACAATACATGGCATAATTGCGACTAGCTAAAATGTAGTCCACAAATGTGCCAAAAACGGCCGTTTTTCGCAATTATGCGAATTACAACTTACCGAAATTTAATCACGTTATAAATAAGCATTTAAAAAATAGTATTTATCGTAATAAACATTTCTGTTTTAATAAAATTTATTGGAAGATATTATTTTCTTAAGATTGGCGGCGCTAGTTGGCTCATGGAAGGCTCTTAAGGATGCTTTTCCACTAGATATATGCTATGTTGCTATGGCTGTGTTTGACACCCACCAACCATTTTCATTGGCCTTTGACTGACATTTCTTTCAAATTCATGAACTTTATTACATGTCAAATAAATGTATAATTCATTCATCAATAATAGGTCAAAATTGTCAAACTCTATACATTTATTTATTTATAAATTCCCGTAGGGGTAGGCAGAGACGATGGACTTCCATCTGTTGCGATACTGGCACACCACCCTAGCCTCCTCCACATTCATCAATCTCTTCATGCATGCTCGTCGGTTTTTAGTTGTAGATGTACTCTATACATCAAAAAAATTTAAACTAAAATATCCGATAAATCTTTGTCAATCAAATAACCCAACAGCAGATCAATGGTAACACTTGCAGTGCGATTTCAACTCTTACAACGCAGATAATAAGAACGGTCCAAAGTAACGCTTGATCTGCTGTTAGCTGTACCATCGGATTTGGGGGATTTGGTATAGCAATGTCGCCGTTCAAAAATTCATCATTTCAACGTTTTCAGAACCGCAATATCCACTCTTGAGTGCCTAGCCGTGTTACATTTGATCTGCTGTTAGCTGTACCTGCTGTATAGTTATTAAGTAATCATTGTATTATCATTGTTTTAAAAGATGTGTTGCTGAGAGTTTTTTGCCACTTTTTCTCCTCAGCGTTGGCACCTTTTCCTTGCAAAGTGGTATAAATGTAAATTCAAAAAATATATTGACGTGCAAAAATGTACTCAACGTGCTTACTTGCAATAAAGAAATTTGACTTTGACTGCTAATTTATTTTAAAGAAACAATTTCTGACTGAAAATGAACACAATTCCTGACATTCCTATTTCATTTCCAGCAACTAATGTCAGAGAAGCTATCTCAAACTTCAAATGGATATGTTGAGATCACGGCAGACAATTTCAGCCTCATCGAGCTACTGAGGAGTTTCAATATCATCACCGTTAACCCGTACAACAAGATGGAAGTCAAGCTTGCTCTATGATTGCTGTGAATTGTATTCCAGAAGATATGATAGTCTTTTAAAGTCAAGTGGAAAAACGCGCAAAGATAATAATATTATTTTGATGTCGAATAGGCTAGTTGACAAGTATCGAAAATTGAATGTTTTTCATTATTATTACAAAATAGACACAAATTCATGATCAACTGTGAATTTTCGAATTAAAACTATAGTGAGCCATTACTACAAGTTATTATATATAAACGGATATCACTCACTATATTGTTGAAGTCGGCAATTAGACAGTTTCGACCGATTTCGACGGTCTTTTTCAAGGTTAGCGCGCCACGCCCGCGTCGCCGTTGACGTTTCTTCGCGCACTGCAGATCAGCGCCCTCTGGGCGCGTGCCGACATAACTTGTCCCGCCGACGACGGTGCGTTCGATGGCTGTAGGTAGCTGGATTCGTTGATCGATCTCACTGACACTCCTGACATCGGATACTGCCCTAAGTACGGGTTTCCATGTAGCAGGCAAGGTCCAACCGCATATCTGTTGAAATTGAGTAAGACTAAATTATATTTAAACGGATATCACTCATTTATATTGTTGAAGCCGGCAATTAGACCGACAGTCAGACAGATTTGCCGACTTCAACAATATAAGTGAGTGATATCCGTTTATATATAATAATTTGTAGTAATGGCTCACTATAGTTTTAATTCTAAAATAACTACAGTCATTTAAAAAAAGTTATTTTAGAAAGAGACAGAAACAGTACACGACGTATTGTGGCTGTGACGTCATACCAAACTTCATACTAAAGACCGTTTTGCTAAAAAGAGATGGAGCATCCCCCCACCGCTTGACTTAATTGAGATATCGTAAAACTGATTTCACAGTTCTCTTCAGCAGGAATATTAGAGTTGAGTGATGCAAAAAAATTGTGTCAACTAGCCTATTAAAACAATACATATCGCTTTCCATACACTTTGTTATCGCTATTAGATTGATTGATGAAGATTATGACTAAATCTCTCTGCAAGGGATATTATTGTTAGTTAAATTAGATTTAAAAATAATTGTCAATAAACTTATTTTTACCAAATAATTTATTTCATTAATGGGAAAATACATACACTGGAAAAATATGACACCTTTCCGTTATTTCTATCAATGGCCTTGAATTCATTCGACAAAATGAAATAAATGGTTAGGCTTGTGACATACATTAATTTTGCACAGCGTTTAGGTACTTAAAATACATTGATCTCCTATAAACAACTAGATACACAGTCTGCCTTCTAAAAATGTCCGAGCGCAAAGAAGGTCCAAACGGATAAATGGACCCTCATTTGCTTTATTGGACATTATTTGGACGATTTTTTAAATTGTTTTAGTAAGACCTTTGTGTATCTAGTTGTTTATGATCAATGTTAAAATAATAATAAATATTTACTTGCACTAAATTAAACTATAATTTTTTTTTAAATTTTATGTGCATCATTGCTGTGCTATGGCTTTTTTTTTTACATTTTAAGGTATTTTTAATTTTTTGCAACAATTTCTTTCACTGGAATTTGACCTAATGGTCATTTCTAAGGTCATTATGTGACTTGTGACATACTTAGTTAAATTTTTTGGCAGTTTTGATTTCCTAAAAAACCAATTACCAATTTAATATTTATCATGAGTACCTACAACCCCCAGTTTCAATTTGTCGAGTAACCTAATGAAGAATTATTTATATTTCAGTTATTATGACTTACATAAACATAACCAGCGTAAAGTTATTCGTGAAGGTGCAGAATGTGTTTGGGGTGTGCAAGGTGGCAGCCTGTCTTATCGTCATCGGCGGAGGCATCTATGAGATCGCTAAAGGTATGTATTCATGTAGAGATACTACCGACATGGACGCATCTCTTTAATACGGCCCCCTGTCCCCCGCTTCGTCTCTATGGGCTCATCGTTGACAGAATTTTTCGCTTGCAAAAGACATTTCCACATTTCAATGGAGCTTTGCCCCACCTACAAAACTAAGTACGTGTACCTATCATTTTGTTGGGGACTTATTACAGGTTCCATATTGCATAATCATAAAATCAGTATCATTTTCTACTACTCTCGCAACTCCTATAGAAGAATAACCCCGTTGCTGATTTATGATCAAGAATTTATGGTCACAGTTTCTTATTTACCTTCCAGGAAACACACAGCACTTGGACAAGGGCTTTGAAGGCAGCACCACGAGCCCTGGTGGGCTGGCGCTGGCGCTGTACTCGGGTCTGTGGGCTTACGACGGCTGGAACAGCGTCACGGTGGTCACCGAGGAGATCATAAACCCAGGAGTGTGAGTATATTTTGTGGCAATTCAATTTCAGCGTTTTTTATCCAATCCTACGGTACAACGTGAAGTTTTAGTGGTTGCTATTCCGCGGCAGAAGGATTTCCCATCAGTAGTACTATTATTGCATTATAGTGAAAATTAAGAAATTTATTTTTAAATTCATTTTCCAACTCAATAAGATACGAAAGTAACTCACTAGATGTAGGTACCTACCAACCAACGCACGCGCCTGGCAGTGCGCCTTATCCGCCGACTGCTCATGCTCGGTGAACAAATTAGAACATTAACGATCATTGCAAAAATTCTTTCACCTGTAGAAAGCTACGCTATTCCCACGGGAACGGGATCTACGTGGGTGAAATCGCGGGACGTTCTCTAGTGATATATTCATAACACACCATCATCTGTCAACCAACACACATATACAGTAAGGCCTATTTCCCAGAGCAGAGAGGAATCATGAATTTCGATGTTCGTTCTGTCGTCCCTCTTGATTTCTTCACAGTTATCACGTCATATTTCATTCGCGCATTAGCGTAAGTACAAGGGTCCTGGTCTACTAAAGTCTAGGGTTTGATGATACAACGTCATCGTAATTGCAAAAACAACTAGTTAACATTTATAGTATTATGATGGCCATTTATGGACGATACAGGGGCGCCGATAAAGTGATTGCCTAGGGCGCTCTGGACCTTTAATCCGCCACTGGTGTTGGTACACGCCCAAGGGTCACTGCGACCTCAAAGGTCTATTGTGGCCGCGCACCGAGTTCTTATATCTCGCTCCCAAGGCTTGTCATTCAGGAGTCGTATGATGCACTTGGGCGAGAGAGTTTTAATATCCTCGGGTGTCATTATGTGTTCAATAAGGCTCGGCTTCTGCTGTGAATGAGTGCTTCACACTCGCAGAGGGTTTGTATGGGGGTTTCCTTGGTTTCGCAGCAGAATCTACAGGCAGTGGTGTCGGGTTTAAGGTCAACCGCCTTACTATTGTCCACAGCAATGTCCCCCTGAGCATATCCATAGCCGTGCCGGTCATCACCGCGCTGTACGTCTGCATGAACGTGGCGTACATGGCCGCGCTGAGCTACGCCGAGATGGTGTCGGTGCCGGCCGTGGCCGTGGCGTTCGGCGCGCGCGTGCTAGGGCCGGCCAGCTTCCTTATACCCCTGGGGGTGGCCATATCGACCTTTGGATGTGCCATGAGTGTGCAATTTGGGGTTACCAGGTGAGAAAATTTATTTAGTTTAAGTCATAGGTTAGATTACTATTTAAACGATGGTGTGTGTCGCAGTTCCGCGTGAAAGATCAAGTTTAAACTGTTAATAATAAGGATAATTATGTAAATTTATTTATTTATTTATTCATAATATCATTTGCACCCTTACAGCTAATAACCATCGCGGTACAAATTTAATAATCAATTAACAACACAACCTTTATAAATACCTTGTTATTAAGAAATTAAGGTGTTATTATTTTAAAAGATGTGCTGCTGAAAGTTTCTTGCCACTTTCTCTCCTCAGCGTTGGCACCTTTTCTCCTGTGCTACACTGCAGCTCAGGGCGGCCACATGTTGGAACTGTTCCCAGAATATTCATTTATCGATACAAAACACTGTTATGTATCTATAACTGAATAACTTTTGTTCTACGACTACTACGGTCTGAGAACATTCCCCTTTCGGCTTCCCCTTTCTGATACCCCCTGTATAATAATGCCTATGTTATATCAGGGTCTGCTACACTGCAGCTCAGGGCGGCCACATGCTGGAGCTGTTCTCGTATGTGAATGTGAAGAGGCTGACCCCGGCACCCGCGGTGGCGTTCCAGGTTAGTTAACTAATATGTTAGCTATTGACAAATATTGAATTAATTAGTCAATTTTACAAAGTAGAATAATTTGGTGGTCTACTGTAAAAACAATTGAAGTGAATTGATCTAGATGGAAATAATTTTCCATTAGTCATACGCGTCAGCAAATCGCTTCTCTCTGTCATTTCGTCATTCGCTCTCTCTCGCACTCCCCCCTCTTTTCACAAAATCTTGAAATGGTATTTTTCTTTTAGGATGTTAATAATTTTTGGACCTTGTCAATTAAAACTAAATTAGTCTTTGATATCACTTACCTTATTATCAATATTCATATGCGATATTTCTTTTATTACAGGCCTTCCTAACAACGATATTCATAGTAGTCGGAAACATCAAAACTCTAATAGAATTCGCGAGTTGGTTCCTATGGTTTTTCTATGGCCTGGCCATGGTTGCCCTTCTAGTACTACGAAGGACCCAGCCGAATACATTTAGGCCCTACAGGGTCCCTACATTAGTGCCCTGTTTCGTCTTATTAGTGGCAATATTTCTATCAATATTGCCCATAGTACATGATCCTTCGGTGAAATATTTGATGGCAATAGGATTCATCGTTATTGGAGTCATCGTATATACGATATTTGTTTATTATAAGAAGACGCCGACGAGATTGTTGAGTAAGTATTGTTTTTTTTATAAATTAGCTTTATTTATTTATTGGAACACCAACAGATTACATGTAAGCGTATATATGGAAACGATATAAATTATGTTCTAACATGCAACCCAATTATAGGTGAACACATCATTCACTTTAATATATAGTACAATTTGAAAAATAACAGTAAGTCTATTTTAAATAAGTTATTGAGAAGAGGACTGTATCCTGGACTTAAAAGACATTGCCACATTTCAATGGAGCTTTGCCCCACCTACAAAACTAGGTGACCATTTATTGTACCTAAGATTTTGTTGGGGACTTATTACAGGTTTCATATTGCATACTCATAATCAGTATCATTTTCTACTACTCTCGCAACTCCTATAGAAGAATAACAAAAACAATGAATAATTCGCTTCGATATCTTACTATTTTCTGAATTCTTAATTAGGCTGTTTTTTTCGACTCGCTAGATGTACAAGACTTTGTTTTAAACCAATAATTTTAATAAAAAACGGAGATATTTTTACATTTATTCGTTATCTTGTTCATCATGCGGTTGATGGTGGGGCAGAATCTGGCATTGTCATTTGAGAAGAGAGTCATGGTTAATGTCGAGATTGGTTTTGCTGTTGAGGGTGTTGTAACTACGAACCATTCTGTGAAAGTGTAGCTTGCTTTATGATGATGATAAATGGTTAACGTCGCCTCGAAATAGTAATGAAAGAGTATTTTAAGGAATATTAAAGCGACTCGCCTCCATTTTACAGAACTCGACTCTAAATTGAAGACTGGAGGTTCGAGTTTTTATTAATAAGACTTAGTCGTTTAACTAAAAAGACTTAAACGACTCGAGTTGTAGCTCGCGCCTGAGTCGTGCATTATATTCAATACAGCTCAAGCTCTTAGGCTAAAATGCAATAAAGCGCCTTTTCGTTTACAAGATTAGAGTACATTTTGACTGCTTAATTTAATCATTTAATTTCAATTCTCGATCTACAAACACCAGAATAGGACTCATGAGACTCGAATTTAAGTCGAGATTCATAGACAAGTTTGAGTACGAGCTTAGCGTGAGCTCGCTCTTACTACTGTCTAACGATTATAAATTATATGTATATATCGCAGTCAACTGGTTGAAATAGACGTTTGATTGAACAGCTGTCACTTTAATTGAACCACGCCATTAGACCAAACAATTAATTAGCTGAGTGGCTGAACACATCGTTCAACATTACACCTAGACGACGCTCAGCTGACTGGTTGAACGTCAATTTGTAAATTTTAGTAACGGGTTCTTACCGCGACATACTAAGTCAACACTATAGCGGCTTAGTCAGCTGTGATGTTGAACGTTATATGTGCAAAATGATTCAACCACAAAATTAGAGGTTTGGTTGTAGGGCGTCGTTCAATTAAAGTGCTGGCTGTTTAATAAAACGTCTATTCTAATTTTATTTCAATGGCTTCTACTCTTATTCAAGAGATAATTTCGCCAATGTCAAGTTATTTAGAGTATTCATGTAAATTGAAAATTTAACGAATAAAAAATCAATCCGCCATTCCAAAATGATGGCGGATCTATTTTAACCAGTTGACTGCGACATATACATGACCATACTTTCAGGGCTCCTAACGACAAATGAAATTAAAAAAGCGTAGATACGACCCTTTTGCGATGTTAGCCCTTTTTTGTATCGATTTTGAATGACCTACAATATTAATATTTTTCTCATTTCTTTTTCAGATAAATTGACATTCCTAACGCAAGTTCTATTCGTAAGCGTTCCGCCGAGAAACCGTCAAGACTGACCTATTATTACTTAAGCCAAGGATACATTAGGGGACAAATGTCCTGCGACACGTGTCGCCAGGGTCGTCGGGTGAAGTAGCGCGACGTTGCCGGACTTCGCGCGACATGTCTGGCAACATCGCGCGACACGGGTCGCCAGTGATGTCGCCAGATATATCAAGCCTGACGTCGCTACGGACATAAGTCGCGCGATGTCGCCAGATATATCAGGCGAAATCGGCCGGCTTCGCTTGACATGTCGCCGATACATGTCGTAGGACATTTGTCCCCTAGTGTATCATTGGCTTTACTGTTAAGCATATTTGTAAATATAGTACAAAGTGAGCGTTCCGAATAAATGTAAGTAAATCAATTGATTATTTAGAGTTTTATTACCATTAATATTTAATTTTTCTTGCTTTCAATAGAATAACATTTATTGCCTATTAAGTATCTACATATAAGAAATAAAAACAGTCTTAATAAATTACAATGACAAATTACAATTAACAAACATATAACTTACAATGGTGTAAATGTAAATTCAAAAAAATATATTGACGTGCAAAAATGTACTCAACGTGCTTACTTGCAATAAAGAAATTTGACTTTGACAATACAATACAGATTGGACAAACTTCGGTCGATAGAAAAAAAATCGCCAACATTTTTCCATGTCTTTTAAAATGAAAATTATGTCTAAACTGAAATAGTTATTCATACAAAATATATATTAAAATGTAGGGTATTATAAATACCAGAGATTGTTTTAAAAAAAAGCAACTCGCCCAGTATCATTAAAGCATGTGGGCCAGTTTACTACGTGAAAATTTACAAAAGGGAAACTCGCCCGCAGACCAGATATTTTGTGGGCGAGTTTGCGACTAAGCCTTTTTATTGGCGTCCAAAATTCATTAAAATACAAATATGAAGTAACTGTGCCGTGCTCTTCACTCCGCCGCTGCGGGACATCTTCTGTCTCGCGCTTGAGTTTGACAGCTGGCCCTTAAGTGTGTATGAATATGATTCAGAAATAAAAACGTTATTGTTATTGGTAACTTTTATATTTCGCATTTAATTTTTGACAGAAAAATTATTGATTTATAATTTCAATTAGTTCACAATTTCATAAAATATCCTGACATCTATATAATATTGAATAATTCGATTTCAATTTAATTTCAAAGAACAAACATGACTATTTCTATTCTATTAATAATACTGAAAATATTGTATACAGGGAGTAACGGAAAGGGTATATATGAAGCCGAAGGGACGGTGTTCAGTATCGGTAACTGAACTTTAGTTCTACGAGTTTTCGAATAAAAAATAAAAATAAATTATGTCTCAACAAAATAAATTCGCGAAAATCGAAAAGTCGTAGAACAGAAGTTGTTCAGTTACCGATACTGAACACCCACCCTTCGGCTTCATATATACCCTTTCTGTTACACCCTGTATATACTTATCTATATCAATTTGAAATATTAAAAATAGGTTTCAATGTTTTATACCCTCATTTGATGATGGTTTATACTAAATTCCTTAAGGGCCTTCCATGAGCCAACTAGCGCCGCCAATCTTAAAAAAATAATATCTTCCAATATAATAAATTTTATTAAAAAAGCTATTTACAAAATGTTTATTACGATAAATACTATTTTTTAAATGCTTATTTCTAACGTGATTCAATGTCGGTAAGTTGTAGTTCGCATAATTGCGAAAAACGGCCGTTTTTGGCACATTTGTGAACTACAACTTAGCTTGTCGCAATTATGCCATGTATTGTATATTGAAAAATAGTATTCATCCTAATAAACATTTCGTAAATAGCTTATTTGATTAAATTGGAAGATATTATTTTTTCAAGATTGGCGGCGCTAGTTGGCTCTTGGAAGGCCCTTAATACTTAATTACTGAAATCGGTAACTTATCCTAAACACCTTTGGCGCCAAAATAATGTAAATCACATGAAAATGATAGAAAACAATACATCAATCAAGTGTCTTATTTTGTAAACAAATATTATCGTCTAATCACCTGTTGTGATGTAATACTAAAGGAACCGATTGATTGAAACTTTCACGATTGAGAAAATAAAGTGATCCGATCTAATAGTGTGAAAACTATGCAATAATCACAGAAAAGCTTAAAATTGTTTGTTATGTTATTTCTATATGTAAGACAATCATGTACCTACCTACAACATTGTGCAGGTGTGCTCTTTATTTATTTATTTAAAATGTTAGTAGGGTAAGGCAGTTTTTATTTACAAAATAAGACACTTTATTTGGGCTTCGTTATAGTTAAATATCTTGTTCTAAACAAAAATAAATATTTGAACAATTTCATTGCAATACGAATTACATAAGTGTTAGAAATATTAAAAATAACTTTGATTGTTTAAAAACAAATATATTTTTTGGCATTAAAATTACAATTTAGGCCCGAAAATCAGAAGTAGGCTAAGAACATTCTAACAAGATAAGATAAATATTCTTTATTGCAAAAAAAGAATTACACAAAATAAATAGGCTAATACAGTTAGTATTACAATTGGCGGTCTTATCGCTCAAAGCGATCTCTTCCAGACAACCTTTGGGTAGACAACAACACATCGATGAACTCGTTTTTTTTTTCATAGCAAAATATATATACCAAAGCCCAAATCAAGTGTCTTATTCTGTAAACAAAAACTACCCTACCCTTCTAAAATTTTAAGCAGTTCTGTGATTATTGCATAGTTATTTTCACATTATCAGATCGGATTACTTCATTTTCACAATGATGAACAGGTTCGATCAATCAGTTCCTTCAGTGCTACACTACTACAGGTAATTAGACGATCATATTTGTTTACTAAATAAGACACTTGATTTGGACTGCGATATAAGTGGCGACAATTTTTATCAGCCTCATGTTCCTTAGGCGTTGTTACGATGCGGTCTCTTTTGGCCGCATCTTGTAGTTGGCCGCCTAAAAGACATTGCCACATTTTAATGGAGCTTTGCCCCACCTACAAAGCTACGTGACCATTTAAGCTGTGCCAATCATTTTGTTGGGGACTTATTACAGGTTTCATATTGCATAATCATAATCAGTATCATTTTCTACTACTCTCGCAACTCCTATAGAAGAATAACAAAAACAATGAATAAATCGCTTCTATTTCTTACTATTTTCTGAATTCTTAATTAAGCTGTTCATTTCGAATCGCAACTTGTACAAAACTTTATTTTAAACCAATAATTTTAATAAAAAACGGAGATATTTTTACATTTATTCGTTATCTTGTACAACTTGCGGTTGATGGTGGGGCAGAATCTGGCATTGTCATTTAAAAATTATAGGAATTAAAAAAAAAAAAACTGTGACTTTTGTACTTTTTTGACTGAATTAGATTTGAAATGGTAGATTTTCTCATTTTACTATTTAAAAATGTTTATCCAAAATTTTCTTGTAAATAACCATTATTTTTCTGTTTAAATAAACACAGTCCACATATATTTCATATTTATTTTAATAAACCGCTCGCTCCGCAACAGCGTTACCTATTTAAATACAAAAATAAATAACAATAATTTGAACCAGCACACTTTTTTCTAAAATTATCACATCGCTTGTTGGAAGCCCATTCCGAGTCATTCCCAAAAATGTCGCTGGTCTAAAAAATCTATGGTACATTTACACGCTTGCCGAGACTTGGCAAACGTCCACAAACCCCAAGCCTTTACAAACGTTTAAATGCCATTTACACACTTGCGAGTACGAGTGATATGCCAGACGTGGACGTCGAAGTTGTTTCGGGTTTTATACCAGAGTGGCAGTAAGCTAACGCAGCCGTTACGTACGTTACGTACGTACGGTACGGTACGGACGCAACGGATTATGTACCCGTACCGTCCGTACTAGGGAAGTAAGTGAGATTGTAGATAGGAAGCCAGGGAAGCGGGCTAGCTGGACCGGTTGCTAACGGAATAAACGTTTACCTCGCCCATCATTGAGGTATAGGCCAGTCATTAAAGGAGTTGACCCTAGCAGTAACTCATCTATCTATGAAATTTGGCACAGTGATAGAGTACCATATGTAGATTGGAATTGACATAGAATCCAATAATTTGTAGAAACGGAAGTTAGGTATTTTCAAGGTCAAACTTAAATTACGTGGTATCAATTACAGGAAAATTGCTCTATCCAAAATTCTTTTTTTTACAAGTTCTAGTTACCTATAGGCATGTGTTGACAGAATATCCAACCATATTTCCATATGGAAATATATATATTTTAATAAAATGTGTTTTTTTGCCGTAATTTCCAAGGGATAATTACTCACTCCAATTTCTATTTAATTATGTATTTAAAATATTACTTTCGAAAGTAGTTATGAATATCCAATAAAAAATCCAGACCGAAAAGCGTTATCCAGAAATTGACGAAAAATGGGGGTTTCCAAAAATGCTCAGCCCGATTTTTCTTGTCATTATGAACAGACTATCTTATTAAAACTGCTTTTCAAGTTTTCCAATAAAAAATGCAGGCGAAGCACAAAATATCAAATAGAGTTGTATTCAAATATTTCTAATCAACGCGGCGGTGCATGCGCCACTGCGCGCGGATCGCTACTGCGGCCGATTAACAACCTTATTCCTATTACACGTACAGAACAGCGGGAACGCGGACGAGAAATTGGACGGAGCGGAGGAGATATTTGGAGATGGGATTCTGTTGTCTACTCATATACAAATAAGGTTAATTGTAGATTAACTCTTTACTAAAGTCCAGTAAAGATCCATGCGGACAAGCGTTTTCTAGAAATCGATGAAAAATTAGAGTTGAGAAAAATGCTAAGTTCGATTTTTCTTATCATACATATATGAACATACTTACGATCTTAGTCGAACTGTTCTTCAAAGTCAAAGTCAATTTATAATAAACCTTATTCCTATACAAGTAGAAAATATCTATCGCATCGGTAACGTGGACTGGAAGTTGAACAAATATTTTGGAGATAGGATTCTGTACTCTACCTACAGTTATACGAATAAGGTTTATTTTAGGTTAACTCGTTACCGAGTGGTGAAAGCTTGACCGACCTACGCCAACATGCACATAACCATTCTAATCTAGCCCGTATCATCGGCGCATAAGTACGACAACATTTCAAGGTTAGTACGGACATAGCAAAACAAATGGTAACACTTGCAGTACGATTTCAACTCTTACGACGCAGATAATAAGAACGGTTCCACTTGATCTGATTTTGGAATGTTTTAAGTAAGCTCGACCGACACAACAGTACCTACGCCAACATACACAAAACCATTGTAATCTAGCCCGTATCATCGGCGCATAAGCGCAACATGTCAAGTCAAGGTTAGTACGGACAAAAGCAGATCAATAGTAACACTTTCAGTACGATTTCAACTCTAACGACGCAGATAGATATATAGATTGGAGCGGTCCAAAGTGTTACAACTTGATGTGTTTTTATGTGTACTTACTAGGTACCTACTACGTGGAATGTTTAAGTAAGCTCGACCGAGACGATAGTACCTACGCCAACAAACACAAAACGTAATCTAGCCCGTATCATCAACGCATAAGTACGACAACATATGTCAAGGTTAGTACGGACAATGGCAAAACACTTTTTTTTCGCCGTGGGATCTCGTTTGGTGTGCGTGTATCAAATTATTTCTTAAAATTATAATTATCTGTTATATAAAACCCTACTGTATTGTGATATTATTAGAATCAAAATAGATTATCAGTCAATAAGTGATTCAGCGGAACGGTGCGCCGTGCTACATGCGATCGGACCCCCCTCACCCCCTCGAGTAACAAAGACAGCTTGTTATTTTTCAACTCGCTCGCACATCGACTACGGGTATATTTGCGTGCGGCATAGGTCTTATTACTTACGTCATACTGATGACTACAGCTAAGCAAATTTAAATTCTACACTTGTACGATGAGCGTGAGATATTCACCTACTAATAATATGTAATCGCAACTGCAACCACAAAAATCTACAAGTGAGGGTGATCTGCCTAACATACTAACCAAATTCCAAACACAATTAATTTTTCAATTCGACGAATTGATAACCTCCTCCTTTTTTTGGAAGTCGGTTAAAAATACAAAATAAAACACGAAACAAAATACAAAACAAAAAATAAATAAAAAAAAACAATAAAAAAAAATATATTTAGCTAAGGATCGAACCCGGTACCGCGTGCACGGGAGGCGACCGCTCCAGCCACTAGACCAATTCGTTCGCTGTTTAGCCCGGCGAAATTACCAAGCATATCTCATGCACCAGCGTGAGACATGAACGGACCGCTCCGTCTAGATTTCGACAAAATTGCACGTAATCTAGTACAGACAGATTCCCAGCTCTCCTAATACACCTACTTCGGTATAAATGAGTTCAGAGTTTATGCTCAAATAAAATTCAAAGATAATTACAACAAAATGTTTGATAAAATACTAACCAAATTCGAAACACAATTAAAATAAAATACAAAATAAAACACGAAACAAAAAATATATATATATATATTTAGCTAAGAATCGAACCCGGAACCGCGTGCACGGGAGGCGACCGCTCCAGCCACTCGACCAATACGCCCGCTGTTTGGCGTGGCGAAATTATCCAACACTATCTCATGCACCAGCGTGAGACATGAACGCGACTAGATTTCGACAAAATTGCAAATAATCTAGTACAGATTCACAACAGGGGCGTTTCTTAAAGCTGGAAGTAACATAAAAAAACACTAAGCGCCCAATTAAGTTAAAGACACTCTAAAGGAATCTCTGGGTTAGTTTATCCTAGACCCCGTGTCGCGAAGAAAACACACACTATATACTCAACTTATACAAGGCAATACGCATATTACATTTACTGCGTTCGTATGTTTCGAAACGATGACGATAATAATAATTAAATTGCGATGTTTAGATCAACCTCCTACATACATACATACATACATACATACATACATACATACATACATACGTATAGTACGGACAACAGCAGATCAATGGTAATACTCGCTCGCATTCGCACGATTTCAACTCTTACGACGCAGATAATAAGAACGGTACTTAGTCCAAAGTGTTGATCTTCTGTTAGCTGTACCTATTAACCTACTTGAAGAAACTCGCCCGCCGCTCGACCGGTTTTCGACGCCCCTCGCCCGCCTCGGGCCCCGCGCTGGCCTGCGCTTGATAGGTATTTCGAAATAATGGTGTTCCGCCTGGATATTTTGTTGGATTCTTTTGAAATCAGGTTATTTGTGGGTATCTCATTACAATTGTAAAAAATATCTGATAGAGTAATTTTCCAGAGATAGTTAAAAGACAAATTCTGTATAATGAATTGTTTCATTTGGATTTTTTTGTTGGATTTTCGTACTTATACTAGAAATAATAATTTGAAGGCATATTAAAAACAGAAACCCGGCGGAGCAATTATCCTATGGAAACTACGGCCAAAAAAGACATTTTATTAAAATACCTACACTTTCGAATTAAAAAGTAGTTTTACTTATGAATGTACAGAAGCACACTAATAAAATACAATTTATAGAAAAAGAATTATGACCATAACATTGTTCCAGAAAAAGATACGGTATAATGTTGAATTTCAATTAAAATAAGTAACTTCCGCCTCGAAATATTATTGGCTTCTCTGACAATTGTTCTTATAAATATGCTATTAAGTATACAAAAAAGTTTCATCGATAGAGGAGTTATTGTTGGGGTCTCCATACAAACGCTCGCCAGAATGACTGGCCTAGTAGGAAATGTTGCTTCCTTGAACTGCTATTCTGGATGAATGCGCATACGAATAGTATAAGAAATGGTGTAACTTTCATAGATGTTTTAGGTCCGTATTAATAGTCAGCTCAAACCCGCCCTCAAGAGCGAATTCATCTGATAAACTCTCAAGACGTGATCACCATCTCAAGTCATTTATAAATAAACCAATCTTGGCGTATCACGTGATGTCTTTCTCAAGTCCCGGTTCGCCTGCAATCAGCAAATACGTTCTCAAGTGTGAGTTTGACAGTTCTCTTGAGAACTGAGTTTTGTTTAATAATATGGCGTTACTCATGTGATACCCGATTCTTAAACGCGAACCTAAGTCACGTTTATTAATAGGAACGCCATCTTGAGGTAGTTCTCAAGATTGACTTTTGAGCTGAGAGTGATTTATTAATACGGGCCTAGAACCGTCAACGTGTAAATACGTCTCAATCGCTTATCGCAACCTTTTGATCTGTGTTCAACATTTACCAACCATTGACAGCTTTGTACAGAATCTTCGACGTCATAAAAAGCCGTCATGAACATCGAATTTGAGCGTTTTTGACAAAGACGTTGACTATGTCTGGCGCCGGGGTGACCCGGATCGACACAAGGTCACTCAAGTCAAGTCAAAAAAACCTGTTTACAAGCTGTGTTTGTGGATGCTTGTCGAGACTTGCCAAGCATGTAAACGTACCCTATAACACTATGGGAAAAGTTATTCTTACTCTAATATACACAATAATATCTACACGGTAAAAGCACATTTACATTCAATAATTTAAGCTCAGAACGCATATAAAATGCTGGAAATTGTGCAGTTATAAACATGTCTGATTAAAACTACGTTTACATCTACAGACATTGATCGCGTCAAACATGTGCCGTGGCAAACAAAATAATATACTCCTGAATACTTAAAATCTGCCGTAAAACGGCCGTGCACATCGTATAGGATAATATAATTTTGTCTCCCACGACACGTGTCTGATACGCTCAATGCCTATAGATATAAACGGATCTTTAATTGGCGTGTGTCTGTGATGAGTTCGGTATGATTCGGAGATCCCACAGGTTCTGTTCCCATGTCAGCCGTAGGTATATGCCAATGAATTTTCTCCTTTTTTTTTTGAAAGAGCACTTACTACTTTTAGGTCCAAAAGTCGCGGTCTGGCTGCACTCAGCAAATATGATCTCAAGTGTGAGCTTGAGAGTTCTCTTGAGTGCTAAGTTTTGTTTATTAATACGGCGTCACTCAAGTGATACCCGAATCCTACACGCGTATTTAAGTTCCGATTGTTAATAGGAACGCCATCTTAATATCGCTCTCAAGGTCGATCAGATCAGAGTTGAGAGCGATTTATTAATTGGCCTTAGTGAATGCTCTCAAAACTGTGTAGGAAAACATCGCGAGGAAACTACGTGCAAAGAATACCTCACCAATATAAGTTATTGAGATATATGTACAAGTTCAGATACAGTTCATCACGAACGACAGTAGACGAAACGGAAGAGGTGCATAAAAAGGTGGAATTTCGATAGGTATAGATATGGTAGGATCTCCTATAACCTATTTGCAAATAGTACAGTCGAAGACAGAGATAAGTATACAGGGTGCCTCAATAAGGTTGAGATTTTCTCAAGAACTACTGGACTGAATTTAATAATTCTTTTACAGTACATAGTTTTAACTTTGATCTATCTAACAGTGAAATAATTCTTGCAATAGGTCAAGTAGTTTTTGAGAAAATCTCATCCTTAAAAACTCTACTGTACACCTTTCTCTGTCTTCGACCGTACCTATGTATTTCATAACCAGTAAGATCTACAGAAACTCTTTTGTTGATGCATAATTATCAAACTGTAGCATCTAAGTATTAGTAGTTTGATCGCAAGTCTGCGCGGCGAGACGCGGGTGTGGAGCAGCTCGCCTCACTCTGTCATTGCTTCGTCGCTCTCTCTCACACTCACTGTTGTGCGTCGCCGCTACCGCGCCTGCGGACGGCGCCGTCCGCGGGCACCGACGCTGTCTGCCTGTGACCGGCGCCCACAGACCACTTACCCCATAGACATGAAATCGGTACAAATTTGCAATCGAAAAATTCTGTCAACGATGAGCGCATAGAGACGAAGCGGGGGACAGGGGTGCCGTATTAAAGATATTCGTCCATGACGATAATATCTCTAGGTTACATGTGTCGCGAAGTAATTTTGCGCTCATGTGCGGGCAGATACGGGCGCCCTGTTACAGGTCTATGGGGTAAGTGGTCTGTGGATGTGCCTATGTTTTACACGAGAGCTGGCACCAACGCAGGCCTCGCCGGTGGCTGTCACAGGTACGCCACGAAAAGCAGCATCGACAGCAGAAGGAGAGATACGCCGCTTACGCCCAATCTGGTGGATTTCGATAAGATACTCTTCCCTGTAAAAAGAAAATAAGAACGTAAAATACTCGTAACCTAGGCGGACTTTCGTGGATAGATAAGTAGGCTCAGACACAGAATGACAACTTCGCAAAAATGTCTACCATGTGCTAAACGTCCACTTCTCATGATGTGAATTTCGCAAAATAAGTATAATTTTTCGCCACATAGCACTTATTTCGCGCTTAGTGCGCTTAGTGAGAAAATTCGGGACTTGAACCTGCGACATTGTCATTCCGTGACACGCTCTTACCAGCTGAATCATTTAATTTGTTGGTCAAGCATGGCTTAATGCTTATAAATTAAATCTGAATTAGTACTAAAATTGAATCTAGTAGTCCAGTATTTTCTAATTCATCGAAGTAGGACCCAGGACTCGTTTGGATACCTCAGCTATCACTTACATTGCTCAGCAAGTTTCTTATAACGTGCATCAAGGGTCGGCAACGGTTACGGCCGATGTAGCACGTGTGCGGCAGCCTCGTCATTAGTCAGTCATTAGGTCTTCACGCCCTTTCTACCTTAAGGGGCGGCGAGCTGTCAAACTCGAGCGCGAGACAGAAGATGTCCCGCAGCGGCGGAGTGAAGAGCACGGCACAGTGACTCCATATTTGTATTTTTATTGATTTTGGATGAATATTGGCAGGGAAATTAAAATACGCCAGTAAAAATCAGATTATTTTTAAACAAGCTCTCGTAATTATAATACCCTACATTTTTATATATATTTCGTACGAATAACTATTTCGGTTTAGACATAATTTTAATTTTAAATGACATGGTAGGGGTATGTTTGCGATTTTATTCTATCGAGCGAAGTTTGTCCAATCGTGTATCGGTATTCATCAGTCCCTAAATAGACACCCCAAGATTGCTATATATTTTTTTCAGACGTCTAATTTCAGTAGTTAGTGCTGTAGCCTTCATCAAAAAACTGAAAATACGCGCATACGAGGCCTTAATGTTTTTAATTTCCTTTAAACCGCGTTGTTGTCCCTCTAGTATTGTCTTTATTAAACCAAGGCCTCGTTTATACACATATATGTAAGTACTTACATCGCTCAGCTAGTTTCTTATAACAACAGCAATCCCTAAGCCTTGCGTATCGAGCGCAGTCGTGCGCCAGGGGTCGGCAGCGGTTCGGGCCGATGTAGCACGTGTGCGGCAGCCACGGGAACGGCTCGGGGAGGAAGCGCCGTTCACAGCAGCAGTGGTCGGCCAGCAAGCGCGTCTCGCAGTACTCGAGCTCGCGTCTGCTGCACGTGCCGCAGCCTACGCGTGTTGCTGGAACTGAAATTAGAATAGATTAGACAAGCACTAGACCACTTACCCAATAGACATGAAACCAGTACAAATGACATTGCCAGATTCTGCCCGACCATCAACCGCAAGTTGTACAAGATAATGAATAAATGTAAAAATGTCTCCGTTTTTTATTAAAATTATTGGTATAAAATAAAGTTTTGTACAAGTTGCGAGTCGACAAAAACAGCTTAATTAAGAATTCAGAAAATAGTAAGAAATCGAAGCGAATTATTCATCGTTTTTGTTATTCTTCTAGAAGAGTTGCGAGAGTAGTAGAAAATGATACTGATTATGATTAAGCAATATGAAACCTGTAATAAGTCCCCAACAAAATTATAGGTACAGCTTAAAATACGGTCACGTAGTTTTGTAGGTGGGGCAAAGCTCCATTGAAATGTGGCAATGTCTTTTGCATGCGAAAAATTCTGTCAACGATGAGCGCATAGAGACGAGCGGGGGACAGGGGCCGTATTAAAGAGATGCGTCCATATCGATAATATCTCTAGGTTACATGTGTCGCGAAGCAATGTTGCGTTCATATGCGGGCATACACGGGCGCCCTCCTGTTACAGGTCTATGGGGTAAGTGGACTGTGTTGACAAGTATCGAAAATTAAATGTTTTTCTTTATTATTACCCCTTCGCCAGACAGCTCAGACTTTGTCAAAGATGCTCAAAGATGTTCATGACGGCTTTTTACGACGTCGTTGTTTTCAGTAGACCGTACAATAGTCGATTATTGTTCTTTGACATCTCACACAAAAATGATCACAAACGGACGTTCTAGTTCCAACATTATTGATATTCCGTTTACAAACTGCGTTACGAATATATTCCTATCTATTCCTTCCTAACCCCACCTAAGCCTAGGGACACATTATGCGGAAAATACGCCACGGAATTCACAAAATTGAAGTCAAAATCAGACGCTCTGCCCATAGCCATAACCCTGCTTTCAGTCTGGCAGGAATGAGTCCGCCGTCGAAACAAAAGCGGTTCAGCGCTACAGGCTAAAAGCAGCGTTACAGCTATTAGCAGAAGTTCTGTTTTTGACTTGAGTTTTGTGAATTCCGTCGCGTACTTTCCGCATAATGTGTCTCTAGACTAACACGGCACATATGCCGGCTTACGACATCGCAACAAAAACGCACTCTCAATGAGTTTGTCGTCGTGCGAATAGCGAAACAATAGCGGGCAGGTGTCTAATAAAATACTTGTACGTAGGTATGGAGTAGATATCCTATAAAGCAAGTCCCATACTGAATGTGAGATTGACTTTTTATAGGATTAGTCACCCTTCCTGTCCTCAATCTTCGACCGAAATGGTGCATTTTAAGTTAGGCCTAAAAAAGCTATTTACGAAATGTTTATTACGATAAATACTATTTATTTATAACGTGATTCAATATCGGTAAGTTGTAGTTCGCATAATGGCGAAAAATGGCCGTTTTTGGCACATTTGTGAACTACAACTTAGCTTGTCGCAATTATGCCATGTATTGTATATTGAAAAACAGTATTTATCGTAATAAAGTTTTTGATATTTTCTTGCATATGCGCTGTGCGAAACGAAAATCTAAATGATAAATGGAATAGAGTGTGCCACGGAATGGCGAGGTCCCGGGTTCGAATCCCGGTCGTGATGAAATTTTTTCTCCATTTATCATTTATCGTAATAAACATTTTGTAAATAGCTCTTTTATAAATCTTTATTAAGAAATTGATTTATATTCAACTAATAATAACAAACTAATAATAATAAAAATAAAATTAAAGATAAAAAACCTGCCCCAGGTCCCCCACTATAGGCAGGGTGCCCAAAAGGCTGGCAGCGTTGCCCCGCTGTATAGCGAGGCTGATACGTTGTGCGAAGTAGCTGCCAGCCTTTTGGTCACGCGATGCCTCGACCAGGCGCCGCGATATTTCTGTAGCGATGCGGTGTGCTCCCGGCCCCCATGGTCCCAGCGTCTCCACCCCAAACGGCTCAAACATGTAGCCATCGCCGATAGCTGCATATTTGCGCCGTTTGAGGTTTTCGGCTGTGGTGGCCGCAGCGCCGCCCTTGCTGGACGTGTTTGGAAGATGCGACGGCGCAAGAGTGTCGACGCAGGTTGCGTCCCACACCAAAGGCCGTCCCATCTTCCTAGGCATGAGGGTGATACCGTCGGGTCTCTTGCCATCGTCGCGCGCCAGACCGTTTGGTTCGAGAACGGCCTGGCTCTTTTATTAACATTGATTATATTGGAAGATATTTTTTTTTTAAGATTGGTGGCGCTAGTTGTTAGTTAGTAGTTAGTTAAATCGTATTTTTATCTACCTTTTACACTTCGTTAAAAGAGATTAAGATAGAAAGAGACTACCTAATCGGTGGCGCAACTAAAAGTTATTTATTTTATTAATGGACTCCACAGTTCGTCATTTGCCAATGTCATGTTACAGAAAATTCAATATATTCAATAGGCTTCTATCTTCCTCCAGGGGAGTCGCAGTAGCGTCTTCACCCTGGGTAGCCGCGTCTTCATGTCTTCATCCAGAGGAGACGCCGTAGCGTCATCACTCTGGGCGAAGCAGCTCGACAGTCACGTTCACTCGCTGTTTTCTCGTGGACCCACTAAGTTGACCCACTAGTGGGACCACGAGGGAGACTTATTTCTCGTAGACCCACTGCTCCATCGGTCTGAATTGGATTACTGTTGATATAGGACAAAGCATAAGGTGTGACTACGGATCGGTCAAGGTATACTTCCCGAGTAGTTGAAGAGCTGAAAACTTACTACTACTTCTCCCGAGCATGTAGCGGGAACTCTTGATAAAAGCTTGAAACTTCAGATCTTGCATAAATAATCCAATAACTTCACCGTACTGTCATTCGCGAACATTTTCTGATTAATTTAACGTGATATTAAACATAAAATAGTCCCTGTAGACATTAAAAGGAAAATTATCAAATAATTTCGCAACCGTCGTTTCCCGCCATTTTCAAGAGAACCCCCAACTAAAAGTTATTTACTTTTCTGAATACGCGGCTGTGTTATCTCTTAGCACGAGCTTGTGCAAGTGGCCCTAAATAAGTATTATGGACGGACCTACGTGAAGATAATTTTACAACGACTTAAATGCAATCTAACCCGTACAAAAACGTGACGACAAATCGAAGGTTGCACGGTTGGTGGCTGTTTGTCCGATCTCATAAAAAATCTTATTAGAAACGCTCAGTCGAGCGAAACAAGTGAAATCTACTGAAGTACCTACTTAAATTGTGACTTGTGTCCAGATAATGTTATGCAGTTACTTTTCTTAAATCATGGGGTTTTGATCCACTGAATTTTTATTATTATTATTTATTAAATAAAGTGCCATATTATGAAATTTTATTCACATTACGATCTAGCCTAAATACAATAAGACTAATAAGTATTTTTTTTATAAGTGTTAGCAGATATTTTATTAGGAAAATAACATTCAATTATAATTAAAGTTAAAACTATGTACAAAATAATAATAAAAAAACAAATAAATATATACTTATAAATAAAAAATTGGGGCCAAATCGCTGCCCTGCGGAAGAGTGCCCAAAAGGCTGGCGACCGACGTTACCTCGTTGTATAGCCAGCGATATTACGCTGGCCGAGGTAAGCGCCAGCCCTTTGGTCACCCGACGAGTCAATGAGGTGCGACGACAGTTCTTTGACCAGTCGCCGCGCCTCTGATCCCCATGGCCCCATGGTCTCTACACCAAACGGCGCAAACATGTAGCTCTCGCTGAGAGCCGCATATTTACGCCGCTTGAGACTTTCCGCGGCGCCGGCCGCCGCCCCCGCCGCCCTGCTCGTGAATTGCACATGGGAGGGAGCCAGTGTGTCGACGCAGGTAGCGTCCTACACTAGCGTCCTCCCATGCTTCCACGGTATGAGCGTCATCCCGTCGGACCTCTAAGTAAGTAATTTGATTTTAACCTAAATTTCTATAAATTGACACTTATATCTAAGAGTTAGTCCAACGACATTACTTAGAGTCTATTAAGAGCGATCACTTTGTTCACGTGTCTTACATTCGCGCACTATCGCTACGAATTGTTTTCACTTCACTCAAAAGGTTTGGTTCTTTTCAGTCTTCTCATTATGTCCGCCTATCCACTGAAATGAATTTTGGTGATATCTTCGTATACTTATATGTATTTATAAGAAATCAGACATTCTTTTAACATCAGACCAGGCTGTATGCCTAGTTGGCCTTGCCTTTCCCTATAGGCAGAAATTAATAAAAAAGAAAAAAATAATAATAATTAAATTAGGGGCTCGGTGGCTCAGTGGTTGGGTCAACTTGCGATACGGAGGTCCCAGGTTCGATTCCCAGCCAGGGCAGCCATGTACCAATGAGTTATCCTCGGTTTTTTCGACAGAAACCGAAGCCCAAATCAAGTGTCTTATTTTGTAACCGTACTAACATTTTAAGCTGTTCTGTGATTATAGCATAGTTATTTTCACATTATTAGATCGTATCACTTCATTTTCACAATGATGAACAGGTTCGATCAATCAGTTCCTTCAGTGTTACATCGCAACAGGTAATTAGACGATCATATTTGTTTACAAAATAAGACACTTGATTTGGGCTGCGGTATACGTACATTTACCGAGTGCTCTCAAAACGGTGAAGGAAAACATCGTGACAAAACCTGCATGCCGTAGAAGAAGAAAAAAATCTAAGGCATACTTGAGATTTTATGCGGGGGCGGGGTTTACATTACTACGGACATACTTTGTCCTGCAGATACGTCCATGACATGTATATGTACCTATCATAATGCGTGAAGGTCGCAGGGCGGGACCGGGTCCCCTAAATTATAAGTTTGGGCCCCAAATTTGCCGGCAAGGTCGCTTGTGCACCTGTTATTAACTGTCATGCAGTAGGTAGGTAATGTCCATCAATTGTCTACGATGTTCATTGTCATCCATTAAGGTGGTTAATGTTCCACGAGGTTCCATTGAGGTTCTAAGAGCTCAGCTTTAGTGATCTGAGGTTAGGAGCATTGATCTCCTATAAACAACTAGATACCTGTCTGCCTTCTAAAAATGTTCGAGCGCAAAGAAGGTCCAAACGGATGAAAGGCCTGATTTGCTTTATTGGACATTATTTGGACGTTAACAATGGACCCTTATTTGGACGTTTTTTAAATGGTTTTAGTAAGACCTTTGTTTATCTAGTTGTTTATAGGAGATCAATGGTTAGTAGCGATAAATAGCCAAAACGTTTGTATAAACCATTACTTAAGTAGTATCCTTCAACTAGGTACTTATTTGAATTATTTGGTTCATTTTACGGCTTTAAGTTTAACCAATTTACCGATTTAAGACATCATTATTAACCACCGGCTTACTTTTAACGTGTTTATTACTACGAGAAATTAATTAAATTCATTTTACGCTTGAGACATCTAAGGCCCGGTTTCCACCAAAGCGAAGAGGAGAGGAGATGAGAGGAGATGCGTTTTGATTGACTTCGCTCCTTCTCCTACGCGGAGAGGAGATGAAATAACGAAAAGACATTGCCACATTTCAATGGAGCTTTGACCCACCTACAAAACTATGTGACCATTTAAGCTGTACCTATCATTTTGTTGGGGACTTATTACAGGTTTCATATTGCATAATCATAGTCAGTATCATTTTCTACTACTCTCGCAACTCCGATAGAAGAATAACAAAAACAATGAATAAATCGCTTCGATTTCTTACTATTTTCTGAATTCTTAATTAAGCTGTTCTTTTCGAATCGCAACTTGTACAAAACTTTATTTTAAACCAATAATTTTAATAAAAAACAGAGATATTTTTACATTTATTCGTTATTGTAACGATCACGTCTTTAAATCAATTTCAAGACATGGTAAAATTTTGCTAAAATAACTAAATTATAACACAATCTTCTTAACTAATAAAAATTAATAAAAACTCTTTACGTAATTGAATTACAAACCAAAAATTATGACAATGACCAAAAATTCAAAATCTGACAGGGGGAACGAAAAATTGCAAAAATATGGCAGACGTAAATAAATGTGAAAATATTTAAAAATACAATAAATAATAATGATTCAAGAAGAAATCATATTGAAATAGATTTGCAAGTTTACGTTTACTAGATTCGGTGTTCCTGTAGTTCAGTTTACAGGTTTTCAGGTATTTGGTTCCTCTTTACTATCTCAATAGAAACATCAAGTTACTATGGGAGGAGACGCCATTGCTATCGTAACAGATTAGAAAGGAAACTTTTACAAGATCATAACAGAGTCTGGAGTGGATCCTTAAAGGTAAAGAGGAACTGAAGAGAACCGTGAGTGTTTAAACAGATAATTTATAGGATTGTGATAATGATTAGACTATTATTTTAGGAGATATTTAAGTAAAACCAGATAGTGTGACAGCTTTCTACTGTCTGACAAGATCAGCTATTTTGAGAGGATCCTTTGACGTTTCAAAATATGTAAACAAAGATTATATTTACGAATTATTATTTTAATATTTTATCGAACATTTCGCGAGTGAGTTCTTGAGTTTGTGACTTAGTGAGTTGGTGTTTGATGCTGAATAGTTTCCTTGTTGTGTTTCAAGTGAATTATACATTGAATTATAGAACTATTTAAATGTGTGGTGATTCTAGTTGGAGTTACAATTTCACAAGAGCTTGGTGTTGCATTGAGGACTTCTTCTAGACTTCATCCTTCATTGTTCCTGGTTTCTACATGAAGCTGCTGTTTCCTGACTCTTATTTACAATTGTTAATTACTCTGAGGAAGACTCTAATAAAGAAATACTCTACGAAGCTCTTCTTTGATTCATCTCTCTGATTAAATGAACTACATCTAAATTCCTGATTGTCTAATTGTACTTTTAGAATCTTTCAATACTAACCAAGTTCCTTTCCAGACTAATAATAATGTTCTGTGAGTAAACCAATCTATATTTATTAGTAGAGAGAGATATAAATAGAAGGAACCTTAGTTTCCAAGTTGAGAAGACCATCTATTACATGGATCTGAATATCTATACTTAAATACATTAAACCTAACGTGCGTCGTGTGTGTACATTGACTGTACAACATATTTATCTTCATTTTACTAATCATAATTGATTAACCAATAAAACAATTATTTTCATTAACAAATTATAATCATACTAGTACGGATCCTAGTGTAGGATCCTTTTCTAGGATCATTTTCTAGGATTGGCCATATAGGTTTATTAATGTTGCTAGAGAACACTACATACATTATCCTAGTTAGGTTAGGAATTATGAGAAACCCGTTTCGTAGGAAAAGGTTCTATTTTATTAGGAAACTCGAGTCGTAGAGATGGGTTCTAATTTACATTACTAGACGGTCATCTAGTGAGGCTTCTGCGCCATTTTATTTTAGGTTTATTTAGGTTCTAAATTCATTGGTGAAGTATTGTGTCAGTGTCTTTGTACATAATTCTGACATATTCTGAGATTCGAATTCTGAACTTCGTGTACCGTTTCGGAATACATCCAAACAGAATATCGATCTACTTTTGTTTATCGGGGGAGTTGGTTCAAGATTGTGAAGAGAGACATATGTGTCTTTTTAATATAATACAAACAGGAATCCAAGATCCAAGGAAAGAGGAAGGATTCTAATATTATGATTCCAACTACTTATGACGTCCACTGGAATCTGGTGATATCCTTCTAATTACTTTAATCATTATTTTATAGATTCTTTAATTACAAATTGTACATGCGGTTCACTAAATTATTAAATATTACTTATTCTCGGGATTTACTACGTTACTACGATTTATTCGTAGGCTACTACTATTGCTAATATTTACTAAATCCAACAAATACTCTATGAATACAACGTTATGACTTCAATACGGAATATATGTTATAGAAATAGGATTGTATTTCTAAAACAGAAGTACGCAGTACCTTTTCGGCAACTAATTTCTAAATTATATTCTTCCTAAAATTCATTTATCAAAGGAACTATTTCTTTGTCTTTTCTTCTGTGATCTATTTTATTCGGATAAACATTTTAATAATATGAGATGTATTGACACAATTGTAATCCAAATATTCTGGATTACTTTAATTATTAACTAAATTGAGATTCACTCCTAGTTACAAATAGAAGTAAATCTTATAACGTTTAATATTAATTTTGAGGTCGTTCTGTTAGCATTTTCATTAATTCGTGTAATTTACAGACTCTACTTAGATTATCAAGTGTCACTATTTGAATTTAACAATGCAAAATTAACATTATTATAATGTTGTCATACTCCTTGCAATAGAGCGGTCTTTGGGGTGCATTTCACCTCTTTCCTCCTAATCGGTCATGGGCGAAGGTCTATTTCGGTGGCTTGACTCCATGGTACTCTAGACGAGGCCTGGCCAAGTCCATGTTCAACAAAGCCGAGGGTCGGACGATATGTGGTATGTTCAAGCCTAAGGAGTTCTGTAAATTGTTAGGAGTGATTATTTCGGAAGTTGTACGAGTGGATCATTTGATAGTCGTAGTAGTAGTAGTAATTATGTCTCTATTTAGATTATCAAGTGTCACTATTTGGATTTAACAATGCAAAATTAACATTATTATAATGTTGCCATACTCCTTGCAATAGAGCGGTCTTTGGGGTGCATTTCACCTCTTTCCTCCTAATCGGTCATGGGCGAAGGTCTATTCCGGTGGCTTGACTCCATGGTACTCTAGACGAGGCCTGGCCAAGTCCATGTTCAACAAAGCCGAGGGTCGGACGATATGTGGTATGTTCAAGCCTAAGGAGTTCTGTAAATTGTTAGGAGTGATTATTTCGGAAGTTGTACGAGTGGATCATTTGATAGTCGTAATAGTAGTAGTAATTATGTCAATATCAACATCTCAATCTAAATTAGTAAATAACGCTTATAGCGATAGTTATGGATCCAGGATGATGAGATGGAGTTTGGTTTCCTTAATATCCAACCTGCAGACGATGTCTTGCAAAGGTTGTTCTCCACGTCTCATTCAAGCTTTGCTTGTGATGAGATTATAAAGGTCTCCCGAGTAACACTCAATCTGAGATCTAGATCCCTTTACCGCGTAATACTTCTAGTTCGTGTTTACGAACTTAGGGGGTTCGTTAGGTCGTTCTTGGTTGCAGGGCCGTGAGATCGGGACTGTTGTGGTGTCTATAACGATCTGCGGTAGGCTCCGAGGTTTTGGGCGCTGGGGGCTCGGAGGTGAATACCATTTTAATAGAAATACTAATATATTAAATTATCCCCACTTTTGGAATCTTCACCGAGTTTACCACAACAACTACAAAAACTCTCAAAATTATCCTTTTCTCTTCTTCATAAAATTTATTTAATTATAAGAACTTATTTTGTGTCATTTAGTCAGATTGCCGTTTTCCAGCTTTACTCCTTAGACAGAATTACCTCGGAAAGAACAAGGGTTATAACACAACGTAAGTAGGGTCCGCCACTAGACGAATTGCCAATATAATCACGTGCCAAAACTCATTAAGTTTACTTAATGTTTTAAGTATAATTTTAATAATATAATAATAAGGTCAGCCAAAAGGGTCGATCGTTACAATGGTGCCGTGACCAGGATTTCCAGGTCTCAAAATTCTTGTTTGAGGAGTGTTAATAAGCTGGAGTGGTGTCTGACTTTATGGTGTAATTCGATGTTCTTCAATAAATTATAAAACAAAACTTTTTCGGTTACATAGATACCCCGTGTGGTGTATGACAAAGGTTTAGGGGAAGTTAGATAAAATATTTTCATAATTATAGGAGGATAGTTTTAAAAGAAATTTCGTAGATTATTTGAAGGATTGTGTAGATTTTCTTCTTTTAAGAGATTGATTGGTTTGATTGACCTACTGATTAGTAAGAATGGTACGAGAGGACGTAATAGACAGATGGATTGCTTTGATTGAGTTATTGATTAGTAAAAATGTAATGTGGAGAAATAATATAAAGATGGATTGGTTTGATTGATCTATTGATTAGTAAGAATGTGACATAACTATGTAAAAAATTAATTGGTTTGATAGAGCTTTTGATTAGTGAGTTTGTGTCGTAATGAACATCCCACGTTGTTGATTTTGAAATGAACCTTCCATTTTACGGATCATTTAACTTTTTTTCCACGAATTATATTTGTTGTTTTGTGAAGTGTATACATAAATGCATAACAAGATACCTGTATATCACGGGGAATTCACATTCATGTATACCTACTTTTGATAGGATTCTAAAACCAAACATAACTATGTATGTAGTGTAAGATGTAACACATTAATTTTATTTGAACATTAGTACAGTTCACATTTGGTTTCACTTATGTATTAAGTTTACAGTAACGACATTCGCGACTAACAATTTTTTTTTGAATAAACATAAATTGCGGTTTTGTATTTGAGGCAGAGAGCTCTAAATATGGCCATCGACCATTAAATTGAATATATTGAATTAGGAAAAGTAACAATATTCTATTTTTGTAAATCAGAGTTGTTTACAAATTATAGATTTTGAATGTAGGAAAGTATAGATCCTATTATCAGATGGATTCTAACAATATGTGTTAACAATTAATTAATTACTGAATAATAGTAAATTAATTCCCTAAATTGCGATGATAGATAGGTAATTATATTGTTACGGATTTATACGTAAATAATAAATTAAAAGTCTATTGACATAATTTTATTTGTGACTTTGGCTTGATCATCATTTGTGACAATTGCCTACACAAGTTTGAATAATTCAGTTATTATTGTTGTTATTACTTTCTGAATTAATTTTAATCGATAGATGTATCGAGTTTAGGAACAACAATAAATAAATAAATAAATAAATGAAATTAAGAAACTTTGGTTAGTTATATTACAAGGATTAATTTTATTGATTTTTTTTGTTCAGTTAAACATTATGTATTACTCAGAATTTGCTTTATGCATTATGCAAATTAAAGATATTAGGAGTTATATAAATTAAACTTAATAGCAGTACATATGCGAAATGTGAGACATTCATTAGAAACAAACAGTTATTTCTTTTGAGGATAATTGAATATCTCATATCAATGAGAAAGTGTAGATGTTTCATCAACGGGAAGTATAGATGTTCTATCAAGGGGAAGCAGACGTCTTCCAACAAGGGGAAGTATAGGATATTATCAAGGAAAAATATAGGTCTTCCGCCAAGGGCAAGTAGAAGTGTTATTGCTTGGAGTTAGAGATGTCACATCTAGGGGAAGTGTCGAAACAAAATTTTAAGACTAATAATTTGAGTTTGTTAAATCTCACTCTTATTTGAATATAGTCGGATTTAGATGCAAATTAAATTAGTTCATTCAATCTCACTTATTTTCAATATTAAGACTTCAAAATAATTTAAATTACTTCGTAAATCCGACTTTTATTCAAAAACAGTTAGTTTTAAGGGGAAGTTGTAACGATCACGTCTTTAAATCAATTTCAAGACATGGTAAAATTTTGCTAAAATAACTAAATTATAACACAATCTTCTTAACTAATAAAAATTAATAAAAACTCTTTACGTAATTGAATTACAAACCAAAAATTATGACAATGACCAAAAATTCAAAATCTGACAGGGGGAACGAAAAATTGCAAAAATATGGCAGACGTAAATAAATGTGAAAATATTTAAAAATACAATAAATAATAATGATTCAAGAAGAAATCATATTGAAATAGATTTGCAAGTTTACGTTTACTAGATTCGGTGTTCCTGTAGTTCAGTTTACAGGTTTTCAGGTATTTGGTTCCTCTTTACTATCTCAATAGAAACATCAAGTTACTATGGGAGGAGACGCCATTGCTATCGTAACAGATTAGAAAGGAAACTTTTACAAGATCATAACAGAGTCTGGAGTGGATCCTTAAAGGTAAAGAGGAACTGAAGAGAACCGTGAGTGTTTAAACAGATAATTTATAGGATTGTGATAATGATTAGACTATTATTTTAGGAGATATTTAAGTAAAACCAGATAGTGTGACAGCTTTCTACTGTCTGACAAGATCAGCTATTTTGAGAGGATCCTTTGACGTTTCAAAATATGTAAACAAAGATTATATTTACGAATTATTATTTTAATATTTTATCGAACATTTCGCGAGTGAGTTCTTGAGTTTGTGACTTAGTGAGTTGGTGTTTGATGCTGAATAGTTTCCTTGTTGTGTTTCAAGTGAATTATACATTGAATTATAGAACTATTTAAATGTGTGGTGATTCTAGTTGGAGTTACAATTTCACAAGAGCTTGGTGTTGCATTGAGGACTTCTTCTAGACTTCATCCTTCATTGTTCCTGGTTTCTACATGAAGCTGCTGTTTCCTGACTCTTATTTACAATTGTTAATTACTCTGAGGAAGACTCTAATAAAGAAATACTCTACGAAGCTCTTCTTTGATTCATCTCTCTGATTAAATGAACTACATCTAAATTCCTGATTGTCTAATTGTACTTTTAGAATCTTTCAATACTAACCAAGTTCCTTTCCAGACTAATAATAATGTTCTGTGAGTAAACCAATCTATATTTATTAGTAGAGAGAGATATAAATAGAAGGAACCTTAGTTTCCAAGTTGAGAAGACCATCTATTACATGGATCTGAATATCTATACTTAAATACATTAAACCTAACGTGCGTCGTGTGTGTACATTGACTGTACAACATATTTATCTTCATTTTACTAATCATAATTGATTAACCAATAAAACAATTATTTTCATTAACAAATTATAATCATACTAGTACGGATCCTAGTGTAGGATCCTTTTCTAGGATCATTTTCTAGGATTGGCCATATAGGTTTATTAATGTTGCTAGAGAACACTACATACATTATCCTAGTTAGGTTAGGAATTATGAGAAACCCGTTTCGTAGGAAAAGGTTCTATTTTATTAGGAAACTCGAGTCGTAGAGATGGGTTCTAATTTACATTACTAGACGGTCATCTAGTGAGGCTTCTGCGCCATTTTATTTTAGGTTTATTTAGGTTCTAAATTCATTGGTGAAGTATTGTGTCAGTGTCTTTGTACATAATTCTGACATATTCTGAGATTCGAATTCTGAACTTCGTGTACCGTTTCGGAATACATCCAAACAGAATATCGATCTACTTTTGTTTATCGGGGGAGTTGGTTCAAGATTGTGAAGAGAGACATATGTGTCTTTTTAATATAATACAAACAGGAATCCAAGATCCAAGGAAAGAGGAAGGATTCTAATATTATGATTCCAACTACTTATGACGTCCACTGGAATCTGGTGATATCCTTCTAATTACTTTAATCATTATTTTATAGATTCTTTAATTACAAATTGTACATGCGGTTCACTAAATTATTAAATATTACTTATTCTCGGGATTTACTACGTTACTACGATTTATTCGTAGGCTACTACTATTGCTAATATTTACTAAATCCAACAAATACTCTATGAATACAACGTTATGACTTCAATACGGAATATATGTTATAGAAATAGGATTGTATTTCTAAAACAGAAGTACGCAGTACCTTTTCGGCAACTAATTTCTAAATTATATTCTTCCTAAAATTCATTTATCAAAGGAACTATTTCTTTGTCTTTTCTTCTGTGATCTATTTTATTCGGATAAACATTTTAATAATATGAGATGTATTGACACAATTGTAATCCAAATATTCTGGATTACTTTAATTATTAACTAAATTGAGATTCACTCCTAGTTACAAATAGAAGTAAATCTTATAACGTTTAATATTAATTTTGAGGTCGTTCTGTTAGCATTTTCATTAATTCGTGTAATTTACAGACTCTACTTAGATTATCAAGTGTCACTATTTGAATTTAACAATGCAAAATTAACATTATTATAATGTTGTCATACTCCTTGCAATAGAGCGGTCTTTGGGGTGCATTTCACCTCTTTCCTCCTAATCGGTCATGGGCGAAGGTCTATTTCGGTGGCTTGACTCCATGGTACTCTAGACGAGGCCTGGCCAAGTCCATGTTCAACAAAGCCGAGGGTCGGACGATATGTGGTATGTTCAAGCCTAAGGAGTTCTGTAAATTGTTAGGAGTGATTATTTCGGAAGTTGTACGAGTGGATCATTTGATAGTCGTAGTAGTAGTAGTAATTATGTCTCTATTTAGATTATCAAGTGTCACTATTTGGATTTAACAATGCAAAATTAACATTATTATAATGTTGCCATACTCCTTGCAATAGAGCGGTCTTTGGGGTGCATTTCACCTCTTTCCTCCTAATCGGTCATGGGCGAAGGTCTATTCCGGTGGCTTGACTCCATGGTACTCTAGACGAGGCCTGGCCAAGTCCATGTTCAACAAAGCCGAGGGTCGGACGATATGTGGTATGTTCAAGCCTAAGGAGTTCTGTAAATTGTTAGGAGTGATTATTTCGGAAGTTGTACGAGTGGATCATTTGATAGTCGTAATAGTAGTAGTAATTATGTCAATATCAACATCTCAATCTAAATTAGTAAATAACGCTTATAGCGATAGTTATGGATCCAGGATGATGAGATGGAGTTTGGTTTCCTTAATATCCAACCTGCAGACGATGTCTTGCAAAGGTTGTTCTCCACGTCTCATTCAAGCTTTGCTTGTGATGAGATTATAAAGGTCTCCCGAGTAACACTCAATCTGAGATCTAGATCCCTTTACCGCGTAATACTTCTAGTTCGTGTTTACGAACTTAGGGGGTTCGTTAGGTCGTTCTTGGTTGCAGGGCCGTGAGATCGGGACTGTTGTGGTGTCTATAACGATCTGCGGTAGGCTCCGAGGTTTTGGGCGCTGGGGGCTCGGAGGTGAATACCATTTTAATAGAAATACTAATATATTAAATTATCCCCACTTTTGGAATCTTCACCGAGTTTACCACAACAACTACAAAAACTCTCAAAATTATCCTTTTCTCTTCTTCATAAAATTTATTTAATTATAAGAACTTATTTTGTGTCATTTAGTCAGATTGCCGTTTTCCAGCTTTACTCCTTAGACAGAATTACCTCGGAAAGAACAAGGGTTATAACACAACGTAAGTAGGGTCCGCCACTAGACGAATTGCCAATATAATCACGTGCCAAAACTCATTAAGTTTACTTAATGTTTTAAGTATAATTTTAATAATATAATAATAAGGTCAGCCAAAAGGGTCGATCGTTACATTATCTTGTACAACTTGCGGTTGATGGTGGGGTAGAATCTGGCATGATCATTTGATTGGTCATTCAAAACACATCCCCTCTCGTCTCCTCTCCTCTCCGTTTTGGTAAATACCGGGCCTAGGCTTGTTTTTTATCCGAGTAGGCTTCTGGTCTATTAAAAAAATGTTATTACCGACAGGGGCGTCGCTTTTTATGACAGGCATTATATTTTCCCCACAATTTCGCAGCCTTGATAGCGTGTAACGGTAATGACTGTGCAAGCCATGTCCTAGCGTGCTATTAAACAGCTATTAATCCGACTAATTAGTCGGCGACAACATTATGCGATTAACTGATAGAGGACAGATTTCAGGGAGGATGCCTATTCAGACATACCTACCACCGCCACACCACTTTGCAGCGACAAAAAGTGGTTAAGTAAATGTGAATAATGCCGCCTGCAGCTTCCTGTAGTTATTTATTATTTATTTTATTAATGGACTCTACAGTTCGTCATTTGCCGATGTCATGTTACAGAAAATTCAATATATAATAGTCTTCTATCTTCCTCCAGAGGAGTCGTAGTAGCGTCTTCACCCTGGGTAGCCGCGTCTTCTTGTCTTCATCTAGAGGAGTCGCCGTAGCGTCATCACTCTGGACGAAGCAGCTCGACAGTGACTGTCGAGCTTGTAGCAGGACTCTTGATAAAAGCTTGAAACTTCAATATCATCCAATAAATTCAGCATACTCTCATTCGCGAACATTTTCTGATTAATTTAACGTGATATTAAACACAAAATAACCACTAAGTAATTCTTGAGAAAATCTCAACCTTATTGAAGTTCTGTTTTCTACCCGTGTTTTCAGACAAACAAATCGACGACGCCATGTGTTTGCGAAGTGGGTCAGAAGTAGCTGGTGGTTGCGTTGTGGTTGCGATGTTGTCGGTTTGCAATCTCTATTTAAAGGTGGCCTCTTACCCAGTTTTACAACACCCACTACAGCATACAACTGTAAATTAACTCGTGTAACGACACAAATGCATGATAATTTGCTCGCGCATTACATGACGAGTTAATAAGGGAATCTCGTCAGGATCAATTAATGGAATGTCACGGCTATAAATACACATCAATTACATACAGTGTTCCAGACTTCCAGTGTAGGAAACGATAATATTAACCTAGAAAATACAAACTAAACTAAAAACTATATGTACAATAGGTCGGTTGAACTATCTGAATGACTTAGCATTACAGATAGTTCAACCGATCCCCGTTGTCCGGATGATTAAAATCGGTCCAGTAGTTTTTGAGAAAATGTGAACCTTAATGATGCCCTCTGTATGCGTCTTTTTCTCTTAATATTTCGATTGTATAGTCGACAGCAGATCAATGGTAATACATGCAGTACGATTTCAAGTCTTACTTCAAATAATAAGAACTGTCAAAAGTAAAAAGTGTTACCATTGATCTGCTGTCGACTGTACAATCGAAGACAGAGATAAGTATACAGGGACCTCAATAAGGTTGAGATTTTCTCATAAACTACTGAACCGAATATAATCATTTTTTACAGTTACATAGTTTTAACTTTTATCTATCTCATCATCATCCATCAGTCTATTTATATTGCCCCAGTGCTCGGGCACAGACCTTCCCTTACATCGAGGGAGCTGGGGCCATGATCCACCACGCGGGCCCCGTGCTGATTGGCGGATTTATCTATCTAGCAGTAAAATAATTCTTGCAATCGGTCAAGTAGTTTTTGAGAAAATGTCAACCTTAAACACTCCTGTACACCTTTCTTTGTCTTCGACCGTACATCGCTTTTAATGTGTACCTTCTCGAAACTGGACTACGAGACCCTATAGGTAGGTCATGGTAACTCTATAGTTTCTAGTCTATAAAATGAGTTCACCATTCTGACGCAACTACAATTACTTGAGTCAACACTCAATTAAGCTGACAATTCACGAATTAGGACCGCCGCCGTTAGCCAAGATTAATAAAAATACGACTCTATTGAGTTCTGTGATGACATTTTTTGTGTATAATCTTATAAATCAATATATTCTAATATAATATAATAATTTATTGCAAAAAAAAAACTAACTACTACAAAATAAAACTAACTTAATATCTAAAAAAAATAAAATACTTATGACAGGGTGATATATTATCGACAATATGTTTCGATTTAGTACTTATGATGATACTAAAACATTATTTTATAAAAATTCACAACAATGTTGGGTCACGCAATGTCATTCTGACGCTGTGACATGGCTTTGACAGTAAGGGTTTAGCAATAAAAGCGGTTGCACCGATAAGGACAGAAGATATATCAATCTTTCTCTCTCACGCTTACGATATCCATATTATGTTGTTCTTGTCACTCGAGAGCGAGACAGAAACCACACTCCGTCTATAGGCTTCTCTGTCTACGGACGCAGCGCACCTCCCAGGCTGCTAGTGCAACACAAATTTGACCAATCCCGTACGCCGCGGCGCTGCAGGTCGCTAAAAGCGAGCGAATTTACGTTGGTCTCAATCCACTTACCATTATCTAAGTTCAGCTCCCTGGCCGCTTTCCTTGCGTCTGCGGTGGAGATGTCATGTTCCACGAAGTACTCCTCGTAGCGCACCTCCAGCAGGCCATCTTCGCTGGTCCAGGAGTCGGAGTCGTTGGCTCGCGAGGAGTTCGCTCGACCAGTGCCTACAGACTTTGGAGCGGCTGCGTGGCGGACCTGAGGGGGAGAAATACTTATTATGGTGGCTTCCCATCACGGTGCGCGATATTATCAGACGGACGCGGACCAGCCAGCATCACGCACCGTGGGAAATGCGTCTGTGGTGACTGGTTACACTACTTAGTAGCCTGGATTCTTAGCGACTCGCGATGGATTCTGTGCACCCAAGTGAGTTACCCCAGGCGAATTAAGCATAACACCCCAAACTTGCGTTGCGACCGTGCTCGTTCGTAAAAACACAAACGCCCATTTCCAAATTTGATCGTTTTGCTGATATCGTTAAATTCTCTTTCACTTTGCATATTTGAATAATAACCTTTGATATTCACGGTCCACGAACCAACACGTACGAAGCCGCGGTGCATGAGGATCCGCAATTTCGCGCATCGTGGGAAGGCAGCCATAACAGACCTCGGAACCTCAGAGGTCGGCCATCGAGCACATAAATGGGTATCTTTAAAAGACATTTACCAGCACTTCAGGCACCCTGAAGATGACGTCAGCGGTGGCAGGCAGCAGGGCTACGACGACAGCGGCAGCAGACAACCACACCAGGTCGCAGCGCGTACGACGCATCCCATCGCACTGGGGTTGCCCCGAACACTGCTGGACAAGGAAATTCAAGCTCATTAAGAGACTGCAGCATCTTTCGAGCATCTTGAAATCTGCAGCATCGCGCGTCAACGCCACGCCAACTGCGTATTTCGAGCGTTGTCGACCAAGGAAATGAAATGTGAAGGATGACAACGCTCGAAAGACGCGTTGGCATGACGACGTCGACGCGCAAGAGTCGCGTCGACGCTCGGGGGTCGTAAATAATAATTTGAAGATATCCTCGATGTGACTGAAGGTCTGTGCCCAACCAAATCCCTGCATATTTTAACCAAATTCGCTAGCTACGACTGATTGTTATTCTTCTCGGTCGTGTGGTATGTGGTTTTAGTAACCAAACCTGCGTGCCTGGTAATTGGTCCCGGTTGTTGTCATTCGGCAGCGTCGTCAGGCCACGTCAAAGGCCTACTGGTCGGCCTGGATAACTCTGATAATAGGTTTGGTTATTAAAACACGCAGCCGAAACGTGGACATTGACGGTGAGACTGGCCCACAAGTTCAAAGTCGCTCAGCGAGCTACGGAAAGAGCTATGCTTGGCATTTCTTTGTTAGATAGAATAAGAAACGAGTATGTCCGCCAGAAGACAAAAGTGGTTGACATTGCTCATCGAATCAGTAAACTGAAGTGGCAGTGGGCTGGTCACATCTATCGTAGAACCGATAACCGATGGGTAGACGAGTTTTCGAATGGAGGCCACGAACGGGTAAACGTAGTGTGGGACGCCCCCAGACCAGATGGAGGGATGACCTTCGCAAGATGGCTGGCAGGGACTGGATGCAGAGGGCCGAGAGTAGGGTTGAGTGCCGCGCTTTGGGAGAGGCCTACGTCCAGCAGTGGACTGATACGGGCTGATGATGAGGATGATGATTAAACCACACGAGACAAGGAAAGGAAGTGACCAAACCTGTTGTCAGAATAGTGGCTGCCCGTATGCATCTGACATATCTATCGAACGGTAACGATTTTCAACCTTTTTGCAGGACGATGACATTGAAAGGGGGGCGCTGTTCGCAACGAAATGTGACGTTTTACGAGGTGGCTGCGTTAGTTCCGTTTTTTGCCACATGCCAAAAGACCCTTGTCGGTTTGTATTCAATCACTAGGATTATTGAGTCCTTTCTACAACCCATACTTGGCACGATCCCACCCACCGCATCGGATAGCGACGCGTGATGCATACATATCGCACCTAACTGCATCGCGTAGTGCAGGGGGCACCAATTAGTTTCGCTCGGGGTCCTTTTTAAGAAATGAAATGACCATCGCATTTTATAGAAAAAATATTTATTAAACAAATGTAATTACCGAAATAACAAAGGTGTTTTTTACATATCAATGAGAAAATTGACATTTATTGTTGCGGACTGTTTGAAGTTTGGAGTAAAATTGGTGCAAGCTACTGACATTAAGGCCCGTATCAATAAATCACTCTCAGCTCCAAAGTCAATATTGAGAACGACCTCAAGGTGGCGTTCCTATTAATAAAAGTAACTTAGGTGCGCGTTTAGGAATCGGGTATCGCGTGAGTAACACCGTATTATTAACAAAACTCAGTTCTCAAGAGACTGACAAACTCACACTTGAGAACGTATTTGCTGATTGCAGGCGAACCGCGACTTGAGAAAGACATCACGTGATACGCCGTCAAGATTGGTTTATTAATAAACGACATACTTGAGATAGTGATCACGTCTTGATAGTGTATCAGCTGAATTCGCTCTTGAGGTCGGGTTTGAGCTCAGACTATTAATATGGGCCTTAATCCTGGAGATGTTCATCAGTAAGTCGAGATCGAAATTTTAGCTCGTTACTTCGTCCGGCCGTTTGTGAATTGATTTCAACAAAGATAATGCGTGGGATACATCATTATTAAGTTACGTACTCTATAGTGCAAGTTACTGTGTTCTCGCGGTCCGCACAAAATGGGTCGGGCGGTCCGGATACGGACCGCGGTCCGCCATTTGGCGACCCCTGGCATAGTGCATCAAAGATGTCATAGAACCTCACTAAGGTATGCTAACTATCTAAGTGGATATAGAAATTGTCAATGAGCTATTTGGAATTCAGCGTATTGAAGGTCTGCAATATTATCCTTGGCGAAACTCTTTGACACGGTTCAGATATTGTTAGGCGGTAGTTTAAACCATGGTCTAAGGATATTCGATTCGAAATTAATCCACCGTTTAGGACTTTTTATTACTGCCCCCTTACCATAAACTCTTATAGCAGGATTACTTCAATAATACTTTTTTATTTCGTACCATGACGTCCTTAGTAAGCATTTTACCGATAGTCGTGGACACTTTTGGCACGAACTCAGTGTGAGATCGCACTTACTACTGACAAAATTGTATGAAAACTGACAGTGGTAAGACTGAACAGAAATTCCACTCATGCTCAAAACTTTAAGACTATGGGCCTAAGCCCAGAATAAGGCAGGTACTTGCGTAATGGGAAACACGTCTTTATAAACGTCATAACTAGAAGTTACTTTTACGTGCACTTCTATTTTATTACTCAAGCACTCATCTCTTTTTACATGTTCTGATTTATGTTTCTTATTTATTGAAGTGTTAACTGCCCTAGAAGTGCTTTAGATAATGCTACTCCAAGGACAGCTATTAAACGAAAATATCGTTGCTATAGTCGCAACCTTGGCTTTAAAATTAGGACACGATGAATTTTTATTCTTATAGTGCAGTCTTCCTATAAAGAAAATCCGACGCACAAAAGAAAATCTGTCGTCTTTTCTCGCGTGGTTCTTATTCTAATTCTTAGAGGGGGTGAGAGACTCTGCACCGACTCCACGAAGGTTGGAGTTTTGTGCATTTCCCCCCGTGCTGTCAGCTCAGCCATCCCAGCTCGCTGAAGTAGCTGACAGCTCCACTGTTGCTGGCTTTCCGACACTGATATGCTTGTATCCGTTCTCATACCCATTTCCGCTCGGGTTTCTTCGGTAGCGGGACAGTTGAGCAAGACGTGCTCCACTGTCGCGTCCTCGTCAAGGCACCCTCTGCACAGAGGACTGTCAGTCACTCCAATAGTGTAGATGCTTGTTTAGATGACAATGTCCGGTCAGTACACCAACTAGAGTTCTTCTCGCGTGGTCACCGCACTTATTATCAGAGTAATATGCTAGTTGAGAAATATAGAAAATTAAATGATTTTCATTATTATTACAAAATAGACCAAAATTCATGGTCAACTGTGAAATCAAAATTGAAATTAGTTAAAAAATGAAGTAACTACAGGCATTTAGAAAAGTTGTTTTAGAAAGAGACAGAAACAGTACACGACGTATTGTACCGCTACCACGGTATGATGTCATCCCGTGGTAGAGCCATACAAACTTCATACTAAAGACCGTTTTGCTAAAAATAGATGGAGCATCCACCCTTGACTTAATCGCTTAATATCTTCGGTATTAATTGAGATATCGCAAAACTGATTTCACAGTTCTCTTCAGCAGGAGCATGAGAGTTGATTGATGCAATAAAAAAATGAGTCAACTTGCCTATCCAGACCGGTATATTACGCGACCTGACAACTGCTGCCGAGCAACAGCACCGGGATCAACTGCTTAACTTGCGTACCTAACATTTGCCATAATATTTTTCTTCAACCTGGCCCTCTTCTAACCGTTCCTAGGGCCAGAAATGATTAAAGAGAGTATGTTTGACTAATTATCATAATTTTAGCAATTCCAAATTAACATGAAATTGGCCGTCGCCTTAGAGACAGGGCACCTTCACTCCGGGTCCTACCTGACCTGGTGCAAAGACTGGCCATAGCTATGCATCGTGCGTTATGGGCATCTTTGCACCGGGTATGACAAGGGGTGGGTTATTCGATTGATGAAGTTTATACGCATACTTATTATTTAGGCCCGTGTTAATAGTCTGAGCTCAAACCCCTCAAGAGCGAATTCAGCTGATACACTCTCAAGACGTGATCACCATTTCAAGTATGCCATTTATTAATAAACCAATCTTGAGGGTGTATCACGTGATGTCTTTCTCAAGTCGCGGTTCGCCTGCAATCAGCAAATACGTTCTCGAGTGTGAGTTTGACAGTTCTCTTGAGAACTGAGTTTTGTTTATTAATACGGCGTTACTCACGTGCTACCCGATTCCTAAACGCGCACCTAAGTTACGTTTATTAAATAGGAACGCCATCTTGAGGTCGTTCTCAAGATTGACTTTTGAGCTGAGAGTGATTTATTAATACGGGCCTTAGTTTTAAGGTTTTCATTGACAATTGTAATCTATACATATAATAAGACTGTAAAGAAGTTGTGTCTGTACATTGGATATTTTTTGAAAAGAATACCTAATTGTAATGTGTTTTAGGATCGATACTGATGCCAAAACACTAATTTTTAGAATTTTTGTCCGTTTGTCTGTGACTTTGTGTAAGTAGGGGAGAGGGGGGCAAGACGGGGTGGCGGGCAAGACGGGGTACCTGTCTTATATCAGAAACCAATTGACCAATCACGACCGCTTTTGCTCATCACACAGCGCCGTCATGACAGTTTTTAGTTGGCGAAGTGACAGGGTGGCCACACCACTATTTGATTTTTTAAATACAAGAAACCTGTTTTTGCCGATTTCCTTAGCGTTTTTTCACTTAGGTTGGACCATGATTGTTCTGTAAATAACCTCATTTTAAAATACAAATAATATTATTCACATGTGTCAAGGATTACACTTGCAGGTAAGCACTTGTTTATTGGTGTGCGAGAACATTGCTTTTAGAGGTCAATTTATTAAATAATTTGGACATTGGAGGGCAAGACGGGGTACATCTTGCCCGTACTAAAATGGTTTTAAATTTTATTTTGCTATATCAGTAAAAGTGTAATGATTTGTAAGATATCTAAATATTGATGTTTTTTATCATTGTAGAATGGTGAAAACTTATAAAATAAAACCCAATAGAGAAGATTGGGCAGAAATTACCATGAGAAATGTGGTGGACTCTGTGATATAAGGCAAAATGGGTTACCATCGAACAGCGAAGACTTTTAATGTCCATTTTGGACCGAAAAGTGAAGATGGTTGGTTGGAAAGCCCTAACGAAAATGCTTCAGCTGCAATAAAAATTAAGATTTAGTTAGGGTCGAAAGAACCAGCGTTTTCTTATGATGAAGAAAAAGAGTTGTGCAATTATATAATAAAGCAGGCTTTACGGACTAACTAACTAAAGACCTAAGAGGCCTAGTCTACAGGCTAGCAATTAAAAATAATAAATTATATCCACAAAATAAATTGATTTTTGAAAACTCCATCTTGCACCGATAGGGTACCCCATCTTACCCGAGGGAGGGGCAAGATGGGGAGATCTGACCTTTTCTACTTTTTGTCAATTTTATATTTAATTACGTAACATATGTTCCTAAATCGACTTAATCATGGAAGACTGATAACCAAAGATGATTATTAAAATAATAAAGAAAATATAGAGACGAACATGTCAGTTTTATTGAGATTCAAACGTTAAGTACCCCATCTTGCCCCCCTCTCCCCTATCACGCCATAACTACTTAAGGGATTTTGATGGGAGTTTCACTAGGAGATAGCTGAAATATCCGGACAGCTCATAGGCTATAAACCATGGCGGTATGTGATGTGGAAACAAAGATCCAGAGAGGAAGATCTGCCTCCTGATATCCTCCATCCTCCTCCTCTACGCAAACGAAGTTACGGGGTACAGCTAGTTTAAAATAACAATAACATGGAACTATACTAATGATGTCTATTGCGGTGTATTCCTATTCATTTATACTCAACAAATGAGATATGTATCTCTATACATTCATATAAAACTACACTGTTCGCCCGTCCGGCTGTCTGCAACTTTGAAACTCGATACTGAATGCACTCCTCTACCGGGCTCGTCACATATTGTATAGGTTCTATAAACTATGTTACGTCAGTTATGTTAGAAGTTGCTGCCGTACGTATGTTATAGTTATTATTTATTTATTTTATTAATGGACTCGACAGTTCGTCATTTGCCAATGTCATGTTACAGAAAATTCAATGTATAGTCTAGTCTTAGTATATAATAATAATAGTAATAGTCTTCTATCTTCCTCCAGGGGAGTCGCCGTAGCGTCATCACCCTGGGTAGCCGCGTCTTCATGTCTTCATCCACAGGAGACGCCGTGGCGTCAATCACTGCGGACGAAGCAGCTCGACAGTCACGTTCACTCCCGAGCTCGTAGTGGGAATCTTGACCATGGCGCCAAACTTCAGATCCTGCTTAAATTCTCCAATAACTTCACCATACTGTCATTCGCGAACATTTTCTGATTAATTTAACGTGATATTAAACACAAAACACCCACTGTAGACATTATACTGAAAATTATTAAATAATTTCGCAACCGTCGTTTCCCGCCATTTTCAAAAAGCCTATGTTATAGTTACAGTATAGATGTATCTATACTATACTGTCATCAGCTTTGATGTCGGTGTAGAATTGCAGCGTTGAGTTTGTGTGAGTTTATGAGTGCGATTTATTGATAGCTATAGTAAACCAGCGCCCAGTTTCGGAACGCCTCTCGCGGCCGTCTGCCCGCGAGATATAGATAGTCTGTGGTGTGAGTTTTTCGCGATGTTCTATTAACATCAGATCAGGCTGTATATATAGATAGTTGGCTTTGCCTTTCCCTCTGGGAAGAATTTAATTTATAAAAAAATCGCGTTGACAGCGCGCAAATTGTGAAGTTTGTAAAACTTATTGTATCTCGCTTTTTGCGAGTCGAAAAAAACAGCTTAATTAAGAATTCAGAAAATAGTAAGAAATCGAAGCGAATTATTCATTGTTTTTGTTATTTTTCTATAGGAGTTGCGAGAGTTGTAGAAAATGATACTGATTATGATTATGCAATATGAAACCTGCAATAAGTCCCCAACAAAATGATAGGTACAGCTGAAATGGTCACGTAGTTTTGTAGGTGGGGCAAAGCTCCATTGAAATGTGTCAATGTCTTTTGAGAATCGGGTAAAACTACAATTATCTTTTGACATTTAAATGCGTTTCCTATCATGAGTAATGTTCCAATGTGTAAACTCTACTCATGGGTGGCACTCGAGTAAACTTTACCGAGAGATAAGACCGAGTTGCGCAAGCTTGTTTGTGGGCTTTTCCGAGGAGTCATATCAGTTGGGTACCTCTTCGAGCCATGGAAGATTTAATATACCTTACTACCTATTGGCAAGTTCAAGGCGTATACTTGAAATAATTTTCATTTTCTATAGGTAGTATGTGTACTTATATATATACATTTTTGTTTCTTTTGTTTTTAATGCTCACAGCCCAGAGTCCAATTTGTATTTTATTTTAACCATTAGTAACCATAAGTCTAGCGCGTAGTATTTGCTTTGTATATGTAGTTTTTTATTTTAATTTATGTAGGCGTTATGACATGTGTGTGTGGCAGCTAGGGTTCCGGGCGGGGGCTGAAAAACAGCATCTGTGCTGAGACCCCGCCCGTTCACCCACACATAATCTCATATGTAACAGGTTTATTACTGTATTATTCAATTTATAACTGTATTGTGTGTGTCGTGAATAAATGACTTTTATTATTATTATTATATTAATAATAAATGGCCAAGTGAGAGTCGGACTCGCGTACCGAGGCTTCCGTGCTAAACTAACGAAAATATAAACTAGATTTAGAAACCAACTTATCTTTGCCATTATCAAAATATTATGTCCATGCGTCGATATACTCCTGATTAGTTGACCATCTGAAAATATAAGTTAGTAATACCAAAAAATATATTTTAGGGAAGATGTAATTTCAAATTTACAGTTTTCGGATTTTTTTCTTTACTTGTGCTACCTATAAGACTTGTAACACTTTGGACCGTTCTTATTATCTGCGTTATAAGAGTTGAATTCGTACTGCAAGTGTTGCTAATGATCTGCTGTTGTCCATACCATTTAATTTTATGTAAGTACAACAAGGTATTTGTATAGAATTGTTTTTTGATTTAAATTAGATTTAGATTTCATTTATTTCATCTTTACATAATTGTCTCACAAAAGTATAATTTGTAGTCCTATTTGTAAGGATGATCGTCTTATTTTAAATATAATAATAAAATTGTTACAATAATCATAACAATTACAAAAGACCAAGTAGTAGACGATCTACTGAATATAATATTAGTATAATAGTAATAATACATTGATATTCAATGTAAATAATAATTTAGGTCCGTTTACAAACTAAATTATTATTTAAAACATTTGACCTACTTTTCGAACTAACTAAAGGGGACACACACCTGCCCTTTAGCACCTAACAGCTGACACCCTTTGGATTTACCCAGGGGTGTTCGGTCAATGACCCCGTCTGAAGGTCATCGCACCTTTAGTAGGCCTGACTTCACTTGATAAAGGTAAAGGAAGGAAAATAAATAATTAAAATAATTGAGAACACGACATAGTCGCTACAAGACGTCGAATATGAAAGGAAATTAAGTAGTATGAGTAATACTTAGCTTACGACATCTTTAATTTATTTAATCCATTTTAATTTTCTTTCCAATGCACGTCGTGTATAGGTAACATACCTAGTACCTACTGATATATTTTGATCCTACGAATTCGACGGAGCGAATTGTCGACTCTAAGTTTATCGATTCAACAAATATTCGACCCGACTGCGAGCCTAGCCTACGATAATCGACTGATAGAATTAAAAAGTCGTATCTACATTACGACTGTGTTTCGAATATCCGAGCCAATACTTAAGCCCATAGCAAGTGTCATATTTGGTAAACAAATATGCTCATCTAATTACCTGTTGTGAACTTGTGATGTAACACTGAAATACCTGATTGAATGAATCCGTTCGTCAATGTGAAAAAAAAATATTATAAAAACAAAAAACACGACTGCGCCGAAAAAATAAAAAATATGTCAAAAAAACAAACAAAAAACCGACAGCAAGAATAATATCCCCTTTTGATAATTTTTTTATATACCCAATGACACTCCCGTAATCAAGACGAATCTATCAATACCTCATACACCGAAATCCATCCAGCCGTTTAGGCTACAGGATGACATGAAGGAATCGACACACAAACATACATACACCAGAAAAACGTTACCCTCCTTCTGGGGCAGTCGGGTAATATAGACGTGATCTGATCCAATAATGTTAAAACAATTACGCAATTATCACCGTAGAGCTTAAAATGGTGGTAATCTTTGTTTACAAAATAAGACACTGGTGGTCTACTATACGAATATCGCCTGACCGAATTGTTGAGGTTGTATGCGTCACGGGAACCGCTGAGCGTCATTTATAATAAAATAATTGTCTATGGATATGTGGCAACGTCACCGTCCACTGACTCCGGCCCAATGATGACCCTTCAATCCTCGACACACCTCAGACCACTCATCCGTATCTACTCTCTTTATCAAAACCAAACTAGGAACACAGTCGATATAATTAAGAAGTAGTAGAAGAATCGTCATGTGCCAATATAATGTTACAGAATATTCAAGATATCATCTTCACTCTTTATCAGAGAGACCAGCCGTCGTCATCCTGGATATCCGCGTCTTCATGTCTTTATCCAGAGGAGTCGCCGTAGCGTCATCACTCTGGACGAAGCAGCTCAACAGTCACGTTCACTCCCGAGCTTGTAGCGGGAACTCTTGATAAAAGCTTGAAACCCCAGATCTTGCTCAAATTGTCCAACAAATTCACCATACTGTCACTTGCGAACATTTTCTGATTAATTTAACGTGATATTAATCTCAAAATAACCACTGTAGACGATGAAACAAAAATTATCAAATAATTTTGCAACCGTCGTTTCCCGCCATTTTCAAGAGAACCTTGTAAATTATTATATTATGTATGACATAACCAAGTGTTCCCTAGAGCTACTAAGGTTGAATAATTGAAGTATTGAAGTACCTACCCCTACGATTTCATACTCAATTCAATTCAATATATTTATTGCATTCCATAAGTTATAATACAGATGTTTTAACATTAAAATGTTACAATGTTCTTTATGGACCTTGTTTAGGCACAGCAATATAAGGGAGAGACGACATTTTTTGCTCAAATATAATGCAATTTGTAGTAACTAAGAAGTAGGCAATAATTGTTTATTATTTTTTCTCGTTTAGAAATTCAATATATAATAGTTGAAGACAACACTTGTGCACATTATTCATAACTACTGTCGTCTACTGTAAATACTGTCGTCAGCATGCTCCTTGTGAGTTGATTTATGCAATAAAAAATTTAGTAAACTACTTCACAAACAACATTTGATGAAACAAGGACATCCTCCTTACGGGAATGGAGCATTACCTGAATTGTAGGTGTGATTACTGGTTTCTTCAATGAACATTAGACTTCGTTGAAGAAAATTGAGCCTAAGTAGGTAATCTAGTGATTACCTACGGTGCGATTCTGTCGTGGCCGACAAATCTACCTAATCCTCAATCTAAACGCAACTATATACTATGTATTATGCTACTATGTATTATGTTTTTTTTATACAATTATTTTTATTTCGATCAAAAAAAATATCTAATCAATTTTATTAAACAACTGCAATACTAAAAACTTAATCGAATAAGCCCCCTCTGATCGTTCCCGATGCAAAGGTGCCCATAATACCAGCGGCGTTACCGCGCTGTGTGGCTATGGGCAACCTTTGCATCAGGAACGATTCAGAGCGAGGCCCGAGACCGATTATTTGTATTATGTTATGAGTGAGAATGATGACGATATTTTAGAATGCGACTCTCTGGAATTAACATACTTATACAGGATGGTCTTGAATTCATTCGACGAAATTAAATGAATGGTTAGGCTTGTGACATACATTAATTCTGCACAGCGTTTATGTAAATTAAAAAATTTGGGTAAAAATAAAAATAAAATATTTACAATAAATTCAACTATCAAAATGACCACCATGAGTTTGCGGCGCTTGCCGTGGAAACGATGGGCCCGTGGTCCTCTGACACAAAAAAAAATAGTGCATGAAATCTCGACCAGGCTGATCCACGCCTCCGGCGACCTGAGGGCTGGCGCATACCTCTCGCAAAGGCTTAGCCTGGCCATACAGAGAGGTGATGCAGCCAGCGTCCTCGGCACGATGCCCTGTGGAGGGGAGCTGCACGACGACGTGTACCTTTTATAATGTTTTATTTACCCATATTTATTATTTTAATTTTAATTATTTTAAATTTTGTGAATAAAAAACTATCAAAAAAAATATTTATTTGATGTGCATCGTTACTGTGCTTTGGAGTTTTTTTTTTTACATTTTAATGTATTTTTAATTTTTTGCAACGACTTCATTCACTGGAATTTGACCTAATGGTCATTTCTACGGTCTTTGGGATACTTGTGACGTAATTAGTTTATTTTTTTCGCGACTATCTCTGCATCGCTCTATCTAAATAGTGTATACCGCAGCCCAAATGAAGTGTCTAATTTTGTAAACAAATATGATCGTTTAATTACCTGTTGTGATGTAACATTGAGGGAACTGATTGATCGAACCTGTTCGTCATTGTGAAAGTAAAGTGGTCTGATCTAATAATGTGAAGGGCTATCCCTTTGTGCTCTGTGTACCTAAAATGCATTACGTCTAAATCGCGTTATGCCTAACCTTATTTTTTAAATAGCGTTTGGTCTAAGTATTGTCTTGTCTAAGTCGTTAATGGCCTATTTATTATACTACCTATTTCGCAATGTACCTCTATGCCATAATCACAGAACAGCTGAAAATGTTAGTAGGGTAGGGTAGTTTTTGTTTACAAAATAAGACACTTGATTTGGGTTTCGGTATACCTAAAAATATTTGCCATTCACACCTATTTATTTAACTCTAATGACTGTACTGACATTTTAGGTATCGCATTATAGTAAATATTAGCTAGGAGCCTAGGGTATCTAGTACGTCGCTAGTTCGCCTATTTGCCATGTCAGTCATGGTATAGGAGTGCCTATGTCCATTGCAAGGCAGGGCACTGAATGAAGCATTATGCTTTACCTATATTGACGAGCCAGGTGGCCGGAAGTAGATTAAGGTAGCTATTGACGGCGTATCTTTGTAACCAATGAATTGCGATTTTAACTCTAAAGCTGCAGACAATAAGGATCATCATCATCATCCTTTCATTTCAAATTGTCGCTTCATGGGGTTGGCTGGAAGAAATCTCTGATAGAGATATGTTACGCCCTTTATATGTAATAATGTGGTAGTCTAGTATTTGTCTTACTTTATGTAAATTATCTTTGTTATAAAACCTACTACGCTGTTGACTGCCCAATAAAACCATAAAATAAATAAAATATGTCTCTTTAACCGACTTCAAAAAAGGAGGAGATTATCTTATTTATGTTACAATTTATTTTATAAGTAATGTATTTTTAGATAGTTGTTAGTTTTATTTTAATAAATGACTCGTGTTACAATGTTAAATCCAGTGTATATACAATAAAGTTAATATATCAGGTTAATATTATAATAGTTATTTCTAACTTTTGTTATTGTTATATGAATAAATACATTAAAAATATATCAGTCTAAATACCCGACTGCCCCGGAAGGAGGGTAATGTTTTTCGGATGTATGTATGTATAAGTAAGTATATGTATTTTTTTCATTATCTAACAGTCCGCTCGCCACATCTTCTTAAATATAACGTGGTCATCTGTTATTGGCCATACTATACAGCATGTAGCATTATATTTTAATTTTGTATTGCTGTTGATTGTACAGTCGAAGACAGAGATAAGTATACAGGGGGCCTCAATAAGGTCGAGATTTTATGAAAAACTACTGGACCGAATTTAATAATTATTTTACAGTTACATAGTTCAATCATTTAAAGTATTTTTGCAATAAATCAAATAGTTTTTGAGAAAATCTCAACCTTAAAAACTCTCCTGAACACCTTTCTCTGTGTTCCACTGTACCAATAAAATAAAAAATTAAATTAAGGTATGTATGTATATAGGTAGGTAGGTAGGTATGATTCTGACTACCTAGAAAGCATTGAAACAGTGGTACAAACAAAAATACTTCCGGAATGCCTAATTTTACACACATTTTTTTTCTCGGAATTTATCTACGAAAAAATTCTACGTATTCAGACTTCAGAGACAAAATCTTGAAATGCTATTCTTTCTTATAGGCTGTTATCAATTTTTAGATTTTGTCAATTAGACCCCAGGGTACCCCTAACGATCCTAGGTAAGATACTAAAACCTATACAAAAACTAACTAATCCGTGAGAAAGCAATATCTAGTCTGCCGGCGTCCCCGATTGCCTCACCGACCGACGCAACAATAGTTTTTCCTATTGTTTGCAAATTAGCATTGATTGATACTTACACTGATTGCTTGACGATACTTAACTGCCACTTGTCGGCTCTTCTAATATATATATATAAAATATAATTCATCATCATCATCAGTCTATTTATATTGCCCCACTGCTCGGGCACAGACCTTCCCTTACATCAAGGGGCCATAATCCACCACGCGGGCCCACTGCGGATTGGCGGATTTCACATGCCTTAGATTTTTTTTCTTCTTCTGCAGCATGCAGGTTTCATCACGATGTTTTCCTTCACTGTTTTCAGAACATTCGGTAAATGTACGTAAGTTTTTCCGTCGAAAAACTGAGGAAAACTCATTGGTACACGCTGCCCTGGCTGGAAATCGAACCTGGAACCTTCGTATTGCAAGTCCATTGACCCAACCACTGAGCCACCGAGCTCTCATTTTATTCATTTATCAAATTTTATAATAATAGATCCCAATTGCACACCCTATAGACGAAAATGAGCCATCAACAGCGATATCTTTTGATTGCATTGACGTAGAAGTTTGATTTTTTCACGGCGGCATGAGATTACAGATCTTAATGATTGGTATTAATTTCAACTTGATCCGTCCACCCGTTTCTGAGATATAGGTCTTGACAGACAGAGAGACAGACGGAAGGATCACTATCCTATAAGGGTTCCTTTTTTCCTCTTGAGGCACGGAACCCTAAAAATATTTCACAGACAGATTATAGAGCATACTAGGTGTGATTCTGTCATTGCCACCACGTCTAATCCTAAATCTAAAATAAATAAAAACTTACCCTACCCTACTAATATTTGGGTCAGAACCCACTGGTCTCCTGAAATTCGCACCCTGTGCCCACTCGTCCCCTAAAATATTTGAGGTTTCCACTCGTCCCCTGAACTTGAAGGTTCTGTGATTATTGCACAGTTATTTTCACATTACTACATCGCATTACTCTATTTTCACAATGATGAACAGGTTCGATCAATCAGTTCCTTCAGTGATACATCACAACATCATATTTGTTTACAAAATAAGACACTTGATTTGGGCTGCGGTATACATACAACCGAAAAACATTACCCTCCTTCTGGGACAGTCGGGTAAAACTTAGCGTGCGCATTTTTCCATCACCACAACTTTCCAGTTGAGTGCATTGATCTCCTATAAACAACTAGATACACAAAGGTCTTACTAAAACAATTAAAAAACGTCCATTTAATGGTCCATTGTTAACGTCCAAATAATGTCCAATAAAGCAAATGAGGGTCCGTTCATTCGTTTGGACCCTCTTTGCGCTCGGACATTTTTAGAAGGCAGACTGTGTATCTAGTGAGTCTAGTTCACGACATCGAATGTCGCTATATCGACGGGTCACTGTATCGACAGTACGCTATATCGATGGTACGCTACATCGAAAGTACGCTATATCGAAAGTACGCTATATCGATGGTACGCTGCATCGACAGTACGCTATATCATATAAATATCAGTACCACACAAATCTCGGCCGATGGTCGAGCTCTCACCTAAGTCTTCGATACAGCGTACCGTCGTTATAGCGTACTGTCGATGTAGCGTACCATCGATATAGCGTACTGTCGATGCAGCGTACCATCGATATAGCGTACTGTCGATGTAGCGTACCATCGATATAGCGTACTATCGATGTAGCGTACCATTGATATAGCGTACTGTCGATACAGTGACCCGTCGATATAGCGACATTCGATGTCGTGAACTAGACCCGTATCTAGTTGTTTATAGGAGATCAATGGTTGAGTGTAATAAATTGTGCAATTTTATCCAAAAACTCTACATTTAAGTTCCTTCCTATTTTTTCATAGCATACATATATTTTACATAGCATATATTTTACAAAGCTCAACATACCAACTGTGTACTAATAAAGGCCAAATGATGATAACCTATCTGGGGGCTTTTATTAAAATAATCCAGTAGGATTACCGAGAGAAATTAGGTCCGTCACTCGCTGTAAAGTAGGATATTATGTTTGTCACAAGCCCGCATGTTGACGAAGCAAGTAAACCAACAAATTGGCTAATTTGGGTCGTTTTGATGGCCGCGGAATTGATGGTGGCACGCGACGTGTGCGTAACCCCTTAACTATGTAGGCATAGGATACTAAATTAGTATTTGAGCTAAAGATGAATCGAGAATTTTTCAAAAAGCGACACAACCGTCATGGGTTCTCTTGAAAATGGCGGGAAACGACGGTTGCGAAATTATTTGATAATTTTCCTTTTAATGTCTACAGTGGCTGTTTTGTGTTTAATATCACGTTAAATTAATCAGAAAATGATCGCGAATGACAGCACGGTGAAGTTGTTGGATTAATTATGCAGGATCTGAAGTTTCAAGCTTTTATCAAGAGTTCCCGCTACAAGCTCGGGAGTGAACGTGACTGTCGAGCTGCTTCGTCCAGAGTGATGACGCTACGGCGTCTCCTCTGGATGAAGACATGAAGACACGGCTACCCAGGGTGAAGACGCTACTGCGTCTCCTCTGGAGGAAGATAGAAGACTATTGAATATATTGAATTTTCTGTAACATGACATTGGCAAATGACGAACTGTCGATACCATTAATAAAATAAATAAAACAGTCATGTGGGTCGAATTTAGGTACCTATTATTGTGTTTGTTAAAAAATGTTTATTGTATTGTAGAACTTAGTGGCGATAGTGATTCGACTGCACTGAAGGTAGGTTAGATAGATAAAAAACGGCCAAGTGCGAGTCGGACCCGCGCACCGAGGCTTCCGTGCAATGCAACTTACCAAACCTTACCAAAACCAAAACAAACCAAAACTTATCAAACCAACTTACCAACTTACTAACCTAACCTAACCACGTAATTTTCCTTATTTCTCTGAGTAATTTTCTAACGAAAAGATCTGCAAAAAGTAAGTTTGTAATAACAAAAGAATTTTTTTGGAAGGATGCAATATCAAATTTACAGTTTTCGGTAAGTTTTCTTTTACTTGTGCTATAAGACTTAGCTTCTTGCCAAATTTCATGATTCTAGGTCAACGGGAAGTACCCATAGGTTTAGAGTTTTATGCGTTTTTATACAAATATGCGCCAAAATTCGACATAAACGGCCATATCTTTTGATTGCGTTAACGTAGAAGGTTGATTTTTTCACGGCCGCATAAGGTTGCAGACTTAAATATTTGGTATTAATTTCAACTTGATCTGTCCACGCGTTTCTTAGATATAGGTCTTGACATACAGACAACAAAGTGATCCTATAAGGGTTCCTTATTTTCCTTTTGAGGCACGGAACCCTAATTATTATAGCCTCTTCAGATAATTGTCATCAGTAAGTTTTCGTGGTAGGTATGTCTAGTTTGTACGGACAACAGCAGATCAATGGTAACACTTGCGGTACGATTTTAAATCTTACGACGCAGATAATAAGAACGGTACAAAATGTTTCACTTGATCTGCTATTAGTTGTACATCGAATGAGCACTATTGGCACTAATTCCTTGATGATCAAAACACCACAGAGAGCCTATAGCCATTGCTTTTTCGTTAATCTCATACATATCGCTTTTTATTAATTTCGTTAACGAAAATAGCCCTTTGACTAATCGTACCTAATACTTAGGTCTTATTTAATACGTATAGTAAGAATACCTATGCAAATTAATGTTATGGTAGATAGTCCATTTATTTACATAATGAAGTAATTTAATTGTAATTAATTCCGGATCCGAAGGGTCGACTTATCGATCGAGTTTTTTTAAATGAAATTTAAAAAAGTCACATAATATGCATTTATGTAAATATCTGCTTTTCATACTGTAAATATCTGTTTTAAAAATATTTATTCATAAAACAACAATAAAAATTAAAAATAACTAAGTATTATAATCATCATCAGACCGTATCAGTCCACTGCTGGACGTAGGCCTCTCCCAAACCGCTCCACTCAACCCTACTCTCGGCCCTCTGCATCCAGTCCCTGACAGCCATCTTGCGAAGGTCATACCCCCTTTTTTTACCCAGGTAAAACATGCAAGATCATGTGCCACCACGCCCGGGGGAGCGTGTTGGTTATGTCGGGCTCACCGCCCTGAAAGGGCAGCATACCGACTAAACGTTCCACCTCCCGAGCCACGAGAAACTGCGATACACCCGCGACCCGACTGGCGCCCGAGCAGTCCCCATTGTGGGCTGTACTAGCCCACAATGTATAATCCATAAGGTCATACCCCCTGCCCCGCCGTTACCGTGGCCTTGGCTAGGAATAGCGGGGCTGCCGGGAACTGGGGGCCGGGGCCTTGTTGTGTACGTCATATTTTGTTTTGGGAGGTGATGCCCTTAATCGCCACGCTGGGCAAGCGGGTTGGCGACCGCAGAGCCGACCACCTCGCGCCGGTGACGCTGCTGCCCGTCACCGACCTGCTGTACTTGGTGCCGGCATGGTGCGAGCTGGGTATACCGCCAACTGTCGGTCGCTAGCAGTAGCGGATTATCCTAAAGGCAAACTAGGCACGTGCCTAGAGGCGCGAGGTCACAAAGGGGCGCGCACGGAAGGCGTATAGTAAACGAAAACCCAAAATAAGTACCTACTTAGTACATAAAATAAAAAAGTCATAATATAAAACTAGATTCGGACTCTGGTAAAACCTGCGTTTTCACGCCAGGCATTGCCACGAATTCGCTAATAATATTATGTCGTTTTCAGTGTTTTTTTGTGAGTCTAAATCCACATTTAGAGCTTCCTAAGTGCGCCCCGTTTACTTCATTACACCTACATCGCTAGATTTCACAACAGAAGTTGGTGAGATATAAAAACCGAGGGGCGCCAATGAGGTGCTAGCCTAGGGCGCTGTCAACATTTAATCCGCCTCTGGTCGCCAGAGCGTCCGTTGGTCGGCAGGGTGCACCACGTGCCGGTGAGGTTGGCATTTGGGTGGCCAATATAGTCGGTCCCCACCCCTTACGACCCCAGTATTATAATGTTAACCTAAAAAAATACATACTTAGCATTACAGATACTTCAACCGATCCCCGTACCGATATGTATTATGATACCTATATATTATATTGTTCAACTATAATTAATTTAGGTATGTGTAATGAAACGTTGTGTATGGAAGATTAACGAGGTTTTACGTAAAGCCCTTGAAACCTGAAAATCATGTGGCTTCAAGTAATTACTATAGCCAAATCGACAAGGTGATAAATGTTTCCAACAATACCCTATTGTGAGTCGTACACTCGACACCGCGTCTAAATACAGTACGATTACATCTCCTATGGCACAGACAATAAGACCTAGTGCGAGCGAGCGGAATTTCGGCAATATTGTGCGCCAGTGGAGTGTGGCGACATTGAAAATATGATGTCGATTATTTGAATAAACACCAATTTATAAATAAATATTGCTCAACGGACGTGATAAGGGCATTCACTGTGCAATTTTGGTGTTTTGAGGATTTTCAAAGTCAAATGAATCTATTTATTGCAATATATATAACCACAATGAAATTTAAAAGTAACAAATATATAAATAAATAAACTAAAACTAAAGTAATCTAAAAAAGACATGAGACATGGCTCAAAGGTTCCCATTACGCTAGCCGCATTGCCGCGTTGTATGGCCAATTTATTGCAAGTGTACATTTTTTAAGTGTCAAAATGAAGCGATAACCATAACGATTGAAGTCGCGGAAGTGTTGGGCACACAATTAGGAGAGATTAAGACTGAAGGAATGAAGGCCGGAGGAATTATGGAACCTCAAGGTGCTCCCTCACCGGGAGCATTCGCGTGTAATGTAACGTTACAGATTCGAGCATTACATCAGTGAGGGAGAAAAACAGCGTCAGTCAGGGAGGTAGTATTGTAATGTAATGCTCAAAGTCGAATCTGCAACGTTACATTACACGCGAATGCTCCCGGTGAGGGAGCACCTTAAGGTACTTATTTAAAAATGTTTTTATAAGTCTTTTGTGTAATATATCGTGTAACAAGTTACAACTAGTAGCCATGAAGCGTAACCTCTGTAACTACTAGAGCGTTACATCTGTATTACTTCGCAGATTATCAGTAACCGACGGTTAGTAGAGCTGTCACAGTGACAGGTGACGTCATAGATATAGAGTTCACATGCGCTTAATAAAAAAGAAAAATGATACTTAGGTACCCAATATGTGGGGTGAGCACTGATCATTTCTTTCTTTTTACGACATGCAGGTTTCATCACTATGTTTTCCTTCATTCGTTTTGAGAGCATTCGGTAGATGTAGAGACTTATAGGGACCGAGGAAAACTCATTGGTACGGTCGAAGACAAAGAAAGGTGTACAGTAGAGTTTTTAAGGTTGAGATTTTCTCAAAAACTACTTGACCTATTGCAATAATTATTTCACTGTTAGATAGATAAAAGTTAAAACTCCGTAACTGTAAAAGAATTAATAAATTCGATCTTCTGGTTTTTGAGAAAATCTCAACCATATTGAGGTCCCCTGTATACCTATCTCTATCTTCGACTGTATATAGTTGACCTGACCCATATATACCCTACTGGGACCTCTGTATCATATGTCCACTGACCCCAACCACTGCATCACAGAGGTCTCAAGTGCTCTAAAGTCCTGTCAAAGTATGATGTTATGACCTAATCGGCAAAAATCCGACTTTGACAGAATTTAAATAGTTTGTTTGCCTGGAAGAGATCGCTTTTAGCGATAAGGCCGCCAAAATTGTACATTATGTTTGTATTATTCTGTAATCTTTTTCTGTAATTGTTGTGTTTTATGTACAATAAAGTGTATTTGAATTGAATTGAATTTGAGCGCTTATAAAAATCGTTGTGCGATTTCTAATTTTAAGATTTTGATGTTTCCTAGTGCGAATCTTATCACAACTAATTGTATGAGAATGTATGAGATTGTAATTTGTTAATGAAAAAACAAATGTCTATCTAATCCATTTTTCTTTCTATTGTCCTCTAGCGTTAACTGAAGTAAAAGTCGTTAGCTAGAGTTGCTACTTTCAATGAGGGGGTTTCAAAGTGACAGTTCTAAGGAAAAAACAAGCTTTTTAAGTTGAAAATAGATGGCGTTGCACCGAAGTGCGATATCATCATGAAATAAATTTCAATGTCAGCTGAATAATTTATTATTTTTGGTTTGTTTGTGTAATTTAAACAATATAGTACAAATTAATACTGTATGAAATACGAAAAGCCCAAGTTACAAGCAATTTGCATGTTGACATTAGACCAGTCAGTGCCATCTATCGGATCTAGCGGTACTTTCGTTCTTTTTTAAATATAACCTTAAAAACCCCACATAAAGTATCTATAAATTGTAATTTCGAACACAAAAAGATTTGTTACCGAATAAATGAACTTGAACAATGTCCGATTCGATAACAACTTTTATTGGGCGACGTTCTCAGTCCTCGATAATCGATCGCTTACAAGTTTTTTACTTAGTTTGGCTGATTTATTTAGTTCTGCGTAACGGGAATTTGTTGGAATTTTTTTTTCTGGACTCTTATCGATCTAAGTTCGAGGTTTTAAGTTAGTTATTGGGTTGTAAATTATTAATTTCCGGCCGATACAAGATACCTACACCTATAGGTATATAACTTGGGAAAGAGTTAGAATGTAGAGTCTAACTTAAGAAAAAAAGTATACCTACTTAAGTACATACTCATTACGGTAGTTTTTGTTTGTTTGTTTTGATCCAGTAGGATCAGAGATCCGATTTTAAAAAATTGAGAAATAGTATCAAATCTAACTTAAGAAAAAGTATGCAGGAAAAACTGCTAGACCGATTTTTTTAATACCTACTTTAAATAGAGATTAAATAGACATTTAGTGATTTTTTTACTTTATTAACAGCCTGCAATGTCCCACTGCTGGGCAAAGGCCTCTCCCAACCTTAGGACATTGCAGGCTTTTAAATAAATAATATCTTTTTTACATAATATGGTCAAGTAGTTTTTGAGAAGAAAGGCTCCTGACACTTTTATGATTTCGACTGTACTTATTTACTTGAAATACAGGGTGTAACGTAGAGGGTGTATGATGCCGAAGGGAGGGTGTTCAGTATCGGTAACTGAACTGCTTTTGTTCTACGACTTTTCGATTATCGGGAATTTATTTTTTGACTTTTCATACATTTCGTACCGGTCAGCTGATCGATTTGTATGAGTCAATAATTTATTTTTATTTATTAATCAAAAATTCGTAGAAAAAAAGTTGTTGAGTTACCGATACTGAACACCGTCCCTTCGGCATTCATATACCCTTTACGTTACACCCTGTATACTTAAGTATAAATAGTCTGTATAAATGATAATATGTAACATCTGAAAACTTATTGCAGACCTATTGATTTATTACAATGACATTTCAACGAACGATGTATTATGCAGTAAGTATATAAATATATTCACTTCAGAATTCAGCTCCATACGTCGTTTGAATTAAAGAATTCCAAAAAAAATACGCACAAAACCAAACTCAATAAAATAAATTAACAATAAAACCACTTACATTATCAATCGAAGTACAATCTCAACCAGAACCTCTTTAACAACCCAATTAAATTTTAGCACAGCAAAAATCACTGGTCAATAATTGTCACAAACACTGCATTTGATTTTTTTAAATTGAAAAAATACACTCGCGTATTTGGTAGAGCAGCTGCGATTGCGAAGTAAACAATGGAATGGTAGAGTCGTCAGGACGTTTGTACGCATGCGTCGCGCGCCGCTGTCGGCGACGGAGTCGGTCGGTAGAGTCATGTAGAGTACTGTGACTCAATGGCGCGGCATTGAAAGGAAAATTGTAGAGGGTGTACCTATGTAGAGTCGAAAGCCCATTCATTACATGCTTGCAAATTGACTTTGTGTAAAATTATGTGGGTTAGTGACCGTGGACTACCTCGGTGGTCTACGGGAAGAAATGACAATGCCAGATTCTGCCCCACCATCAACCGCAAGATGTACAAGATAACGAATAAATGTAAAAATATCTCCGTTTTTTATTAAAATTATTGGTTTAAAACAAAGTATTGTACATCTAGCGAGTCGAAAAAAACAGCCTAATTAAGAATTCAGAAATCGAAGCCAATTATTCATTGTTTTTGTTATTCTTCTATAGGAGTTGCGAGAGTAGTAGAAAATGACACTGATTATGATTATGCAATATGAAACCTGTAATAAGTCCCCAACAAAATGATAGGTACAGCTTGAATGGTCTCCTAGTTTTGTAGGTGGGGCAAAGCTCCATTGAAATGTGGCAATGTCTTTTAATGTCGAATGTACTTAAAAGACAATTAATTAAAATTAATTCCCGCACACCGCCTAATGAAACAAATATCACGGCGCCTGGTCGAGGCCACGCGTGACCAAAGGGCTGGCGGCTACTTTGCCCAACGGGTCAGCCTCGCTATACAGCGGGGCAACGCCGCCAGCCTTTTGGGCACATTGCCAATTGTGGGGGACTTGGCGCAGTTTTTTTTTATATATTTTTTTTTGTCCATTTGTAGGTTGTTAGTTTAAATAGTTTAGTTATATTTTTTTTCAACGTATAATATGTAGGTATCTTAAAATAAAGAAAATGTTTTTAAAACGTTTCATTTTTAAACGACTTCTAAAAGCGAGAGGTTCTCAATTCCGCTGTATTTTTTATTCGTTATCAGAGCGTCTTTATTACCAATCATATTATTAATTTTTATATATAAACGGATATCACTCACTTATATTGTTGAAGACGGCAATTAGACCGACAGTTAATGCCGACTTCAATAATACAAGTGAGTGATATCCGTTTATATATAATAATTTGTAGTAATGGCTCACTATAGTTTTAAATCTAAAATCATATTATTGTTTTTTATTAAATTAATTTGTCTCTGTTTTAAACGTCAAGTATTTTTTTCCATTGATGAACAAATCGATACTTTTTTTAGTAGGAAGTGGGATGAAACAAACAAAAAACCACAATTTTATTGAAATATTTTTTTATTATTATTAGCTACCTATAGATATCTTTTATAATTGTATTTAGCAATTTAATAACGTTACCTTACCTAGGTATCTACTTAAATATAAAGTTCGAGCATTAATTAATAATAATAAAGTATTGGTACGGTGGAACACAGAGAAAGGTGTACAGGAGAGTTTTTAAGGTTGAGATTTTCTCAAAAACTGCTTGATCTATTGCAAAAATTCTTTCACTGTTTGATAGATAAAAGTTAAAACTATGTAACTGTAAAAGAATTATTAAATTCGGTCCAGTAGTTTTTGAGAAAATCTCAACCTTATTGAGGCCCCCTGTACTTATCTCTGTCTTCGACTGTACTACATGGTATTATTAACATAAAACATTATGCTTGACCAATAGAATTTACCATAAGATATGAGATAGAATTAATCTCAAAATGACAATGCCAGATTCTGCCCCACCATCAACCGCAAGATAACGAATAAATGTAAAAATATATCCGTTTTTTATTAAAATTATTGGTTTAAAATAAAGTTTTGTACAAGTTGCGATTCGAAAAAAACAGCTTAATTAAGAATTCAGAAAATAGTAAGAAATCGAAGCGATTTATTCATTGTTTTTGTTATTCTTCTATAGGAGTTGCGAGAGTAGTAGAAAATGATACTGATTATGATTATGCAATATGAAACCTGTAATAAGTCCCAACAAAATGATAGGTACAGCTTAAATGCTCACGTAGTTTTGTAGGTGGGGCAAAGCTCCATTGAAATGTGGCAATGTCTTTTAAGATAAAGGTTCTGTCTGGAAGTAAGCTTCATTGCAATAATTGTGTAAACGCTGCTTTGAAAAGAACTCATTTTGTGACTTGACTTTGTACTCAACTCTACGAAGACGATATTCGATCTTACGATGACCAAGCATAATTTTTCACAACAGTACCAGTGTTTATTAGAAACCAAAAATCGTAACTTATCCTACATGTAAATAAAACTATACAGGGTGAAAAACAATTGTGAAGTTTGATTACGATCGATTAATAAAAATTAACTAAATTGTAGTTTAACTGGACAGTCACTTTTTAAACTTACACGGTTTGTATCATACATTAATTAGATAAATCGGGAATTACTGTGTTAAACATTTATTATTGATGTCTCGATATTTCGACAGCATTGCAGCCATCGTGGTCACGAGTAATGTACTGGGAGGCAGATCTTCCTCTCTGGTTCCTTGTTTCCACATGACATACCGCCATGGCTTATAGCTTATGGGCTGTCCGGATATTTCAGCTATCTCCTAATTAAACTCCCATCAAAATCCCTTCAGTAGTTATGGCGTGATACTTGCACAAAGTCACAGACAAAAATTCTAAAAATTAGTGTTTTGACATCAGTATCGATCCTAAAACACATTACAATTATTATTTTCAAAAAATATCCAGTGTACAGTCACAACATTTTTCCAGTCTTATTATATGTGTAGATTATAACAGAAACGGAAACCAAAAAACCTTTTCACTCTGTATTAATTTAACAACTTCTAAAGGATATGCAATAATTAAATTCTACAGTGTCTCAATTATAAGCCAATGGCATATAATTGGCATAAGGCATATCTAGCTAATTCGGCTTATAATAATGTAAAAACAAAATGCATTTTTTACGTAAGTAGAATATAAAATATACCTATTTATTTATAAATATACAGGATGTAACTTAAGGGGGTAAATAAACAACTTTTGATAAACGACTTTTTGATTTTCGCGAAAAATAATTGGACTTTTCACATTTTGTATAGTCGAAGACAGAGATAAGTATATAGGGAGCCTCAATAAGGTTGAGATTTTCTCAAAAACTACTGGACCGAATTTAATAATTCGACTACAGTTACATAGTTTTAACTTTTATCTATCAAACATTGAAATAATTATTGTAATAGGTAAAGTAGTTTTTGAGAAAATCTCAACCTTAAAAACTCTCCTCTGTGTTCCACCGTACCTGATCATCAATTTATTCTAAAAGTTTATTTCAAAATTCCTCAGTTATTGATACTAAACACCCTCCCTTAGGCTTACTTACCATTTCCGTTACATCCTGTATACACTAACAGCGATTAAAACTAACCAAAAAACTAATTTTAAGTTTCTATTTAAATCATAGACATCAAAACGGTTTAAATTATTCATTTTTAATAATTATACTATTTTTATTTTACAAGCTTACAACCTGAGCTTACGAAACTAAAAATTAAAATACAACGGCTTAGTCTAAATCAGTCTGACTGAACAATGTCGCATGGTGAGTTTGGTTGTTAGCCATAAACCATTGATCTCCTAAACAACGAGATACACAAAGGTCTTAAAAAATACTTCGCCCAGCGCGTTAGCCTCGCTATACAGCGGGGCAACGCGGCCAGCCTTTTGGGCACGCTGCCAATAGTGAGGGACCTGGGGCAAGTTTTTTTGTCTTTAAATTTTTATTTGTACATATAGTTTTAGTTTATTTCATTTAGTTTTTAATGTTACATGTAATTTTTAAATTTTTCCAAATAAATAAATGAGACTACATTTAAAAAACGTCCAAATAAGGGTCCATTGTTAACGTCCAAATAATGTCCAATAAAGCAAATGAGGCCTTTCATCCGTTTGGACCTTCTTTGCGCTCGGACATTTTTAGAAGGCAGACTGTGTATCTAGTTGTTTATCAATGCCAATGTCATAAACCTAGTTTAACCTACCTTGCCTTAAATCGTGTTCTTGTCATTCACAATTAGCGAAGTGTAACAGTGGTTTACCTTTCTAACCTTTTTAACGAAGCTTCGTTAAAATGGTAAGGTTAGCGTTGCCACCTTTTCCTTGCAAAGTGGTGTAAATGTAAATTCAAAAAAAAAAATTGACGTGCAAAAATGTACACAACGTACTTGCAATAACGAGATTTGACTAAAGATTTTTTTTTAAATTAAACCGTGGAATAATATTAAGCCAGGTTTATAGCTAACGTATCTTCCGAGGCGTATTTTCTTCGTGGTAATTTTTCATGATCGATTTTAGTTCGTCAGTTTTTAGAAGATTGTGAGCGTGCCATAGCATAGCAAGCTTAAGGGCCTTCCATGAGCCAACTAGCGCCGCCAATCTTGAAAAAATAATATCTTCCAATATAATCAATTTTATTAAAAAAGCTATTTACAAAATGTTTATTACGATAAATACTATTTTTTAAATGCTTATTTATAACGTGATTCAATTTCGGTAAGTTGTAGTTCGCATAATCGCGAAAAACGGCCGTTTTTGGCACATTTGTGAACTACAACTTAGCATGTCGCAATTATGCCATGTATTGTATATTGAAAAATAGTATTTATCGTAATAAACATTTTGTAAATAGGTTTTTTAATAAAATTGATTAAATTCGAAGATATAATTTTTTTCAAGATTGGCGGCGCTAGTTGGCTCATGGTAGGCCCTCAATATAATTATCTACAATATTGCTAGAGTTTTGTACTAGAAGTGGTATAATAGTGGATTTCTTATTTAGTAATTGTGTTTCATGCCTCAATCACGTCGAGAGAATGGCGACGTCTCCACAAGATCCTGCGTTTTTAAGGTTTTTTTTATGGGTGCATTTAGAATTAACAGTCAAACAGCCCAATTTTGTGTCAAATTCAGCATAGCCCTAGCCAAGACACTTTGACATTCGTTAACGCTAGTAGAATATAAAGAAAAATGTATAGGATTGACATTTTACTAAGGAAAAACCAAATGACAATGCCAGATTCTGCCCCACCATCAACCGCAAGTTGTACAAGATAACGAATAAATGTAAAAATATCTCCATTTTTTATTAAAATTATCGGTTTAAAATAAAGTTTTGTACAAGTTGCGATTCGAAAAAAACAGCTTAATTAAGAATTCAGAAAATAGTAAGAAATCGAAGCGATAGATATTTAGCGATAGATAGATATTTATTCATTGTTTTTTGGTATTCTTCTATAGGAGTTGCGAGAGTAGTAGAAAATGATACTGATTATGATTATGCAATATGAAACCTGTAATAAGTCCCCAACAAAATGATAGGTACTTAAATGGTCACGTTGTTTTGTAGGTGGGGCAAAGCTCCATTGAAATGTGGCAATGTCTTTTGAATCCCATGTAATTTAAATCAAGGTGAGCCTGCCTTCTCTGGTCTTCTTCTTCTGTGACTTCTTTATTTTGTGACTGGCTTTAAGTTTCCGGACCAGGTTGTTTCGGCAGGAAGGTCTTGACGATGGAGAACAATGTGGAGTATGTGCCTGAGACCAGCCCCACTATGCCGATGATTAGCAGGATAAGGTTCTTGATGAGGTGGATCCGACCGGGACCGAACTTGTTCGGGAATGATACGCATATCTGTGGAGAAATAATAATTAAAAAAAAAATGATTTCATACGAGAACATAATATATTAATTATAGGTATAGGGTGATTGGAAATTCGACACATTCCTTGAAAGAGGTGATACTAGAGGTGGTTTGCAACAAATTAGGCAATATTAACGAACGGGCGGGGCGGGCCGCATCGCACTGAGGCAAATGACAATGCGGACAATGCCAGATTCTGCCCCACCAACAACCGCATGATGAACAAGATAACGAATAAATGTAAAAATATCTCCGTTATTTATTAAAATTATTTATTAAAAACAAAGTAGCGAGTCGAAAAAAACAGTCTAATTAAGAATTCAGAAAATAGTATGAAATCGAAGCGAATTATTCATTGTTTTTGTTATTCTTCTATAGGAGTTGCGAGAGTAGTAGAAAATGATACTGATTATGATTATGCACTATGAAACCTGTAATAAGTCTCCAACAAAATTATAGGTACATCTTAAATGGTCACGTAGGTGGGGCAAAGCTCCATTGAAATGTGGCAATGTCTTTTACCTCGCAATAATGCGCGCGAGCCGCTGCGGCCCGGCACAGTGTGCGATAGTTCATACAAGTTGTATTAAAGCGATTTGAGCGGATTTTTGGCGCTCCGCCCCGACACGCTGCGGCCCATTGATATTAATTGCCAACTACAAGATGCGGCCAAAAGAAACCGCATCGTAACAAAACCCCCTCAAATTGCCATTAATTATTATTAACACTTTATTGTATACACACTGGATATTTACATTGTAACATAGATAAGAAAAGACATATACAAAGGGCGTAACTTATCTCTATCAGAGATTTCTTCCAGCAAACCCCATGAAGCGACAATTTGAGATGAAAGGTAGACATAGTGTGTACCGTTATAATAATAAATAAATACTTAAACATACTTACAAATATAAAACTATACCTACAATATTCATATTCATATACTTTATTTCTAACCATACGGAACATTACAGAGCACTTGGTTATGTCAACAACAATTTGGTATCGTACAATGAAACCGAGCGCCAAACTTATTTAGGCGAAGATGACAGAGAGAGAGAGATTTAAATCTTTGATAAGTGTAGGTATCTATAATATAACATAATATTGGTGTAAAAACCTAAAATAAAATAAAATTGGTGTTTTTGCTGAAAGTTCTGAATCTGTACGAACCGTGCGGATCTCGGTCGGTTTCACGACACATAACGATTTCTAGCGCCCGCCTAAGAGCGTCTAGAACATCTCACCTGCATTAACGCTGGGAAGATGATGCCCAGCGCTGAGAGGCACAGGGCGCCGAAGAGAGAGATGAACAAGCCCAGCTGTGGGATCGACACTGCCAGTAGAACTGAAATTGTAAACATATTCACTGTAAGCTAAATCCTGAAGGCACAACAAATTTTTGTAATGTGATAATGGATGTTTCATTTTAAAAAATCCTAAAAATAAATCCAATCCTAATCTTAAATAGCAATGAGTCACAACTGTAACGGCCTCCTGGTGGCCTTTGCCTGGAAATGATTTCTGTTCCGCTCACACTTAGTAAAATAGCGGCACTACCAGTTTTACTCAAAGAAGTAAGAAAAATTTGCCCAGTTTTGGGGTTAGTTTACAAAAACAAAACAAAATGGCCTTGTTCAAGCAATATTTTAGTAAGTGTCATACCATTTTGGAATCGTTATGGATTGCGCTAAATTTTGAGGTCACTTGTCAGAAAGGCGTAGTACATTTTTTTCTCAAGATAGTTGATTAAAGTTGGGAAAAGTAACAATTTTCAAAACTTTGTAGGCCAAAAAGTGTTAATTTTCTTCTGAACTGTGGCAGTTACCCTTCAGTTTTGGACTAGAATTTAGAGAAGAATTATTGAGGTTTACACCAAAGAAAAAAAAATTAAAAAAGTAAAGATTTGTAATAATTGTACTTAAAAAATTATCAAAGGATGTCGTATTTCTGGAAAAAAAATTTAATGCCAATAATTATCAAAATACATGACTTGGATTTTTTTCTATATTTTTCTGATAACTGTTATCACGCGTTTCCGGCTTGACGTCGATTTCTGGGACACCCTGTATATATTCAAATAACTAGAAATATAAACTAACTTACTAAACTTACAATATTAAACTATAAATATAAGTAAGTACTTACTAAAATATATCTAAACTAAAATAAAACTAGGTATATGTACAAAATAGGTCGGTTGAACTATCGAATGGCTTGCATTACAGATAGTTCAACCGATCCCCGTTGTCCGGCAACGTGCCCAAAATGCTGGCGGCATTATCATGTGAAATACTTATATGAAATAAATATTGTTTTATTGAATTTCGATATGAGTCAACTAGCCTATTAGCTGTAAACATTCTAGAAGAATTGCTTAGTAAGTAATACTAACAAGTAAGAAGACACAGCATGAATCGCAGTCCGTACTCCCAGAGCAGCAGGCGCTGCGAGCCGGCGCGCTCCAGCCGCGGCAGCATGTACGTCTGCCACACCACCTCCACAGGCACGTAGCACTGTAGCCCGTAGCTGATAAAGATCGCGATGGCGAAGATCACCAGGACTGCCAGCGTTAACCTGGAATAATAATAATGATGCGCTCAGAGACAGGTCCCGTTGAGAACTGTCAAGAACACGAAGAAGGTGTATTACAGAATAGATGACTATTTAAACGATGAACATGCATGGTGTGTGTCGCCGGTTCCGCATGAGGGATAAACTTACTAACAATAGTAATAGTTACGTACTGTATAGTTATTAAGTAATCATTGTATTATCATTGTTTTAAAAGATGTGTTGCTGAGAGTTTTTTGCCACTTTTTCTCCTCAGCGTTGGCACCTTTTCCTTGCAAAGTGGTGTAAATGTAAATTCAAAAAATATATTGACGTGCAAAAATGTACTCAACGTGCTTACTTGCAATAAAGATATTTGACTTTGACACAGGCGATGCTATACTATAGTTCAGTTTTTCTGGGGAAATCTCGCCCGCACTTTCTGGCCTGTTTTCCACTCTGAATGTGTAAACTCGAGCGCGAAGTCGAAGACAGAGATAAGTCCAAATAAAGGTGAGAGTTTCTCAAAAACTACTGGACCGAATTTAATAATTCTTTACAGTTACATAGTTTTAACTTTTATCTATCAAACATTGAAAGAATTTTTGCAATAGGTCTAGTAGTTTTTGAGAAAATCTCAACCTTAAAAACTCTCCTGTACTTTTACACCTTTCTCTGTGTTCCACCGTACCAGGTGCGAGTCGCCCCCTAACCATATTATTAAAGCTCTCTCTATAAGAGGCCTCTACCGTTGGACCCCACGTCCCCGGGCAAGCCTTCCAAAGCCTTCCTTTTCTTAAACCCCTGAAACCTGAATTGTTTATATACAGGGTGTAACGTAAAGGGTATATAAAACCGAAGGAAGGGTGCACACCAATGGGTCAATGGGTCGCGACCCATAGTTTGGGAACCACTGATTTAGAGTATACTTGTAAATAAAAAATTAAACGGTTCTCTTGAAAATGGCGGCAAACGACGGTTGCGAAATTATTTGATAATTTTCCTTTTAATGTCTACAGGGGCTATTTTGTGTTTAATATCACGTTAAATTAATCAGAAAATGTTCGCGAATGACAGTACGGTGAAGTTATTGGATTATTTATGCAAGATCTGAAGTTTCAAGCTTTTATCAAGAGTTCCCGCTACAAGCTCGGGAGTGAACATGACTGTCGAGCTGCTTCGACTCCTCTGGATGAAGACATGAAGACGCGGCTACCCAGGGTGAAGACGCTACTGCGACTCCCCTGGAGGATGATAGAAGACTATTATATATTGAATTTTCTGTAACATGACATTGACAAATGACGAACAGTCGAGTCCATTAATAAAATAAATAAATAAATTATCTCTTGAATAAGAGTAAAAGCAATACAGAGAGGGAATGCTGCCAGCCTTCTGGGCACCGTGACTCCCGATGCCCTCCTAGAGGACATATTTTATTTACAGGTAGTTTTTTTTAATGTTAGATTTTAGTAATTTTATTGTTATTTCTTTGTATTTTCCTTATTAACTGTCAATAAATCTTTAGCTGCGATAAAAAAAAGAGTAGAACCCATTCAAATAAAAATATAATAAATAAATAGCAAACACACTATCTAATGTACCCTGAAATCTCCAACATGCAGATAGATATACCCGTTGATTTGTCCTTGGTCTATTAATAGAGGAACCAGTTCGCACCAGTTCTAACTAATGTCCAGAGCTGACCCGCTCGCAGACGCAATGGACTTTGTTTCATTTAAACAGATTGCTGTTAAATAAAATCAGTGCACGTCTATTATTATTGTGGCATTGGATGTATATTTCCAGAGTTATTAGTATAGGTATTAGTAGTTATATTTCAAGATTGTGTTATAATTTATTTATTTTAACGAAAAGACATTGCCACTTTTCAATGGAGCTTTGCCCCACCTACAAAACTACGTGACCATTTAAGCTGTACCTATCATTTTTTGGGGACTTATTACAGGTTTCATATTGCATAATCATAATCAGTATCATTTTTTACTACTCTCGCAACTCCTATAGAAGAATAACAAAACCAATGAATAAATCGCTTCGATTTCTTACTATTTTCTGAATTCTTAATTAGGCTGTTTTTTTCGAATCGCAACTTGTACAAAACTTTACTTTAAACCAATTATTTTAATAAAAGACGGAGATATTTTTACATTTATTCGTTATCTTGTACAACTTGCGGTTGATGGTGGGGCCGAATCTGGCATTGTCATTTTACCAAGTCTTGAAATTGATTTTAAGACGTGATCGTTACAAGGCCTTCACCCTAAAAGGGGTTCATAGCTAGTACCTTCAAATGTTAATATAACCTACTTATATATATTTTTTATTTATTGAAAGCTATGAAATAAAAAGGCTTTTTTATTTTTATTTATTTTAAAATGGCTCCCTATTTTTATTTTATTTTATGAAATAGGTTACCCACACCAAAACAATTACAGTGTAACAGTCCACAAAATAATTATGCTAAGTGTCACCCGAATTATAGGCAACAACTGCATGCTTAGAAATCCAAGGATAAGGTTACAAATGTTACAATGTAAATCATTATTAACACTTTATTACACTGGATATTTACATTGTAACATAGATAAGAAAAGACATATACAAAGGGCGTAACTTATCTCTATCAGAGATTTCTTCCAGCAATATCGATCTTAACAATAAAAATAAAATTCAACAAATTTAGAAAACATTTCAGTAACTAACCTAACCTAACAAACAAAAATCTGTTTGAAAAATCTGTTACTGATGGGATTACTATAGTTTTAATTCTGAATTATCATTGTTACCGAGAGAGCTCGGTGGCTCAGTGGTTGGGTCAATGGACTTGCAATATGGAGGTCCCAGGTTCGATTCCCAGCTGGGGCAGCCATGTACCAATGAGTTATCCTCGGTTTTTTCGACGGAAAAACTTACGTACATTTACCAAGTGCTCTCAAAACGGTGAAGGAAAACATCGTGATGAAACCTGCATGTCGTAGAAAAAAAAAATCTACAGCATGTGAAATCCACCAACCCGCACTGGGCCCGCGTGGTGGATCATGGCCCGAGCTCCCTCGATGTAAGGGAAGGTCTGTGCCCGAGCAGTGGGGCAATATAAATAGACTGATGATGATTGTTACTCACGGATTATCCTTATCCATGTCGAGCGTGATTGAGTCTGCGCAGTCCCCCACGCAGAACACGTAGCCCAGCGAGCCCACGCACACGTACAGCACCACGATGACTGCCATGCCGATGTTGAGCACACCGCACGGGGTGCCGAATGCTTTCGGCGTTTTCATATTGTTCTCGAGCACGATTACCTGGGGGTGAGCCACAACGATTTTACTAGCGCTTAAGGCTTCGTATGCGCGTATATTCTGTTTTTCTACGAAGGCTACGGCATTAACTACTAAAATTAAACGTCTGAAAAAAATATATAGCAATCTTGGGGTATCTATTTAGGGACTGATGAATACCGATACACGATTGGACAAACTTCGCTCGATATAAAAAAAAATCGCAAACATGACCCCTTCCATGTCTTTTAAAATGAAAATTATGTCTAAACCGAAACAGTTATTCATACAATATTGTGTGTTTAATATCACGTTAAATTAATCAGAAAATGTTCGCGAATGACAGTACGGTGAAGTTATTGGATTATTTAGGCAAGATCTGAAGTTTCAAGCTTTTATCAAGAGTTCCCGCTACAAGCTCGGGAGTGAACGTGACTGTCGAGCTGCTTCGTCTAAAGTGATGACGCTACGGCGTCTCCTCTGGATGAAGACATGAAGACGCGGCTACCCAGGGTGAAGACGCTACTGCGACTCCCCTGGAGGAAGATAGAAGACTATTATATTATATTGAATTTTCTGTAACATGACATTGGCAAATGACGAACTGTCGAGTCCATTAATAAAATAAATAAATAAATTTTAGTACTTACTACTGTAGCCTTCATAGAAAAACTGTAAATCGGCGCATACGAAGCCTTAAGTCCCGTCAATCTCTGATTTTTGGCGAATAATAGTATAAATAACACACTTCGATGCGCTTCAACTGCGCTAGAATGAATGTACCCTTTATTTGACCCAGGTAAAACACATTTCGGTGTACCACCACGTGTTGAGCGTGTTGATTATGTCGGGCTCGCCGCCCTGAAGGGGTGGAATACGGACTAAACTTCCTGGGGTGTTCCACCTCGTGCCATTGTTGCCGAGCAACGGGAACTGCGATACATCCGCGTCCCGCTGGCGCCCCGAGCACTCCCCATTGCGGGCTGTAATAGCCCACAATTCATCATTCATTCATCCTCCTCCCCGTCTGAGCCTCGAGCTACTCGGGCGCCGAGCGGTGCGCGCACTGCGTCCGTGGGCCCGGGCCCTTACTTAGGCGGCGGCGCCTCGTACACTCCGGTACGCTTGGCACCGCCTCGTACCACCCCATGGCGCGGATTTCTTTCTTGCCAACCTTTCTCTCAGCCATGAATTGACCCTAACGCAGTTTATTTAGTATTTATGCTGTCACTGGCCACGTTAGAAGATGCCATATACTTAACTAATAATGATGCCTTACATAGACTTACCACGCCAACCGCCGTGAGTGCGAACAATGTCGTCCCAAAGAACAGAGGGTACGTGTCAAATGATCCCCACAGGTCCAAGTTAGCGTTTGACTTCTTCTCTTCAGTCAGGAGGTAGTAGACGATGATTCCCAGACCCACGAACGTCAAGAGGTTGGCTACGGTAGACCACGGAGCCAGCAGCTTGAGGTTCCGTATGCAGTTGAACGCGAGGAGAGGGCCAAGGATGATCAGCATGTGGATTTCAATTGCCATCGTGTAGTAGTTGTCGATTAACTGGAAGGTACATAGTTTTTGAATTAGTTTGTGTAGGTAGATTGTAATTAATAAGCCGATTAATAAGTAGATAGGGCTGCTTTTCCACCAGAGATGTGCTATGCATCTATGCTGTGAGGAAGCTACGAAACTATGTGACCGTTTCCTCTAAGGATATGCTGTGTAGCGGAATGAGTAGATGTGCTATGAAGATGCGCCACCGCAAGGTAGCTGCGCGAGGTGGATATCAAACGTAGCATAGCTTCTGGTGGAAAGGCACCCTTACGATGTTGACAGAACCTTACTTTCCGTACCTACAAAAATATTGACTGAGCGTCCCTGACATCATCATAATCACTTAGAGTGTGTTTGAATGGTTCCCTGTCATCATTTGTCTGCGTTTGTTTTGAATTGAACAGGACCGCCGTCAAATGTGTAACGTGATGTCTGCCAGAGCCGTAGTTAGGTGACTGCTGAGATTTCGGGGCCCCTTTTTATTTAAATCGATAAAAAGTTCAACTTATCCCAATTAAATTAAACCGGAGAGGATAAAACGCAACTTTGTGATAAATAATAGTGACTCGAGGCCCGCTTTGTTTGAGCTTAAAATAACTGTTAACTTCATATTTTTCAGGAGTTCCAGGATACAATACAACGTTCTTTATTTTGGAGAACAATTATGTGGCCACTCTATGACCACAGATATAGAACAGGCGCTTCTAAACCACTGACCACGACTAAGTATGCCCCTTTTTTTGCCTACGGGGAAATATTTTTAAATCGAATTACAGCAGCTACCAATTGACAAGCGCCTCTTAGATCATTGCGCCCCTTGTGATATGAAGTTGCGCCCGTTCCCTCCACTGTTTCGCCTCTGGCAGCTATCAATGATTATTGACGTAACATGCCGGGTGACCCTCCTGACGACGCGCCTACCCACTTAAATCAATTGCAATGCCGGTACGCGCGTCATACTCTTTACAATCCTTGGGTATTTTATTAGGGGCATGGCGCCACGGTCACGTCACGATGCAATGGGGATTGATCAGTTAACTGCCTTTGAATGGAATTGACATTCATTATTAGTTATTAACATGTTCAATTCTACGGTTGTAAATTGTAATAAATCGCGAAGCCAACAATTATCACACTTATGAATAAAACGATGATAGTACAGTCGAAGACAGAGATAAGTATACAGGGAGCCCCAATATGGTTGAGATTTTCTTAGAAACTACTGGACCGAATTTAATAAGTCTCTTACGGTTACATAGTTTTAACTTTCATCTATCAAACAGTGAAAGAATTTTTGCAATAGTTCAAGTAGTTTTTGAGAAAATCTCAACCTTAAAAACTCTCCTATACACCTTTCTCTGTCTTCCACCGTACCTATTTTTTAACGGGGCAAATCTTTTAAAAGATATCCTACCTCCTGTATGTGGTATTTGTACGCACTACAACCCCCTCGATGGCCTACCTCGTGCTGTGCAGAGGGCTCCGGGTTCTCCTACGGAACGCCTCGGTGCCCCCCTAGCACTTGCCCGAGGCCCGTCCCGGAAAATGCTTCACCTCCCAGAACCCCCCGACGCGGCAGCACGCGGCCTACTGCCGTGATAGTACCTATAGTTTTAACTATATTTTTATCTGAACCCCTCGTGCCTCGGAAAGCACGTTAAACATTACCGGTTGCTATCGTTCGGCAGGTCGTCAGCTACGTCAGAGGCCTACAGGCGGCCTGAATAGCTCTGACAATAGGTTTGGTCACACGATAGGAAGAAGGAGAATTATAGTTTTAAAGGTTATGCAAATAAAGGCAAAATCTACTCTTGAGAGTCAAATGGGCATCACCTGTTTGTTATACACATTATCAAGAACTCTTTCCAACCAAAAGTCAAGTCGATTGTCCGTTGGTATAATGCTAAAAACGCAAATTGTCTATCGGTTGGCCTTTCTCTTTGCAAAAAACACAATTCACCATTCTATAATTCTGGCATCTCAGATATTCTGATCTGGAAGCGCTCGAGTATAGCTCACGAAGTTGTGAAGAGTCAATTTAAGTCTTTCAGCGCCTTTGGTGTCATCCTAGCCTAGTCGGTAGTTATATGCAAGGGGTTCTGGGTTTGATTTTAAGCCTGGAATATGCTTGTACATAGTATAACTAGAGAGCTCGGAGGTTCGATTCCCAGCCAGGGCAGCCATGTACCAATGAGTTATCATAAGTTTTTACGATGGAAAAACTTACTTACGTATGTTTACCGAGTGCTCTCAAAACGGCGAAGGAAACACATCGTGATGAAACCTGAATGCCGTAGAAGAAGAAAATCAAAGGCATGTGTAATCCGCCAATCAGCATTGGGCCCGCGTGGTGGATCATGGCCCCAGCTCCCTCGATGTAAGGGAAGGTCTATGCCTGAGCAGTGGGGCAATATAAATAGACTGATGATGACGGTCTGAACCTACAGAGAGTACTAGGCCATGAGATGATGTCTAACTTTTTTATTTTAACCTTAACAAACCTTCTTAAGATTGCCAGCAATGAATACGATATAGACACAGCAGATTCCAAGCTGGTAGACCACGATGAACACGTCGACGATGATGGCCGAAGCTCGTCCGTACCGGTGCAGGTACGATGGGCCCGCCTGAAGGGCCGCTGTCATTGATGCCGGATATGTCAGGAGAGGTATTCGAAGACGTTTGCACATTACGTATTGGGAACGGACCTGTGGACAAAACCTAGTGTTATTTATCACCCAGCTTCTGTGACTGTCAAAAATAACTCACCTATTGATCTCCTATAAACAACTAGATACACAGTCTTCTAAAATGTCCGAGTGCAAAGAAGGTCCAAACGGATGAATGGACCCTCATTTGCTTTATTGGACATTATTTGGACGTTAACAATGGACCCTTATTTGGACGTTTTTTAAGACCTTTGCGTATCTAGTTGTTTATAGGAGATCAATGGCCTAACGCAACTTGCTGCCTTCTGTTTCTTATGGTGTCTTCCTACGAAGGTTGTCTATCATTATGGCAATATGCACTCTAAACAACGCCGCACTGAATAGACCTGGTATAGTACGGACAACAGCAGATCAATGGTAACACTTGCAGTACGAATTCAACTCTTATAACGCAGATAATAAGAACAGTCCAAAATTGTTACACTTGATCCGCTTTGATGTTTGAATTTGAATGTGATGATTTGAATGTGACCCTACCTTCTGTACCTACTTTGAAAATCTACCAAGTACACACATACCAAGCACATGAGGACTTATTATTATATATTTAAACGGATATCACTCACTTATATTGTTGAAGTCGGCAATTAGACCGACAGTTTCGACCGATTTCGACAGTCTTTTTCAAGGTGAAAGCGCGCCACGAAACGTCACCGGCGACGCGGGCGTGGCGCGCTGACCTTGAAAAAGACCGTCGAAATCGGTCGAAACTGTCGGTCTAATTGCCGACTTCAACAAGATAAGTGAGTGATATCCGTTTATATATAATGACATGAGGACTTACCAGAATATGTAAACAATGCGTGATGATAATGCCTATGACGACAGTGGAGATGACGGCTGTGATTAGACCGGCGCGCGCGTACGCTTGTGGCATTGCCAGGATGCCTGTGCCCAAGCTGCACTTCAGCAGATGGACCAGGGTTTCGAAGTTACTGGTAACAAAAGAAATAAGGACATACTGCAATGTTCGTGAAATATTGTTTGGGAAGTTTTGATTTATTTGCATCACGTAATAACTTAAGTTCTGCTTCGAAGTTTACCGGACTTGTTTTAGTTCCTAACTTCTTCTTAGTTGAAGAATTGGTTCCATACAAATGTAGGTAAAGTCGCTTGATAGCGGCTTTTAAATGAATTCTGGAATTATAAATCCAGACTGTAATTGATTTGTTGTATCCCTAGAATGACTTCATCATTTATATCATTCTAATGTTTTAGAGTCCGTTAGGTCTGGCATTCAATTAGGAGGTGCATGTCGAAAAACAGCGCTGCATACCTCGGTGTCAGCTCAGCTGAAACATGCACCTTTTGCCACACCACTTAGCATAACTATATTAGATTACCTATAACTTACTACTTGATTTATTTATTGTAAGCTTATGTAATTGGTGTATGGCAATAAACATATTTTCTATATTAATTAGATAAAACGGGAATTACCGTGTTAAACATTTATTATTGATGTCTCGATATTTCGACAGCATTGCAGCCATCATGGTCACGAGTAGACTGATATTAGTAACATATTTTCTATTCTATTCTATTCAATTGGCGATTGTGATATAGAAAATTGTCTATCTATGAAATAATTGTGTTTCAGGTGTTTGGTTCACTTACTTTGTAGCCTTAGGAACTTGTCTGTGGAGATGTGGGTCGTAGTCGTTATCATCATCATCGTCTGGGGTTGTTCGGTCTCTGAAAATAAAAGGACAAATTCAACTCTTTTCTTTTCATTATGTCTGCAAAGATTGTCTCATCTTTCAAAAAACTACGCGAAGTTTTTTAAAAGATGAGACAATCTTTGTAGACCAATCACCTCTTTCTAGGTCACCATCGCCTAGCAACGACCGAGGCGTTGAGGCGTTCCCTGCCGACCTTGAAAAGCTCTATTCATAAAGCTCTATTCGCTATGCGAAACGAAAATCTAAATGAAAAATGGATATTTTTTTATATCACGTGATGAGTAATACTGCACAATTACTGGCTAGATGTCGCTACCGTCCCTCAGACGAGAATATGGAGACAAAATTCACGATCTGGATACGAATCACGATGGCTCTGTTGGAATAGAGCGTGCCACGGATGGCGAGGTCCCGGGTTCGAATCCCGATCGTGATGAAATTTTTTCTCCATTTTTCATTTAGATTTTCTATTCATATTTCTCCTGAATGGTCCCAAGTAATAACTCTGATGGAAATACGTCCATCCTTATGTTTCTGGGGTCCTGCGGTATAATTCTGGAACTGACAGTGACAGGAAGCCCATTCCCATTTCTAAGGTCCATTGCTGGCTTTCAACAGTAACATAGCAAGGTCCCGTCCCCAAACTGCGAAGAGTGTGACGTAGTGGAGGACATATACCATGTGCTAATGGAGTGTGTGCGGAACGGGTCTCTCAGAAGACAAGCATTTGTTGACTCCAACATGTGGGAGGTTGGTGTGTGTAACAGCTCACTAGCGTCCCCCATGTCGGACCAGGCCAAATCAATGTACAAACTTGTTAAATTTATATGTAAGTAGATAAGTACAATTGGAAGGTTATTATAGAGCGTCATGGTCGCGCAGCGACAAAGCTCTTAAATAAAGAAGAAGAAGGAAAAAAAAACAGTAACATAAAAATTCTTGTTACAGCGACCGAGCAATGGATTATAGAAATGGGAATGGGCTTGCTGTCACTGTGAGATCCACAATATTCCCATATTCTGTGGGGTGAACGCGACTTCCAATCGTTATCGTAATCGCTTTCAATTTGACACATGGACGCTATACATTGCTGCTATGTTTTTGTAAGTTTTATCAAACGACAACGAAACGCAGCAATGTATATCGTTCAAGTGTCAAAATGAAAACGATTGAAGTCGCGGTCACCCCGCTCTGGTTCTATTTTATCCGTCCGTTCTGTTTTGGAAGTGGAAAAAAGAGAAGAAGACCTATAAAAACTCACTTGGAGGCATCATGAGCCCCGTCTGCCATGGGGCGCAGCCGAACACTCTCCGATTTGTCTGCCTTTTCAGCCATCGTGAAATGCCTGGAAATAAGCAATCTAAGTTAAAAGCGAAGGGATAATGAATCTTGGAAAGGAAGTGCCTGAATGAATGTAGTGATATTTACTGAACATTTCAATACTTTTTATTTTATTTTTTTATTTTATATATTCGAAGGCTACAGTTATCTCACAAACATAATGTCACATACCTACATTATTCAAATAAAACCATTGGCAAGTCGGAAGTTCCGAGTAACAAAAAATAAGACATAATGCTATAAGTGACTTACTTAAGTATCTGTTACTTCCGAGTCAGAAGCAACAAATAAGTAATTGTATTTAAAATGAGTCCACTATATACACTAAATGCGGCCCTGTTCATTATAAGAGTATTAGATAGTACGTGTACGTTTAGTGCAGTCTGTGAAATTGTAAATTAATTTAAAAAAAACTGTAAAAAATAGTTTTGTGTAAATCTCAACATAATTATTATGTAGATCGTCTGTAGGTAGGTACATATACTAATTTTATTCGAGTTAGAACTTATTTTCTAAGGCTATCGAACCATTGAGCAAATAGTTTGCGGCTGACTGTTTGCCTCCCATATATTTTAGATGGAGCGTTCAAGTTCATACAATGCCTACTGTACTCAGTTAGCGGCGTTTCGCTTGCTGATTCATTCAGTCAGCGGCCGATTACATCAAATATCGCACGAGTCATCTAGCGGATAGTCGAGAGTAAACTACCTATGTGTTATTTGTTATTATTAATACTAGCCGTAGATAGCATATCAGGACAGGGTAAGGTCAGGGACTAGTGGATACGATCAGATGCGCTATAGGTAGGTACGGTGGAACACAGGGAAAGGTGTACAGGAGAGTTTTTAAGGTTGAGATTATCTCAAAAACTACTTGACCTATTGCAAAAATTATTTCACTGTTTCATAGATAAAAGTTAAAACTATGTAACTGTGAAACAATTACAAAATTCGGTCCAGTAGTTTTTGAGAAAATCTTAACCTTATTGAGGCCCCCTGTATACTTATCTCTGTCTTCGACTGTACTCGAATCAGCAAACTGAAGTGGCAGTGGGCTGGTCACATCTGTCGTAAAACCGATAGACGATCGGGACAGGGGTGTCGTATTAAAGAGTCCATGTCGATAATACCTCTAGGTTACACGTGTCGCGAAGCAATGTTGCGCTCATGTGCGTGAATCTGAAATTATTGGCACTATTTTAAACTTAAAGTCACGAAGGAAGGATTCTACAAAGGATTAATTATGATTTTGTTACCAAATATGGTACATAGTATTCGTCACAGACCACTTACCCAATAGACATGAAAGCGGTACAAATGACAATGCCAGATTCTACCCCACTATCAACCGCATGATGTACAAGATAACGAATAAATGTAAAAATATCTACGTTTTTTATTAAAATTATTGGTTTAAAATAAAGTTTTGTACAACAAAAGTCGAAAAACCAGCTTAATTAAGAATTCAGAAAATATTATGAAATCGAAGCGGGGCAAAGCTTCATTGAAATGTGGCAAAGTCATTTGCAAGCGAAAAATTCTGTCAACGATGAGGAGCATAGAGATGAAGCGGGGGACATGGGTGCCGTATTGAAGAGATGTGTCCATGTCATTGAACTCCTATAAACATGTCCATGTCGACAATATCTCTAGGTTACACGTGTCGCGAGGCAATGTTGCGCTCATGTGCGGGCAGACACGGACGCCCTGTTACAGGTCTATGGGGTAAGTGGTCTGTGATGAGCACCCATGAGGTTTTCTAAAAGCCGGCGTCCCTACTGTATAAATATCCGTTGTCAACCGCTGTGTTACAACTACAGTTGTGACCTTGTAACGCCCCAACATACATGAGAGAAATGTGAATCTAGCTAGCTATAGTCGATGCTTTGTTCAGATTTGCGTCAGATGATCACATAACGCACTACGACACTCCACACCACAAAAATGTGAATGCGGCTTTAGTGATGCGTTCTACTAAGACCGCGTTTCAACTTGCAAGAAAACTACTGCAAGAAATGTCCAGAGGCTTTTGAAAATGGCGGGAAACGACGGTTGCGAAATTATTTTGTAATTTTCAGTCTAATGTCTACAGTGATTGTTTTGTGTTTTATCACGTTAAGTTAAAAAGAAAATGTTCGCGAATGACAGTATGGTGAAATTATTGGAGGATTCGTGCAGGATCTGTCGAGCTCGGGAGTGAACGTGGCTGTCGAGCTGCTTCGTCCAGAGTGATGACGCTACGGCGTCTCCTCTGGATGAAGACAAGAAGACGAGGATACCCAGGGTGACGACGCTACGGCGACTCCCCTGGATGAAGAGAGGGCGATATGATATTTTGAATATTCTGTAACATGACATTGACAAATGACGAACTGTCGAGTCCATTAATAAAATAAAGAAAGAAAGAAATGTCCGACAGCAGCTTGCAAGTGTAAACTCCGTAGCAAGTGCTGTCGTGACAGCTTATTTGGCACTTCCTGCGATAGTTGCAGGAAAATTGCAGTGTTCAAACGATATTGCAAGTCATGCAAGACTTGCGCGAGTTTACTTTTATTAAGTAACACGATATATAAAAATCAATGAGTTTATGCCTCAAAAATACTTGTAATGAATGGTCGTAATGAAATGGAGATGAGTGATTGTGTGTGAAATGGGTAGTGAATGGTTTGATTTTGGTCAGAATAACATGGCACCTTTACAGCCATACAATATCTGTGATTGTATAACTGTAGCTTTTTATGTAACCATTGTATTTGTGTAGAACAAAAATTGTCTCTGTTTTCCATGTATAATATTGACTAGTTGAACTTGGCGTATGGTGATACATCTTTTTTTTTGTATTTCTCTACAAAATGTTTGATGAATAAATGATTATCTATCTATCTATCTATCTACTTGCAGGTGTAAACGCGGCTTCTCGTGGGTAGACGGTATACGTATTAGGCCTTCCACACACTGCCGCGAACTAGCCGCGGCTTGCGTTCTGCAATCAGTTGAAACACATGCCCCGCCTCAGGACCTACGTCCAGTATGTAACGACGGCAGAAAATGAGGCGGGGCATGCGTTTCAACTGATTGCAGAACGCAAGCCGCGGCTGCAATCTACATTGCAGGCCTCAGATCGGACATTAAAATGCTCAGAAAATGAGTCGGGGCATGCGTTTCAACTGATCGCAGGACGCAAGGCTAGGTTGCGGCTGTGTGTGGGCATTAATCCTCTAAGCAGCCGTCTCAGGATGTCGCCTATCTGTGAACTCTATTAACCTATTTATAGCTCTACAAAGCCGACAATGTGTTTCAGTCCCACTGATTTTTTTGGTGTCGCGTTGGGCGTGTTAGAGTTTAAATATTCTTTGGTTGGTCGGTTACACATTCACGACACGATATCGGCGAACTGGTAATCACCACCTTAATGACAATGCCAGATTCTGCCCCACCATCAACCGCAAGTTGTACAAGATAACGAATAAATGTAAAAAATATCTCCGTTTTTTTATTAAAATTATTGGTTTAAAATAAAGTTGTGAACAAGTTGCGATTCGAAAAAAACAGCTTAATTAAGAATTAAGAAAATAGTAAGAAATCGAAGCGATTTATTCATTGCTTTTGTTATTCTTCTATAGGAGTTGCGAGAGTAGTAGAAAATGATACTGATTAATGATTATGCAATATGAAACCGGTAATAAGTCCCCAACAAAATGATAGGTACAGCTTAAATGGTCACGTAGTTTTGTAGGTGGGGCAAAGCTCCATTGAAATGTGGCGATGTCTTTTTGGGAGTGTTTGTGTGTTCTTGTACGGTTTTTTAAATTGTGTGTTTTTTTTGGTGTGTGGTTTTAATAGAGAATGAAAATGAATCCGGGCGCAAAAGTAGTCTTATTTTCAACTGAACAAATGGGAAAATTTTTCTCACTAGTTCAACTGAACTGGACAACTGAACTAGTGGGAATAAACGAGGCACTAACCTTTAGAAAAAATCAACCACCAATTGATTTACTTAATATTAAAACACCCATTCCAATTCTTTTATGTTTTCTTAGATTGGAAGGCAGTATAAATATAAATAATTTTTTTCATTGTGAAGTGGACTTTCTAGCAAAGAAAATAATATTCACTTCACTTCACTTTTTAAATTATGGCTTCTACCGTGGCTGGCACAGTAATTTTGCCAGTGTCGAGTACTTAGGTGATGACCAACGAATTGAGAAAATGCACGGTTAAACGAAACAAACCACAAAAAAAAAAGTTTAATCATCCAATAAAACAGATAGATGGCAGCACAGGCTTTACGCGGAAATTGCTTTATGATGAATTATGAAAATAAAAGGCAGAATAGAAAATAAATAAATAAATAGATCTGCGAATATATAGATTGAGAAAACAAATCAAATAAAATGTTACAATTTAATGTTGTTACTTTCAATAAAGAAAATAATATTGTGACTTGGATTTGACAAGAGAAAATCACCTCACTTTTTAAAATATGGCTTCTGACGTATACGAGTTTTTACAATGTAAAACTTTAGAATCCAACTTATCTTTGCCATTATCAAAATGTTATGTCCATACATCGATATATTCCTGATTAGTTCATCATCTGCAAATATAAGTTTGTCTAATAACTATATCAATAGGTCGGTTGAACCAGCTGTAATGCTAAGCCTTATAGTTCAACCGACCTATTGTATATATAGTTTTAGTTTAGTTTATATTTTTTAGTTTGTAATAAGAAAAAAATATATTTTTGAGGAGTTGTAATTTCAAATTTACAGTTTTAGATTTTTTTCCTTTACTTGTGATATAAAACCTAGCAAAATTTCATGATTCTAGGTCAACGGGAAGGTTTTGAGTTTTTTGCATTTTCATACAAATATGCGAAAAAATGCGACATGACGCGATTGCGTTGACGTAGAAGTTTGATTTCTTCACGGCTGCATGAGGTTACAGATCTAAGTACCTATTTGGTATTAATTTCATCTCGTAAATGCGTTTCTAATGTCTTGACAGAAGGACAGACAGACGGACAACAAAGTGATCCTATAAGGGTTTCTTTTTTTTTCCTTTTCAGGTACGGATCCCTAAAAACCAACCCCTAAAAGATCAGCGACATTCTGTGCCACCTGGCATGCATAGGGTTGAGCTCGGCATCCTATTAAAATCGTAAAAAATCCTAATAGTAGAACTCGAAACGGAGTTGGCAGACAATCTAATAAAATTCCCTCTCGAGAAATTCATTTGACATTGAGTAAACAAACCATTACAATACACGCATTATAGATTGGCCGTGTTCTCCTATAACGTGCTCACTGCTTGTCGCTTCCACGAACGACATTGATTCTACATCAAATTCAGGGTTGGCAAACATTTTTATTGCATTTTTATGACGAGTGATTGACGGTAGAGACTGGATGTGAAAATGGATCGATAGTTATTTAAGTTATTCGCATTTGTGGCAGGTATGTATTGCGTCCTGAAATTGAATTAAGTTAGAAAATAGTTATTTAGTACGATGGAGATGTACGGTGGAACACAGAGAAAGGTGTACAGGAGTTTTTAAAGTTGTGATTTTCTCAAAAAGTACTTGACCTAATGCAATAATTATTTCACTGTTTGATAGATAAAAGTTAAAACTATGTAACTGTAAGAGCATTATTAAATTCGGTCCAGTAGTTTTTGAGAAAATCTGAACTTTATTGAGGCCCCTTGTATACTTATCTCTGTCTTCGACTGTACACAACAATGTGCTTTATACCTACCTGCAATAAAGAGATTTGACTTTGGTGTGCTGCAATAATTAAAACTAAGGCTAATAAAACTTTTTGACAATTAGCAATAAGAGCTAACCGATGGTTTACAGTTTGTATCTAATACCACCGATTTTCTATGTCGAAGACCAGCGCAAATCCGTAAATCATGGCTAAAACCACCACGTAGCTTTAAGTCACGTTTATCTCTATGAGCCTTTATGCTATTTAAAGATAAGCACGATTTTTTTAAATTGAATGCGCCACCTGGCTCCCTAATAATGGAACACAGGTTTTACTTACAATATAGGCCCTATTCAACTATACAAGATTTGAAAGGTTTGCCACCCCTGACCTAATTGAAGCTCCATTCATTGACCCAGCCGGGCATGGAAACGCGAAACCTCACTTCAATGAAACGCCCATTCGACATTGAACTTTAACCAGTTTTAGCCGATCGTACAGGTTAAGCAACGCTGGGCGAGGTCAGTACCTGGATGGGTGACCTAGTGACGCTTTCATCTGAGCTCCTCCGTGCCTCGGAAAGCAGAAGCACATTAAGCAGTTGGTCCCGGTTGCTGTCGCTCGGCAGCAGTCGTCAGGCCACGCCAGAGGCCTACGGGCGGCCTGAATAACTCTGACAAAGGATCCTATTTTAAATGTAAAACACATAGGTACTTAATTTAGAATCCACAATACAACGGATGAATAGAAAAAAATGGCATACTTAGGCCATTATTTAAATCGTCTCGAATTCACATTTTGGAAATAGTCAACTCAGGTGCTGGGTGAATCGACAACTAACAATTTTGAAAGGTGGCATCTCACCCATAGGTGAGATTTTTGGAGGGTGAGTTGCCACCTGAGCCGAATTACTTAGGTATGTACTATAATTTGTGTGGTGTGGACCAGACAACCTTGGGATCGGGCCATATGGAGGATTCATGGAGAGGCATATGCCCAGGAGTGGGCTGCTGTATGCTGAAGAAGTACTATAATTTACTATTACCTTACATTAGCATAAAATTGTCTCTTTACTTAAAGTACCTACTCCGTAGCGTAGATATTGCGGCTACGAATATGGTACACTCGACAGCAAATCAATGGTTAAAGTACAATTCCAACTTTCCTTGCGCTATTACGACTTCACAACTCTCTTTCCGTGATGAGCCAAAGGCCAAATCGACGTATTTGTGCTGTTAATTAATTGTCCATTGTCCACCCAGGTGGACCACGGGAAAACAACAGGTCCACCCAGGTGAACTATATAGGTGGACCACGTACCCATAAATATTTACAGTATAAAAAAAGTAAGTGCTGGATGTTCCCAGAGAGATTTTAAAGAAATCATACTTGACTTGTTTCCTTCATGAAAAATCACCACTACTTAAGGGCCTTCATAGAGCCAACTAGCGCCGCCAATCTTAAAAAAATAATATCTACCAATATAATCAATTTTATTAAAAAAGCTATTTACGAAATGTTTATTACGATAAATACTATATTTTAAATGCTTACTTTATAACGTGATTCAATGATTGTCTCAATTATGCCATGGCATATTGAAAAATAGTATTTATCGTAATAAACATTTCGTAAATAACTTTTTTAATAAAATTGATTATATTGGAAAATATGATTTTTTTAAGATTGGCGGCGCTAGTTGGCTCTATGAAGGCTCTTAATATAAAGTTACAAGTAGGTCAAATGTCTACGTTCAAATACAGATCGTGAAATATTTTCGTTTCACATAGATAACGTAAATAATACCAAAAAATTCAAATCGTAGTAGGTAGGTACTTTGTTGCTGTAAGTATCTGTATAATAGAAGCGAATTTATAGAACCGCTGTTTAGGTTCCCATCGTAGTCAATTAAATAATAATTATTTAGGATACCTATAGGCTATAAGGGTTCCCGTTTTTCACATTGCCTAGGGAACCACATTTCTTAAAAGCAATAAATAAAGAGACAAAAATATCAATGTTTACCAGAACGAGACGCAAAGCTTAAAATATCCCAATGTCACTTACGTAAAGCGTAGATAATAATATTTTCGTAAAAATATTTAGGTACTCACGATAATTAGGGTAACAAACAGTTTACAGAGACTTGCGTGGGAGTTCACGATCTAACAGATGGCGCGGAACATGCGCCCGCGCACCGGATGAGTCTGAAACGGGACTGACACGAGATGATTTTCAATTTGAAACTGGAGCGTCCCTCTCCTCCGCTCATGTTTATACTGACGGGCGTTTCTTGCGCCGTGAAAAACCGCCGCTTGTTAATGTGTAGTAATAATGATAGTGCGATATTGTGGCTCGATTTTCAACGATTATTTCTTTTATTTAAGTATTTAAGGTTTTATTGGGCAAGAGCTTTATAACTTTTAAATAACAAGGTAAACTATCCATAAAATAAGGCATATGACTACGACATAATTACAAAACAATAGACGTGAAAGATAAATAAGGATAGAGCGAATTTAAAAATAATAATGGGGTTGGGTATACGTATCCAATAGCGGAAACCCCATCCGGCCCTCTCCTTGCATGTATTCAATAGAGATATAGAGAATGACCGAAGTACCCTTGCTGTGATATTTATTAAATAGAGAATAAACAAAAAAAAGCTGTGGGAACCAGCAGAACCATTATATTTATTTCAGTTATGCACGATTTGACTGCGTAAAAAATTGTGTTACACACAACAGTTATTAGAGCAAGTTGGTTTAGAGCAAGTGTGGTTTGCAGCAAGTAGTGTTAATGCTTAACACGGGGTTAATTAAGAAATAAGAGTGGCTTTTGAGAGCTCCGTGGCTCAGTGGTTGGGTCAATAGACTTGCCCTAGCTCCCTCGATGTAAAGGAAGGTCTGTGCCTGAGCATTGGGACATATAAATAGACTGATGATGAAGTGTGCTGTTTCACTTTATTTTCAAACGTCAACACTGGAGTTATTTTTTGGTCTCAGACAGGGTAAGTACCTACCTCTGCATAATATGTTTGATCGTAGCTATTCTTTGGTATGACCAAGTACTTATTATTTTTTCGGCGCTCTATCGTGCCATTTTTTAATCGTGTTTAATCAAATTTGTCAGAAAAGGAGATAGAGAAGGTTTCAGTTTACAGCTTTATCAGACTGAAGCCTCTGTCTTAGTAATTTTTATTGTTTCCACGGAACCGCGCAGGAATAAACCGCCCGTCTGCCGCGGCCCCCACCCTCCTACACCATCAATCAACGTACAATGCCGGCCTGACTATTTTAGATTCTAAAATCTCTACCGTGTTAAGTCTAAAACAATGTGGTAGATAATAATATTAAGATTACTTTAGTCTGTCTTTATGGAGAGCGTCGACAAAATTAAGTGGATGGTTAGGTTTGTATATACAGAAATTCTGCACAGCGTTGAAGTAAATTAAACAATTCGATGAAAAATAAAGTATATATATACATATAATAAGTCTGTTAAAAGTTGTGTCTGTACCAACATTGGATATTTTTTGAAAAGAATAATTGTAATGTGTTTTAGGATCGATACTAATGCCAAAACACTAATTTATAGAATTTTTGTCTGTTTGTCTGTGACTTTGTGCAAGTATCACGCCATAACTACTGAAGGGATTTTGATGGGAGTTTCACTAGGAGATCTACAGCTCATAGGCTAATAAGCCCTGGCGGTATGTGATGTGGAAACAAGGATTCAGAGAGGAAGATCTGCCTCCTGATCTCCTCCATCCTCTACGCAATCGAAGTTGCGGGGTACAGCTAGTTTACAATAAATTCAACTACTTATCAAAAAAATATGACTTAATTTGATGTGCATCGATACTGTGCTTTGGAGTTTTTTACATTTTAAGATATTTTAAGTTTTTGCAACGATTTCTTTCACTGGAATTTGACCTAATGGCCATTTCTAAGGTCATTGTGGGACTTGTAACGTACTTTTTGATTTACTAAAAAACCTTACCAATTTAATATTTATTATGAGTACAAGGACACTCTGTATACACAAGAAATAATATATTATAGGTAATCGTCTGTTGTTACAAGCTATCCCAACCTGACATTGAACTAAAGACCTTGGCTCTGTTTAGCTAATCTAAGATATAACAAGCTAACATACTCTCATGTTTTATAGCAATATGATACTCGTACACTCGAAGTCAGATAAAAGTATACAGAGAACCTCAGTAAGGTTGAGATTTTCTCAAAAACTATTGGACCGAATTTAATGATTCTTTTACATATAGTCTTCATCATCAGTCCGTATCAGTCCACTGCTGGACGTAGGCCTCTCCCAAAGCTCGCCAATCAACCCTACTCTCGGCCCTCTGCATCCAGTCCCCGCCAGCTATCTTGCGAAGGTCATCCCTCCATCTGGTCGGGTGGCGTCCCACACTACGTTTACCCGTTCGTGGCCTCCATTCGAGAACTCGTCTACCCCATCGGTTATCGGTTCTACGGCAGTGACCAGCCCACTGCCACTTCAGTTTACTGATTCTATGAGCAATGTCAACCACTTTTGTCTTCTGGCGGATATACTCGTTTCTTATTCTATCTAACAGAGAAATGCCAAGCATAGCTCTTTCCATAGCTCGCTGAGCGACTTTGAACTTGTGGGCCAGTCTTACCTATAGATATATATAGACTTAACTTTTATTTAACTACTTACCAGTGAAATAATTATGGCAATAGGTCAAGTAGTGGTTCTCTTGAAAATGGCAGGAAACGACGGTTGCAAAATTATTTGATATTTTTTGTTATAATGTCTACAGTGGCTATTTTGTGTTTAATATCACGTTAGGTTAATCAGAAAATGTTCGCGAATGACAGTACGATGAATTTATTGGATAATTTAAGCAGTATGGTGAAGTTTCAAGCTTTTATCAAGAGTTCCCGCTACAAGCTCGGGAGTGAACGTGACTGTCGAGCTGCTTAGTCCAGAGTGATGACGCTACGGCGTCTCCTCTGGATGAAGACACGAAGACGCGGCTACCCAGGGTGAAGACGCTACGGCGACTCCCCTGGAGGAAGAGAGAGAGAGAGATAGAAGATCATTATATATTGATTTTTCTGTGACATGACATTGGCAAATGACGAACTGTCGAGTCCATTAATAAAATAAATAGATTGAGATAATCTCAACCTTAAAATCTCTCCAATAAACTTGTCTCTGTGTCAGGCCGTGCTCTACTTTAGGCAATGTATCGCCTACTGCTCGAGCACAGACCTTCCCTTACATCGAGTCAGCTCGGGCCATGATCCACCACACGGGCTCAGTGCGGATTGGCGGAATTCACATGCCTTAGATTTTTTTCTACGGCATGCAGGTTTCATCGCGATGTGTTCCTTCACCGTTTTGAAAGCATTCGGGAAAATATCCAGGACGTTACAGTGCGCGAGGCGTAAGCTCAGGTTTACATTTGTGTTAATGATCGCCAAGCTGCTAGCGGTACAAGAGGTGAAGTGCGGTGCGTGCGCGGCAGGGTGGCGTCCCCCGCCTGTGTGCACTCACACAAATGCAAACCTGAGCTTACGACTCGCGCACTGTAGCATCCCAAACCTAGCACCCCAAAAGTGAAAAATGTTGAGAACCACTGACCACCTGGCACAAATGTCCGTTGTACTATTTCAGCTTTCCTAAAGGTGCACTGACCTAGCCTAGTGTTTGAGCCGGCCTGTCTGCATTGACCGACGGCGCCAAGCCGGCGGGAGGGGTAAGTAGGCAGGGAGGCACATACCTACCACTTACCCCAAGGTAGGCTTGCGCATAGTAGTTCGTGATCACGAGCGGTCAGTTTACGTCGCTCTTCCTCGGCGAACTAGTTCGCTCTTCTAGTTCGTCAGCTCCCGTCGCGTTCCGCACCAAAGAAAGTCACTAAGCCAATTCTCGAAAAAAACCCGATAATTATGATATCATGGTTTCTGTCACGCTCTTTCAAAGGCGTTGATTGGTAAGAGCGAATGCGACAGAGATAATATCACAATCGACATGCCCCAGATAGCAATTTAAACTTGAATCTGACTTGCAATAAGTTTGATGTGTCAAAAGTGAAGGTTTGTTTCAAAGCCATGGCAATTATATAGACTTGGGGCAAGTTTGAATCAAATTTTCTAGTTTCCGAGCAACAAAACTTGCATTATGTTTGCTTCTATGAAGTATATGCAAGTTTGATATAACAGAATTACTTTTATTTGTTAAATAAAAAGAACATAAACATAATATTCATTTTTTTATTATGTCTTACAAAGTTTTTAATTATAATAATGCGCAGCAGTGTAATAGTTATTTAATAATACTTACTTTTATAAACACTCTCTATGACAAGTGAGTGAACTAACGAACTAAACAGCGAGGGATCTGGGAGCTAGTTCGCGTAGGTCGTCTGTCGGAGCGCTCTAACGAACTAGTTCGTTCACGAACTACACAAGACTACCCCAAGGGAGGCGACAACTAGGGGAGGTACATTTTGGTACATACCAATGTCAGGATATCCGAATGGTAGAGAAAAAAAAATAGGTAGTTTAAATGACTAAAAGTATGTGACAATTTAAACATATCTGTAATGTTTCATGCATAATGCATCGTGGAAAGGATTTTGTTTCCGCTTTCCGACTAGGCAATTTTTTGACGTGTGTAAAGGGTACCTATTTCACTTATTAAAAATGCTTCTGTGATTTCTGTTCGAGTTTGAAATACCCTTTTACTAAATTTAAATACGCCTTTAAATATTGTTAAACGATAATGTATTTTTTATACAGCGGGGCAACGCGGCCAGCCTTTTGGGAACGCTGCTAATTGTGGGGGACCTGGTGCATGTTTTTTTATCTTTAAATTTTTATTTGTGAATAGTTTTAGTTTATTTCATTTAGTTTAGGTTTTTAATGTTACATGTAAATTTAGATTTTTCCAAATAAATAATATTATTTTTTATGGATTTCCTATAAGTATAATATGAATATATTGAAATGTGCGAGTCAATAGGTTGTAATATGGTGCCTGTACAATAGAATTTGAGACAGGTAAGTACATCGTTCGTTGTTCCGTTTACGTGGGCGTAGAATAATTATAAATACTAATTAATAATATAATACATACCTTGCACTAACAGTAATTAAATCACAACACCTTAGATTCACTTAAAAAACAAATCACATTCACTTAACACTGCTGTTTATTACGATAAAAAATACGCATTCTATAAATTTTAATTCCCAACTTCATTGTAACCTAATTGTAGCATAAATCTATATTTGTATTATAAACATTAAAATGTAACATCAGTGTACGTTACTCTGCGTAATACAAAAATATGTCAGAATCATCTATATTTTTTAGGAATATAGAAATACAGCCTTTACGTAACTATGATTTTTTTTTTTGAAAGATTAGCTAAGACCGGCTAAATTTTAACTAAACTAAAATGTAGTAGTAGACCCGCCCGCCCTGGACGCGTGACGTAGGGCGGCGTGGCAGGCAACTGAGCATGCGTGGGCGGAAGGGCCGACTTACACCAATCGACGAGCAGTATTTCGGTCTAACGAAAATAGCATTGTCTGGTATTTTGGTGACCGTTTAGTTTCAATTTGCGGTATGCAGTAAGACGACTAATAATTACCGTTCAACATTGGAAAAGCTGTATAAAAATTAGTTGTCTACATCATTGAATCTGTGTGTACCCAATGAGAGCATCTCATCAGCATCGAGATAGTAGGTAACACATAAACCTATGTGTGGATTGAAATTGAGTGACAGGATAAAGAATGAAGTGATCCGAGAATAATGTGGTCTGAAAGGAAATGTAGTATGGATGATTAAAAAGAGATTTTGAAAATTATAGACATTTAATCATGTTTCTTCGCGCACTGACAGCGTGACTTCGTCAACGGCGATTCGGTCGTGGCGCGGTCACCTTGAAAAAGACCGTCGAAATCGGTCGAAACTGTCGGTCTAATTGCCGACTTCAACAATATAAGTGAGTGATATATATAATAATTTGTAGTAATGGCTCACTATAGTTTTAATTCTAAAATTTAATCATTGATCTCCTATAAACAACTAGATACACAAAGGTCTTACTAAGTCAATTTAAAAAACGTCCAAATAAGGGTCCATTGTTAACGTCCAAATAATGTCCAATAAAGCAAATGTGGGTCCATTCATCCGTTTGGACCTTCTTTGCGCTCGGACATTTTTCGAAGGCAGACTGTGTATCTAGTTGTTTAGAGGAGATCAATGACATTTAGTAGGATATAGGTACTCGTACGTCGACCAAATTGGAGATGAATTAAAATTGGCCATATACGGTTTTTTACAAACCGACTAGCATGCATGAAGATATGAATGTGTAAGCGAGAGTTGTGTGCCGCAGGATTGCAGTAGATCGAAGTCCATCATCTCTTATCTACCGATTTCGGTAGATAAGAGATGATTGATAGGATAGACGCCTATTTAGGCGTGAGTTTATGTTTATCTAGTGCATGTAACGTCTTCAGTGTATGCTGTTATATGATATAATCCATCCGTTTATCTCTCAGAAAACTCGTCCAGCAAACAAATCGCTGCTGCCAAATCAAACCACATTCCAATTTGCGCAGATAACGTAGTGGCTCCACGGGGTCGCGAAGTAGTCGGAAAACCCCTCGATTCAGCGCTTCCTACGAAATCCGTAGAAATTGAACCACTTACAATGTTTTGTCGGCAAACACTTTACTGATAGGGTTAATATTGGTAATTGTGTTTTATGTTGGAAGTTGAACTTAGTGGAATTGATCGATGGTACTGTCTCTTTTAAACTTTGGCATACGTGTGCCTTCGAGTGTTAGTTTTTCCGCCTTGAATATATTATTGGTTAATTGTGTGTTTATAACGTTTTTTAACGAAGTTTGAAAGTGACAAAACACATTTTAAAGGAACAAACTATGTTTTTGTGTAAATTCTGAAATATACGTAATATTTTAGATTGTGCGTGTTCAGTAACGTATAGATATAAGTATACTCAAATACTTAAGGGCCTTCCATGAGCCAAATAGCGCCGCCAATCTTTGAAAAATAATATCTTCCAATTACATCAATTTTATTAAAAAAAGCTATTTACGAAATGTTTATTACGATAAATACTATTTCTTAAATGCTTATTTATAACGTGATTCAATTTCGGTAAGTTGTAGTTCGCATAATTGCGAAAAAGGCCGTTTTTTGGCACATTTGAGAACTACAACTTAGCTTGTCGCAATTATGCCATGTATTGTATATTGATAAATAGTATTCATCCTAATAAACATTTTGTAAATAGTTTTTTTTTAATAAAATTGATTATTTTGGAAGATTTATTTTTTCAAGATTGGCGGCGCTAGTTGGCTCATGAAAGGCCCTTAAATGGAAATAGGATTGTTTTGAAAATTACAACAAAATATTTTTCAAAATAAAATTGGTTTTATTTATCAGAAAATCAATACTAATTTAATTCATGCACTAGAATAACAACACAACATGACTTACTCTAGTTACTGTTAACAAACAAATCAAAAATCACAATAAATTTAATTAAAGCCATTCTCGAAATACACTATCTTTCCTTTTGGGGTAGGTAGAGAAAACGGAACGCCAAACATCCTAATCTTTACACACCTCTTTCGCTGCTACACACACTTGGTCCGTTTTACACCCAATCCCATTCCGTTTAACACGCCTGCCCCCTTACCTTTAACTCTTATAGCAGTATTACTTTCATAATACTTTGTTACTTCGTACAATGTCGACCTTAATAAGCTTACTTTAAGGTCGTCATTGTACAAAGTATTATGAAAGTAATACTGCTATAAGAGTTCAAGGTAAGGGGGCTGTTCCGTTTTACACCCAATTCCATTCCGCTTTACACACCTCCTCTGTTTTACACGGTTCTCCGTTTTACACACCTTGCACGTTGGTAACTGAATGTTACTTGTAATAAATAGTGTAAAAGAAAGATGCATTTCGCAAGAAACTAAACAAACAGAAAGTTGAACAAGCAGAAATTATTTGTAAAAAACAAAAAACCCGACTGCATAAATACTATCCCCTTTTGATTAATTTTTTATACTCCATGACACTCCCGTAATCAAGACGAATCTAACGATACCTCATACACCAACATACATCAAGCCGTTTAGGCTACAGGATGGCAGGAAGGAATGGACGCCTGTGTACATCCTTTCTCACTGTCACTTATATAAAAATATGTTTCGTGTACAATAAAGAATAAACGAATGGACATACATACAAACATACACCCGAAAAACATTACCAGGAGGATAATCCAGTAAAAACATTAGCCTCCTTCTGGGGCAGTCGGGTAATTAAGAGCAAAAAAGATGGATTCCGACGGCGCGTCATTTTTTCCTTCATGCTACTTATTATACGGGTTCTCTTGAAAATGGCGGGAAACGACGGTTGCAAAATTATTTGATAATTTTTGTTTTATTGTCTACAGTGGTTATTTTGAGATTAATATCACGTTAAATTAATCAGAAAATGTTCGCGAGTGACAGTATGGTGAATTTGTTGGATAATTTGAGCAAGATCTGGGGTTTCAAGCTTTTATCAAGAGTTCCCGCTACAAGCTCGGGAGTGAACGTGACTGTCGAGCTGCTTCGTCCAGGGTGATGACGCTACGGCGTCTCCTCTAGATGAAGACAAGAAGACGCGGCTACCCAGGGTGAAAACGCTACTGCGACTCCCCTGGAGGAAGATAGAAGACTATAATATATTGAATTTTCTGTAACATGACATTGGCAAATGACGAACTGTCGAGTCCATTAATAAAATAAATAAATAATTATTATACAGGGTGTGGTTTTGATCAACGACGCGCGACTCAGTGGTGATAATTAACACGATACTGATGTAAAAATATATAAAAAGGTCACCTTAACTTTATCATTTGCAGTGGCTGGAAAAGCGTACCGCATTCGTCGCCTCGCGGGGACGTACTGCATACGGTATTTCAGGTGTTTAGGCTCATATAATTTTTTTGGCACATTTGTCTAAGTCATCTAATTTGTCAACCGTGGATAGACGTGTTTTTTTTCACTATTTTCTTAACGCGTACGTACTATAGTCTCTCCTCGGGGGACGTACAGAATACGGGAAGCCATATACGCGCCCGGGTCACTGACAACGGAAACGGGCGTACTTTGTTGCCCATGCGTTGCGATAATTTCAAGAGAACTTGAAAATGAAAATTACTAAATAAACGTTTGACCTTGAAAACCCCTCATTGCGAGAACTTGAACATATTTTCTTTAAATAGTAATTATGTTAAAAAAGAATAAAAACACAATTTTACGAACTAAGCGCGCTCACATCACCCAGCCATGTGATTTGAAATATAATTAATCATTGCGATAATTTCAAGAGAACTTGAAAATGAAAATTACTAAATAAACGTTTGACCTTGAAAACCCCTCATTGCGAGAACTTGAACATATTTTCTTTAAATAGTAATTATGTTAAAAAAGAATAAAAACACAATTTTACGAACTAAGCGCGCTCACATCACCCAGCCATGTGATTTGAAATATAATTAATCAATGTGTACAAACATATAATATGTAAGAAACGTGACGTAACCAAGTGTTCCATAGTGTACCTAAGGCCGAATAAATGAGTATGAGTAAGATTATTTAGACTACCCCTGAGTTGGGGGTCGATGATCAAAAACACTAGCTGTAAAGTCATAAGTTCGTAATACAATTTTTTGAAATTATTACTTATTTAAACTTGCAATACTATAATATAGACCAGGATACATTAGAATTAAACATAATTTACGCACAATACTATTTTTGACGCACAGAATCTCACTTAAATATGTACTCCAGTTTTTAGTTATAAAAGTAGTTTTTTTTAAACATAATTTAACTCGAATTCAACTTTTTTTTAAGTTCGAGGTAAATATTTACGACGTACCTTTACAGGCTGTCCTTGAATTCATTCGACAAATTGAAACTGGGAGTTGTACTCATGATAAATATTGAATTGGCAAAGTTTTTTCGTAAATGAAAACTGCCAAAATTTTTTAAATAAGTACGTCACAAGTCACACCTTACATGACATGACCTTAGATGGCTTAGAAATGACCATTAGGTCAAATTTCAGTGAAAGAAATCGTTGCAAACAATTAAAAATACCTTTAAATGGAAAAAAATACTCCAAAGCACAGTAACGATGCACATCAAATTATAATTCTATTTGATAAGTAGTTCAATTTATCGCGTCATAAATTATGTTTCTAACCGAATGTTAGACATGGTTGTCGGAATACTACTACTATTGTCCGATAGATGGAGTTGCGTAACATACCCTTTAAGTATAAAGCGATGAAGATTTTCGGTGGGTGTGGCGTGGCCTGTGGTGGCACAGTTGGTAAGAGCGTGTCACGGAATGACAAGGTCGCAGGTTCTAATTAGTTCAATTTATTGTAAATAGTTTTATTTTCCCCCCAAATTGCTTAATTTACTTAAACGCTGTGCAGAATTAATGTATGTCACAAGCCTAACCATCCATTTAATTTTGTCGAATGAATTCAAGGCCACCCTGTAATATTTTTACGATATATTAATTTGTCGTCAGGATTAAAATAGGAAATATAGAAAAATATAACAGTTACACAATTACTGGATAGATGTCGCTACCGTCCCTCAGACGAGAATATGGAGACAAAATTCACGATCTGGATACGAATCACGATGTGTTGGAATAGAGCGTGCCACGGAATGGCGAGGTTCGAATCCCGGTCGTGATGAAAATTTTTCTCCATTTATCATTTAATTATAATTATAACAGTATTAAGTACCTACTTGAAATAAAAATGTTTAAAAAAAAATAGTTGTACCCCAGTCTATTATTTACTTACTTATATACCTAGTATTATTTACAACCGAGAAAACCACAAGGTTGCAAAATGATTTCTGATCAACTGCACAACCGTTTCGCAGTAAATTACAACCAGTCATTTTCATGTAATTTACTGCGACAAAATTGTACAGTGGGTAAGAATTCAGTCTCCTCGGCTGTACATAATAACTACTTGATCAGAAATATACATGAGAACAAAACACATTGAATGATAAAAGGGATATCTTTTTTGGTATCGGAATATGGTTAAAAAATAAATACGCGAAAATCTAAAAGTCGTATAGTAAAAGTTATTTAGTTATCGGCATAGAAGTGGCCCCTTTCTATATATGATGTTATATCAATATGCCATATATTTATTAAGACGAGGGGCTCGTAGTGCAGTTGCGAGTACACGTTGAAAACGATCGTACAAGTCAAGCAACGTTGGGCGAGGTCAGTACCTGGATGGGTGATCGCTAGTGACACTTTCATCTGAGCCCCTCCGTGCCTCGGAAAGCAGTTGGTCCCGGGTGCTGTCGCTCGGCAGCAGTTGTTAGGCCACATCAGAGACCTATGGGCGGCCTGAATAACTCTGACAAATAGGTTTAGTCACTAAACCACACAAAAAAAAGAAAATGAAAAAAAATTAAGACAACTAGATATATTTATATTTAATTATGACCTTTTTCATAAGCATTTTGTTCCGCCATATATATTCCTGATCAAGGAGTGACAACTTAACCTAAATCAGTCTGACTGAACATTATCGAATGGTGAGTTAGTTTTGTTGTTCGCCTTAGAGTTGAATGGAGACGCCGTTAATTTAGTCTCTTTTACTCTACCGCAGCCCAAATCAAGTGTCTTATTTTGTAAACAAATATGATCATCTAATTACCTGTTGTGATGTAACACTAAAGGAGCTGATTGATCGAACCTGTTCATCATTGTGAAAATAAAGTAATACGATCTAATAATGTGAAAATAACTATGCAATAATCACAGAGTAGCTTAAAATGTTAGTAGGGGAGAGTAGTTTGATTTGGGCTTCGGTTTACGTTCTTGCGCGAGTGAGATAAGATAAGATGTAGCTTGACATCTCCAATCCAAATAGTCTAAGGACGTGATACATAGTGTCAATTCTGAGTGTAAGCTTAGGCTCGGTTTCCACCAAAGCGGAAAAGAGAGGAGACTAGAGGAGATGTATTTTGTATAACCAATCAGATTTCGTTCCGGAGAGGAGATTTGGAAATAACGAGATCTGATTGGCTATTCAAAACACATCTCTCGTCTCCTCTCCGCTGTGGTGGATACCGGGCCTTAGCGTAACCTCGCTCTTACAAACGTCAAATTGTATAGACGTTTTGACAGTTGTAAGAGATCGTTCAAAACTGTCTACGAATGCCCCACTAGCGTCAAGAGATAATGTGAGTGTTAATGATTAAATTCGTGTTAAATATTCGACCGCTTGAATTTCGACCCAACGAATATTCGAGCCTACGAATTTGACTCAATATTTTATTGCATATATCATACATAGACATGCTCTGAAGTGAAATCTTAAATCCGTTTTTCGACTCAATTATTCGAAGATATTAAGCGGTTAAATCGAGTGGTGGGTAGGTGCTCCATCTCTTTTTAGCAAGAACAATCTTTAGTGTGTAGTTTGTATAGCGCTACGTAAGTGTGAGGTCACGGCCACAGCTCACAGTACATAGTTTTATGAATTCTGTCTCTTTCTAATCAAACTTCTATTAACATTTTTCAACTAACTTCAATTTGGTTTTCACAGTTGATCATCAATTCATATCTATTTCGTAATGCTATTGAAAAACATTTCATTTTCGACACTTGTCAAATACCCTAATAACACGGGATTAATCACTAACCATGGGATTATCTTTTGGTGCTAGCGGGGTTAAGATGTTTGCGAATCTAGGGGTCATATGACACTTATAGAGAGCATATGCATCGATAAATGTATTTAGACCCTAATTCGCTATTAGTTAACCCTAAATTATGACGGTGCGCACAAAATGACTACATTGACTATTTTTTACCCGATTGCGCAAGGAAGGTTATGTTTTTCCAGTGTATGTATGTATAAAAATATTTTATTTGCAGTAAACCAACAAAAAATTACAAAACAAAGTTATAGAAGGCTATGACTATGTAAGTATGTAAGTCTAATTCTTTGACATAAGGTTGAGTTTTACTAAAAAACTACTGGACCGAATTTAATAATTCTTTTACAGTTACATAGTTTTAACTTTTATCTACCTATCAGTGAAATAATTATTGCAATAGGTCAAGTAGTTTTTGAGATAATCTCAACCTTAAAAACACTCCTGCGCACGTAAACAACGTGCTTACTTGCAATGTTTGTTCAAATGCTCAAATTCGACGTTCATTGACAGCTTTTTATGTCATAGTAGTTAAAGATTCTATACAAAGCTTTCAATGGTAGTTAAAACTTTGCAAAGATGCTCACATTGTAGCAATTGGGTTAGTTAAAGTGGACAAAGTTTAATCCGGGATTTTTAGAGGAGTAAGGGCCGGCGTACAAAGTCACGGCGCGGCGCCGTGCCGTCCTATCGTGCTGCCGTCTACCGGTGCCCGCCGGTGGTACCGCGTCGTCCGCCGGCGCCGTTCTGTTGTACGCTAGCCCTTAGTCATTTTGTGCGAACAGTCTTTAGTTTACAAAGATATCTGAGGTTTAATGCGTTGGTTTTTAAGACAACAGTGACAGTTTATTTAGTTTTGTCGCTCTACCTTTATGTCATTTGCCAATTTCAAGTTACAAAGTAATCCATACGTAATACTAATAAGTAGACAGAATATAATTACTGCACATAGATTGCGGTCCGGACATATTCCATCAAAATCTTTTGCATTTTTAATGAGCAAAGTTGATTCTCCCAACTGCGAAGATTGTGGGACCAAGGAAGACTTGCAACATATTTTGATGGAATGTGTCCGGTACGCGACTAAAAGAGAGCATGTTATCAATAGTTTAGGTTTATGCAAATTAGATGTAGGTATGTTCCACGGCATTTTAGCTGAGCCAACTTCAGGCCCAGCTGAAATGCTGTTCTCGATCTTTTATAAAATTTAAGTTAATTTAGAATAGGTACGATGGGATTGGCATCGTCATTTTATGTGTACAAAAATCCCTAAACAATTATAGATTAAAAAAAAGTAATCCATGTCAAATATGTACAGCTAACAGCAGATCGTAACACTTTGGACTTTAGACCGTTCTTATTATCTGCTTCGTAAGATTTAAAATCGTGCTGCAAGTGCTACCATTGATATGCTGTTGTCCGTACCGAGGTACAGTCGAAGATAGAGATATGTATACAGGGGGCCTCAATAAGGTTGAGATTTTCTCAAAAACTACTGAACCGAATTTAATAATTATTTTACAGTTATATAGTTTTCACTTTTATTTATCAAATTTTTGAGTAAATCTCAACCTTAAAAACTCTCCTGTACACCTTTCTCTGTGTTCTACCGTACAGGGTTGTGAAAAGTGGCTCGTAATGTTTCGTGTAAATAGTGACCTGTTTTGAGACCTTGGCCTACGCACTACGAATATCTAGTTATTTTGAGTAACCAAGTAAATAGAAAATTAAACAAATATTAAAAAATCAATTTAGGCAGAATAATTTTTCATAAAGTCGCAGAACAAAAATAATCACATCACGGATACTGAACGCGGGGAGCTCGGCTTACCCTTACCTATAGAAAACTCCAAATGAATTGCAACGCCTAAAACTCAGATATCTCAGTAAACTGCATCTTACATCTAAGTGTCCATATCGTTACGTGTTGTATCGAGGCATTCGTAGCCGTATTTGATGATGAAGTGGAAACGAGGGTCGGAGACCAGCTCCGCCAGCTCGGGAGCAGTCATGATGTCCTCCACGGGTGGCAGGAGGAGTTCAAGGTCACCACCTGGGAAGAATAAAAATGGTTGAACGTCACGACGATGTAATAAATTAAACCGGTAATTTAATCGGCGACATCCAACTCAGGGAGGTATTAAACTATCGATAGTATTACTACCGATAGTCTTGAACTGAAAAAAACAATGGTATCGATCTTCTTCTCGTGTCGATGGCTTCAAATTAGATGCGGCCGGCCCAGAAGGACGCGACCGCAACCGCTCGCACGGAGGCCGCCCGTAGATCCGCGTCCGTGCACGTGGTCGGGCACGCGGGGCACGCAGTCATGTGCTGCGTGGTTTGTGTCGGTTGGCCTCGGTTAGCCTCGCAAGATTTTGTTTGCAGCGGCCTACTCCAGATCTAAGACGATTCAGCGCCCGCCAGATCGGCCAGCCCAGCGAGTGGCCCGTTTAGAGGCCTTCCGAGGTGGTATCGATAAGGCCTAAACTCGACGCGACAAGTTTCTCTGTAGAATCTCTATCTGTAGTATCGAAAAGTTTGTTATTTACGAGCAACAATACTATCTATAGAATTGCATTCGTTCGATAGTATCGCCACGTTCCGTCCGAGTATCGTTATGCCTTATCGATAGCATTGGCTTTTGTCGATGAAAACTGTCGATAGTTTAGCAACTCTACTTCTAATTCGCACTGTCCATGTTATATCATCGTCAATTTATACATTGATGTATAAATTGACATTACTGACTGACTGACATTATTTGTAATTGTGATAATTTTATTATTATATTTTATATAGGTACTTCATATGATTTGTATATGATTTTTTATTGACATGTTTAATATTTTAATTTAATTTTTTTTTGACATTTATGCAATTTAATAATTGATTAGGTTTGATTAGTTTTTGACTAGAGTATTTTGTTAATGCAATATATAATATTTTATGGATGCAATTTCGCATTGGAATTTATTCTGTAATGAAATTGTAATATCTGAATAAATGAATTGAATTGAATATCAGTGTCGTCATTGCCCCGGGACTCACCCATAGCGTGCAGCAGCTCCACCAGCCGGAAGAACATCTTCCCCTGCAGCTCGGCGGCGGGCTCCTCCGCGCGCCCGGTGGACCACTCGTCGCGACGGAGGCACGCGCACCACAACTGGGAGAGCACATGCATTAACATCAATAAAGTACTGATTAGGAACGATGCCCACAATCCTATATTATCCTGATAATCATATCAGAAAAATTTAATAAAAATTGGAGACATTAGCTCACGCCTTTATTTCCCGCAGTGGTAGGCCGAGACGATGGAGTTACATCTGCTCTTGGCATACAATAGCACAAATAGCGATCTTTACAATAACACCCATATCCTGGCATACAATATCACACATATTCTGGCATACAATAGCACCTATATCCTGGCATACAATAGCACACATATCGTGGCATACAACAGCACACATATCCTCGTATACAATAGCACACATATCCTGGCATACAATAGCACACATATCCTGGCATACAATAGCACACATATCCTGGCATACAATAGCACACATATACTGGAATACAATTGCACACATATACTGGAATACAATTGCACACATATACTGGCCTACTATAGCACACATAATTATCCTGGCATACAATAGCACACATATCGTGGCATACAACAGCACACATATCCTCGTATACAATAGCACACATATCCTGGCATACAATAGCACACATATCCTGGCATACAATAGCACACATATCCTGGCATACAATAGCACACATATACTGGAATACAATTGCACACATATACTGGAATACAATTGCACACATATACTGGCCTACTATAGCACACATAATTATCCTGGCATACAATAGCACACATATCGTGGCATACAACAGCACACATATCCTCGTATACAATAGCACACATATCCTGGCATACAATAGCACACATATCCTGGCATACAATAGCACACATATCCTGGCATACAATAGCACACATATACTGGAATACAATTGCACACATATACTGGCCTACTATAGCACACATAATTATCCTGGCATACAATAGCACACATATCGTGGCATACAACAGCACACATATCCTCGTATACAATAGCACACATATCCTGGCATACAATAGCACACATATCCTGGCATACAATAGCACACATATCCTGGCATACAATAGCACACATATACTGGAATACAATTGCACACATATACTGGCCTACTATAGCACACATAATTATCCTGGCATACAATAGCACACATATCGTGGCATACAACAGCACACATATCCTCGTATACAATAGCACACATATCCTGGCATACAATAGCACACATATCCTGGCATACAATAGCACACATATCCTGGCATACAATAGCACACATATACTGGAATACAATTGCACACATATACTGGCCTACTATAGCACACATAATTATCCTGGCATACAATAGCACACATATCGTGGCATACAACAGCACACATATCCTCGTATACAATAGCACACATATCCTGGCATACAATAGCACACATATCCTGGCATACAATAGCACACATATCCTGGCATACAATAGCACACATATACTGGCCTACAATAGCACACATATACTGGAATACAATTGCACACATATACTGGCCTACTATAGCACACATAATTATCCTGGCATACAATAGCACACATATCGTGGCATACAACAGCACACATATCCTCGTATACAATAGCACACATATCCTGGCATACAATAGCACACATATCCTGGCATACAATAGCACACATATCCTGGCATACAATAGCACACATATCCTGGCATACAATAGCACACATATACCGGAATACAATTGCACACATATACTGGCCTACAATAGCACACATATCCTGGCATACAATAACACACATATCCCGGCATACAACAGCACACATATCCAGGCATACAATAGCACTCATATACTGGCATACAATAGCACACATATACTGACACACTATAGCAAACATATCTTGCCATTGAAATAAAGAAATACAGAAATTTCAATCGCGACGATGGTTTTCTGTTGTCAAAAACTTGGAATCCAGTAATCGACTTATGTAAAGGAGGCACAAAGGCGGGTGCGTGCAAACGAGTGGACACAATTAGTTCTTTTTGCAAAATGGGGGTACCTGCAAATATCAAAAACTTTTCTCAACGCAGTCAGCGAACACGAAAGAGGGTAGATCGTTTTGTGTCACCCTTCTGACGTTTAACACTCACCGACTACACCCTACTCGTGACCATGATGGCTGTAATGCTGGCGAAATATCGAGACATCAATAATAAATGTTTAACACGGTAATTCCAGTTTTATCTAATTAATAAACATATCCTGGCATACAATACCACACCCTCATCCAATTTATCTAACATTTCTCCCAGTACATTCAATGCAACAAACTATACAGCTTTTCGCCACTACGTGGGCGTGACTTATTTTTTTTCTGTTACCATTTATTTATTTACTATTATATAACTTTTCTGACTAGTATATAATTATCCTTACTAGTGCAATTAATAAACCACTTATGTCATAGATACTCACCCTCAGTCTGAGGTCGTCCCGCCGCTCCATGTCCTGAACGAAGTCCGTCAAGTCCAGGGCCTTCTTGTAGTCATACTCCGTCAGGGAGCTGCTGTCGGAGTCTATGTACATCTGGGACAATACAAAAGTCAAAGTCAAAAGACATTGCCACATTTCAATGGAGCTTTGCCCCACCTACAAAAGTACGTAACCATTTAAGCTGTACCTATCATTTTGTTGGGGACATATTACAGGTTTCATATTGCATAATCAGTATCATTTTCTACTACTCTATAGAAGAATAACAAAAACAATGAATAATTCGCTTCGATTTCTTACTATTTTCTGAATTCTTAATTAAGCTGTTTTTTTTCGACTCGCTTTATGTACAAAACTTTATTTTAAACCAATAGTATTAATAAAATACGGAGATATTTTTACATTTATTCGTTATCTTGTACATCATGCGGTTGATGGTGGGGCAGAATCTGGCAATGTCATTTCTTTATTGTAAGTAAGCATGTTGCGTACATTATGGCACGTCAACATTTTTTTAAATTTACATTTACACCACTATGCAAGGAAATGGTGCCACCACGCTGAGTGAGAGAAAAAGTAACAAGAAAACTCTCAGCAGCACATCTTTTAAAATAATATTACACAATTACTTAATAACTATGTATTACACAACTATTACTATTGTTAGTAATCTACACTTTATCCCTCATGCGGAACCGGCGACACACACCATGCATGTTCATCGTTTAAATAGTCATCTATTCTGTAATACGCCTTCTTAACAAGTGTTCCTTTAATGAAAATTTTAAATTTCCTCTCTGTCTACGCGACAATTAGGCAGTTGTCCGACCGCCGGCGATGAGCGAGTAAAGCTATCAACTATAAAACGAGTGGGCGAGCAGCGAGTGGCGAGTATAGTTTTGTAGCTCGGCTACCAGCGAGTGTCGCTGAGCGACGGGCGATTACTCGCTTCACTCGCCAGTGTAGCTCAGCGAGTGGGCGAGTGGCGCCGAGCGATGGGATGTAGTCGCTCGGCGACCAAATAGCCGAGCGAGTACTCGCCGGCGGTGTGAACAGTCAGCGATGACCTATTAATATATGCATCTCTTTTGTTTACACGGAATGTAGTATCTTTTGTACGTTTCAGTCCAGTGTCTGCCAGCCACCTTGCGCAGGTCATACCTCCATCAGGAGTCCACACTACGTTTACCCGTTCGTGGCCTCCATTCGAGAATGCGACTACCCCATCGGTTATCGGTTCAACGACAGATGTGACCAGCCCACTACCACTTCAGTTTACTGATTCTATGAGCAATGTCAACCACTTATTTTGTCATTGTATATGGACGTGACGTTACTAAACTTACAATAAAATTACATACAAGTTTGAACTCTATCCTACATACTCCGAAGTTAGATATTACCTGTACTAAATCCTCAGCAGACATGACTCTAGTATCTTCAGTATCGAGACCATTGTGTATTCTGATATCTCTGGGTAACGCAGCGTGTTGCTCGCCGAGGGACAAGCGAGATTCGATCTTGTGCCATGTGTCTGAAGGTTGGGTGTCGTCTTCTGATGCTATCAGGCATAGTTTCGCAAGGGACGCTATTGTCTGTAACAAGAATTGGTCATATGTAATGACTCTCATACCTCATTTGCAGCTGCAAGAACACTTCTGCGAGTAATGTCAGACAGCAGCTTGTAAGTGTAAACACGCAGTTTACACTGCAAGTGCGGAGTTTACACTTGAAAGCTGGTGTCGAACAGACTGTTATTTTAACCATTATTATAGTAAGTCTAGCGCGTAGTATTTGCTTTGTATATGTAGTTTTTTATTTTAATTTATGTAGGCGTTATGACATGTGTGTGTGGCAGCTAGGGTTCCGGGCGGGGGCTGAAAAACAGCATCTGTGCTGAGATCCCGCCCGTTCACCCACACATAATCTCATATGTATGTAACAGGTTTATTTCTGTATTGTTCAATTTATAACTGTATTGTGTGTGTCGTGAATAAATGACTTTTATTATTATTCTCTTTATTTAATTTATCTCTTATTTAATATATTTATACATTTCCAGTTTAAAGATTCTTTATTCTCATTAAAGACAAATTACAAGTCACTTACATGAGAAGAAGGTAAAAGTAAATTAAAAGTATACGTTCACTTCGATCTATAAAATACAAGTAAATATTACACTTCACTAAAAAATTAGTAGGTTATTAATTAAATTAATAGGCTACCTTTGCAAAAGGATATGTTTTGATAACTGTTTTTTAAATTCATTAAAAGAGTTTGTTTTCTTTATTGCTGTAGGTAGATCATTATAAAGTTGCGCGCCCTCGTATGTTAGCATTCGTTTGCCGGACTTCGTTCGCGTCTTCGGTAGAACTAAAAAACTAGCGCGTCTTGTGCTGCGTTTAGATATATGTTTTACTTGCGTTAGTGAGATTGACGTGTGGATTGAGTTGGTTAGTATTTTACGAAGAAGAATACATGAATGATAGAAGTAGAGTTGTTTTATGTTCATTAAATTGGTTTCCTTGTAAACTTTAATAGTTGGTGTTAGGTAGGGATAATGAAATAGCATTTTTATTAATCTATTTTGAATAACTTGTAATTCGGAAAGTTTGGTTTTACTTGCACTGCCCCATATTTCAATCAGATAAATAAGATGTGATTTTATTAATGAGTTATAAATCGTCATTCGCGCTTTGCGTGGTATGCAACGAACTATACCTCGTAAGCAGCCAATTAATGAAGACAACTTATTTTTAACATGATCGATATGTACATCCCACGACAATCGATTGTCTATTCGTAGTCCTAGATATTTTTCGGTACGTTTTTCTTGTATTGGTGTATTGTTAATAGTTAGAGGTTTAAAAGTAGGTATGTTCTTGTTTTTAGCTTTAAAAATAATATACGATGTTTTAGAGATATTTATAGTTAACAAGCTGGATTGAAGCCATATATAAAGTTGATTAAGATCTTTTTGTGCCAGCTCAATGATATCATGTATAGAGGAACCAAAGTAAAATAGACAGGTGTCATCTGCATAGAGAGATATATGTCCATGTAGTCCTAATTCAGTGACATCATTAATATAGATCAAAAAGAGTAAGGGCCCTAAAATAGATCCCTGAGGGACACCGTAGGTAATGGGAAGGGGTTGACTTTGGTGTTCGTCGATTTGAACTACTTGCTGTCTATTTGTGAGGTATGTCTCTAACATCTTTAGTGCACTGCCTTCGATTCCAATCAACTCAAGCTTTTTTAATAGTAGATTATGACTGATTGTGTCAAACGCTTTTTTTAAGTCAATAAAAATACCTAATACAATTTTCTTGCTGTCAATGTTTTGTCTGATATTTATAATTAATTCTGTTGTCGCAGCTTGGGTATTGCTTTTGGGCCTGAAACCAAATTGGCGTGCAGAAATGAAATTAATTGAGTTAAGGTACGTCTCTAATCGTTTATGTAATATTTTTTCTAAAATTTTCGATAGTATTGGGAGAACCGAGATCGGTCTATAGTTTCCTGGGTCTGTTTTGGTGCTAGATTTATAAATTGGGCTGACTTTGGCGAGTTTAAGGGAGTTGGGAAAGCGTCCTTCTGAAAGCAGTTTATTAAAACATTTTGCAAGTATAGGTGCTATTACAGATTTTACACATTTAATGGCTTTGGTGCTAATGCCATCTAAGCCTGTACTTGAGTTAGCGTCTAATTTGTCTATTATTTTAGATATCTCTTCACTACTGGTAGGTACGAGGGTAGAAAGTTTAGGCATGTCACTTAGATTGTCAGGTAGTGTAGTGTTTATGATGTGAGTGTGCGTATAGTGTGAGGGTATTTCATTAGCAAGTATTGATCCAATTGTAGAAAAGTAAAAGTTAAATGTATTGCAGATTTCGACAAGGTTAGTGATAGTTTTGGATTCGCTTATAATTTTCGGGGGAGCGCAACTAGATTTGATTTTGTTTTTGCAAAGGTAGTTTATAAGACTCCACGTATGTTTAGGTTTCCGGCTGCATTTTGTAAATTGGTTATAATAGTACGAGTCTTTCGTTGTCTTGATAAGATTAGCTGTAGCACCTCTTTGTTCCTTAAACTTGTTCTCCAAAATAGTATTTTCTGGGTCCGCCTGTAGTTCAGCCCATAGCTTATTTCTCTGATTAATGTTATTAATAATATCTATGTTTATCCAGTCCTTTTGCGGTAGGTTCAAGATTTTCTTTTTCGTTTCTTTGCTTTGTTCTATTACATTCTTTAAAGAGGTTAAAAGTATTTCGAAATTATCCGTATCAATGTGAGTGTTTTCAATTCCGTAATATAGCTTTTCATAATTTAGCTTTTTATAAACAGTACGTTGTTTTGGAGGTGGCTTGTACTTTTTTAGTGTGAGGTACATTTGTCTGTGGTCGGAAAACGACGAATCAATCAGAGAAAGATGATATTTATCATTCTTCAGGTTAGTGCTGGCGTGGTCTAGGATTGATTTCTTTGTAGATGTTCCTCTGGTATAGTGTTTTTTGTCAATTCTGTTCAATAGTTTGTATCCTGCAGTATTCAAGGTATTGACATATTTCTGCTTTCTCTTATTTTTCTCTAAAAGGTCTATATTAAAGTCTCCGAAAAGCAGTGCTCTGTTTCGCTGTTGAAGTTGTGACTCGAGTGTTTCCATAAAACTTTCAAAGTTTGTATCACCAGGGTAGTAGATAACACCAACATCTAAAGAATATTTTTCCAGTGATATCCATAAATAGTTATTTCCTCCAGAGTATGTAGATTCCGACAGAGTATGCTTCAAATCATTGTGGATAAACGCCGACACACCACCTCCAGGTTTGTCTGTTCTTAGGTTGTAGTGGTGTGTATAATTAGGCAAGCAAAATCTTAGAGCTTGTTCCTCGGATTTTATCCATGTCTCAGTGAGCACTATTACATGGGTTGTGGTGGGAATTGATCTTAGTATGCACTGCAGCTCGTTAAATTTGTTGCAGATACTTCGCGCGTTTAAGTATAGAAAGTTTAGTCGAGATTTTGCATGTTGTAGATCAATATAGTCATCAATAATGTGGTACGTAATGTCGTCATCGGTGGTAGGTTTAATAGTGTTTAGTTTTTTGGAGTGGTGTCAACGATCGTTGGTACTCCTTTCAGATATCTAATGGTGAGGTTGGCTTCTCCATTTTTTTGACGACGATCCAATTCATCTTTGACGTTTTGTAGCAATTTTTGCTGAGCAGGGGTTTCATCTGAATAAATTTTTAGGCCCATGGGTAAGTTACCTTTATTTCTTAGTATTTGTTTAGCGGGTTCCTGGCTGTTAAAGCAGATCTTCACTCTACGATTCTTGGTTGGACTATATTTTCCAAGTCTGAATATATCCGTTGGTTGCGGTATATTGTGGAAGGAGTTTGTAATGATTTTCAGCACTTGGTCCTTATCTTTCACTGCTCGCTCTTCTGAATTGGGTGTGCTTTGTTCTGCGATTCCAGCCAGTATGATGTTTTTTCGTCGGTTGTTGCGGTCTTGGAGTTCTTGGAGTATTTGCTCATTATAGTACAGTTGTGACTCTATTTGTGGTGTGATAGTTTTAGCAGTAGCATTGAGTCTGTTAATGTCACATTGTAACAATTTTAGCTTATCCTCGCCCATATCAACTTTTTTTTCAAGATCAGTTATTTGTATTTTTATTCGAGTTTGCTCAGTTCCCATAGTGGTAATTGAAGATTTAACATCAGTAATTTGTGACTTAACTTCATTCATGTTCTCGTTCATGGTATTCATTGATTGTTCGTGAGACAATTTCATGTTATTAATGTCATTTTTTAGATCAGAAATATTATTGTTCATCTTGTTCATGGTTTGAGTATTCATGCTTATAAAATTTTCAAGTAAGATTTTGATTTGTGTCATATCTGTACGTAGGATTTCGATCTCCTTATCTGAGTTATCGTGTCCTCTTTTTTTCCGAATAGTTATCTGGCTTTCCGCCACTTCCTTAGCAAGCGTGGATAAGTCAGGCTGAGAACTCGTACGGGGAGGTGAGCGTTGGACATTCATTGTCTAGCTAGTAAGTAACTGGAGTAATGTAAACGAGCCACTTACTTCAACGATGTCTCGGTGTCACGTGTGATTCAACGTGGGCTTGCATAGGATGCTAAGGTCAAGGTGGGATAAAAAATCACTGTTTTCTCTTTCTTACGTAGAGGCGAGTGGCGCCCTCGTGTGGCTCCAGATCAGCAATTTTCACTTACTGCATTGATTAGTTGCAGCGTATAATGGCATAAGAGCTATATGCATACAATTAATAAAGCACTTTATCTTTAGTCCAATAATAGTGAATTCGGCTGATAACAGAACGACTTGATTTTTGTAAACACGTAAAACACGTCTGCTCTGTACGGAAGTGAACGACGTAATCGACGTAATTTCAATATCAAAAACAAATAGAAAAATACATAAATATAAAAAATAGCCACCCACCGGCAGCGAGATGCATGCGCATCCAAGCTGCCGGAGGTTAGGATCCCAGAGTGAGGAACCTCCTCACAATGCGTGCCGTGTCCAGCAGCACTGCCTTCTGCATCCGGCTCTTGACCCAACTGTCTAGCGAGAGTCTTATTATTATTATACAGCTATCATATTGTTATGTTAATTTAAACAGTGTCTACTCACAGCCATCTTGTTCACAGACTCGGTCTCCTCAAAAGCCATGTTAGTCAGTCTCCCGGCCGCCTGACCGTACTCCCTAGCCACGATATGGTGTAGTGCTAGTAGTGGCTCGCGTTGTGGCGCGCGTGCTAGCCAGGCGGTCAGACGGGACGGGTAGCGGGCTCCCACGGAGCGGATGAGCTGGGAGGAGTGAGTGCCGCCGTGCTCAGCTAGCCAGGCGAACGTGGCTTCTGCTATACCCTGGATATTGCAGTAGGGGTTATAACAAGGCACTTCTATTTATTTATTTTAGTAATGGACTCGACTGTTCGTCATTTGCCATGTCATGTTACAGAAAATTCAATACATATATTCAATAGTCTTCTATCTTCCTCCAGGCTCCCCTGGAGGAAGATAGAAGACTATGTTTAATATCACGTTAAATTAATCAGATAATGTTCGCGAATGACAGTATGGTGAAGTTATTGGAGAATTCAAGCAGGATCTGAAGTTTGGCGCCATGCAAGATTCCCACTACGAGCTCGGGAGTGAACGTGACTGTCGAGCTGCTTCGTCCAGAGTGATGACGCTACGGCGTCTCCTGTGGATGAAGACAAGAAGACGCGGCTACCCAGGGTGACGACGCTACGGCGACTCCCCTGGAGGAATATAGAAGACTATTAAACAATTAATTTTCTGTAACATGACATTGGCAAATGACGAACTGTAGAGTCCATTAATAAAATAAATAATAAGTATTAGAAAAACAGTGGTTTGCTTATTTTACCTCAGTAGAATATTTGTCTATGTAGGAGTATAGCCGCTCCAAGTCGTTGCTCTTAACGCACATCTCAATCAGTAGCTCGAAGTCTTTGAACTTCTCGGCGAGTGCCGCCGCTCGCTCCGTCTGCCCTTCTTCCACTGAAAATGTACGGAACTCGTAAGAAATATTATAGTTATTATACAAACTGTAACGGAAAGGGTATATGAAGCCGAAGGGAGGGTTCAGTATCGGTAACTGAACAACTTTTGTTCTACGACTTTTCGATTTTAGCGAATTTATTTTTTGACTTTTCATACATTTCGTAACAATCGATTTGTATGAGACATTAATTTTATTTTTTATTCGAAAAGTCGTAGAACAAAAGTTTTTCAGTTACCGATACAGAACACCCTTCCTTCGGCTTCATATACCCTTTCCGTTACACCCTGTATAAACGGATATCACTCACATAATATATTGTTGAAGCCAGCAATTAGACCGGCAGTCTGCGTGCGAGAAGAAACGTCACCGGCGACGCGGGCGTGGCGCGCTCACCGAAAAAAACCCGTCGAAATCGGTCGAAACTGTCGGTCTTGCCGACAACAATATAAGTGAGTGATATCCGTTTATATATAATGACTTATTTTTATTTACGATTATAAGATACTATTTTTGAGTATGGGGTGTTACTTAGGTAGGGTCCGGGTATACCAGAGAAAGGATATTAATTAGTTAAAACGGGAATTACCGTGTTAAACATTTATTATTGATATCTCGATATTTCGACAGCATTGCAACCATCATGGTCATCAATAATAAATGTTGTAACAAGAAATTTTTTTATGCTTATGATGTCGATGGTTTTGCTATGAAATAAATAGAGACAACTAGCACCATCTGACCATTAGTTCACACAATATTTAATTCAAAAGTCATAACAGCGACATCTATCCGTAGCTCGTAGTTAGTTGTAGCCAACTGACAGGTAATTGTGAAAGGGACCAATTGATATGAATAAAGAATTAAGTAACAGATAAACCTATTCGTTTAATTTGATATGCTTCCATGTGACAATGGCGTCCTGGGATATTTATTAAATTAATCATATATATAGTCTCTTGTTCAGCGATTGTAGCCTAGTTGGTGGTAACATAAACACGCAATAAAATAATATGTTACTATGTTTAACACGGTAACTCCCGTTTTATCTAATTAATATGTATACAAACCGTGAAAGTTTAAACAGAGAAAGGATGTAATAACTCACTGAAGGGTAGTATGGCCTGTCGCCGCATCTTATCATATACGTGGTGAGTGTGCGCGTGGAGCCTCAGCTGGCGCGCGTCCGTCAGGAGGAGGTCGGCGAGCGCGCCCGCCGCCTCCAGCACTTGAGCGCGCAACGTAGGGTCGGGGCAGTTGTGAGCGCATTGACTGTTGAGATTGACAAGGCAGATATTTATAAAGAAATTAAAAATTATTATTCATTCTTATATTAAAATGCGTCTGTAGACTAGTTGACTCATTTTATTGCATCAATCAACTCTCATGCCCCTGCTGAAGAGAACTGTGAATCAGTTTTGCGATATCTCAATTAATACCGAAGATATTAAGCGATTAAGTCAAGTGTGGGGGGCTGCACCATATCTTTTTAGGAAAACAGTCTTTAGCATGAAGTTTGTATGGCGCTACCACGGTATGACGTCATACCGTCGTGTACTGTTTCTGTCTCTTTCTAACACAACTTTTCTAAATGCCTGTATTTACTTCATTTTTAAACTAATTTCAATTTTGATTTCACAGTTGATCATGAATTTGTGTCTATTTTGTAATAATAATGAAACACATTTAATTTTCGATATCAACTAGCATATTAGCGCGTCTGTGGTATGTATTTAACGTCGGCAGACGCGTCCGTCCGGTTTTTGTGGAGCGCATCAAAGGGATTCCGCGCGCGCGCACGGCGTCTGTCCACACATCCGACAACGCAAAAACACAACAATTACCTACTTTATATGACAAATCTATTCTCGAAACAATTATCCTTTAGACCGCTTTGAAGATTGAAGAAAGATAGAAGGCACTATCGGGAGTTGCTTGACTTAAAAAGTGGATGGGCTTTTTTTGGTAAACCTATAAATTGTCCCACTGCTGGGCAAAGGTCTCCCTCCTGCTCTTCCATCCATCCCTGTCCTGAGCCTCTTCCAGCCACCCATCCCTGTATCTAGACTTGCGGCTAACGACATCGTCTCTCCACCTACGCCGCGGTCTGCCCCGACGCCGGCGCCCGTCCAATGGCACCCATTCTGTGACAGTCCGGGCCCATCGGTCCGGCTGCATGCGGCACACGTGGCCCGCCCAGCTCCATGGATGGGCTTACACACGAATTAAAATACAAATACATTTATTTACCAAAAAGATTATTACAATTTACAAAAATATAAGTCCTCATAATGGTTCGTCAAAAAACTCCTTCACTGAATACAGTGTTCGATTCAATAAGTGCTTCGTTAGTGAAGATTTAAATACGTTGAATTTCTTTTCAGCTTGTCGGTCCACAGGGAGACTGTTGAACAGTTTGACATCATTGACTCTGGCATTTTTTTCAGTGGTCTTTAGTCTGTGCTTAGGCATTATGAGTTTATGCGCATTCTGAATTCACACAATTCTAAAGCACAACGCACTATTCTAAAAATGCATGTTCGTTAGTTGCGGCGCCTACAACACGAACACAAAGCAGTCACGCGGGCCGCGGCCCGCGCATCATGCGACACCTAGTTTAATTCTAAATACTTAATAAACACGTACGTGACCGCCCGTGTGTGTAGTTCCCCTAAGGCCGGTAACAGCGCCGTGGGGCCGAGCGGCGGCGGCTGCCACTGCCACTGGCCGCGCGTCGCGTGCACCTCGGATAAAACGCTCTGTGGACGATACAGGCAATATATACTGTTTTATCGGGCAACTTTCCCGGCGCAAGAAACGCTCGTCTGCATCGTTCGTGTTTTAGCATGAAATAGTAAACATACGCGAGCCTTTTGAAAATCAGTTTGTCTACAGTGGGTGTTTTTTGTTTAGTATCACGTTAAATTAATCAGAAAATGTTCGTGAATGCCAGTATGGTGAAGTTATTTGAGGATTCATGCAGGATCTGATGTTTGGCGCTATAGTCAAGTGTCCCACTACGAGCTCGGGAGTGAACGGGACTGTCGAGCTGCTTCGTCCAGAGTGATGACGCTACGGCGACTTCTCTGGATGAAGAGAAGACGATATGATATTTTGAATATTCTGTAACATGACATTGGCAAATGACGAACTGTCGAGTCCATTAATAAATAAAATAAATAGTAAACATTCGTGAAACTAATAGTAAGTTTTCGCGATAAGTATGCACGAAACTATCAATAAGTATGCGTGAAACTATCAGTAAATACTATTGATCACCTATAAACAACTAGATACACAGTCTGCCTTTTAAAAATGTCCGAGCGCAAAGAAGGTCCAAACGGATGAATGGAGGGTCCATTTTTATACGTTTGCTTTATTGGACATTATTTGCACGTTAACAATGGACCCTTATTTAGACGTTTTTTAAATTATTTTAGTAAGACCTATGTCTATCTAGTTGTTTATAGGAGATCAATGGTAAATACGCACGAAACTATCAGTAAGTATGTGTGAAACTAACCGTCAGTATGTTGATGGTTGAGCTGGCGTGCGCGGCCGCTGCGCGCGCGTCGTTGTGCGCGCCGCCCGCCTGCGCGCGCGCCAGGCGACGCAGCACGCGCGATATGCGCGAAACACGCCGGAAGCAGACGTCGGCCGGGGATAAAGCCCCGGACGATAACGCGGCTTCCACTTCGGGGTCCTCTTCCACTTCTGGGTTCTCGCCGCATACGACCTGCAATAATAATTATTACGACCTGTTATTCATCATCATATTTACCGTACACTTTTCGCCGGCGTCGGGCACATACCACTTACCCATTAGACATGAAATCGGTACAAATGACAATGCCAGATTCTGCCCTACCATCAACCGCAAGTTGTACAAAATAACGAATAAATGTAAAAATATCTCCGTTTTCATCAATCATCAGATCAATCGAAGCGATTTATTCATTGTTTTTGTTATTCTTCTATAGGAGTTGCGAGAATAGTAGAAAATGATACTGATTATGATTATGCAATATGAAACCTGTAATAAGTCCCCAACAAAATGATAGGTACAACTTAAATGGTCACGTAGTTTTGTAGGTGGGGCAAAGCTCCATTGAAATGTGGTAATGTCTTTTATAATGTATAGTAATGGCAACACTTATGTATTACTGTGTTGGCAACATTTTTTCTCCGCCTGTCACTTTAATAAAAATCATTAGAAAATCTCGCTGGTTTCCTTATAAAATAACGGCTTAGTAATCCAATAAAATACGTTTAGCGTTGATTATATGCTTGTAAAAATTTGACCTTATAGTATAGCTGTTGGTATTCCGAACACGTAAAACCAAAAAATATTATTGGATTTATTTAGCAAAAAAACGGAGCCCAACAACGTGCAAAAATATACACAATATATTTACTTGCAATAACTAATTAACATTTAAAAAATGACAATTATTAAAATTAATTTATTAAAGGAGATTAAAAACTAAGCACCTAAAAATAAATTAAAAACTACCTACCCAAAAACAATTTAAAAAAAATTCTGATTCCGATCTCCACCTAATTCTCATTCAATAACCTCATTAATATGTAATCTGTATTACCTGATAGACAGCTGCATCAATGAGTTGCGAGTCGTTCCCCTGTTGCAGTCTCCTGAGCGCGAGTGCGGTCGTCAGCTGCTCAGCCAACAGGCCCAGAGCGCATTGCGTGCTGATACAACCGCCGCCGGACTCTGCAACCAAGGCAATGGTAAGGTCCAACTTAGAGAAAAGTATTACAGAGTTATTAGGAATAAGATTTTCTCAAAAAAAAACTTGTCTGATTTTTGAAAATTCTTTCAATTACATAGCTTGTACACCTCAATAATGGTCTAGATTGTCTCTAAAACTACTGGACCGAATTTAATAATGACTGCCAGCGTTAACCTGGAATAATAATAATGATGCGCTCAGAGACAGGTCCCGTTGAGAACTGTCAAGAACATAGGCGATGCTATAGTTCAGTTTTTCGAAGGGGAAATCTCGCCCGCACTTTCTAGCCTGTTTTCCACTCCGAATGTGTAAACTCGAGCGCGAAGTCGAAGACAGAGATAAGTCAAAATAAGGTTGAGATTTTTTCAAAAACTACTGGACCGAATTTAATAATTATTTTACAGTTACATAGTTTTCACTTTTATCTATCAAACAGTGAAATAATTTTTGCAATAGGTAAAGTAGTTTTTGAGAAAATCCTAACCTTAAAAACTCTCCTGTACACCTTTCTCTGTGTTCCACCGCATTCTGAACTATAGGTTTCATCACGATGGTTTCCTTCACCGTTTTGAGAGCGTTCAGTAAATGCACGTAGATACACGACATGGCCAGTGACTAAACCACTGCGTCACCGAGTTATGCGATAAACATGGCTAACTCCATCGGCGGTTCCTTGTTTTTTTTTGTTAACGGGTGGGGGTACCGGGTCGTCTAAAGATAACGCGACCTCCTGGGGAGGTCGGCCGGGTTACGTGGGATTTGTACCCACTAAAACCCGATTTGTACCCAGTAAAACCCGACTTGTACCCACTAAAACCCGATTTGTACCCAGTAAAACCCGACTTGTACCCACTAAAACCCGATTTGTACCCAGTAAAACCCGACTTGTATCCACTAAAACCCGATTTGTACCCAGTAAAACCCGACTTGTACCCACTAAAACCCGATTTGTACCCAGTAAAACCCGACTAGTACCCACTGAAACCCGATTTGTACCCACTAAAACCCGACTTGTACCCACTGAAACCCGATTTGTACCCACTAAAACCCGATTTGTACCCAGTAAAACCCGACTTGTACCCACTAAAACCCGATTTGTACCCAGTAAAACCCGACTTGTACCCACTAAAACCCGATTTGTACCCACTAAAACCCGACTTGTACACACTAAAACCCGAATTGTACCCAGTAAAACCCGACTTGTATCCACTAAAAACCCGATTTGTACCCAGTAAAACCCGACTTGTACCCAGTAAAACCCGACTTGTACCCACTAAAACCCGATTTGTACCCAGTAAAACCCGACTTGTACCCACTGAAACCCGACTTGTACCCACTAAAACCCGACTTGTACCCACTAAAACCCGACTTGTACCCACTAAAACCCGATTTGTACCCAGTAAAACCCGACTTGTACCCACTAAAACCCGATTTGTACCCCCTCGATGGCCGACCTCGTGCTCTGGGTTCTCCGCTTGCCTGAGGCCCGTCACGGGAGGTGAGTGATCCCCCAAGAATCTCCCGACGCGGCTTCCCCAGGGTATGACCTACCTCTGCTGACCAGGCCGAGGCGCTGCCACAGACCCTTGGCCCTGAGGAAGTCAATGAAGAGCGTGAAGGCGCGCTGCTTGTCGCGGAGCTGAGCGGCAATCTGCAGCGCGGCCGAGCTGCCCAGAGCGATGTTGGTGTGAGGCCCGCCGGCGCGCGGCTTCCATCTGTACAGAGACAATATATGCTGTCATTCATATTGTTATTCATGTTGCTGAGACCAATCATGGCCTCAGCTCCCTCGATGTATTCGCTTTTATAACAAGTTGCCAGAAAGTGTCACGACGTTGACAGAGAGGAAATTTAAAAATTTCATTAAAGGAACACTTGTTAAGAAGGCGTATTACAGGATAGATGACTATTTAAACGATGAACATGCATGGTGTGTGTCGCCGGTTCCGCATGCGGGATAAACTTACTAACAATAGTAATAGTTATGTACCTATATAGTTATTAAGTAATAAGTAATTGCATTATCATTATTATAAAAGATGTGCTGCTGAGAGTTTTTTGCCACTCTTTCTCCTCAGCGTTGGCACCTTTTCCTTGTAAAGTGGTGTAAATGTGAATTCAAAAAATATATTAACGTGCAAAAATGTACTCAATAAAGAAATTTGACTTTGACTTTGTAAGGGAAGGTCTGTACCCGAGCAGTGGGGCAATATAAATAGACCGATGATGATGATTATAAGTGAAATACATAAATAAGTACCTCGGATCTCCAGCAGGTATATCATCCAACATCTCAGTAGCAATCCTGAGCACAGTCCTGTCCAATACATTATCTACGTCCCTCTCTTCGTCCTCCTGCCGGTGACGTAGCGGGGACGAAGGGGACGACGGCTGGACGGGTGGCGAGGGAAACAGTTCGTCCACTATGCTTCGGCACGAGGCGGTGTCTCGACGAAGGTGGAAGAGAAAGGCGGTCTTCAGTTTGCCGCATGCGTCTGTAGTTACCATGCTGACCTGAAATAAAGGGTTTTGTTAAGATTTATTAAATAAAAGCCGCACTTGTACAGTATATATAGCCCAAATCCAGTGTCTTATTTTGTAGACAAATCATCATCATCAGTCTATTTATATTGCCCCACTGCTCTGGCACAGACCTTCCCCTTACATCGAGGGAGCTGGGGCCATAATCCACCACGCGGGCCACGCGGGATTGGCGGATTTCACATGCCTTAGATTTTTTCTTCTACGGCATGCAGGTTTCATCACGATGTTTTCCTTCACCGTTTTGAGAGCACTCGGTAAATGTAATAATAGCGCAAAGAATCAAAAACAATAATTTTATTACATACTAGCTGTACCCCGCAACTTCGTTTGCGTAGAGTAGGATGGAGGAGATCAGGGGGCAGATCTTCCTCTCTGGATCCTTGTTTCCACATCACATACCGCCATGGCTTATAGCCTATGAGCTGTCCGGATATTTCAGCTATCTCCTAGTGAAACTCCCGTCAAAATCCCTTCAGTAGTTATGGCGTGATAGTCACAGACAAACAGACAAAAATTCTAAAAATTAGTGTTTTGGCATCAGTATCGATCCTAAAACACATTACAATTATTCTTTTCAAAAAATATCCAATGTACAGACACAACTCTTTTACAGTCTTATTATATGTATAGATAGATAAAATAGATGCATATTAACTTACTTAAAATAAACATACATTATTCTCGTCGTACGGACAGTCGCACGGATTTCGTCTCCATCCGTCGTTTTCATTTCTACTGCTTGGATTTTAGAAGGTCGTCAAAGTCGCATAAAAGTAGTTACTACTACTAACTACTTGAGTAAGATTAGTATCTTACCTCATGCGGATCAATCTCGTATAAGGACAGGTTTCCTTCGTACATGTCCGACGGGCACGGCGATCCAAGAGGACTGTCGCACACTGAACTGTGGACAAACACATTTTTTTCTTCAAAATTATTGGTTCAACAAAGTATTGAAGAGTGCGCTCACAAAAATTAAACGAGGCGTTATTTTTTCTATAAAACATGCGGACCGCGATGGTCATTTAATTTTTAAAACGGACCCCGAGCGATATAATTGGTGACCCCTGCATTGTATGGTGTACTCACGGTGTCGGCGCCATGGCATCAGCAGTACTAAGCACCAGCACCCCATGTTTCTTGCTGAACAGCAGCGGCACGCCGTTACACAGCTCGGCTCCTAGGATCCTGTCGCCCTCAGCCTTCACGTCGATATAGTCCACCTTATCGTTGGATACTGTACCTGCAATGTAGTACCACTTACACAGCTCAAATCAACGACTTACTGCGTCGCCGGTTCCGCATGAGGGATAAAGTCTAGATTACTAACAACAGTAATAGTTGTGTAATACCTAGTTATTAAGTAATTGTGTATTATAATCTTTAAGATAACTGTTTAAAAATATTAATATACTGACCGTAACTTGCCAATTCATTTACGAAAATATCATGTACGTACGTAAGAATATATATCTATTTCCAAAAATCAGTGACACACATAGTTATAAGACAAGAAATAGGGATAAACTTGCATTTCCAGGATTCAGACTACGTAAGGTTAGTACATCCTTCATGGGGCACTGTATTCGCTTTTATAACAAGTTGCCAGAAAGTGTCACGACGTTGACAGAGAGGAAATTTAAAAGTTTCATTAATGGAACACTTGCTAAGAAGGCGTATTACAGGATAGATGAATATTTAAACGATGAACATGCATGGTGTGTGTCGCCGGTTCCGCATGAGGGATAAAGTCTAGATTACTAACAATAGTAATAGTTACGTACTGTATAGTTATTAAGTAATTGTGTATTATTATATTATTTTAAAAGATGTGCTGCTGAGAGTTTTTTGCCACTTTTTCTCCTCAGCGTTGGCACCTTTTCCTTGCAAAGTGGTGTAAATGTAAATTCAAAAATATGTTGACGTGCAAAAATGTACACAACGTGCTTACTTGCAATAAAGAAATTTGACTTTGACTTTACAGTCCAAAAGTATACCGGCTTTAATAAAGCTGAGATTTTCTCAAGACGTACTTCATCATCAGTCTATTTATATTGCCCCACTGCTCGGGCACATACCTTCCCTTACATCGAGGGAACTCGGGCCAGTGCGGATTGGCGGATTACACATGCTTTAGAATTTTTTTCTCCTAAGGCATGTTTTGAGAGCACTCGGTAAATGTACGTAAGTTTTTCCGTCGAAAAAACCGAGGATAAGTCACATGGCTGCCTATTGCAATAATTCATACTAAATAATTACTCAACTCAACTTACTTAACTCACCATTGAACAGGTTAATGAGGCAGTATAACGCTTTAAGTAAGAAAATTAACATTGATATTTGTTCCGACAGCTTGGGTAGATTTAAGGCACAGATTATAGATATTGATGATTCTAAAGAGGCAGCGGTTGCCTCCCATCAGTAACAGATTTTTCAAACAGATTTTTTGTTTGTTTGTTAGGTTAGTTACTGAAATGTAATAAGTCCCCAACAAAATGATAGGTACAGCCTTAAATGGTCACGTAGTTTTGTAGGTTGGGCAAAGCTCCATTGAAATGTGGCAATGTCGTTTTTATGGCTGAACATGTAGCAGAGGGTACAGTGCGCGAGGCGTAAGCTCAGGTTTACATTTGTGTGAGTGTTAGCGGTACAAGAGGTGAAGTGCGGTGCGTGTGCGGCAGGGGGTATTTTGTTGCGTTTGTATTGGACGCGTCGCGCCTCAGGCCGAATATCACTCTACACTATCCGTGTGCACTCACACAAATGCAAACCTGAGCTTACGCCTCGCGCACTGTATCCGCCATTGTCGTATGTTCAATCGTCTGCCGAACATTACCAACCTACAGGGGTTTTCAAAGACCGAATAATTGACTATGAGTATTGTAAACTGTCCACTCACTCGATACAACAGCGATGTACTTGCTGCAGTAGAGCAGCGCCCTCGGTCCTAGAGGCAGGAACCGGGGCGCCTCGTCCGCGTCATCGCGCGTCCAACGCAGCGGCACCAGTGACGTCACGCGAGGGTTGGTAGGGTCCTCTACTGTTATGTGGGCTGGGGGGAAAGGCATAACTTATTAGGAGTACGTTTTGATTTTCAGGGCCTGAGATGAACCTACTAGCGCTGTCAATCTTGAAAAAATAATATCTTCCAATTTAATCAATTTTATTAGGATGAGTACTATTTTTCAATATACAATACATGGCATAATTGCGACAAGCTACGTTGTAGTTCATAAATGTGCCAAAAACGGCCGTTTTTCGCAATTATGCGAACTACAACTTACCGAAATTGAATCACGTTATAAATAAGCATTTAAAAAATAGTATTTATCGTAATAAACATTTTGTAAATAGCTTTCTTAATAAAATTTATTAATTTGGAAGATATTATTTTTTTAAGATCGGCGGCGCTAGTTCGCCCATGGAAGGCTCTAAAAATGTTTATTACGATAAGTACTATTTTATAAATGCTTATTTATAACGTGATTCAATGTCAGCAAGTTGTAGTTTGCATAACTGCGAAAAACAGCCGAACGGTGAACTACAACTTAAGCTTGTCGCAATTATGCCATGTATTGTATATTGAAAAATAGTATTTATCCTAATAAAGATTGTGTACATAGCTTTTTTAATAAAATTGATTAAGGAAGATATTATTTTTTTAAGATTGGCGGCGCTAGTTGGCTCTTGTAATGCCCTTAGTTACTACACGCAGCATATTAGACGTGAGGAAAACGCGGATAAATAATAATGATATCCTCCTCCCTAATCGTTGCCTCAGTGCTGAGGATCGTGACCCTCAACAGCAGGTGCCGTCTTGGCATGTATGAAATGGCGCCAGGAGACACGGTCTTAATAATGATATACCAGATTTATTTTTTATGCATTATGCCATGTTCGGCGAACAATCTTGACTTTTTGGCAGGTTGGCTTTTTGTTACTATTGTTTCTTGTATATCTTGTTATTGTAGTGTCCGACCGAACTTTCGGTTTCGGCCTAGTTTCAGTCAAATAACGGGTTTCGGCTTAGTTTCGGTTTCGGCTGCCATCCGGCCGAAACCGAGGCTGAGTTCGAGAGCCTATAATAAGCACGTTATAATATTAAAAGCGTAAATAATTTATTTGAAATAACCGAGTGATATTATGAAGTGCTTAAGGATTACCTCAAATATCAGAGACTGCATTGTTTAATATGTGATTTATTAATAAAAACTGACTGATTATAATTGCCTATTAATTTTTCCACGAATACATGACCTTATATGGAAGTTTCGTTTTCGGCCGAAACTAAGACCGTGGCCGAAATTCGGTTTCGGCCCTAAAACCTAGTTTCGGTCGGACACTACGTTACTGTGTTGCTGTTGGTTATAGTGTTAAAATAAAATAAACTAAAACACACTACTCACCCAGCGCATATCTCATCTCCGGCGAGCGCGCGACGTTGACCGCAGCTATGAGCAGTAATAGCCCGTCATTACCACTCGCTCTCACGTCCAGCGCAACAATTTCCACGCTGTTTAGGTCACCTGCAATAGAACATTGTATTAACGGCCCGTCGCGTAGAATAACTAACTTTTCAAAGGCTCGTGGCATATGCGTAATCATAGACATATACTTCTTAACAGCCCGTCACATAGACATGTCACTTCCCACTGGCCCGTCACAGAAATGTCACTTTCTAACGGCCCGTCAAATAGACATGTCACTTCCCAACGACCTGTCACATAGACATGTCACTTCCCACCGACCCGTCACAGAAATGTCACTTTCTAACGGCCCGTCAAATAGACATGTCACTTCCCAACGGCCCGTCACATAGACATGTCACTTCCCACCGGCCCGTCACAGAAATGTCACTACCCAACGGCCCGTGACAGAAATGTCACTACCAAACGGCCCGTCACATAGACTTGTCACTTCCCACCGGCCCGTCACAGAAATTTCACTTCACAACGGCCCGTGACAGAAATGTCACTTCCCAACGACCTCTCACATAGAATAGACAGTCACTTCCCAGCGGTCCGTCACATAGACTTGCCATTTCCCAACGGTCTGTCACATAGACATGTCACTTCCCAGCGGCCCGCGACATAGACATGTCACATCCCAACGACCTGTCACATAGACAAGAGTAATTTACAAACGGCCGTGTCATAGACAAAAGTAATTTTCCAACGGCCCGCCACACAGACATGTCACTTTCTAGCGACCCTTCTAGTTGTTAGTAGTTTTATCTATCTATCTGTCAGTCTTGTCTGCCCACCTTGCGTGGCCGGATGTCCCCTCGCCTGCGCCTCAGTGAGTGCCCTGCGCAGGCTGTGCTCGTGCAGATCTGCGCCGCGCCACAGCTGCAGCACGGGCCCGCCCCCGCCACCGCCGCCTCCACACCCGCCCCCGGCCACGAGCGCCACGCAACCACTCTCGCCAGTGGAGAACGAACCGTCCGATAGTAACACTACGCCTACTAGCTTCTGTGGAATTAAAAATATATCAATTTCAATGACCATTTATTACAATTTAATTATTACCTATTCATCCGCTGAATTCTGCAAACAAAGGTTGTCTGGAAGAGATCGCTTTAAGCGATAAGACCGCCAATTGTGATACTAACTGTATTAGCATATTTCTTTTGTGTAATTCCTTTTACTTTGCAATAAAGAATATTTATCTTATCTTATAAATGATTATATATAAACGGATATCACTCACTTATATTGTCACTTATAAGTCGGTAATTAGACCGACTTCAACAATATAAGTGAGTGATATCCGTTTATATATAATAATTTGTAGTAATGGCTCACTTAGTTTTAATTCTAAAATTTAATTATACTCAGAATTTGTATTACGCATTATCCATGCTCGGTGAACAAAAAACATGATGAAAAATTTCTTGCCGTGCCCAGGACTTGAACCTGCGACCTTGTCATTCCGTGACACGCTCGTACCAACAACGGAATGACAAGGTCGCAATCTTAAAATGGTATTTTTCTTTTAGGATGATAATAATTACTAATAATTAGCAATCTACATTATTACTCACAGTGTCGGCGTGCGCGGGCATCGAGCCAAAGAAGAGAAGGGAGACTCGCCTCCCGATGCCACCGAGCCAGCCGCTCGGCGGACGCAAGGTGCGGCAGGCCACTGTGGCACGCCCGTCTGCGAACAAATTAATCATTTCAATTTACTAAATAAAAGAAAGCTTAAACAAGCTTACAATTGCAAACAATTTGAAAAACAAAAAGCCGTTTTGATTAAATTTTTATAGAATAGAATGACATTTGTTGCCTATTAAGTATATATATAAGAAAACAAAAACATTCTCAATAAACTACATAATAATGACAATTCACAATCATATAACTTATGGCAAACGGCTTAGGCTTCCGCTGATGCTGAGACAGAGTGCGTCAGCGCTGGTTGTGAGCCCACACCTTGACTCCACATTGGTGATAAAGGAGAGTATGTCACATAGCATATGTCACTTCTACAATCAAGACCTTTCTAACGACAGCCTACGACTAAGGGCGTAAGTGACGATGACGTCACATTACTGAAATAGTGTCGTTCCAAAATCGGTGAATATCCATGTTTCGGACGTTTTCGGTATTTGTAAGAGTGTGTTCATTGACACTTTTCTTGTGGGCTCGCCAAATATGATTCTGACTACCTAGAAAGCATTAAAAAAGTTCTACAAACAAAAATACATGTATTATTTGGCTGTATGGGTTAGATTCCCTTTGCCTACTACGTCAGAGCCACAGTACTTCCGGAATGCCTAATTTTACAAAACAAAAAAACATTTTTTTTCTCGGAATTTACCTACAAAAAATCTTCAATTAGTATTTTTCTTTTAGGATGTTAATAATTTTTAGATATTGTCAATTATCAGCTAGCATATTCACATTTATCGTGACATACATACCGACAACAGTGGGATCCAGTAGCACGACCGTGCAAGTAGTGGTAGCTAGCACGATACCGGCCTGCGTGTAGTCGCCGAGCCTCTCGCACTCCTGCCCCGCCAGCTCAGCTGACACGTCCACATACACCCCCTCCTGGCCGATGGAGGGCCAGTAGCGAACTATGCCTTCTGGGGACACGCCTATGCAGGATGGCATCTGGGAGGGAGAAAATAATATATATTACATACTTGGAACATGATGAAAAAATTCTTGCCGTGGGCAGGACTTGAACCTGCGACCTTGTCATTCCGTGACACGCTCTTACCAACTGAGCCACCACAGGCCACGCCACGCCCACCGAAAATCTTCATCGCTTTATACATACTTAAAGGGTATGTTACGCAATTCCATCTATCGGACAATAGTAGTAGTATTCCGACAACCATGTCTAACATTCGGTTAGAAACATGATGATTACATACTTATTCATAAACCTAGATAAACCACACTTCCATTAAATCATGTTGCTATCCCATTCAGAGATGGCCCGTCCTAAGGAGCGCTGGTGCAATGAACTCCGACCCTCAAAATCAAATAATAATTAAACATTACGTAGTACCAATAGTATTTATTTAAATAATTAACGACTCATTCATACATAATATCAAATAACTATAGAAAATAGCATTTGATAGTGCAGTGCAGCGTCAACGATCGCACCGACGAAACGAAAGTCAAATAGTGAATTCAATGAGTGCGAAAGAGACAATTGCGCTCATTCAACATTCATGTGGGATTCCCTTTCACACTTTTCTTAAAGAAGGTTAAGATAGAAAGGGCGGTAAACGTAAACTAAACGGTAGCGTAACTTTAAATCGCGTTTATGAATTCGCAGCTTAAGGTTGAATAAATGGAACGGTTTTATTTTCTCGTGTGGTTTAGTGACCAAACCTTTTTGTCAAAGTTATTCAGGCCGCCAGTAAGCCCTTGACATGGCCTAACGACTGCTGTTACGCGACAACAACCGGGACCAACTGCTTAATGTGCTTTCCGAGGCACGAAGGGGCTCAGAAAGTGTCACTAGCTGTCGTCCATCCAGGTCCTGACGTCGCCCAACGTTGCTTAACTTGTACGATCGTTTTCAATGTGTACTCGCAACTGGCGAATAGAACGGTGTACAAGAGAGATTTTATGGTTGGCATTTTCAGAATAATAAGCCTTACCTTGAGAGCTCGGTGGCTCAGTGGTTGGGTCAATGGACTTGCAATATGGAGGTCCCTGGTTCGATTCCCAGCCAGGGCAGCCATGTACCAATGAGTTATCCTCGGTTTTTTCGACGGAAAAACTTATGTACATTTACCGAGTGCTCTCAAAACGGTGAAGGAAAACATCGTGATGAAACCTGCATGTCGTAGAAGAAAAAAATCTAAGGCATGTGAAATCCGCCAATCCGCACTGGGACCGCGTGGTGGATTATGGCCCCAGCTCCAATCTAAGGGAAGGCTCAATGTAAGGGAAGGTCTGTGCCCGAGCAATGGGGCAATATAAATAGACTGATGATGATGATAAAGCCTTACCTGTCCACCATCTTCATAAAACAGCACAACAAGGTCAGCCTTATGCGCTAGGTCAGTCTGTGGCAACATCAGCTCTCTGGCTGCTGTAGGTCCCGCCGGGGCAGGGGACGCAGCACCAGTCGGGGCCAGGGCTTCGCGCGGCCAGGCCAGGACGCGGCGCCCGGCGACAAGCCAGCACCAACCACAGGATGATAGTCGGACTGTTACTTCGCTGCTTGCTGTGGAGACAAGGAGTTTATATACGTAACAGAGGGCAGAGCAAAATGTAGCGCGCAATCCATCTACATTGAAATCAAACTGCATGCAGTCGGGCCGATTTTTAGGGTTCCGTGCCTCAAAAGCAAGCAACCCTTATAGGATCACTTTGTTGTCCATCTGTGTCTCTCAAGAACTATAAGCTCAGAAATGCGTGGATGGATCAAGTTGAAATTAATACCAAATCCTCAGGTCTGCAACCTCATGCAGCTGTGAAAAAATCAAATATGTCAATGCAATCAAAAGATATGGCCGTTAATGTCGAATTTTGGCTCATATTTGTATGAAAATGCGAGAAAACCAAAACCTATAGGTATTGCCCATTGACCTAGAATCATGAAATTTGGCAAAAAGCTAGGTCTTTTTAGCACAAGTAAAGGAAAAAATCCGAAAACTGAAAATTTGAAATTACATCCCCCCAAATTTTTTTTTGTTATTACAAACTTGTATTTGCACATAATAAACTAATCAGGAGTATATCAATGTATGGACATAATATTTTGATAATGGCAAAGATAAGTTGGTTTATAAATCTAGTTTATCTTTTCATTAAAGCAAAGTTACGGGGGTAAGTTGTGTTGCACGGAAGCCTCGTTGTGTCAGTCCGACTCGTACTTGGCCGTTTCTTTTTCTTATTCATACCTACTTTCCAAAAACTGGGACTTTGTTAGTATGATTGGCCAAAAAAAGAACAAATAGAATGTATAAAATCGACAAATAACCAAGAATACACATAAAGGTTTGTGAATCCATAATGGTGACAAACGCAGGACAGTGCATGAAAAGATAGATGAATGTGGAGGAAAAGTTGTATTACGATCGTAGGAGATGAAAGCCCATCGTCTCTGTCTATTCCTATGGGAAACAGGCGCGAGTTTACGTACAATGTAGAGAACTATTGGGGACAAATGTATAAAGTAAAACTTACCAAAAGTCAGTGTTTCTGTGACCATGACAGGCAACGGCATCCCGAAGGTCTCCACTGTGGTTAGAGGAGTTTTGTAGATTACATCTCCGCTTTGGGAATCTGCTGATTGGATGAATTTGCTGTGGAAAAAATTGGAAAAATTCGTCTCCTTCTCGAACATATATATATTTGGACGAATAATTAAAACAAACTCGATTTTTATGTAAATCTACGATATGAAAGATTGATTTCACAAACATATTGGCAAAAACATGAAAACAATTTCTTATAGGTTATGAATACCTTTGGTTCTTCTTAGCAGAGGAAAGTCCGAGGGGTCTTCTTCCTGTGATGATTGATTGTCTCACGCGAGGTGAGAAAGGACTCCTCATGCCTCCAGTACTGCCGTAATCCATTTTAATTTATTAAATCTAGAAGAAAAACTAAAAAATACAACTGGCTGGCGGCAACCATTGAAAACAAAAAGAAAACAACGAAAAATGTCAAGAAAAAAAAGGTTCTTTAGAGATGCCTCGTAATAACGATGTTAAATCGATCGTTATTTTCAAGTTAGAGCGTTGGTGTAGTATAGATATTTGGCTGAAATTCCGAGTTCAGTCGGAACCAGGCCAAATTAAAAAGAGTAAAGTCAAAGTGCAACGGTCCCGCTTTTCGTAATTTCGAAGCGTTGTGTTATTGATTATTTGTATTTTTCTAAATTTAGAACTTATTTGTATGATATTTTCATAAAACCTCGATGCATATTCACCTAGCACCATGTTTATCAAATCGATTGTACTGGACGGGTTCAAATCTTACGGAAACCGTGTGGAAATCACCGGCTTCGATCCTGAATTTAACGCTATCACCGGTTTGAACGGCACTGGGAAGTCAAATATCCTGGATTCCATATGTTTCGTGCTGGGAATCACCAACTTATCTAATGTGGGTAACATTTTATCTTTGTTTACAAACAAAAGGGACGCCTGACCATATTTTCTTCAACTGTCCTAAACTCTTTTCATTATACGACGTTCCCCTCCAAATATCCGACGTCTTACTGATAGGCCAGAGGCTTGTCAGAGGCCTACGGGCGGCCTGAATAACTCTGACAATAGGTTTGGTCACTACACCACATATATAAACTTGAGTAAAGAAAAAACTATCTGAAGTGTGACCGGAATAAAGCCAACAGAGATATGTACCTGGCTGGGTTGGAATTAAGAAACGGAGGCATTAACGTAATCTTATCCAACCCAATCTGCAGCGGTGCAGATATATTATAGGTTCGTCAGATACTCCTTTGCGTCCAGGGAGCCCCTTCCTGGTCGTGGGTGGGTCTGATGGGCCTATTTGGTGAGTCCCAATGAGGCTGACATGGTCACCAAGTGACAAAGGCCTCAAAAAAGTACTAAAGGTGAAAAAAAAGACTATGGTGTTGTTTTTGTATTGTATATATTTATATGTCATTATATATTTTAGAACCAGTAGACAGAAACCAATTTCTGGACCGATCACCTGCCTCATGTGTTTGTCACATAACAGACTTGACATTGGGAGAATTGTACGAAGAGTCGCGATGACCCAAAAAATAATAAAGAGACTTGACATTGGGAGAATTGTACGAAGAGTCGCGATGACCCAAAAAATAATAAAGAAAAGAAACTGGTATGAGTTTTTGTCACTGAAATATTGTTTTCATTTTAAGGTGAGAGCTGGAAGTCTTCAAGAGCTGATTTATAAGCATGGGCAGGCCGGCATTACGAAGGCGACCGTCAGTGTGACGTTTGACAACAGAGATCGGAGGCAGTGCCCGATAGGGTACGAGAATCATAGTGAGATCACGGTTACTAGACAGGTAATAGAGAAAAAGAATTTGCTATTTTGCGTTTTAGGCATAGCGCTCATGACGGCTATTGACATCCTATTTTTATTGCTACAGGTTTTATCTTAGTTTGGAGCTCAGCCCTTGTAGCATGAGTCAGTGTTAGGGATCGACGCAACGGCACGGAGCTATCAAAGTGACATTATTACAAGGCGTTTGACATTAGTTTGACAGCTCCGCGGCGTTGCGTCGATCGCGAACGCGACTCGTGCTAGCCCCGCAGATCATGATTCACCTCAGGTTACTTTCCTTAGGATGTTTTCTTTCAGTACAAGTAGAAATTATTTAAACACAAAAACCAGACTGCATTTTTTTAGCTGAAATGAAAATTATTATATATAAACGGATGTCACTCTCTTATATTGTTGAAGTCGGCAATTAGACTTATAGTTTCGACCGATTTCGACAGTCTTTCAAAAACCGTTATTAGTAATAAATAAGTAATTTGATTTTATTTTGACCTAAATCTCTAAAATTGACACTTATATCTAAGAGTTAGTCCAACGACATTACTTAGAGTCTATTAAGGGCGATCACTTTGTTCACGTGTTACATCACTATGAATTGTTTTCACTATACTACACTTCTTCCAAAGGTTTGGTTCTTTTCAGTCTTACCTAAGAATATGCTGGTATTTTATTTATGGTAAAAAAATCACTATTTGCAGGTCGTTATGGGCGGCAAGAACAAATACCTGATCAACGGCATCAATGTACAGAACAAGCGGGTCAGCGACCTGTTCTGCTCCGTGCAGCTCAACGTCAACAACCCACACTTCCTCATCATGCAGGGACGCATCACCAAAGTCCTCAACATGAAGCCTCCAGAGGTACAGTTGAAGACAGAGATTCTCAAAAACTACTGGACCGAATTTAATCATTCAGCCGCCGAATCTCAGGCGCGACTCACACATGCCAAATATGCTGACATAGAAAGAATGTACACGTTTGTGCCCTTTGCGGTTGAGACAGCGGGTCCTTGGGGAGCGGAGGCCAGGGAGTTTGTGCGTGGCATTGGGCGGCGAATGCGGGACCTCGGTCTCGGGCCTCGCTCTGAATCGTTCCTGATGCAAAGGCTGTCCATAGCCATACAGCGCGGTAACGCCGCTGGTATTATGGGCACCTTTGCATCGGGAACGATCAGAGGGGGCTTATTCGATTAAGTTTATTATTGTTATTATTATTGTCTATACACAATTGATGTTTTCAGATGACCAAGCATATTACTGTCATAACTTACTTATGTTTTTAAGAGTATAAATTAACTAGGTGTTGCATGGTGCGCGGGCCGCGCGCGGCCCGCGAGACGGCTTTGTTTTCGTGTTGTAGGCGCCGCAACTAAATAAACATTATCCGGATTGTTCGCTGTGCAAATAATTCGTGCAAGCCATCCACTAATTATATCAAGCACCGCCCGAAAGTTGCAAGTTCAAAACTCTGTGAAAAACATTTATTTTGAGAAGAGTTTGCTCATTTAAAGTAGGTTATTGTTGTGATTTTTAAATCAAGCAACGCTCGAAATGCCCGTATGCCAGAAACTTAAAAAAAGTTTTCAAAAGCCAAACGTTGCTAGCTGTACACAATTTCCATAACTTTGTTCATAATTCGAAAGGCAAGGGCATCTTTTTCTTTGGTAGCGTGGGGACGCTCCGGGCTTCGCCCTACGCGGAGCTCGGCCTATGGCCTCGCAGCCCGGCTCGGCCTTCGGCCTCGCAAAAGTTACTTGGAAGGTAGGGAGTTTTTTCTGCTTGGCAAGGGGACGCTTCGGGCTTCGCCCTACGCGGAGCTCGGCCTATGGCCTCGCAGGCCGGCTCGGCCTGCGGCCTCGCAAAAGTTACTTGGGAGGTGGGGAGTTGTTTCTCCTTGGCAAGGGGACGCTTCGGGCTTCGCCCTACGCGGAGCTCGGCCTATGGCCTCGCAGGCCGGCTCGGCCTTCGGCCTCGCAAAAATTACTTGGAAGGTGGGGAGTTATTTCTGCTTGGCAAGGGGACGCTTCGGGCTTCGCCCTACGCGGAGCTCGGCCTATGGCCTCGCAGGCCGGCTCGGCCTTCGGCCTCGCAAAGGTACTTGGAAGGTGGGGAGTTGTTTCTGCTTGACAAGGGGACGCTTCGGGCTTCGCCCTACGCGGAGCTCGGCCTACGGCCTCGCGGTGTTCTATCGCTTCGGGCTTCGCCCTACGCGGAGCTCGGCCTTCGGCCTCGCGGGAGGGTGCTCGGCCTTCGGCCTCGCTATAGTTACTGATAGATATTTACCGCACGCCAGTAATCCTTTCGTTTCGTATAGGAAAATATATGGAAAAAATATTATGGTTTACTGCTCGTCCGCCATTTTGTTTTTCCCAAAAATGACAATTTTCTGGTATACTGCATCATATGTGCTACGAAGTGGAATTGGTTGGATATTCCTCATGCGCTCGTGCTAGGCCAGCTAATTCGTCAAAGTTTGGTCTCAAATGTCCAAATTTTCAATCGGCTATATTTCCGCCGCCATTTTGTTTTTCTTTTGTTTTTCAATTTCATCACAAAGTAGGTCGACCATGTGACGCGTGTTCCAAATTTGAACGAAATCGGTTGGAAAATGGCGGAGATGGCATCACGTGACCCGCCGCCATCTTGTTTTTTTCACTTCCCTATAGTTTTCCTCTGGTCCAATCACTAAACTATACAACTCCCCCTTACATCACTTTCACCTCCGGGAACTCCTTCAGACTAAACGGGCATGTCAATCAGTGAGTCAGTCAGTGGTAGTCGAGCTATATATATTAGTAACTAGTAGGTGCGTGGGTGCGCGGGCCGCGAGCGGCCCGCGGGGCTTTCTTTTTCCTGTAGGTTTGGAGGCGGCGCAACTAACTACGATTTTATCTGGGTTGTTTCTTTTGCAATTGGGTGTGCGTGCAATGTAATTTGTCTTGCCACTTGTAAATCAAGCGACGCCCGAAAGGTATAAATTCAAAACGTTATGAAATGGACATGTTTCGATAATAGTTTGATTTAAAGTTGTTAAACTGATTATAAATATAGAGCATGCAATACCCCAAATGACCGTAGGCCTGGCACTAAATAAAGACGTACTTCAAAAGACAAGTGTTATCATCTTTATATAGATTTCAAAAATTCATTCTGATTCGGAGCGTATACGCATTTTCCTTTTCACTTTTGCTGGCGTGGGGACGCTCCGGGCTTCGCCCTCCGCGGAGCTCGGCCTATGGCCTCGCATTGGGCTCGGTCTTCGACCTCGCCAAGGTTATTTAGGCGACACAGATGGTCGTATTGTATCCGCTTGGCAAGGGGGACGCTTCGGGCTTCGCCCTACGCGGAGCTCGGCCTACGGCCTCGCGGGTGGGACGCTTCGGGCTTCGCCCTACGCGGAGCTCGGCCTACGGCCTCGCGGGTGGGACGCTTCGGGCTTCGCCCTACGCGGAGCTCGGCCTACGGCCTCGCGGGAGGGTCGCTTCGGGCTTCGCCCTACGCGGAGCTCGGCCTGCGGCCTCGCGGGGGGGTCGCTTCGGGCTTCGCCCTACGCGGAGCTCGGCCTACGGCCTCGCGGGGGGGTCGCTTCGGGCTTCGCCCTACGCGGAGCTCGGCCTACGGCCTCGCGGGAGGGTCGCTTCGGGCTTCGCCCTACGCGGAGCTCGGCCTACGGCCTCGCGGGGGGGGTCGCTTCGGGCTTCGCCCTACGCGTAGCTCGGCCTACGGCCTCGCGGGAGGGTCGCTTCGGGCTTCGCCCTACGCGGAGCTCGGCCTGCGGCCTCGCGGGTGGTTGTTGGTGGTTGCTCTGGTGGTTGCCAAGGGGGACGCTTCGGGCTTCGCCCTACGCGGAGCTCGGCCTACGGCCTCGCAGGGGGGTCGCTTCGGGCTTCGCCCTACGCGGAGCTCGGCCTACGGCCTCGCGGGTCGGTCGCTTCGGGCTTCGCCCTACGCGGAGCTCGGCCTGCGGCCTCGCGGGTGGATGCTCGGCCTTCGGCCTCGTTATAATTGTCGATGGACATCGATTATTGGAAGCATTGACCACGGTTTTATATAGACCTGCAGTATTCATTCTTTTTGTATAGGAAAATGTATGGGGAAATTTTCGATACTTTCAAATATCAAAATTTTGGCGGCCATCTTGGATTTTGAAATACTTTAGACGTTTATGAGTAAGTACAGGATAGTACCTAACATATGGCATATATTTTATTGCTCTAGCGCAACATTTCTTTAACAAAGTTGGCGCCCAAACGGGGCTCTGACCACAACTTTCAAGTCGCATAACTTCCAGTGTTGCCAGCGGATTTCGACGAAAATTGTCAAATATCATTTGGGTGAGTTACCCTCATCGATCTGCATACCCATAATTTCCCAAAACTCCTTATTTCCATTTGTCACCTTTTTTGGTCCTGTGGGGTAAATTACCCGAATTTCGGGGAAATTTCTTTTTTATAGCAACACTACGCCCCGAAAGCTACAACTGACCCATACATAGCGATTCTCTAAAGTGGCGCCATCTGGGAGAAATATCGCTTTGAAAATTCCCAATTTTTCTACTTTTTACCATCTTATTACCCAACTCGCCGCCATTTTGTTTTTTCCCACTTTTCGGATTTTTCTGGTTATCTGGACTATATTGCCCAACAAACTGCATTTAAACTTTTTCGCTAGCTAAAACTTGGTAGAACAATCTAACTCAATTTATCTGACCATTCCCAAAAATTTGAAAAATTCGCCAATCCCAGTGTTGCCAGCGGATATCGATGAAAATGCCCAAATGTCATTTGGGTGGACCAATCTCACCAGACTGCATACCCAGAATTTCCCTAAAGTCCTTATTTCCATTTGTCACATTTTTGGACCCTGTGGGGTAAATTACCCGACTTTTTGAGAAATTTCTTTTTCCTGGCAATACTACGTCCCTAGACCTACATCCGGCCCATACAAGCCGAAGCTCTGCGGCGTTGGCATCTGGGAGTAATATCGATTTGAAAATTCCCAATTTTTCAACTTTTTAAAATTTTGCCTCCCATCTCGCCGCCATTTTGTTTTTAAAAAAATTTCCTTATTTTTCTTTTTATCTAGACTAAATTTCCCAACAAACTGCATTTAAACCGTTGCGCTAGCTCAAACTTGGTCTAACAAAGTTGCCCTCCAAAGTTGGCAACTGCCGAAAATTTAAAAAAATTCGCCAATCTCAGTGTTGCCAGCGGATTTCGATGAAAATACCCAAATGTCATTTGGGTGGGCCAACCTCATCGGACTGCATACCCAGAATTTTCGTAAAGTCCCTATTTCCATTTGTCACCTTTTTGGACCCTGTGGGGTAAATTACCCGACTTTTTGGGATTTTTTTTTTTCCTGGCAACACTACTCCCCGAGACCTACAACCGCCCCATACAAGCCGAAGCTGTGCGGTGTTGCCATCTGGGAGTAATATCGCTTTGCCCACTCGTGATTTCCCTCCCTTTTATTCAATCGCTCACAACTCGTCGGCCATTTTGTTTTTTTTAACCCCCCATTTTTTTGGGTAAAGTAGAGGATTTACCCATTCCAACGACATATTGCACCCCTCCCTACGGCTCACCCAACTCGATTTACCAGTACCCTACTTTTGGGTCTTTTTCGTCCCCCCCACTTTTTTTCTTATAACTCGGCCGCCATTTTGTTTTTTTGAAAATTAAAAAAAAAATTCTCGATTAGATGCTATTCTTTACATATGTTTCAAATTTGGTCCAAATCGGACTGCGCATCACAGAGTTCACCATAGTGACCCCAAGATAAACACCCCCCAGGGGGACCGCTATATTTTTCCGCACATCACATCCCCAAAGTCTATACAACCAACCCCCCACCACCCCCCCACCCCCTCCAGGTTCCTCAATCCACGTGTCAGTGAGTCAGTCAGTGGTAATGCAGCTATATATATTATTAACTAGTAGGTGCGTGGGTGCGCGGGCCGCGAGCGGCCCGCGGGGCTTTCTTTTTCCTGTAGGTTTGGAGGCGGCGCAACTAACTACAATTTTATCTGGGTTTGTTCATTGTGCAATTGGGTGTGCGTGCAATGCAATTTGTCTTGCCACTTGTAAATCAAGCGACGCCCGAAAGGTATAAATTCAAAACGTTATGAAATGGACATGTTTCGAGAATAGTTTGATTTAAAGTTGTTAACTGATTATAAATATAGAGCATGCAATACCCCAAATGACCGAAGGCCTGGCACTAAATAAAGACGTAATTCAAAAGACAAGTGTTATCATCTTTATATAGATTTCAAAAATTCATTCTGATTCGGAGCGTATACGCATTTTCCTTTTCGCTTTTGCTGGCGTGGGGACGCTCCGGGCTTCGCCCTCCGCGGAGCTCGGCCTATGGCCTCGCTTTGGGCTCGGTCTTCGACCTCGCCAAGGTTATTTAGGCGACACAGATGATCGTATTGTATCCGCTTGGCAAGGGGGACGCTTCGGGCTACGCCCTACGCGGAGCTCGGCCTACGGCCTCGCGGGTGGGACGCTTCGGGCTTCGCCCTACGCGGAGCTCGGCCTACGGCCTCGCGGGTGGGACGCTTCGGGCTTCGCCCTACGCGGAGCTCGGCCTACGGCCTCGCGGGGGGGTCGCTGCGGGCTTCGCCCTACGCGGAGCTCGGCCTGCAGCCTCGCGGGGGGGGGGGGGGGGGGGACGCTTCGGGCTTCGCCCTACGCGGAGCTCAGCCTACGGCCTCGCGGGAGGGTATGTGTATCCGCTTGGCAAGGGGACGCTCCGGGCTTCGCCCTACGCGGAGCTCGGCCTACGGCCTCGCGGGGGGGGCGACGCTTCGGGCTTCGCCCTACGCGGAGCTCGGCCTACGGCCTCGCGAGGGGGTCGCTTCGGGCTTCGCCCTACGCGGAGCTCAGCCTACGGCCTCGCGGGAGGGTCGCTTCGGGCTTCGCCCTACGCGGAGCTCGGCCTACGGCCTCGCGGGTGGATGCTCGGCCTTCGGCCTCGTTATAATTGTCGATGGACATCGATTATTGGAAGCATTGACCACGGTTTTATATAGACCTGCAGTACTCATTCGTTTTGTATAGGAAAATGTATGGGGATATTTTCGATTCATTCGGATGTCAAAATTTTGGCGGCCATCTTGGATTTTGAAATACTTTAGACTTTTATGAGTAAGTACAGGATAGTACCTAACAGATGGCATATATTTTATTGCTCTAGCGCAACATTTCTTTAACAAAGTTGGCGCCCAAACGGGGCTCTGACCACAACTTTCAAGTCGCATAAGTTCCAGTGTTGCCGTGCGATTTCGACGAAAATTGTCAAATATTATTTGGGTGAGCTACCCTCATCGAACTGCATACTCAGAATTTCCGTAAAGTCCTTATTTCCATTTGTCACCTTTTTGGGACCTGTGGGGTAAATTACCCGAATTTCTGGGAAAATTCTTTTTTGTGGCAACACTACGCTCCGAAAGCTACAACTGACCCATACAAATCGATTCTCTAAAGTGGCGCTATCTGGGAGAAATATCGCTTTGAAAATGTCATTTTTTGGTACTTTTTACACTTTTACCTCCACTCTCTCCGCCACTTTGATTTTCCCACTTTTCGGATTTTTCTGGCTATCTGGACTATATTACCTAACAAATGGCATTTAAACTTTTTCGCTAGCTAAAACTTGGTAGAACAAACTAACTCAATTTATCTGACCATTCCCAAAAATTTCAAAGCGTCGCCAATCCCAGTGTTGCCAGCGGATTTCGATGAAAATACCCAAATGTCATTTGAGTGGCCAAAGCTCACCAAACTGCATACTCAGAATTTCCCTAAAGTCCTTATTTCCATTTGTCACCTTTTTGGGTCCTGTGGGGTAAATTACCCCGATTTCGGGGAAATTTCTTTTTCACGGCAATACTACGTCCCGAGACCTACATCCTGCCCATACAAACCGAAGCTCTGCGGCGTTGGCATCTGGGAGTAATATCGCTTTGAAAATTCCCAATTTTTCTACTTTTTACCATCTTATTACCCAACTCGCCGCCATTTTGTTTTTTTCCCACTTTTCGGATTTTTCTGGTTATCTGGACTATATTGCCCGACAAACTGCATTTAAACTTTTTCGCTAGCTAAAACTTGGTAGAACAATCTAACTCAATTTATCTGACCATTCCCAAAAATTTGAAAAATTCGCCAATCCCAGTGTTGCCAGCGGATATCGATGAAAATACCCAAATGTCATTTGGGTGGACCAATCTCACCAGACTGCATACCCAGAATTTCCCTAAAGTCCTTATTTCCATTTGTCACATTTTTGGACCCTGTGGGGTAAATTACCCGACTTTTTGGGAAAATTATTTTTCCTGGCAACACTACGTCCTGAGACCTACATCCGGCCCATACAAGCCGAAGCTCTGCGGAGTTGGCATCTGGGAGTAATATCGATTTGAAAATTCCCAACTTTTCAACTTTTTAAAATTTTGTCTCCCATCTCGCCGCCATTTTGTTTTTTAAAAAATTTCCTTATTTTTCTGTTTATCTAGACTAAATTTCCCAACAAACTGCATTTAAACCGTTGCGCTAGCTCAAACTTGGTCTAACAAAGTTGCCCTCCAAAGTTGGCAACTGCCGAAAATTTTAAAAAAATCGCCAATCCCAGTGTTGCCAGCGGATTTCGATAAAAATACCCAAATGTCATTTGGGTGGGCCAACCTCATCGGACTGCATACCCAGAAATTTCGTAAAGTCCCTATTTCCATTTGCCACATTTTTGGACCCTGTGGGGTAAATTACCCCGATTTCTGGGAAATTTTTTTTCCCTGGTAACACTACTCCCCGAGACGTACAACCGCCCCATACAAGCCGAAGCTCTACGGTGTTGCCATCTGGGAGTAATATCGCTTTGCCCACTCGTGATTTCCCTCCCTTTTTTTCAATCGCTCCCAACTCGTCGGCCATTTTGTTTTTTTTAACCCCCCATTTTTTTGGGTAAAGTAGAGGATTTACCCATTCCAACGACATATTGCACCCCTCCCTACTGCTCACCCAACTCGATCTAGGGGTACCCTACTTTTGGGTCTTTTTCGTCCCCCCCACTTTTTTTCTTATAACTCGGCCGCCATTTTGTTTTTTTCAAAATTAAAAAAAAAATTCTCGATTAGATGCTATTCTTTACATGTGTTTCAAATTTGGTCCAAATCTGACTACGCATCTCAGAGTTCACCATAGTGACCCCAAGATAAACAACCCCCAGGGGGACCGCTATATTTTTCCGCACATCACATCCCCAAAGTCTATACAACCAACCCCCCACCCCAACCCCACCCCCTCCAGGTTCCTCAAAACACGTATCAGTGAGTCAGTGGTATTGTAGCTATATATATTATTAACTAGTAGGTGCGTGGGTGCGCGGGCCGCGAGCGGCCCGCGGGGCTTTCTTTTTCCTGTAGGTTTGGAGGCGGCGCAATTAACTAAAGTCTTTATTTTGTTTGTTTCTTGTGCAATTTGGTGTGCGTGCAATGTAATTTGTCTTGCCACTTGTAAATCAAGCGACGCCCGAAAGGTATAAATTCAAAACGTTATGAAATGGACATGTTTCGATAATAGTTTGATTTAAATTTGTTAACTGATTATAAATATAGAGCATGCAATACCCCAAATGACCGAAGGCCTGGCACTAAACAAAGACGTAATTCAAAAGACAAGTGTTATCATCTTTATATAAATTTCAAAAATTCATTCTGATTCGGAGCGTATACGCATTTTCCTTTTCGCTTTTGCTGGCGTGGGGACGCTCCGGGCTTCGCCCTCCGCGGAGCTCGGCCTATGGCCTCGCATTGGGCTCGGTCTTCGACCTCGCCAAGGTAATTTAGGCGACACAGACGGTCGTATTGTATCCGCTTGGCAAGGGGACGCTTCGGGCTGCGCCCTACGCGGAGCTCGGCCTACGGCCTCGCGGGGGGGACGCTTCGGGCTTCGCCCTACGCGGAGCTCGGCCTGCGGCCTCGCGGGTGGGACGCTTCGGGCTTCGCCCTACGCGGAGCTCGGCCTACGGCCTCGCGGGTCGGTCGCTTCGGGCTTCGCCCTACGCGGAGCTCGGCCTGCGGCCTCGCGGGTGGGTGCTCGGCCTTCGGCCTCGTTATAATTGTCGATGGACATCGATTATTGGACGGTCGTATTGTATCCGCTTGGCAAGGGGACGCTTCGGGCTTCGCCCTACGCGGAGCTCGCCTTACGGCCTCACGGGGGGGACGCTTCGGGCTTCGCCCTACGCGGAGCTCGGCCTGCGGCCTCGCGGGTGGGTGCTCGGCCTTCGGCCTCGTTATAATTGTCGATGGACATCGATTATTGGACGGTCGTATTGTATCCGCTTGGCAAGGGGACGCTTCGGGCTTCGCCCTACGCGGAGCTCGGCCTACGGCCTCGCGGGGGGGACGCTTCGGGCTTCGCCCTACGCGGAGCTCGGCCTGCGGCCTCGCGGGTCGGTCGCTTCGGGCTTCGCCCTACGCGGAGCTCGGCCTGCGGCCTCACGGGTGGGTGCTCGGCCTTCGGCCTCGTTATAATTGTCGATGGACATCGATTATTGGAAGCATTGACCACGGTTTTATATAGACCTGCAGTACTCATTCGTTTTGTATAGGAAAATGTATGGGGATATTTTCGATTCATTCGGATGTCAAAATTTTGGCGGCCATCTTGGATTTTGAAATACTTTACACTTTTGTGAGTAAGTACAGGATAGTACCTAACAGATGGCATATATTTTATTGCTCTAGCGCAACATTTCTTTAACAAAGTTGGCGCCCAAACGGGGCTCTGACCACAACTTTCAAGTCGCATAACTTCCAGTGTTGCCGTGCGATTTCGATGAAAATTGTCAAATATCATTTGCGTGAGCTACCCTCATCGAACTGCATACTCAGAATTTCCGTAAAGTCCTTATTTCCATTTGTCACCTTTTTCGGACCTGTGGGGTAAATTACCCGAATTTCTGGGAAAATTCTTTTTCGTGGCAACACTACGCCCCGAAAGCTACAACTGACCCATACATAGCGATTCTCTAAAGTGGCACCATCTGTGAGAAATATCGCGTTGAAAATTCATTTTTTTGGTACTTTTTACACATTTACCTCCACTCTCTCCGCCATTTAGATTTTCCCACTTTTCGGATTTTTCTGGCTATCTGGACTATATTACCTAACAAATGGCATTTAAACTTTTTCGCTAGCTAAAACTTGGTAGAACAAACTAACTCAATTTATCTGACCATTCCCAAAAATTTCAAAGCGTCGCCAATCCCAGTGTTGCCAGCGGATTTCGATGAAAATACCCAAATGTCATTTGAGTGGCCAAAGCTCACCAAACTGCATACTCAGAATTTCCCTAAAGTCCTTATTTCCATTTGTCACCTTTTTTGGTCCTGTGGGGTAAATTACCCGAATTTCGGGGAAATTTCTTTTTTATAGCAATACTACGCCCCGTAAGCTACAACTGACCCATACATAGCGATTCTCTAAAGTGGCGCTATCTGGGAGAAATATCGCTTTTAAAATTCCATTTTTTTGTACTTTTTACACTTTTACCTCCACTCTCTCCGCCATTTTGATTTTCCCACTTTTCGGATTTTTCTGGTTATCTGGACTATATTGCCCGACAAACTGCATTTAAACTTTTTCGCTAGCTAAAACTTGGTAGAACAAATAAACTCAATTTATCTGACCATTCCCAAAAATTTGAAAAATTCGCCAATCCCAGTGTTGCCAGCGGATATCGATGAAAATACCCAAATGTCATTTGGGTGGACCAATCTCACCGGACTGCATACCCAGAATTTCCCTAAAGACCTTATTTCCATTTGTCACATTTTTGGACCCTGTGGGGTAAATTACCCGACTTTTTGGGAAATTTCTTTTTCCTGGCAACACTACGTCCCTAGACCTACATCCGGCCCATACAAGCCGAAGCTCTGCGGCGTTGGCATCTGGGAGTAATATCGCTTTGAAAATTTTCTAATTTTCAACTTTATAAAATTTTGTCTCCCAACTCCCCGCCATTTTGTTTTTAAAAAAATTTCCTTATTTTTCTTTTTATCTAGACTAAATTTCCCAACAAACTGCATTTAAACCGTTGCGCTAGCTCACACTTGGTCTAACAAAGTTGCCCTCCAAAGTTGGCAACTCGCGAAAATTTTAAAAAATTCGCCAATCTCAGTGTTGCCCGCGGATTTCGATGAAAATACCCAAATGTCATTTGGGTGGGCCAACCTCATCGGACTGCATACCCAGAATTTTCGTAAAGTCCCTATTTCCATTTGCCACCTTTTTCGGTCCTGTGGGGTAAATTACCCTGATTTCGGGGAATTTTTTTTTTCCTGGCAACACTACTCCCCGAGACCTACAACCGCCCCATACAAGCCTAAGCTCTGCGGTGTTGCCATCTGGGAGTAATATCGCTTTGCCCACTCGTGATTTCCCTCCCTTTTTTTCAATCGCTCACAACTCGTCGGCCATTTTGTTTTTTTTAACCCCCCATTTTTTTGGGTAAAGTAGAGGATTTACCCATTCCAACGACATATTGCACCCCTCCCTACGGCTCACCCAACTCGATTTACCAGTACCCTACTTTTAGGTCTTTTTGGTCCCCCCCACTTTTTTTCTTATAACTCGGCCGCCATTTTGTTTTTTTGAAAACCAAAAAAAAAAATTTTTATTAGATGCTATTCTTTACATGTGTTTCAAATTTTGTCCAAATCGGACCGCGCATCTCAGAGTTCACCATAGTGACCCCAAGATAAACAACCCCCAGGGGGACCGCTATATTTTTCCGCCCATCTCATCCCCAAAATCTATACAACCAACCCCCCACCACCCCCCCACCCCCTCCAGTTTCCCCAAAACACGTATCAGTCAGTGAGTGGTATTGTAGCTATATATATTATTAATAAAATTAAAAATACTTGTTCTATCATTCTTTGACAGTTACATAGTTTTAACTTTTATCTATGAACAGTGAAAGAATTCTTGCAATAGGTCAAGTAGTTTTTGAGAAAATCTCAACCTTAAAACTCCTGTACAGCTTGCTCTGTGTTCCACCGTACTATTAATGCCTGTCTTCACAGATCACTTACCCCATATACCTGTAACAGGAGGGCGCCCGTGTCTGCCCGCACATGAGCGCAACATTGTTTCGCGACACGCGTAACATAGAGATATAATCTGGTTAAACTCATTGCTAATCATTGTCATACATATAAGTACATTATTATGTCATCATCATCAGTCTGTTTATATTGCCCCACTGCTCGGGCACAGACCTTCCCTTACATCGAGGGAGCTGGGGCCATAATCCACCACGCGGGCCCACTGCGGATTGGCGGATTTCACATGCCTTAGATTTTTTTTTTCTTCTACAGCATGTAGGTTTCATCACGATGTTTTCCTTCACCGTTTTGAGCGCACGCGGTAAATGTACGTAAGTTTTTCCGTCGAAAAAACCGACGATAACTCATTGGTGCATGGCTGCCCTGGCTGGGAATCGAACCTGGGACCTCCGTATTGCAAGTCCATTGACTCTTGAGTGATCTCTAGCTGTGCTTCATGTGACCTTATGTAACATTCGTTTGTAAGTTATGGGACTATAGGTCTATTAGTATTTAAGTTTTATCTATCATCGTCTCTATGACTGTCTCCTGAATAAAAAAAATTGGTATAAATTCACAGATCTTGTCTATGGTGGAAGAGGCAGCTGGCACGAGAATGTATGAAGCCAAGAAACAAGCCGCTCAAAAGACCATTGAGAAGAAAGACGCTAAGCTTAAGGAGCTCAATGATGTTGGTATCTCTTTTTATATTTTGTTGTACAGGTTATAGTTTAAAGTATGGAATTAATATTTATTTTAAAACGAGCTCTCGTATTTATATATTTTTTTTAACAAATGAATGCAATTTATTATATAAAATACAATGTCAAACTTAAAACTAAAATATCCGGTAAACCTTCGTCAGTCAAATAACCCGCCCCTTGTCATACCCGGTGCAAAGGTACCCATAACGCTCGCGGCGTTACCGCGCTGTATAGCTATGGCTAACCTTTGCACCAGGTAGGACCCGGAGCGAGAGTCACAACCCCTCTCTAAGGCGACGGCCAATGTCTGCGACAAATTGTATGGCTTCCGCCCCCCAGCAACCCGTCGTTTTAAAAGCCCAAGTAATATTTTTTAACTCAATCAATTCCTCTATTAATTTTCTTTTTTCTATTTTATTAAAATTAATTTAAATAATACTCAATTGGGTATTTTACTAACAATACTGACATCATTCTTATGACGGATTAATGCGTGGGCGGTGTTAACCTACCCTACTAAAATTTTAAGCTGCTCTGTAATTATTGCATAGTTATTTTCACATTATTAGATCGTATCACTGTATTTTCACAATGATGAGAGGTTCGATCATTAAGTTCGTTTAGTGTTACAGCACAGGTAATTATACGATCATATTTGTTTACAAAATAAGACACTTAATTTGAGCTGCGGTATACCTATTAAAATCAAATATCAAACTGCCTATTAAAATATTAACGAGAATGGTCGAAGAAAGCGGGAATTGGGGACCAACAAGTTACGCGATCATAAATTACTATGTTCATGTACTATCAGCAACAGTTCCGCATGATCACCTTTAGGTTGCAATTCATTTGTAGTTACCGGCGGCCCCACAGCTCCTCCTTTTTTCATCAACCAATAGCAAACCGGCTATGTGATTTACGACAGTTAACAACAAAAAATTTTTTTACACGATTTTTACTGCTTTCGAACAAACGTATGATCATGCTATCGAACAAACGTTCGTCGCACAAAAGTTCTTTCGAACTGGAATTCTTCGATTAATCGTTCTGTCGATCAAACATTCATCGAACAATTGTAGATCGAACTTGCATTACGCACTCTGATATCATTGGACTCCAAGATTTTTTCAATAAGAGTTTACACAAACAAACAATTATCTTAGACACATAAAAAAGGGTCACTGTCCCTGATTGCTCAATATGGTAGGTAGTCTCACCAGGGGGCCGGACGAAGCCCGCGCGCAGGTGCAAAGAATAACATTGGAAAAGTGAGCAGGCGGAGCTGTTTCTGATGGTACTTACATAGTACGTGACCTATCCGCTTCCGCGTTTCCGCGCCCGCGCTTTCTATGTGGGGGAGCGGTAACGGGGTCGCGTAAAGCCGGGTATTACCTAATAATAATAATAACATATTAAACTGCCTATTAAAATATCAAACTACCTATTAGCAACCCCACCTATTCGCTTTTAGCGATAATACCGCTAAAATTGTAGTGTAATGTAATTAATACTGTATTCTGGTGCAATAAAGTGTATTTTGTCTGATCTTATCTTATTTATTCTTGCAGATCATCCGCGAGGACATCGCTCCGAAGCTGCAGCGGCTGCAGGACGAGCGCTCGCAGTTCCAGGAGTACCAGAAGGTGGTCCGGGAGCTCGAGAATATCACACGGCTATATGTGGCTTACAAGTGAGTATTAATAAATCACTCTCAGCTCAAAAGTCAATCTTGAGATCGTTCTCAAGATTGACTTTGCACCTAAGTTACGTTTATTAATAGGAACGCCATCTTGAGGTCGTCCTCATTTATTATTAATAATGGACTCGACAGTTCGCCGATTGCCAATGTCATGTTACAGAAAATTCAATATATTCAATAGTATTCTGTCTTCCTCCAGTGGAGTCGCAGTAGCGTCTTCACCCTGGGTAGCCGCGTCTTCATGTCTTCATCCAGAGGAGACGCCGTAGCGTCATCACTCTGGACGAAGCAGCTCGTCAGTCACGTTCACTCCCGAGCTTGTAGCGGGAACTCTTGATAAAAGCTTGAAACTTCAGATCTTGCATAAATAATCCAATAACTTCACCATACTGTCATTCGCGAACATTGTCTGATTAATTTAACATGATATTAAACACAAAATAGTCACTGTAGACGTTAAAAGGAAAATTATCAAATAATTTCGCAACCGTCGTTTCCCGCCATTTTCAAGAGAACCTATTTTTATTTTATTATAAAATAATAACCCATTTACAGATACGTAACAGCTGAAGACAAGGCAAGAGAAGCGGAAGGGAAAGTGACCGAAGTGAAGAACGAAGTGAAAGAACACAAGGAAAGCATCAAGAACAACGACAACGAAGCTAAAGAACTCGATATACAAGTCGTTGAACTCAGCAGGAGACTAGAAGAGGTAAGATAACGAAGTACCTTCTATTACTCACTAGATGGCGCTGTGCAATTCCACTGCCCGACCAACTTATATTTGCAGCTGATGCGTCATGCATTATTAGGGGAGATTTTGTTTTCGGACCGCAAATTAAGTTTGTAAATTCTACATCGCGGTGTTAAGTTTTTCAGAGTTATAATGACTACCGCGGGCTTCGGTTTGTCGGTTATCGCTTCTCGGCCTTTTGGCTAAGATCAAAGTGTAGTATCTGTTCTTTTCAGCTTAATATCTGAAAGTTCCCTCACTGAGGGACCAGTATATTAAACTGATTTTTGTACCGAGACGGGATGTTCGGGGCTCGCTCCACTCCCGTCGCGGGTCGGCCCGGCATTGCAGTGCCGCCGGGATCGGCCCACATAATACATTGGGTCTGACGCAGAATGTGCACTTCGCAAAATGTACACTCGACAAAAAATGCGCATTTCGCATTTGGTGCACTTCTCAAAATGAGCACTTCGCAGAATGCGCACTTCGCAAAATGAGCACTTCGCAGATTGAGCACTTCGCAGAATGAGCACTTTTTGTGGAAGCTGTTATGTGGAAAAAAGATATAGGTACTGGGTATTTAAAATAAAATAAACACTTTTACGAAGTAATCATTTATTTAAAAAGTTATCCACTAAGTTTTGACTGTCAATTAAATATTTCCTTACATAGAATATACATAAAAATATTTAATTGACAGTCAAAACTTACTGGATAACTTTTTAAATAAATGATTACTTCGTAAAAGTGTTTATTTTATTTTAAATACCCAGTACCTATATCTTTTTTCCACATAACAGCTTCCACAAAAAGTGCTCATTCTGCGAAGTGCTCAATCTGCGAAGTGCTCATTTTGCGAAATGCACATTTTGCGAAGTGCGCATTCTGCGAAGTGCTCATTTTGAGAAGTGCACCAAATGCGAAATGCGCATTTTTTGTCGAGTGTACATTTTGCGAAGTGCACATTCTGCGTCAGACCCAATACATTGAGACTAACTTTAGATAGAAATAGTGATGTTCGGTCGGTATTCGATTCGTGCTCGCTCTCTCTCTGCCGGACTGCTGTTTCTGACGGACGGATGAAACATTCATTACTAGACGGACGGATGGTATGCACTTCTCAAATTGAGCACTTCGCAGAATGCGCACTTCGCAAAATGTGCATTTCGCAAAATGAGCACTTCGCAGAATGAGCACTTTTTGTGGAAGTTGTTAATTAATAAAAAAAGATATAGGTACTGGGTATTTAAAATAAAATAAACACTTTTACAAAGTAATAATTTATTTAAAAAGGAATCCACTAAGTTTTGACTGTCAATTAAATATTTCTATGTAAGGAAATATTTAATTGACTGTCAAAACTTAGTGGATAACTTTTTAAATAAATGATTACTTTGTAAAAGTGTTTATTTTATTTTCTAAATCAGTCTTCGCCTGCGCGGCACAGGGATGCGGGGGAAGGCGACAACGGGGACGGTCATACTATAGACAATAGCAGATCAATGGTAACACTTGCAGTACGGTACGAATTCAACTCTTATGACGCAGATAATAAGAACGGTCCAAAGTGTTACACTTGATCTTCTGTTAGCTGTACTAGCGTTGCGGAACTCTCGATAGTTTTACTACTTTCATCTGAAAAAGCCAATGCTATCGATCGATAGGCCTATCGAAAACAACTATCGATATTATTCTTGCCAAGAACTTCGATAATTACGAGAAACAATACTACCGATAGTATTGTTTAAGTATGAACTTCGATAGTATCGATACTACTAGGTTTGTTATTTACGAGATACAATACTATCGATAGTATTGCATTCGGTCGATAGTATTGCCACGAGCTATCGATGGTATTGCTACTATATCGATAGTCTACCGAAAGCAATTATCGAACGGACCCTAATACAGGGTGTAACGTAAAGGGTATATGAAGCCGAAGGGAGGGTGTTCAGTATCGGTAACTGAACAACTTTCGTTCTACGACTTTTCGATTTTCGCGAATTTATTTTTTGACTTTTCATTTCGTACCTGTCAGCTGATCGATTTGTATGAGACTTTAATTTATTTTTTATTCGAAAAGTCGTAGAACAAAAGTTGTTCAGGTACCGCTACTGAACACCCTCCCTTCGGCTTCATATACCCTTTACGTTACACCCTGTATAAAACAAATAATTCCAGGAAAGTGGCAGCATTCTCTCAGAGTTACAAACCGAGCTGCAAGGCCTGGAGAGGAGCGAGGCGTCACTGGGCGCCGCGCACCGGGCGGCCAAGGAGGCGCTCGCGACGCACGACCGGCGCGCGCGCTTGCTGGACAGGGCTCTGGCTGACGACGATACCGCACTCACGGCTAAGAAGAGAGTACTGGACGAGGTAAGCTAGGACCTTTGTGTATAGTATTAAGTTTAATTCATAACATAGGATTATAATTTAATGTTTACCGGAAGTAAAACGGAACGCACATCAAAAAGAACCATTACGATTTGTCTATTATAGTAACGTCACTTCCTCTCAGCCATTTGCCTTTTTTTTCAAAACCATGCTATACGTGCTGTGCAATTAAAATTACTTATTAAATATATGAAGGTTGCTTGGGGTAGTAAAAGGGCATAATAACGTCCCATGGTGCTCAAGATAGTGGATGAAAGTCAAAACAGGAGTGCTCCGAGAAGAAAGATATATTTCACGAGGTATGCCCCTGGGACATTCAAAGGTTAGTGACTTTCATATATCGTGTCGTGTTTCCTATTAAATACAGTCCATCTAGCCTACCTTATCTATTGAAATATCATACACCTTGACGTACTAGGACTGCAGAAGACACGACAGGCTAGATGAGGTAGGTTGTAATTACATGCTTTTTACACCAGTCTAGGGGCTGTGAGGTACTAGGACTGCAGAAAACACGACAGGCTAGATGTGGTAGGTTGTAATTATATGCTTTTTACACCAGTCTAGGGGCTGTGAGGTACTAGGACTGCAGAAGACACGACAGGCTAGATGTGGTAGGTTGTAATTACATGCTTTTTACACCAGTCTAGGGGCTGTGAGGTACTAGGACTGCAGAAGACACGACAGGCTAGATGTGGTAGGTTGTAATTACATGCTTTTTACACCAGTCTAGGGGCTGTGAGGTACTAGGACTGCAGAAGACACGACAGGCTAGAAGTGGTAAGTTGTAATTACATGCTTTTTACACCAGTCTAGGGGATGTGAGGTACTAGGACTGCAGAAGACACGACAGACTTCGTGGAGGTTTATAGTAAACTAGCAACTCCCACACATACGAAGTTGCGAACACAGTCTATCTATGCATATAATAAGACTGTAAAAAAGTTGTGTCTGTACATTGGGATATTTTTTTTAAATAATAATAGTAATGTGTTTTAGGATCGATACTGATGCCAAAACAATATTTTTTAGAATTTTTGTCTGTTTGTCTGTGATTTTGTGCAAGTATCACGCCATAACTACTGAAGGGATTTTGACGGGAGTTTCACTAGGAGATAGCTGAAATATCCGGACAGCTCATAGGCTATAAGCCATGGCGGTATGTGATGTGGAAACAAGGATCCAGAGAGGAAGATCTGCCTCCTGATCTCCTCCATCCTCCTCCATTACGCAAACGAAGTTGCGGGGTACAGCTAGTATGTAATAAAAATTGAGTGAAATGGCCTGTATTCTATTTGCAGGTATCGTCGACATTCGAGAACCTCCGTTCCGCGAGCGAGACGAGCGAGGCCGCGCTGGCCGAGGCCCAGCAGCGCTTCCTGGCGGTCAGCAGCGGCCTAGAGGGCGCCTCCGAGTCGCTGCAAGACCAACTAATGGGTAATACATCTTGGACGAATTGACCGAAGGACGCGATATGATCGCAAAATGTAAGAGAACAGAATGAACCAATATTGAGGGTACTGCCCTTTATTAAGGCGCTATGTGGTTGTCAAAAGCAAGAGTGAGACAGAACATGCCCCACAGCGGCTGAGTGAAGAGCATGGCGCAGTGCCTCGATATTCGTATTTTTATGAATTTTGGCAGGGAAATAAAAATACGCCAACCAAAATCAGATTTTGTAGAAAACAAGCTCTCGTATTTCTAGTACCCTACATTTTGATATATTATTTGTATGAATAACTATTTCGGTTCAGATGTAATTTTCATTTTAAAAGACATGACATATGTTTGTAATTTTTTCCTATCGAGTGAAGTTTGTCCAATCGTGTATCAGTCCCTAAATAGACACCCCAAAATTGCTATAATTTTTTTTCAGACGTTCGATTTCAGTAATTAGTGCCGTAGCATTCATAAAAAAACTGATAATACGCGCATACAAAGCCTTAAGCAATTTAATTGTTATCATTTTAAAAGATGTGCTACTAAATGTTTTTGCCACTTTTTCTCCTCGGCGTTGGCACCTTTTCCTTGCAAGCAAAGTGGTGTAAATGTAAATTCAAAATAAATGTTGACGTGCAGCAGTAGTGCAGGGGCACTTTGCCAGCAGAAACCGCTTCAGTTTCTTGAAAACTTTGTGTCACTTAAGGCTGTTATGTCATTCATTCATAGAAGCAATTTTCTTCAACTAACATAACGTGTATCTGGCGAATTTGCACCGATTGTAACAGGAACTTCTCTTCTCGCACGGATATATTCTTCAATAAGACATCTCGCTGCAAATCACTCATTTAGAATGATTTCTAATATTAATCTCGCTCTGTATGAACTCATCGTCATATTCCCTAATGTATGGCACTCACTAATATAAGCATTGGTGTAATTTTCACAACCTTAAGATTAAGTACACTCTGTTTAAGCATAAGGGTATATCTATAGTTGTAAACACTCTAATTCATTAATAATTTACTAAAACTAACCCACATATTTAAATTATTGGCGAAAACTTGTAAATGGCTTAGTTTTTAACTTAAGTTTATAACCCATATTACACACATAAAAGCTGTAAGTTTTCCTATCAAATAAAAATAAAATAAAATAACTTCAACAGCGGCAAAGCAAGAAGCTTCTGAAGCCTCCACCAGGATCTCACAGAGCATGATGGAGAAGAGGCACGCGGAGGAGCGCCTCAAGACCCTGGAGCGAGAGTTCCGGTCCAGCAGCACGCAGTACCAGCGCGACCAGGAGAACATTGGACGGCAGCAGGCGCAAGTCGACCAGCTCAGGGTAGGGAGTGATTTGACTCAGGCGTAGAATGACAACTTCGCAAGATTACTCATATGCAAAACATCCACTTTCATATTCAAATTCAAATGATTTATTGCAGTCACAAAGACCATTTAAGTGTTAGTAAGTACTTAAAACTATGTTAGTGTTTACATGAGGTGTATTACGCGCCATACATGCGACTTAGGTCCGACTCCGAGACCCCGGGACATGTAAGTGTACCCAGTGGCTCAGAATCGGACTGTCCATGGTATCATAATTTTCCTTTTCCAAGATGTCACTTTCTCATAATGTCTATTTTGCGGAATCTTATTTTAGCAAGACGAACCTTTCTCATGATGTTCCTTTCCCAAGATGTTCCTTTCGCAAGATGTCTCTTTCTCATAATGTATATTTCGCAAAATGCCCCTTTCGCTAGTTGTCCCTTTCTAATAATATAAATAATTCGCAAAATGTCCGTCCCGCAAAGCAGCCACATTAAAGTGGAACTGTGCGGGCCACGTGTGCCGCATGCAGCCGGACCGATGTGCCCGGACTGGCACAGAATGGGTGCCATCGGACGGGCGCCGGCGTCGGGGCAGACCTCGGCGTAGGTGGAGAGACGATATCGTTAGATACAGGGATGGGTGGCTGGAAGAGGCTCAGGACAGGGATGGATGGAAGAGGAGGAAAGGTCTCCCTTTGCCCAGCAGTGGGACAAAGTCAAAGTCAAATCATTTATTTGCGTGAATGTAGGTACATGTATAATCAGTTGTCATGATACAATAATAAGCCCCTAATACATTCTACCACTTATATGGCATGCAAATATAGAGTATATTACTTAAATGAATTTAATGTCTAAAATGTAACTGAAATTTCATGTCATATCCATGTTTAATACAATAATCCTAGCTATAATTTAAAAATTCGTCAACAGAATAGAATCGCTTGTCAAGTAACCACTCATGCAATTTTCTTTTAAAGAGGGGGTTGGGTAGCTCTTTTATTATAGGTTGACAAAAAAAAACCTTTCTCATAATGTCTATTTTATATTTATCCAGTGGCTTATTTTTCATAAAAAAATGTATTAAATATCTGGAAAAAACCATCGTACCTTTACTTTTACAGGCAGAGCTATCCGAAATGAGCTTCAGCGAAGACGGCAACACCCAATTGAAAGAGAGAGTGCGCTCGCTACAGTCTGAAATTAGGCGCAAACGGGATGCCGTGGACAACCAATCAGCGCGCTTGCAACGCTGCAACTTCAAGTACCAACCGCCGCAGGCCAATTTTGATAGTAGACGGGTGTCTGGTAAGATATATCCTAACAATTATATCAAAAAACAAAAAAACTATCCCCTTTTGATTAATTTTTTTATACCCTATGACACTCCCGTAATCAAGACGAATCTAACGATACCTCATACACCAAAATCCATCAAGCCGTTTAGGCTACAGGATGGCAGGAAGGAATGGACATGCATACATACATACACCCGAAAAACATTACCCTCCTTCTGACGTAGAAGTTAGATTTTTTCACGGCTGCATGAGGTTGCAGACCTGAGTATTTGGTATTAATTTCAACCTGATCCGTCCACGCGTTTCTGAGTTATAGGTCTTGACAGACAGACAGACAACAAAGTGATCCTATAAGGTTTACAACAAACCGACGAGCATGTATGAAGAGATTAATGAATGTGGAGGAAGCGAGGATGTGCCAGGATCGCAGCAGACGGTATACCATCGTCTGGCGAAAGTTTATGATGATGAATACATAATTTGTAATCTAATAATCTAGAGGCCTCGGTGGCTCAGTGGTTGGGTCAATGGACTTGCGATACGGAGGTCCCAGGTTCGATTCCCAGCCAGTGCAGCCATGTACCAATGAGTTATCCTCGGGTTTTTCGACGGAAAAACCGAGTTCTCTCAAAAAGGTGAAGGAAAAACATCGTGATGAAACCTGCATGCCGTATAAGAAAAAAATCTAAGGCATGTGAAATTCGCCAAACCGCAGTGGGCCCGCGTGGTGGATCATGCTCCCTCGATGTAAGGGAAGGTCTGTGCCCGAGCAGTGGGGCAATATAAATACACTGATGACGTATCCAATAATTTAAACTTGAGAACGACAATGCCTTGTTGCAGGTACTATCTGCCGCCTGGTCGACGTGTGCGACCCTATCTACTGCACCGCCTTGGAGACAGCGGCCGGAGGGAGGGTACGTTACATCACTTATTGCTTTACATGCTAGCCTGCAATATGACGATATGTGAGGGCCCCATTGTAATCTTATTTTATTTATCTATACATATAATAAGGCTGTAAAAAAGTTGTGTCTGTACATTGGATATTTTTTGAAAAGAATAATTGTAATGTGTTTTAGGATCGATACTGATGCGAAAACACTAATTTTTAGAATTTTTGTCTGTGACTTTGTGCAAGTATCATGTTGTGCGACCTGAAACTAAAAAACGCCGAAATATTTACTTTCGCGGACGATACCGCAATTGTCTTCCATAGTAATAGTTGGGATACACTAAGATGTACTGCTGAAGCGGGGTTAAGAACAGTTGCTAACTGGTTACAAAATAATCTATTAACATTAAATGTAAAAAAGACAAACTTCATCACTTTCACGATTAAAAACCAATCTCAACCACCAAACCTACAACTTAAAATTCACTTTTGTGATGACCAAATTACCTTGCAAAGCTGCAAGTGTGACGAAATTCAAAGGGTTAATACTGTGAAATATTTGGGTGTCATTCTTGACCAAAGACTTACTTGGCGTAGTCACATTGAAAGTCTAGGAAATCGGACAAGAAAATTGATACATATTGTCAAGAAACTAAGGGGAATAAGCGATACCCTTAAGAAAACAGTATATTTTGCTCTTTGTCAGTCTATATTGCAATATTGTGTATCATCTTGGGGTGGCGCTGCAAAGACAATAATGATAAAGGTAGAAAGAGCACAACGTGCCGTCCTAAAGGTTCTTAATAAGAAACCATTCCGATACCCAACAAACGATCTTTACTTAGAAACTAAAATGCTAACAGTCAGACAGTTATATATTAAAACAGTAACAACTAGATTCCACAGAAAAGCACAAAATTCACCAAGTCTCTCAACTAGACAAAAAAGATTTAGACATTGGACCCTACCATCACATAAAACCATGTTTGCCAGACGCTTCTGTTGGATATCAGAACCTTTTTTGTATCAGAAAATAGACAAAAACCTAAATTTATTTAATGTAACAACTACAACATTCAAACACAAGGTAACTAAGTGGCTAACAGGCTTAAAATACGAAGACACTGAAAATATAATTTATAGTATATATGACTAGAACACACACTCTCTCTCTCACACATCACACGCACCCTAATACACCCTCACACACCCTCTCACATACTCTCATGCACACTCTCACACACCATGCATGCGTATTATTAAAAAATTATTAAAAAATTGTATACCATTTATAAGTACATTATGTTATTTAAGTTAAAAGTAAGGTAAGTAAGACCATTGGAAGACACTGTCTCTTACAGCACAGGCTATCCTAGTGTAAGAGTCAGGGTACACATTGAATGTAGTCTCTGTAATTTTATGAAATATACAATTTTTCATTTTTTTTTCATTTTTTTCATGTCATAACTACTGAAGGGATTTTGATGGGAGTTTTACTAGGAGATAGCTGAAATATCCGGACAGCTCATAGGCTTTAAGTCATGGCGGTATGTGATGTGGAAACAAGGATCCAGAGAGGAAGATCTGCCTCCTGATCTCCTCCATCCTCCTCCTCTACGCAAACGAAGTTGCGGGGTACAATGATACCTACATACCCCAAGAACTGTACAAACAGAAGTCCTTATCGCTTGAATGTTCCACTTCTAAAGGATGAATTTAATGCAAATTTTCCTCCTTCAGCTGTACAACGTGGTCGTGGACACGGAGGTAACCAGCAAGCTGTTGCTGCAACGCGGCAACCTGCAGACGCGCACCACAATCATCCCGCTCAACAAGATCACGGGACACGTCATAGACGCGAGCGTGGTCCGCCTGGCGCAGGACATAGTACGTACAGTCGGGGGCCTCAATAAGGTTGAGATTTTCTCAAAAACTACTAGACCGAATTTAATAATTCTTTTACAGTTACATAGTTTTAACTTTTATCTAACGAAACTGTCGGTCTAACTACCGACTTCAACAATATAAGTGAGTTATATCCGTTTATATATAATAATTTTATTGTACTTGTCAATTTTATTTTATTGTACTTTAATTAAGAGCCTTACATGAGCCAACTAGCGCCGCCAATCTTAAAAAAATTATGTCTTCCAAATTAATAATTTTTATTAAAAAAGCTATACACAATCTTTATTACGATAAATACTATTTTTCAATATACAATACATGGCATAATTGCGACAAGCTAAGTTGTAGTTGTCAAATATGCCAAAATCGGCCGTTTTTCGCAATTATGCGAACTACAACTTAGCGAAATGTAACCACGTTATAAATAAGCATTTATCGTAATAAACATTTTGTAAATAGCTTTTTTAATTAAATTTATTATATTGGAAGATATTATTTTTTTAAGATTGGCGGCGCTAGTTGGCTCATGGAAGGCTCTTAAGTATACTTTTCTGTGTTAGACATGTACAATGTACGTTATTAGATTACTTTAGAGACGATATCTCGAATTCAGTACAAATCTGAAGAATACGATTTAATTGGAACATGGAACAAACTGTCTGATGATGAGTATCTGCACCATCAGTGAACTCTTTTTAAAATCGCCTCGACATGTGGTTAAAATCAAACATTATATAAATAAGCAATATGTGTAGTGAACCATATGATCATTAGACAAAATAGACTGAACTTACCAACACTGTGATATAGACACACCAGCATTGTGCTGCCTGTCTAGCAAATTAATAATAATTACTCTCCAGGGTGGCGGCGCTGACAACGTCCAACTGGCTTTGGACCTGATTTCCTTCGAGAGCCACCTCCAGCCGGCTATGTCGTGGGTGTTCGGGTCTACGCTGGTGTGCCGCGACCTCGAGACCGCCAAGCGCGTCACCTTCCACCCGCAGGTCAAGCGCCGCTGCGTCACGCTGGACGGGGATGTGTTCGACCCGTCGGGCACCTTGTCTGGGGGCGCGAGAGTCAGGGTGAGCCATTGGAGACACTTGTAGGCCCTAGCTCCTTAGAATCGTACCTAAATTAGATTCATTTATTTCAGGTTATAATTTCATTTTTAGAAGAAACCCTTATAGGATCCATTTGGTGTCTGTCAGTCTGCCTGTCACTGTCTGCCTATCACTGTCTGCCTGTCACTGTCTCTCTATCTGTCACTGTCTGCCTATCACTGTCTGCCTGTCACTGTCTCTCTATCTGTCACTGTCTGCCTGTCAGTCTGCCTGTCACTGTCTGCCTGTCTGTCGGTTGGTCTGTCTGTCACTGTCTGCCTGTCAGTCTGCCTGTCACTGTCTGCCTGTCTGTCGGTCTGTCTGCCACTGTATGTAAGTCTGTCTGTCACTGTCTGTCTGTGTGTATCTGTCTGTCGCTGACGCATAGTGTGTCTCTAATTACTCAGCAGCAGCGTATCTAAACTATACTATCAAACCACGCAAATGTCAATTACTTCATATTTCATTAGCACAGCAGCTTGGGAAATGACAAAACTGTCGGGTCCTTAAAACTAACCGTCGCGTTATTTCCCAGGGCGGGTCAGTCTTAATGCAGATCCAGGAGTTAAAGCAGCTGGAACTGCAGCTCCAGCACGCAGAGGCGGAGTTCAGCCGCTGTAACGCGGAACTGAGCGGGGCGCAGCAAACAGCTGAGAGATACGCCGCTACACAACAGAGGTGATTACATTACATAGTCAAAATAATGCGAGGCGATGCCGTTACGTTACCGAGGCGAACAGATGGGCTAGCCCCAGGAGACTCATCCACTTTCTAGTCAGTGAGTTATATTCAGACAAGTGTTTCATGGAGCCACAGACCACTTAATAGACATGAAATCGGTACAGATGACTATGCCAGATTCTGCCCATCATCAACCGCTAGACTAGATGAACAAGCAATAAACCGCCTCAACATTCTCCGCATCACCAAAGGTTAACTGGTAGAAAATGCCGCAAGTTCGCCTTTATACAGTTTAATGTGTAAAAAGTTTAATAAAAAAAAAAAAAAAAACAAGATAACGAATAAATGTAAAAATATCTCCGTTTTTTATTAAAATTATTGGTTTAAAATAAAGTTTTGTATAAGTTGCGATTCGAAAAAACAGCTTAATTAAGAATTCAGAAAATAGTAAGAAATCGAAGCTATTTATTCATTGTTTTTGTTATTCTTCTATAGGAGTTGCGAGAGTAGTAGAAAATGATACTGATTATGATTATACAATATGAAATATGTTCCCAACAAAATGATAGGCACAGCTTCAATGGTCACGTAGTTTTGTAGGTGGGGCAAAGCTCCATTGAAATGTGGCAATGTCTTTTGCAAGCGAAAAATCCTGTCAACGATGAGCGCATAGAGACGAAGAGGGGGACAGAGGTGCCATATGAAAGAGATGCGTCCATGTCGATAATATCTCAAGGATACAAGTGTCGCGAAGCAATGTTGCGCTCATGTGTGGGCAGACACGGGCCTCCTGTTACAGGTTTATATGGTAAGTGGTCTGTGATTGACTCAAATATAATTGTTTCTCAGATACGACATGATGTCCCACGAGCTGGACGTGATCCGCGCGCGTGTGGCGACCACGACTCACGCGCAGTTGCACGCGGAAATAGAGGGCTTACGGGAACAGGTAATACAGCTTCTGAAGGATTAGTTTTCACTTGCCGAACGACTTGTGTTTTGATATTTTCTTGCACATGCGCTATGCGAAACGAAATTCTAAATTTTATAATATAGATTTAGTTCCATTTATATGGAGAAAAAATTTCATCACGACCGGGATTCAAACCATGTTTTCCGTTTTTCTACATTTATCATTTAGATTTTTCGTTTCGCATAGCGCATATGCAAGAAAATATCAAAATTTATGAAAAAGGAACGCGTTATCAACCTCCGTGCAACGCAACTTACTAATCCGGAACTTTGCTCTAACGAAAACATAAAATAATATTTTTGGAGGGATATAATTTCAAATTTACAGTTTTTGGATTTTTTTCCCTAAAATCCCTAAAAAACATGATTTCTAACTGCAATGTTAGACATGAATTTGAGTAATTGCACAATTACTGGATAGATGTCGCTACCGAAACCGCTCCCTAAGACGAGAATATGCAGACAAAATTCACTATCTGGGTACGATATCACGGTGGCTCTGTTGGAATAGAGCGTGCCACGGAATGGCGAGGTCCCTGGTTCGAATACCGGTCGTGATGAAATTTTTTCTCCATTTATCATGTATGTAATGTGGCCATTTGTTTTAGGTGAATGAACTGACGGAAGCAGTGGAGCGAGATAAGATAACGCAGAGAGATACCGCGGCCAAGGCCAGGGAACTAGAGGTCAAGGTCAGGGACATCAAAGGTCACAGAGAAAGGTCAGGGACATTGCATTACATTTATGGATAATGGATGTGTGTTTTATTTAAAAAATGCTTAAATAGGGTATTTTATTTAGACTTTTACTCCACTTGTTTAAATTTTACAGCATCAAACTGAAATAGAAACGTGCACTCAATTTTTACCCGACTGCGCAAGAAGGAGGAATATTAGAACGTGATGAAAAAATTCTTGCCGTGGGCAGGACTTGAACCTGCGACCTTGCCACTCCGTGACACGCTCCTACCAACTGATCATCATGTTCTAATTTATTCACCGAGCATGGATAATGCGTGATTCAAATTCTGAGTAAAAATAGGAGCGCATCATCGTAAATCAGTTTTCTAACCGAATGTTAGACATGGTTGTCGGAATACTACTACTATTGTCCGATAGATGGAGTTGCGTAACATACCCTTTAAGTATGTATAATACGACGAAGATTTTCGGTGGGCGTGGTCTGTGGTGGCTCAGTTGGTAGGAACGTGTCACGGAGTGGCAAGGTCTCAGGTTCAAGTCCTGCCCACGGCAAGAATTTTTTCATCGTGTTCTAATTTATTCACCGAGCATGGATAATACGTAATTCAAATTCTGAAGGAGGGTTATTTTTGTATGCACGAGTATTAATTTTTATGCGCTATGTCAGTCCTACAATCAAGACGAATCTAACTACACTTCATATGTTGAAAAGCTTTAGGCTGCAGGGCGTGTCAAGGAATTAGACATACATACACTCGAAAAACATAACCCTTCTTCTTGCGCTGTCGGGTAAAATTTGAGTCCCTATTCTAAATAAACTAAATAACATACTTACATTTCCAAACAGAGAGTTCAGAAAAGCCGAGGCCGATTTGAAAAGAGCGAAAAAGATGGCCGAAGAACACAGCGCTTCTTGGAAACAACGCGAGCAAGAGTTCGAGACTCTACGTCTGGAAGTGTCTGAGTTAGAGCAAGCTGTTACCAATAGCAGGCAACAGCTGGTAGAGACGAGAGAGGCGGCCGCAGCCTTGCAGGAGAGTTTCCAGCAGGCTAAGGGAGAGCATGAGACAGCTGTAGTGAGTATATATCGTTATTATCACTGCTGGATGCGTCTCTACAAAGGAATAAAAATTACAAGTAAGCGGTGATTAAAGTACCGGCATTTCTCCTCGTTTTTCTACTTAAGTCACTATCTGTTCTAAAATCGAAGAAAACAGTACTTCTTTTTTCTTTTCTCGTGTGGTTTAGTGACCAAACCTCAAGTCTAAGTTATTCAGGCCGCCCGTAGGCCTCTGACGTGGCATTACGCCAGCCAAATTTCACGATTATAGGTCAATGGGAAGTACCCTATAGGTTTTGGTTTTCTTGTGTTTTCATACAAATTTACGAGAAAATGCGCCATAAACGGCCATATCTTTTGATTGCGTTGACGTAGAAGGTTAATTTTTTCACGGCTGCATGAGGTTGCAGACTTGAGTATTTGGTATTAATTTCAACTTGATCGGTCCATTTCAGCTATATTTCAGCGATCTCCTAGTGAAACTCTCATCAAAATCCCTTCAGTAGTTATGGCGTGATACTTGCACAAAGTCACAGACAAACATACAAAAATTCTTAAAAATTAGTGTTTTGGCATCAGTATCGATCCTAAAACACATTACAATTATTCTATTCAAAAAATATCCAATGTACAGACACAACTTTTTTACAGTCTTATTATATGTATAGATTTGAAGTAATGGTTCACTGTTATACTTCTAAAATGGATTATTTTGCACACAGGACGCAGTAAAAGAAATGCAAACTCGTATCAAACAGCAGAAAACAGAGATACAGGGTCGTAACGTCGACATCGCACGCCTCGTACAGAATAAAGAACAACTTGCCAAAACTAACGTCGAACTGAACCTTAAAATCAAGGAGCTAGATTACAAAATCAAGGAGCTACAAACCGAAGCTGTCGAATGCGAGAAAAAGGTAAGTTTTTTTTTAATTTTCCTCTTCTCAGGGACTAAGGCAGTTGTCGGACCGCCGGCGATGAGCGAGTAAAGCTATCAATTATAAAACGAGTGGGCGAGTGGCGATAGTTTTGTAGCTCGGCTATCAGCGAGTGTCGCTGAGCGACGGGCGATTACTCGCTTCACTCGCCCACTCGCCAGTGTAGCTCAGCGAATGGGCGAGTGTCGCCGAGCGAGTACTCGCCGGCGGTGTGAACAGTCGACGATGAACTATTAATATATGCATCTCTTTTGTTTACACGGAATATAGTATCTTTTGCATGTTTCTTGGGCGATAAAAATAGCCGGGATTCACTGCTTACTCGCCGGCGATGGTACAACTGACTTACTTAATTACTTGATAATTCAAAGAGAGACTTTTGAAAATGGTCGGTTGTTACATTATTGAATAATTTCGTTTTTTATTGTGTAAAATTATGATTTTGTGGTTATCACGTTAAATGACAATGCCAGATTCTGCCCCACCATCAACCGCAACATGTACAAGATAACGAATAAATATAAAAATATCTCCGTTTTTTGTTAAAATTATTGGTTTAAAACAAAGTCTTGTACATCTAGCGAGTCGAAAAAAACAGCCTAATTAAGAATTCAGAAAATAGTAAGAACTCGAAGTGAATTATTCATTGTTTTTGTTATTCTTCTATAGGCGTTGTGAGAGTAGTAGAAAATGATACTGATTATGATTATGCAATATGAAACCTGTAATAAGTCCCCAACAAAATGATAGGTACAGCTTAAATGGTCACGTAGTTTTGTAGGTGGGACAAAGCTTCATTGAAATGTGGCAATGTCTTTTATCCGAAAATGGTGAAAGGTCTAACTCATGGTTACTCGCCGGCGGCCTAAAGCCGAGCTACAAAACTATACTCGCCACTCGCTGCTCGCCCACTCGTTTTATAGTTGATAGCTTTACTCGCTACTCGCTCATCGCCGGCGCGGTGCGACAACTTAACAGTCGCGTTCAAAAGTCATCTCATTTATCAGATAGAATCCCTGGAAGCCGAATATACCTGGATCCCATCCGAGCGTCAGTACTTCGGCGCGGCCGGCGGCTTGTACGACTTCGCCGGGCGTCAGGCAGGCGTGGCGGGGCAGCGGCTCAACCAACTCACGGAGCGGAAGGAGCGCCTCTCCAGGGGGCTCAACGCACGCGCTCACACCTTGCTGAGCAAGGAAGAGGAACAGGTACTCAATAGATAATTCACACTTGAAAAGGTTGTTACAATTTGGTGCCTATAACCGGGATTTATTTATTTAGAATTTGAATTACGCATTATCCATGCACGGTAAATAAATTAGAACATGATGAAAAAATACTACTATTGTTCGATAGATGGAATTGCGTAACATACCCTTTAAGTATGTATAAAACGATGAAGATTTTCGGTGGGCGTGGCGTGGACTGTGGTGGCTCAGTTGGTAAGAGCGTGTCACGGAATGACAAGGTCGCAGGTTCAAGTCCTGCCCACGGCAAGAATTTTTTAATCATGTTCTAATTTATTTATTTAATTTAAAAAGTATAGTATTGTAGTCTTATACATTTCATTAATTGTCTCAGTTATACATGTCGTGAGTAGTGTCCTTAGTGTAAGCTCATCCTTCATTATCAGTCTATTTTATCCCACTGCTCGGGCACAGACATTGTCTTACATCGAGGGACCTCGGGCCATAATCCACCACGCGGATCAATTGTGAATTTGTGGATAATACAAAATTACAGACATAATTCATCTATTTCCACACTTGTCATTGACACTACTGGGGGCCGACATCGTTTTAGTAATCGTTTTCATGGTTCCCTATTTCTGTGCATAAATTTTTATGTCATAATATAACATGGCATACCTTAAATTGTCCTAGTAATAACTACGCATAATAGTCATTAGGCATAACTTTATAGGCATAATATTATTAAGCATAACTACAAACAGCATAAAGATTGTTAAGAATAATATTATAAAGCCTAAATAAACTTTGTCATAATGATATTGAAACATAATTGTAATAATCATATTAATTACTCGCCGAAAAATATACTCCTGAAGTTTTAAAAACAAAAATTAAACCAAGGGCCACCCCCGCCGCACCGTAACCAACAATTACACTATAATACCTACTTTTTGATTGTAGGTATATAAAATAAACATGTTGGCGGCTTACGGGTGGCCCAAGGGCCACCCCCGCCGCACCGTAACCTACTATTACACTATGGTACCTAACTTATATCTGATATACCTACCTAATACCTACTTTTTGATTGTATATAAAATAATCATGTTGGCGGCTTACGGGTGGCCCAAGGGCCACCCCCGCCGCACCGTAACCTACTATTACCTAATACACCATACATACAACACCAATACCAACAAAAAAGAAGAAATACACAAACAAACATTATTTATGTATAATATCTATTAGACGAATAAACAATATGCCATAAAACAATATGGAAATCAAAATTAGGGCAAAAACGATTAGCCCAAACTAGAATTATGCTTAGTTAGATTGTATGCCCAAAAACAATTATGACAAAATATGATTATGACAAAAAACATTATGCCTAACTCATTATGCTAAATTAAAATAGGACAAAAAAATTATGCGAAAAAAAGGGATCCCCGTTTTCATAATACCCACATGGACGTTTTACATTTCTGCAATTGTGGGAAAGTTTAGGAGTACCTGGGAGAATTCCTTCAGACTGGCTGCGTTCGGTCTCTGGCTGGGCTGATCATTATCCGTATCCTCTCGTAGTACAACGAGATGATGCGCAAGAAGCAGATAGTGGAGACTGACCGCGCGAAGCTCGTCGAGGTGATGGCTGAGTTGGACGAGACCAAGCGGAAGACGCTCCTCGCCGCGTGCGAGCAGGTCAACCGGGACTTCGGCTCCATCTTCAGCATGCTGCTGCCGGGCGCGCAGGCCAAGCTCAGGCCGCCGGAAGGATACAATGTACTGGATGGCCTGGAGGTATGCTCATCAGCATCAGGCTCTAGAGCGGTTATTTACGGACTGCTTGAGCAGTTACCTAGTAATTGACATCACGGACTTTTCGAGCAGTCAAATGCTTGAAGCTGCTATTGGTAATGCCACGATATGTGTGCTATTGTATGCCAGGATATGTGTGTTATTGTATGCCAGGATTGATATGTGTGCTATTGTATGCCAGGATCGCTATGTGTGCTATTATATGCCAGGATATGTGTACTATTGTATGCCAGGATATGTGTGCTATTGTATGCCAGGATATGTGTGCTATTGTATGCCAGGATATGTGTGCTATTGTATGCCAGGATATGTGTGCTATTGCATGCCAGGATATGTGTGCTATTGTATGCCAGGATCGCTATGTGTGCTATTGTATACCAGGATCGCTTTGTGTGCTATTGTATGCCAGGATCGCTTTGTGTGCTATTGTATGCCAGGATATGTGTGCTATTGTATGCCAAGATATGTATGCTATTGTATGCCAGGATATGTGTGCTATTGTATGCCAGGATATGTGTGCTATTGTATGCCAGGATCGCTATGTGTGCTATTATATGCCATGATATGTGCGCTATTGTATGCCAGGATCGCTATGTATGCTATTATATGCCAGGATATGTGTGCTATTGTATGCCAGGATATGTGTGTTACTGTTATTTATTGCAAAAAAGAAATACAAAGAAGCAATATAGGCTAATATAGTCAATAATATCAAGTTATATGTTCCCCCAGGTTTGCGTCGGCTTCAACCATACGTGGAAGGAGTCCCTCGGCGAGCTCTCTGGCGGGCAGCGGTCGCTGGTGGCTCTATCGCTAGTGCTCGCCATGTTGCTGTTCAAGCCGGCGCCGCTGTACATCCTGGACGAAGTGGACGCCGCATTGGACCTGTCGCACACGCAGAACATCGGCCGTATGCTGAGAGAGCACTTCCGGCGTTCACAGGTGAGGGGCAGAGTGTTTTTGGGGATCAGAATACAGTATTATTATTTACTAGCTGTACCCCGCAACTTCGTTTGCGTAGAAAAAGTTCTATGCTCAGATCACATACCGCCATGGCTTATAGCCTATGAGCTGTCCGGATATTTCAGCTATCTCCTAGTGAAACTCCCGTCAAAATCCCTTCAGTAGTTATGGCGTGATACTTGCACAAAGTCACAGACAAAAATTCTAAAAATTAGTGTTTTGGCATCAGTATCGATCCTAAAACACATTACAATTATTCTTTTCAAAAAATATCCAATGTACAGACACAACTTTTTTACAGTCTTATGTATAGATTTATTTTATTATTGGACTCGACAGTTCGTCATTTGCCAATCGTGGCATTCCGTGGCACGCTCTTATCCAACAGAGCCACCGTGATATCGTACCCAGGTCGTGAATTCTTTCTCCATATTCGTCTTAAGAGACTTGAATGTTTGTTTTTAACCGACTTTCAAAAAAAAGGAGGAGGTTATCAATTCGTCGATTTTTTTTTAACCGACTTTCAAAAAAAAGGAGGAGGCGACGAATGTAGTAGGTTACGTATCCCTATCGTATACCTATTTGGCTTGGCACCGACTTAAAAGAGATCAGTTGGTACATAGCAATAATATTTTATTTCAATATTCGTATGTAGATGTAATTAATTAATTATTTTATGCTTTTTAGTTCCTTTTTTTTTGTAGGCGGTTTTTTTTTATTTCAAAATATTTTTTTTTGTTTCAGTTCATAATCGTATCGCTGAAAGACGGTATGTTCAACAATGCGAACGTGCTGTTCCGTACTCGGTTCGTGGACGGCATGTCTGCGGTACAGCGCACCATCAACCCGAGGCGAGACATGGAGGAAAATGAGATCAGTGGCCGGATTCTATGAACTGTATGGTTTTGGGTATAAAAATGTCAAATTGATTGAAATCTCAAAATATCCAAGAAAACTAACTACTACAAAATAAAACTAACTTAATATCTAAAAAAAAAAAAAATACCTATGAAATAAAACTATAAACTAAAGAACGAACACGTCGTCGAGGTCCCCGTTCTGTAGCATGGTGCCCAGGACGCTGGCAGCATTTCCTCGCTGTATGGCAATACTTAAACGCTGAGCGAGGTAGCTGCCAGCTCTGGGATCACCCGAGATGTGGACCAACCGGGTAGACAGCTCGTGGATGATATTTTTTGAGTCTGTCGACCATGGGCCCATTGTTTCTACAGCAAGCGCCGCAAACTCATCATGTGGAGTCAGTCGTGAGTATTTCGTATAAAATATCCAATGAATTTATTCAATGTCAAAATTCAACTCAACATGAGCATCATAAGCACCCTAAGGTTGCCACATACTTATCGTCCCGGCACGGGATAAGCAGCGCCTCAACGCGAGTCGTTCAGTTTTGTATGAAACTCCATACTGCGGCGCTGGCTCATGTCAGGCCCTTAACATTTAGCGTTGCCGCATAAGTACCCAACCGGCACCGCCTCGCCTCTCCCTCGATGTCAACCAGTTGTCAAAATAATGCGAGGCGATGCTGTTACGGCGATTAGTGTGCGTTGCAGTATGGAGTTTCATACAAAGTTGAACGACTCGAGTTGAGGCGTATTCCGTGCCGGGGCGATAAGTATGTGGCAACCTTAGGGTGCATGTACATCACAGACCACTTACCCCATAGACCTGTAACAGGAGGGCGCACGTTTCTGCCTGCACATGAGCGCAAAATTGCTTCGCGACATGCGTAACCTTGAGATATCGTAACAGGTTTAATATGGCGCCCCTGCCCCCCGCTTCGTCTAATAGCGCCTATCGCTTGACAGAATTTTTCGCTTGCAAGATTGTACCGATTTCATGTCTATGGGGTAAGTGGTCTGTGATGTACATGATGTAACATGCTCATGTTGAGGCACTTGCGTGTAAAATGGTGTTTATTAAATTGTAAACCATTGACGGAATAATAATAATAAATGATGTTAGAAGATGTATTCGTTTTATTCATTTACCTTAATTTTCTAAACCCTATTATTACACTGAAATAAAAATCTAATAATTGAATTATTTATATGTCATGTTACGGAATATTCAAAATATCATATCATCATGTCTTCATCCAGAGGAGTCGCCGTAGCGTCATCACACTGGACGAAGCAGCTCGACAGTCACGTTCACTCCCGAGCTTGTAGCGGGACTCTTGATAAAAGCTTGAAACTTCAGATCTTGCATGAATTATCCAATAAATTCACCATACTATCATTCGCGAACATTTTCTAATTAATTTAACGTGATATAAACACAAATAACCACTGTAGAACCACATTAAAATGAAAATTATCAAATCATTTTGCAACCGTCGTTTCCCGACATTTTCAAGAGAACCAGTCTGTGTTTTAGTGTGGTTTAGTGACCAAACCTATTTGTCAGAGTTATTCAGGCCGCCCGTAGACCCTTGACGTGGCCTAACAACTGCTGCCGAGCGACAACAACCGGGACCAACTGCTTAACGTGCTTTCCGAGGCACGAAGGGGCTCAGATGAAAGTGTCACTAGCGGTCACCCATCCAGGTCCTGACCTTTTTTTATTATCTAGATATCATGATACCTCCTTGCCACGGGGAGGCGAGGATGGTTATGTCGGACTCTTACCGACTAAAAACCCCTCGGTGTTCCGTCTCGCCGCCCTATGACGGAGTCTTAGGCGACTAGAGACTTGCGAATTACTTCCGCGACTACGCCGGCGTGTGTCCGGGGGGACCCTTCTCGAGGTCCTGACCTCGCCCAACGTTGCTTAACTTATACGATCGTTTTCAACGTGCACTCGCAACTGGACTACAAGCCCCTTACCAGTCTGTGTGTAATAGTGGTTAAATAAGTAGGCTGTTGATTGATGATATTGCAGCCGAATATTCGCCACAGAACGCTCGCGTCTGGGATCGTAAAAGTATCCTCGATTTTTCATATAAATAATAACGCGGGAAGTAACATCAGTATGCATAATAGAGGTCCCTCTTGTGAGGAACCCCCATCCATCGCCAGTTAAAAATTCTATTACATTTGCACTATAAACATTACTGCCAGGGATGTACGCAGGACCGTCTTAGGTCATTCCGGGGCCCTTGGGTACACAAGAATATGGGGCCCTATTGGAAAATAAAAAGTGGATGATGGCTTGGGTCAATCGGTGAGAACAGAAAATTGAGATAGAAATGAGTTGTGATATATAAACGGATATCACTCACTTATATTGTTGAAGTCGGCAATTTTATTTCAAGAACATCGTCACCATTTTGTGCCACAAGATAGTACCCGAGTATAATTAGCGAAATAACATCAAAACGCGTGTACATTTTCTTATTTAACCCAGGGGTAAGAAGGTTTATCTCCTTGGTGTGAGCGGGGTTCTTGAATTCCTGGGTAGCCCGATAAAGACGAGTCCAATTAGGCAGTGCAGACCAGAGTCACGACGGTTTTAAGACAGACTTGTCGCTGAGCAGTTCCCGTAGGTATTAGACAGCTTTGTCTATGAGACGTCTCGTGTGAAGTATGCACGCTTCATAATGTTCGTAAAGAAACACTCTGGTCTACATGTAGATCAAAATTGCGACCCAAGCCAACTCCGCCCCTGTGTTCCTCATAAGACCTCACCTCCACCTGGCTCTCGGGAAATAAAAGTTTTACTATTTGCAGACTTTAATATATGAAATTGATCCCGCTGTGGCGGGGCCGGCCGCGGGGGGCGCCGTAAGATATTATTTTCCTTTTATTGGGGCGCGCAATCAAACAGCTACGTTATTAGTGGTTGTAAGGATTTGATATCAGTTTCATAACGTACGGAGAACGTGTTCTGATACTAACATTGAACTGTTATTAGACAAAAATATATATTTTATAATCAATTTCCACGAAGTAAGGAACGTAGGTATTCGAATCTTACCAAGACAGAGATAAGTTACCTACTACAGGGTGCCTAAATAAGGTTGTGATTTTCTCAAAAACTATTGGAGCGAATTTAGTAATTCTTTTAGAGTTAGAGTTTTAACTTTTATCTATCAAAGAGTGAAAGAATTTTTGCAATAGGTCAAGTAGTTTTTGAGAAAATCGCAACCTTAAAAACTCTCATGTACACCCTCTATCTGTGTTCCACCGTACCTAAGCAATTTTTACATCGCAGACACCGTTCGCGTTCTTGCAGGCTAAATTTTAGCGTCTGCAACTCATTTGTGTCTACAGGGGCTATTTTGTGTTTAATATCACGTTAAATTAATCAGAAAATGTTCGCGAATGACAGTATGGTGAAGTTATTGGATAACCTGAGGTTTCAAGCAATTATCAAGAGTCCCACTACGAGCTCGAGAGTGAACGTGACTTCCTTAATTTCGCAACCGTCGTTTCTTGCCATTTTCAAGAGAACCGTAATAAGAGTTATTATATATTATTAAGGCTGAGATTTTCTCAAAAATACTAGATTAATTTTTGAAAAAGAATCCTATAGAGTCACAAGAGTTTACGCTCTAAACTCTAATTAATGTACCTATTAGCGAAATGGATTTTTAGTATCGATCGAGTAATTCTCGATAAATTCTCGGCCTTTAATAAATAATAAACAACCCTGTGTATAAGTACTTACTCCTATCTCTGTCTTCCACAGTACCTACAAAATTACTCGTCGCTTCTGTCGCCTCGCGTAATTCTTAACAAAATATATATAATTTCGTTCCATATATCCTTACGAGTGTATGCGAGCAATTTCGTCGCTCCTTTTACGAATCAGCGCTCGCCTTTTGTGCTACACGTGTATGAGACAAATTGCATCGCCATTTCTTTTACCCATTTATGCTTCTTCATCTAAGTATTTGGGAAATAAAATGTCGGAATGTTGAAGAAATGTTTCATATTCAGTAAAGATGTGAGAGATGTGGGAGAGCTCGGTTGCTCAGTGGTTGGGTCAATGGACTTGCAATATGGAGGTCCCACGTTCGATTCCCAGCTAGGGCAGCCATGTACCAATGAGTTATCCTCGGTTTTTTCGACGGAAAAACTTACATACATTTACCGAGTGCTCTCAAAACGGTGAAGGAAAACATCGTGATGAAACCTGCATGTCGTAGAAGAAGAAAAAATCTAAGGCATGTGAAATCCGCCAACCCGCACTGGGCCCGCGTGGTGGATCATGGCCCCAGCTCCCTCGATGTAAGGGAAGGTCTGTGCCCGAGCAGTGGGGCAATATAAATAGACTGATGATGAAAGATGTGAATGATGTGCGTATTGCTTGCCGACTGAAGTGGCAATGGGCTGGTCACATTGCCAGGACCACAGATGGGCGCTGGAGCGAGAGAGTCCTACACTGGTACCCAAGGGATGTTCGAAATGAAATGAAATATTTTATTAATAACATTATGTTACAAGTCAATGTTTATAAAATAATTTATCAATATTATGATTATTATAATATTCTCACTATTTAAATTTAAATTAATTCATGTATGAAAAATAAACAAAATAAAATATCGTAATGTCACATATCGTAAATAGAGAAATCATACCAGTATTGGTAGTGTTAAAAAATCCGAGTAGCTATACAATATATTAGCTAGTAGCCAGGTTTTGAGCTTATTTTTAAACGCATGTATGGAAGGTGCATCTCTTATGTTCGCCGGGAGACGATTATATACCTGCGGACCCAAATGGAACACAGAGCGCCTTGACTTGGCCAGTGTGTGCGGCGCGGCCACGAGCTGATCCCTGTGTTTGTTACTGCGGAGGCTATATGTTCCGAGAACGCGCGGTAGACCGAAGAGACGGTGGTGTGATGACATAGTGCAGGTGGCTGGTCACACATGGACTAGACTGGCGAAAGATCGCCAACATTGGAAAAGTATGGAGGAGGCCTATGTCCAAACTTGGGCGCCCAAATAACAATTTTTAAATTTTAATCTTATTACTAATATATATAGCTCGACTACCACTCACTCACTCACTGACTGACTCACTGACTCACTGATTGACACGCCCGTTTAGTCTGAAGGAGTTCCCGGAGGTGAAAGTGATGTAAGGGGGAGTTGTATAGTTTAGTGATTGGACCAGAGGAAAACTATAGGGAAGTGAAAAAAACAAAATGGCGGCGGGTCACGTGATGCCATCTTCGCCATTTTCCAACCGATTTCGATCAAATTTGGAACGCGTGTCACATGGTCCACCTACTTTGTGATGAAATTGAAAAACAAAAGAAAAACAAAATGGCGGCGGAAATATAGCCGATTGAAAATTTGGACATGTCAGACCAAACTTTGACGAATTAGCTGGCCTAGCACGAGCGCATGAGGAATATCCAACCAATTCTACTTCGTAGCACATATGATGCAGTATACCAGAAAATTGTCAATTTTTGGAAAAACAAAATGGCGGACGAGCAGTTAACCATAATATTTTCTCAATAAATTTTCCTATAAGAAACGAAAGGATTACTTGCGTGCGGTAAATATCTATCAGTAACTATAGCGAGGCCGAAGGCCGAGCACCCTCCGGCGAGGCCGAAGGCCGAGCTCCGCGTAGGGCGAAGCCCGAAGCGATAGAACACCGCGAGGCCGCAGGCCGAGCTCCGCGTAGGGCGAAGCCCGAAGCGTCCCCTTGCCAAGCAGAAACAACTCCCCACCTTCCAAGTAACTTTTGCGAGGCCATAGGCCGAGCTCCGCGTAGGGCGAAGCCCGGAGCGTCCCCTTGCCAAGCAGAACAACTCCCCACCTTCCAAGTAACTTTTGCGAGGCCGAAGGCCGAGCCGGCCTGCGAGGCCATAGGCCGAGCTCCGCGTAGGGCGAAGCCCGAAGCGTCCCCTTGCCAAATAGAACAACTCCCCACCTTCCAAGTAACTTTTGCGAGGCCGAAGGCCGAGCCGGCCTGCGAGGCCATTGGCCGAGCTCCGCGTAGGGCGAAGCCCGAAGCGTCCCCTTGCCAAGCAGAAAAAACTTCCCACCTTCCAAGTAATTTTTGCGAGGCCGAAGGCCGAGCCGGCTGCGAGGCCACAGGCCGAGCTCCGCGGAGGGCGAAGCCCGGAGCGTCCCCACGCTACCAAAGGCTGAAAAATGCCCCTGCCTTTCGAATTATGAACAAAGTTATGGAAATTGTGTACAGCTAGCAACGTTTGGCTTTTGAAAACTTTCTTTAAGTTTCTGGCATACGGGCATTTCGAGCGTTGTTTGCTTCAAAAATCACAAAAATAACCTACTTTAAATGAGCAAACTCTTTCCGAATAAATGTTTTTCACAGAGTTTTGAACTTGCAACTTTCGGGCGGTGCTTGATATAATTAGTGGATGGCTTGCACGAATTATATGCACAGCGAACAATCCGGATAATGTTTATTTAGTTGCGGCGCCTACAACACGAAAACAAAGCAGTCTCGCGGGCCGCGCGCGGCCCGCGCACCATGCAACACCTAGTTAGATAATATGCGTGAATTTATTGTAATTAAATGGTTTCATTATTATAATATAACTATGTTAGTACATACGCACCAGTATGTACTAACATAGTTATATAAGTATTTACTAACAAAATATGGATGTAAAAAAAAAAATGTCTGAAATAAAAATATTTTATTTTATTTTTATTTTATTATTATATTATCAATGTACATATTTTGGGAATAAAGGCTTATAATAATAATAATAAACCAATAGCCCCACTTAAGTTGTAATTTACTGATTATTAGTGATTATTGATTACACCGTCAGGTGCATAAACTTATGCACCTGACGGTGTCTGTCATTGAGTGCAGTCAGATGCGCTCAGAGACGGGTCCCGCTAGGTGCATCACATATCCCTTCAAATTAAAGTTCTCTAAGGGGCCTCTGCTCGTTGGACCTATGTCTCCGTGCAAGCCTTTCAAAGGACCGGGTTTTCTTAAACCCGTGAAACCTAGAGAGATACATAATAATAATAAAAAAGATGTGAAGTCACAGCCCAAAGGTTATTCGTTCGATGCTCATTTCTGGACAGTGAGTTCGCTGTGTGATACCGAAATTCGAAATATCGAATTCGGCGTAGCTTGTCAGCTGGGGTCCCATGGCCCGCTTTCATTCTGTTTCAGAAATTAGATTATTGTTATAGTTTTCATTTTGACACTTGAGCGATATACATTGCTGCGTTTCGTTGTCGTTTGTTGTATAGCGTCCATGTGTCAAATTGAAAGCGATAACGATTGGAAATCGCGGTCACCCCATAGGTTCGATCAATCAGTTCCTTCAGTGTTACATCACAACAGGAAATTAGACGATCACATTTGTTTACAAAATATGACACTTGTTTTGGGCTGCGGTATAAATAAGTATATAAGTGCGGTTAGTGGTTTGTTTACCTCCATGAAAAATTAGTTTGCGACAGATTTTAAGTCTTATTGTGTTTGTTGTATAATGTGAAATGACAATGCCAGATTCTGCCCCACCATCAACCGCTAGTTGTACAAGATATCGAATAAATGTAAAATTTTCTCCGTTTTTTATTAAAATTATTGGTTTAAAATAAAGTTTTGTACAAGTTGCGAGTCGAAAAAAACAGCTTAATTAAGAATTCAGAAAATAGTAAGAAATCGAAGCGAATTATTCATTGTTTTGTTATTCTTTTATAGGAGTTGCGAGAGTAGTAGAAAATGATACTGATTATGATTATGCAATATGAAACCTGTAATAAGTCCCCAACAAAATGACAGGTACAGCTTAAATGGTCACATAGTTTTGTAGGTGGGGCAAAGCTCCATTGAAATGTGGCAATGTCTTTTGCATGTCATTTTATTGGCTAAATGTGTTGAACTCTATTAGAAATTAAGAACTACTGTAACCACATTTATGCAAATAAATGTATCTTATCTTATCCAAAAGGATTTATATGATTCCGTGCATGAAAATTGTCAAGCTGCATTTTTGCTTATTTTTTCTCCCAAACTTCTAGGCCAATTCATTAATATTCTATTGCCCGCCTACTACGCAAGATATCGGCCTGACTCTATAAATCAGGCTACACGCCATAACGCCGGAGTTGTACTAACGTAGTTTAAGGCGGTTGAACCACCGCCGGCGAGTAAGCGAGTAACTATCAGCTGTTTTCTCGCTCAAGAAACATACAATAGATGGGTTCCGTGCGAACAAAAGAGACGCATATATTAACAGTTGATCGTCCACTGTTCACACCGGCGATGACTCGCTCAACTTGTTTACCGCCGAGCGACTAGAGCTTTAAAATAATACTAGCTCAGCTATAATCTCCTAGCGACACTCGTTCAACGATCAACTATGCTATGACAGCTGCCAGCGGTCAAACTCAAGCGCGAGACAGAAGATGTCCCGCAGCGGCGGAGTGAAGAGCACGGCACAGTGACTCCATATTTGTATTTTTATGAATTTAGATAGATAGATAAACACTTATTCGTGTCTGCAACACACTACAATATATACACAAAAGAAGGTACAAACATGGAGAACAGATAGGTATACTGCACTAAAGAAGGTAACGGCGGCGTCATAAGATTTGAATTCGTACTGCAAGTGTTACCATTGACGTTTCTGAAGCGAGAAAATATTCGCTTACTCGCCGGCGCTGGAACAACTGCCTCACGAGTTGTCCTATAAATAAAATAATAAATAAAAATAAAATAAAAATAAAAAGCCTTTTATTAAACTCACCATTAAAATATGATTAAGTATAAGTATTAAAATTCAAAATTATGATTATATTAGATAAGTATTATTAAAAAAAATATTATATTATTGCATTATTTGAATAAATACATCTAAGTTGTTATTTAGTGATTTTGCTGTTGTTGTCTGTGTTTCTTTCTTCTTTCCTTTTCTTAGCGTGTGAGTTCTCCCATGATTGGGTGAAGGCCTCCTCCATCGTTGGCCACGCCTTTCTGTCTTTGGCAAGTCGCGCCCACGTGCGTCCGGCGACTTTGGCAATATCGTCGCTCCAGCGCCTGAGCGGCCGGCCGCGTCGCCTGCGCGCGTCTCTGGGCCACCACTGTGTCACGAGCTCGCTCCAGCGCCCGTCTGTAGCGCGCACCACGTGGCCCGCCCATTTCCACTTCAATTTCGCTGCACTTCTCAACGCATCTCTAATCTTGGTCTTTGTTCTAATGTCTTTGTTTCTTTTTCTATGATGTAGTTTTAGTCCTAGCATGCTTCTTTCTGCAGAACTTTGAAACACGCTTAATTGTCTTTTGTTCTCTTCTGTCATAGCCCATGACTGGCACCCGTAGAGTAAAGTAGGCAAGACACACATTTTTTGAATTCGTACTGCAAGTGTTACCATTGACGTTTCTGGAGCGAGAAAATACTCGCTTACTCGCCGGCGCTGGAACAACTGCCTCACGAGTTGTCCTAACGTACGTATAAATCATAAAAAGTGCCTAAAGCCATCAGCTAGGCAGTCGGGTCGCGAACAGGGCTCGCATCAATCACCCTTAGTGTCTGCGGACAAAGGAGTTTTAACTATATAATGGGAAGAAATGAAACGCAGTCACATTTCTGTAGCGACTTGCAAGAGAACCATGACCGCCGCAGATGGAAGGCTTACGGAAGACAGGTGTGCACAAATTTTTCACAGATATTTCTCAAGCCAATTTATTTCTCAAGGCCCTTTTCAAGGGATATTGTTCACCGCACTAGAACTATAGGAGTTATAAGGGAGTATGTGGGTTCTATTGTGATACTTCCAGCTACAACTTACTCCTTTCAACAACTTCTGTAGCGCTCATTTCGATAGTAATAGAGGCAATTTAAGACAAGCTCAAGGCTGCCGAATTTGTGCCCAAATCAGAGGTATCATCATCATCATCAGTCTATTTATATGTCCCCACTGCTCGGGCACAGACCTTCCCTTACATCGAGGGAGCTGGGGCCATAATCCACCACGCGGGCCCTGTGCGGGTTTGCGGATTTCATATGCCTTAGATTTTTTTTCTTCTTCTACGACATGCAGGTTTCATCACGATTTCCTTCACCGTTTTGAGAGCACTCAGTAAATGTACGTAAGTTTTTTCCGTCGAAAAAACCGAGGATAACTCGAGGTACATGGCTGCCCTGGCTGGGAATCGAACCTGGGACCTCAATATTGCAAGTCCAATGACCCAACCACTGCGCTACCGAGTTCTCCAATCAGGGCTCAATTGTAGTGCTCTTCAAGAACTCATAGACTCAAATATTTCTTCTATGGCGCTCTTATATCGCTTCTTATATTGCTTGTGTGCTACTTGGGTACTTACTATAGTATCTCATGGTAGGTACAGAGCCCGCATCAATCAACAGGCCCGGGGACAAAGCAGTTTCGAGGACAAGACTTGAGTTTTTAAAAGTTATACGGACTAATTGTAATATTGGAAAAGTTGGCAACATTGTAAGAAAGTTGATAAAAAACCCTATTTACTTACAAGCCGTCGTAAAGGGCAATCGATAGCCTCCCTCAACATCATCATCAGCCCGTATCAGGCTACTGCTGGACGTAGGCCTCTCCCAAAGCGCGCCACTCAACCCTACTCTCGGCCCTCTGCATCCAGTCCCTGTCAGCCATCTTGCGAAGGTCATCCCTCTATCTACGTCCCACACTACGTTTACCCGTTCGTGGCCTCCATTCGAGAACTCGTCTACCCCATCGGTTATCGGTTCTACGACAGATGTGACCAGCCCACTGTCACTTCAGTTTACTGATTCTATGAGCAATGTCAACCACTTTTGTCTTCTGGCGGATATACTCGTTTCTTATTCTATCTAACAGAGAAATTCCAAGCATAGCTCTTTCCATAGCTCGCTGAGCGACTTTGAACTTGTGGGCCAGTCTCACCGTCAATGTCCACGTTTCGGCTCCGTAGGTCATCACTGGCAGGACGCACTGGTTGAAGACCTTAGTTTTTAGGCATTGTGGTATTGAGGACGAGAAGATATGACGTAGCTTCTAAACTAAAAATTATGGCTTTCTATTCATAATGTAAAGAAGTCGGTTGTAAAATGACTAAAGCTATAAAATGCTTATCAAAATGATTAATTTATTCAGATTATTAACATTTACAATTTTATTATGTAAGTCTTACTTATAAGTGTAGTTATGTAACTGTTTAACTGTAAATATTTTTTAAATAAATACCCAAAAAAGTCGCTGAACTCATAAAGTCTTGATTTTTGGAAGTTTGTTAATAAGTGAGCATATAAAGACGAACACTCGAAAAACGTTACCCTCTTTCTTTCGGCAGTCGAGCAAAATATCAGGTTTCAATATTACCTATGGCTGTTATTCATAAACGTGATTTAAAGTTACGCCACCGTTTAGCCGCCTGTCCCTTTCTATCTTAACCTTTTTTAACGAAGTGTGAAAGGGATAGTAACACGATTTAATGGAACTGAGGTTTAACTAGGTTTATGAATAACAGCATAAGTAATTAATAGTCTCAATTGTAACATAAAATAGGGTTTAGATTGCAATGGGTTTAAGCGTCTACGCTAACTGTATTTTGACCGGAAAATAACGAGCAATTTTTAGGCGGCCACTGCAGTTATTCAACAAGAGGTCTGAAAAAGTCTCAGAACGAAAGATTTGGTCCAGTGACACCTTGTGCCCTTGAGTCGAGGCTACAGCCACGACCAGCCAGGAGGCAAGGTAGGTAACTCAGGTCACCTAGGTGTACGGTGGAACACAGAGAAAGGTGTACAGGAGAGTTTTTAAGGTTGAAATTTTCTCAAAAACTACTTGAAAAACCGAGGACGTCTCTGTCTACATAGCTGATCAAAATTGTTAGCAATTTTCTACGCCACTGTCCTTTTTTGTTTGTAAAAAAAATCGTAATATTGGCGACAACTAAGAAGTGATACAGCGCGCGAGGCGTAAGCTCAGGTTTACATTTGTGTGAGTGATAGCGGTACAAGAGGTGAAGAGCGGTGCGTGCGCGGCAGGGGGTATTTTGTTGCGTTTGTATTGGACGCGTCGCGCCTCAGGCCGAATATCACTCGACACTATCTGTGTGCACTCACACAAATGCAAACCTGAGCTTACGCCTCGCGCGCTGTACCTACATATATATTTCAAGATTAAACTATCTGGACACGCATATAAATCGCGTGTCCACATGACGAAATAACAAATGTTACTATTTTGCATTTAACCAACTGGATACGCTGGCGCCGTCCCATCTTACAGAAACATCACAACGAGCAAGTGGCGCTGCTGCAGCAGCCGAATCCCTCAAGCGGCGCAAGTATAGTGGCCTCGACAGAGGCTACATATTTGTGCCGTTTGGGGTAGAGACGCTGGGTCCGTGGGGGCCGGGAGCGATGGAAATTTTGAAAGATCTGTCGGCGCGGCTCGTGGAGTCCACGCGTGACCAAAGTGCTGGCCTGTATTTCGCCCAAAGGATCAGCCTAGCGATCCAGAGGGGAAATGCCGCCAGCATTTTGGGCACGTTGCCGGACAACGGGGATCGGTTGAACTATCTGTAATGCTAAGCCATTCAGATAGTTCAACCGACCTATTGTATATATAGTTTTTAGTTTAGTTTATATTTTCTAGGTTAATATTATAATTTTTAAGTAGTTTAGTTTTGTTATATTTGTTTGTAATCTTACTTGAATAAACTGGTACAAAATATTTACCATAATTATCTCAAAAACTATTAGACCAACTGGACATGTGTGTGTCCAGTTTATCGTGTCCAGTTGGTGACTGACCCGAACCTGGGGCCTCCGTAAGTCCATTGACCAAATTATTACGCCACCGATTACAATCGACAAAATATTTAAAAAATTCTAACCGTTCGACTATAGAAGCTGCAATTTCACGACCCAACGCCTACCGACCCAACGCCAACCGACCCAACGCCTATAGACCCAACTCAGTGTTGCGTGGACGAAACGTGAATATTCCGCCAGGGGCACGACTGCCACCACAAGGATACCAGTAGGTCTTCATTTAAACCTCAACAGATGGTAACGATAGACGCAATCAATCAAATATTTTTTTTTTTTAATATATTTATTTAAAATATGTACAATAACAGAAACTTATAAAATAATAGACATAAAAACTAATTAAATACAATAATAATAATAAACTCTAATAATAATAAAAAAATCATAATTAAAATCACACAGACATACCAGCTCCATCTTCACATTCAATCCCTCGCACTCGTCGTCTTGTACCCCTTAATCTAGTCGAAACAGCCCTAATTATTGATATTTGAGTCTTGACTCTGAGCCAGCCAAGCACTTGGGAATAGTTCCTAGACCATTTTATAGACAGGCGTGATGCGGTTCTTTTGAGGAATGTTTCGTATTCTGTCCCAATTGCTCCATCACAGGAAATTACGAGTGGCGTAAATGAATATACTTTATTTGCACACATATATATAAAAAAAATACATTAGTTACATATAAAACCAAAATTAGCTAGTGTACAGACAGTTAGCCTTATCGCTTTAAGCGATTTCTTCCAGGCAACCTTTAGGTGATGGAGTTATTGTATCACAACAGCGTAGCGGGTGCAAAAATGTCATAAAACAATATAAATATACTTACCATATATGTATACTTATCATACTTATTTAAAATATAAATTAAATTTTAAATAAGTAAAAGTTAATTTTAGTTAATTAAATTAAATACCTACAATATAATTTAATAAACTAATTAATAGAATTGTCGCGGCGCCTGGTCGAGGCATCGCGTGACCAAAAGGCTGGCACGTACTTCGCCCAGCGCGTTAGCCTCGCGATACAGCGGGGCAACGCGGCCAGCCTTTTGGGCACGCTGCAAATAGTGGGGGACCTAGGACAAGTTTTTTTATCTCTAATTTTTGTATATATTTGTATTTGTACATATAGTTTTAGTTTATTTCATTTAGTTTAGTTTTAATGTTACTTACATATAATTTTTAGATTTTTAATTAGAAGCATTTGTTTTATTAATAATAATATAAATTCAATTCAATTCAAATGTTATTTATTTCCTTCCACATTCAGTACATTTTACATGTTATTAGACACAGGTGGAAGACTGGTGCTCAAGCTCGGACTTATCCTGTGTGTTTGAGTCACCATAAATAAATTATACATATCTCTATATTTAATAATTTATATACTTACCTAAAAATATACATACTTACACTTAAATAATTAACAATTGTACATGCTGTTTGTGACCATTTACCATCAAGTGGTCCACTATGATTTTTTTTTAATACCAATTACAGAGGACAGCCTTTCAAACCTGTTAAAGAAGTGGTACTGCCGGGGTCCGAGGAGCGGCCTCCGAGGAATGCCGAGTATAACCCCAATTATGGCTACGAGCCGTACTGGGCCGGCGGGAACTGGGCCATTAATAGACAGAGTACCAAGACAGGGGATATGTGTGGAGGGAGGGCTTGCTCCAAATTATATGACCAGTAAGTCTTCTTGTGTGGTTAGCGATCAAATCTGTCGTCGAGAGTTTTTTCTGGTCAGATATTTCATATAGACGTGATTTAAAGTTACTCCACCATTTAGGCCTTCTGCTCCTTTCTACCATTACGTTTTTTTAATGAAGTGTGAAAGGGACAACACGGTTAAAGGGAAGTAAGTTTGCCCAGCGCCTGAGCCTCGCTATACAGCGGGGCAATGCGGCCAGTGCGCTGGGCACCCTACCGCGCGGGACGGGCCTTGACGAGGTGTATAGTGTTGGCTAGATATATTTTTTTATATAATTTGTCATTTTTATAAACAGTTGTAAGTATAGTTTTATTGTAGTATTAAATAAAGTAAAGAATACTTGTACCTACCTACCAAAAATATATATATATATATATATATATGTAAGTGAGTGATATCCGTTTATGTATAATAATTAGATATAGTGTGCTTCATCTTTGATCTCATCTTCATTTACGATGATTATATCAAAGAACTGGGACGCTGTTGGATACATTCAGGATCGTTTCCCTGAGCCATTGGAGAATTTGTTCCAGGTATGGACCAGTATGCGGTAAAAACAAACAAAGACAGATGAAAACCTTTCAAAATTACTGCGCGCTGTTAGTTGAAGATTGCTCTGGGGCACAAGGTATTGGTGAACTCAATCAGTTTTAGACCGAATCAATTATTATAATAACTAATCTTTATTTCGGTCTGCATAGGACGTTGGTCTGCAGGTGTTTAGGGATTTTATTTCTTATTCGCTTCCCTATAACGACGAAACATAACCAACTCTGGCCAGAAGTCCGGGCTAAGAATCACCTGTTGGTATTTCGACAGGACACGGAGTAAAGAGGTCATAAAATCTGTAATCCTTCTTGACTCCAGAGGTTTTCTTCCCCTCAACGAATTGATGTGTTTTAAATACTTCTATCCAGTAAAGCTAACGAAGGAGAACAATAGCTGCTTTTCGCTCTGTTAGGTTTGGACATGAAGCGAATATTTCCTCGAATAGTTCCCTCGCACCCACCCAGCTTTACCCATCCCTTATTGTTTCAGAGTGGATGGTCGCTCATAGAGGGAACTGCTCTGACATGTACACTAAAAAGAACGCATTGCTCCTGAATTATAAACACAAGGAGTTTAAAGAAAGAGTCCTCGAGTACCTTGAAGAGTATTATAGGAGCAGCTTGTCGACAATTGAAGCGCGTGATAAGAAAATGATTACGTTCACGTATCCAAGGACTAACGAGTATGGGAAAGTGGTTGAACCTCCGCGAGCCCCATATATGCCAAGTGATCCGAGATATGCATTTAACCAGAAAACGTAGACTCATTGAGGACAGAATTGAAAACTCATTGAGGACGTGGCTTGGCCCAATTCCACGTCCTCAAAAAGAACTTACTAAAAGATGAGGATAGATATATCACCCTCGATGTATTTTTAGTGTTTATACCTAACCCAAACAATAAAGCGAACCCATTTACTTAAAATAAAGGTACTGATTCATGTTCAATTCCCAGACATTTTTGACAATCAGCTCAGGTCTGAATGTATTTGGTATTTTTTAAAGGTCTAAAAAAGCGATATAAATACGTTATTTTGATATTATCTATTTGGAATGTCAAAAGCAACATTCGCAAAGGCATTCGATACGGTCTCCTCAGTTATTTTTTTAAAACGATAATGTAATCCTTCGGGATTTGTGGTATGGTGTTTCAGTGGTTCCACAGTTTTGTATCTGTCGATACGTATTTAGTTTACTTCAATCGATTGGTATAATATTATCTACAGTGCAAGTATGGGGTTCCACAGGGCAGAGTTCTCGGTACAAATCTATACAGTGTGGTCGTAGTGATTGTGTTTTCCTTATACAAGTAGATACGCAGGCATAAATAAAAAATATACATAAGTTTTTATTATAGGCGTCTCAGTGGTTAACTTTACATGATTAATAGGTATTGATACTTTTTATTGGATTTACAATGTTCTGGGAATCATTATTTATTGCACATATTTGTGAGTTACTTTTAAATTGAATGTCTGAATTTTATTTAGGTAGGTATATTTTGTTTCTTAAAAAATATCTTTAATTTCAGTATTGAGTGTTCAGTCTATACGTTTAGATACACATCAGACTCAAGATCTAAACACTCGTACATATTCGAATCAGAATAAATATCAGTACCAATATCAAATACCACATCAATATCAGAATCAGTATCAAAACCAAAAACCTTCTAATTATCCCAACGGGAACCTATATCAAAATACGAATCAATACCAAAATCATAAAGGATATCAACCGAAAAATAATAAAGGAATAATTTCTATTCTACGGTAATTAAAAACAAGTCATAATTTAATTATTATACTTAGTTGTGTGTACTTTGTGCGTTTTTTAATTTATAGTTAACTTTGACAGTTGAAATCCCGAAGGATTAAGAAAATAACTTTAGTATTGGAAAAGGAGGCATCATTTTTAGACCTCTTTAGATTAGTTTTAAAATACGCATGGAAGAATTAATATTGTATCATATTATAGAGAAAACTATCCGATTGTAAACATTCTTTATACTCATTCATTCAACTTTGGGATCTTCAAGGCAACAATGAATAGATAGACAGTTACTGGCCCACACCATCAGGTATGATTGAAGTCAAACTGGTATGGTCTGACTTACAAAAGTTACTGGTTTATAGACTACAGTGAAGACACTATCGACCAATTTGTACTGGACCATCAAAACAATTATATATTTCCTTCTATCAAATTTTCACTTCTAGACAAAGGCCGGGCATGTCCCAATGGAATAGTGGCGGCAGTGCAAATAAAAGGGAGATTTACAATCCTAACTACGGCTACGAACCGTACTGGCCTGGAGGGGACTGGGTGTTCGAGGATCCCAACTTTGACTACAATTCTACGGCCAGCACTACCAAAATACCCATGGTCTGCGGAGATGAATGCAACTATTTATACAGACAGTACGTTAGTTTACATGTCTCGGTTGGCAGAGGAAGGAGGGCTTACTGCTAGTGTCATGTTCATCAGCGGGGTAGCGGGGGGGGGGGGGGGGGGGGTGTTACTCTCCGGTGGGATAGCTACCGCGTACAATGGGATCAGAACCCCTAAATCCCTCGTGCCTCATTAAGCAGTCGATTCCTGTTGCTGTCGCTTTAGGACATGACAGGGGGATATGAGCAGCTTCATCAACTCCGACAAATCAAATCAATTTATTGCTTAATACATAAGGTACAATATGTTTGGTCATTAAAACACACGACAAGAGGAACTTTAAAATGGTAGGGTAATATTTCAGCAAGGCTATTGGCTGATCAAACCTGTCGTAGAACCATAACCGAACGGGTAGACGAGTTCTCGAATGGAGGCCACGAACAGGTAAATGTAGTGATCCCAATAAGCTGGAAGAATGACCTGCGGAAGGTGGCTGGCAGAGACTGGATGCAAAAAGCCTAATCAGGTTGAGATGGCTACTTCCACAGTTGGATGATACGGGCTGATTTTGACGATGGATGGTTCTCAGAGCTGATCTGTTACAGGGTAGGCAAAGTATGTGCCCACAAGCCTTCCAGATGGCACAAGTACGAAGGTTGTCTTCCATACCTATTCTGCTACAACGACAAGACGGATAAGCTGGTGGGATTCAGCACATTCGATACATACTGCCAGTTTCTGGATAATCAGTGTAAACCGGCTCTTAAGGAAAGTAAGTAATCATCAGTTTTTTACAATGCAAAGTTCCATTGTTTTAGTACTGTTTTGTACAGCAAAAGTACTAACTCTGGTGGCTCAGTGGCTCGAAGTGGATAATGCCCTCCGTAAGGCGCAGCCGCCATACCAGTCGCGCCAGTCCTGCACCAACTACAGTCTGAAGAAGGTACACTTTCATCGGTGCAGTCCCTCGATTCGTGGAAGACTTCTGCCGAATTTTCCAATCATGGTCTGGGTTTATTGGAGTGGCTCAGCAATCCGATCTCCGACCCGCACGATGTCCCCTCGCGCAGTCTACTAGAGTCGGATTGGTCTCTTTCTCCTTTCGCTTCCCACTCTTCTCCGTCTCCACCTCAATTCTCCCCGTCTCAAAGGTCTTTGCTGCATCCTTAGACACTACTTGGTCCTGTTCGAAGTGTCATTTTACAGGGTTAAAATAGCTCTTTATCTGATATCGCTTAAGAGTGTCCTTGTAGCTCATTCTGTGCCCGCCTTCTTGCCGTTTAGCAGCATAAAGGTTCCAATTGTTTCAGAGTGGGTACTGATTCATGTAGGCCCATGTGCCCCTAACCTGGAGGGCTACTTCAAACATATTAACGACACTAAAATTGAAGACCGATTGCATAAATACATGGCAGATCTTTCGAGTGTATTCCGGAATGTGTCGATTCAGCCCTTCGGGAAATAAGAAGTTTCAAGTGTGCAATAAAATCAAATTGAAAAGGGGTATTTTAATTAATTTATATTTAATAATAATAAGTTAGGGAAACTTCGGTGAGCGCGGACAAATGGGCCTATTATGCACGTACAGGTTTCACCACAGTTTTGCGTGCGCAGGCCAGTTGGCGTAGGCCACGGAATACCGTAGGCTGGTGAAACGGTATCACGCGCCAATATGGTGTCCCGTGTACCAACTGGCCTGCGCAGGCAAAAGTGTGGTGAAGACTGTACTGTAGTATTAATTCCGAAAAAACTTATAGCATTTTTGTGATTTATGGCATGTTACAATTTGGTGCCTAGGACCGGGATTCATAAAATGTTTTGAGACATAAGGATGTATATTCTGACATGTGTATGCAATTAAATAAATTGAATTGAATGCAAACTTAGTTTAAGCTCACTCTTACATTACATTATTCATAGACTTTTAACAGTTGTGATAGCAAGCTAACATTAAACTCGTTCTAATATTTGTCTATGAATCTTGGTCTCAGACAGGCTTCGTACCGACTAACACAGATAAAGGTTTACGGAGAGTTTTTTAAGGAGAGTTTTTAATATTAAGCTTTTCTCATAAGTACTTGTTTTATTTTTTAGGGTTCCTAACCTCAAGAGGAAAAAAGGAACCCTTATAGGATCACTTTGTTGTATGTCTGTCTGTCCGTCTGTCAAGACCTATATCTAAGAAACGCGTGGACGGATCAAGTTGAAATTAATACCAAATACTCAGGTCTCATGGAGCCGTGAAAAAATCAACCTTCTACGTCATCGCTATCAAAAGATATCGCTGTTTATGTCGCATATTTGTATGAAAATGCAAGAAAACCTTAACCTATAGGGGTACTTCCCGTTGACCTAGAATCATGAAAGTCAAGAAGCTAGGTCTCATATCACAAGTAATGGAAAAAATCCGAAAACTATAAGTGTCATCAGGAAATAATACTTTTTTTGTAATTACACGATTATATTTGCAGATGACGCCTGGTATGTCGGTATGACGTTATCAGATGCGAAAACGCAAAGATAAGTTTGTCTCTAAATCTAGTTTACCTTTTCGTTAGAGCAAATGTTATGGCGGTGCCGTCGGCGCGGACCGTGTCCCACAGGAAGTCCCCACTGCTCCGGGCGTTAGCACTGCTCAATGCGCTCCTAACAACAGCACCTGAGCGCGATGTGTTTGCGAGTCGATGGGCGGATGTGTATTGTGAGTGCCTGAGATATTGTGAGGTGACGGATGATAGGGTGTCCAGTGTTGTTACTATATAGTAAACCTGTACATAATGTGCCTATGTTTACGGTGCATTGGCATGTCTATAAGGCCGTAAATATAATTGTAAATAAATAAATAAATGGTGAAGCGGAACCCTCGGTGCCCGGTTCCGACAGCCGACTCGCACTTGGCCGGTCTATTTCTAAATTCTTTACAATTACATAGTGTGTAGAGTACACAACTATCCACTAATAAAAGATTTTTCACAATCTGTCAAGAAGTTCTTGATAAAATCCCAAATTTAACAAGGTCCACTCATTGATCTCCTATAAACAACTAAATACACAGTCTGCCTTCCAAAAATGTCCGACCGCAAAGAAGGTCCAAACGGAAGAATTTGCTTTATTGGACATTATTTGGACGTTAACAATGGACCCTTATTGGAACGTTTTTTTAATTATTTTAGTAAGACCTTTGTGTATCTAGTTGCTGAGAGTTTTTTTGCCACTTTTTCTCCTCAGCGTTGGCACCTTTCCTTGCAAAGTGGTGTAAATGTAAATTCAAAAAATATATTGACGTGCAAAAATGTACTCAACGTGCATACTTGCAATAAAGTTTTTTTTTTTTTACTTTTTTATAGGAGATCAATGGGTCCACTGTACTTATCTTTTATCCTGTTTTCGACTTTACTGTGCAAGCCCTTTCCTGTATGAAAGGGAATAATCGTCGGCCATACATCGGGGCCTTATCAGCGCGCCCGCCCCCATGATAAAGCGGTACCTTTGGAACTCGGACATATTCGGGCCTCACTCATTCCCTGATAACGTTTTGGTCAAGAGTCGCTCGCGGATTTTTGTATAAAAAGACATTGCCACATTTTAATGGAGCTTTGCCTCACCTACAAAACTACGTGACCATTTAAGCTGTACCTATCATTTTGTTGGGGACTTATTACAGGTTTCATATTGCATAATCACAATCAGTATCATTTTCTACTACTCTCGCAACTCCTATATAAGAATAACAAAAACAATGAATAAATCGCTTCGATTTCTTACTATTTTGTGAATTCTTAATTAAGCTGTTTTTTTCGAATCGCAACTTGTACAAAACTTTAATTTAAACCAATAATTTTAATAAAAAACGGAGATATTTTTACATTTATTCGTTATCTTGTACAACTTGCGGTTGATGGTGGGGTAGAATCTGGCATTGTCATTTCTTTGTATTCGAGGTTGCATGTCATTAAGTATAAGAATTTAGTTACACGTTTTTAGCAAGGAAGGAAAACTGTGCCAATGAGTACCTAAACAATAGCCCAAATCAAGTGTCTTATTTTGTAAACAAAACTACCCTACCCTACTAACATTTTAAGCTGTTCTGTATTATTGCATAGTTATTTTCACATTATTAGATCGGATTACTTTATTTTCACAATGATAAACAGGTTCATCAATCATTTCCTTCCGTGTTACATCACAACAGGTCATACAAACGATCATATTTGTTTACAAAATAAGACACTTTATTTGGGCTGCGGTTTTATAGATAGAAAAGGCGACATAATTTTCCGCAGTATTTCTCAATAAATAATAAGTAATTTAATATTTATTTACTTCTAAGTTTTTTTAACCTATAAATTGTCCCACTGCTGGGCAAAGGTCTCTCACCTCGTCTTCCATCCATCCCTGTCCTGAGCCTCTTCCAGCCACCCATCCCTGTATCTAACGATATCGTCTCTCCACCTACGCCGATTACTTCTAAGTTATTTATGCAATATTGGTATTGCATAAATAAAACCCATTCAGAATTGACGTAAGTAAATAATCACATTACATAAATATTTTGAGTAGGTATAATAAAATATGTTATGTAATTTGAAACGACATTATTTGACCTGGACATTTCACGGGTCAATTAAAAGTGTCAATGGTTGATAGTTTATCTTAACAACAATATAGATCGGTTAGGATTCCGTATTGATAAAATTATGGTACTAAATAATTATTTCTATACGTACAACTGTTTATAAAAATGACATATTATATAAAAAAATATATCTAGCCAACACTACACCTCGTCAAGGCCCGTCCCGCGCGGCAGGGTGCCCAGCGCACTGGCCGCATTGCCCCGCTGTATAGCGAGGCTCAGGCGCTGGGCAAAATACTCACCAGCTCTGAAGTCCCCAAATAAATGTATTAATGACAATATCTATAGATAACATAATACTACAATTGCCACAACAACGGTACCGTAAAATTGCAGCAACGTTGTAACCATAATAACATCGTCACTTCACTGATAATGATACGACATAGGTACATAGTCACGGCAACTGTACGGCTTAATCGCAGCAACGATAGGATAAAGTCACTGCAACGATACGTTAACGACTAGGTAACTACTTCAAGAATGCCAAGAGCATACACAGACATACCTATAGCGTGACCGTCTAAATCAGTCTTCGCCTGCGCGGTACAGGGATGCGGGGGTAGGACGACAACGGGGACCGAGAGAGGTGCGGGGCGGGCGCGCGAACAGAAATGTATTGTAACAGAAATGCGCCCGCACCTCTCTCGGTCCCCGTTGTCGTCCTACCCCCGCATCCCTGTACCGCGCAGGCGAAGACTGATTTAGACGGTCATACTATAGTTATCTTCGGAGGCATGCTAAAAACAAGTGAACATGCTCTTTGAATAATAAAGAACCTCGATACAAAACCAGGGCGATGCACGCTTGGCCACTATTAAGTAATCATTATTATTATCTTTACACAACTCTCCACAGTACAAGACGTTAATTTCAAACTTTCCTATATAACAACTTTAAGAGAAATAATATTCATCTATAGAAGAACAAACAATTCAGAATGCGTCACCTAACCGAAAAACAGAAACAGTTCTACGAGGAAAATGGTTACATAGTGCTGAAGAACTTGATTCCAGAGAAGGAACTCGATAGGATTTCTGAGGAGTACGACAAGCTCTTCAAGAGGAAAAACCAGGAGAAGATGGAGAGCTCCTGGGTAGGCAGTGATGAGAATGATAGGAAAAGTGATAGTGCTTATACAGTAAGTGAATCATCTATAGTACGTCTTGTGAATTATGGAACGATCAATACAAAGTTTCTCTCTGCGCAATGATGCGGGTAGAATAAAATTGAAGCGAGAAAAGACTGCTTCAGATCCGCAATGTGCTTCAGTAGTTATTCCAGCTTCTTCTCTATTCTATTTTGATTTGAACGGCTTCTACTCTTAGTCAAGAGATAATTTCGCCAATGTAGAGTTATTTAGAGTATTCATGGAAATAGGAAATTAAACGAATAAAAATTCAATCCGCCATTCCAAAATGATGGGGGAGCCAATAAGCTTCCTCTTCTCATCTTCTTCCCCAGCATACTCTAGCTCACTCTATGTATTCTCCATGTAACACCAGCCCAAGGTTTTCTAGTCCATATCGACTGGGTAGTCGACAACTTTCTTGATATGGTTGAACCATCTAGTCGATGGTCTGCTGTTTCTCCACATTAGAACGCATGGCGGATCTACCATAATTAAAATAAAGGATGACATATGCTAAACTAGATTCACCTTATAGATTATGTATACTGTATATTTTCGACAGGTAAAGGGCATCCACAATTTGCAATACCACCACGCTATATTTGGGAAGCTGCTATACAATGATGATCTGCTGGATGCCCTGGAAGACCTAATGGATACTGAAAACATAGTACTGCATCACACTAAAGCTCATTTCAAGCCTCCTGAGAAGGGAGCTGCTTACCCTATGCATCAGGTAAGGGTCTTGAAGAATTTATCTCCATATTCCAGTAACATTCCTGTTCTTACTATAGAAATGTCTAGTCTTGAAGCCCTTGGTAACATACTGTCTAACATTTAAGACATGCGATGACTTTTAATTGGGGTTTCTTTAAGAAGGAAAACCTCTACAGCAAAGCAGAGCTCAATGATTACAAGGCGAAGGCTATTCGCACTAAGCCTGATGCTATAAAGACCCAAGCGCCTTTAAAGTAAGGAAAGACGAAGAAATTGACTTATTGACTGTGTTAATTAGTGTCTTAATGGCACTGCTCCTATCAAAACTTTGTCCTAAACCCATCAGTAATTTTGAATTTCATCATCAGCCCGTATCAGTCCACTGATGGACGTAGGCCTCTCCCAAAGCGCGCCAATCAACCCTACTCTCGGCCCCCGCCAGCCATCTTGCGAAGGTCATCCCTCCATCTGGTCGGGGGGCGTCCCACACTACGTTTACCCGTTCGTGGCCTCCATTCGAGAACTCGTCTACCCCATCGGTTATCGGTTCTACGATAGATGTCACCAGCCCGCTGCCACTTCAGTTTACTGATTCTATGAGCAATGTCAACCACTTTTGTATTCTGGCGGATATACGATATATGATATTTTGATTTTAGTTTCGTTATTTTAGGACTACCATTACTTTCCTTACGAAAAAGACTCTATGGTAGCGGCCTTCATACACCTGGACGCAGCAAACCCCGAAAACGGAGGTCTCTTCGTGTATCCTGGCTCACAGAAGTTGGGTCCTCTTGAGGATATTGGAGTTAAGGAAGGGAACTTCCATTACGTTGATCAGGTTAGTTTTTAAGACAGATTTTTAAGGTTACATGTGGACGTGTGGAGTCAGATAAGTTAAGTGCCTACTTACCTCTGTCAGTCCTCAGGGTGGTAGTGACACCTGAAACCAAGAGATATGTGGCTGTTATTCATAAACGTGATTTAAAGTTACGCCACCGTTTAGCCACCCTGTCCCTTTTTATCAACGAAGTGTGAAATGGAAAGCAACACGATTTAAAGAAAGTGAGGTTTAACTAGGTTTATGATAACATCAATGGTGTCTATAGGCGACGGAATCAGGTTTCCCGCTAGTCGACCCTTATTATAAAAACAAAACTTGGTATAAATGATAAACGGAGAAAATTATTCATCACGACCAGGATTCGAACCAGGGACCTCGAAATTATCACTTGAGTGTTACATAACGTTTAGAGAGGGGGGGGGGGGGGGGTACAGAAAAACGTTACGGAGCGTTACAGTGGGGGGGGGGGGGGGGGGGGTCAAAAATTGCGTTACGTAATACTTGAACGCTCCCTGTGCAAGAAAATATCAAAACAAAACTTGGGATATTACAATATTCTTCTTCACATTTTCTAGTATTGTGTATTGTTTACCTAACGGCAGTGTTAATTCCAGACAAAATATCCCCTCGAAAGGGCGACTCCCGTCATCGCCGAAAGAGGAGACATCGTCATCTTCTCTTACCTCCTGGTCCACGGCAGTTCAGTCAACAACTCCTCGCGACCTCGACGCATGCTCCTCCTCCAGCTGGCTTCAGCTGATGATGAGCCAATTGGAAATCAGCCTCTAAGACCCTCTCAAGGGCTACTGCTCAGGGGAGTGAATGTCAATAGGGATGCCAGTATTTCGAAGAGGTTTGAGTAATTATAAATATTGATTTAGATTTCAAGTTTGGTTTTATTCGACATTATGCAAGTCGTTGCTGAGGTTTGCCAGCTGCAGTGATCAGGGTATACGGGTAACCTAAATAACTATGACAATAGGTTTGGTCACTAAAACAAACGAGAAGAAGAAGACTTACAATATAATGAAACTGAATTCAAATGTAACTTTGGCCTTAAAACAACGCTTAGGCCCGTATCAATAAATCGACTTCAACAATATAAGTGAACAATGTGTTACATTTTCTAGGAACATTAGTAGTTTTGTTCCTGTTTGATTAAAGTAACTCATAACAAATAGTCTTTGACACAGATCAGTGACTATGGCCCGTATCAATAAATCACTCTCAGCTCAAAAGTCAATCTTTAGAACGACCTCAAGATGGCGTTCCTATTAATAAACGTAACTTAGGTGCGCGTTTAGGAATCGGGTATCACGTGAGTAACGCTGTATTAATAAACAAAACTCAGTTCTCAAGAGAACTGACAAACTCACACTTGAGAACATATTTGCTGATTGCAGGCGAACCGCGACTTGAGAAAGACATCACGTGATACGCCCTCAAGATTGGTTTATTAATAAATGACATACTGATGGTGATCACGTCTTGAGAGTGTATCAGTTGAATTCGGGTTTGAGCTCAGACTATTAATACGGGCCTTATTAGTTTGTATTTAAATTACAGTGATCAATCAAATAGAAACATCAATAAAATGTTTTATTTTTATTTCAAAGAAATACGAAATGTCCACCAAGGATACCTTTCGCGAATGGAAGAATAACAACAATTTAATTGAAAGACTTCACGATGTAAGCGGTCCTCGATTACGGTCGGGAATAGTAACAACTGTTGTATTATACAATCTAAACTACGCTGCACATTCCAAATACTGCTGGCCACAGAAAAACAGACCATAGCGTACAAAAAGTAGCTGCTATCTCTTTCGAAACATTGGTAAAAGAAAAAGAAGGCAGCTTTTAATCAATATTATAAATTATACTCCGAATTTGAATTACGCATTATCCATGCTCGGTGAATAAATTAGAACATGATGAAAAAAATCTTGCCGTGGGCAGGACTTGAAACTGCGACCTTGTCATTCCGTGATAGATGGAATTGCGTAACATACCCTTTAAGTATGTATAAAGCGATGAAGATTTTCGGTGGGCGTGGCGTGGCCCGTGGTGGCTCAGTTGGTTAGAGCGTGTCACGGAATGACAAGGTCGCAGGTTCAAGTCCTGCCCACGGCAAGAATTTTTTGATCATGTTCTAATTATAAATTATATTACAAAACTCAAATTAAAATTGGTGCCTTTTACCTACTAGAGGACGCGAAATGATCAAAAATGTATGAGAGTATTATTGGAGGATTTTTAATGACTATAATATACCCGATTGCACAGTGACTCCATATTTGATTCTTATTACTTTTGGATAAATTTGGCAGGGAAATAAAAAATACCAATAAAAATCAGATTTTTTTAAAATCTCTCGTATTCATAATATCCTACATTTTGATATATATTTTGTATGAATAACTATTTCGGTTTAGACATAATTTTCATTTTAAAATTCATGGAAGGAGTATGTTAACGATTTTTTTTCTATCGAGCGAAGTTTGTCCAATCGTGTATCGGTATTCATCAGTCCCTAAATAGACACCCCAAGGCTACATGTGTATTTTTCTCAGACGTTTAATTTTAGTAGTTAGTGCCGTAACCTTCATAGAAAATTTGAAATCCGCGCATATTCCATAGCGTCAACGAAAGTCTTGGCCGTAGATAGAGAATCTGTCTCTACAGTCTTGGCTTTGTTGTTACAATGACTAGACCCAAATGCTCTCCCATTATGGTAGAGACACAGGATGGAGTTGCCTTCAGGCGTGAATCTGTCTGAAACACGTGACATACAAGGTGGATTACGATTTGTTGGCAATCTTCAGTCACTTGTTTTCCCTTACAAAATTACTTAATAATGTATTTCGTAGTCTATTAGGGCTAGCGTACAACAGAACGGCGCCGGCGGACGACGCCGTGTACGACGCCGTGTGCCGCGCCAGTGGTGGGCGCCGACCGCTGGCACGAATGTTGTCCGCCTGTGACCGGCGCCGGCAGACGCCGTGACACGCCAAGTCATGCGACGTCACGGCGTCGCGCCGTAGCGTTGTACGCTATCCCTTAGTGCTCCCGCACACGGGCCACCGGCCACAACCACAAAACGCCGCCACTGGCATATTTCCTGATATTTTCATACATTTTATATGGACTCGCCGCACACGGTTGACGCCGGTGGCGGCCACACGCTACAAGCTTCTAGCTTCTCGTGGCGGCGTTTGTGGCTGTCGCGTGTGGCCCGTGTGCGGCGACACTAAGGCAGTTGTCCGACCGCTGGCGATGAGCGAATAGAAGCTATCAACTGTAAAATTAGCGGGCGAGCAGCGAGTGGCGAGTATAGTTTTGTTTGGTTATTATTTGTATTATTATTTATTATTATGTATCTCTCCAGGTTTCACGGGTTTAAGAAAACCCGGTCCTTTGAAAGGCTCACGGAGACATAGGTCCAACGCGTAGAGGCCCCTTAGAGAACTTTAATTTGAAGGGATATGTGATGCACCTAGCGGGACCCGTCTCTGAACGCATCTGACTGCACTCAATGACAGACCCCGTCAGGTATGTACCTGACATGCAGTTTATGCAAACTATTGCAGTGATTGGAAATTACAACTTAATTGGGACTATTGGTTTGGGGTGTTGGTGGGTCAGTCAGTCTGGTCTATGGCCCGAGACGTCAGACACCTGCCATGATCACATTATCTCGAAGTTATGAAAAAATTGGCAGGCGGTGACTCGCCCCTCACTAGATGGGCCCTCAACATGGTCAGTAAGACAACTGAGAGCGGCTAAGGGGTGTCGAGAGGTGTGCTGCAGTTTCACTATTACTGGAATGCCAGAAAGTGGGCTACTCCCGGCTGTATGCCTTTAACACTTCCACCCCTTCGAGCTATATAGATGTAAGTAATAGCTCTAACGACTCCACTCTGGCCGGCTGGCTAAGGCAAGGCAGAGGCGAGAGTCCTGCAGGTCCCCATGGGACTCCACTCCGAACAAGCCTGGATCACTCTCTGGAGCATTCGGGTCCGTGGTGTCGTTACGCACCAACAGCTCGCCACAAAGCTGCCCTGCGGGCTTATTATTATTATTAGAGTTTATATTGTATTTAATTAATTTTTATATCTATTATTTTATAAGTTTCTGTTGTTGTCAGGTTATTTTTGTTAATCCCGGTGGATTAATGTAAATTTTGATTCGGTAACAAAGTTTCAAACATCTTGTCGCTACCACGCGTCGTGTTTAAGTTTAACTTGGAACCGACTTTTTAATTGAGTTTGTGTTAAGTTTGCCCGCTCATTTCATGACGTCAGAATATCATGTTTAACCTTAAACCTTAAGGGCCTTCCATGAGCCAACTAGCGCCGCCAATCTTAAAAAAATAATATCTTACAAATTATTTATTTTTATTAATAAAAGCTATGTACTCAATCTTTATTAGGATAAACACTATTATCAAAAGAGGCCAGTCACAGCTGGAATACCGCGTCCAAGTAGGTACATTTTTAGAATTTTATTTTTAAATTTTTATATATTTTTTTGTTTGTTTATGTAAATATGTTAATGATTTGTTATTAAATAAATAATAGAATAATTATCAAATCAAATATACTTTATTTGCACATAAATGAAAATACATAAGTTACATATAAAACCAAAATTAGCTAGTGTGCAGACTGGCTTTATCGCTTTAAGCGATTTCTACCAGGCAACCTTCGGGTGATGGAGACATTGTATCAAACAGCGTAGCGGGTGTAAAAATGTCATAAAACAATATAAATGTAATCCTATCATATTTAAAATGTTAAATAAACTAAATATAATTTATTATAATTATTATGTAACTGTATTAGCCTATTTCTTTTGTGTAATACTTTTTATTTTTTTGCAATAAAGAATATTTATCTTATCTTATGTAATTATATGTTTTATTAGGAAAGCTAGCAGCTTTCTCTGTCATCGTGTGACGAACGTTTGGTCGTTCAAGCTTTCCGAGGTCCCCTAACGACCAATCTATCTATATCTGGCCCTATTTCTATTTCCAACAGGTAGCCTGTGTAGGTAGATTGATATTCCTTCCAATATCTCAACATAATTTCCCAAAATAATCCTGTAGTCGACTGAGAATTTATCCTCAAAAGAATTAGGGGAGAAGACACTTACATTACCCACCTATAAAGAGCTCTTTAATACATTACATAAACTCAACAGAAAGTACATCTGTTATCCATACATACCTTTCTTACTTAAGTTGTTGCTTTAAGGGGTTTTCTGAAAGAAATCTCTTAATAGAGTTAAGTTACGTTATTCGTGCGTGTTCTTTATCATCATCATTAATAGCCTATATCAACTGCTGGATGTAGTGGCCTCTCCTAAGGTGCACCACTCAAGAAGATTCTTAGCTTTTTGCAACCGTTCCCCCCTGCCTAGAACCTTGCGTACGTCATGCCTTCTTTATATTATTATGTATCAGTATGTACTTAATTACCTACTTACTCCGCTGGCTCAGTGACCCAAAGTGGATCTTAGCCTCCGACACCAAAGAGCGCCACTGCAGCCTGATGTCCTCCGCTGTCTGGCGGCAGTCGGGCGCCTGCAGCTCTCGCAGGTCCTTCTGCACCTCGTCGCCCCGGCAGCGGTAAGACGTAAGACGTCCGCTGGCCGACGTCCGCTGGGTTTTCCGACATATATGCTTGCTTCGCTGCGCGCTCTCCCACCCTCTCCACGTGACCAAGTCGGGCTTATCAGTATGTGCAATAATAATTTAATTTGATGGCCTTGTTACCCGACTGCCCCAGAAGGAGGGTAATGTTGTTCGAGTGTATGTATGTCCATTCCTTCCTGCCATCCTGTAGCCTAAACGGCTTGATGGATTTTGTTGTATGAGGTATCGAATCGAGTGTCATAGGGTATAAAAAAATAATCAAAAGGGGATTTGATATCACGGTGTTGGTACAGTCGATAGCAGATCAATGGTAACAGTTTTTACTTTTGACAGTTCTTATTATTTGCGTCGTAAGACTTGAAATCGTACTGCAAGTGTTACCATTGATCTGCTGTCGACTGTACACGCCCAAGGGTCACTGCGATGTCAAAGGTCTATTGTGGCCATCAAAGGGGATAGTTTTTTTGCAGTCTGGTTTTTATTTATTTATTTTATTTATATTTAAATACATGCAACAATTGACAGATATACTAAAAATGAAATGAACTCTAGTATAAGTACATGCATTCAAAATACAATAGAGCGTAGTAGGCTGTATAAATGTGGATAGACCTCACTAGGCGAGCCCGTGTCGAGGACTACCAATTTTGTTTTTGGAATAATTTCTGCTTGTTTGCAGCCGGTTTTAATTTTTTACGTTATACTGGCTATAACAGTGTCATTAACCCTATTCCACGAGCTGTATCTCATTATTGCGTCTGTAATCCTGGACGCCCCCTTATAATCCGGGATTAGCGCCCCCTGCCAAATGAGCCGGGGTTTTTCTTGCGAGAGCGATTCACGTTTTAAGTAGAGTGCCTTCTTTCATTGCTTCTCATATTAATTCGACAGCATCGTGTTCTACCAGCTCGTATTGAACCTGCGGTCATCCAGTCTCCTTCGAATCAGTAGAACTACCTAAGTAAGTTCTCTTGAAAACCCTTCCTCCTCCTTTCGTCGTATTCCACATTGCTGAGGGTCGTGACCCCTCTGAATCATCTTTTCTCTGATGATATTGAAAGAAGAAACCCTTATAGGATCACTTTGTTGTCCGTCTGTCTATCGAGACCTATATCTCAGAAACTCGTGGACGTATCAAGTTGAAATTAATACCAAATACTCAGGTCTGCAACCTCATGCAGTTCTGGAATCAACCTTCTACGTCAACGCAATCAAAAGATATGGCCGTTTATGTCGCATTTGCACGCATATTTCTCGTACTTCCCATTGACCTAGAATCATGAAAGGCAAGAAGCTAGGTCTTATAGTACAAGTAAAGAGAAAAATTGGAAAGTTACGATTAAGGCGCTATATGGTTGTCAAAAGCAAGAGTGAGACACAAGATGCCCTGCAGCGCCGGAGTGAAGAGCACGGCGCAGTGACTCCATATTTGTATTTTATTAATTTTAGATGAATTTTAGCAGGGAAATAAAATCAGATTTTTTCAAAACAAGCTCTCGTATTTATAATACCCTACATTTTGATATATATTTTGTATGAATAACTATTTCGGTTTAGACATAATTTTCATTTTTAAGACATGGAAAGGGTATGTTTGTGATTTTTTTCTATCGAGCGAAGTTTTGTTCAATCGTGTATCGATATTCATCAGTCTCTAAATCGACACCCCAAGATTGCTATGTACTTTTTTCAGACGTTTACTTTTAGTACTTAATGCCGTAGCCTTCGTAGAAATATTGAAAATCCAGGCACACCCAGCATTAATAAGTTCTCGCATAGATAAAGCGAGTGATTATGTATGAGGAGGAGCATTAAAGTCACTCATCTCTACACTGATCCCTTAATTCAATAGAAGAACTCTTACTTCGCACCGCAAAAACGAGTATTATCCCGGCTGACTGTTACACCGTGTTGTAACGCAGTATTTATAATCAAAATATTACACAGGCCGAGATTGGCAAATTCTCTAACCTGCAGAGCCTAATCATCTGACATCAGGGTCATCATGCCATATGGATGCGCTGATCCCGTCTCATTCAGAGCAAGGCACGGTCGAAGACAGAGAAAGGTGTACAGTAGAGTTTTTAAGGATGATTTTTTCTCAAAAACTACTTGACCTATTCCAATAATTCTTTCACTGTTAGATAGATAAAAGTTAAAACTACGCACTGTAATTTTTATTTATTAAAATCGGTTCAGTAGTTCTTGAGAAAATCTCAACCTTATTGAGGCCCCCTGTATACTTATCTCTGTCTTCGGCTGTACATAATAAAAAAAAGCACAAACCGTGTCAAGCAGAAAATAGACTCTGACCACCATGTCAGAGGAAAAGGGACAAATATACAACAAAAAAACTGCAGAGCCTGTGGTGATAAACATTTATTATAATTTATTTATTTCAAAGTTTGTCCAACATAACGGGTTACCCCAAGGCGTACAACAGTCATACTTACATTATATAACATAAAGAAACGTAAGTATATAAGTGCTTAGAATATTAATTATACAATCATCATCATCATCATCGTCAGCCCGTATCAGTCCACTGCTGGTCGTAGGCCTCTCCCAAAGCGCGCCACTCAACCCTACTCTTGGCCCTCTGTATCCAGTCCCTGCCAGCCATCTTGCGAAGATCATCCCTCCATCTGGTCGGGTCTCACACTACGTTTACCCGTTCGTGGCCTCCATTCGAGAACTCGTCTCCCCCATCGGTTATCGGTTCTACGACAGATGTGACCAGCCCACTGACACTTCAGTTTATACAATAGACGAATGCAATTTATAGTTTTCATAATTGGCTGGATATTAAAATTCACAATATTTTGTCAGTTATAAGAATGAGCTCACAATAAATTGTCTCTGAATCTCGGCAGTTATCTACTTTGGCTTCATTTGGATGGAATTCCAAGGCAAGTGAAGTAATGGGCATATTACAAGATGGTGTGACTAAGGCTCTATTCACTGTGAAGATGTCGCGAGTGACAAATGATCTCGTGCAGATCCCTCCCGCTAATTACAGCGTTTGTGTCACCGGTCTTCTCAACATATAGATAGACATACAGACAAACTAAATTGTATCTATTTTTATTTTAATGAAAAATGTAAATATATTTAATTTATTTAAGTACCTAAATGTAGCACCCTCTCTATTGTTGCGGTGCCCCCACGGGGTGCCACATGCATGAACATTTGACATGTAACATCTTATAATACTATATACCATGTGGCAAGCATAATAAAGAATTTGAATTTGAACTAGTTATCGCCCGTGAGTAACTTATAGGTACGGGCTTTGATAACTTATGAAAATATAGAAATATTAGAAATGTGTAAATTCATAAGAAAATATCCAAATTTTTACACAAAAATAAGAGATGTACCTCGCCAATATCCAACAAGACACGGTCAAAACTTAATTCCAATAAAATCCAAATTAAAATTACATAGCAAGAGCCCATACGCCTTATCAATAAAAATCTATAAGTAATAAATTATCCGATAAATTTAAAAACGAAAGTAATAATAAACTGTTCATAAAAGCTTTAAAGCAAATGTTAATAAACAAGTGTTCCTATTCATTGCAGAAATACTTAGACGATGATTTCCAATAGTCCAATGTCGAGCTGCCTTCCCATATTGCTGCCCGACGGGGGCCACATGTATTGTGAAATGTAACTGTGTTATGTACCTAATATGTGAGTGATATGCAATAAATGAATTATGAATTAAATGTTTCATCAATTTAAAATAAATAAAATGTATAATGTGAGGAGCACTGTTTGCCAATTTAATGAAAATGTGAAGTGGTTGGGTCACTGGACTTGCGACGGAGGTCTCAGTTTCGATCCCCAGCCAGTGGGGCTATTACGGTTCTCGAAACGTTCAAATCATACCATGTCATAACAAGCGTGACAGGGATAGTGCTATTGCGTTGGTATAGCAGCGTCTCTGTTCGACGCGCCATGACATGGTACGATTTCATCGTTTTGAGAACCGTAATAGGGGGGGGGGGGGGGGGAGGGGGCAGGGCAGTCATGTACCAATAAATTCTCGGTTTTTTCGATACGTATACTTATTTACCGAATAATCTCAAAACGGTGAAGAACATCGTGAAGAAATCTGCATGCCTTAAAAATCATCATAAAAAAAATCTTATAAAATAGATTAATTCTTAGGAGATCAGCAGGGACGCTAATGGTTTAATTATAAATGGATCTAATAATAATATAATGTGTTATTTATTAAAATAAAACTAACTACTATCTAAAAATACATTACTTATAAAATAAATATATATAAAAAACTAAATACTAAAGAACGAACACGTCGTCAAGATCCCCGTTCTGTGGCATGGTGCCCTCCTGACGCTGGCAGCATTTCCTCGCTGTATCGCAATGCTTAGCCGCTGAGCGAGGTAGCTGCCAGCACTGGGATCGCCCGAGACATGGACCAATCAAATAATAATTATAAAAGTTGAATTTATATTAAAAATATGATTGTTCAAATTTGTAAACATAATTTAAAAACCGATTGGCAAAAAGAGATGATTGTAGGGTTAGTTTCGTGAGTCTGTAAAGCCATAAATGTATGTACACATACCTAGAAACTGTCTCTACATTGAGATAACAGTACGTTTTGAGACTTATCCTCATTAATCATCGCCCGTCACCGACTGCCTGCGGGGTATGCCTACCTACCCGCATCGCTCTACCCGCAGAAGCCTCTCTACCCGCTCTACCCGCACGCAAATTACCCGCAAGCGGAAACGGATGCCGGTAAAAACTGCGTTGGAACTGGTAAATGTCTCTTTTTCATGACCAAGGAAAGAAGAGTTTGGGAAAAGTTTTTCGGGAGCATGTAAAGTCAGAGAAAAGTATACAAATATCATTGATCTCCTATAAACAACTAGATACAGAAAGGTCTTACTAAAACAATTTAAAAAACGTCATATAAGGGTCCGTTGTTAACGTCCAAATAATGTCCAATAAAACAAATGAGGGTCTATTTATGCGTTTGGACCTTCTTTGCGCTCGGACATTTTTAGAAGGCAGACTGTGTATCTAGTTGTTTATAGGAGATCAATGACAAATATATAGAAATGTATATGTATAATAGGATTGCTGGGGCCTCTCTAAGGTTGAGATTTGTCAAAAACTACTTGACCGATTTACTATTTAATTTTATTATTTTGCAGTTACATAGTTTCAACTTTTATCTATGTAACAGTGAAAGAATTCCTGCAATAGTTCAAGTTGTTTTTGAGATAATCTCAACCTTAAAAACTCTCCTGTAGGTACACTTTTCTCTGTGTTAGACCGTACATAAGAACGACAGAAGATCAACGGTAACACTTGCAGTACGAATTCAACTCTTATGATGCAGATAATAAGAACGGTTACTTGATAAGAAAATGTTACTTGATGTGCTTTGGGCTGTACAATACTGTATGTGTTTTATCTCTTTTTAATTTTTTTTTGTCTACTCGTGACCATGATGGCTGCAATGCTGTCGAAATATCGAGACATCAATAATAAATGTTTAACACGGTAATTCCCGTTTTTATCTAATTAATATGTATGTGTTTTATTGGTTTTATTTGTTAAAAGGTAACATACAGGGTACACCTAATTATATCGTAAGCAAAATTTACTCGTCCTACTAGCAGTCTTCGTAAAAAAACGATAATTACATTTCCCAGAAAAGCAAGATAAGGATACCGGATATGTTTCAGAAAATAAAATAAAATATAATAGAACGGCGCTCCTAATAAATATCGGTGAGGAAATTATCATGCCTACAACACGCATCCTCCTGATACAGCATGTACAAAAACACCATTCACCGGAATTTAAAAACCCCTGTTATAACCGACTTCAGTCTACTCGTGAGCATGATGGCTGCAATGCTGTCGAAATATCGAGACATCAATAATAAATGTTTAACACGGTAATTCCCGTTTTATCTAATTAATATGTATACAAACCGTGAAAGTTTAAAAAGTGATAATCTCTTTATTTCGCTACAGCACAGAAAGTATAGCACATGTTTATAAATTTTCCTAACTTGGCCTCTGTTGCGAAAAGTGGCCTCAACTCAGCTTAATGCTGCCGACAGAGTGCCAACAGCGCTGATCTTCAACCGACTTCAAACGACTGATTTTGTATTGCGAAAACCAGCGGAAATACTTTTTTTTTTAATTTATTTATTAATTTTTAACAAAATTGCAATGTTACATCGGTTGCCGCACTGCAATGCAGTTTGTTGGCGTAGCTCTCTTACTTCTACACTGGTCACGTTCACTCCCGAGCTTGTAGCGGGAACTCTTGATAATTGTTCGAAACTTCAGATCTTGCATGAATTATGAACTTCACCATACTGTCACAACATATTGAACATATTAAACACAAAATAACCACATGAAAAGTAAAATTATCAAATAATTTCGCAACCGTCGTTTCCCGCAATTTTCAAGAGAACCAGAATAACATTAAGATTGTTTTCTAGCGGATCCTGATGTTGACACATGCTGTATACGTTCGATATTTACCTCCGACAATCCTTTGCGATATTAATTTTCCCTTCGTCCCCTTTCCTCTCAAGGAGGGAGAGATGGAAGTGGAGAGTGACAGGAGATTATACTCAGAATATAAGACATTGAATGGAGCGCTTAATAAACGAGAAAATCTAATTTAGTGTTACTCCTTAAGGGCCTGACATGAGCCAACTAGCGCCGCGGTCTTAAAAAAAAATATCTACCAATATAATCAATTTTAATAAAAAAGCTATGTACAAAATCTTTATTACGATAAAAACTATTTTTTAAATGCTTATTACTAAGAAAGAAAGAAAATGCATTTATTTGACGCCACAATAAAATAGTAACATACAGCATACAGTGAATAAATAAACACTTAGAGACAGTATATGGTGCGGCATGTAACCATTGAACCAGTAGGGTAAAACCTCCAAAGTTAATGCTGTAATTGGACCAGCCCATGTCCCCTTCACAACTCTATGTAGCTCTATGTAGCCGAATGAAAGATTATCTAATTCCACGCCACAATATTTACGCTAATGGAAGCTAAACTGAAGCTAAACTACTATGCCACTAAAACTAAAATGCAGCAATGTTGTCGAAGTTAGCAAACTCGGTAAGCATCCATCAGAAAAGTCGCACAGGGTCGTTATTTCGAGACTACCCTCTTTAATTCATAACTGAGTCGAGATAAACTTCGCTATTAGGGCTGGCACTTCACAGCGCGTAGTTTTTAAATACAGACAGACTAGGCAATCATAAACATACAATTTTATATAATAATCTTGAATATTTATGTCTATGTCGTGGTCAGATCGTTAAATTGAGCATTTCATGAAATCGTCAATCATTTCATGAAATGGTGGCATTTCACGAAATCGTCAAGTTGTGCTGGGCATATCGTTTAAACGTCAACGTTCGTCGATTTGTCCAACCACGTTTGGTCAGATCATTAAAGTTTTTTTGGTAAATTGCGGTCGGTTTTTGCGTGACTGTCATAAAATTCACACGGTTTCTTATAGTAACACTTTTCCAAGTTTCCAACAAGTTTCTTATGTATTAATATTCACTTTTCGACAGAATGATTCCGCATTATTTAATTACGCACACAACATAAACAATGACAAAGCGCGCTCTCAGCGCCTCTAGCGGTAGTTATTGCTATTTTTCTACGATATGCTCAATTATGATTGGTCATATCATGAAACAGCCGTGCGTTTGTTGGCCATATCGTCAAACGCTTTCTATTCATTGATCTGGTCAAGCTATTTCATGAAATGACCAATAGACATTTGACGATTTCGTGAAATGCCACCATTTCATGAAATGATCAACGATTTCATGAAATGCTCAATTTAACGATATGACCACGAAATCTATATAATGAGGGGTTTTCAAAGTGACAGTTGTAAGGAAAAAAAACAAGCTTTCTAAGTTAAATCCAATAAGAAAAAAAAACTAAATAAAATAACATAAACTTACTTACAAACTAAGCGCTGACAAGTTTCTGTTATTTTTATTATCATAATAATAACAGTAGAACATCTGGTTAAAAAACGTTAACAACCAACGTGTTCTGCATGAGTTTATGTCGATATAATTTTGTATGCAGAATGGGGACTAGCGTTTCACCTTAACTACGTTATACGTAAGTTATGTAAGAATAACTCAGCCAATAAGTACGAGGCCACAAGTCTTTGTTTTTCATTATTTTCAATATGTATGTAAAACAAGCGAGTGGCAACCCTGTATCTACAAACCTGGGTAAACAATAAACAAGGCTGTACGTGTAAATTTCTCCTTTGCCGCGTTCTTCAGCGCAAATACAAAATGACAATGCCAGATTCTGCCCCACCATCAACCTCATAATGAACAAGATAAGATAATGTTTTCTAATGTTAATCTGTTTTGAGCTCAGCAGTGAATGTGGACTGCATTGCTGGTCTCCTTCGGCCAGGGTTGGAGTCCTTCGAATGACATCTATGGAAGAAGAAAGAAAGCTTGATACTCGTATCATAAAACAGTGCTACTCTTCAAATGACAATGCCAGATTCTGCCCCACCATCAACCGCAAGTTGAACAAGATAACGAATAAATGTAAAAATAACTCAGTTTTTTATTAAAATTATTGGTTTAACATAAAGTTTTGTACAAGTTGCGATTCGATAAAAAAAGCTAATTAAGAATTCAGAAAATAGTAAGAAATCGAAGCGAATTATTCATTGTTTTTGTTATTCTTCTATAGGAGTTGCGAGAGCAGTAGAAAATGATACCGATTATGATTATGCAATATGAAACCTGTAATAAGTCCCCAACAAAATAATAGGTACAGATTAAATGGTCACGTAGTTTTGTAGGTGGGGCAAAGCTCCATTGAAATGTGGCAATGTCATTTGCGTCTCGCAAATGTATGAATCGATGTGTACGGACAGAAATCGGAATCCAAAAACACGTAGGTTCATACACAGGTTGTCCTTGAATTCATTCGACAAATTGAAACTGGGGGTTGTACTCATGATAAATATTAAATTGGTTAGTACCTAATACCAAACTGCAAAAAATAGAACTAAGTACGTCACAAGTCACAAAATAAGAGGGCAGACAGCTCCCCCCCCCCCCCCCCCCCGGATACTGTTGACGTCCCTACTAAGTATCTTATCTATTACTTTTATCGATGAAAATTAAGAAAAAATTTGTTTGCAATACAACATGCATGCATTTTACAACTAAAAAATGGTTGCCTGTAAAGTCGGTATACGGGCGAAAGTTTTACGTGACAACGACGAAGGGAAAGTGGAAGGGACGCGTGCCTCTCACTCGCTCTCATTGTGAGCGCATAACGTGAGCGGAGCGTAACGCAGTTTCTTGAAGTGTCACCCGGCAAACCAATTTATAAGACGTTGTCACGTCAAAATTACGCGGCGCGTTCGTTCTTTCTATAAGCACCTAGCTTCTAAAAAAATCTAATATGCCCCCCCCCCCCTCCCCCCCCCTCTGGCCCAGAACCTGGGTACGCCCATGAACATGACAGTGGAAAATGACGAATAGTCCATTTATAAACTAAATAAATAAAGGCGACAAAAAACTCTCAGCAACACAGACAGACACACGTTAAACTTATATCACCCCTCTTTTTGCATCGAGGGTTAAAAAGAATACAACAAAACTGGTTTTTTTTTGGTTTGTTATTTTGGCCTTTTCGTTGCAAACAATTGGCATCGTCGCAATGCAGTGGATAATACACCGCTGTTTCAGGGGTGGCTTACGGGATCCGCTGGCCGCTCGGGCCGAACTATTGTTCTATGAAACTTGTTTGTTTCTGTTTTTATTGTGCCAACCCTGTAATATTCGGCGAAAATATTGAATGGGGTTCTCTTGAAAATGGCGGGAAACGACGGTTTCAAAATTATTTGATAATTTTTTGTTTTATTGTCTATTTTGGTGGTTATTTTGAAATTAATATCACGTTAAATTAATCAGAAAATGTTGGCGAATGACAGTATGGTGAAGTTATTGGATTATTTATGCAAGATCTGAAGTTTTAAGCTTTTATCAAGAGTTCCCGCTACAAGCTCGGGAGTGAACGTGACTGTCGAGTTGCTTCGTCCAGAGTGATGACGCTACGGCGTCTCCTCTGGATGAAGACAAGAAGACGCGGCTACCCAGGGTGAAGACACTACTGCGACTCCCCTGGAGGAAGATAGAAGACTATTGAATGTATTGAATTTTCTGTAACATGACATTGGCAAATGACGAACTGTCGAGTCCATTAATAAAATAAATAAAAATAAAATATTGAATGGATTTTTGAATACTTATTGTTTTTGAAATCTGTAACATATTTGTTACGATGGCACTTCACATGGCTCTTCGTAGTTGCGTATTTGTCATAATTGCCATGTGTGGTTGGTATGCTTGCCAAAATATTCGTCTTATTTGTATGTACACTAAGACAGAGATAAGTATACAGGGGGCCTCAGTAAGGTTGAGATTTTCTCAAAAACTACTGGACCGAATTTATTAATTCTTGTACAGTTACATAGTTTTAACTTTTATCTATCAAATAATGAAATAATTTTTGCAATAGGTCAAGTAGTTTTTGAGAAAATGTCAACCTTAAAAACTGTACTTAACCTTTCTCTGTGTTCCACCGTACATTAAGTATTTGACAAACATGACAAACATCCAATAGTGAATATGAATAGATAAGTGAAGTGTCACCATTAAGTGATATTTTTTTTTACTTTTATTAATAAATCTTGAGAGACTTAAAAACCACCCTGTACATTTATTTCTTTAAATCTAATTCAAATATATCAATAATAAACTGTGAAGTTGACAGAAAAGCCGATCCGCTTTGAAAAATTACTAGAAATAGAACAACGGCTTGAATTGCCTCTTTTGGTATTCCAAAGTTGGCTGTGTGTGGTGGGGCAGGGCCTCGCATGTAGGCAGCCCCAGGGTCGCAGGCGATCAGCTGATTTCCGTTTTTATTTGTTGATGTTTTATAAAGTGTCAGTGTGCTGTCGTGTCGGTGAAATTTTTCTTTGACAAGTTTGGTTGCCGTTGCCTGGGATACACTCCGGTCGCCTCGGAGACGCCGATACATTTTGCCCTGATTGGCCGGAGACAATACTATCTTCCAAGGGCGCAGGCGCCCTGAGTCCCCGTTTCCGGTGAAGATGGCGGATGGTGTCACCCGGCTCAAATTTTTGACATTCATCTTTGTTTACTTTTCTATTCCGTTTTAGTTTTAGTGTTTTTTTACGTCTATTTTATAGTTCTTTAAGTATACATATATTTTTAATGCCAGCAGGTGATGTGAATGTGTTGCGTTCCAATACGATTGCTTCGTTAGAAAACTTAATACAATGTCAGGATTGTTCACAGCCACGTTTTTTTAAAGGTCAAAGAGGGCTGAACATACACATTGGCAAATGCCACAAAGACCGCTCTGTTCATCATACCTCTGCTCCTTCTTTGACAAATCCGTTGCCGCAGACAAGTTCTGTGCCGGACTCGGATACACCTTTTTTCCAAAATCTCAGTCGCCTCAAGAACTCCACTCCGATTCTTAAACGCATACCGCGTGGAGCAAGACATTCGGTAGCAAAGAGTCTTGCAAAGGACATTCAAAGGGTTATCTCTGAAAATACAAAACAGGCCTGGGAACAACTTCTTACATTTTCATATCGCATTTTGTACGTTAAAAAAGACGAAAGCTCTAAAGCTTCCTTAACCACCCGCGTCAAACAAAATTGCAATAGTACCGACTTTACATTCAATTCACAACCTCCGCCTAATATTGATCACCGTTCCACCTCTTCTAATACTTGCAGGTTAGTAGAGACTAAAATAAGTGATGGTGATATTAAGGGGGCCGCTCGTATTCTTTTTTCTAACGATGCAATCGCTCCCGATACTCCGGACACCCTATCAGCTCTACATAGTAAGCACCCTGCCCCCTCCGCTAACCTCAATCTTCCCACCGCCCCGCTATCCTCCGACGAATACCTCCAGGTTAATGCCGATGCTGTCCGCGAGGGTATTCTGTCATTTAACAGTGGCTCTGCTGGTGGTCTAGATGGCTTAACACCTCAGCACCTCAAGGATTTGATTGGCGGGGGCTGTGGCGATGCGGGTGTAGCTCTACTCGAGGAATTAACAGGTTTAGTCAATTTCATGCTTGCAGGTAAAATAAACAATGATATTTTAGACATCATTTACGGCGCAAACCTTTGTGCCCTCAAGAAGAAGGATGGCGGCATTAGACCGATCGCTGTCGGAACCACATTCCGCCGACTTGTTGCCAAACTGTGTTGCAGGTCGGCCTCAGAGTCCTTGACTGGTTACTTTCAGCCGATACAACTGGGTTTCGGCAGCAAAGGTGGGTGTGAAGCCGCCGTTCATTCTTTGAGGACATTTATTACTAACAAAGGGGGTGAGGTGCTTTTAAAAGTTGATATTAAGAATGCATTTAACTCCATCGACAGAGCCGCCCTTTTGACACAAATTAAAGCCAAAATTCCCTGTCTCTACAATTTCTTATATCAATGCTACAGTTCACCATCAAAATTACTTTACAAAGACCATCTTTTACAATCCGCTGTTGGCTGTCAACAGGGCGACCCACTTGGGCCGGCCATTTTCAGTTTGGCCATACATCCAATTATTGAACGTCTAAATTCCAAATTCAACGTCTGGTATTTGGACGACGGGACCCTGGGAGGTGACGCGAGCACGGTGTTGGATGATTTGCAGTTATTAATTCAAGATCTAAAGACCATTGGTCTCGAACTCAATGCTTCGAAATGCGAGTTGTTGGTTTCCGACAACTGCTCGGACAATAACGATATCATCGCCAAATTTAACACAATAGCACCCAACATCACTTTAATCAACCCAACCTCGCTGCGCCTCCTAGGATCTCCAATTTTGGATGATTCGCTTCCAGGTTTCGTTTCAGACAAAATTCAAAATTTTACAGATATTTCGGATAGACTACTCAAAATTAACACTCATATGGCTTATTACATTATTAGATACTGTTTATTTGCTCCAAAATTTATGTATTACCTGAGGTGTTGCCAACTTTGGAATTTCCCTAATCTTCTCATCAATCTCGACAACACTATCAGGATTACTCTATCATCAGTCTTAAACATAACTTTCGACGACAAAATTTGGACCCAAGCTTCCCTGCCTATTAGGTTCGGTGGCTTGGGTATAAGAAAAATTTCTAGTGTTTCCTTACCGGCGTTTTTATCTTCGGTTTACAGCACTCGTCCCCTTGTCGATAAAATCCTTGCGCCGTCGCTGGGTGTTATCGATGAGGTGACATACTCGGCCGAGGGTAGAAACGCTTGGGTTTTGGCCTGCCCAAACACAGACCTCCCAACCACTCCCTCCTCGCAGAGACAGTGGGACGAGCCGCTTTGCAGTTTGGTACGGAATAATCTAATTAATACGTCAACCAACTCTGCAGAGCGTGCTCGTCTACTGGCGGTGGGGGAGTGGGAGTCAGGTCTGTGGCTGCATGCATTACCATCTCACAACATTGGGACACTTTTGGAACGCACCACATTCCGCCTAGCTGCGTGCCTGCGCCTGGGTGCACCGACGAATATCCCCCACTCCTGCCGTTGCGGTGGCGCTGTTGACCAGCTCGGCCACCATGGTCTGTCGTGCAGCAGAAGTGCAGGCCGCATGCCCAGACATGCTGATCTTAATGACATCATCCGTCGGGCCCTTGCCACCGCCGGAGCGCCGGCCGTTCTCGAACCGAACGGCTTGGCGCGCGACGATGGCAAGCGACCCGACGGCATGACTCTTATGCCCTGGACGATGGGGCGGCCTTTGGTATGGGACGCAACTTGCGTCGATACCTTAGCGCCGTCCCATCTTCCAGGGACTGTTAATAAGGTCGGCTGTGCGGCGGAATCTGCTGAAAGCCTCAAACGGCGCAAATACGCAGGCCTCGGCGATAACTACGTATTTGTGCCGTTTGGGGTTGAGACGCTGGGACCATGGGGGCCGGGAGCACACCGCCTAGTGAAGCAAATCTCCCGGCGCCTGGTCGAGGCCACGCGTGACCAAAGGGCTGGCGGCTACTTTGCCCAACGTGTTAGCCTCGCTATACAGCGGGGCAACGCCGCCAGCCTTTTGGGCACATTGCCAATTGTGGGGGACTTGGCGCAGGTTTTTTATTTATAATTTTTTACACGTTAGGTAGGTTTAGATAGTTTAGATTTAATTTGTATTTATTTGTAAATATTATTTCCTAATTTTGAATAAATAAATATATACACGATAATATATCATCATATCATAATTCATACATACCTACTTGTCAAGATCTAGAAATTAGCTAGAGCTGTGCCTAAGATATTATAGCGTTCATGGACAGTGGCGGCATATGCCGTACTTTGAGTATTCGGAAAATGACAGTACGGCGTATGACGTAGTATTTTGATGCATTTAAAAAGACACAACGGCATCTCCCGCGGCGTTCGTAGGCGGTTTTCTTTGTGGAGCGGTCCCACTGTCATTCTGTGTAGAAAATAGGTATGTGTACTGTCAAAATAAAGGTTGTAGGTACATTTTTGTCGGTCTTGACACGCACATACTTAGAATCCCCCACGGTTATGACAGTAGTTCCGAATTGGATGAGAATTTTCACTGTCATTTCGTAATTTCTACTGTCCATGAACGTGTTAATAATATACTTAGTTTATCCTGACCGTGTTTATTGTCACTTTCCGATTTCGTTAAAAAAGTTCGTTAGAAATGGTCCTTATCTTAAACCATGGAATAAATTTTAAGCCACGTTTATGTCTAACAGCGTTAGGCTCGTAGCGATAAACCCAGCTTAAAGTTAGGAGATGATTCAAGAAACATTTTGGCCTTACAATATCAATGGCTCAACAACTATCAAATGAAACAACCGTTGAGGAAGTTTTATTGCTAAGGGCCTTAGTGCTAACTCTAGTTTAGTGTCCCGAGCCGGGGTCAAGCAGCGTGAGATAAGAGCAGTGTTCTGTGTCCCCAACAGTCCCCATGGAGTTGTTATAGTACAGGGCCGTATTTAGGGTGACTGACTGGTGGTCACTTTCACATAATTATTTTTATTGCATCAGTCATAATAGATTCATATTATTTATTATAAGTAAATAGTTAACGTAGCTAGTGTAGGTTGGTGTTACATGATATATGTTACATTTACACCACTTTGCAAGGGAGCGGTGGTTGAGAATCTCAAAAATCGCTGAAATTGCCTCGATATTGGCGTAAAATCGTGGCAGTGGCAATAGCTGGCGTGAAAATTGTGGGGTTTTGACTGTGATTGTGCATATTTTTACCGCGTAAAATGATACTGTTTTTCTAATGTCTCCGGGATCCCCGACCTGAAGGCCCCGATATTTAGTTGTCTTATAAGACAAGAGTTATCGTAACACTATTCATCGACCGAGACATAGGGAGCACACAATAATATAATCCGCTTTAAATTCTTATCTTTCTAGGGGGGTCCGATCTCTCAGAGGGGGTCACCTGTTCTTCCTGAATCCGTGCCAGTGTATAAATGCCTAAATTGTAATCCCGCAGTTCGAAGCGAGGCTCTTTGAATTTGTATCTGCGTGGTAATTAACTGGATGGATGGATGAACGGTGGGAGTTGAGCTATCTGCTTCCATTACAATTAATTACAACGCATTTGTGTAAGTAGGTACCTGACCTACTTATAATATAGGTACCTATGTAGGTTCGGTATGTTATAAGGATACTACTTGTGTAAGATATAACCAAATTGTAAAATATGTATATATATGTGTGTCACTTCTAATACCAGTACATACAGATGTATGTACTGACCCCACCGCCCAAAGCAAGGTAATAATAATAAAAGTAGACAAACCATGTTAAGCCAAATAAAGACTCCGACCACCATGTCAGAGGAAAGCAGGCATAACATACAAAATAAAATAAAGGATCCTACTTTTATCTTAGCTACTCACATCACATGTAGTATTAAACTTAATATAATACTTATGTAGGTATCTATATGGTTTTCTTTTAATTAACTAGGCTTTGCTGGAAGAAATCTCTCCTAAGAGATAAGCACGCCTGTGTACATCCTTTCTCACTGTCACTTATATAAAAATATGTTTCGTGTACAATAAAGAATAAACGAATAAACGAAGAATAAACGAATAATTAAAATACTATGTTACCAAACTTTATTCGTCGTTCCCATCGGTCCACGAATCTATTGTTCTCCTTTTCCCATCAGGTCCACGGCCAATTAAAATTGGTTTTCAAATCTCCATACACGAATTCCCAGCAGGTCCACGACATTTTTTACGATACTTAGGTACCTAAATACTATTTTTCAATATACATTCCACAATTGCCACAAGCTAAGTTGTAGTTCTAATGTGGAGACCCCGGACGGGTAGAAGAAACGTGGGCAGACCACCGGCCAGATGGGCCGACGACATAAAGAGGGTTGCTGGCTCGGTGTGGACCAGACAACCTTGGGATCGGGCCACATGGAGGATTCATGGAGAGGCATATGCCCAGGATTGGGCTGCTGTATGCTGAAGAAGAAGAAGATGATGAAGAAGTTGTAGTTTCCAAATATGCCAAAAACATAACCCTTCTTCTTACGCAGTCAGATACAAACTGCCCTTTGATATCTAACAAAATAATCATTAATAAACCATATTTATCGTATTAAAGATTTGTGTACCTATTTGTATAGCTCCCTCGATGTAAGGGAAGGTCTGTGCCCGAGCAGTGGGGCAATATAAATAGACTGATGATGATGATGATGATGATTTGTATACCTAATTAGCTCTTTAATAAAATTATTATATCTATATATCTATACATATAATAAGACTGTAAAAAAGTTGTGTCTGTACATTGGAGATTTTTTGAAAATAATAATTGTAATGTGTTTTAGGATCGATACTGATGCCAAAACACAAATTTTTTGAATTTTTGTCTGTCACTTTGTGCAAGTATCACGCCATAACTACTAAAGGGATTTTGATGGGAGTTTCACTAGGAGATAGCTAAAATATCCGGACAGCTCATAGGCTATAAGCCATGGCGGTATGTGATGTGGAAACAAGGATCCAGAGAGGAAGATCTCCTCCATCCTCCTCCTCTACGCAAACGAAGTTGCGGGGTACAGCTAGTCATAATATAATATAAGAAGTAGATATATATTTTTTGAAGAAAGGGAACATTATAACCTACCTATAAAATCGTAGATTGTTTATCGAAGTGTGGTGAAAAAAACGGTTTAAGAGAAGGGGGGTTAAACTAGCTTTATGGCTAACATAAATATTAAAAATTAAGTTTCATTTTGTAAGTACATTCATCAAGTAGTAACACTGCTAAGATTCTTGCGTAAACTCGCATCGCAAAGCTAGTGCAAATTACATTGAAAGCTCTCCGCTAAAAGCTCGATATGTTTGCGCAGCTAATAAGCGATCGACAGCGTAATAGCTTCTAAGTTACCATGTTTGCGGAATACACACAACTTCCAGAGTTGCTGTTGAGTTGTTGACTTACTGTATTTGTGTGTGTGTAATAAGTCCCCAACAAAATGATAGGTATAGCTTAAATGATCACGTCGTTTTGTAGGTGGGGCAAAGCTCCATTGAAATGTGGCAATGTCAAACGAATGTTTTGCCATTTGTTTGCAATACAATAAAAATTACGCGGCGCGTTCATTCTTTCTATAAGCACCTAGCTTCTAAACAATCTGATTTGCCCTGAAGAACCTTTTTCTAAAGAACCTGGGTACGCCCATGAACATGACAGTGGAAAATGACGAATAGTCCATTTATAAACTAAATAAATAAAGGCGACAAAAAACTCTCAGCAACACAGACAGACACACGTTAAACTTATATCACCCCTCTTTTTGCATCGAGGGTTAAAAAGAATACAACAAAACTGGTTTTTTTGGTTTGTTATTTTGGCCTTTTCGTTGCAAACAATTGGCATCGTCGCAATGCAGTGGATAATACACCGCTGTTTCAGGGGTGGCTTACGGGATCCGCTGCCCGCTCGGGCCAAACTATTGTTCTATGAAACTTGTTTGTTTCTGTTTTTATTGTGCCAACCCTGTAATATTCGGCGAAAATATTGAATGGAGGGTTCTCTTGAAAATGGCGGGAAACGACGGTTGCAAAATTATTTGATAATTTTCCTTTTAACGTCTACAGGGACTATTTTGTGTTTAATATCACGTTAAATTAATCAGAAAATGTTCGCGAGTGACAGTACGGTGAATTTATTGGATTATTTGAGCAAGATCTGAAGTTTCAAGCTTTTATCAAGAGTTCCCGCTGCAAGCTCGGGAGTGAACGTGACTGTCGAGCTGCTTCGTCCAGAGTGATGACGCTATGGCGTCTCCTCTGGATGAAGACATGAAGACACGGCTACCCAGGGTGAAGACGCTACTGCGACTCCCCTGGAGGAAGATAGAAGACTATTGAATGTATTGAATTTTCTGTAACATGACATTGGCAAATGACGAACTGTCGAGTCCATTAATAAAATAAATAAAAATAAAATATTGAATGGATTTTTGAATACTTATTGTTTTTGAAATCTGTAAAATATTTGTTACGGCGGTATTTCACTTGGCTATTCGTATTTGCGTATTTGTCATAATTGCCATGTGTGGTTGGTATGCCTGACAAAATATTAGTCTTATTTGTATGTACACTAAGACAGAGATAAGTATACAGGGGGCCTCAGTAAGGTTGTGATTTTCTCAAAAACTACTGGACCGAATTTATTAATTCTTGTACAGTTACATAGTTTTAACTTTTATCTATAAAACAATGAAAGAAAAAAAAAAATATGTTTCGTGTACAATAAAGAATAAACGAATAAACGAAGAATAAACGAATAATTAAAATACTATGTTACCAAACTTTATTCGTCGTTCCCATCGGTCCACGAATCTATTGTTCTCCTTTTCCCATCAGGTCCACGGCCAATTAAAATTGGTTTTCAAATCTCCATACACGAATTCCCAGCAGGTCCACGACATTTTTTACGATACTTAGGTACCTAAATACTATTTTTCAATATACATTCCACAATTGCCACAAGCTAAGTTGTAGTTCTAATGTGGAGACCCCGGACGGGTAGAAGAAACGTGGGCAGACCACCGGCCAGATGGGCCGACGACATAAAGAGGGTTGCTGGCTCGGTGTGGACCAGACAACCTTGGGATCGGGCCACATGGAGGATTCATGGAGAGGCATATGCCCAGGATTGGGCTGCTGTATGCTGAAGAAGAAGAAGATGATGAAGAAGTTGTAGTTTCCAAATATGCCAAAAACATAACCCTTCTTCTTACGCAGTCAGATACAAACTGCCCTTTGATATCTAACAAAATAATCATTAATAAACCATATTTATCGTATTAAAGATTTGTGTACCTATTTGTATAGCTCCCTCGATGTAAGGGAAGGTCTGTGCCCGAGCAGTGGGGCAATATAAATAGACTGATGATGATGATGATGATGATTTGTATACCTAATTAGCTCTTTAATAAAATTATTATATCTATATATCTATACATATAATAAGACTGTAAAAAAGTTGTGTCTGTACATTGGAGATTTTTTGAAAATAATAATTGTAATGTGTTTTAGGATCGATACTGATGCCAAAACACAAATTTTTTGAATTTTTGTCTGTCACTTTGTGCAAGTATCACGCCATAACTACTAAAGGGATTTTGATGGGAGTTTCACTAGGAGATAGCTAAAATATCCGGACAGCTCATAGGCTATAAGCCATGGCGGTATGTGATGTGGAAACAAGGATCCAGAGAGGAAGATCTCCTCCATCCTCCTCCTCTACGCAAACGAAGTTGCGGGGTACAGCTAGTCATAATATAATATAAGAAGTAGATATATATTTTTTGAAGAAAGGGAACATTATAACCTACCTATAAAATCGTAGATTGTTTATCGAAGTGTGGTGAAAAAAACGGTTTAAGAGAAGGGGGGTTAAACTAGCTTTATGGCTAACATAAATATTAAAAATTAAGTTTCATTTTGTAAGTACATTCATCAAGTAGTAACACTGCTAAGATTCTTGCGTAAACTCGCATCGCAAAGCTAGTGCAAATTACATTGAAAGCTCTCCGCTAAAAGCTCGATATGTTTGCGCAGCTAATAAGCGATCGACAGCGTAATAGCTTCTAAGTTACCATGTTTGCGGAATACACACAACTTCCAGAGTTGCTGTTGAGTTGTTGACTTACTGTGTGTGTGTTTTACTGTGTTGATACGGTATGAAGTATAGGTGATCTAAGAGACTTGCAATTGGCGGAAACATGAAAGTTATTTGAGTAAACTGACGTCTGATTCCCGTAATAGACAGAGACAATGGATTTCCATCTGCTGTGATCCTAGCATACCACCCTTGCCTCCTCCACATTCATCAATCTCTTTATGCACGCTTGTCGGTTTGTAGTAGACCGCACTTGGCCCTTTTAAACATGACAGTTATATAATTGTAATTTTATTGTGTACAGTCATTGATCTCCTATGAACAACTAGATACACAAAGGTTTTACTAAAACAATTTAAAAAACGCCCAAATAAGGGTCCATTGTTAACGTCCAAATAATGTCCAATAAAGCAAATGAGGGTCCATTCATCCGTTTGGACCTTCTTTTCGCTCGGACATTTTTAGAAGGCAGACTGTGTATCTAGTTGTTTATAGGAGATCAATGTGTACAGTGGTTGTTTTGTGTTTAATGCCACGTTAAATTATTAAGAAAATGTTTTCTAATATCAATCTGTTTTGAGCTAGTTTCAAGAGTTCTACATAGCTCAGCAGTGAATGTGGACTGCATTGCTGGTCTCCTTCGGCCAGGGTTGGAGTCCTTCGAGTGACATCTATGGAAGAAGAAAGAAAGCTTGATACTCGTATCATAAAACAGTGCTACTCTTCAGACATTGCCACTTTTCAATGGAGCGTTGCCCCACCTACAAAACTACGTGACCATTTAAGCTGTACCTATCATTTTGTTGGGGACTTATTACAGGTTTCATATTGCATAATCATAATCAGTATCATTTTCTACTACTCTCGCAACTCCTATAGAAGAATAACAAAAACAATGAATAAATCGCTTCGATTTCTTACTATTTTCTGAATTCATAATTAAGCTGTTTTTTTCGAATCGCAACTTGTACAAAACTTTATTTTAAACCAATAATTTTAATAAAAAACGGAGATATTTTTACATTCATTCGTTATCTTGTACAACTTGCGGTTGATGGTGACTTGATGGTGGGGCAGAATCTGGCATTGTCATTTACATTGGCAAGTGACAAAAATTGACGAGTCCATAAATAAAAATAAATAAATAAATAATAAAACTAATTTGTTTTCTCTGATATTTCAGAGTTAGCACCACAGTGAAAGTTGTTGTAAAATAAATATTACCTACGTAGTATGTACTGGGTATCCAAAAAGAGTGTTGGTAGTTTATATCCGAAAATCATAAATGAAAAAAAACTATATAATTTCATAATTTATTTACTATATGCAAAAAGTACCTACCTTACCTTATAGGTACATAGTATGTAGGTATAAGGTTTTGCCAAATTCACACAACGTCCAGAGTTGCTGTTGAGATGTTGACTTACTGTGTGTGTGTTTTACTGTGTGCTGATACGGTACAAAGTCTAGTAGATCCGAGATGCAGTTATTTAAAAGTTTTGTTTATTAATTTCCTAGCTTCCACGCTTGATAAAGATAATAAGCAAACGCTAAAACTCAACGTTGAAATTAATAATAATAATAAAAATGTTTATTTCTCCCAACAAACAGTTACAATATTTTATAAATATATAATAATCAATTATATAAGCCTTGTTTGTGGGGAGACTGGTGCCTAAACTAGGAATGAACCTGTATCTTAGGACACCAGGCTCTACCATTACAACAGATACATTACAACTTATACTTATATACTATTTCACACTCATCTGAAGATTTAAATGTTTGCTTTTTTCACAGTGTACTTGTCCTTGAATTCATTCGACAAATTGAAACTGGGGGTTGTACTCATGATAAATATAAAATTAGTACCTAAGGTTTTTTAATATTTTTAAATTTTAATTTTTTTTTATTAATTTTTAACAAAATTGCAATGTTACATCGGTCGGCAAACTGCAATGCAGTTTGTTGGCGTAGCTCTCTTACTTCTACTTCTAAATCAAAACTGCAAAAAAATATTGGACTAAATACGTCACAACTCATACAATGACCTTAGAAATGACCACTTATAAAATATAAACTCCAAAGCATATAGTAACGATGCAAATGAAATTTAAAATTTTTTAGGACAGTTAAATTTTTTGTAATTTTTTTTTTATTTCTCCAAAATTGTTTAATTTACTTAAACGCTGTGCAGAATTAATGTATGTCACAAGCCTAACCATCCACTTAATTTTGTCGAATGAAGTCAAGGCCAGCCAGTATTGGGCACGAAAAAGTATTGTACAAGAAATGAAAGTGTACGTCGCCCATTACAATGAGATTTTCTCAAAAACTACTGGACCGATTTAAAAAATTATTTTATAATTACGTAGTCCGAACTCTATACTATTTATTAGAAAAAGAATTATTACAATCTATCCAGTAGTTTTTGCGAAAATCACAATTTTAATGAGGAACCATGTATACTTTTCTCTGCATTAAGACTACCTATTATTTCTCTTTCCTATACATTCACAAGCTCTTAATAAGTTATTTTTAAATAAAAAAAAACCGCCTTCAACAAAATAAACAAAAAGGAACTAAAAAGCATAAAATAATTAATTACATCTACATACGAATATTGAAATAAAATATTATTGCTATGTACCTGCTGATCTCTTTTAAGTCGGTGCCAAGCCACAGCGCGCGCGTGTTATATGTATGTGATGCGGCGGGGGCGGGAGCGGGGCGGCGACGAAAGTAGTAAGTTACGTATCCCTATCATATACCTATTTGGCTTGGCACCGACTTAAAAGAAATCAGTAGGTACATAGCAATAATATTTTATTTCAATATTCGTATGTAGATGTAATTAATTATTTTATGCTTTTTAGTTCCTTTTTGTTTATTTTTTTGAAGGCGGTTTTTTTTATTTAAAAATAACTTATTTTTTGCTTTTTAGTGGTGTAAATATATAATATGTAAGTATGTAACTTGAAAGATTATAAGTGACAGTCTATGTGTACCTATAATATTTGAAGAATTATCCCCCAACTCCTAATCGTTAAGGAGTTATACCTTCCATCATCAGCTCACCAACATGAGATGATCACTACTAGACGCAAATACTTGAATAGCTGTAGAAAATATATGAAATACGTTATTTGTGCCTAACATTTCAAGAATTCCCTCTATTTCTCCAGGACCCCATCATCAGATCCTGACTTGATGACTATGAGACCACCTGGGAGGTATACCCTTTCAAACTTTAAAGATTATAAGTAATACTGCCTAAGTTTGCCTATAATATTTAAAGAATTATACCCCAACTCTTAATCGTTAAGGAGTTGTACCTTCCATCATCAGCTTACCAACGTAAGTTGATGACTACCAGATGTAAATACTTGCAAAGCTTTAGAAAATATATGAAACACGTTATATGTGCCTATAACATTTGAAGAGTTCCCTCGATTTCTCCTGGATCCCATCATCATATCCTGACCTGATGACTATGGGACCACCTGGGAGGTATACCCTTATAACTTGAAAGATTAAAATTTACGTCCTAAGTTTGCCTATAATATTTAAAGAACCCAACTCTTAATCGTTAATTAGTTGTACCTTCCATCATCAGCTTACCAACGTAAGTTGATGACGACCAGATGTAAATACTTGCAAAGCTTTAGAAAATATATGAAACACGTTATATGTGCCTATAACATTTGAAGAGTTCCCTCGATTTCTCCTGGATCCCATCATCATTTCCTGACCTGATGACTATGGGACCACCTGGGAGGTATACCCTTTCAAACTTGAAAGATTAAAATTTACGTCCTAAGTTTGCCTATAATATTTAAAGAATTATACCCCAACTCTTAATCGTTAAGGAGTTGTACCTTCCATCATCAGCTTACCAACGTAAGTTGATGACTACCAGATGTAAATACTTGCATAGCTTTAGAAAATATATGAAACACGTTATATGTGCCTATAACATTTGAAGAGTTCCCTCGATTTCTCCTGGATCCCATCATCATATCCTGACCTGATGACTATGGGACCACCTGGGAGGTATACCCTTATAACTTGAAAGATTAAAATTTACGTCCTAAGTTTGCCTATAATATTTAAAGAACCCAACTCTTAATCGTTAATTAGTTGTACCTTCCATCATCAGCTTACCAACGTAAGTTGATGACGACCAGATGTAAATACTTGCAAAGCTTTAGAAAATATATGAAACACGTTATATGTGCCTATAACATTTGAAGAGTTCCCTCGATTTCTCCTGGATCCCATCATCATTTCCTGACCTGATGACTATGGGACCACCTGGGAGGTATACCCTTTCAAACTTGAAAGATTAAAATTTACGTCCTAAGTTTGCCTATAATATTTAAAGAATTATACCCCAACTCTTAATCGTTAAGGAGTTGTACCTTCCATCATCAGCTTACCAACGTAAGTTGATGACTACCAGATGTAAATACTTGCATAGCTTTAGAAAATATATGAAACACGTTATATGTGCCTATAACATTTGAAGAGTTCCCTCGATTTCTCCTTGATCCCATCATCATATCCTGACCTGATGACTATGGGACCACCTGGGAGGTATACCCTTTCAAACTTGAAAGATTAAAATTTGCGTCCTAAGTTTGCCTATAATATTTAAAGAATTATACCCCAACTCTTAATCGTTAAGGAGTTGTACCTTCCATCATCAGCTTACCAACGTAAGTTGATGACTACCAGATGTAGATACTTGCATAACTTTAGAAAATATATGAAAAACCTTATATGTGCCTATAACATTTGAAGAGTTCCCTCGATTTCTCCATGATCCCATAATCAGATCCTGACCTGATGACTATGGGACCACCTGTGAGGTATACCCATTCAAACAAAAAAAGAATTTTCGAAATCGGTCCAAGCGTCTTCGAGTAATCAGGTAACATACATAAAAGAAAAAAAAAAAAAAAAAATTTCGACGAATTGATAACCTCCTCCTTTTTTTTGAAAGTCGGTTAAAAAGGTTGTGTAAAGGTGCTTCAGAACGTCTAGTTTCTAAAGGCGTGTCCCCACTAGCTGTAAGGGCACGTACACACCGAGGCACTGAGGCGGTAACGATGTGCACTAATTATGCGTCAGCGTAACGTGGGACGCAATTAAAAATATGAGAATAGAAGGTCTTTTCAAATGAAAGAAAAGCAGATGAGATAAGGCATTATTTTTTTCTCATAATAATAGTCAAAGTCGACATTCAATGGAGCTTTGCCCCACCTACAAAACTAAATGATCATTTAAGCTGTACCTATCATTTTGTTGGGGACTTGGTACAGGTTTCATATTGCATAATCATAATTAGTATCATTTTCTACTACTCTCGCTACTCCTATAGGATAATAACAAAAACAATGAATAAATCGCTTCGATTTCTTACTATTTTCTGAATTCTTAATTAAGCTGTTTTTTTCGAATCGCAACTTGTACAAAACTTTATTTTAAACCAATAATTTTATTAAAAAACGGAGATATTTTTACATTTATTCGTTATCTTGTACAACTTGCGGTTGATGGTGGGGCAGAATCTGGCCGTCGAGTACATTTTTGCACGACAACATATTTTTTGAATTTACATTTACACTTTGCAAGGAAAAGGTGCCGAGCCAACCCTACATCCGCATACATTTAATTTAAAGGGTTCATCAATATGTATTTTAATATTACGAAATCCCGCACTACCCACTATACTATAGTACGTACGTGTTAAGAAACTAGTGAAAAAAGACCACGTCTATCCACGGTTGACAAATTAGATGACTTAGACAAATGTGCCATAAGAAGGAAAGTTAAATTTTTTTTATTGAACTTTCCTTCTTATGGCACATTTGTCTAAGTCATCTAATTTGTAAACCGTGGATAGACGTGCTCTTTTTTTCACTATTTTCTTAACGCGTACGTACTATAGGATATATGTCTATGGTCTTTCCTTCGCAGTTATTCACTGCAAAACAAGAATAACTCCTGCGTGAAAAGTGAAACTACCCAATTTACATAAGAAAATTCACGGTTATGGCCTTAACAGGGAAGATGGGTAATCCAATAAAAATATCTAAGGAAATGTACAACCCTAAGCATTTTGTATTCGCTGAGAGCTCAGAGCTTTTAGAACGGAGAACCCATATGAGAATTTTTGTACCCCATTGATCTCCTATAAACCACTATAGTATGACCGTCTAAATCAGTCTTCGCCTGCGCGGTACAGGGATGCGGGGGAAGGCGACCGAGGGAGGTGGGTGGGGGGTAACAGAAATGCGCCTTCCCCCGCATCCCTGTACCGCGCAGGCGAAGACTGATTTAGACGGTCATACTATAGATACAAAGTCTGCCTTCTAAAAATGTCCGAGCGCAAGGGTCAAAACGGATGAGTGGACTCTTATTGGACGTTTTTTAAATTGTTTTAGTAAGACCTTTGTGTATCTAGTTGTTTATTATAGGAGATCAATGACCTTTAAAGAAACGAAAATTTTCTAACTCTCCTCCTTCTAAGTTGTTGTACTATATGTAAATTAGACTGTTGCGGAGGGGTCTCCTGTCCGTTTTTAAATGACGCGATTCTCGCCATGTGGATGGTTGGAAGTTGTTTTATTATTATTATTATATAGTAATTTTTGATTGCGATTAAGTGCATACGATAACGTAATATTATTGCTTGTATTCCGGCATGCTGCGGGCGGTAAGCCGTGATGGCAATATTGCCGAGGTATGTGCAATATTGCCATCGAGCTTACGAGCAATATTGCAGAGGTACTCTGCAATAGTCTGAAGGACGAAAGACCTGGCTTCCCATAGCACAGGATTCCCTATATCTTCCAATATAATCAATTTTATTAAAAAAGCTATTTACTTATTTTTAAATGCTTATTTATAACGTGATTCAATGTCGGTAAGTTGTAGTTCGCATAATTGAGAAAAAGGCCGGTTTTGGCACATTTGTGAACTACAACTTAGCTTGTCGCAATTATGCCATGTATTGTGTATTGAAAAATAGTATTTATCGTAATAAACATTTTGTAAATAGCTTTTTTTAATAAAATTGATTATATTGGAAGATATTATTTTTTAAGATTGGCGGCGCTAGTTGGCTCTATGAAGGCTCTTTCAATGCCGACCCCTTACAAAATGCGCCTCCTCTCAACATGCTCTAAGAGTAAAACGGGAATTCGCGTCACAACACAACACCAGCGAATATGTTCTGATAAATCACGAAATATTGGAAGCCTCACCTCCCATATTCAATTTCGAGTTCCCTTCCTCCACACAAAAGGAAGCCTTAGGTACTTTTGCGTAGGATAGGGTTTTGTCTGATAGCTACGTAAATAGGATAGTATTATTGTTTTGGAAAGGAATAACACGTACTATGAATATGTTCGAGTCTGTCGCTACATCAATAGTTCGTAGTCAGTAGTTGTCTGACCACAAGCGCTGTACCGCGCCCTAACTGCGCGGCGAGACGCGGGGGTGGAGCAGCTCGCTTAAGGATTCGTATGCGCGGATTTTCTGTTTGTCTATGAAGGCTACGGCATTAACTACTAAAATTAAATGAATGAAAAAAAATCTTGGGGTGTCTATTTAGAGACTGATGAATACCGATACACGATTGGACAAACTTAGCTCGATAGAAAAAAAATACCCTTTCCATGTCTTTTAAAATGAAAATTATGTCTAAACCGAAATAGTTATTCATACAAAATGTATATCAAAATGTAGGGTATTATAAATACGAGAGCGTGTTCAAAAGAAAATGTTTGCGGTTTTTATTTCCCTGCCAAAAATCATCAAAAATTTATAAAAATACAAATATGGAGTCACTGTGCCGAGCTCTTCACTCCCCCACTGTGGGACATCTTCTGTCTCGCGCTTGAGTTTGACAGCAAGTTTGTATAAAGCCTCGTATCCACGGTAGCTTTGTTGCAGACATGTGATATTCTTATTTATTTATTTTATTAATGGACTCGACAGTTCGTCATTTGCCAATGTCATGTTACAGAAAATTCAATATATTCAATAGTCTTCTATCTTCCTCCAGGGGAGTCACAGTAACGTCTTCACCCTGGGAAGCCGCGTCTTCATGTCTTCATCCAGAGGAGACGCCGTAGCGTCATCACTCTGGACGAAGCAGCTCGACAGTCACGTTCACTCCCGAGCTTGTAGCGGGAACTCTTGATAAAAGCTTAAAACCCCAGATCTTGCTCAAATTATCCAACAAATTCACCATACTGTCACTCGCGAACATTTTCTGATTAATTTAACGTGATATTAATCTCAAAATAACCACTGTAGACAATAAAACAAAAATTATCAAATAATTTTGCAACCGTCGTTTCCCGCCATTTTACAAGAGAACCGTGTGATATTCTTATTACCTATTTGACATTCTATAACCACAAAAATAAAAAGACACCGTATGTTCATACTTCATTTATTATCTAAGTCATAAGAAGTTATAAGACATAACGTGTGGATACGAACAATATATTAATTTTATTATACGAAGTCTTGAAAGCTACTGTCGTTCATACGAATAAGAATATTAATCTTCAACTCAGGTCGTGCCTCCAGTGAGAAGCGAATTTAGGCAAGCGATTAAAAATCCCTGGAGAGAGCCTACGTAAAAAGTATGTGGGTGGACCCCTTGTCAGTTTAACTCCCATACGTCAGAAAGAGACATCAGTCTTTCATGTGTTCGACTTCTATTTAAAATTCCGCTATGTCCTCAGGCAGCAACCAAGCAGGTCTCTGAAGACTAGTATGTTTCCCTAGACCCACTAGTGGGTCCTTGAGATCTGACTGTTTTAGTAGATTTTAAAGGTGTTGCGGAGCGAGCAATAAATTAAAATAGAAATGTGGATATGGGATAAATGACAATGCCAGATTTTTATTGTAAATACCCAGTACCTATATCTTTTTTATTAATTAACAACTTCCACAAAAAGTGCTCATTCTGCGAAGTGCTCAATCTGCGAAGTGCTCATTTTGCGAAATGCACATTTTGCGAAGTGCGCATTCTGCGAAGTGCTCATTTTGAGAAGTGCACCAAATGCGAAATGCGCATTTTTTGTCGAGTGTACATTTTGCGAAGTGCACATTCTGCGTCAGACCCTTCTGCCCCACCATCAACCGCAAGTTGTACAAGATAACGAATAAATGTAAAAATATCTCCGTTTTTTATTAAAATTATTGATTAAAAATAAAGTTTTGTACAAGTTGCGATTCGAAAACAACAGCTTAATTAAGAATTCAGAAAATAGTAAGAAATCGAAGCGATTTATTCATTGGTTTTGTTATTCTTCTATAGGAGTTGCGAGAGTAGTAGGAAATGATACTGATTATGATTATGCAATATGAAACCTGTATATGTGTAATAAGTCCCCAACAAAATGATAGGTACAGCTTAAATGGTCACGTAATTTTGTAGGTGCGGCAAAGCTCCATTGAAATGTGGCAATGTCTTTTGGTTTTATTTATAACAGTAATATTATATGAAATATAAAAAAAGTCAACAAAAGTCAAGTAACCAAACAAATTCCAGTGCAAAAGTCATGTGTCACACATTAATCTCCTATAAACAACTAGGTACACAGTCTGCCTTCTAAAAATGTCCGAGCGCAAAGAAGGTCCAAACGGATGAATGGACCCTCATTTGCTTTATAGGACATTATTTGGACGTTAACAATGGAAGGGTCCATTGTTAACGTTCATTGTTATTTGGACGTTTTTTTTAATTGTTTTAGTAAGACGTGTATCTAGTTGTTTATAGGAGATTCATGGTGTCACAGCTTTTCTTTGTTAAACATTGCTAATTTTATTAAAATTTAAGCGGCCAAATGACCTTTGTTACGATGTGGTCTCTTTTGGCCGCATCTTGTAGTTGGCCGCATAAATCTCTTTCAAACAATGGAATAACAAGAAAGTGTCTGACATGTTAAAAATTGACATGTTATAAACTTTATAACATACAGCCTTGTGCGTGTAATAAGATAAGATATATTTTTAGATGATTTTTTTTAGAATCACTAACGAATATCAGTGGACGCCTGACCTAGAAATGCTAAAAGTCCCATAACGTTATGTTTACGACGAATGGCATTGAGTCCGTCCGTACTTGGTACGGCATGTGGGGCTATCATTTGGCGCATATCAAATGTGATATAAAAAGACATTTTGTCGTAAGCTGTGACCCATTTAGGGCGGACTTTTAGACCTAAATGTCTCATTCACCAAATGTACCTAATTAAATTGTTATTATTATAAAAGATGTGCTGCTGAGAACTTTTTGCTACTTTTTCTCTTCAGGGGTTAGCACCTTTTCCTTGCAAAAGTGTAGTGAAAATTCAAAAATATATGAATCTACAATAAAATATAAGTACTCTTCAGTGGCCTTGGTCAAGCAAGGCTAACTATTTACGCCGTTTGGGGTCGAGACACTGGGCGGCTGGTCGAGGAGTCCGGCGACCAGAGGGCTGGCAGCTACCTCTGCCAACGTTGAGAGAGGGAATGCTTCCAGCCTTCTGGGCACCGTGACTCCCGATGCCCTCCTAGAGGATATATTTTATTAATAGGTAGTATTTAGTGTTAGTTTTTAGTCATTTAATTATTATTTTAGGTTACTTATTATGAATATTCTTATATATTTTAACTAAATAAAAGTTTTAACTATATAAGTATACTATATATTTACAATAAAGAGATATTGTGATTCTGATTCATTTATTTACGTCAGTGAGTTTGATATGAAATCGAAATCCACCCAATTCCGTTAAGATATTTTTATCGAACCAAAAAGAGTCGAGTCGGATATCGTCATCCAGTATAATGTGGTCCAGGCTTCGGTTAAATTAGTAATGCTAGCCGGGTCAGCTTATATTGGAACTGTAGCGATTTTGTAAGGTGACCGCCCGTGTATTTTTTTGCCACCATCATCAGCCCTATCAGTCCACTGCTAGTATGTCTCTCCGAGGAGGTCCGTTCCACGTTCAACTCCAAATTAATTGTCCTCCGAGACCTAGGAGGTGGTGAGCCGCTCCGTTTACGTGCTGCGATAGGTTGACGACGAGGTGATGAGGCGGTGTTACGGTTCCGAGTGGATTAGTGATCGGCAACCTTTACCCTTCCTGCGGGAGTAGCCGCGGCTAAAGTCAGTGCACAATATCATCATCAGTCTATTTATATTGCCCCACTGCTCGGGCACAGACCTTCCCTTACATCGAGGGAGCTGGGGCCATAATCCACCACGCGGGCTGCGGATTGGCGGATTTCACATGCCTTAGATTTTTTTTCTTCTACGACATGCAGAACATCACGATGTTTTCCTTCACCGTTTTGAGAGCACTCGGTAAATGTACGTAAGGTTTTCCGTCGAAAAAACCGAGGATAACTCATTGGTACGGTGGAACACAGAGAAAGGTGTACAGGAGAGTTTTTAAGGTTATGATTTTCTCAAAAACTACTTGACCTATTATAAAAATTCTTTCACTGTTTGATAGATAAAAGTGAAACCTATGTAACTGTAAAAGAATTATTAAATTCGGTCCAGTAGTTTTGAGAAAATATCAACCTTATTGAGGCCCCCTGTATACTTCTGTCGTCGACTGTACATGGCTGCCCTGGCTGGGAATCGAACCTGGGACCTCCATATTGCAAGTCCATTGACCCAACCACTGAGCCACCGAGCGACTCGAGTGCACAATATACATTGAACAAAACGTTTCATTTGTATGTATGTATGCGCATAAAATTGTCTGTAACATTGGAGACAGTGGGCAAAGTTGAAAAATAACAAAAAAAATTGTGCGGCAGCCGGCCATTGTCGAGGCTTTATGTCGCGGAACTTTATTCATTTAATGCGCAAATGACGTATTATAACTCAAATTATATTGCGTAATTATAAAGCATTTTAAGACAATGACAACAAAGACTAACTAAATGCTATAAGTGTATAGAAAAATACTTAATTTTAAATGATAAATGGAGAAAAATTTTCAGCCGACCGGGATTCGAACCAGGGACCTCGCCATTCCGTCGCACGCTCTATTCCAACAGAGCCATCGTGATTCGTATCCAGATCGTGAATGTTGTCTCCATATTCTCGTCTGAGGGACGGTAGCGACATCTATCCAGTAATTGTGCAATTACTCAAATTCATGTCTAACATTGCAGTTAGAAATCATGTTTTTAATTGACGACGGGTGCCATTTTCATATGTTTTGATATATGCAAGAAAATATCAAAACATACTTAATTTTATTTAAAACTAGCTGTACCCCGCAACTTCATTTGCGTAGAGGAGGAGGATGGAGGAGATCAGAAGGCAGATCTTCCTCTCTGGATCCTTGTTTCCACATCACATACCGCCATTGCTTATAGCCTATGAGCTGTCCGGATATTTCAGCTATCTCCTATTGAAACTCCCATCAAAATCCCTTCAATAGTTGTGGCGTGATACTTGCACCAAGTCACAGACAAACAGACAAAAATTCTAAAAATTAGTGTTTTGGCATCAGTATCGATCCTAAAACACATTACAATTATTCTTTTCAAAAAATATCCAATGTACAGACACAACTCTTTTACAGTCTTATTATTAAACAAACAGTTCCATTTTTGAAAATTCTATTTCTAATTCATACTTATCATAAGCACACAGCAGTGCGCAGGCCAAGTTCGCATTTACATTTTCAATGTACGCATTTTCATGATTAATTAAAAAACAAAATACCCGACTGCCAAAAATTTAAGTCGATTTGTTTAAATTTTTACAGCTTATGTCACTTCTACAATCAAGTCGATTCTAACGAAACCTCATATATTAAAATCCATTAAGTCATTTGGTTGTAGGGCGTGCCAAAGAATTAGACACATACATACACTCGAAAAACATAACCCTCCTTCTTGCGCTACCGGGTAAAAAAGAGTAAATACTATAAAGTACAATAATAATTAGACCTTTTTGTTTTAATGAAATATATGTATATTTTGGTATGTAGTATCTATTTATTGACTTAAGTATTTTTTTATTATTAATAAATTACATTTTAATGGCAAATAATGAACTAAAAAATCACGTTAAGTATTATTCAAATTATAAATATTTAATTACACCATGACACGCATTAAAATGTTCAAAAAGTTCAACATCTATAAGAAAATTAGTTCACCAAACCCACCGCTAGATGGCGCCGCGAGTATTTTAAAACGCGCTATCGTTTGGTGCGCGGCAATCGTATGACTTCTCCGAGTGACCACGGTAATGTTAACTTTGCGCAGAGGCAATATCGTAACCGATGAGGTTTATCCGAGGTGCGATTATTGCTAGTTGAAAACTTTACCAATACCCCGCCGTGTGGACGTGAAATACCGTCCGCTATGGCAATTTTTGAAAAGCCTTTTTGGCTTAAGAATTTCTTGACAAGAGTGGGACAGACAGACTGGTTGTCACACACGCACCACACAGCCAGTCAGTCCCAGGTAGGTATGAGTCGTTGACGTATTTTTCGTCAACGAAACTAGTCCGTTAATATACATGCGTCAACGAGTTAATCAACTAGTTGAATCCCTTATCCCAGGTCATTATGAGAAGTTATAGTTTTGCGAGCGGTTGGCATTTTGCGAAGTTGGCATTATGCGCTGTAACGCCCTGACACTTCATTCATACTCCTTTGTCGTAGCACAGCTTGGCATGTCAATGTTATGTTTAATAGGTTGTTGGTTTGTCGTGTTCGTCAGATCTCGCCAAGAGAAATTTATGCAAACGATTAAATCCCGTAAAAGAAAACCCGCTAACATCAAACAAAATAAAATATATGTAAGTAACTAGGTACGTATATTCTTTTGAAAAAAAAAAACATTCGTTGTCATGTCAACAAACAACAACCAAATCCATTTTAATTTAATTTGTTTCCGTTCTGTTTTCGAAGACGATTACAATTATTATTTTCAAAAAATATCCAATGTACGTACAGACACAACTTTTTTGACACAAACTATTACAATACAAAGCAGCATGTACAATTTTGGCGGTCTTATCACTAAAAGCGATTTCTTCCAGGCAACCAACTGTTTTGGCTTACAAAGAGTAGGAATATATTTTAGAATTAAAACTATAATAAGTAAGACCGTCGAAATTATCGGTCTAATTGCCGACGTCAACAATATAAGTGAGTGATATCCGTTTATTTATAATAATTAGTATCAATATACATTATATTTTACCTATCCTTCTATCATCTTTATCGGTAATTGATCTACTTCTACTATACTCGTACTAGCGAGCGAGGAATATAAAGCGATAGATAAGACCGACCATTGTGACAATGGTTTTATTATTTCTTTTCTGTAAGTAATTCTTTTTTTGCAACAAAGAATATTTATCTTACTATTCTCAACTGCCGATTTCAATTCTGTTTCATAAATTGACCTTCAATATTATGACTATTTTTTGTAGAATTAACGAAATATTCTAAACTAAATTATTTTCGTCAATTCTAGTTATTTGCTTTGAAGAACGAATCGTTCCAACCCCTGACCTTGGAAGTTACTATAAAGACATGGTGTGGAATCGTCACAACCCCATTATACGCTCCCATTGGCCCAGATTCACCCTTTCCCAGTGATTCGCACATGGCGTAGGAATTACGCTATTAGATTTCATTATAACGCTACTCGCGACTTCTGCATTATTTCTCGCAGTAATTTTCTTTGAGAAACGAAATAGTTATTAAAAGTTAACTGTACTCTTAGCTAGTGCGATAAGGCATTACATGGGTCCGCAGGTGTATAACCGCCTCCCGGCGCACATAAGGGATGCACCTTCTATCCAAGCGTTCAAGAACAAGTTAACAGCATGGCTCTTAGAAATAAATTTATATAGTTATGCGGAATATGTGGAACTACCAATATTGGTTTAATTAAATGGACACAGATGACTGAATTTTAATTTTATATCGAATATGACCACATTTTATTTTTATCGACACTTATATTAATTATAACAATTTGAATTTTATTTAATAATTTCTGAGTTATGAATTTAATTATGTACCTAACTACATTGTATAATGTACCCAAACCACGACCTGTAACATTTGTTATCAATAAATTTTTCATTTCATTTTCATTTCATTTCATTTTCATTTCATTTCATTTCATTATTTTTTAGCTAAGACAAAGTGATGTTAAAAAAAGTTGACGTGCAAAAATTTACGAACTGGAGACGATCTCGAGATTACTGTCAAGTAGTATAGTATTTTAAACTGTAATATACAGGTGGGCTTGTGACATACATTAATTCTGCGCAGCGTATAAGTAAATTAAACAATTTGGCGAAAAATAAAAATTATTTACAATAAATTCAACTATCAATTTTTTTTAATTTGATGTGCATCGTTACTGTGTTTTGTATTTTTTTTTTACATTTTAAGGTGTTTTTAATTTTTTCCAACGATTTCTTTCACTGGAATTTGACCTAATGGTCATTTCTAAGGTCATTGCGTGTTCAATTTTTAGCTGTTTTGAATTACTAAAAAACCTTACCAATTTCATATTTATCATGAGTACAACCCCTTGTTTCAATTTGTCGAATGAATTCAAGGACACCCTGTATATCTAAACTAAAACTAAACCTATCTAAAAAGCAAACTTAATATATATAAAAAATAAAAATTAAAGATAAAAAACCTGCCCCAGGTACACTGCGGCGGTTGGGGTTTTTTAGGCCAGCCCAAGCACACCAGCAAATAGGGTAGGTAGGGGTTCAAATAAAAAGATGAGGTAGGTTCACCAGTTTATTGAAGCCGTTATATCACACTTCCTCCATACGCCCTAGGTCTAGACTAGAACACAATCACTGGCCTTGAGTCTTGGAGCATCGGCAGCTCAGAACCTGCAGATCCGTGTCCAGGTGGGTAGAATTAGGCTGGAACTTCAGCCAGTCAGAATGCAGTAAAAGTAGGCCAAGGTGAGCTGAGGTAGGTTCACCAGTTTATTGAAGCCGTTATATCACACTTCCTCCATACGCCCTAGGTCTAGACTAGAACACAATCACTGGCCTTGAGTCTTGGAGCATCGGCAGCTCAGAACTTGTAGATCCGTGTCCAGGTGGGTAGAATTAGGCTGGAACTCCATCCAGTCAGCATGCAGTAAAAGTAGGCCAAGGTGAGCTCGTGCCGTGGATCCCCAGCGGGAAAATTCTTAAACACTCACAGTAGAATATCAGTTTAATTAAAATGCGCGCACACAAGGGCGTCGCCAAGGGGGGGCAGGTAGGGGCAGCTGCCCCCCCCCCCCCCCCCTAGAGATTAGAAAAAATATCCAGCCCAATGCAAAGTCCTTAGTCAGGCACTGGAAAGCGATGAGGCGAGAGCGAGCGGGGAGAGGAGAGTGCTACTGTCTCTCCTATTCCGTCCACGCGGCCGCGTCGTCGCCTGTTCTCACACACAGCTGTAATTTATATCGACTTCCCCCCCCCCCCTGGGCCATCGGCTGGCGACGCCCTTGCGCGCACACAGCTGCCGCGTTGAAGGTTTCAGATGAAGTATAGATGAGTATGGTTTCACTATAGGCAGCGTGCCCAAAAGGCTGGCAGCGTTGCATAGTGACTGTATAGTGACTCTGTGAAGCATCAATATTGTACAGGCCCGGACTAGCCGTTGCAGGTGCTATATTTTATGACCTACCTAACGTTTGGGCCGCGGGGCGATTACAGACCGGAAGTACGCACTGTTAGGTAATCTGGAGCGGAAGCGAGCGGCGGAGGTACGCTAACTGTGGTTTATATGAATGTGGTGGAATTTATGTGAATTATTAGTGCTATGGATATAGGTATTATCAAATCAAAAAGAGTTTAATTTGATATGATAGCACTGGCTATACAAGAAGTAATAGTGTCAGGCTTTTGAGCACTCTCCCACAGCGATTTGGCCTCAATTTTTAGGGTTCAGTGCCTCAAAAGGAAAAAAAGGAACCCTTATAGGATCATTTTGTTGTCCGTCTGTCTGTCGATTGAAATCTTTAACCCTGACCGCATTTTAAATTTTTTTTAATATTAAATTTTTGGCATGCATAATTTATTAACTGAAGTCTAATTGACATTGCCACATTTCAATGGACCTACAAAACTACGAGACCATTGAAGCTGTACCTATTATTTTGTTAAGGACTTATTACAGATTTTATATAGCATAATCACAATCAGTAGGTAGGAGTTGCTAGAGAACAAAAACAATGAATAATTCGCTTCGATTTCATACTATTTTCTGAATTCTTAATTAAGCTGGTTTTTCGACTCGCAACTTGTACAAGACTTTATTTTAAACCAATAATTTTAATAAACAACTGTGATATTTTTACATTTATTCGTTGTCTTGTTCATCATGCGGTTGATGGTGGGGCAGAATCTGGCATTGTCATTTACGGTAGATGGAAGTTTATCGTCGGAAATAATATATAAATAGACGCAAGTATGTAGGAGGATAACTACTCGAACGCCTGTCTAAAATTAGATAACATAACTGAAAACACGTCGCTCAATTAATTTTACGTAACAATAACGGTCCTAAGTATACGAACCGGGGTAGTAATGGAGGCGCAACGCTAGGACTGGGCCGCATTAAGGCGACACGGGGCCCTAATTTTTAAAATTATTTTGTTCAGAAAATATCATCTGACACTACATCTACACTTAACGCTGAGAAATTAACATCAAACAGTTCAGTCGCCTGTTGTACTTTTCTAAAGACTTTAATGTTGGCATAATATTGTTATGTTAAAAGTAAAACTTAAATCATCTTTTTACTAATACGGTTTGATTAGTATTTATTTTCTTGGTAATTCTTTTAAAAACGAAATTAAAATATTACCTAAACAACACCAGAATTGAGGTCAGATTAAAATATATTTTGAAACCTTGGCTTAGATAATATTTTGAGGCAAACGGGTTTTGACCACTGGTCTTTGTCGTTTTTAGTAAAGGGGTTCTAGTTTGTTCCCTTCGACCGGCCCTGGCGATATCTCGAAATAGGTAATTACAAAGGATGAGATTGCAGTACGTAAAACAATAATTATATTTCAGTACTTCTGATAGGTAGAACTCAATTAAGGCTCCATTAGGTAGGCATGTCGTCCTCGGAAGTATTTTGAGGGAATTTTGATTTTAGTCTAAATTGCTAAATAATAAAGAGACTGCGTGAAGCAGAGGTTAGGACTGGATTCAAGATGCGGACGCCTCAGAATCGGTCCCCATATGACAATGAGAGTCCTATTTTTTGTAAAGAAAACTTACTGTACAATTACCAAAATAGCTGAAAACGGAGTAGGATTTTTTATTTGTATACTTACATGGTTTAACGGAAATAGTATACTAAACCGAAGGGTGTTTAGTATCGGTAACTGATAAACTTGTATTCTACAACATGTGAAATAAAAATAAATTAATATAACACACAAATCAATTAGCTAATCCATACAAAATGTACGAAAACACACAGTCACAGCACAGCCCCTTTCTAACTAATCTCCAGAAAGTTAGCATCCCAAACCTAGCACCCCAAAAGTGAAAAATGTTGAGAACCACTCACCACCCTACAAATATAAGACTAGGCACCCCAAAATATTATACCGGTGACGCGAAATAATAAACGTCTTTTAACGAAGTGTGAAAGTGACATACAACAGTTATGGGAATTGAGATTAAACTAGGGTTTTCTTTTATAATTTTCCTTTTAACGTCTACAAGGGACTATTTTGTGTTTAATATCACGTTAAATTAATCAGAAAATGTTCGCGAATGACAGTACGGTGAAGTTATTGGATTATTTATGCAAGATCTGAAGTTTCAAGCTTTTATCAAGAGTTCCCGCTACAAGCTCGGGAGTGAACGTGACTGTCGAGCTGCTTCGTCCAGAGTGATGACGCTACGGCATCTCCTCTGGATGAAGACATGAAGACGCGGCTACCCAGGGTGAAGACGCTACTGCAACTCCCCTGGAGGAAGATAGAAGACTATTGAATATAGTGAATTTTCTGTAACATGACATTGGCAAATGACGAACTGTCGAGTCCATTAATAAAATAAATAAATAAATAAGAGATTAAACTAGGTTTATGATTAACAGCACAAATCTGTTTTCTTTGCAGCTCTAGAGACTCCTTACCAGTCAAAGGTCAAGATAATATTTTGTCAGTGAAACAATTCATGGTAGTCGTAGGCAGCTAGCTGGCGTGTGGGTAGCGCAAATGTTTGCCGTGCAGTTACCGCCCCGACGAGTCTATCGTAGGCTCGGCTAGTTAAGGTGCCACTAGACTGACCCTAAATGCGGCTCTGGAATTTTAGCAAGTTGTGACGTCACGTTGTCATATTCTTTTACGGATTCAATTATGACCGAGATTCAGGCCAAGATTCAGATATTATTTTTAGTTCTAGCTTAGAGTGAGCTCAAATTACAACCTGTCAATAATTTTACAACTTGTCAATAACTTTTACAACCTGTCAATAACTTTTCATCATTTAAAAGACATTGCCGCATTTCAATGGAGCTTTGCCCCACCTACAAAACTACGTGACCATTTAAGCTTTAAAAAATAGTATTTATGGTAATAAACATTTAGTAAACAGCTTTTAATAAAATTGATTACTTATATTGGAAGATATTATTTTTTAAGATTGGCGGCGCTAGTTGGCTCATGGAAGGCCCCTGTAATGCTGTGACAATATTGTTTTATATAAATAAATAAATAAGTACTTAAATTAATAAACCTTCTGTTTACCTTAAACTAGATAGTGTTATCTGTCTAACCCACAGACCACTTACCCCATAGACCTGTAACAGGAGGGTGCCCGTGTCTGCCCGCACATGAGCGCAAAATTGTTTCGCGACACGTGTAACCTAGAGATATTATCGACATGGACGCATCTCTTTAATACGGCACCCCTGTCCCCCCTCTTCGTCTCTATGCGCTCATTTTTCGCTTGCAAATTCATACCGATTTCATGTATATTGGGTAAGTGGTCTGTGGCCTAACTCTTTAATTCTTCGTTACGATCCGTTCGTTGTTACAATCGCGCTGGTATGAAGGAACCCCAGCGTAGCAGGCAGTGTTTATCTACCTAAGTGGCTGTCTACCTGTCTATACATACTCTAGATGTGTCGTTAGTCATTCTGTAGGTTTTATTCTAGACCTAGGTATATAGAAAAATTGAGACAGCTCGGTGGCTCAGTAGTTGGGTCAATGGACTGCGATATGAAGGTGCCAGGTTCGATTCCCAGCCAGGGCAGTCATGTACAGTCGAGGACAGAGATAAGTATACAGGGGCCCTAAATAAGGTTGAGATTTTCTCAAAAACTACTGGACCGAATTTAATAATTCTTTTACAGTTACATAGTTTTAAGTTTTATCTATCTAACAGTGAATTTTTTTTGCAATAGGTCAAGTAGATTTTGAGAAAATCTCAAAAAAGTCCAAAGTCAAATATCTTTATAGCAAGTAAGCACGTTGAGTACATTTTTGCACGTCAATATATTTTTTGAATTTACATTTACACCACTTTGCAAGGAAAAGGTGCCAACGCTGAGGAGAAAAAGTGGCAAACTTAAAAACTCTCCTGTACACTTTTCTCTGTGTTCCACCGTATCAATGAGTTATCCTCGATTTTTTCGACGGAAAAAATTCCGTACATTTACCGAGTGTGAGTTTTTTTAAACAAGCTCTCGTATTTATAATTCCCTACATTTTGGTACGTATTTTGTATGAATAACTTTTTCAGTTTAGTTAGACATACTTTTTATTTTAAAAGACATATAAAGGGTATGTTTACGATTTTTTTCTATCGAGTTAAGTTGATCCAATCGTGTATCGGTATTCATCACTCTAAATAGACCTCTTCTACGAAACCGGAGTTTCGAAACTGGCTTCGATCGAGGCTTTTGTAGTACTACTTGTACGTAACTGGCTTCGATCAAGTATTTTTTTTACTTGTACGTAATTAGTTTCGACCGAGGCTTTTTCTGTGCTTGTAGGAAACCGACTGCGATTACTTAGACACCCTAAGATTGCTGTATATTTTTTTCAGACTTTTTTTTCGTGTAGTTTAGTGACCAAACCTATTTGTCAGAGTTATTCAAGCCGCCTATAGGCCTCTGACGTGACCTAACGACTGATGCCGACCGACGCAACCGGGGCCGACTGCTTAACGTGCGCCCCGAGGCACGAAGGGGCTCAGATGAAAGTATCACTAGCGGTCACCCATCCAGGTCCTGACCTCGCCCAACTTTGTGTGTACTCGTGTACTCGCAAATGAGCCCCTCACTTTATTTTAGTAGGTAGTTAGTGCCGTAGCCTTCATAGATATCAAAATCCTGTAAAACATAAAGAAACAAATAGTAGATACAAACTTTTTTTTGTTAACCTATAAATTGTCCCACTGCTGGGTAAAGGTCTCCCCCTCCTCTTCCATCCATCCCTGTCCTGAGCCTCTTCCAGCCACCCATCCCTGTATCTAACGACATCGTCTCTCCACCTACGCCGCGGTCTGCCCCGACGCCGGCGATGGCACCCATTCTGTGGCATGTACAAACTTAAGCGCACAAAATTCATTCATTTAGTAGTAAGATTATTAACCTCGTAGTAACAAATCATTTCCTCAGCAGAACGTCCCAGTTATTTGATATAGGTAATTCAATCAATATCAATTTCTAAGCAACGTAGGAACGTTTGCTTAATAGTGGTATTGTAGTGATACAGCTCTATACATCCCGGGCTTGTGATAACAATCTTGATATGATTAGGCAGATCTAATTATATGGTTAGGGAAAACGGGATTGTTCTGAAACTCATGTGGCTATACCGAAGCCCAAATAAAGTGCCTTATTTTGTAAACAAATAATAATATAAATATCATCATCATCATCATCAGCCCGTATCAGTCCACTGCTGGACGTAGGCCTCTCCCAAAGCGCCAATCAACTCTACTCTCGGCCCTCTGCATCCAGTCCCTGCCAGCCATTTTGCGAAGGTCATCCCTCCATCTGGTCGGGGGGCGTCCCACACTACGTTTACCCGTTCGTGGCCTCCATTCGAGAACTCGTCTACCCCATCGGTTATCGGTTCTACGACAGATGTGACCAGCCCACTGCCACTTCAGTTTACTGATTCTATGAGCAATGTCAACCACTTTTGTCTTCTGGCGGATATACTCGTTTCTTATTCTATCTAACAGAGAAATTCCAAGCATAGCTCTTTCCATAGCTCGCTGAGCGACCTTGAACCTGTGGGCCAGTCTCACCGTCAATGTCCACGTTTCGGCTCCGTAGGTCATCACTGGCAGGACGCACTGGTTGAAGACCTTAGTTTTTAGGCATTGTGGTATTGAAGACGAGAAGATATGACGTAGCTTCCCAAACGCTGCCCAGCCCAGCTGAATTCTCCTGTCACTCTCTTCATAATATAAATAAAAAGCCTTTAATTTCTCAACAAAAGATTTGAAATACCATTTGATATTAAATAATTTCATGCATAAAAAATAATAGTAATTTAATCATCATCATCAGTCTATTTACATTGCCCCCTGCTCGGGCACAGACCTTCTCTTACATCGAGGGAGCTCGGGCCATGATCCACCACGCGTGCACACTGCGGATTGGCGGATTTCACATGCCTTAGATTTTTTTCTTCTACGGCATGCAGGTTTCATCACGATGTTTTTCCTTCACCGTTAATTTTATAATTTAAGCTATTTATTAATTTTTTCATCTTATTTTTTTAATTTGTATTCGATGAGAACCCCTCTTTCAGGGTAGGCCTCCTCCAGACAGCTCTACTTCTCTCTCCCTTGGGCTATCCATCCATTTTTTTTCCAGCAGTTTGTTTTATGTATGGTCGTCCCAGCGTGTTTGTGGTCTTCCTATTCTACGTTTTCCTTCCGGTCCATTCCATCGAATCGAAGTTTGTCCAATCGTGTATTCATCAGTCCCTAAATATTGTCTATATTTTTTTCAGACGTTTAACAGACATTGCCACATTTCAATGGGGATTTGCCCCACCTACAAAACTACGTGAGCATTTAAGCTATACCTATCATTTTGTTGGGGACTTATTACAGGTTTCATATTGCATAATCATAATCAGTATCATTTTCTACTACTCTCGCAACTCCTATAGAAGAATAACTAAAGCAATAAATAATTCGCTTCGATTTCTTACTATTTTCTGAATTCTTAATTAAGCTGTTTTTTTCGACTCTTTCGTTTTAAACCAATAATTTTAATAAAAAACAGATATTTTTACATTTTTTCGTTATCTTGTACATCTTGCGGTTGATTGTGGGGCAGAATCTGGCATTGTCATTTGTAGTTAGTGCCGTAGCCTTCATAGAAAAACTGTAAATCCGCGCATACGAAGCCCGGCGGCGCGGCAATCGCCTGGACGTGTCTACATTCTGACAGCTGGTCGGTGTCACGTGTCAACCTGCCACTTGTCACTCGTCACGAAAGATTGGATTTCGATGCTTAGCGCTCGACTAGCGTTCGATTAATATGTCATCTCCTGTATCGATCTAGTTTTGATTGCATTATAGGCATGGAGCAATGAACCGCCGATGGAGTTAGCCTTAGTTACATTGCAAATTCCGGTTTTAATATGAGATAATGCCGCCTCAGCTCGTGTATGAAACTTCAATTTTTCTTATTCCTAATTTCCATGAATGGTTGGTTGCCTGGAAGAGATCGCTTTTAACAATAAGGCCACCAAATGACATTGCCACATTTCAATGGAGCTTTGCCCCATCTACAAAACTACGTGATCATTGAAGCTGTACCTATCATTTTGTTGGGATTTATTACAGGTTTCATATTGCATAATCATAATCAGTATCTATTTCTACTACTCTCGCAACTCCTATAGAAGAATAACAAAAACAATGTATAAATCGCTTCAATTTCTTACTATTTTCTGAACCTTCACCATTTTGAGAGCACTCGGTAAATGTACGTAAGTTTATCCGTCGAAAAAACCTAAGATAACTCATTGGTACATGGCTGCCCTGGCTGGGAATCGAACCTGGGACCTCCGTGTTGCAAGTCCATTGACCCAACCACTGAGCCACCGAGCTCTCAGTTTGTTTACGTTAATTTAATTATATAAGCGATTTCAGTAAGGTTAATAGATAAAAAAACCGTGATTTAAAACGCTCCCGTTTCAGCGTTGACCGTGCAAACACGGGCTTGGCGCTGCAGGAAATTTATTCCAGTCACGTAACGGGCTGCTAAAATAAACCGATAAAACTCCGAAAAGGCGACTCCACAGCTTTTGTTTGACAAGGACCGGTGAATTATAATTTTTTAGGAAATCGACTTTTTGCTAAGGCCGGGGTTTAAGATTTGATTAGGGAAAGTATTTTTCTATTATCGGAGATTTAGGTGAATAAATGGGAGGATGGAGAATCTATGGATTCCATTTTAGCACGCATGAGTCGAGTTGCTCAACCTGGTAGGGTAAACCCTTTGGTCGGAGAATACGGCTTTGGTCGGCATTAGACACGTTTGCAGTTTTCCCAATTTACAATCATAATCATACAGTCTTACGACTGTCAAAGTCGTAAGTGCGAAGTAAAACTGTCTACGAATACCCACAGACCACTATGGGGTACATAACCCTGTAACAAGGGCGCACATGAGCGCAAAATTGCTTCGCGACGCGTGTAACCTAGAGATATTATCGACATGGACAGGTTTATAGGAGATCAATGACCCGTGTCATGCGTCCATACGCCTCTCTTTAATACCTATGTCCCCCGCTTCGTCTCTATGCGCTCATCGTTGACAGAATTTTATACGCTTGCAAATAACTTTGCCACATTTCAATGGAGCTTTGCCCCTCATCGATTTCATACTATTTTCTGAATTCTTAATTAAGCTGTTTTTTCGACTCGTATGTTGTACAAAACTTTATTTTAAACCAATAATTTTAATAAAAAACGGAGATATTTTTCTATTTATTCGTTATCTTGTACATCATGCGGTTGATAGTGGGCCAGAATCTGGCATTGTCATTTGTACCGCTTTCATGTCTATGGGTAAGTGGTCTGTGACGAATACCATGTACCATATTTGGTAACAAAATCATAATTAATCCTTTGTAGAATCCTTCCTTCGTGACTTTAAGTTTAAAATAGTGCCAATAATTGAAATTATTGGCACTATTTTAAACTTTCATTCACTTCAGCCGATTCACTCATCGGCTTTGGGTTCATCAGGGGTTCTATTTCGGTTCCGGCTCCGAGTAAGGGCCTCTAAAATCTAATTATTATGTCGGGGCAATATACAAGGCGTAAGTACCGCCATTTCGTTACTAATTCCATTGATTTATTATAATAACTTGATGCGCCATATTACGACGAGTCAAGCGCATTAGTTACGCGAAATTACGCCGCGTCAAAATTTACGGCGGACATTACGTTGCTGAGGCGGCGTAAGCGTAGGGATGGGCACGATTGAGGCCGAAACATCGGGTTCTTCGATAACTGGACACGAGGGACTGGACACGAGCATGTCCAGTTGGTTAGATACTGAATGATTTTTTGATGACTGATTATTCTGTTATTTGTATTTTGTTAGTTATGTTATTATTAGTTTATATCTTATTGTGTTAGCTCTTAAGACGCTGTGTTACAGTGCCCCATGGTAACTTATACCATTTCTATTAGCGAGGACCTATTATTGGCTCTCCGATACTATTATGTCACATATTCTTGTATGAAGCTGTTGGTCTTCCTAAAATTGTAAAATAAATAAAATAATAAAATAAATAAATATGATAACATTTGTTATTTAGTTATTGGTCACCCTAAGATATATACGCGTATCTAGTGAAACTTAAATTATAATTATCACTTCTTGGTTTTCAACAAGTAGACACATTGCGATTCTTTTTACAAGGGTTGGATCGACCTTTTTAATGAGAATACTGAATATGCAGATGAGCCACAAGATGGTAGGCTGTTTCGTTCGTGCAAGGAGCAGTGAGCGACACCAGGGAAGGTGGCAGCACGCAAAAGACGTGCGTTGTTACGTTCGTGAGGTTCTGGGAGGTGGAGCATACTCTTTTTGAGAGACTGAGCTCTAATAAGTGCTGGGAAGGTACCTGTGCGTTCTATAGGCGATCCCGGAGCTTTTATGGAAGCTTTAGAGAGTGGTAACAGATCTGTAAAGCTATTAGTTGGACCTTGAATTCTAACACTTTAGCATTTTAAATATTAGTGTGATTATTTGCTACAGGCACGTGCACGCTATTTTCCTTAGAATTTGACAACATTTTCCGCGAATCGGTTTCGGGCATAGCTTAAAACCGAAACCGGTTTTGCCCGTCACTAGCTGGGGGATGCATATGAGCCTTGTGAGGGATTAGGCCAGTCATTCTGGCGAGCGTTTGTATGGAGACCCCAACAATAACTCCTCTATCGATGAAACTTTTTTGTATACTTAATAGCATATTTATAAGAACATTTGTCAGAGAATCCAATAATATTTCGAGGCGGAAGTTACTTATTTTAATTGAAATTCAACATTATACCGTATCTTTTTCTGGAACAATGTTATGGTCATAATTCTTTTTCTATAAATTGTATTTTATTAGTGTGCTTCTGTACATTCATAAGTAAAACTACTTTTTAATTCGAAAGTGTAGGTATTTTAATAAAATGTCTTTTTTGGCCGTAGTTTCCATAGGATAATTGCTCCGCCGGGTTTCTGTTTTTAATATGCCTTCAAATTATTATTTCTAGTATAAGTACGAAAATCCAACAAAAAAATCCAAATGAAACAATTCATTATACATAATTTGTCTTTTAACTATCTCTGGAAAATTACTCTATCAGATATTTTTTACAATTGTAATGAGATACCCACAAATAACCTGATTTCAAAAGAAACCAACAAAATATCCAGGCGGAACACCATTATTTCGAAATACCTATCAAGCGCAGGCCAGCGCGGGGCCCGAGGCGGGCGAGGGGCGTCGAAAACCGGTCGAGCGGCGGGCGAGTTTCTTCAAGTAGGTTAATAGGTACAGCCAACAGAAGATCAACACTTTGGACTCTTACGACGCAGATAATAAGAACGGTACTTATACCGTTCTTATTATCTGCGTCGTAAGAGTTGAAATCGTGCGAATGCGAGCGAGTATTACCATTGATCTGCTGTTGTCCGTACTATACGTATGTATGTATGTATGTAGGAGGTTGATCTAAACATCGCAATTTAATTATTATTATCGTCATCGTTTCGAAACATACGAACGCAGTAAATGTAATATGCGTATTGCCTTGTATAAGTTGAGTATATAGTGTGTGTTTTCTTCGCGACACGGGGTCTAGGATAAACTAACCCAGAGATTCCTTTAGAGTGTCTTTAACTTAATTGGGCGCTTAGTGTTTTTTTATGTTACTTCCAGCTTTAAGAAACGCCCCTGTTGTGAATCTGTACTAGATTATTTGCAATTTTGTCGAAATCTAGTCGCGTTCATGTCCCACGCTGGTGCATGAGATAGTGTTTGATAATTTCGCCACGCCAAACAGCGGGCGTATTGGTCGAGTGGCTGGAGCGGTCGCCTCCCGTGCACGCGGTTCCGGGTTCGATTCTTAGCTAAATATATGTTTTTTGTTTTGTTTCGTGTTTTATTTTGTATTTTATTTTAATTGTGTTTCGAATTTGGTTAGTATTTTATCAAACATTTTGTTGTAATTATCTTTGAATTTTATTTGAGCATAAACTCTGAACTCGAATACCGAAGTAGGTGTATTAGGAGAGCTGGGAATCTGTCTGTACTAGATTACTTGCAATTTTGTCGAAATCTAGACGGAGCGGTCCGTTCATGTCTCACGCTGGTGCATGAGATATGCTTGGTAATTTCGCCGGGCTAAACAGCGAACGAATCGGTCTAGTGGCTGGAGCGGTCGCCTCCCGTGCACGCGGTTCCGGGTTCGATCCTTAGCTAAATATATTTTTTTTATTGTTTTTTTATTTATTTTTTGTTTTGTATTTTGTTTCGTGTTTTTTTTTGTATTTTTAACCGACTTCCAAAAAAAGGAGGAGGTTATCAATTCGTGGAATTGAAAAAATAATTGTGTTTGGAATTTGGTTAGTATATTAGGCAGATCACCCTCACTTGTAGATTTTTGTGGTTGCAGTTGCGATTACATATTATTAGTAGGTGAATATCTCACGCTCATCGTACAAGTGTAGAATTTAAATTTGCTTAGCTGTAGTCGTCAGTATGACGTAAGTAATAAGACCTATGCCGCACGCAAATATACCCGTAGTCGATGTGCGAGCGAGTTGAAAAATAACAAGCTGTCTTTGTTACTCGAGGGGGTGAGGGGGGTCCGATCGCATGTGGCACGGCGCACCGTTCCGGTGAATCACTTATTGACTGGTAATCTATTTTGATTCTTATAATATCACAATACAGTAGGGTTTTATATAACAGATAATTATAATTTTAAGAAATAACTTGATACACGCACACCAAACGAGATCCCACGGCGAAAAAAAAGTGTTTTGCCATTGTCCGTACTAACCTTGACATATGTTGTCGTACTTATGCGTTGATGATACGGGCTAGATTACGTTTTGTGTTTGTTGGCGTAGGTACTATCGTCTCGGTCGAGCTTACTTAAACATTCCACGTAGTAGGTACCTAGTAAGTACACATAAAAACACATCAAGTTGTAACACTTTGGGCCGCTCCAATCTATATATCTATCTGCGTCGTTAGAGTTGAAATCGTACTGAAAGTGTTACTATTGATCTGCTTTTGTCCGTACTTACCTTGACTTGACATGTTGCGCTTATGCGCCGATGATACGGGCTAGATTACAATGGTTTTGTGTATGTTGGCGTAGGTACTGTTGTGTCGGTCGAGCTTACTTAAAACATTCCAAAATCAGATCAAGTGTAACACTTTGAACCGTTCTTATTATCTGCGTCGTAAGAGTTGAAATCGTACTGCAAGTGTTACCATTTGTTTTGCTATGTCCGTACTAACCTTGAAATGTTGTCGTACTTATGCGCCGATGATACGGGCTAGATTAGAATGGTTTTGTGCATGTTGGCGTAGGTCGGTCGAGCTTTCACCACTCGGTAACGAGTTAACCTAAAATAAACCTTATTCGTACAACTGTAGGTAGAGTACAGAATCCTATCTCCAAAATATTTGTTCAACTTTCAGTCGACGTTACCGATGCGATAGATATTTTCTACTTGTGTAGGAATAAGGTTTATTATAAATTGACTTTGAGTTTGAAGAACAGTTCGACTAAGATCATAAGTATGTTCATGATGATAAGAAAAATCGAACTTAGCATTTTTCTCAACTCTAATTTTTCGTCGATTTCTAGAAAACGCTTGTCCGCATGGATCTTTACTGGACTTTAGTAAAGAGTTAATCTACAATTAACCTTATTTGTATATGAGTAGACAACAGAATCCCATCTCCAAATATCTCCTCCGCTCCGTCCAATTTCTCGTCCGCGTTCCCGCTGTTCTGTACGTGTAATAGGAATAAGGTTGTTAATCGGCCGCAGTAGCGATCCGCGCGCAGTGGCGCATTCACCGCCGCGTTGATTAGAAATATTTGAATACAACTCTATTTGATATTTTGTGCTTCGCCTGCATTTTTTATTGGAAAACTTGAAAAGCAGTTTTAATAAGATAGTCTGTTCATAATGACAAGAAAAATCGGGTTGAGCATTTTTGGAAATCCCCATTTTTCGTCAATTTCTGGATAACGCTTTTCGGTCTGGATTTTTTATTGGATATTCATAACTACTTTCGAAAGTAATATTTTAAATACATAATTAAATAGAAATTGGAGTGAGTAATTATCCCTTGGAAATTACGGCAAAAAAACACATTTTATTAAAATATATATATTTCCATATGGAAATATGGTTGGATATTCTGTCGACACATGCCTATAGGTAACTAGAACTTGTAAAAAAAGAATTTTGGATAGAGCAATTTTCCTGTAATTGATACCACGTAATTTAAGTTTGACCTTGAGAATACCTAACTTCCGTTTCTACAAATTATTGGATTCTATGTCAATTTCAATCTACATATGGTACTCTATCACTGTGCCAAATTTCATAGATAGATGAGTTACTGCTAGGGTCAACTCCTTTAATGACTGGCCTAGATGTGAAATATTCATAAGTCCCTAAGTGACACCATCGATTATTATAATGTGACCCGCAAGCTCTTGTTCGCGGCTTCCGGTGAGAAAACGATTTTCATAAATTTTTGATAATGTCAGAGGTTGTTACTGAATTTACTGATGTGAACGTAGGGGCCAAAGGTGATGGATGAATATTCGGGTTACGGGACGTCCTATATAGGTGATACGAAGCAAAAGTATTGCGAAGCGATCCCATGCGATGACACACGAATTGGGGCTGTATTCTTCCGCGGAACCAGAAGAATACAGACTCCTTTGCTGAGTTATATCTTTAAGAAGGAGGAAGGATTTTAAAGGAGTTGAATTCACGTGTCATCGCATCGGATCGCTACGCAATACTTTTCCTTCGAATCGCCTACATAGGACGCCCCGTAACGCGAATATTTATCTATCACCTTTTGTCGCGAAGAGCAAAAATAAATAAGAATAATTTCGATAGTAAATAAATGGCAACACCTAATAATTGAGTATAAAAAATAAATAAAAAAATAGACAAGAGAAAAGACATATCGGATTGATAATCTGTGGTTAGAAAAAAGATTAGAAATGGCGGGAACACGAGCTCGGGGTTTATCACACGACTGAAAAGGATAAATATAAATTGTGTAAAAGGGTAAAATTGTGTAAAAGTGTAAAAGGGCCTATGGTGATAAAGTGAAATAAGTGGATCCACAATAGGGCTAAGTTACGTGATCACGTTAATTGTATCGCTGGCGGCCTGGGCATGGTACTCATGCCCAGGTTAAATGATGACACTCTGGAGGACACAAGGCAGTCCTCGTATACCAGCTCGAAGGTTTAAGATTGGTGCAAACCTAATATATCACACCGCTGGGCATATGTCATCTTCGAAGGTTTAAGATTGGTTCAAACCTAACATATCACATAGCATAGGCATGGTTTCGCGGCCAGGGATTTACTACCCTTCGCGACACCTTTGGCCTCTATGTTCACATCAGTAAATTCAGTAGCAACCTCGGATAGACCGACCCCAAAAGACTCATTCGCTTCTTAGCCAGTGAGTCACATCCACACAATAAGTGTTTCCTCGACTCGGGTTTATCACCCACAGGCTCTGCAGGTTGGAGACTCCGCTAATCTCATCCTGTGCAACAGGTCGTTTGTTGCATGATGTCCCGTTAGTGCCCAATGTCAAAGTGACAGTTGTAAGAAAAAAACACGCATTTTGTCAAGAATACCAACCACGCATGGCAATTATGACAAATACGCAACTACAAATAGCCAAGTGAAATGCCATCACAATATATTATTTATTTATTTTATTAATGGACTCGACAGTTCGTCATTTGCCAATGTCATGTTACAGAAAATTCAATATGTAATAGTCTTCTATCTTCCTCCAGGTGAGTCGCAGTAGCGTCTTCACCCTGGGTAGCCGCGTCTTCTTGTCTTCATCCAGAGGAGTCGCCGTAGCGTCATCACTCTGGGTAGCCGCGTCTTCTTGTCTTCATCCAGAGGAGTCGCCGTAGCGTCTTCATCCTGGGTAGCCGCGCCTTCTTGTCTTCATCCAGAGGAGTCGCCGTAGCGTCATCACTCTGGACGAAGCAGCTCGACAGTCACGTTCACTCCCGAGCTTGTAGCGGGAACTCTTGATAATAGCTTGAAACCCCAGATCTTGCTCAAATTATCCATACTGTCACTCGCGAACATTTTCTGATTAATTTAACGTGATATTAATCTCAAAATAACCACTGTAGACAATAAAACTAAAATTATCAAATAATTTTGCAACCGTCGCTTCCCGCCATTTTCAAGAGAACCCGGGGCGGGCCATGTTATCGTAGAAGATCTCTACATGTTTTATGTCAAAGGGACATTGTCTTGTCAAAGTTTAAGGGTCAGAACTATTTGGCGACAAATTGTGCGGTTGGCAACTTGTACGTTTGTGGTTTCCATTGATCGCGGCACAAAGTTATTTTATTGCTGCTACGAGCTGAATTTGTGTTACAGCTTCCTGTTTTACTTTATGATAGATATTCACTAGATTAGCCAACGCCGCGGGGTGCAGCACAGAGCAGCTTTCGTACAGTAAGTCAAGTACGAAGAAAGGTATTCGCTCTGTGCAGAGTTCCCGAACACTTTCTTAGGCGGGCGGGCCATTACTAGAAAATTTCGGGCTTCCTTGAAATATTTTGAAATTTGTGACATTTTTACTAAGGTCTTGTAGGCTCCCCTCATCTATGTCCTCATCTATGTATTTGTAGTCATATTTTAGAATCAGAACATTGATCTCCTATAAACAACCAGATACACAGTCTGCCTTCTAAAAATGTCCGAGCGCAAAGAAGGTCCAAACGGATGAATGGACCTTCATTTGCTTTATGGGACATTATTTGGACATTAACAATGGACCCTTATTTGGACGTTTTTAAATTGTTTTAGTAAGACCTTTGTGTATCTAGTTGTTTATAGGAGATCAATGAATCAGAATCATATCTCTTTATTGCAAGTATAAGTTGTGTACCATTTTACACGATTTTTTTTTGAATTAACATTACTTGCTCGTACCACTTTCCAAGCTCAACGCTGAGGTGATAAAGGGATATCCTATGTGTTAGAGTATGATTATTTGAAAAAGAGGACTTTGATTTTTGTGGTCCTACTCATGTTTTGAATATGTGTGGAGTTTGAGTTCGGTCTTACAACTGACAGTTTTCATACAATTTTGACAGTCGAAAAGCGAGTCTCTGAAATGGGTCTTAATGTCCTTTAAAAATGCTATTCCATTTATTGTTGGGTTCTTGGTTACTGTTTGCACGTACACTGTGACACAAACTGTACCGCGATTTCGTCGGTGCGGTGTGAAAAATGGAACAAAACTTCGGCGGTTCCCGTTATCTATCTACTTATCCCGTGAAATAAATAAAATAAGTTGCGGCATTAGATTGAAATATACTACAGATGCAAGTTCAATCGTGTCAGAGCAAAATTGCACTAAATATCAGTGTGATAAGACCGAATGACCTTCGCAAGGTGGCTGGCAAAGACTAGATGCAAAAGGCCGAGAGTCTGGTTGAGTGGCGTGCTTTGGGAGATGCCTACGTCCAGCAGTGGACTAATGATGATGATGTCCGAATATCACTCGATTCATTATCACGTTAACTTTAATTACTAATATTTCTATGGGAAGTTTATGGGCATCGCTTGGGTTATAGTAAAAGTTTCAACTTACATACAAATCGCAGCTAACATTGTTATTATCGAATATTCAATCTCTCTCTTCTTTGGACTGTTTTAAATATGCTTTTAAGCTCCGTATATAACCCTATACGACACTTAGATTATCGCCTCAATTTTCACGCCGGCCAATCCGCGGGAAGGACCAAGTTCTCTGATTGGATACCGTAAAAATTGCGGTGATAAAACACTTAATCTTTGATTGTAAAAGCAGCTTTACAACTTTTCAACATTTCGCGCGACTGCGTGAATGTAGACACAAATTGCACTGACCAATTTTTTGTAGTGCAATTTTGTTGTATCATTTTCAGCGCCTTGACTTTGCGTCTATAGTATTTTTATCTAAGGTTGCGGCAAACCCTCACATGTACAGAAATAACTTTCTTTTGTGAGTGATTGATAAGATAACGTATTAGATGTGTATGTTTGAATAGACGAATATGGGCCTTTGTGTATCAAAATATACGAACATATTTTTTTTACTAATATACATTTACCGATTGCTCTATATATATATTTATTTATTTATCAGAAATCAAACAGTCTTAAATATAGTTTAACAATTTTAGATTAATAATTATGTATGATTTTTTATTTTATTACAATGATTAATTAATAAATTAATAACAGCTAGAAGTGGGAATGGAAGGGAGGGGGGTGTGGGGTCTATGTATTATATACTATTTATTATATATATATGTGAGTGTGTGTGAGTGAGGGTGTGAGGGTGTGTTTAAATATATATATGATATATATTGTATATATATTACATGAACAACTGTATTAGTTTAGACACAATACTCGACAAGGAAAGGGTATGTCCGTGAATTTTTCTATCGAGCGAAGTTTGTCTAATCGTGTATCGGTAATCATCAGTCCCTAAATAGACACCCTAAGATTGATATTTTTTTTTCAGGCGCTTAATTTCAGTAGTTAGTGCCGTAGCCTTCACCGAAAAAAACTGAAAAACTGCCCAACGCTCCGCCTTAAAACGTTGAAGGAAAACATAGTGAGACTTGTATGCCGAAGAAAAAAAATATGATGTATGTTTAATCCGCCAGAGCTCGGTGGCTCAGTGGTTGGGTCAATGGACTTGCAATACGGAGGTCCCAGGTTCGATTCCCAGCCAGGGCAGCCATGTACCAATGAGTTAACCTCGGTTTTTTCGACGGAAAAACTTACGTACATTTACCGAGTGCTCTCAAAACGGTGAAGGAAAACATCGTGATGAAACCTACATGCTGTAGAAGAAGAAAAAAATCTAAGGCATGTGAAATCCGCCAACCCGCACTGGGCTCGCGTGGTGGATCATGGCCCCAGCTCCCTCGATGTAAGGGCAGGTCTGTGCCCGAGAAGTGGGGCAATATAAATAGACTGATGATAATCCGCCAATGCGCTATGGGCCAGGTGATCGAATCTAGGACTTCTGTATTGCAAGTCCTGTGACCCAACCACTGTGCTACCGAGCTCTCGAGTTAGACTACTTTATATCAATTAGATAAAACGGGAATTACCGCGTTAAACATTTATTTTATTCATCATCATCATCATCAGCCCGTATCAGTCCACTGCTGGTCGTAAACCTCTCCCAAAGCGCGCCACTCAATCCTCCTCTCGGCCCTCTGCATCCAGTCCATGCCAGCCATCTTGTGAAGGTCATCCCTCCATCTGATCGGGAGGCATCCCACACTAAGTTTACCCGTTCGTGGCCTCCATTCGAGAACTCGTCTACCCCATCGGTTATCTTTGTTGATGTCTTGATATTTCGACAGCATTGCAGTCTACTCGGGACCATGATGGCTGTAATGCTGTCGAAATATCGAGACATCAATAATAAATGTTTAACACGGTAATTCCCGTTTTATTTAATTAATGTATACAAACCGTGTAAGTTTAAAAGTGATACTTATGTATAATCTAGTTGGTAAATAAAAGTACAAAACATTTCAAAGCATGAATTCTTTTTAAATTTAATTTATTTTTCAATTTGACTACATTTTTTTCATTAGAGAGTCGTTTAGCGGTCAGATTTCAATAAGAAATATAATACTCACTTTTTATCATTATCGCGCTGTTTATTGTGGTGTGTTTATTAAGAGTCTTCCTAGAGCCAACTAGCGCCGCCAATCTTAAAAAATCATATCTTCCAATATAATCAATTTTATTAAAAAAGCTACGTTCACATTGTTTATTGCTATAAATATTATTTTTTAAATGCTTATTTGTAACGTGATGCAATGTAGCTAGGTAAGTTGTAGTTCACATAATTGCGGAAAACGGCCGTTTCTGGCACATTTGTGAACTACAACTTAATACTTTACAATAATATTTATAGCAATAAACAATGTGAACGTAGCTTTTTTAATAAAATTGATTATATTGGAAGATATGATTTTTTTAATTAGTTCAATTTAGGGGATGTATATACGAAAACAGAACCCCATAGACCTGTAATAGCCCGTGTCTGCCGCACATGAGCGCAAAATTGCTTCGCGACACGTGTAACCTAGAGGTAGTGTGGGACGCCCCCCGACCAGATGGAAGGATGACCTTCGCAAGATGGCTGGCAGGGACTGGATGCAGAGGGCCGAGAGTAGGGTTGAGTGGTGCGCTTTGGGAGAGGCCTACGTCCAGCAGTGGACTGATACGGGCTGATGATGATGATGATGAATGGCTCACTTCACTATAGTTTTAATTCGAAAATATAACACATTGTGTTTATTTTATTTCTACAAAAACTTTACCGCTCTACATCTCTACATTTTCATTAAAAAACATCGTACTAACAAATGTAGAGTCGTCAATTACAGTGGAAGAGGCCGAAAGTAATATTTCCATTGTATTGTGCTCATATCACCAGTAAAAACCTCTCCCACTCGCATAACTCAAGCCTTTTCATAAGTTCTTCTCAGACTCTGTACCCTGAAACACAATACAAAACCACCATTAAAAAAAATCAAAATACATTGCGAGTTTTCCTCAGCAATCCAGTAAAGTACTAGAGTTTAAGCGGCAATGGATACGGTGTTCAGCGATGGTAAGTGTAGTTCCAAAGGAAATGTTTTAGTTTTAATAAAGGATGTAGGCATTCAGATATTGTTTGCTTTTACATGAGTATGAAAATTAAGTTGCGGAATTATTATTTATTTAAGTTGTACCTACGGACAACGGTACATCAATGGTAACACTTGCAGTACGAATTCAACTCTTATGATGTAGATAATAAGAACGGTCCAAAGTGTTACATTTGACCTGCTGTTAGCGAAATGTAATGCATACCCCCGGTTGGGTCAATGGACTTGCAATACGGAATCAAATCAAAATTGTTTATTCGTGATATACATGTGTGTTTAATGAAAGAACACCGAGATCTGCCTGTTGGCGTACAAATATGAAACCTACATGCCGTAGAAGAAGAAAAAATCTAAGGCATGTGTAATCCGCCAACCGGCACTGGGCCCGCGTGGTGGATCATGGCCCCAGCTCCCTCGATGTAAGGGAAGATCTGTGCCCGAGCAGTGGGGCAACATAAATAGACTGATGATGATTGGGTGTTTGTCGTATTTGTCAAATGATGGCACTTGGCTATTCGTATTTGCGTATTTGTCATAATTGCCATGTGTGGTTGATATTCTTGACAAAATATTCGTCTTATTTGTTTGTACGTCAAGCATTTGACGAATACGACAAACATACAATAGCGAATACGAATAGCCAAGTGAAGTGGCACCAAAATACTGGACGAGCATACAAATAAGACGAATATTTTGTCAAGAATACCAACCTCACATGGAAATTATGACAAATACTCAAATACGAATAGCGAAGTGAAGTCACCATTAGGTACATAGAGACGACGATAACTGTTTTTTACCCGACTGCCGAAAGGAAGAGTAATTTTTTTCAAGTGTATGTTATGTTTTTTTGTGATTTATAATTGTGGACGAAGCGAGAGTGATGTACTAACTCGACTGAGAATATACTGCTTTTTTTTTTTAACCCAGTTAAAACATGCAAATCATGTGGCACCACGCCCGGGGGAGCGTGTTGGTTATGTCGGGCTCACCGCCCTGAAGGGGCAGCATACCGACTAAACGTCCTGGGGTGTTCCACCTCGTGCCATTCTTGCCGAGCCACGGGAAACTGTGATACAACCGCGACATACTGAGAATATCCTGCTTTTTGAAAGTCGATAAATAAGGAAGAAATGAGTAATTTTAATCTCAAAATATCTATTTTCTGCTAATCCATCCATGGATACAAAACAAAATTACTTTCGTAATATTTTCCATCTCAATGAGCGTAAATCCCTCATAGATGAAGTATTAGGAGAGCTTTTATATTAGAAAAGCGTTAAGCTGAGCTAAAATTGGCAGCTTTTCTCTAAAGGTAAATTCGCATTAAGGCTTCGTATGCGCGTATTTTCAGTTTTTCTACGAAGGCTACAGCACTTACATGTATCCAAAAATATTTGATTTGTTCTCGTTTCGACCAAATAGTTACAACCAAAATTTCGAAATTTCTTGTTTCGCCCGACATTTTATTCTCGGTTCGCCCAGAATTTGATTTATTATTATTTCAAACATTTTATTATCGTTTCGCCCTATTTTTTATTCTTGCTACGCCCAACTAACTTTTGTTACGGGTTTGTATTATTTTTATGGCAAAAAAATGTGAATATTATGTAAAATAATACGTCGTCGGTTATTAGTAGGTACTCATTGAAATATCTGTTTCTAATGCTTACCTATCTTATTAATTAGATAAAACGGGAATTACCGTGTTAAACATTTATTATTGATGTCTCGATATTTCGACAGCATTGCAGCCATCATGGTCACGAGTAGACTGAAGTCGGTGAGTGTTAAACGTCAGAAGGGTGACACAAAACGATCTACCCTCTTTCGTGTTCGCTGACTGCGTTGAGAAAAGTTGTTGATATTTGCAGGTACCCCCATTTTGCAAAAAGAACTAATTATGTCCGCTCGTTTGCACGCACTCGCCTTTGTGCCTCGTTTACATAAGTCGATCACTGGATTCCAAGTTTTTGACAACAGAAAACCATCGTCGCGATTGAAATTTCTGTATTTCTTTATTTCAATGGCCTCGCGTACTAATCTGGGAACATAATGGCGTTCTGTCGATAATACTTTTGGATTGTGAAGTTCAATCCAGTGATTAGGGCCCGACTCTAACAAATGCTGTGCTACGGCTGACTTGTGCGCTTCGTTCTTTCTGACCGCAGCTATGTGCTCCTTAGTCCGGGAGGCGATCGTGCGTTTTGTTTGTCCAATGTAGGAACTACCACAGCTGCAGTCGACCTTGTAGACGCCAGGTTTTTCAAGCGGAAAAATGTCCTTGGGCGATCTCATGCTTCTCTGTACCTTTGTGTGCGGGGTAAAAACTGTTTTGATGGATATCTTTGAAAGCAGTCTGCCTATTCGGTCTGTTACCCCTCTCACGAAAGGTAGATACGCCGGCTGTCTGTCAACCCTTATTCGTCTCTTTGCAGGTGCTCTTGGTGTTCTGAACTTCCCATCATATCCATTGTCTCTGAGCACGCCCTTTACGTGTGTTAACTCCCTCTCCACGTGGTCCTCGTCACACAGGTCGAAGGCTCGTCTGGTAAGGGATGCTACAACTGACTGCAGGTGTGCGGGATGATGATGAGAATCAGCATGGAGGTATCTGTCAGTGTGTGTAGGTTTTCTATACACCGAATGGCTCAGAGTGCCGTCAGGTCTGACAACAACTTTCACATCCAAGAAAGGAAGGGAGCGGTTTTCTTCGACTTCGTGGGTAAATTTAACCTTTTCGTGTACCGAATTGAGGTGGTTAAGGTACTGTTCAATGTCTACACTGTCACCATCAAGCACTCCGAAGACATCATCAACGTACCGTTTCCACATTTTTATGGGTATCGGTGGCGCGGTGCGCATTGCAAGGTCCTCAAAGTGTTCCATCCACATATTGGCTACTACTGGTGCTACTGGACTACCCATGGCCACACCATCAATTTGTAGGTAGTATTCTCCTTGGTAGATGAAATAACTCGATGACAGACAGTGTTTCAATAGCACGACTATGTCAGATGGGGTATTGTTATCTTGGAGTTTCAGGCTAATCACATTCAAACACTCTGAAATGGGAACATTTGTAAATAAAGATTCCACATCAAAACTGATCAGCTTGTCACTGTCTGTAACCCTGGTCTGCCTTATGATATCCACGAAGTGTCTGGAGTCTTTCACGTAGGATGATGTCTTGCCCACCAGTGGCTGCAATGTCTTAGCGACATGTTTTGCCAACTCATACGTGGGTGAGTCAATTTGACTAACAATAGGTCTCAGGGGTGCGTGGTTCTTGTGTATTTTTGGTAGACCATACAATTTTGGCGGCTGCATTACCCTTGGCCTAAGCAAGCGTTTAAGGACATCCTCATTGAATAGGTGTTTGTATTCTTTGATAATCTTAGTTGTTTGACGGGTGACTCTGCTAGTTGGGTTGTAATTCACTTTTTTATAAGTCCCTTCATCCTCGAGCAACGATTGGATTTATCTTACCTATCTTATTAATTAATACTATACACACCTTGATTCGTCTACCAATTCTTTTACTGACTCTACTTTTGACAGTATCTTGGAAGTTGGTCGAAACGAGAAAAACGTACAATGTTGGTCGAAACAAGAATCTTGGGCGAACCAGTTGGTCGAAACAAGAACAAATCAAATATTAATTTTCTTATTACAAACTTATATTTGCAGATGATGAACTAATCAGGAGGATGAACGGGGATCGGTTGAACTATCTGTAATGCAAGCCATTCAGATAGTTCAACCAACCTATTTTGTACATATAGTTTTATTTTAGTTTAGTTATATTTTAGTAAGTATTTTTATTTTTAGTTTAATATTGTAGTTTAGTAAGTTAGTTTATATTTTTAGTTATTTTAATAAACTCGATATTTCCAATGGATCAGGAGTAAGTATATCGATGTATGCACATAAATTTTTTAATGGCAAAGATAATTTGGTTTTTACATCTAGTTTTACTTTTCGTTAGAGCAAAGTTACGGTTAAATTGCGTTGCACGGAAGCCTCGGTGCGCCTCGCACTTGACCGGTTATTTTTAATTAACATCCTATTGACGTGCTTACGAACTCTATAAAGGCATCTGATGCTGCTACGAATCCAGACAAATTGCTTTCCCAAGGCATCAGTCATTCATTGCCATTCCACAACGCGGCAGGCTTGCTTATAATTATATTATACGTGACTAGATTTTTTTTCAGAGAATCCAGGTTCTTTGATTTATTAAGCCGCATCTGCTGCGACGTGTTACCGTGTTACGAAACACGGTAACATGTTTTGGTAACCGATTTAACAAAGGAAAATTGTTACGCCACGATTTATTTATTTTATTAATGGACTCGACAGCTCGCCATTTGCCAATGTCATGTTACAGAAAATTCAATATATAATAGTCTTCTATCTTCTTCCAGGGGAGGGAGTCGTCGTCATCCTGAGGAGTCGCCGTAGCGTCATCACTCTGGACGAAGCAGCTCGACAGTCACGTTCACTCCCGAGCTCGGAGCGGGAACTCTTGATAAAAGCTTGAAACCCCAGATCTTGCTCAAACCATCCAACAAATTCACCATACTGTCACTCGTGAACATTTTCTGATCAATTTAACGTGATATTAATCTCAAAATAACCACTGTAGACAAAACAAAAATTATCAAGTAATTTTGCAACCGTCGTTTCCCGCCATTTTCAAGAGACTCCCCACGCCCCCGATTTAGTTTAGTAACACGGTAACACGTCGCAGCAGATGCGGCTTTATGCTTCGCGCACATTTAGCCGGGCCGCAGCGTGTCGAGGCGGGCCGCAGCGCAGCACAAAATGCTTACTTAGCACATTAGTGACGGGCCGGGTCGCAGCGCATTGACGGATTTTGAGTACAGTGTACTGCCAGATATCGTAAAATGAACACGGGCGCGCGTGCACTCCAATCCGCTTGCTATAGCACACTGTGTCGGGGCGCAGCGGGGCGGGCGGGGCGGGCCGCATCGCACGGATGCAAATCCGCCGCGCAATAATAGGCCAGTCATTCTGGCGAGCGTTTGTATGGAGACCCCAACAATAACTCCTCTATCGATGAAACTTTTTTGTATACTTAATAGCATATTTATAAGAACAATTGTCAGAGAAGCCAATAATATTTCGAGGCGGAAGTTACTTATTTTAATTGAAATTCAACATTATACCGTATCTTTTTCTGGAACAATGTTATGGTCATAATTCTTTTTCTATAAATTGTATTTTATTAGTGTGCTTCTGTACATTCATAAGTAAAACTACTTTTTAATTCGAAAGTGTAGGTATTTTAATAAAATGTCTTTTTTGGCCGTAGTTTCCATAGGATAATTGCTCCGCCGGGTTTCTGTTTTTAATATGCCTTCAAATTATTATTTCTAGTATAAGTACGAAAATCCAACAAAAAAATCCAAATGAAACAATTCATTATACATAATTTGTCTTTTAACTATCTCTGGAAAATTACTCTATCAGATATTTTTTACAATTGTAATGAGATACCCACAAATAACCTGATTTCAAAAGAAACCAACAAAATATCCAGGCTGTTATGATTAGACCTCTATGGTCATTAGAATAGTAATCAAAATTGTATTTTTATAAGAAAATACGCTGTCCTTCTAAATTTTAAAAATTGTGTCAACCTGACTTCCAGAATAAATTCCACCAAGAGATAACTTGCTTTTTACTTTTAACTTAAATTATACAACAAACGTTATCAGCACGAGCAGAAAATAAGTTATATATCGCGATTTTATCATTTGGGCGTATAAACTTTACTTTGAAAAAGTTTGAAAATGTCTGGATATGGTGATCGCGGTACTTCTTCAGGAATTGGAGGTGGTTCGTTAGGTAATATATACCTGAAAAGTAAAGACGGATACACTACATGGAAGTTCAAGGTAAAGATGTATCTAATGCATGAAGAGTTGTGGGAAGCCATTGTTGGTTATCCGGAGGGAGATAATACGCCAAATGCTTCTAAGGTGCGCAAAGATCAAAGAGCTCTCTCCAAGATATGTTTAACTCTTGATGGCCATGCTATTACCTATGTTCGGAGCTGTGAGACGGCTAAAAGTGCATGGGATGCGCTAGCTGCAGCATATGAAGATAAGGGTATGGGCCGTAGGTTGGCATTAGAACGACGATTATATCGCCTTTGTTTGAGCGATTTTGACAGCGTTGAGTCGTATATCAACGCAATACTGTCTACAGCACAAGATTTGGCTGATATAGGTACAATTGTAGAAGATCAGTCTATTGCTGCAATATTATTGGGTGGACTTACTCCACGATACGATGCTTTAATAATGGCGTTAGAGAATTCTACTGTACCAATAACTAGCCAGTTAGTGAAGACCAAGTTACTGAATGAATTCACAAAGCAAACTGAGGATGCAGTTGATACAGCTTTGAGGTCACGTCATGTCAGTGAACGGAATGATACCAGGAAGATTAGAGGAAACCCTAGACCTGTTATATGTTTCAATTGTCAAGAACCAGGTCACAAGAGACCAGATTGCCCACATAAGAAGGACAAGAAGAAGGAAAAGGTGAAAATGGTGATCAATGATGTAGAATCGACATTAGCGTGTGCTTTAAACGCAAGTTGCACTACTGACGACGATAAATGGTACGTAGATTCAGGTGCTACTACTCACATGACATCAAGATTGGATTGGTTAATTAATACCAAGCCATGCGGTTCTGGCAAAGTTACAGTAGCAAATGGTGACAAATTGAATTGCGAAGGGATAGGTGAAGTTTCCTTGGACACTGGTGGTGTAATTAATAAAATTAGTGGCGTAGTGTATGTACCGAATTTAAGATCCAATTTAATCTCAGTTAGGAAGGCTGTAGATAAAGATTTTATAGTAACTTTTGATAAAAATGGATGTAATTTTTATAAATCTAATGATTATTCTTGTTCAGGTAATGCTGTATTACATGGTTCGATGCATGGTGGATTGTATACGTTAGATTGTACGAGTTTGTCCCAGAATTTGTCGGCATTTGATGCTCATTTCGATGTATCCAATTACCGGACTTGGCACAAGCGTCTAGGTCATTTGTGTCGGTATGGTATGGACCTACTTAAGAAGGGCCGTGCTACAGGGGTGACTTATGGCGAAGTCGACAGGGAACCTTGCATCTCATGTTTAGAAGGTAAGCAGTCTGTTAAACCTTTCAAGAAACATCCGTATATAAAAGCTACTTCTACTCTTGAATTGATACACGGAGATTTATGTGGACCCATGTCGGTTACGTCCTTTCAAGGCAATAAATATGCGTTTGTCCTTGTTGATGATTTTTCGCGCATGATTTTTATATACTTTATTTCTTCGAAAACGGAAGTTTTAGATAAGTTTAAAGTTTTTCAAAACTTTGTTGAAAACCAGACTGGAACTAAGGTTAAGCGGTTCCGTACTGATAATGGTACCGAATTCTTAAATAAGAATATGTCGGATTACCTTGCGTCGAAAGGTGTCCTACATGAAACGACAGTACCATATTGCCCTCAGCAAAATTCAGTAGCAGAACGTACTAATCGTTCTGTTATAGAAAAGGCACGTTCCTTATTATCAGGAAGCTCCCTTTCAAAGGCGTATTGGGAAGATGCTGCTGGTACATCGGTGTACCTGAAAAATAGATCTCCTCATCGTTCGTTAGGCGGCGATACACCTTTTGAGAAGTGGAATAGGAGCAAGCCAGATTTGAGACATCTCAGAATTTTCGGTTGTAGAGCCGCTGTGCATGTTCCTTCAGCTTTAAGGAAGAAACTGGACTTCAAGGTTAAGCAATGTATTTTTGTGGGGTACTCAGAAGATCCAAGTAGTTACTTCTTCCGTGACGCTGAATGTCCAAGAAAGTTGCAAAAGGCTAGGGATGTTACCTTTTTTGAAGATACTTTTAGTGATCTTAAAGGACCTGAAGTTGCGAAAGTGAATCTTGAACTTACTACGGAAGAGACATTATGTTATTCACCGGTAGAGATTGTTGATGCTGACACTGATGGTGATACTCCTGATACTAATAACAAAAATGCTGATGCTGAGATTGCAGATGTTGAGACAGGTGCAGAATTTGTTGATGTCGAAGTTGCAGATGTTGAAAGAAATGGTGAAAGTTCACAGGTTGTTCCAATACCTTTGCAAGAGGAAAATGAACCTTTAGAAAGAAGATATCCTCTTAGAGATCGGAAGCCTCCGGAACGTTTTGGTTTTATAAGTAAGGAATCTATAGATGATGATGAACCAAGTACCTACTTAGAGGCTATGAGGTCGGACGACCGTGACAACTGGATTTCTGCAATGGACGATGAATTCAACTCCTTGATGAATAAAGGAACATGGAAATTGGTTGATAAACCAGATAAACGTATTGTTCAATGTAAATGGATATTTAAATTGAAGAAAGATGCCTATGGAAATGTAGTAAAATACAAAGCCAGGTTGGTCGCCAAAGGATATAGTCAAGTTCCAGGTGTTGATTATTTCGAGACTTATTCACCAGTTGTCCGAAATTCATGTTTACGCACTCTGTTAGCGTTGTCCGTGGAAATGGACTACAAAATCCGCCATTTGGACGTCGATACTGCTTTTTTGAATGGCGATCTAGAAGAAGAAGTGTATATGAGTCAGCCAGAAGGTTTTGTACAGAGTGGGAAAGAAGGAAAAGTTTGTCTTCTTAAGAAGTCCCTGTATGGATTAAAACAAGCTCCAAGAGCTTGGAATATCAAACTGAACAAAACTCTTTCTTTACTTGGTTTTACTCAAACTCCTTCGGAACCCTGTGTTTATACCAAAAAGATTGGTACTGAGTTAATTATACTCGCTGTTTATGTCGATGACATAATTTTTCTTTTTAAAAATGATTTGACATTTGACAATGTCAAACGCGATTTGGAAAAATATTTCTCACTGAAAGATTTAGGAGATCTAAAATATTGTTTGGGTTTGAATATTCAACGTGAAAATGATTGCCTGAAGTTGAATCAGAGGACTTATGTGGAAAGTATATTGAAAAGATTCAACATGAGCGAGTGCAAAGCAGTGAAAACTCCCTTACAAAATAATAAGTTGGATCCTTGTAAAGATGGTGAGAAATCAGATTATCCGTTTCAAAGCCTGATAGGCTCCCTGATGTTTCTTGCGGTGAATACTCGACCCGATATAGCTTACACTGTGAGCTATCTTAGCCAATTCAATACCAAATTTGGTAAATCGCATTGGGTAGCTGCTAAAAGAGTTTTACAATATTTGAAAGGCACTATAGACCTTTCTATTATTTACAGAAAGACAGGCAGTTATCTGAAAGGGTATGCAGATGCCGATTGGGCCAACAGTCATATCGACCGGCGTTCGTATACTGGGTTTTACTTCTCTCTGGCCAGCGGGCCTATTTCTTGGGAGAGCAAGAAACAACAGACTGTGGCACTTTCCTCAACGGAAGCGGAATATATGTCGCTTAGCTCAGCTTCAAGGGAAGCAGTATTTCTCCGACGTTTCGTGTCCGAGGTAGGTGGTAAGTTGGATACTGTAGCTTTATCTTGTGATAGTCAAAGCTATTTTATTATCTGCGTCGTAAGAGTTGAAATCGTGCGAATGCGAGCGAGTATTACCATTGATCTGCTGTTGTCCGTACTATACGTATGTATGTATGTATGTATGTAGGAGGTTGATCTAAACATCGCAATTTAATTATTATTATCGTCATCGTTTCGAAACATACGAACGCAGTAAATGTAATATGCGTATTGCCTTGTATAAGTTGAGTATATAGTGTGTGTTTTCTTCGCGACACGGGGTCTAGGATAAACTAACCCAGAGATTCCTTTAGAGTGTCTTTAACTTAATTGGGCGCTTAGTGTTTTTTTATGTTACTTCCAGCTTTAAGAAACGCCCCTGTTGTGAATCTGTACTAGATTATTTGCAATTTTGTCGAAATCTAGTCGCGTTCATGTCCCACGCTGGTGCATGAGATAGTGTTTGATAATTTCGCCACGCCAAACAGCGGGCGTATTGGTCGAGTGGCTGGAGCGGTCGCCTCCCGTGCACGCGGTTCCGGGTTCGATTCTTAGCTAAATATATGTTTTTTGTTTTGTTTCGTGTTTTATTTTGTATTTTATTTTAATTGTGTTTCGAATTTGGTTAGTATTTTATCAAACATTTTGTTGTAATTATCTTTGAATTTTATTTGAGCATAAACTCTGAACTCGAATACCGAAGTAGGTGTATTAGGAGAGCTGGGAATCTGTCTGTACTAGATTACTTGCAATTTTGTCGAAATCTAGACGGAGCGGTCCGTTCATGTCTCACGCTGGTGCATGAGATATGCTTGGTAATTTCGCCGGGCTAAACAGCGAACGAATCGGTCTAGTGGCTGGAGCGGTCGCCTCCCGTGCACGCGGTTCCGGGTTCGATCCTTAGCTAAATATATTTTTTTTATTGTTTTTTTATTTATTTTTTGTTTTGTATTTTGTTTCGTGTTTTTTTTTGTATTTTTAACCGACTTCCAAAAAAAGGAGGAGGTTATCAATTCGTGGAATTGAAAAAATAATTGTGTTTGGAATTTGGTTAGTATATTAGGCAGATCCCTCACTTGTAGATTTTTGTGGTTGCAGTTGCGATTACATATTATTAGTAGGTGAATATCTCACGCTCATCGTACAAGTGTAGAATTTAAATTTGCTTAGCTGTAGTCGTCAGTATGACGTAAGTAATAAGACCTATGCCGCACGCAAATATACCCGTAGTCGATGTGCGAGCGAGTTGAAAAATAACAAGCTGTCTTTGTTACTCGAGGGGGTGAGGGGGGTCCGATCGCATGTAGCACGGCGCACCGTTCCGCTGAATCACTTATTGACTGGTAATCTATTTTGATTCTTATAATATCACAATACAGTAGGGTTTTATATAACAGATAATTATAATTTTAAGAAATAATTTGATACACGCACACCAAACGAGATCCCACGGCGAAAAAAAAGTGTTTTGCCATTGTCCGTACTAACCTTGACATATGTTGTCGTACTTATGCGTTGATGATACGGGCTAGATTACGTTTTGTGTTTGTTGGCGTAGGTACTATCGTCTCGGTCGAGCTTACTTAAACATTCCACGTAGTAGGTACCTAGTAAGTACACATAAAAACACATCAAGTTGTAACACTTTGGGCCGCTCCAATCTATATATCTATCTGCGTCGTTAGAGTTGAAATCGTACTGAAAGTGTTACTATTGATCTGCTTTTGTCCGTACTTACCTTGACTTGACATGTTGCGCTTATGCGCCGATGATACGGGCTAGATTACAATGGTTTTGTGTATGTTGGCGTAGGTACTGTTGTGTCGGTCGAGCTTACTTAAAACATTCCAAAATCAGATCAAGTGTAACACTTTGAACCGTTCTTATTATCTGCGTCGTAAGAGTTGAAATCGTACTGCAAGTGTTACCATTTGTTTTGCTATGTCCGTACTAACCTTGAAATGTTGTCGTACTTATGCGCCGATGATACGGGCTAGATTAGAATGGTTTTGTGCATGTTGGCGTAGGTCGGTCGAGCTTTCACCACTCGGTAACGAGTTAACCTAAAATAAACCTTATTCGTATAACTGTAGGTAGAGTACAGAATCCTATCTCCAAAATATTTGTTCAACTTTCAGTCGACGTTACCGATGCGATAGATATTTTCTACTTGTATAGGAATAAGGTTTATTATAACTTGACTTTGAGTTTGAAGAACAGTTCGACTAAGATCATAAGTATGTTCATAATGATAAGAAAAATCGAACTTAGCATTTTTCTCAACTCTAATTTTTCGTCGATTTCTAGAAAACGCTTGTCCGCATGGATCTTTACTGGACTTTAGTAAAGAGTTAATCTACAATTAACCTTATTTGTATATGAGTAGACAACAGAATCCCATCTCCAAATATCTCCTCCGCTCCGTCCAATTTCTCGTCCGCGTTCCCGCTGTTCTGTACGTGTAATAGGAATAAGGTTGTCAATCGGCCGCAGTAGCGATCCGCGCGCAGTGGCGCATTCACCGCCGCGTTGATTAGAAATATTTGAATGCAACTCTATTTGATATTTTGTGCTTCGCCTGCATTTTTTATTGGAAAACTTGAAAAGCAGTTTTAATAAGATAGTCTGTTCATAATGACAAGAAAAATCGGGCTGAGCATTTTTGGAAACCCCCATTTTTCGTCAATTTCTGGATAACGCTTTTCGGTCTGGATTTTTTATTGGATATTCATAACTACTTTCGAAAGTAATATTTTAAATACATAATTAAATAGAAATTGGAGTGAGTAATTATCCCTTGGAAATTACGGCAAAAAAACACATTTTATTAAAATATATATATTTCCATATGGAAATATGGTTGGATATTCTGTCGACACATGCCTATAGGTAACTAGAACTTGTAAAAAAAGAATTTTGGATAGAGCAATTTTCCTGTAATTGATACCACGTAATTTAAGTTTGACCTTGAAAATACCTAACTTCCGTTTCTACAAATTATTGGATTCTATGTCAATTTCAATCTACATATGGTACTCTATCACTGTGCCAAATTTCATAGATAGATGAGTTACTGCTAGGGTCAACTCCTTTAATGACTGGCCTATAATGCGAGCCGCTGCGGCCCGATAAAGGGAGCGATTTGAGCGGATTCTTGCGCTCCGCCCTGACACGCTGCGGCCCGGCAAAATGTGCTCGGACCTTTACAAGACACAATCTACTGCGTCGGCAAATTAAATGTCTAAGGCTGTTATCTATAAACGTGATTTAAATTTACGCCACCGTTTAGGTTCCTATCGCTTTCTTTATTTATTTATTTTTTTTTTTTTTCGAGGGGAAAATCCTCATGGATACCTCTTTGCCACGGGGAGGCGAAGAGGTTATGTCGGACTCTTACCGACTAAAACCCCTCGGTGTTCCGTCTCGCCGCCTTACGACTTCCTGTCGCTTTCTACCTTAACCTTTTTTAATGAAGTGTGAAAGGGATAGCAACACGATTTAAGAGAACTGAGGTTTTACTAGGTGTATGACTAACACACATACATCAATTGTGTATATTTTTGCACAAGAACGTTTTTTAGAAATTCTTCGATTTACATTTACACGAAGAAGAATTTTAGCAAGGAAAATGTAACATTATTATTGTCATATTTTTAAAAAAATATCATCATCATCATCATCAGTCTATTTATATTGCCCCACTGCTCGGGCACATACCTTCCCTTACATCGAGGGAGCTCGGGCCATAATCCACCACGCGGGCCCAGTGCGAGTTGGCGGATTTCACATGCCTTAGATTTTTTTTCTTCTTCTACGACATGCAGGTTTCATCACGATGGTTTTCCTTCACCGTTTTGAGAGCACTCGGTAAATGTACGTAAGTTTTTCCGTCGAAAAAACCGAGGATAACTCATTGGTACATGGCTGCCCTAGCTGGGAATCGAACCTGGGACCTCCATATTGCAAGTCCATTGACCCAACCACTGAGCCACCGAGCTAAAAAAATATGTGCTGTTGAAAGATTTTTTGGTAATAACAGAGTATTATTGAAGTAATCCTTCTACAAGACTTCATGGTAAGGGGGAAGTCCTTTTTAATAATTTCACATACATTTAAAGCTATCTATCATTTAAATTAACGTAAAACGTGACTTGAAGCTAATACTTGCTTATTTTCGCATATTAAGGCATTGAGTTGTATACCCGTGTAATAAATCATCATCAAGTATTTTGTGACACCTTGAACGCCTCATAGAGATTTCTGAGAGAAACGCAGCGCTGCTCGTTTGTGCTGACGTCATTTGTCATCAAAACCGTTATAGTAGAGTCGCTTAATTTAGGATGATCGCTGGAACGCGCAATTTTTTTTAACGTTTAGTCTGAACCGAGCCTAATTAGATGGAGGTATGGCTTGCAAAAGGTGACTGACAGAGCATGCAACAGGCAGAAATTAATTTACAAAACAAATAAACTCGACTGTCAAAAATTTTCTTATTGACAAATCGTACTATACCGTCGCTGAATTTTTGGATGATAAAATGAAATAAATTAATTAACTACATAATTTACTAATTGTCGCAATGTCTGCCTCTGTCATTCCACGTTGCTGTGCCCTACAGGGTGCATATGTCATAGTTTTAAGACCTAATGTATTAATGTACATTCTGACATGTGTATGCAATTAAATAAATTGAAATTGAAATTGAAATTTAAGCAGCTTTGACTAAATTTTTAAAGCTTATGGCAATTCTATAATCAAGACGAATCTAACGACACCTCATATGTTAAAATCCATCAAGCCTTTTAGACTGCGGGGCATGCCAAAGAATCAGACATATATCCATGATCTATAAGCAACTAGATACACATACATATTCTTACTAAAATAATTTAAAAAAACGTCCAAATGAGGGTCCATTGTTAACGTCCAAATAATGTCCAATAAAGCAAATGAGGTTCATTCATCCGTTTGGACCTTCTTTGCGCTCGGACATTTTTAGAAGGCAGACTGTGTATCTAGTTGTTTATAGGAGATCAATGGATCCCATCTAATAATATGAAAACAACTATGCAATAATCACAGAAAAGCTTAAAATGTTAGGAAGGTAGAGTAGTTTTTAGTTTTTTAGGTACAGTAGGTAACTTAATTTTTTTCAACATCTAAATGTCATTATAGGCTGAAACTCTTTATTTATTTATTACCACTACAATATCTTAACAGGTAGGTATCCCCAATACAATAATGTATGTACTTGTACAGTCATTTGAAAAAAAAAAACTTATCTTAAATAAGAATACTGCACATTTTTGCATAGCGCCTACCAACCAACTCTGAACTTCTAAGCCTTTTCCCCGATCATCCTCCTTACTATTGCGAATTAGGAATACGAATTTTGAGTTTCTGTATTTCGAATTAGGGAATTACGGCGTGTTGTATTCGGGATGATTTTCCCACGCTGTGTTTTCCGATCAGACGTATTCAGTTTGCCTCGCGGCGTAGGGTCGTACGCACGCCCATTGCCTTCGCTCACTTTGTTTACAATGTTTACTGACTGAAACACGTGGTGAAACACTTGCCGATAACTTAACGGAATAATAATAGGAAAATTTGGCGTGTTAAGTGATTTTTCAATGCGTTGACAGTGACTACGGAGTTTCTAATTCGAAAGTGATTTTGTGGATTTGAACTCTTTTTATTAGACTTTAATTACTACGAAAATAAATAACTGATTTTTTTGGGTATATAATGTTTCATAAAGACTATTAAAAAAACAATTAAGGCTACAGAAACGATTATACGTACCTATATACACTAGAAACCCATTACCCTTCATTTCGGCAGCCGGGTAAAGATTATAGAGTTACAAATAAATAGAATTAACATTTTTATGGATCTAAAATGTATATCAGAAGATGTACAATCGCGAACAAAAGAGACAGACCAATGTTAGTTGTGACTGCCGCAGTTTTTCTTCAATCTGGTCCACTACTGGTTCTTGTACTCGCAATGACAGCTGGAATACAAGGATATGTTGACAGTGAAGATTTTATCAGTGACCTTGATAAACCTGGTAAGTGCTAATTATTTTAATACAAAATTTTGTTGAAATGATTTAGTTACTAATCGTCACTTTTTAACACCTTTTTATTATGTCGACGTACGTATAATTATGTACTGTCTGTAAACAAATCTAGTAACTTTATATTTTCAAAAGTCAAAGTTATTATTATGTTAATAATTGGATTAATCAATTTTATTAAAAAAGCTATTTACAAAACTAAAAACAATTTAAAAAAATTCGGCCCTCTTGGGAGGGTGCCCATCACACTGGCGGCATTCCCGCGCTGGATGGCTAGGCTCAGCCTCTGCGCGAGAAAGCCGCCAGCACGAGGGTCACCCGTCGCCTCCCTCAGGCGCTGGCTGAGCTCCTTGTGGAGCGCGTGTGCTCTCGGGCCCCACGGACCAAGTGTCTCGACGCCAAAGGGGACAAAGTCATATTGGGCGCCGAGACACCTGTATTTGCCCCTCTTAATGCGCTCACGAGCCTCGGCCAAAAGTCAAAGTCAAATTTCTTTATTGCAAGATTGCAAGTAAGCACGTTGTGTACATTTTTGCACGTCAACATATTTTTTGAATTTACATTTACACCACTTTGCAAGGAAAAGGTGCCAACGCTGAGGAGAAAAAGTGGCAAAAAACTCTCAGCAGCACATCTTTTAACTTCTAAATGTCAATTCAATCAATCTTCTGTTACTTAATTAATTAATTCGTCTGTTTCTAAGTTTGTACGGTGTGTAACGCAGAGGAAGATGTACGTACAGGATGTATTAAGGTTCAGATTTCCTTAAAATTAACTTGACAGTTTTTTGAAAATTCTTTACAATTACCTAGTGTGTACTCTGAATTATCTACAAACAAAAGATTTTTACAATCGGTCCAGTCATCATCATCATCAGTCTATTTATATTGCCCCACTGCTCGGGCACAGACCTTCCCTTACATCGAGGGAGCTAGAGCAATCGGTCCAGTAGTTGTTGAGAAAATCTCAACCTTATTGAGGCCCCCTGGATACTTTTCTCTGTTTTCGACGGTACTTACAATTATTCGCAATACATATTTTAAATCGAAATCCAAAATATATTTTATTTAACTTAAAATTTCATTATTAAATAAATACAAAGAGTAACAGATTAACTGCAAATTAAGGTCACTCAGAATTATATTTACACATTCATTATAATCATTATTAATTCATCAGTGAATCTCGTACGCTTATCAATCATACACAAAGCTTATTGGATGTACCTACATTACTTATTCAGTACACGTGTACTAAATAAATAAGTGGGAAGTACGGTCAGAGCCACAAAAATACAATAAATTTTTTTGGTTTTATGTATTTAACGATGATCTAAGTATAAATATACAACTGATTAGCTGTTGTGTAATATTCGCAATTGCAGCTACAACCGTTAGATACAAACTATAGCGACAGCATTAGCTGTTAATCATAAATGATCGGTGATCGGTCCCACGTACTACGAACAACTACCCGCTGACCTAAGAAATGAAACCAATGACGAAACGTTTAGTCGCCAACTGAGAAACCTTTTGTTGGATAAAGCATTTTATTCGATCAAAGAGTTTATGGACATGAAATTATAATTTTATTCAACAAATTGACATCAATTGACATTCTGTTTATTTTTGACATGAAATCATTAGGTATTCAGTTATCATTTTGACGCTTATTAAGAGTTTTTAATTTTATCCCATAAACATTTTGACATACCTACACCTGATTTAATTTTGTTTTTATTTGTTATTTACTTAATAACGCGTTTACAATGTTATAGTTAACATTATTGTATTTTACTTTTGACTAAGTTATTTATTATCTGTCGATCATTTTTACAAATAATACTATATTTGACATAATGATTATTATTGTATAGTATGTTATTATGTAAAAGTGAAATAAATGAATCTAAATCTAAACGTAGTTAAACCTCACTTCCTTTAAATCGTGTTGCTATCTCTTTCACACTTCATTAAAAAAGGTTAATATAGAAAAGGATAGAGTGGCTAAACGGTGGCGTAACTTTAAATCACGTTTATGAATAACCGCCTAGAGAATTAGCCATTTTGAGAATTGAGACTTCTGCGCCTAAACCGTGAAGTTCATGCCACAGACCACTTACCCCATAGATCAGATATTATATTAATATTAGATACAGGAGGGCGCCCGTGTCTGCCCGCACATGAGCGCAAAATTGCTTCGCGACACGTGTAACCTAGAGATATTATCGACATGGACGCATCTCTTTAATACGACACCCCTGTCCCCCGCTTCGTCTCTATGCGCTCATCTAGTTAGCTAAGTTGTAGTTCACAAATGTGGCAAAAACGGCCGTTTTTCGCAATTGAATCACGTTATAAATAAGCATTTAAAATAGTATTTATAATATAATAAAATTAAATTAATAAAATTTACTAATTTGGAAGATATTATTTTTTTGCTAGTTAGCTCATGTCAGCTGTAATTAAATATTTCCTGTCTATTATCCAATTAATAACAAACCAACGCAGATAAATAAAAAAATCTAGAAGGTTACCCCCAACCTTTTTTGGTAGATAAACACAGTAAAAATAAAGCCCATTTCATCCCCTTAGGTATAACGAGTTAACTTTTAGCGTGCCTTCTTATATATTTAAGGGAAAAAGGTAATTGGTCTTTTATTCAGAGGTTTCGGAGACAATTGTAGTTACAGAAGGTCTTAATGTCTCTCTAGAGTTATTAAGGCACTACACAATAGGGCTGTCAACGTTCTTATTCGTCTGTCGGGACTCTTTTATATCGGGCATACTTCTTGAAAATATATTAGAACAGCAGGATGCATGGGCGTACCCAGGTTCTGGGCCAGGGATGGAGGGGGGGGGGGGGACATTATCAAGGGGGGGGGGGGGCGGGGGGGGCAGCTGCCTCCCTGCCCCTATCTGGGTACGCCCTGGGTAGCCGCGTCTTCATCCATAGGAGACGCCGTAGCGTCGTCACTCTGGACGAAGCAGCTCGACAGTCACGTTCACTCCCGAGCTTGTAGCGGGTCTCTTGATAAAAGCTCGAAACTTCAGATCTTGCTCAAATTATCCAATTAATTAACCATACTGTTATTCGCAACATTTTCTGATTAATTTAACGTGATATTAAACACAAAATAACCACAGTAGACATTAAAATAAAAATTATCAAATAATTTTGCAACCGTCGTTTCCCGACATTTTCAAGAGAACCATTCAGATTCTATGCTTTCTTGGTTTGTGACAATTAGGTGTACTGTTTGGTATAAACTTAGTTTATTCTCACTTCCTTTAAACAGTGTTCAGTTTGTCACGTTCACACTTCATTAAAAATTGTTAAGTTAGAAAGGGACAGTGGCTTAAACTTTTTTTAAGTCAAGAAAGAAAAGAAAGAAAGAAAATACATTTATTCATGCACATACACAAATACAAATATTACAAACTCCTTAACTAATGCCATTGATGTGCAGCGCCGGAAGGGGTCAGCTGCCTCAGCATAATGCCACAGCCACGCGGTACATGGCTGCGGCGCTCATTTTCAGGCAGAACCCATAGGTCCACTAGGGACCCCCAGGAGCAGACCCGACCCACTTATATACTTAGATAAAAATAATAAATATACTTCAGCAAAATAAAAAAGCAAGTTTATAGTTAACAGCGTTAGAGTGTGATACCTAGGTATGTATCTACGTATTATTTCTGGTTGTCCCGAATGTATGAGGACTAACTGACATCCCTACTCCAGGACCAACCGAGCTCTGTAATGAGCTATTGAATTTTAATTAGTCTTGCGTAGAATCCAATGTAGGTCGTCCCTTTCCACTTCATTTGGTTACCAGCGAGTGTGAACAGGAAGGATAGATGACAGCGTTGATGTTTCGCTTTCAGGCGCCATGAATTCTGGAGCGAGTATATAATTATGAATTTTTTATGTCGAGATTTTTTTATGGTTCTAAAGAAATGTTGTTCTGAAAGATCTAGTTTTAGGGGTTCGTTAGAAAGGGAAAACCATTACGAAGCCAAAAGCTGATCAAGTGTAACACTTTGGATTTTGGACGGTTCTTATTATCTTCGTCATAAGAGTTGAAATCGAACTGCAAGTGTTACCATTGATCTGCAGCGGTCGTTCGTACCTGTAGGTAATAAAAAATCGCAGACTGCATATAAGCTGAGGTGTACACTGAATAAAAAGGTTGCATGTAGCAGCTTAATTAGCATAGATGTTAATTTACACACAGCTAGTAGTACAACTACGGGCTTGTCAGTCAAAGCAAATAATTGTAAACAATTAAAATTAAAATGGAAGATGGAGCTGGTATGTCTGTGTGATTTTAATTAGGGTTTTATTATTATTATTAGAGTTTATTATTATTATTGTATTTAATTAGTTTTTATGTCTATTATTTTATAAGTTTCTGTTATTGTACATATTTTAAATAAATATATTAGTACTCAATTTTTTTTTAATTAAAATACATGTAGGAAGACATTGATGCTGTTAATAAAAATTTAATGTAAATTTTTAATTTCACGATTAGGTACACACACACACACACACACACACACACACACACACACACACGAAGACAGAAAGGTATACAGGGCGCCTCAATAAGGTTGAGATTTTCTCAAAATCTACTGGATTGAATTTAATAATTCTTTTACAGTCACATAGTTTTAACTTTAATCTATCTAACAGTGAAAAAAATCATGCAATAGGTCAAGTAATTTTTGAGATAATCTCAACCTTAAAAATTATCTTTTACCTACACTTTTCTACTTAAAACTTTGCTATTAAAGTTAGACGGTTTAGTTTGTGGTCCATGTTAATATTGTTAATTGTAACGAAATTATAGTGGTCCCTGATCAAAAAAAAATTGGGAATCACTACTATAGATAATATTTTGATTGTTTAGCAAAAACGGCAAAATCTTGGTTTTAGATGCAGTTGCGAATACTTAACAACTACTGTTAATCTATATAAACGGATATCACTAACTTATATTGTTGAAGTCGGCAATTAGACCGACAGAATCAGTGCGCGAAGAAACGTCACCGGCGACGCGGGCGTGGCGCGCTCACCTTGAAAAAGACCGTCGAAATCGGTCGAAACTGTCGGTCTAATTGCCGACTTCAACAATATAAGTTAGTGATATCCGTTTATATAGATGTATTTGTAGTAATGGTTTAATTAGTTTTAATTCTAAAAATACTGTTAATCTTTTCTTTCAGTGTTTTAAAATCGTAAAAAATCCTAATATGTAGAATCTAGACGGCAAGAAATAAAATATGTATGTAAGTATATAATATTCTTTTGAAGTAGGTTATGTAATGAATTGTACGAAACGAAATAACTATTTGTAAGGGATCGACTGAGCTGTGATTCTGTAGGTATAGTAGGGGACCTTATTCGACGGTCATACGGGCCAGATTGCATTGGGTTTGTGACGTTTGATGTGGCTGTCGGTTATACGAGTATATTGCCTCCCCTTTTCGGGAAATGTGTCAAAGAAACTCCGTTATTGACGGAACCCTCATTATTATTATACGTCGTGCACTTTACTACTTCTTTTTCAGCAAAAACGCTTTTGTAAGCGCGGTCAAGTACTTACTGTATTAGAGTCGGCAAAATGGAGACGTTATTAAAGTTCATTTATTCATTTGGAGCATTTCACTTGGAGCATTTGATTTTTTTTTGTGATCACTTCAGCTATAATATGACGAGTAGTATGATGCAATATTCATAAAGATACATAAGAACAATTGTTTTGCATCAATCACATAGGAAACCTTAGATTATATAAAACCAAAAAAATCCAAGGCATCCATAAATCCGCACTAGGCCCGCGTCCAGGATCATGGACAGACCTCCATCGATGTCACAGAAGGTATTTTCCTCATAGTAGGGCCGCTAAAATAGTGTGAAGAATGATGCAGATGAATTTAATTATCCGTATTTAGCTATCAAACTCCCTCGGCTTTTAAAGACCATGTCTTAATATATCAGTATCTATATTATATATATAAACTCACGCCTGATTCCCGTAGGGGTAGGCAGAGACGATGGACTTTCATCTGCAGCGATCCTAGCACACCACCCTTATCTCCTCCACATTCATCAATCTCTTCATGCATGCTCGTCGGTTTGTAGTAGAACTTAATTAAATTGTTATTGCTACCCAAAATTTTAATTTTTTTACTAAATTATATCATAAGAAGCGTCATCACACAGAAGAAACCACCGCAAAGCGGCCTTTTTTACACAGGTAAAGCATGTAGCCATGTACCACCAAGCCCATGGGAGCGTGTTGATAATGTCGGGCTCGCCGCCCTGAAGGGGCGGAATACTGACTAAACCTCCTCGTCTCGTCCATATGTGCCCCGCAACTTGCACGATGTCGTCGCACCAGCGTCTTCTTGGTCTACCACGTGCCCTCTGATCCTCTCTGGGGTACCAGTAGAGGACTCTCTCGCTCCAACGCCCGTCCGTGAGCCTCGCGAGGTGACCGGCCCATTTCCACTTAAGTTTGCAGACTGTACGTACTGCGTCTGTCAGTTTCGTGATATATCTGATGTCAGAGCTTCTCACTCTATCTTTTAATTTAATTCCCATCATTGACCTCTCGTGGGCTGTAGTAGCCCACAATTCCTCATCCATCACCTTCCTCCTCCCCGTTCGGGCCTCGAGCCACTCGGGCGCCGTGCGGTTCGCGCATTACATGTACCCGGGCCCTCATTTAGACGGCGGCGCCTTGTACATGTCGTGGTCAGATCGTTAAATTGAGCATTTCATGAAATCGTCAGTCATTTCATGAAATGGTGGCATTTCATGAAATCGTCAAGTTGTGCTGGGCATATCGTTTAAACGTCAACGTTCGTCGATTTGTCCAACGACGTTTGGTCAGATCATTAATGTAGGGTGCCCATTATGGATGTAAGTAATAATAATTCAAAATATACTTATTACGAACTTATTTATTGTTCTAGTCAGTACCAAATTAAAAAAATATATATGTTACAAAATTCTTACAAGCATTTCAAACCAATTGTCCACTGGAATTAAATATACGAAATATTCATATTGAACACATTAAAAGGACAATAAAGATGTTTTTATTAAATATTTTTATTATTATTATTATATTTATTACCTAATAAAATAAGTACAAAATTGTATTATAATATTATAGAACGTTAAAACGTTTCGTTTCACATACGGTATACCTTTATGAAATTCCGTTAATATTTCAAAATATTTCTCCATCGTAATTATACAAATAGTAGGATCATCAATGCATTTCTTCTTGTATATTAAAAACTTGTAATTCCAGTTTTTCCATGATGTAATATTTTGTAATCCAGTAAATTATAGTCCGTCGACTTTCGTTGCCTGGTCACCCTACTTTCCTTTATTTGTTGTATAACCTAAAAATGAAAATTATGTATGTTGAATTTCTAGGATTCAATTATTAAAAGTAAATAAGTACATTTTAGATACTTAGATGAGATTTTAAAAGGATATAAACTAAATATTGTCATTTAAATAGGTACTAACCTGTGAAATGTATTCCTAAGATTTTTTTGTAAATTGAGGTTGGTTTTTGCGTGACTGTCATAAAATTCACACCGTTTTGTATAGTAACACTTATTCAAGTTTCCAACACACTTTCTTATATAATTTGCACATTTTTATTCACTTTTCAACATGAATCCGCATTATTTACTTACGCACACAAACATAAACAATGACAAAGCGCGCTCTCAGCGCCTCTAGCGGTAGTTTTTGCCATTTTTCTACGATATGGTCAATTGTGTTTGGTCATATCATGAAATAGCCGTGCGTTTGTTGGACATATCGTAAAACGTTTTCTATTCATTGATCTGGCCAAGCTATTTCATGAAATGACCAATAGACATTTGACGATTTCGTGAAATGCCACCATTTCATGAAATGGTCGACTATTTCATGAAATGTTCAATTTAACGATATGACCACGACATACACACCGGTACGCTTGGCACCGCCTCATACCTCCACCGCAAAGCGGCCTCCCTTTTAAATGCTCAAAGTGTACTATAATATTAAATTAGCATATTTTGACCCAGCAATGAAGCAATGCTGAGCTAAGCCCAGGGTTATTTACGGGGGAGGGCGGGATTGTTCTAAGTTTATGGGCTTACACTAATTAATTCTGAAGCTATGGGGTCATCTGCTACGGCCGAGGATCGTTAGAGCTATTGTAGACATAGGCTTGTGATAAAATAAAAAAAGAACATTAATTTCTCGTAAAAGAATATCTACTGAAAGTCTGACACTAGCAAAAAATAATTTTAAAATCAAAAAATTAACGAATCCAACCACACCATAGTGAGAGCTCGGTGGCTCAGTGGTTAGGTCAATGGACTTGCAATACGGAGGTCCCAGGTTCGATTCCCAGCCAGGGCAGCCATGTACCAATGAGTTATCGTCGGTTTTTTCGACGGAAAAACTTACGTACATTTACCGAGTGCTCTCAAAACGGTGAAGGAAAACATCGTGATGAAACCAACAACGTGCCAACCCGCATTGGGCCCGCGTGGTGGATCATGGCCCCAGCTCCCTCGATGTAAGGGAAGGTCTGTGCCCGAGCAGTGGGGACATATAAATAGACTAATGATGAACCACACCATAATGTTAAAATCCATCAAGCCGTTTAAGCGGCTGGAACACCCCAGGACGTTTAGTCGGTATGCTGTCCCTTCAGGGCGGTGAGCCCGACATAACCAACACGCTCCCCCGGGCGTGGTGACACATGATTTTGCATGTTTTTCCTGGGTTAAAAAAAAAGGGCATGCCAAAGATTTAGACATACATACTCACATCCTACCTACATACATTCGAAAAACATGACCCTCTTTCTTGTGCAGTTTGGTAAAAAGCCTTCAAGTTCTCGTAAAAGAATACTGAACCTAGCAAAAAATATAGTACATATAGATTTAGTATATTTACTTTAGTTTGGTTTTTAATGTTATTCTTACTACCTAAATACAGCAAAAAATAATTTTAAAAACAAAAAATTCGACTACAAAAAATGACAATGCCAAATTCTGCCCCACCATCAACCGCAAGTTGTACAAGATGACGTATAGATGTAAAAATATCTCTATTAAATAAAGTTTTGTACAAGTTGCGATTCGAAAAATACAGCTTAATGAAGAATTCAGAAAATAGTAAGAAATCGAAGCGATTTACTCATTGTTTTTGTTATTCTTCTATAGGAGTTGCGAGAGTAGTAGAAAATGATACTGATTATGATTATGCAATATGAAACCTGTAATAAGTCCCCAACAAAATGATAGGTACATCTTAAATGGTCACGTAGTTTTATAGGTGGGGCAAAGCTCCATTGAAAAGTGGCAATGTCTTTTAAGTCCTTAATTAAACTGATACCTTGTTTTGTATTTCTGTATTGTAATTGTTTGTGTCTTTTATGTACAATAAAGTGTATTTGAACTGAATTTGAATTGAATTGAACCTTTATTAAATTATTATAGCCTATGTCACTCCTACCTAAAATCCACGCATACCCAGCCTTAACAAGAGTTGTTACAATATGAGATCTAAATAGACGACGGTATCCTGATTTAAGTGGACGGGATTTATATCTATCTTTAGAGGCTCCTATCACGGCTCTAATGCTTAGAAAGATTTTAAGGAGTCATTAACGGGAAACTTAAGCTCTTGCTAACCTTTTAATGTTTCTTTAAAATTGGCGAGTTTAATGTCAGAATTTCTGAAAAGTATTCCTGAAAATTGTTCAGAAAAAGGTTTATTTTTCATTCTAAAAGACATTGCCACATTTAAATGGAGCTTTGCCCCACCTACAAAACTACGTGACCATTTAAGCTGTACCTATCATTTTGTTGGGGACTTATTACAGGTTTCATATTACATAATCATAATAAGTATCATTTTCTACTACTCTCGCAACTCCTGAAGAAGAATAACAAAAACAATGAATAAATCGCTTCGATTTCTTACTATTTTCTTAATTTTGAATCAAGCTGTTTTTTTCGAATCGCAACTTGTACAAAACTCTATTTTAAACCAATAATTTTAATAAAAAACGGAGATATTTTTACATTTATTCGTTATCTTGTACAACTTGCGGTTGAAGGTGGGGCAGAATGTGGCATAGTCATTTATATTATAGATATGTAACGCCAAAATAATAGATCCGAAGGTCACTATAACTGCTCCATCTTAACTCCCCAATTCCGCCTAATTAACCGTAGCTCAAAAACTTTTTATGGCATTACATCAAAAGCAAATAAACCGTTTATGTTGGAAAGAACATAAAAAGCGGACATTAATGTTTTAGCGCGAATCCAGCTGTAAAGGCGTTTAGTAACAGATAAGATGTATTAGAGCTGTACAAGTAACGAAAAATTGACTGTAGTATGACCGTCTAAATCAGTCTTCGCCTGCGCGGTACAGGGATGCGGGGGTAGGACGACAACGGGGACCGAGAGAGGTGCGGGGTGGGCGAGGTGAGTTGTAACAGAAATGCGCCTGCCGCCCGCACCTCTCTCGGTCCCCGTTGTCGTCCTACCCCCGCATCCCTGTACCGCGCAGGCGAAGACTGATTTAGACGGTCATACTATACGCGTATGTATTCGTTACTAAAGTACACTCGTTACTATCGTATCGGTACGTTACTTGCTACGTTTGATTCAATCTCACCGAGTCGCGGCGCGTGCGAAATATCTTCGTAATTTATTTTTATATTTATTATATTTTTATTATCATTCTATATTTTATTTAGGGACCTTTAAACACATCTATGTAGGCGCCATCATATTCTAACCTAATTAACAAACTTATATTTTTTTTATTAGGCATAATCTTTTTATTTACCTATATATTTTATTAATGAACTCGACAGTTCGTCATTTGCCAATGTCATGTTAAAGAAAATTCAATATATAATAGTCTTCTATCTTTCTCCAGAGGAGTCGCAGTAGCGTCTTCACCCTAGGTAGCCGCGTCTTCATGTCTTCATCCAGAGGAGACGCCGTAGCGTCATCACTCTGGACGAAGCAGCTCGACAGTCACGTTCACTCCCGAGCTTGTAGCGGGACTTTTGATAAAAGCTTGAAACTTCAGATCTTGCTCAAATTATCCAATAACTTCACCATACTGTCACTCGCGAACATTTTCTAATTAACTTAACGTGATATTAAACACAAAATAGTCCCTGTCTACAGTGGCTGTAGACATAATAACAAAAATTTAAAAAAAAAAATTGCAACCGTCGTTTCCCGCCATTTTAAAGAGAACCCTAGGCATAATCTGTCAACTTTTTTTAATTTTTTTTTTCTAACGAAGAAGGATTGGTAAATCCCATATTTTTTTCTTCTTTCTACTAAAGCCACATCGGACAGACAATGATGCAAGTTGCATCATATTCATTCGTTTTGCAGACATACGATTAAACGAAATGTAAGTAACGACTCGGTATTTCGAGTCGGGCGCTATACTCGTTACTCGGTAACGAGTACACGGTTTTCACAGCTTTAAGATGTGTAACGTAATGGTGAGGATATTAATGAACTGTCTGCAATGTGCTGGGAAACAGCTGCAATTCAGCAGTGTGCACTAAGTTTTATTCGGAAAATAAAATAGTGAACTCCCGTTGAAATACATAGAATAGAATAGAAAATATGTTTATTGCCATACACCAATTACATAAGCTTATAAAAAAAATCAAGTAGTAAGTTATAATCTAATATAGTTATGCTAAGTGGTGTGGCAAAAGGTGCATGTTTCAGCTGAGCTGACACCGAGGTGTGCAGCGCTGTTTTCATCAACAATATCAACATCGAGCGAATGTTGCTGGAAGTGTCGGCATAGGTAGACCGAGGACATATGGGTCTAGTTCACGACATCGAGAGTCGCTACATCGACGGGTCACTGTATCGACAGTACGCTATATAGGGCGTCCCACGGCCATGCCACACGGAGAGAAAGTACATTAAATATTGAAGATAGTTTACTGAAAGAAGACATCATTTTATTTTTAATAATAAGTAGAAATGCATTCATAGATTTTTTTTAAATCGCCTGCCTCATTCGATACTCGAACCCGCCAAATGTAAAAAAAACCAGTCATGTATTTTATGATAACGGTCGAAAGGGTTAATCATAAGGATTGTTTTTCCTAAATAACATAGCATCTTAAATGAAAGGAAGACGATGAAATCTAACATTTTATTTAAAATTTTGTAAATTGTAAATTAGTATTAAATATAAAATGACGTCTCCTTTCAGTAACATATCCTATCTACAATATTTAATGTACTTTCTCTCCGTGTCAGTCTCTGGATGGGTGACCGCTAGTGACACTATCATCTGAGCCCTCCGTGCCTCGGCGGTATAGGCCAGTCATTAAAGGAGTTGACCCTAGCAGTAACTCATCTATCTATGAAATTTGGCACAGTGATAGAGTACCATATGTAGATTGGAATTGACATAGAATCCAATAATTTGTAGAAACGGAAGTTAGGTATTTTCAAGGTCAAACTTAAATTACGTGGTATCAATTACAGGAAAATTGCTCTATCCAAAATTCTTTTTTTACAAGTTTTAGTTACCTATAGGCATGTGTTCACAGAATATCCAACCATATTTCCATATGGAAATATATATATTTTAATAAAATGTGTTTTTTTGCCGTAATTTCCAAGGGATAATTACTCACTCCAATTTCTATTTAATTATGTATTTAAAATATTACTTTCGAAAGTAGTTATGAATATCCAATAAAAAATCCAGACCGAAAAGCGTTATCCAGAAATTGACGAAAAATGGGGGTTTCCAAAAATGCTCAGCCCGATTTTTCTTGTCATTATGAACAGACTATCTTATTAAAACTGCTTTTCAAGTTTTCCAATAAAAAATGCAGGCGAAGCACAAAATATCAAATAGAGTTGTATTCAAAAATTTCTAATCAACGCGGCGGTGCATGCGCCACTGCACGCGGATCGCTACTGCGGCCGATTAACAACCTTATTCCTATTACACGTACAGAACAGCGGGAACGCGGACGAGAAATTGGACGGAGCGGAGGAGACATTTGGAGATGGGATTCTGTTGTCTACTCATATACAAATAAGGTTAATTGTAGATTAACTCTTTACTAAAGTCCAGTAAAGATCCATGCGGACAAGCGTTTTCTAGAAATCGACGAAAAATTAGAGTTGAGAAAAATGCTAAGTTCGATTTTTCTTATCATTATGAACATACTTACGATCTTAGTCGAACTGTTCTTCAAAGTCAAAGTCAATTTATAATAAACCTTATTTATTTTATTTATTTATTTTATTTATTTATGAACAAATATTTTGGAGATAGGATTCTGTACTCTACCTACAGTTATACGAATAAGGTTTATTTTAGGTTAACTCGTTACCGAGTGGTGAAAGCTCGACCGACCTACGCCAACATGCACATAACCATTCTAATCTAGCCCGTATCATCGGCGCATAAGTACGACAACATTTCAAGGTTAGTACGGACATAGCAAAACAAATGGTAACACTTGCAGTACGATTTCAACTCTTACGACGCAGATAATAAGAACGGTTCAAAGTGTTACACTTGATCTGATTTTGGAATGTTTTAAGTAAGCTCGACCGACACAACAGTACCTACGCCAACATACACAAAACCATTGTAATCTAGCCCGTATCATCGGCGCATAAGCGCAACATGTCAAGTCAAGGTTAGTACGGACAAAAGCAGATCAATAGTAATACTTTCAGTACGATTTCAACTCTAACGACGCAGATAGATATATAGATTGGAGCGGTCCAAAGTGTTACAACTTGATGTGTTTTTATGTGTACTTACTAGGTACCTACTAATTGGAATGTTTAAGTAAGCTCGACCGAGACGATAGTACCTACGCCAACAAACACAAAACGTAATCTAGCCCGTATCATCAACGCATAAGTACGACAACATATGTCAAGGTTAGTACGAACAATGGCAAAACACTTTTTTTTCGCCGTGGGATCTCGTTTGGTGTGCGTGTATCAAATTATTTCTTAAAATTATAATTATCTGTTATATAAAACCCTACTGTATTGTGATATTATTAGAATCAAAATAGATTATCAGTCAATAAGTGATTCAGCGGAGCGGTGCGCCGTGCTACATGCGATCGGACACCCCTCACCCCCTCGAGTAACAAAGACAGCTTGTTATTTTTCAACTCGCTCGCACATCGACTACGGGTATATTTGCGTGCGGCATAGGTCTTATTACTTACGTCATACTGACGACTACAGCTAAGCAAATTTAAATTCTACACTTGTACGATGAGCGTGAGATATTCACCTACTAATAATGGTGTCCCTTCATTTGATAAAAAACAAATTACAAACATTTCATTTCACAAACAACGTTTGGCAAAATTATGGTTTATAAGTTCATCTTTGTACAAAGTAATGGTTCTATAAAGAATTCATTTGACAAAACAATTACGAAACAAAGTTTATTTCTTCAAAACATCACTTAACAAACTATTCACTTATTATATACGTTAATAGATAAAACAACGCAAGGCATAAAAACCTTTGACAAAATGCATTGTTTGGTAATTGTAATTTGTTTTTTTTATCAAATGAAGGGACACCCCGACCAACTCTCTAACCAGATCCGACACGGATGTTTAGGTTCAGAAGGTTCAGAGACTTCGATGTTAGGTTTTTTTTTGTATTCAAAAAGCAAGTTCATTTATTAACAATTATACATATAAAATACCCACTTATTTACCCAATATTTTGTCTAATGGCGACCTTGCAAAAGGAATACTTTGGTCATTTAATCAATTGCAAAATGACGGTTTAGCATTCACAACATTTGCTATGTTAAATAATTATAAAATGGATTTTTGTCAAATGATCACTTTTAAAACGATCACTTTAGTAAATGATAAGTTTGTCAAATGATTACTTTTTCAAAAATAATTTGTAAAATGATCATTTGTCATACGTTTTTTGTCAAACATTAGTGAACCACTAATAATATGTAATCGCAACTGCAACCACAAAAATCTAGAAGTGAGGGTGATCTGCCTAATATACTAGCCAAATTCCAAACACAATTAATTTTTCAATTCGACGAATTGATAACCTCCTCCTTTTTTTGGAAGTCGGTTAAAAATACAAAATAAAACACGAAACAAAATACAAAACAAAAAATAAATAAAATGAAAACAATAAAAAAAATATATTTAGCTAAGGATCGAACCCGGAACCGCGTGCACGGGAGGCGACCGCTCCAGCCACTAGACCGATTCGTTCGCTGTTTAGCCCGGCGAAATTACCAAGCATATCTCATGCACCAGCGTGAGACATGAACGGACCGCTCCGTCTAGATTTCGACAAAATTGCAAGTAATCTAGTACAGACAGATTCCCAGCTCTCCTAATACACCTACTTCGGTATAAATGAGTTCAGAGTTTATGCTCAAATAAAATTCAAAGATAATTACAACAAAATGTTTGATAAAATACTAACCAAATTCGAAACACGATTAAAATAAAATACAAAATAAAACACGAAACAAAAAAATATATATTTAGGCTAAGGATCGAACCCGGAACCGCGTGCACGGGAGGCGACCGCTCCAGCCACTAGACCAATTCGTTTGCTGTTTAGCCCGGCGAAATTACCAAGCATATCTCATGCACCAGCGTGAGACATGAACGGACCGCTCCGTCTAGATTTCGACAAAATTGCAAGTAATCTAGTACAGACAGATTCCCAGCTCTCCTAATACACCTACTTCGGTATAAATGAGTTCAGAGTTTATGCTCAAATAAAATTCAAAGATAATTACAACAAAATGTTTGATAAAATACTAACCAAATTCGAAACACAATTAAAATAAAATACAAAATAAAACACGAAACAAACAAAAAAACATATATATTTAGCTAAGAATCGAACCCGGAACCGCGTGCACGGGAGGCGACCGCTCCAGCCACTCGACCAATACGCCCGCTGTTTGGCGTGGCGAAATTATCAAACACTATCTCATGCACCAGCGTGAGACATGCACGCGACTAGATTTCGACAAAATTGCAAGTAATCTAGTATAGATTCACAACAGGGGCGTTTCTTAAAGCTGGAAGTAACATAAAAAAACACTAAGCGCCCAATTAAGTTAAAGACACTCTAAAGGAATCTCTGGGTTAGTTTATCCTAGACCCCGTGTCGCGAAGAAAACACACACTATATACTCAACTTATACAAGGCAATACGCATATTACATTTACTGCGTTCGTATGTTTCGAAACGATGACGATAATAATAATTAAATTGCGATGTTTAGATCAACCTCCTACATACATACATACATACATACATACATACATACATACATACATACATACATACATACATACATACATACATACATACATACATACATACATACATACATACATACATACATACATACATACATACATACATACATACATACATACATACATACATACATACATACATACATACATACATACATACATACATACATACATACATACATACATACATACATACATACATACATACATACATACATACATACATACATACATACATACATACATACATACATACATACATACATACATACATACATACATACATACATACATACATACATACATACATACATACATACATACATACATACATACATACATACATACATACATACATACATACATACATACATACATACATACATACATACATACATACATACATACATACATACATACATACATACATACATACATACATACATACATACATACATACATACATACATACATACATACATACATACATACATACATACATACATACATACATACATACATACATACATACATACATACATACATACATACATACATACATACATACATACATACATACATACATACATACATACATACATACATACATACATACATACATACATACATACATACATACATACATACATACCTACATACATACATACATACATACATACATACATACATACATACATACATACATACATACATACATACATACATACATACATACATACATACATACATACATACATACATACATACATACATACATACATACATACATACATACATACATACATACATACATACATACATACATACATACATACATACATACATACATACATACATACATACATACATACATACATACATACATACATACATACATACATACGTATAGTACGGACAACAGCAGATCAATGGTAATACTCGCTCGCATTCGCACGATTTCAACTCTTACGACGCAGATAATAAGAACGGTACTTAGTCCAAAGTGTTGATCTTCTGTTAGCTGTACCTATTAACCTACTTGAAGAAACTCGCCCGCCGCGCGACCGGTTTTCGACGCCCCTCGCCCGCCTCGGGCCCCGCGCTGGCCTGCGCTTGATAGGTATTTCGAAATAATGGTGTTCCGCCTGGATATTTTGTTGGATTCTTTTGAAATCAGGTTATTTGTGGGTATCTCATTACAATTGTAAAAAATATCTGATAGAGTAATTTTCCAGAGATAGTTAAAAGACAAATTCTGTATAATGAATTGTTTCATTTGGATTTTTTTGTTGGATTTTCGTACTTATACTAGAAATAATAATTTGAAGGCATATTAAAAACAGAAACCCGGCGGAGCAATTATCCTATGGAAACTACGGCCAAAAAAGATATTTTATTAAAATACCTACACTATCGAATTAAAAAGTAGTTTTACTTATGAATGTACAGAAGCACACTAATAAAATACAATTTATAGAAAAAGAATTATGACCATAACATTGTTCCAGAAAAAGATACGGTATAATGTTGAATTTCAATTGAAATAAGTAAATTCCGCCTCGAAATATTATTGGATTCACTGACAATTGTTCTTATAAATATGCTATTAAGTATACAAAAAAGTTTCATCGATAGAGGAGTTATTGTTGGGGTCTCCATACAAACGCTCGCCAGAATGACTGGCCTAGTAAGCAGTTGGTCCCGGTTATTGTCGCTTGACAGCAGTCGTTAGGCCACGTCAAAGGCTACGGGCGGCCAGAATAACTTTGACAAATAAGTTTGGTTACTAAACCACACGAGAAACTAACTCTTTGGTGGTTTCAGTAAATCGCTACGGTTTGTGCAACATACGTCGACTCCCCGTAAGAAAGATGCCCGGACATCCGGGATATCGCTCCCCCAATTGAGATAACGGCCCAAACCCCTCTCAAACAAATTAAGCAGATAAGGGCTGCAAAGGGAACTTTTAGAATTAAGGACAAATTGTTTTTTGGGACTGTTTGTGGACTTCAAGTTGAAGGTGTACTTTATGGAATTAAGCGTAATAGCTCTTTTGGAATTCCGGATTGAGTTTATCAAGATTTGTTTTACGTTTGGAATGGGAATTACGCCGTTTGTGTGTTTCTTCTGCTGAATAAGTTTGTGTCAGCCTAGCGTTGTTTTATTCGCCTAAATATAGACAACGGTGTTAGCTGTACCTAGATTTAAGGCTGGATTTTCAGTGAAAATCCACTGAAATTAAACGTCTGAAAAAAATATAGGAATCATTTCATTTCATTTATTCTTTATACACTATATAATGTACAGGCGGACTTAATGCCATGCGGCATTCTCGACCAGTCAACCTTTGGCTTGCAGACAAGGTTAAGGCGGTGCGATGTTTACCAGAGAATCGTAACAAAATTCAAAAATTTAATTCTACTCATCTACGAATCTTGGAGTGTATATTTAGGGACTGATGAAAAATACACGATTGGACAAACTTCACTCGATATAAAAAATCACACACGTAGGGTTCCATGTCTTTTAAAATGTAAATTATGTCTAAACCGAAATATTTATTCATAAATAAGTATTAAAATGTAGGGTATTATAAATACGGGTATTTAACGGGTATTATAAATACAGTATTATAATAAGCTTGTTTTAAAAAAATCTGATTTTTGTTGGCGTATTTTTATTTCCCTGCCCAAATTCATCCAATATTAATAAAAATACAAATATGGAGTCACTGTGCCGTGCTCTTCACTCCGCCGCTGCGGAACATCTTCTGTCTCGCACTTGACTTTGACAGCCCCTTAATTTTGGCTACTGCTAAACAATATTTAAGGAGGTTACGCCAGCCGCAAGTAAATAAATAAACGTGACTTAAAAATTAGTCCAAGTTTGAGCATCGGTCTCTTTCTAATTCATGTCTTCAGACACATTAGCATAGATATGTAGGCCAAGAGTGCGATATGATGTTTTTCTGTATGTCAAAAAGCAGTCTTGTTAAAAATTCAACATGTCTCATAAAAATACTCTTTCTGCGACCTCCTAATGTTTATTCGGGTTCTATTTTCCCGGGATTTTTTGCGTGAGTCTGTTTTGACAGGATATTAACCGTGTGGAGCTGAATATTTTCCCGGGCAGTGGCCAGTCCACACGCTCGAATAAATCTTGTTGTTGCTTAGAGTATTAAATAAGGAGACGTCTCAGGGCTAGCGTATAACAGAACGGCGGCGCCGTGTACCGCGCCAGTGGACGGCGCCGTTCGCCGGCACGAATGTTGTCCGCCTGTGACCGGTGCAGGCCGACGTCGTGCTCCGGTAGACGCCGTGATACGCCGCGCCATGCGACGGCACGGCGCCGTGACGTTGCCCTTAGGCGTCGTGTGATCTTGCGCGTACCTACCATTACGCATTCAACATGCCGGGTGGCAATACTGAATATGCCACTAGGGACCCACTGTACGGTGGAACACAGAGAACGGTGTACAGGAGAGTTTTTAAGGTTGAGATTTGCTCAAAAACTACTTGACCTATTGCAAAAATTATTTCACTGTTTGATAGATAAAAGTTAAAACTATGTAACTGTAAAGAATTGTTAAAATCGGTCCAGTAGTTTTTGAGAAAATCTCAACCTTAAAAACTCCCTGGGTCTGAAACAGTACCACTAGATTTACAGGGTTATACCAGATGTATGGTGGAGCCGTCACAACCCAGACTAGTACCTAAGTATATGTAATTAAACATTCGATAAAATAACTTCTCGGTCTGTCGAATCTATAAATATCTGTGTATGTTGCACTCCTTATGAAGAAAAAAACGACGGATTTTGGCATAAAATGAATCTTATTTATTTTATTAATTTCGTTCTTTAGTTTGTAGTTTTGTTTCATAAGTATTTTATTTTTTTAGGTATTAAGTTAGTTTTATTTTGTAGTAATTAGTTTTTTTTGCAATAAAATGATTTAATTTGTTACTGTCGAGTCCATTAATCAAATAAATAAATAAACTTTTATTTTTTTTTATCTTATCCTATCTTGTGAACAAGACGAATCAAATGATATCTCATTTTTCAAAGTTGAATTTAAAAATATGCAGTCGAGAGCTTGTACGCCATCAATGTCATTGCACCATTTTAATTTCATTAATATTCCGTCTCCAGATCTAAATGTTCTAAGTTTTCTGTTATAATATTCTTATTATTAAGATAAAAATATTATTAGGATAAATAATCCAGACAGGTTCATTTGAGCGTTGATTTATCAGCCATCGGGTTTGACGGGGCACGAATGAACATGATTGTGATACATTGCTTTTGTCCGATATGTGACATTTAATAAGCGATAACGTGAGAACGCAATGAATGACAATTTATAAATGTTATTTTAATTTGTCTTGATTAAACATTTATTAAAAAAAAACTAATTACTACAAAATAAAACTAACTTAATATAAAAGAATACTTATGAAATAAAACTACAAACTAAAGAACGAACACGTCGTCGAGGTCCCCGTTCTGTGGCATGGTGCCCAGGACGCTGGCAGCATTTCCTCGCTGTATGGCAATACTTAGCCGCTGAGCGAGGTAGCTGCCAGCTCTGGGATCACCCGAGATGTGGACCAACTGGGTAGACAGCTCGTGGATGATATCTTTTGAGTCTGTCGCCCATTGTTTCTACAGCAAGCGCCGCAAACTCATGATGTGGAGTCAGTCGTGAGTAGTATCTGGCAAGATTATTATAATAATATTTCGGTCACATTATGCGAAAAGAGCTCGGTGGATCAGTGGTTGGGCCAATGGACTTGCAATACAGAGGTCCGGGTCCCAGGTTCGATTCCCAGCCAGGGCAGCCATGTATCAATGAATTATCCTCGGGTTTTTTCGACGGAAAACTTCGTGATGAAACCTGCATGCCATGAAGAAGAAAAAATTCTAAGACATGTGAAATCCGCCAATGTGCACTGGGCCCGCGTGGTGAATCATGGCCCCAGCTCCCTCGATGTAAGGGAAGGTATGTGCCCGAGCAGTGAGGCAATATAAATAGACTGATGCTGATGATGGGGAACTCTAGATATAACCTGCTGCAGTTAATAATCCAGGGCAAGGTCTGTGGTAAGAGGAGCGTTGGCAGGAGACACTCTTGGCTAAAGAATTTACGTGATTGGTTCGGCTGCAGCACCGGCTCCTTGTTCCGGGCCAGAGGGTGAAAATTCCCATGATGTTGTCCATAACCTTCGATGAGAAGAGGAACGTTAAGAAGTTAAATTATATCAAATTACAGAAAATGATGAAGGAAGGTGCTTTTAAAAGTAGCTGTACCTAGTAAGATAACTGTGAAGAAAAATATCGTGAGGAAACCATGAGATCAACAAAAAGATCTCAGATAGGAGATCTTCCTTTACATAGGCTCGGGTTCGAACCCCAGATCAGCCACCAATGAGGTTGCCGCAGGGTTTAAAAAAAAAACATCGTGAGTAAAAACCTGTATGCCTCAGAACTAGAAACAAATCTATGGCATATACAGGGTGTAACGTAGAGGGTATATGAAGCCGAAGGGAGGGTGTTCAGTATGGGTAACTGAACAACTTTTGTTCTACTTTTCGAATAAAAATTATAAATAAATTAATGTCTCAAACAAATCGTTCAGATGACCGGTGCGAAATGTATGAAAAGTCAAAAAATAAATTCGCGAAAATCGAAAAGTTGTAGAACTAAAGTTGTTCAGTTACCGATACTGAACAGGGTGCTCTTCGGCTTCATACATGTACCCTTTATGTTACACCCTGTATAATCCACCAATTTACACCGGTCACGCGTGGTGGATCCGGACCCAACTGTCTCGATATAAGGTCTGTGCCAGCCTCTGGCCCCAAAAACGATTATTTTTGTAGGCAAACGATGAATTTCCCGTAAACTTTCTAAAACTCGTCATTGTCAGAAACTCCCGGTAACTTGTTTACAACGTCACGTCAGAAACCTAACTGGCAGTTCCCTGGGGAACTCAGATTTATTCCCAGTTGCCGAGAATCGTATTGCAGTAAACATAATTATTTTTGTGTCAATATCAACACTGAAACTGTCCATTCACAAGTCTGATAATGTATTCCGACGCAGCGTTGGGGGTCAAAAATGTAAACAGTCCTGAATGACGGGACAAGTCACAAGCGGAAGCGACAGCGGTTAATCGAGCGTTTTCTCGTGCCAATGAACTTTCGATCTAGCGCACAGCCCCCTTACCATAAAGTCTTATAACAGGATTACTTCAATAATACTTTGTTATTTCATAACATGACGACCTTATTAAGCTTACTTTAAGGTCGTCATGGTACGAAGTAATAAAGTATTATTGAAGTAATCCTGCTATAAGACTTCATGGTAAGGGGGCTGGACCCCATGGGGTTAATCAAACTCCAGCGGGGCTAGCACGAGTCGCATTAGCGATCGACGCAACGCCGCGGAGCTGTCAAACTAAATGCCAGACGCCTTGTAATAGTGTCACTTTGGTAGCTCCGCGGCGTTGCGTCGATCGCTAACGTTGACTCGTGCTACAAGGGCTGTTTTCTTTATATATTATGAAATTCCATCACCGGTATGACGTTTTATTTCATTTGTACTCACTAAACAAGCAGAGGAACTGCTCGCCGGTGGGAGTAAGATAGCGTGGAGCTATTGAAGTACTGGTTCCATGATGCTTCTGCTGCCCTATGGATTCCTGCAGTCGGTTCAGGTCCTTCTTGACCTCATCTTCAGATCCGGCCATGCTAACTTTGTAATGCGCTCTTCTTCCAAATCCAAACAATCATCATCATCAGCCCGTATTAGTCCACTGCTGAACGTAGACCTCTCCCAAAGTACGCCACTCGATCCGATTCTCGGCCTTCTGCATGCAGTATCTGCCAGCCACCAAAGGCCATCCCTTCATCTGCTCGGGCGGCGTCCCACGCTACGTTTACCCATCAAAAAACAATCCGTCAGAAAGTCAAACAGTGTTTTTGAATATTTTCAAATCTCATTAATTGCTTTCTTTTTCCCTACACCGTTCACCGCCCATCACTTCAGCCGACCGTCTCCCATAAACAACCGCCCGCACGTTTCTTATAACTACAGTTGGACGTGATCGGTTCGATTATTTGTTTTATGGACGACCCCTTTGTGGCAGTGATCGAAAGCAGCTGGCATTTTTAGTAAGAGATTATCAGTATTGAGTGAATTATTTTGTTTGGGTTCGGGGAAGCTTTCTTCAAAGAAACTTTTGATATGTTTCTTTGTAATGGAAACAATGCAACCTACAGCCGACGAGCGACGATAATGTGTAAGCGAAAGTGATGCGAAGAACAAGATGACCCAACCAATTATTGGTAATATATACTATGGGCAGTAAGAGCGAATAAATGAAAGAAAAGTCACGAAAGAGAGTAGAACTAAATTGTCTATTAGAACATGATGAAAAATTTTTTGCCGTAGGCAGGACTTGAACCTGATACCTTGTCATTCCGTAACACACTCTTACCAACTGAGCCACCACAGGCAACGCCACGCCCACCGAAAATCTTCATCGCTTTATACATACTTAAAGGGTATGTTACGCAATTCCATCTATCGGACAATAGTAGTATTATTCCGACAACCATGTCTAACATTCGGTTAGAAACATGATTTATGATGATGCGCTCCTATTTTTACTCAGAATTTGAATTACTCATTATCCATGCTCGGTGAATAAATTAGAACATGAACATTGGTTCAAGTCCTGCCCACGGCAATAATTTTTTCATCATGTTCTAATTTATTCACCGAGCATAGATAATGAGTAATTCAAATTCTAAATTGTCTATGTTTTAAAAAAGGGTCATGTGCTAGTTATAGGCTACTATATAAACCGACGAGCGTGCATGGCGAGAATGATGACAGTGGAAGAATTGAGAATTGTGTTCCAGGATCGCATCAGATGGAAGTCCGTCATCTCTGCCTATATAAATTGTACGTAGGTATACCAATGGTAAGGCAAACCAAATATTTTCGGACGTAACCTAATTATGTTTAACCAAACAAGTATCAAAGTTATTACAAAACAATGTTTTACAAAAGCAGAACGGCTACAACTTCGGAATAAAGTCTTTATAATATAAAGACTTGGCGAAAGTGGCTTGTTTTCGCACCGAGAACGGGCTATGAATACTAATGCCTTCTACATTGGAAATGCGAAATAAAAGCAAATTACTTTCGTCTGATCATACAAATGACGGCTGGATATAAAATTCTGGTTGTTAGGTATATAAAATGAATTTATTTACTTAACATTTTATTACCTCAGTACACAACATGAATAAAAAATAGATTGTACAGATTGAATATATATCGATTTACCTATTTATAGACTTATCTCTAAAAATATAAAAAAGAAAAGCCATTATGGCTTTGCTGGATTTTTCTCAAGCGTTTGACTCACTTAAGTACCCTACTTTTAGCTAAATTAAGGTACTGTGGTCTTGATAGGTATTCCATATCTTGGCTATCTTGGAATACACTTAGCCAAGGTGCAAAGGAAGAATGGATACTCCAAAACTTCAAATGTAAGAGCTGTGAGCAGAGGTGTCCCACAGGGCCCAATACTTGACCCGATGCTATTCATATTGTATAGCGCGGACAAATAAATAGAACTGCTTTTATTTCTCCAATGATATTAAACTCGACCATAATATCCTATATAGATGTCACAGTTTTGCACAATGTAACACTAGAGCTAATGGTAATTATAATTTTGTCACTAGTTGTTTGTTAGAAACTTAACTTAGTTCGTATACACAAAATGATAAAGTTTCAATTCGCCAAATACGAGTATTTCTACTTTGCAAAGGAATTATTCGCAACAATAAATACTCACTGCTACGATCCGTTAAGTGGTTTCTGGAAAGTTAAGGTTTCACTGAATTACATTTCAAACTTATGATCAGTTATTGAGAGACTAGGGATAGGGTTGCGGAAGTACCTATTAAAGTTTTGCACGCATGGTCTTTCAAGTGGAAAATTGGAAATGAGGCGATCGCCAACTTAAGGACGTTTAAAACGATGTAAGAACGTTGTTAAAAAATAGTAATGTCAAGGATTTCCATGACGATTGTTTATAGTCGAAGTCAAAGTTTATTGCGGTCATGTGCTAAATTATATGATGATACAAGAAAACACCAGTTCTCCAAATAATTAATGTTAGGGTATCGCAAAAACAACCGCATTCATTTGACAATTTAAATTAAATCAAGATCGACGGCTCACATATCAAAATTTCAGTCGTTTAGATTGCAGGAGGCCACAAAAGCACCTAAACCTACAGAACTCATACTCGGAAAAACACCTTTCTCCTTTTAGCTGTCGGGTAAAACATCTTAGCACTAAATAGTTTCCTCTCTCAACCATCCAAACCAGCTAGCTATTATACATTGTTATATATTGTTAATTCGCTGCTCCAATTTCCGTTTTGGAATACCTTCATATCTGTTACAGCATCGGTTCTAGGAAATGTCTAATATAGTTTGCTGCACACAGTAATTCTCATTACATGGGAATTATGGTTTGATGTAGTCAATACTGTTGAGTAAAGCTTTCGGTTTGCATTTCCTAAATGAAATGAATTTGCTAGAAACCTTGTACATAAAATGATGATATTGTGTGGTGGAACACAGAGAAAGGTGTACAGGAGATATTTAAGGGTGAGATTTTCATATACAATCTATACAAAAATTGTAAGTTCAAGACCAATCTGTGTTTAGATTAGAATTCCGGCCTCCATAATAGAAGTGCTAACCACCGCCATAGGGCTGTCCTAATCCATGATTATTTATTATTTATTGTATTAATAGACTCGACAGTTCGCTATTTGCCAATGTCATGTTATAGAATATTCAAAATATCATAGTCTTCTCTTTCTCCAGAGGAGTCGCCGTAGCGTCGTCACTCTGGATGAAGCAGCTCGACAGTCACGTTCACTCCCGAGCTCGTATTGGGTCTCTTGATAATCGCTTGAAACTTCAGATCTTGAATGAATCATCCAATAAATTCACCATACTGTCACTCGCGAACATTTTCTGATTAATTTAACGTAATATTGAACACAAAATAACCACTGTAGACATTAAATTGAAAATTATTAAGTAATTTCGCAACAGCCCTGGTTAATTTGGGGCTTCCCTAATTAAAAGAGATCGCACGTTACTATAAGTAGGTAAGTACCTATTTTATTCATATGAAAGCCTTTTCCCGGTAAACGGGTCCAATCCGAGGCCAATATAGGTTAAATATAGACACAGGCATAAAACCGATAATGCCCTTCGTTTCAATCTATTCAGTCCTGTCCCACCTTTGATCTGCTTATTGGTTTTTGCGGCAGTCGGCATCGGCGGACCTTCACCTGCACTTTAGGCCGAATTTATTATTAAGTCCACAGACCACTTACCCAATAGATATGAAATCGGTACAAATGACAATGCCAGATTCTCCCCCACCATCAACTGTATGATGAACAAGATAACGAATAAATGTAAAAAATATCTCCATTTAAAGTTTTGTACATCAAACGAGTCGAAAAAACAGCTTAATTAAGAATTCAGAAAATAGTATGAAATCGAAGCGAATTATTCATTGTTTATGTTATCATTTTCTACTACTCTCGCAACTCCTACTGATTATGATTATGCAATATGAAACCTGTCCAGTCCCCAACAAAATGATAGGTACAGCTTAAATGGTCATGTAGGTGGGGCAAAGGTCCATTGAAATGTGGCAATGTCTATTGCAAGCGAAAAATTCTGCCAACGATGAGCGCATAGAGACTAAGCGGGGAAAGGCGTCCATGTCGATAATATCTCTAGGTTAGACGTGTCGGGAAGCAATTTTGCGCTCATGTGCGGGCAGACACGGGCGCCCTCCTGTTACAGGTTTGTGGGGTAAAGTGGTCTGTGATTGAGTCCAAATTGAGTGATGCCGGCGCCAGACTGAAAGCTTTAACTTAGCAAAGTTTTATCTTACATACGTTTCTTCGGCGAAAAACTACTTACTACTTACTCGCTTAGGCCTAACATAGATGTCACAGATGCCAGTTGAATCGCATGAACCCTTTTCTGATAGTTTTCGGTAGTTATCTGCGACCTAGGCTGCAGATCGTTACCTACTGGACGTTAACGAAGAGAGAAAAGGGGGTGGGTGCATGCGGTGCAGGCCGCCTGTATAATGTGTAGTGGTACTTCGTATTTGCGTATTTGTCATAATTACCATATGTGATTGGTATTCTTGACAAAATATTCGTCTTATTTGTATGTACGTCAAGTATTTGACAAATACGACAAACATCCAATAGTCAAATGAAGTGGGAGCATCAGGAGAGATTTATGTTGTGTACTCGTAGGTATAGATAAGATTACATCGCGCCATTACCGTGCAATTGGATCTCACAGTGTTACCATGAGCTCTCTAATTCAATATTTTGACATCATTACATTATTCAGCGCTCGGTTTCCTTACAGACGAATGCTCTTTCCGGCGTGAACTTTGCATGAATTGCTGGAGCGCCCTGGGATTGTTTATTTATTCCGACACACATGGCTACACATACGGATGCGTCGAATGAGGAGCATTTTGTAGGTCTTCGTAGAGCACAAGAAAAGAAAAGCGCCTCGTAGACCAGTTGCGAGTATACGTTGAAAACGATCGTACAAGTTAAGCAACGTTGAGCGAGGTCACTGGATGGGTCGCACATTCTTCTTCTACAGCATGCAGGTCTCATCACGATGTTTTTCCTTCACCGTTTTGAGAGCACTCGGTAAATGTAAGTACGTAAGTTTTTCTGTCAAAAAAAAACAAGGATAACTCATTGGTAGGTACATGGCTGCCCTGGCTGGGAATCGAACCTGGGACCTCCGTATCGCAAGTCCATTGACCCAACCACTGTGCCACCGAGCTCATGTCACTTGATGGTAAACGATTCCAATAACTAGGTATTGAGTGTTGCCTAGATTATCGACAGTTAGTCATTTGCCAATGTCATGTTACAGAATATTCAAAATATCATATCGTCTTCTCTTCATCCAAGGGAGTCGCCATAGCGTCGTCACCCTGGGTATCCGCGTCTTCTTGTCTTCATCCAGAGGAGTCGCCGTAGCGTCGTCACTCTGGACGAAGCAGCTCGACAGTCACGTTCAATCCCGAGCTTGTAGCGGGACTCTTGATAAAAGCTTGAAACTTCAGGTCTTGCTCAAATTATCCAATAAATTCACCCTGTCTTTCGCGAACATTTTCTGAATAATTTAACGTGATATTAAACACAAAATAACCACTGGAGACATTGAAATAAAAATAATTCTGCAACCGCCATTTTCAAGAGAACCTATTTTAAAGTTTATTGAAATGGAAACATCTCCAGCCCCCTTACCATGAACTCTTATAAGGCTGTTCTTTATAAGCAGTTTGTACCGTGAGTACGTTTCGTGAAACCTTTTAAAAGCATGGCACCCTAGCCACCCGTATATCGCTGCCAATACAAATCAGACTGGCATGTAATCGGTTCTTTGCCGAGCGGTTCACGCCCAGCCCTCGGCAGCCTTGTAATGAGTAATTCAAAACCGGGACGAGGCTATCGATCGGTGTTGTGGCTTCTGAGGAGTTTCTTTGTTGCCTTCCACACCCTCCAAAGGGATATATCAAGACCATTGATCTCCTATACACAACTAGATACACAGTCTGCCTTCTAAAAATGTCCGAGCGTAAAGAAGGTCCAAACGCATGAATGAACCCGCATTTGCTTTATTTGGACGTTAATAATGGACCCTTATTTGGACGTTAATAATGGACCCTTATTTGGACGTTAATAATGGACCCTTATTTGGACGTTTTTTAAATTGTTTTAGTAAGACCTTTGTGTATCTAGTTGTTTAAAGGAGATCAATGACCAAGACTAAACTCTGCCCGCGGTTTCGTTTTCAAGGAAGTCCTATCAAACTGGGTCATTGGAGAGCTAACTTGACCTGAAATCAAGCTGTTACTGGAATATAAGTCAAAGTCAAAAGTCAAAGTTCTTTATTGCAAGTAAGCACGTTGTGTACATTTTTGTACGTCAACATATTTTTGAATTTACATTTACACCACTTTGCAAGGAAAAGGCGCCAACGCTGAGGAGAAAAAGTGGCAAAAAAACTCTCAGCAGCACATCTTTTAAAATAATGTAATATTACACAATTACTATTGTTAGTAATCTAGACTTTATCCCTCATGCGGAACCGGCGACACATACCATAAGATAAGATAAGTATTCTTTATTGCAAAAAAAAATAGGCTAATACAGTTAGTATTACAATTGCGGTATTATCGCTCAAAGCGATCTCTTCCAGACAACCTTTGGGTAGAGAATTCAGCGTATGAATAAGTAGCTAGAATTGTGAGGGGCAAATTCTTCGCACCAAGACGAAATATTTCAGTCGTGCTACCTTTTACTTTTACCTAAACATATTCGTTCAATTACATTTTGTAATAGAAGCCTCGTTCCCCGGGCGGGTGTTTTGACATATTTATGGTGAGTTACTGTAGATACCTGGAGGCTTTGAGTTCAGTTTCAGCGGCTTCAAGGCACTTAATTTCAGGTTTGCTTTCCAAACTTTTTAATTTGTTCAAAGTTATGAGAATGAAAATACCTACCCTCGTAAAAATGTAGTCTATTTTATGATAGGCCGGGTTGAGCGTTCAACGCTGTGTTTTTTATGTTTTATAGCTACCTACTTGCTTTTGAAAGTTTTTTTTTGAGTATCCACTGTCTACTCACTTTTCTTTATTCAATAGTCATTAGTTTTAGTAAAACTAAGCTGTTGTTTTGGGAAAACTGTCATTTTGGGAAAGATGCCTTTTTTGGAATGAGGTCTCTTTGGGAATGAGGTTCTTTTTGGGAATATGGCCTTTTTGGGAATACGGCCTTTTTGGGAATGAGCTCTCTTTGGGAATGAGGCTTTTTTAGGAATGAGGTCTGTTTGGGAATGAGGTCTCTTTGGGAATGAGGTCTTTTTGGGAATGAGCTCTCTTTGGGAATGCGGTTTTTTTGGGAATGAGGTCTTTTTGGGAATGAGCTCTCTTTTTGGGAATGAGCTCTTTTTGGGAATACGGCCTTTTTGAGAATGAGGTTTTATTGGGAATGAGCTCTTTTTGGGAATGAGATTATTTTGGGAAAAGCGGGCGTTTTGGGATGTCATTCATTTTGATACCTGCCATTTTGTGATATAATTTATTCTGGACCTTAAAGCCTGACACACACACAGGCGACATGCACGCGGCCTGCGGCCAGTTTAAACGCATGCCCGTCCCCATTTTTTCCCGTCGTTAACGCCCTGTAGGTAGCGATCTGAGGCCTAAGCCGTAATCCGCTACCTACTAAGACGTTAACGTACTTTTTGATAAAATTAGGAAATTATAAAGTTCAAACTATATAACTGTAAAATAATTATTAAATTCCGTCCAATAGTTTTTGAGAAGATCTCAACCTCCGGTCCATATACATTCCTCTGTCTTGGACTGTAGACCGTTCTTATTATCTGCGCCGTAAGAGTTGAAATCGCACGCAAGTGTTACCATTGATCTGTTGTTGTCCGTACAACGAAAATTAAGTTTGTAAAGTTTAAAGCGCCGAGGCTCCGTCGTAAACTAGTTAAGCAAAATATAAACATAATTTCGTCCCCGGCTTTACTTTACTTCCGAAGGGTTCTCGAAGTTTGTTTGCCGACGAAACAGGGGCTGAGCGTCGCCGATTGTCTCCGAACAATCTCGGCGGACTATCAGAAAGCCGAGTAACAAATTTCAATATTTGAAGACGTAAAAAACGATTTAAATGTTTACATAAAGGTTTTGTTTGGAAGGCAGGTACGAGGATTTTATCCAATAAGGCTTTATTCGATTTGAAAAAAACAACTCACTGTTTTTTTGGCATGAAAATAATTTGGACTCAGTTTTAATATAATTCATCATATCACAATTTTTAATTGTACACATAAACCTAAGAATCTACTTCAACTACTCTAAAAACTTTACAAACTTCTTTAGTCAGTTGTGTAAAAACAAAACTGTGTAGTGTGTGTTATTGTGTGGCAAATAAGTAGAATTTTTATTAAAGTCAAAGTCAAATTTCTTTATTGCAAGTAAGCACGTTGTGTACATTTTTGCACGTCAACTATTTTTTTGAATTTACATTTACACCACTTTGCAAGGAAAAGGTGCCAACGCTGAGAAAAAGGTGGAAAAAAACTCTCAGCAGCACATCTTTTAAAAAAATAAATTTTTCTCCATTTATCATTTAGATTTTCGTTTCGCATAGCGCATATGCAAGAAAATATCAAAACATCTTTTAAAATATGATGACACATTACTTAATAACTAGGTATTACACAACTATTACTATTGTTAGTAATCTAAACCTTTATCCTTCATGCGGAACCGGCGACACACACCATTTTCACTAAATGAAATCTCAATAGCGCGATCTAGGATAATATGAGATTTGCGGTTTTGTAAAGGGCGCCATCTATGACATATTTGGCGCAATATTTTCCATTATTCGCATTGCTACAGATAAGAGTCAACCCACCTTACCAACAAACCAAGGTCAGATTATAAATTGTGTTTACAACGAATTTTATTACTTGCTAAAAGTTCCATCAACAATGGAAATAAAAAGCTCAACATAAAACTTTTATGCTAAAAGCTACCTATAAAAGGTCCCCAGGAAAGGTTTTTTTTATTAAGATAGACGATGCTTTAATCAATTGATCGTATCTTCTTCAGTGGCTCACCACAGAAGTAAGTTTTGATCTTGTAATTGTTACTACTGTTGTTTAGATTGGCCGGCCCTTGTAGCACGAGTCAGCGTTAGCGATCGACGCAACGCCCGCGGAGCTGTCAAACTAACATTATGTTGTGTGAGACACAGTGAGAAACAGTGTGCTGAGAGAGTGTATGGTGTTCTGTGAGATAGATGGATGAGTGTTGTGTCTTCTTATGTATAAAGTTTTGTCTATATGTATATGTTTGATAATAATGTTTTATTGACAAGTGTATGACGCAAAATTCTGATAATGTGTATTTTATGTAATATTTTTAATTTGAAAACTCTCCCGTACACTCGTATAAATAAATAAATGATAATATTACTTATATATAAACGGATATCATTCACTTATATGATGAAGTCGGCAATTAGACCGACGCGAAGAAACGTCACCGGCGACGCGGGCGTGGCGCGCTCACTTTGAAAAAGACCGTTGAAATCGGTCGAAACCGTCGGTCTAATTGCCGATTTCAATATATAAGTGAGTGATATCCGTTTATATATAAGTAATAATTTGTAATAATGGCTCACTATAGTTTTAATTCTAAATGATAATAGTTTTGTACAGGAGATTACAACAGTTCTATTTTGGTGTGCTGTAGTCACATACAACAGTTGTTACCAGAGTAAAATTTTAACAAGCGTCTACCAATGGTAGGGGTTAGATTCACAGCGGACGAAGAAACTTCATTAATTGTTGTAGCGAGAGTCTTCATTAATTATTGGGTTAAACTTTGCTTCAAGAAGTTACATCTTCGCTTTTTGTACTTAGTCTTATACTTTCAGATACTTATACACTTTATGCACAATCTTTTGTTCGGAAGATTTGTTCAAGGTTTAAAATAGTTGTTGGTTTATTTTACCATTGAGTTCCTACCTTATAATAAACGAAGTTTAGTAAATGTAAACTTTCATTTACTTAAGTATCACATACTGAATTTTATTAAAATAAAACTAGCTACTATCTAAAAATACATTATTTATAAAATAAAAAATAAATACTAAAGGACGAACACATCATCAAGATCCCCGTTCTGTGGCATGCTGCCCAGGACGCTGGCAGCATTTCCTCGCTGTATCGCAATGCTCAGCCGCTGAGCGAGGTAGCTGCCAGCTCTGGGATCGCCCGAGACATGGACCAATCGGGTAGACAGCTCGTGGATCAGATGTTTAGAGTAGGTAAACATCTTTCATTTACTTGTAAAGATAAGACTATGAATGTTTTATGCAACATTTTCTACTCAGCATTATTTTCTTTGCAATTTGACATAAATGTAAATTATACTTGCAAAAAACGATCTGAATCTAATGATATTTAGTTACAATTAATTGTTTTACCCATTTATATTCAATATTTATATTATATGTAACGTATACAATAAAATAAATAAACAAAATCCTATGTCTATCCATACTGTCTAACACAGATAAAGGTGCACAGGAGAGATTTTAAGGTTGAGATTATATCAAAAACTACTTGACCTATTGCAAGAATTCTTCCACTGTTAGATATAAGTATAAAAGTTAAAACTACGTCCCTCTTACTTATAAAAAACACTAATCAAGCACTGAACAACATATTAACTAAACATTAACCTTTTATTTACTTATAAACGTTATGTAAGCAGTGATTAGCTAATCGTCATTTTAAACACCAAAAAATACTGCTGAATGAATTCAAAAAAAGAACGAAAATTTGGCCTAAATTGGGGTAATGCCTACTCCAAAGTCCTTAAAAAAGTAATCATCAGTATCAAATGTAATCAGCTGTTCCGAATTCGGTCCGCCATTTTGTTAATTAGGCATACGACGGTTGTATAAACTGACAGCTACTTATTCGGTTCTTTATTGTTGAATAACTTTAAATAGTGTTTATAAGTGAACATTTTTTTTTAAACAATTGTTAAACAAGGTATTAGTTTTAATCTTCGATTATAAGTAAGGCTGAAAATCTGTAAAATAATTTTTAAATTCGGTCCAGTAGTTTTTGAGAAAATCTCAACCTTATTGAGGCCTTGTATACCTACTCTGTCTTCATTATATACATGTTTCACCTATCAATCTTCTCCCACGCCCTTCAGCAGTCTTGAAAGTCAGTATGTAGCTCGTGTTTGTTCAATCGGTCTTTCCCACTCTCTGTTTACGTAACTCCGGCCTTCGGCGAGAGTACCGAATACCCTCCAGTCTATTGTTTTAGGCTGCGCTACTGTACTGGTGGACTCTCGTTAGCGCACTAGTGTTGTAACAATAGACAATACACATTTTATTTATTTTATTTTCTTTATTAGGGAAAACTACAGCTATTTACAAGTAATAGGTCTTAAAAATATGATTACAACTAAGAAGAGCCAATTACAGTTTTCCACGAATTTACAGAAGCAAAGAACAAATTACAAATATTATACATATAGATAAATAGATAGAGCCGTACACATATTACACATATCTATGTTGTAATATGTGTAATTTATTTATTTATTTTATTAATGGACTCGACAGTTCATCATTTGCCAATGTCATGTTACAGAAAATTCAATGTATAATAGTCTTCTATCTTCCTCCAGGGGAGTCGCCGTAGCGTCATCACCCTGGGTAGCCACGTCTTCTTGTCTTCATACACAGGAGACGCCGTAGCGTCAATCACTGTGGACGAAGCAGCTCGACAGTCACGTTCACTCCCGAGCTCGTAGTGGGAATCTTGACCATGGCGCCAAACTTCAGATCCTGCTTGAATTCTCCAATAACATACTGTCATTCGCGAACATTTTCTGATTAATTTAACGTGATATTAAACACAAAACACCCACTGTAGACATTAAACTGAAAATTATTAAATAATTTCGCAACCGTCGTTTCCCGCCATTTTCAAAAAACCCCATTACAGTTAGTTGTGTTGTGTACCATTGTGTGAATGCTGTGGGCACCTGTCATTGTGAGGGTCACATAGAACTGAACACCTGGCTGCAAATAGAGTAATGTTTTTGATTTTTGCGTTGGTGCATTATAAAAAAAAATAGACATGAAATCGGTACAAATGACAATGCCAAATTCTGCCCCATCAATCGCAAGATGTACAAAATAACGAATAAATGTAAAAATGTATCCGTTTTTTATGAAAATTATTGGTTTAAAACAAAGTTTTATTTATTTATTTTATTTATTTATTTATTTAGGGTTTCCAACAGATGGTACACATTCTATACTAAATTACAATAAACATAAATTTCAAAAATTGTGCCCACCCAGTTATAGGTAACCACAGCTCACACTTAAAAACATGACATGATTGAACATAAACAGTATACAATATATAGGTGACATAATTAACAGTTATACATTACAACACTTAATATTTGATATATATTATATAAATAAATGTGTGAAATACAGGTAATATAAAAATTAATACAAGTAACAAGTAACTTCTCACAAAAATAAATTTTACAATAGACCGTTGACAAAAGAAGGAGACAAAACAAACAAAAACAGCTCACTTAGGTGCTACACAAAGCGCTTACACAATATTTGTTCATTTATTATTACAATTGTTTTGTACAAGTTGCGCGTCGAAAAATTCATTTTAAAAGTTTTTGTACGTTTTCCTGTTAATTTTTCCGCTAATCATTCATTGACCCCACCACTGAGCCACCGAGCTCTATACTATATAGGTATAATATGTACCTACTACAGATAATCACTCCACATTATAACCAAACGTCAGAACTTTTGTTTCTCATTAAGTCATTACCTACCCTACAATTAATATTAAAGTGAGAATTAAACTACCTTCAAAAAATAAATACAATATAAATAATAGGAGAAAAATAATATCTTATTTGAATATCTAGGATAAGTTTGTTTCCTTCGTAAATAATTTGATAGCATCTGAAAAAGGCTGCAATACTCCTATAAACCCCAATTTATTAGGAAAAAAAAGTTTTTATTTTAATGGAAATTGAAAATAATTCATTAGAGGCAATTCTTGAAACATAAATAAATAGTACATAGTAATAGTAGTAGCAATCCCCCTAAAAAGGTTAAAAATAAAATATAAGAGAATCAATATGATTTAATAAACCTATTCTTAAAATTCTTATTATTAAACCTATTCTTAAAATTCTTATTATAAATTGACTTAAAGTTGATAAAGCAATAATTTTCTTTAAGTCAAACTTATAATTAGCTGAAATTCCAGCTATAAATGTTGTTAAACCATCTGTCCGGACGACCACTGTTGTCGAGGTATCTATAGAGTTTTCCCATATTAGAACGGCACTAAACTTGACACCCCAATGCGATGGGAATGTTATCTGTCGGTGACAGGGACACATGACACCGTGAGACGGTCTCGCCTCACTTCACTACGCGTCAAGCTCCGCTAACCTCTGACCGCCTGGTCAATCACTGCGTCTGCCACAGACCACTTACCCCATAGACATGAAATAAAAGACATTGCCACATTTCAATGGAGCTTTGCCCCACCTACAAAACTACGGGACCATTTAAGCTGTACCTATCATTTTGTTGGGGACTTATTACAGGTTTCATATTGCATAATCATAATCAGTATCATTTTCTACTACTCTCGCAACTCCTATAGACGAATAACAAAAACAATGAATAATTCGCTTCGACTTCTTACTATTTTCTGAATTCTTAATTAAGCTGTTTTTTTCGAATCGCAACTTGTACAAACTTTGTTTTAAACCAATAATTTTAAGAAAAACGTAGATATTTTTACATTTATTAGTTATCTTGTACAACTTGCGGTTGATGGTGGGACAGAATCTGGCATTGTCATTTGCAAGCGAAAAATTATGTCAAGCGATAGGCGCTATTAGACGAAGCGGGGGGCAGGGGCGCCATATTAAACCTGTTTCGATATCTCAAGGTTACGCGTGTTATGTCAGGCAGAAACGGACGCCCTCCTGTTACAGGTCTATGGGGTAAGTGGTCTGTGGCGTCTGCCATGTGTCTACCGCTTATAGGCAGTTGTTTCGCCGACGATAAACGAGAAGCGATTAGAGCTGGAAACTAGAAACTAGATAGCGAGTAGCAAGTGTTTAGTTTTGTAACTCTGCTGTAAGTGCCCTGTTCAATTAGGCGGCTCAAACCTGTTTTGCTTTAAGGCGCTATATGGTTGTTAAAAGCAAGAGTGAGACAGAAGATGTCCCGCAGCGACGGAGTGAAGAGCACGAGTGACTTCATATTTGTATATCTGTCGCAGTCAACTGGTTGGAATAGACGTGTGATTGAACAGCTAGCTCGTTGATTGAACGACGCCATCCAATCAAACATCTAAGTGTCAAGTAGCTGAGTGGTTGAACGCAACGTTCAACACTACAGCTAAACGACGCTCAGCGGAGTGGTTGGAAGTCAATTTGCTAATTTTAGTAACAGGTTACATACTAAGTCAACACTACAGCGGCTTTTCAGTCAGCTGAGGTGGTGAACGTTTTATGCGCCATAATGATCCAACCACCCAACTAGCTGTTTGATTGGATGCCGTCGTTCAATTAACGTGCTAGCTGTTCAATCACACGTCCATTTCAACCAGTTGACTGCGACATATCTATTGTACGTTTCTTTAGCGAGCCGATAGAGTCGCTTCCTCGCCGACGATGGGATAATTGCCTATACAGGGTGTAACGTAAAGGGTATATGAAGCCGAAGGGAGGGTGTTCAGTACTGGTAACTGAACAACTTTTGTTCTACGACTTTTCGATTAAAAAATAAAAATAATACCTGCTGACCGAAATGTATGAAAAGTCAAAAAATAAATTCGCGAAAATATAAAAGTCGTAGAACAAAAGTTGTTCAGTTACCGATACTGAACACCCTCCCTTCGGCTTCATATGCCATTTACGTTACATCCTGTATAGGCCTTAATGAGAATTTTGAGTAAAATGGAATCGCTACCATTGTGATTGTGTGGCCAGTGGCTAGTCACGATATAGAAAACTTATATCTTTAATCTGTGGTCACGATTGCAAGGAATGACACTTATTTGAAACATTTGCGAAGCGCACGTGCGGTCGGCGCGGCCCGCTTCACCTGTCTGACCGTCATCGCCGCGCGGCCAGCATCCTAATGATAGGCCGAGGAAAAACAGCGGCTATTTACTCGATAGCCATTGATTTATGTAGTAGCAGCAGAACCTGACAAGGGAAAATTAAACGTTTTTCACAATTGCCTTAACCTTAACAAAATTTAACAAAGGAACATAACATAAACAAATCGATCAGACCCATGATCATTGGTTTTGATCAGACCTGCGGAAGTTACTCACATAATCACATCCCTCCATCAACTAGAAAATAGCTGATGATCTTCAAACGGCTGAACAGATCTTCTAGAATCTTAGGTAAACACTAGTAAGCTATTCTAGATTATACCGCAGCCCAAATCAAGTGTCTTATTTTGTAAACAAATATGATCGTCTAATTACCTGTTGTGATGTAACACTGAAGAAACTGTTGGATCGAACCTGTTCAACACTGTGAAGATAAAGTAATTCGATCTAATAATGTGAAAAGAACTATGCAATAATCACAGAACAGTTTAAAATGTTAGTAGGGTAGGGTAGTTTTTGTTTACAAAATAAGACACTTGATTTGGGTTTCGGTTTACGTACGCTTATATTAGTCGCCTGTAATCGAGGCGTCCCGCTCGCTTTTACGCGATGTGACCTTTGAGGTCGCAGTGACCCTTGAGCGTGTACCAACACCGTGATATCAAATAATAATAATATATGCGAGTGAAAGTGACAACCAGTGCGAAGATCTGTCCCATACAAAATATACTCTAAGGTCTCTCCATGCGATTTTTTCCCGTCATCCGTCTAAACTTTCCCTATATTTGTTACAGTACCAACAGCGCACATCCAAGGCGTGCTGGGCAAGAAGGCTGCCCTGCCGTGCGACACGCAGCCGCTGGCGGCAGACGACCTCGTCTCCATGGTGCTGTGGTTCAAGGAGGCGGACGGGGAACCGCTGTACAGGTACACGTTTACCAGCTCAATTTTTTATACCTGTTAAGATGATGAGCAGGTATTGCCAAATCTTCCCGCACCAGTACTTTGCGACCTCTATAGCCAAGGAAGTCTTCTTGAGAGCACGTGCTTGTACCTATACCGTGGACATTGCGACAGGTGGTGGTTTGGATTAAGCGACAATTGCACCTAGCATCTGCATCCGGGCCCATTTTATGAGGTTATTTCCACCAGCTCAATGATCTTCTATTAGAAGCTGGTGGCACAGTGGTTGGGACCCTGAACTTACGAGATCTCCAATCCTGGATTAGACAACCGGCCAATGATGTTTCTTTAACTTCTAAACGGTGAAAGACTCGACAACGCCGCACGGAATAGAAACCTGGTACTCTTGCCGTGCCACTGGCCTTCTTCTACTAGATCTTTCCTTGAAGAATTAGTTGTAGAAGATCGTACTTTTTATTCCTCTTTATATGACCAAGATATTGTAGTCTCCGTGTTTTAATGGTCTGGAGAATCTCCACATCTTTGCCGATTCTCGGGAACACTGCTTTATTTCGGATTTCCCGTTTATGTATGTATGCAGAAACTACAAAAACCTTGACCATAACCTCTCCTCACCCAGCTACGACGTCCGCGGCCGCCTCGCCACGCAGCCGAAGCTGTGGTCTTCCCCCACCGGCTTCGGCTCCAGAGCCTACTTCCGCTCGGTGGCGGCACCAGCTGTGCTCCTCATCGATAATGTCCTGGCGAGTGACGCCGGGGTCTACAGGTGCCGGGTGGACTTCAGGAACTCGCCCACCAGAAATATGAAGCTGAATTTCACTGTTATTAGTAAGTTCTTGATTTAAGGTTTAAAATATACCGTTTTAAAGTATATTTTGTATGGAGACATCAGATTTCTCTTTCTTTGATTCTGTTTATATGTTCGAATTCTATTGAGAATTCAAACAATGGAAAAAGTAATGAGTAGCATTGCAGCGACGCTAAAAGTCATGCAAGCAAGAGCGATGTAAATACGGCTTATTCCTAGCGTCATGTTTATAATGCTAGAATTTGTTAGACTTCGAAAGATAAGATATCCGCCAGAAGACAAAAGTGGTTGACATTGCTCATAGAATCAGTAAACTGAAGTGGCAGTGGGCTGGTCACATCTGTCGTAGAACTGATAACCGATGGGGTAGACGAGTTCTCGAATGGAGGCCACGAACGGGTAAACGTAGTGTGGGACGCCCGACCAGATGGAGGGATGACCTTAGCAAGATGGGTGGAAGAGACTGGATGCCGAGAGCTGAGAGTGGCGCGCTTTGGGGAGGCCTACGTCCAGCAGTGGACTGATACGGGCTGATGATGTTGAAAGATAAGAAATAAGTGTTTTTTGGTATATTGCCATGATGCCCTTGCTGCTGCATTGCAGACGGCAGTTTATAGCCTAAGCAACAAAAATAGTTGTCATAGAGCTCATAGTATCAGCAAGCTGAAGTGACAGAGGGCTGGTCACATCTATTGTACGTATAATCTAACGGGGAAGACGAGTTCTCGAGTAGATACTACGAAAGGGTACACGTAGTACCCCCAAAAAGAAGGAGGGATGCCCTAGGTTTTTTTAAATTTATTTATATTATACCATGTACTTATCACTTACCATCGAAGTTAAGGTCGATATTCACTAAGTTTTGAGCACAAGCTTAGCGTAAGCTCGGTCTTACGAACGTCTGAATTCTGACAGTTGTAAGATCGACGTCAAACTCCCTCACCCAAAACTGTCTATGGCATATCGGTCTAAAAGTAGTTTCAAATATGTTGTTTGGTGTTGAACGCTTTCATTTGTTTATTTGTTTTGTTGTTTTTCATCTTATTTATCTGACGTGGCGCACTTCAAAGGCTCAGAGCATAGAAAATTAGACGCTTCCTTTGTGTTTATTGAATTTGAGTGTTTTCATTACTTCTGAAACGCTCATGGAAATATGTATGAGCGCGAAATTAGAGGAGACATCTTCATTCTGTTAGCGTGAAGTGCAAATAATTTATTTATTAAATTCTTAAGAGTTCCCATGAGCCAACTAGCGCCGCCAATCTTAAAAAAATAATATCTTCCAATATAATCAATTTGATTAAAAAAGCTATTTACAAAATTTACCTCGCTCAGCGTTTAAGCTGGCAGCTACCTCGCTCAGCGTTTAAGTATTGCCATACAGCGAGGAAATGCTGCCAGCGTCCTGGGCACCATGCCACAGAACGGGGACCTCGACGACGTGTTCGTTCTTTAGTTTGTAGTTTTATTTCATAAGTATTTCTTTTTTTAGATATTAAGTTAGTTTTATTTTGTAGTAGTTAGTTTTTGTTTGTACAATAACGTGTTAAATAAATCATTTACAAAATGTTTATTATGATAAATACTATTTTTTAAATGCTTATTTATAACGTGATTCAATTTCGGTTGTAGTTCGCATAATTGCGAAAAACGGCCGTTTTTGGCACATTTGTGAACTACAACTTAGCTTGTCGCAATTATGCCATGTATTGTATATTGAAAAATAGTATTTATTGTAATAAACATTTTGTAAATAGCTTTTTTAATAAAATTGATTATATTGGAATATATTATTTTTTTAAGATTGGCGGCGCTAGTTGCTATGAAGGCTCTTAAATAAATAATTAAAAATCTTCTTCCTCTCAACGATCCTCTTCTCATCGAAGGTTGGACAACATCATGGCAATTTTCACCCTCTGAACGGCTGCCCGTTGAAAATAAATAAATAACTAGAGGTCACCCAATCAAATACAGACCTTGTCCATCGTTACTTGTACGATTGTTTTCAACGTCTACTTTCAATATTAAAAGATATTACGTAGGTTAAAAGACATTGCCACATTTCAATAGAGCTTTGCCCCACCCACAAAACTACTTGACCATTTAAGCGTTACCTATCATTTTGTTTGGGACTTATTACAGGTTTCATTTTTCATAATCATAATCAGTATCATTTCCTACTACTCTCGCAACTCCTATAGAAGTATAACAAAAACATTGAATAATTCGCTTGGATTTCTTACTATTTTCTGAATTCTTAATTAAGCTGTTTTTTTCGAATCGCAATTTGTACAAAACTTTATTAAAACGGAGATATTTTTACATTTATTCGTTATCTTGTACAACTTGCGGTTGATGGTGGGGCAGAATCTGGCATGGTCATTTCGCGGAAAGTCTCTTCAAAACTATTATACCTAAGCTGTGTGTGAATAGCATTATGTAATATTTTGTTTTGTATTTCCTATCTCGTGTGGCGAGTGTAACAATGAAGCTAACATAATGCGGACATAAACTTATGAGTTTATGCGAGCTCCGCCTCTCGCAGCAAAATGCGAGTGGAGTTTGCTCTTATAGTAATTATTTTTATCAATTCCATAAAGTTGAACTAAACTGTAGAGCTCGGTGGCTCAGTGGTTGGGTCAATGGACTTGCAATATGGAGGTCCCGGGTTCGATTCCCAGCCAGGGCAGCCATGTACCAATGAGTTATCCTCGCTTTTTTCGACGGAAAAACTTACGTACATTTACCGAGTGCTCTCAAAACGGTGAAGGAAAACATCGTGATGAAACCTGCATGTCGTAGAAGAAGAAAAAAATCTAAGGCATGTGAAATCCGCCAACCCGCACTGGGCCCGCGTGGTGGATCATGGCCCGAGCTCCCTCGATGTAAGGGAAGGTCTGTGCCCGAGCAGTGGGGCAATATAAATAGACTGATGATGAACTGTAGCGTGGGACGCCCCCCGACCAGATGGAGGGATGCAAGGACCTTCGCAAGATGGCTGTCAGAGACTGAATACAAAAGACCGAGAGTCGGGAATGGCGTGCTTTGGGAGAGGCCTACGCCCAGCAGTGGACGTAGATGAACTGATAAGATAAGATAAGATAAATATTCTTTATTGCAAAAAAGAAAAGAATTACACAAAAGAAATAGGCTAATATCGTTAATATTACAATTGGCGGTCTTATCGCTCAAAGCGATCTCTTCCAGACAACCTTTGGGTAGAGAATTCAGCGTATGAATAGGTAGCTTGTTGAGCAATAATAAATATATATCACTAACGGTACTTACGTTAAGTACCTACCTACATAAATAAAAATAAAAGTAACAATCTTTCATATTACAAATATTACATACTACTACTAATAATAATAATACGAGTAATAATAATATATTATATAATTAATACATTACATACTAATAAGTACTTATCATAAATATAAATATATACATACATATATAAAATAGACTACTTAGGTACAATACAAATACTGATCATGAAGTAAGATAGTAACAAATTAATAATTAAAGATCGAGAAAGTGAGACTTGACCTGACCCTTAAAAATATCCAGAGATTTGGCAGTACGGATCGAAGCCGGCAAGGAGTTCCATAGACGGATAGCGTGGGCGGTGAAGGAATTCAAACCAAACTTGGTAGAGTGGACAGGAAGATATAGGATGAGCTCTTCATTGGAGCGAAGATTGCGGTCATGCAAAGAAGAAAGGAATTGGAAACAATGCTTTAGGTAAGGAGGAGTCGAGGGGTGGAACAGAACGGAATATAAGAGAGAGAGAATGTGAGCGTCCTTGCGACGACGTATGGAGAGCCACTTGAGTTTAGTCCGGTATTCGGAGACATGGTCATATCTATCATATATCATATCATATGTGAACTGAATCAATTTTAGAATGACAACTATAGTGAGCCACAACTCCAAATTATTATACAAGGTGTAACGGAAAGGGTATATGAAGCCGAAGGGTGTTCAGTATCGGTAACTGAACAACTTTTTTTCTGCGACTTTTCGAATAAAAAATAAATTAATGTCTCATACAAGTCGATCAGCTGACCGGTACGAAATGTATGAAAAGTCAAAATTAACGAAAAGCGAAAAGTCGTAGAACAAAAGTTGTCCAGTTACCGATACTCAATACCCTCCCTTCGGCTTCATATACCCTTTACGTTACACCTTGTATATAAACGAATATCACTCACTTATATTTCCTGTAGTTATCGTCCAGTAGGTAGCGAATTGCGGCCTACAGTACGTTAACGATGGGAGAAAATGAGGCGGGGCATTTCAACTGGCCACAAGCTGCGAGCAGATCGCCCCTGTGTGGGAAAGACTTTATTGCTTTTATTACGTCAAATCTAGCAATCATAAAAAAGTTGGATTCTCGCTATTATTTTAACATGTGAAAACTTATAATTGGCTTATAGATATTATTTAATTATTTATTTTGTCATTGTAGCTGTTTGTTTTCCGAATAAAATAAAATAAATAAATAAAATAAAATTGTTTTTCAGATTTTTGACAATACATCGATCTTTTACTAAGAAAAGTAAGTAATAATATAATAATAATAATAATAATAATTTATTTCGCAACAATAGTTTAACATAAAATAGGTACAAGATACAAGAAAAATGTATTATTCATGTTTGTATGTTTGGTCCCTGGTCTCCACACTAGGATTCCCTGTGTTGTGGAGACCAGTGCCTTCCAGTGGGGTTCCAAAGCTATACAGTGTTATGAAAAGAATGAGGGTGAAATCGCAGCATTACGTTTGATACAAGAAATACTTGGAAATGTAAGAAAGTAGAACAATTGAGTTTTCCGCGAAGACATTCGCGTTTTGATTTTCCCTAGAATATTTTCTAAAAAAGAATCTGATATTTTTTAAAATGTTGTGGCTCCTCTTTGCGTGAAGTCACAATTTACTTACGAATGTCGACTTTTTCCCCATTTTTAGGGTTCCGTGATTCAAAAGGAAAAGAACCCTTATAGGATCACTTTGTTGTCCGTCTGTCTGTCAAGACCTATATCTCAGAAACGCGTGGACGTATGAAGTTGAAATTAATACCAAATATTCAAGTTTGCAACCTCATGCAGCCGTGAATCAACCTTCTACGTTAACGCAATCAAAAGATATGGCCGTTTATGTCGCATTTTCTCTCATATTTGTATGAAAACGCAAAAAAAAAAAACCTATAGGATACTTCCCGTTGACCTAGAATCATGAAGTTTGGCAATAAGCTAGGTCTTATAGCACAAGTAAAGGAAAAAATCTGAAAACTGTAAAAGACATTGCCACATTTCAATGGAGCTTTGCCCCACCTACAAAACTACATGACCATTTAAGCTGTACCTATCATTTTGTTGGGAACTTATTACAGGTTTCATAATGCATAATCATAATCAGTATCATTTTCTAATACTCTCGCAACTCCTATAGAAGAATAACAAAAACAATGAATAAATCGCTTCGATTTCTTACTATATTCTGAATTCTTAATTAAGCTGTTTTTTTCGAATCGCAACTTGTACAAAACTTTATTTTAAACCAATAATTTTAATACAAAACGGAGATATTTTTTACATTTATTCGTTATCTTGTACAACTTGTGGTTGATGGTGGGGCAGAATCTGGCATGGTCATTTGATATCCCTCCAAAAATATTTATTTGTTATTACAAACTTATATTTGCAGATCTTTTCGTTAGAGCAAAATTACGGTATTAAGTTGCGTTGCACGGAAGCCTCGGTACGTGAGACCGACTCGCACTTCGCCGTTTTTTTTGGTATTCTTCATCTGCAAACAAAGGCATGCAAAATTAATGCTACACTCCGATTTTCCCGCCATATTTTGTTAAGCCCAAACCCACGCTCGCCCTCAGTGGCCTTATTAATAAAACAAGCATTCTTGTCGGTTTTCTACAGTCACCAACCGACTACTTATCACGCGAAAGCGAAGCACAATCGAAAATGACGTAGCATTTCTAATTTCATTAATATAAAGCCCGAAACGGAAACGTAAAATGGAACGGAATCCAATCAAGCAACGGGAATCGGAACGCAATCTTTTTACAAAAAAAGAAAGAATAAAAGAAAAAAAAAACAGGACACGTACCACCGTTTGTATTTCATTAAAATGTCGCGTTAAAAAGAAGTTTTCAATTTTCTATAACGTCCGAAAGACCGTTACACAGCGGCGTTTTCAATAATATTCCACGAAATTAGTTTCCTGAACGTTTTCAGTTCCAATTGAAAGAAAAAAAATACTGGGTTAAGTGCGTGTCGGGCATTCGAAGAAGGGTCCCGTATTCCCGGATATTTGGTAGAATGTTGTTAATATTCCCTCTTTTTGTTTTAAATACCTATGTAGGTATAATTAACAGCAGATCAAGTGTAATACTTTGGACCGTTCTTATTATCTGCGTCATAAGAGTTGAATTCGTACTTCAAGTGTTACCATTGAGCTGCTGTTATCCGTACGGTATAACACAGAGAAATGTGTGCAGGAGTTTTTAATGATGAGATTATTTCAAAAAACTACTTGGCCTATTGCAAGTTTTCTTTCACTGTTAGATAGATAAAAGTTAAAACTATGTAACCATAAATAATTACTGAATTCTCTCCAGTAGTTTTCGAGAAAATAAAAGATAATAATAAAAATATTTACAAAAACACCAGCATAAATGATACAAAAACAAGGTACCTCCTAGTAGGCAAATTAAAAATTCGCCTGTGTCAGGAGGGCCCACTCTTTCTTAGGTCTAGTTAACTTAAAACTGGTACATCGGTTCCGAAACAGCAAGCATTGGTAATGAAAAAAGAAAATAAAACATGAGGTAAGTTTAACAAATTAATCTTAACTTAGGCATGCTGAGTGAGTAACACATGTGTATGTGTGTACGCGTGCTAGGGTGTGTGTGTGTGTGTGAGAGAGAGAGAGGGTATGTGTGCATGGTTGTATGTGTGTCTGAAGTGAGTAAGATGTCTAGTGTGAGGGCAGGTATTTGTGTTCTAGGTTCAGATTACATATTTTAGAGAAAATCTCATCTTTATCGAGACCCCCTGTATACTTTTCTCTGTCTTTATATGTAACGACAAGTATAAATGTTTTTTATTCATACTTAATAATAAATGTTTCTAATTTCTACTCAGAATTTGAATTACGCATTATCCATGCTCGGTGAATAAATTAGAACATGATGTCACGGAATGACAAGGTCGCAGGTTCAAGTCCTGACACGGCAAGAATTTTTTCATCATGTTCTGATTTTAATTTCGATTTTAAATCAATAATATTACTCTTTTCTTGCAAATACCTTGTCAATGCTGAGTAAAGAAAGTGGCAAATAACTTTCATAAGTGATAAATGGAGAAAAATTTTCATCACGACCGGGACTCGAACCCGGGACCTCGCCATTCCGTGGCACGCTCTACTCCAACAGAGCCATCGTGATTCGTATCCAGATCGTGAATTTTGTCTCCATGTTCTCGTCTGAGGGACGGTAGCGACTGTAGTAATTGTGCAATTACTCAAATTCATGTCTAACATTAAAAAAAAATCTCCATTTATCATTTAGATTTTCGTTTCGCATAGCGCATATGCAAGAAAATATCAAAACCTTCATAAGATCAAATATTTTAGTAGTTTCACTACTGAACCCTAAAAAGGTATAATAAAAAATATATTAGGTACATTCCTTCGCAGGCATTCTCTTTTATTTTCACATTTTTAATTTATGACCCGTTTGTGCGTTCGAGGCGTCCGAATGAGGAAAACTTTGTGGAAACAGACTAGGACGGAATGAGTTTATTTTTTTGAGATACGACTCTAGTTCCTTCATTTAAACATTTATACAGGACCTATCGCTTTAAGGGGCTGCCAGCTGTCAAACTCAAGAGCGAGACAAGATATCCCGCAGCGGCGGAGTGAAGAGAACGGCACAGTGACTCCGTATTTGTATTTTTACTAATTTTGGATGAATTTTGGCAGGGAAATAAAAATACGACAACAAAACTCTGATTTTTTTTAATTAGCTCTTGTAAAAAAAACAACTAAATAATTAATTATTTAGACTAAAAATACCTAACAATAAACTAACTAAAAACTAACATTAAAAAACTAAAAATTATCTATAATAATAAAAAATATGTCCTCTAGGAGGGCATCGGGAGTCCAGTGCCCAGAAGGCTGGCAGCATTCCCTCTCTGTATTGCCAACGCAATACGTTGGCAGAGGTAGCTGCCAGCCCTCTGGTCGCCGGACTCCTCGACCAGCCGCTTATGTCTACAGTGGTTATTTTGTGTTTAATATCACTTTAAGTTAATCAGAAAATGTATGGTGGTTTTATTGCATTATTTGGGCAAGATCTAAATGACCATGCCAGATTCTGCCCCACCATCAACCGCAAGTTGTACAAGATAACAAGTAAATGTAAAAATATCTCCGTTTTTTATTAAAATTATTGGTTTAAACTAAAGTTTTGTACAAGTTGCGATTCGAAAAAACACAGCTTAATTAAGAATTCATAAAATAGTAAGAAATCGAAGCAATTTATTCATTGTTTTTGTTATTCTTCTATAGGAGTTGCGAGAGTAGTAGAAAATGATACTGATTATGATTATGCAATATGAAACCTGTAAAAAGTCCCCAACAAAATGATATGTACAGCTTAAATGGTCACGTAGTTTTGTAGGTGGGGCAAAGCTCCATTGAAATGTAGCAATGTCTTTTCGTGCTAAAGTTGAGAGTCCCACTACGAGATTGGGAGTGAACGTGACTGTCACATATGTGGGGTGCCTGTTTGTGAGGCTAGTTCGTCGTGCTCCATATATGGGTCACTGGACTGTGAACGTGTTAAGGTAATTTCACGTGGCTCATAAATGTTTACGTAAACGGGCCTTATTTGTCTAATATTAATTTATTGAATGTTAGTTCACATAACTTATTAATAAGTTCGGATTGTTTACTCCATCTGTACAAGATACCTACTCAAATCAAGTAGGGATGAAGTACCTGTTTTAGTATGTTATTTATGTATTCTCTATATTTAGATACGAAAACTCGTCGTCTATCTGTTCGTTTATAACTTAACAACAGCTAGAAATACGGTACCTAAATGACTAAACTACTACTACTACTTTAGGTACTACAACTACTACTTTAGGTGCTACAACTACTACTTTAGGTGCTACAACTACTACTTTAGGTACTACAACTATTACTTTAGGTACTACAACTACTACTTTAGGTACTACAACTACTACTTTAGGTGTTACAACTACTACTTTAGGTACTACAACCACTACTTTAGGTACTACAACTACTACTTTAGGTACTACTACTACTACTACTTTAGGTACTACAACTACTACTTTAGGTACTACTACTACTTTAGGTACTACAACTACTACTTTAGGTACTACAACCACTACTTTAGGTACTACAACTACTACTTTAGATACTACAACTACTACTTTAGGTACCTATTTAAATGACTAAACGTTTTATTGCATAATAAAATATAATAATATAAAATATATAATATTGGGTGTCCTTGAATTCATCTGACAAATTGAAAGTGGGAGTTGTATCTACTCATGATAAATATTAAATTGTAAGGTTTTTTCGTAAATAAAAACTCACATCACTCTGAACGAAGCAGCTCGACAGTCACTTTCACTCCCGAGCTTGTAGCGGGAACTCTTGATAAAAGTTTCAAACTTCAGATCTTGCTCAAATTATCCAATAAATTCACCATACTGTCACTCGCGAACATTTTCTGATTAATTTAACGTGATATTAAACACAAAACCACTGTTGACATTATGATTAAAATTTATCAAATAATTTCAAGAGAACCTTGTTTTCCTTTTCCTATTATAGTCTAGTATATATATATATTCCTTATATACCTACTGACTACCTTTTACAACCTCCTTGCAATATCGTATAGAAAATGTATGTAAGATTTATCAAGAGAAGATAGAAGACTATTGAATATATTGAATTTTCTGTAACATGACATTGGTAAATGACGAACTGTCGAGTCCATAATAAAATAAATAAAAACAACAACGATAAAACAAAATGGCGGGCATTAGTTAGTCTGTAAACAAAGAGAATGTAAAAAGTGAAACCGCGCTAGAGTAGCTAGTATTACGTGGGTTGGGTATAATAAATATTATAAATAAGTACTTTCTAAACTTTAGTTACCTACAAATTATGTTCCAAGGTTGTCTAAAGGTTTTAATGAAACACTACACGCTTGATAAATTGAACTAGCGCGACATATTTTGGGACTAATTGCTGCAATAAGCCTAATTAATGAAAGTTTTCAACTACCAGAGACATTAGTTAAAGCTCTGAGGCAAAGTATGATTATGTTACTCGTATAAGTCTATCAAGTCTTAGGTATATAAATTAAAAAAAGACTCCTTTTTTGTAAAATTCTTCCCAGAGGGAAAGGCAAAGCCAACTAGGGCATACAACCTGGTCTGATGTTAATAGAATGTCTGAATTCTTATAAATACATATACGAAGATAACCTAACCTAAACCTACGCACAACCCTCCCAAACCCCTAAACGAAATAACTCAACGATCCACGCAATCATGGAGTTACACAAAGGAAACCTTGCTAAGAGCATAAAACTTCACAAACACGACTTTTTTCGAGCACTCCAACTAATAGAAACGTTCGGGGACATCTCCTGATTAACTTAACGTGATCATTAATCACTAAATACCACGGAAATTATTTAATTAGAATTTTCACAAAAAAATGTAGCTAATGGCGTTTCGCGCGTTTAACAAGGAATCCCTGTAAAAGATTCCACTATTTCAATTTTTATTTTTTGAATAATTCTTTCCAGAGGGAAAGGCAAAGCCAACTAGATCCAGGCTGGTTAATAGAATGTCTGAATTTCGTTTTTGTAATTTAAAGTGATTGATTGATAGAGTTATTAAAAATACTTGTTTCTAATTAAAATAAATGTTTTAAATATCTATTTAGTTATGGAACTTATCAAAGCAACGCAACCTCTCCACGGATAATTTATAGTGGATTCGCTGCTCCAATTTATTCTGTATACAGTCGCCATCATGCCAACCCACTGCAAACTAGGCCTTATTACCGTCGCCTAGAGCCCGTGCGTTACACTCGCCGGGCTGTCGACTATCCATGTTTCCAATTCAGCTTCCCATATCCCTGTTTAATTGAAATTGACACTCGCTACACGCCCAAATTATAAAGTCCAACACTCGTTAAGCCGTCGTTTGAAACGTGTCTCTCTTTATAATTGGTCGCCTTTTAATTAATTTTCGTTTCATTAACAGTATACAGGGTTGGTAATTTGGGCTTTTATCATTTTTTTTTTTTGTTTCACATATGTATGTCCTAAAAATAAATAGGGTTGCCGTTTCTACAATACGTTTTATGACTAAATATTTTTTGTGCCTACAAAACTACCTGACCATTTAAGCTGTACCTATCATTTGTTGGGGACTTATTACAGGTTTCATATTGCATAATCATAATCAGTATCATTTTCTACTGCTCTCGCAACTCCTATAGAAGAATAACAAAAACAATGAATAAATAGCTTCGATTTCTTACTATTTTCTGAATTCTTAATTAAGCTGTTTTTTTTCGAATCGTAATTTGTACAAAACTTTATTTTAAACCAATAATTTTAATAAAAAACGGAGATATTTTTACATTTATTCGTTATCTTGTACAACTTGCTGTTGATGCTGGGGCAGAATCTGGCATTGTCATTTAACGAGCTTCAAAAAGTGTCTTTAAAATGGGATATTTTGTTTATTAATTGAGAAATATTATTATTTGCATTTTTATGAATTACACTAAATCACAATTACGGAATCGTAGTTCGGAATCACATGAATGTAGAATAAGGTAAACTTCTCAATAATTAAAAATAAATAACTACCTATATCAAATACTTACATAACAAAATAAAAATTTATAAGTAAAAAACTTCAAAGAAACTCCACTCCGGCCATCCTGTGGGAGTGTGCCTAGAATAAGGTTATATTTTGATGAATAAATTAGGCATGTATTTTTAATATCTTTATTGGGAATTAGGTATTTTTCAAAATTATCTATAATGGTCAATTATAAGGGTCAATTTCCCTACATTTTGGGTTCCAAAATGTAGAGTAACGGTATGTTAGGTGACTGTACTAAATAATCCATGGACCTATTTGGAAATATTTTTATTAGGAATTATTATAAAATGTCGTGGACCTCTTAGAAAACAATGTATGAACTTCAATTTTATGAGAACAAAGGATCGTGGACCTGCTGGAAACGACCCGGTTATATCTGTTAACAACTTTTTGGATTACCTATAACGATCTTTCTATGCGCGATTACAACTCAGGATGACAGCTAAAAATGTTTTTGTTATTGTAGCACCCCCGGACCGGCCCATCATCATGGACGCGAAGACACGGGACCAGACGCGACTCCTGCAGCCATACAACGAGGGAGACACCATAGAACTCATCTGTGAAACACACGGAGGTTGGTGGAATGATCATGATCAGACATAGGCATAGACAACAATGCTTTTACGAGAAAGAGGGATAGAATTCAAATTCAAATTCATTTATTTTTGCTTATTAACTAGGTTCACAATCAAAATAGTATAAGTAGGTATACAATTCACCCATGCAGAACAGTATTGGTGGGTAGATAATTTGTTACCAATGAACTCTGTCAACTTTAGGTCAAATCTTAGAAATAATTAAATTACATAATAAAATAAATGTCAATCGTTAATTATTCATGTCAGTCATACAGTTTCGCAAAAGGATAGATATTACAGGAATCACCTGATGATAAACTGTCCAACATTGGCGGGTTATTCGCTGTCAACCCAGAAGGAATTCACGTTTCTCTTGAAACATCTCTTAACATAGCTCCATGGAAAGACGTCGGATAAGGCAATATGATTCCACATTTGGCATGTACGGACAACGGCAGATCATTGGTAACACATATAGCACGATTTCAACTCTTACGACGCAGAAAACAAGAACGGTCCAAAATGTTACACTTGATCAGCTGTTAGCTGTACACGGAAAGGAAAAGCGTGCTGTGGTAGACAACTACGGGTTGCCACTTAGATACCATACCTAAAAAAGATACATATTACTTCATTTGTTATGTAAACTATATTTTAAGACCTGAATCTTGGGCGGAAAATAATGCTGCGGTTACCCTATAAAATCATATTTTATCTTTTAATATGCTAGAAGTATTAAGAGGCACTTGTTAAGCCTCAATGCTGACTATATCGTTTATAAAAATGTCATATAGAAACGGCCCCAACATTGAACCCTGGATGACTCCCGATAGAATGTGATACTGCAAGGACGAAAAACCTATAATCGAGGGAGCTAAAAGGAATGAAGGCCTACGTGAAATCATTTATAAAATAAACAAATTCACAACCAAAGTTCAACATATCAATCAACTTATTTACACGTCACGTTGATGAGACTTTCATCAACAACATGTATCGAATATTTGTTTTAACGAATAACATGCTAATTGGAGTTATTTTGTTTTACGTAAAGCGAATTACAATTGACGAGTGTCAGGTGTCTGTTGGATTTATCCATTAGCTGAAAAACATTTGAGGCACTAATTCGATTTGGTTACGATAAATATAAACGTAAATTTCTCGCTTTGATTGATTGAAATTAAGGTCTGTTATAAGTTTACTTACCACAATTTAGAGATTAAACCTGGATTAAACTGCGGATTGAATTGCCGATATTTACACGGTTAACCATAAATGTGATTTAAATGGCTTGAACTAGGTTATGTAAGATAATAATAATGTGAAACATTTGCATGCCGTAACGGCTTAAATGTGCGAACTTGATCTGTAGTACAGTCGACGACAGAGATAAGTATACAGGGGGCCTCAATAAGGTTGAGATTTTCTCAAAAACTACTGGACCGAATTTAATAATTCTTTTACAGTTACATAGTTTTCACTTTTATCTATCAAACAGTGAAAGAATTTTTGCAATAGGTCAAGTAGTTTTTGAGAAAATCTCAACCTTAAAAACTCTCCTGTACACCTTTCTCTGTATCTCCACATTTACAGCAAATAAAGTACTTTGACTTTGAAAGTTTGTCCACCGTTTAAGCTTTCGGGAATTTTCTAATTTGAAGATTTTTAACGAAGTGTGAATGGGATAAAGACATTGTTTAAGGTAAGAGAGTTAAACTAAGGATATGGCTAACAGTATAACCCCCACTAGCAATAAAAGATAACACTAAAGTTAGCGACTTAAACAAAATGTGTGGATATTTCACGGAGTAAGTACTTAACCCAGGATTATCTCGATATTGCAAGCGACCCTAGTGTATTTTGAAATATAGTGACAGGGTTCATGTTATGTAGGTACTGGTATTATCATGTATCATCAAATAATTTATTACCGCGAACTGATATAAATATTTGAGTTTGACTTTGCACTCCATCGATTGTCATGAGAGTTGAATCATCAGAAATGTGAGACAAACTTTACCTTTCTAACTCATACCACAATTTGATTTTGAAAGAAATCATTGCATTGAATTATCAACAATGACACCCCCTCAATTTCAGTCAAGTTCTAATGAATATCAGTTCCATTGTATCGCATTTCATTTTTCCATTCACCCAACTAATCAAAGCTAACTCCACCAGGTGACCCTCGACCTCGTGTGACCTGGTACCTGGAGAATACAGTTATAGACGACTCCTACGAGCAGAGACCGGACGGTGTGACCGTCAATTCCCTCACATTTCCTAACATCGGGAGACAGCACCTCAATTCAAGACTGGTTTGCCAAGCCTCGAATACCAACTTATCAGCAGCACTATCCAGACTGCTTATTATGGATATCAATTGTGAGTAGAACTTCATTTATAAGAAAAGTCATTTCCTCCTCCTCCTCCTTGCGTCGTATTCCTCATTGCTGAGGGTCGTGACCCCTCTGATGATGGTGCGCCATCCATTCTTCGGCGTCATGAAGAGCATCGTAAAAACCGGTATTGAGAGTGGTACGGATCTGATCGGACCAACGTATCGGGCTTCGTCCGCGAGGTCTCCTTCCATCTACCTTGCCAGTCACCATTGTTCTTTGCAGGTTTTCGCCACTCTTCCTGGCAATGTGACCGAAGTATTCAAGAATCCTTTTGGAGACAGATAGTTGATAGCCTGGTCGTTATCCTAAGCTCCTTGAGGATGGATACGTTGGTCCAATTGTTAGAATAAGTCATTTATCTGACGTCACTAAAAGCAATATTGGACTAATTAGTGATTGGAAATTTCGGTCATTTCACTCTGAACTGACTCTACTGCTCAAAGCTGGCTAAAGCAATGGATTGTGATCATGAGTAAATAAGTAAGTGAACTAGTCACTGGTTTCATCGTATAAATAACGGATAACCGATGAAGTAGACGAATGGAGATCACAAACGATTAATCGTAGACAGACACGCTCCCGAACTGATCATCATCAGCCCGTAACAGTCCATTGCTGGACGTAGGCGTCTCCTAAGGCGCTCCTCTAAACCCGTTTCTGTTCTTTTTGCATCCGCCCCTGCTAATTAATCTAGTGTAGCAACGCTTCTTGCTAAAATAACGCTTTTATTTTTAGCTCCTAGATATTGTGGATAATGAATGATCGCATCGACCTTTCTATAGACAAAACAAACTATTTTCAGCGTTATTCTAGCGTGAGTGGCAACGACCGTACTCGTATTAAGTTTCCAATACACACAACATAAATATCATTACGGTACGAGTATATCCCTTGAGGAAGAAATGGAAAAAACACCTCCTTTTAAAAATAAATAGAATATGCTTGTTTGTTTTATATTACGTGCATACCACGTAGTGTGGGACGCCCCCTGATGGAGGGATGACCTGCATAAGGTGGCTGGCAGTGACTGGATGCAAAAGCCAAATGTGGTGGACTTTGGGAGAGGCCTATGTCCAGCAGTAGATTGATACGGGTTGATGATGATGTATGGGGAATTGTCGTGTTAAACATTGGGGAATGGTCTTGATATTTCGATAGCATTGCAGTCATCATGGTCACGAGAAGACCGTTTGTTGCAGTAAAGCCACTGAGCGTCCAGATCCTGAATAAGAACAGGCAGCTATCAGCAGACAGGAGTTATGAGGTGGAATGCCAGACCACGGGGTCCCGGCCTGATCCCCAGGTCACCTGGTGGAAGGGGACTAGACAGCTCAAGAGGATGGCCAAAGTTGTGAGTAATTATTGGAATTATTATTTCTTTCTACATTCACATTTTATCAATAATATTATACAGGGCATATCGAACATTTTGACTAGAACGGCTCACCGAAGGTTTATTTGCAATATTATTTTACTTACTCCAATTTATAATAATTATTGATTGGAACCTTTGAGCTAGGGACGTCCCAAGTCCATGTCTTTTTTTAGTTTACTTTAGTTTTAGTTTATTATATTTATTTTTTAAAAAGAGATAAAATACAAATAAATAATACAACAAAAATAGTTAGTTTAGTTTATTTATTTATTTTTTAGGTATTTTTATAAAGTAAAATTGATGAGATATAGTTTTGTACACAATAAAATAAATAGTGTGAATATTATAACTATTATAAGTAGGTACATATTGGGCACGCTGCCGGACAGTGGGTGGATCGGTTGAACTATCTGTAATGCAAGCCATTCAGATAGTTCAACCGACCTATTTCTACATATAGTTTTATTTTATTTTAGTTATATTTTAGTAAGTACTTTTATTTAGTTAGTTTATATTTCTGCCCTGTTTGATTGTATAAAATAAAAACTCATATTCTATTCAGTTTATCAAATCTTTTTACATTTGGATGCTTTTATTATTCGTATATCGTTACTTAATTCTGTTTTAAATAAATGCCTTCATCATGTTAAATACAATTACACAATATATATATTCAGTTTATTAATTATAAATATTTAAAAAGTACATATTATTGATACAACAAAGTAAAGTTTTATCAGTAGGTACCTACTGATACAGGATGTCCCATCGAGATGGGTTGGTATGGGACAATCTGAAACTATTAAAGTTAGAGAATTTTGATCTAAGGAACCATGACATCGATTTTAAAGTTAAGAAAAACTGCATTCAAAATTTTTCAAAAAAACTCAAAAGACAACTCGGGAATTGAACCTTATCATTTTCATTCAAAAAGTCAAGTTCTTTTATTGCAGTAAATATTGACAGATAGGTTGCAAAGAACAAAATTTTCTATTAATTCCGGTGTCTACAATAAAAGGAAAATGCTTGATATAATTTTATTTATCAAAGACGTTGTACGGACAACAGCAGACCAATGGTTACATTTGCAGTACGAATTCGACTCTTATGACGCAGTTAAAAAGAAAGGTCTAAATTGTTACACTTGATCTTCTGTTACTAGTTTTACCATAGGTAAAAATGTATAAATATTCTTTGATTTTACATAGCACCTATTAATCGAATACGGTGCTCAATATGGAAATCTGACACTTGCAACACCGAACTTAAACTTAGCTCACATTCAAAATATCCATAATATGTGTCTATACCGCAGCTCAAATCAAGTGTCTTATTTTGTAAACAAAAACTCCCCTACTCTACTAACATTTTAAGCTGTTCTGTGATTACTGCATAGGTATTTTCACATTATTAGATCGGATCACTTTATTTTATTTTTGGCGGAAACCGGCGTGGGCGGGTCCCATGCCATCATATGCAAAAGAATCGCGTCCCTGATGCGACGGATTCGCGGCAGCCTAGCATCCTGAAGGGCATTGCGGATACCATGGACAGTCCCATTGTGAGCCACTGGGTACACTTAGGTACATGTTCCGGGGTCATGTCGCATGTCATAGCGCGTAATACACCTCATGTAAACACTAACATAGTTTTTACTTACTAACACTTATATGGTCTTTCTGACTGCAATAAATCATTTGAATTTGAATTTTCACAATGATGAACAGGTTCGATCAATCAGTTCCTTCAGTGTTATATCAGGTAATTAGACAATCATATTTGTTTACAAAATAAGACACTTGATTTGGGCTGCGGTTTATATAGGTACAATACATGATAGATCTCACAATTTCTACTGAATAAAGGTCCCTTCAGTTATTATTATGAGTAAGTATTATGGCCTCTCATTTTCCCGTCCTTCATATAATAAACTAGCTTCCTTTTTTATATCGCTTTGTTCGTGCTAATGTGACCGCGCGGTCGTTTCTTTTGAATCAATTATGACCAAGACAATGGGGTTCTATTTCCATAATTCACTCGCCTTTGTCATTCGGCCGACACAAGAAACGTCATGGCTTCATCAAGCACCAGCCGACGAGAATAAAGTTATTCATCTGTCATTGGAAGAAGCGCTTTTATTTTATTTTCTCGGGTAAATAAAGCTCGCTGTACACCGTGTTGATCGTATAAGCTACGCATCGATAAGCTTCTAAATAAATAAATAAAAAAGCCTCTGTATTTCATAGCGTAAAAAATACATGAATATATAAGTATATTGACATTTGAACGTACTATAGTATGACCTTCTAAATCAGTCTTCGCCTGCGCGGTACAGGGATGCGGGGGTAGGACGACAACGGGGACCGAGAGAGGTGCGGGCGGCAGGCGCATTTCTGTTACAACTCACCTCGCCCACCCCGCACCTCTCTCGGTCCCCGTTGTCGTCCTACCCCCGCATCCCTGTACCGCGCAGGCGAAGACTGATTTAGACGGTCATACTATAGCTATGAACCACTTTTAGGGTGTAGGCCTCCTCCAGTTCCTTCCACTTTTCTTTCTCTTGTGCCACTTGTGTCCAGTTTCTGGCATTTAAATCGTGTGACCATCTCGCTCTGGGTCTTCCCCGCTGTCTGTTTCCGATTGGTCCAAGCCACATAGTCACCATTTTAGTCCATTTTTGATTAGTTCCATTGATAAGCTTATGAACGTTGTCGTTTACTATGCTGCAATAAGGCCAAGGTTCAAAGATAATTGTGAGCGCGAACTTAGTCTGAGATCTGTATAAGAACTGTCAAAATTGTATGTGTAAGACTGAGAATAAATTTAGCTCGTGCCCCTAAGTCGCGCTTAATATCGTTTCTGTATTCGAATCTTAAAGTTACTTCATCGAGAAAAATAAAACTTTTTTTCTCTTATAAATAAACCTTGTTGTACATTGTGGCGCATTGCTAATAATTAAGCTACTCATCGCTAAGCGTATACGTCACGCATGTAAAATGTCTCAATAAAATGGAACTCAACTATTGAAGAATTTGTTTATTCACAAGGTCTAAAAATACATAACTTATTATATAAAAAGCAAATACAATTATAAATACTTACCTATATCTAGGCAACACTACACCTCGTCTAGGTCCGTCCCGCGCGGTAGGGTGCCCAGCGCACTGGCCGCATTGCCCCGCTGTATAGCGAGGCTCAGGCGCGGGGCAAAATACTCACCAGCTCTGAAGTCTCCTGACCAGTCGAATAGATAATTTGAAGAATTTACAGAGGTTCAATTGCAAAATGTCCAATTCCCAAAATATCTATCATGCCCACAAAACGACCACTTCTCATAATGACGTCATATGTTTATTTTCACAGTATAGATTTCGCATGTTTTTTTTTTTTGGATAAATAACCCCGCTAAAGAATACGGGCGAAAATAAATAAAAAATAATACATAAATACTACAATATAATGTAAATAATTTTTATATGATAAATAATGATGACTACATACTATAATATACGTAATGTATAATAATAAATAAGTATAATGTTATTAATAATATAAAATAAATATGGTAAGTAGGTACTTATTATAAGATATGAAATGATTATGTATATAAATAGAGTAAATATATGATTAAATATCAGTGTACTATGTAATAAATTATAAATAAATATATAAACAAATAAATAAATAAAAGGCATCTTTGATTTTGTAGCGACGCGCTGAAGGGCGGAAGTGTTATGTTTGATTTCGCATGTTATGCACACTAGCGTGCCTCATAATACGCTAGGCACTGCTTAGCGCTTAGCGCACAGCGGTGTGTAATACCCCTAACACAGCTAAAAATACTCCTATAATTGAGAAATCAACATTGACATATTTGGAAACAGCTCCATCACATTTCTTATTATTAAAATATACAAAATTCCGGATGATTTGTTTCTGTACTTTGACATTCGGTTTGTTTAACGTACGGAAAGCCCCGTGTTCTATTTGTTCAATTTGCCCGGGGCTTTATCCGAAATAAAAATATTGGAAGTCAAAACAAATTACGCAACACGGTAGTGGGATCTGCGTGAGACGGAATAAATTGCCTATACGAGATGGCAATCAAATAGTAGAGTAATAAGCTAACACTGTAGTAGGTAAAAATATATAACGCAATTTTTAGTGTTCAGTACCTCATGAGGAAAAAAGGAACCCTTATAGGATCACTTTGTTGTCCGTCTGTCTGTCTAGACCTAAATCTCATAAACGCGTGGACGGATCAAGTTGAAATTAATACCAAATACTCAGGTCTGCAAGCTCATGCAGCCGTGAAAAAATCAAACTTCTACATCAACGCAGTCAAAAGATATGGCCGTTTATGTCGCATTTTCTCGCATATTTGTATGAAAATGCAAGAAAACCAAAACCTATAGGGTACTTCCCGTTGACCTAGAATCATGAAAGGCAAAAAGCTAGATCTTATAGCTCATATAAAAGGAAAAAATCCGAAAAAAGTAAATTTTAAATTACGTCTCCCCAAAAATATTATTATTATTATACTAACTTATATTTGCAGATGATCAACTAATCAGGAGTAGGTATGTCGATGTATGGACAAATATTTTGATAATGGCAAAGAGTAATAATCTAATTTATCTTTTCGTTAGAGCGAAGTTACGGGGTAAGTTGCGTTGCACGGAAGCCTCGGGGCGCGAGTCCGACTCGCACTTGGGCAGTATTTTATTTTACATAGTGGTTGTTTTCAAGACAAGGTTATTTTAGTCTCGATAGTACAGACAACAGAACATCAATAGCACCTAATAACACTATAGATTTATTAATACATATAAATATTTTTTTTTAAATGAAATGACTGTACTTACTCATAATAATTGTGAAAAACTGATCTCGATAGCGATCGCGAGTGAATAGTAACACCTCGATATCGGCTTACCAGCGAGCGTTTCATCTGGGCCATTTCGTGGCAAACCTCATCGCGAAATACTAATTTCAAATGTTCCCCAGTTCTCGAAGACCAACTCGTCTGTCAGCATCCTGTCCTTCGTGCCTGAGGCTGAAGACCACGAGCTGTACCTGGTCTGCCGCGCAGACAACCCTCGGGTTCCTCTCGCTGTCATTGAGGACCGCTGGTGGCTCAACGTTCAATGTTAGTATTTCTTTTAGAATTATTTTGGGAACTAGCGTCAATTCACAGATACCACATCAGCACCACATCGCAGCGGAAAAAAGTGTCCGTCTTCTTCTCTTGTAGAGTTGTTCAAGTCGCCCGTAGGCCTCTGCCATGGCCTAATGACTGCTTCCGAGCGACAGAAACCGGGACCAACTGCTTAACGTGCTTTCCGAGGCACGGAGGAGCTCAGATGAAAGTGTCACTAGCAATCACCCATCGTAGAGAGCTCGGTGGCACAGTGGTTGGGTCAATGGACTTGCGATATGGAAGTCCCAGTTTCGATTCCCAGCCAGGGCAGCCATGTAGCAATGACTTATCCTCGATTTTTTCGACGGAAAAACTTACGTACATTTACCGAGTGCTCTCAAAACGGTGAAGGAAAACATCGTGATAAAACCTGCATGCCCTAGAAGAAGAAGAAAAAATTCTAAAGCATGTGAAATCCGCCAATCCGCACTGGGTCCGCGTGGTGGATCATGACCCGAGCTTCCTCATGTAAGGGAAGGTCTGTGCCCGAGCAGTGGGGCAATATAAATAGACTGATGATGAATCACCCATCCATGTATCGACCACTCCCATTGCTTAACTTGTACGATCGTTTTCAACGTGTACTCGTAATGGACCCAAGCGTTAAAATTGTTGTTTCTCATTCACTACCTCCTCCCATTCGGTCTTCCAGACGTTATAAGTAGGTACTGAATACTATCCGTCAAATAGTTAATACTACCAAAAGTATTGTCACTAGGGAGCTGTTCCTGTTTTTTAGAAGTTTACGATCAATATCAATTTTGGCGAAGTCATTATCTACCGTTGGGCAGTGGGCAGTGGGCGGGCTTCCCATTGGGAACCACTCCGCGTTGGCAAAACAAATAGTTTTGGACGGAGTTGATGGGATTCTAGATTGATTATCTAATTTACTGTAGGTAATGAAACATTGTTTCGACTATGGAAGAATGTTTGTGTCGACGGAAGATAGTTTATACGAATGATGAAAAGTTTCGGGGCGATAGAAATTCGGATACAGATTATTCGCCAGGATTTTTTTCTTCTTATAAAATAAGCGCTAAGCTAAGTAGTATGTATGCTACTGTCTCGTCATCGTATATGCAACCTCTGCACAGAGGACTGTCTGTTACTCCAAGATTGTCATCAGCACCAGCCCATTTCAGTCCACTGCTGGACGTATGCCTCTCCCAAAGGCGTGCTTTGGAAGAGGCCTACTCAACCCGTCATCATCATTATCAGTCCACTGCTGGACGTAGGCCTCTCCCAAAGCGCGCCACTCAACCCTACCCTCGGCCCTCTGCATCCAGTCCCTGCCAGCCATCTTGCAAAGGTCATCCCTCCATCTGGTGAGCGATCCGATTCTCGGTCATTTGCATCCAGTCTCTGCCAGCCACCTTGCGAAGGTCATCCCTCCAAGAGTATATAAGTGTTTATTTAGATGACAGTGCCCAGTCATTACACAAACAAGACAGGCGTTGAATCTTACATGAATATAGAGACGAAGGTAACGACTCCATCTCTTTCCAGACATGCCCGTGGTGGCCCTGAAGATGGGTTCCAACCTGGACCCTGGACATATCAAGGAGGGCGACGACGTGTACTTTGAATGCAGCGTTAAGGCAAACCCGAAGAGCCATCGGCTGACGTGGTATAAAGGGGTAAGACTTCTTGCTGATAGCCATACTTACTTACTCCGCTGGCTCAGCGACCCGAAGTGGGTCTTGGCCTCTGAAACGAGAATACGCCAGTCATTGCGGTTCTGCACCGTATCGCGCCACGTGTGTGCCTGCAGTCGGCCCAGAGCCCTCTCGACTTCATCCCTCCAGCGATACCTAGGACGCCCGACTGGACGTGGACGTCACCCGACCGGTCGTCCCAAGTATGCTCTCTGCGCCGCACTATCGTCTCCCATTCTTTAGCCCTAGCCAGCAGAGTCTGGCAGCTTTTGTCTCGCCGATGATGTTCGGTTCGGACACCAGATCCTCGATCTCCTGATTTTTTCTCGCCCTTGTGCTTCCATCCTTTTTTTTCACTGATTTAAGTTTAAAGCCTCTTGCACTAGGCAACAATTGACGCAGCACGTTACGCTCAACAAGATTGGCAACGTTGCACAAAAACGCGCGACGTTGCCAGCTGGCGCGCAACATGACCAATGCTATCAATACCAATGGTACCGCAAGTTCCTCGTTGCCGTTCAATATGATGAGCAACATGTTGTGCAAGGTGTCGCTCGTCAAATGTTGCCGAGGGGATACTAGCCTTAAGCCCCTATCTAACTTAACGTTTTTAAAGAAGTGTGAAAAAGGGAAGTGAGGTTTAATTAGTACGCATTGCGATAGGTAGATGATTTTTATTGCCAGACCATCTAATGTACTGTTAAATTACCAAAAAAAAAATCTAATTAATTTTCCTATTCTCATCTTTCAAACTGATTCACAAATTACAATTAATTCAATAAATAAAAATATAAAACGCGCCTGCAAAAAACTAACCCTTTTGATATAAATGTCACTCCTACAATCAAGATGAATCTCACTCACTCACTGGTTTGCTGGTAGAGAACTCTATCGTAGAGTTAAGCACCTTATGTACATCCAATTTTTATTTCATGTAACGTGTATTTATTTTGTGTACATTAAAGAATTACAGAGGAATTACTAATCTAACGACACCTCATATGTTAAAATCCATCAAGCCGTTTAGGCTGCAGGGCGTACCAAAGAATTAGACATACATACTCGAAAAACATAACCCCCTTGTGCAGTCGGGTAAAAACCAAAACTTATACCCTATGACAATCTTGATCAAGACGAATGTAATGATACCTCACACATCGAAATCCATCAAGGCCTTTCGGCTACAGGAGGTCATACAACAATCGATACACACACACTCGAAAAGCATCACCTATGACTGATAGAAACTATTCTTCACACCAAAATAGCGTCGCCTAATCTAGTGAGGAAAATTCTGATCTTGCTCCCATAAATATTTCCCTCATTTACTAAGTCGACCCCATAAATAAAGGTGGCGAAAGAAAGGAAGACGAATGACCGAATTATCATAAGTGTAAGTGGCCCCCATCTCTTGGGCGTAATGAAGGGTCCCTGCCTTGGGAAATACGTAATAGTGCCGGTTAGTAATGTGGGTACGAGGATGATTTCGGGGAGGTAAACAAAGGAAGGTAGACAACGGCAATTATTGTGGACGATAAGAGAAATATCGTGAAATCTTCTTGGTATTTACTAATGCCGTTCATAGTGAAAATTGAGGTTATGATCTGAAATATTTTGACTTTCCTATTGATATTTGGGATTTACTATAACGGGCATCTGTCGTAAAACCGATAACCGATGCGGTAGACGACATTTTAGTCGAATTTCTTATTTTTTTTCTGTAGAATAAGAAAAAAGAAAATGCATTTATTTGACGGTACAATAAAATAGTAACTCCTCCTCCCTAATCGTTGCCTCAGTGCTGAGGATCGTGATCCTCAACAGCAGGTGCCGTCTTGGCAAGTATGAACTGGCGCCAGGAGACACGGTTTTGTGCTCTTCTCACAGCCTCTTCAAAGGGCACGCCGAGGATTCTGCCAACCACATCAGTCCAGCGGGCTGGTCTCCGGCCACGTGGTCTAGACCCCTCAACTTTGCCGAAAATAGTAACACACAATGAATAAATAAACGAAACACTAATGCAATAAACAATTAATGACATGGTGCGACATGTAACATCAAAAAAGACCAGCTTAGCATGTGCTGTAGTGGGCCACAGCGCATATTAAATTGCGGAAGGGATTCCGTTGCTAGATAGACCGCTGACGACAGATTTCCCTTCTAGACCCAAGAAATACAGCAGAACGCAAGCTCCGGCATCATCCTCAGTGATCAGAGCCTTGTGCTGCAGAGTGTGAGCAGAGCAGCAGCGGGGGACTATAGCTGTCTCGCTCATAATTCCGAAGGCAGTACTTCTAGCAATCCCGTGTCTTTGCAAGTCCGATGTGAGTTGGTATTGGTATGTTTCATAGAAGAGTTTTGTGGTGCAAAGGTTGGGATACTGAACTCATCCTAAACACCCTCTCTCTTGGAATCGAGGGATCTTGGGCTACCATAGAGGTACAGTTCAAATTGATGGCTTGGCTTACACATCGTTCATTCCCTATGACACCATCAAAATGACCCACCAGGTCATGAGGAATGAACAGACAGACTTACCTCAGGGCAAGCAATAGCAATCACTCTGATACCCTGGTTACTACTCATTTGGGGTGGTGTCATTGGGAATCCTCTTTTTTTATCCACAGACATTCTAGCTTCTATATGATGTTTTCCTTCACTGTTTTGAGAACGTAAGGTAAATATGCAACAGATTTTCGTAGAAAAAGAGACCATGGATGCTACGAGTTATGTCTTATTCTAGAACTGATTCTGGGGCCTACAATCTACATATAGCTTAGTTCAGTATTCCAACCAACGCGCATCCGGAACTTTCAAATGGCAATTAAATAAACCAGTCCATCTGATTGAATTGGTTTGATACAGACGCTCCTCTGTGCAAGACATCAGAGGAACCAGGAGTATTTGGGGCCCTCAAAGAGGAGACGATTCTGCTGCACTGTGCTGTGGACTCCAGTCCTCCTCCAACCAGCTTCGCTTGGACCTTCAACAGCTCCGGTGAGCAGGTGGACTTGTCTCCAAGGTAAGATTGTTTTGAGTTTATGTGATTTGTTTTAATAGAAGCAGGTATTTCGGAATTGGAGGATTAATTATGGGCTATTACAGCCCACAATGGGGAGTGCTAAGGGCGCCAGTCGGGTCGCGGATGTATCGCAGTTCCCGTTGATCGGCAACAATGGCACGAGGTGGAACACCCCAGGAAGTTTAGTCGGTATTCTGCTCCTTTAGGGCGGCGAGCCCGACATAATCAACACTCAGAGTGGTACAAGTACACGTGTTTTACCTGGGACAAAAAAAGATATGTATTCCGGAATAGTGGTTCCATTGGGGTAATAAATAATATCACTTATCAGGTAGGTGATAAATGATCTACCAGTGGGATGATCGCGACTTCTATCGTTTTCGTAATCGCTTGCAATTTGACGCTATACACATGGACGCTATACATTGCTGCAATGTTTTTGCAAGTTTTAACAAACGACAACGAAACGCAGCAATGTATATCGTTCAAGTGTTTAAATGAAAACTATAACAAAAACGATTGAATACGCGGTCCCTGTATTTCAAGAGTAGTGCAAGGGGAGAAATATGGTCCGTGCAACAACTCTGTTACCCAGAAACCTTATCGAAACATACGAATTAACCCAAATTAGAATATATCGGAAATAGAAACATCTTTTGCTATAATTAATAAATGAGGCGTCTATTTCGAAATTAAATTCAGCTGAAATATAAAGTCAAACCCAATACGGCTTCAGCTAATTAACGGTACATTGATATTGCAAATGTAATTAGTTTACATACTTACCGTTTGGTAAGCTTGGTAATTGGGTTTGCTAAGCCAAAATCAATTAATTTGATGAACTGAACGACTGCGTTTATTGAACTTGGGTTGATTGTGTATACTCTGGCATCGCACTACGAAAATTGAATTTGGTAATCTCTACCGACTTGGAGAGAACTATCAAAATCATTATCAGTTGATCAGCCCCCTTACCTTGAAGTCTTATAGCAGTATTACTTTCATAATACTTTGTTACTTCGTACAATGACGACCTTAATGAGCTTACTTTAAGGTCGTCATTATACGAAGTAACAAAGTATTATGGAAGTAATACTGCTATAAGACTTCAAGGTAAGGGGGCAGCTCGTATAAGCCCACTGCTGGACGTAGGTCTTTCACAAGGCGCGTCACTCAATTTGATTCTTTATTTTGTCTCTGCCTTACTACTTTAAACCGAAGCTTCAAGTTCCAAATCAAGTGTCTTATTTTGTAAACAAAAACTACGATACCCTACTAACATTTCAAGTTGGTCTGTGATTTATTTCCACATTATTAGATCAGATTATTTTATTTTCACAATTATGAATAGTTCCGATCAATCAGTTCCTTCAGTGTTACACCACTCATACTCATACTACTCATACTACTCATACTCATTTATTCGGCCTTTGGTACACTATGGAACACTTGGTTAAGTCAGTGTTTACATTATTATATCATATCACATGACTGGGTGTTGTGAGAGCAAAGAGCAGCACAGACCACTGTTATCACTTTTTAAACTTTCACGGTTTGTATAAATATGAATTTGATAAAACGGGAATTACCGTGTTACACATTTGTTATTGATGTTATGACTCGATATTTCGACAGCATTGCAGCCATCATGGTCTACTCGTGACCATGATGGCTGCAATAATGCAATATTGCAAACGCCGCCAGCATTTTGGGCACGCTGCCGGACAACGGGGATCGGTTGAACTATCTGTAATGCAAGCCATTCAGATAGTTCAACCGACCTATTTTGTACATATAGTTTTATTTTAGTTTAGTTATATTTTAGTAAGTACTTTTATTTTCAGTTTTGTAAGTTTAGTAAGTTAGTTTATATTTTTAGTTATTTAAATAAAATGATTAAATTAACACGGTAATTCCCGTTTTATCAAATTAGAACCACTGTTCATAAAAACTACTTATATGAAATCAAAATTGCAATTGTCATGATTGCTAGTTTCACTTTCAACTATATAGCGCTGTAAAGAGGCCTTGTCATGTGCCAACAGGTAATTAGACGATCATATTTGTTTACAAAATAAGACACTTGATTTGGGCTGCGGTATATGTAGGTTATTCCTCCATCTGATCGGAGGCGTGCTACATAATTGAGAAAAATAACACAGCACCAAAACGTACTTAAGATATTCACTGCTTTGCTACTGAAAAGTGTATTTGGTATGGCACCAAAAATATATAATAAAATTCCATCAAAAATAAGAATGGGTAATGCATACCAATTTAAAAATAATTTGAATAGACTATTGACGGAAAAAGGCTATTATACAATAAATGAATTTCTAAATGATAATTTTTAATATATAGTGACCGCAGCTTCTGACATTATTCTTAAATTAGGTTGATATTTTTGAGTTCTATATATTTGATAATAATGACATTTAATGTATTGACATTGTAATTACTGATATTTTATTGAATTGAATTAATTTTAATTTATTGACATTGTAATTACTAATATTTTATTGAATTGATTGACATTTAATTTATATAGGTATTTTTTTTCCTGTATTTGTTGCTGTAAAATAATAAATAATTATAGGAAAAATTACATTTGTACGCCGCAAGGCAAACATGAAGGACTATTTTCAAATATTACATCTGTATCATGTTTATACTCATGTATTGCAAATAAATTATCTTTATCTTTACCTTCGAAAAAGCCGAGGAAAACGCATTGGTACAGGCCGCGTCATGTAAAAAGAACGCTGGAAGAAGGAGAGGGGGGGGGGGGGGGGGCGCGTGGGTACAGCAAAGGGCGACTGACGAACCAATAGCGCAACGGCAAGCATGCAGCGCGTGACCCGCCCTTCGCCGCCCGCACATCATACCACCAAATAGATCGATAAATCGCCTAATGCGCAGCTTGACCGGCAGCGTTCTTTTTACATGACGCGACCTGTACGTGGCTAACCTGGGACCTCCGTATCGCATTTACGTCTTCGAGAACTCTACCCATCTGTCTTCCATCGATCGGTTATCAACCTGGGTTGCATAAAAAAATGTATGGAGTAGGCAGAGGGGCATCAAAATTAAACCAACGCTCTATTGCCCTCCTGACAACAGCACCAGAGTGTGATGTGTTTGCGAGTGGATGGACAACTGTGTGTTGTGAAAGCCTGAAGTTTTGTGAGTTGATGGATGACAGGGTCTCCAGTGTAAGATATTAAGATTGTGGTGTTAGGCGAGGACGAGGTTGTGGTATTAGGCGCTGCGTTCCCACAACCTCGTTCCAAACGCGATGCGTTGAACACCTTGGGGTTTAGTGGGTATAGGACCGTATTCTGGCGGGAGTCCCACATACTCACCGCGCGCCCCTCCTCATTGGCGCGGTGAGATGCGAAAAGCATTTCCCCAAGTAAAAAAAAACCAAAAAGGGTCTCCAGTGTTTAGGTCTTAAATCTGCAAGCAAATCTGATTGTTTAACTATATTTATTACAACAATTAATTTAAGTACATGAGTACTATTTTACGTTTGTGGTGCTTTGGTTAGTAAACTGTTATGCCATAAATATATGTATAAATAAATAAATAAATATTTCCCAGTTCATACACTAACTCCGGGTACGCGTCCACACTACGCTACACGCCCAATAAGGACATGGATTTCGGAACCATCCTCTGTTCGGCCACCAATACTGTTGGAAAACAGGAGTCACCGTGTCTGTACAAGGTCGTTGCTGCAGGTATATTGCTGAGAATGAAGTTTGTTATTAATGAATTAACGGAAGAACGAATGATGGATTGAATGAATGAACTATCTAATTTTGTTGATACTCGTATATCCAATGCACCTAAAAGAATATTCACTGTTTTGGCTGTGATTGTTGCTTAATACAGTCATATTACATTTTAAAGATAATGAATTCCAGATTCCAATCAAATGGAATACAATATTCCATTTGATTGGAATTAACTTACGAATGAATGAATGGACGAACGATGGAATAAAAATTAACTAACATACAAATGTGTAACAATTCATGATGGCCGTCACAATCATGAGGATCGTCACATCCTTACGTAAAAGTTAAATAATGTAGGTAAAACAATATTGTTGTTTTGTTAAATGCGAATGGGAACGAGAGAATGAACGAATGAAAATAAACAGATGAATAACAATTAGGCATATCAAAGTCCTCATAATTTTATTTTTGTTTGTTAATTAGAGAGTAGAGACAGATAGATCTACTTCTGTTAAATGTATGTGTTTAGGTCGGCCAACATCCCTCCAAAACTGCACAATAGTGAACTACAGCTCCGCTGGTCTGATGGTAGACTGTCTGGAAGGTTTCGATGGTGGTCTACCTCAGGTTTTCTTCATGGAGGTGTTGGAGTTACCATCTTCACTGGTAAGCACGTCTACCTTCTAAGATACAATTAAAATTAGAGAAAATTATACAGGTCTCATTAGGTTTCTCATTTTCTCACTACTTTCTTTCTACTTCGACCTGTTTCCAAAATTCGTCTACAATATACTCTATTGACCGATGGGCCCGGACTGTCACAGAATGGGTGCCATCGGACGGTCGCCGGCGTCGGGGCAGACCTCGGCGTAGGTGGAGAGACGATATCGTTAGATACAGGGATGGGTGGCTGGAAGAGGCTCAGGACAGGGATGGATGGAAGAGGAGGGGGGGAGACCTTTGTCCAGGAATGGGACAATATATAGGTTACCAAAAAAAAATACTCTACTCTTGCTACTAGTAATGCCTCGGGTCTTGTAGGCGTCTTTAGACGGCTACCTAGCTCTTTTAAAATATCCCTGAAACCTATGGATATAACTCCAAAAGAGAATGTTTCATTGTGATGTTTGACATTCATAGACATTTCAAGTTCTATTCCCGGAATTTCCGGGTTCCCGGCAATCGCAGTTCCCTGGCAATTTACATTTCCCCCTGGAACATACCTTTAGTTTATTTTCCTTTATTTTAATGTAATGATTACTATTGGAACAAGCAGAAATATATAAAAAAAAAACTGGAAAAATATGGCTTTTTTATATCCTATGACACTCCCGTAATCAAGACGAATCTAACGACACCTCATACACCAAAATCCATGAAGCCGTTTAGGCTACAGGATGGCAGTAAATAATGGACATACATATACCAGAAAAACATTACCCTCCTTCTGGGGCAGTCTTGTAAAAAGGAAGGGATGATCCGAGATAACATATCAAAGTGTGTGTGTTGAGTTGCCCGGCAACTGCGACTGCCCGGAATCAGATGTTTCCGGCAAGTGTAATTCACTATTCTCTTTCTTATTACTTTTCTAAATTATTATATGTAATAGTTTCTTCACTACTGTGTGTGGCTATGTGTCAAAAGGTCAATTCTATTCTCCCAGGTGAAGGCCAATGTGACATCTAACCACACTCCTAGCTTCGAAGTGTATGGCCTCGATAGAGGTTCCAGTTACGCCCTCAAACTGTACGCTGGCAACGCTAAAGGGAGAGGTGACATCGTCACAATGCATACTGTGGCTTTGAGATCACCTGATAAGTATGTTGGTAAGTCATTATCAATCAACAGCATAGAGGAAGGCAAGGTAAACCACCCTGATTACCTTGCCACCCTGTCCTGTCTTGAAACCAGATATTCAGTATCACAAATAGAATCTTAAACCATTGTAAAATAATGTCATTAAAATTCCCATAGAATTAAATAAAGTCACCCTTGCGCCTATCATTTGCTCATGACGCGTGAACTGACGTGAACTTCGGTCATTGACCTGTGGCGCGTACGTATCGCGTGCGGGTTGGTGTCTGTGTACTATGTTCCTTTTTGGGACTACCGGGGTATATTTGTAAATAAATATTGTTACTCGTTATTATTTGTTTAAAATAGTATATAAGTATGATTAGTCATATAAAAATCAAAACATAATAATAACTTAAATGACACATCGCTGCTCATGTGGGAGCAACGTCGGTCGCCTTGGACACCATGGTCTTTCCTGCCAGCGCAGTGCTGGACGCCTGTCCCGTCATGCCGCCCTCAATGCCGTCATCCGGAGGGCCTTTGCCACCGTCAACGTGCCGGCCATTTTGGAGCCGAACGGTATTGCACGTGACGATGGCAAGAGGCTCGACGGGATGACGCTCATACCGTGGAAGCATGGGAGGACGCTAGTGTGGGACGCTACCTGCGTCGACACACTGGCTCCCTCCCATGTGCAGTTCACGAGCAGGGCGGCGGGGGCGGCGGCCGCGGAAAGCCTCAAGCGGCGCAAAAATGCGGCTTTCAGCGAGAGCTACATATTTGCGCCGTTTGGTGTAGAGACCATGGGGCCATGGGGACCAGAGGCGCGGCTACTGTTCAAGGAACTGTCGTCGCGCCTCATTGACTCGTCGGGTGGCTCGGCCAGCGTATATCGCTGGCTATACAACGAGGTAACGTCGCCAGCCTTTTGGGCACTCTCCCACAGGGTAGCGAATTGGCGTCAATTTTTTATTTACAAGTATTTCTTATTATTGTTGTTGTTAGTAGTTTAATATTTACAATAAATGAGTTGTCACGAAAAATCATAATTCCAAACAAAATATTCTTCAATACAATTCAGTAATTGTAGTAGTTCGTAACTAGGTTACTCCAGATTCTAGAAAGTAAATGAGAGTCTTTGCTGTACTTTAATAATTATTAATCTAGCTAGATGCTAGGCTGGAGTATACAAAGTTCTAAAACAAAATAAGCCTTTAGAGATTGCTTGACATTTTAGTAATTGTTTATAATTTAAATAACTCATTTAGGCAAGCGCAATCTGAAATTAATGTCCAGATACTGAAGATAAATCGAAATCCATTTGTTATGCTATAAGCAAGGCCTCTTAGATATAAATTTTCTAATGATGAATTATTAACATAGGCTGTTATTCATAAATGTGAATGTCCCTTTTAATCTTAACCGTTTTTTAACGAAGTCTTAAAGGGATAGCAACTCGCTTTAAGGGAAGTGAGGTTTAACTAGGTTTATCATCATCATCATCAGTCTATTTATATTGCCCCACTGCTCGGGCACAGACCTTCCCTTACATCGAGGGAGCTCGAGCCATAATCCACGACATACACCAGTTTCAAGTAAACACAATGACGGGCACCTCTTTGTCACTGCTGGTAGCCTGGTACTTCAAATATTATTATCAGTCTATTTATTCCAACTGTTCAGACCTTCCCTTACATCGAGGGAGCTCGAGCCATAATCCACGACATACACCAATACCAAGTAAACAAAATGACGGGCAAGGCACCTCTTGGTCACTGCTGGTAGCCTGGTACTTCAAATATTATTACTTATCAGTCTATTTATTCCCACTGCTGGGGCACAGACCTTCCCTTACATCGAGGGAGCTGGGGCCATGATCCACCACGCGGGCCCAGAGCGGGTGGGCAGATTTCACATGCTTTAGATTTTTTTTCTTCTACGACATGCAGGTTTCATCACGATGTTTTCCTTCACCGTTTTTAGAGCACTCGGTAAATGTACGTAAGTTTTATCCGTCGAAAAAACCGAGGATAACTCATTGGTACATGGCTGCCCTAGCTGGGAATCGAACCTGGGACCTCCATATTGCAAGTCCATTGACCCAACCACTGAGCCACCGAGCTCTCAATACAAAATACAAATACCTACTATCCTATAATATAATTGTATGCAATAAAATTGTTAAAATTTGTCGCTATTGTACGCCCAAAATGGGTAAACTGTCTCTAAGTACTAAACTATTTCTAAGATCTGTAATGCACACAGTTACACAATAAATGATTTCTGATTCTGACACTTGATTTGGGCTGCGGTATATATTCAAAGAGTAAATAATCTTAGTACATATAATGTGTACCGTTAACGATGAGATATGCTTACTAATGACTGGCTTTCCGGTGTCAACAACAAAATGATAGATGATACGCTCCTTGGCTTTCGATAAGTGAAATGGATGATTGATGGATGGAACAGGTAGGTGGACTCCAGCGGAAGACGAATTCAAGAGAGTCCTAAAATTAAGACGTTTGTGCAGTCGAAGACAGAGATACGTATAGGGGCCTCAATAAGGTCAAAATTTTCTCAAAAACTACTAGACCGAATTTAATAATTATTTCACAGTTACATAGTTTTAACTTTTATCTATCAAACAGTGAAAGAAGTTTTGCAATAGTTCAAGTAGTTTTTGAGAAAATCTGAAGCTTAAAAACTCTCCTGTACACCTTTCTCTGTGTTCCACCGTACCTACTAATTTGTCTCCTAGTAATGTAGTTAAATAAAGAGATATGCTAAGATTGCTAAGACTATTTAGGATGATTCTGTAATGGCCGTAAAATCTAATCCTAATACTGTCATTATCACTCATATGCTATAATATCGCGTAAGAGTTGTAATCTTTTTTGGCTAAAGTCGCCATTAAGACCGACAGGTTCGACCGATTTGAGTGAAGATAAGTACGCCACCGCCGAGGCGTGGAAACGGGCGTGATGCACTCATCTTTATAAATACCATCGAAATCTGTTTAACCTTGATAGATACAATTCCTCAATCCTTAACTGGAGCTTCCCCCTATAAGCATTGGGAATTTGTAGCTGTTAACTTACTATTTCACCTACAACTGTCTCTTGAACCAAGATTCAGAGGAAACTTTGGGCGCGCCTCGTTCTTACGACTGTCATGCTACAAATGACAGTTGTAAGAGCTATTATTAGCTCAAGGTTAAAATTGTCTTTGAAACTCGGCCTTAATTCCTTAGGAACAACAACGCCACTACCTCTATCGCCGATGCTGGTATCTCTACTAGCTATAGCTGCTCTGCTATGCACAGGAGTATGTGGAGTCATCACAGCTCTGTACCGTCGCCATGTTGCCAGACAACATTGCGATAAACATCCTGCTTCCGCGTGAGTACTGTTTTAAACCTGACTTTATCAACAACTTTACCATGAGTTGCTAAAGTTATCTCGCTATCGACTACTTTAGAATGGCAACTGTAACTTATCTGGAGTGAGGGGTATCTAACTATATGGATTATACATTGGGGAGTGCTCGGGGCGCCAGTCGGGTCGCGGATGTATCGCAGTTCCCGGGGCTCGGCAAAAATGGCACGAGGTGGAACACCCCAGGAGTTTTGTCGGTATGCTGCCCCTTCAGGGCGGTGAGCCCAACATAATCAACACGCTCCCCCGGGCGTGGTGGTACATGATTTTGCATGTTTTACCTGGGTTAAAAAAGGGGTATCTAACTATAAGCAATCATGACCAATATCATCAGATGCCTCGCCAGCTTATTTGTCGTCCCTTATCACACAAACAAGTTTTTTTCTATATTTTATTTTTATCAACTCAGTGGGTTTAAAACGGCGTTATTGCGCAATTCCTCTGATGGCAATTTATTTCCGAATTCCTAGCAGTTGTAGCTGTGCTGTTTTGATACAATGTCTCCATCACCCAAAAGTTGTCTAGAAGAAATCGCTTGAAGCGATAAGGCCGCCTGTATGCACACTAGCTAATTTTTTTTTGTACCTTTAACTGGTGTATTTTCATTTGTGTCCAAATAAAGTATATTCGATTTGATTTGACCCACTGATCATATTATTTACTCCGCTGACACTGAACGTCAGCAATTTAGCATCCACTTCAAGAAGTGGATGCTAAATTGCTGACGTTCGCAAAATAGATTTCAGCCATGTTGCACCGACTGCCGCTACGTATCGCTGCAGTTGGTACAGACTTCAGTTCCTAATCTCTCCCTATCTAATAACACCTAATATTTTATAATTTATTTACATAGAGATATAAAATAAAAAAAAAAGATAATAAGTTACGTTAAGTTACATACATGGTACCTAATAGGTAGGTAACTTAAACAATTTTTATTTAGTCAGGTAATACAAACATACGAGTTTGTATTACCTGACTAACTACCTAATTTGGAAGGGGGGTGGAGTAAACGTATCCAATAGCGGAAACCCCAACCCTCTCCAGGCATATATTCAATAGATATTACTTATTTGAATAACCAAAATACCATGTTATTATATATTTCTATATAGTGAATAAATAAATAAATTAAAATCTCTCCCTATCCTGAATACAGTCTGAGGATACGTGATGTTACATTCTCTGGTCACAGGAATGCCCTGTACATGGAGCGGAGTGCGGAATCTCTATCGAAGATAGACAATACGAATACGTATTGCGCTTCTCCGAAGTTGGACTACTCTAGTCAGTATGATCTGAAGATGGAAGCCACGGAGGTCGAATCAGATCCTGACATCATACCTTGTCATTATGGTGAGTTTGTTACTTTTATTTAGTTTATTTATAAACTCACGCCTGATTCCCTTAGGGGTAGGCAGAGACGGTGGACTTCCATCTGCTCCGATCCTAGCACACAACCCTTGCTTCCTCCATATTCATCAATTTCTTCATGCATGCTCGTCGGTTTGTAGTTGACCGTACTTGGCCCTTTTTCAAGACATCGCCAATTTGGTCGACGTACGTTCTCCTCTACGGTAAGTTCCTTACAATCTTCTACTTACTGTCCCGGTATCCTGTAGGCCTAAGACATGGCTGACGATTGTTGTCTAAATAGCAACCGGGACCAAGTGCTTAACGTACTTCTCGAGGCACGGAGGGGTTCAGATGAAAATATCACTAGCGGTAATACATTCAGATACAAACTACGCCCAAAGTTGCTTAATTTGTATGATTATTTTTAAATCATTTATTACTGGACCATAAGTTCGCTTCGTTCGTATAGCTGATACCGAATAGGTAGATTGAGACCTCCTATTTACTGCCGAGTTATATCTTAATCGTTATATACTGTGCTGCATGTTTTAGTACCTATTTGTTTCAGACAAGAAACCAACTGAATACACTAAGTTGCCAACACCAGGTTCAGAAAGTGACGTCCATAGGATATACAGTGATCACTGCCTCAATTTCCCTCCAAGCATTGTAAGTATTTAATTGTCATGATCGGATTTCGAGGGATATGCGACAAATTGTTCTACTACTTAAGTAATTTTAATTGATGGAAAGGGCAAATGATATACCATATTCTTTAACCAACGAGTGTCCATGAAAGATTAATTATTGTGGAGGAATCGAAAGTAAGCTCCTGCTCAAAATAGTCAATGAATCTTGACCTTTGAAATCAGTGTTTCGTAGTATAATTCTAGTCCTACTAATACCCAACTCAAATTCATCATCAGACTTTTTAAATAACTCCACTGTTGGGGCACACGTTTACCCTCTTTCGAGGGAGATCGGGCCATGACTGCCCATGACCCGACTCAAGTTACAGACCCCGGCAGATACCGGTTTAGTTGACCCAAAATGACGGCGATTATACAATCGAAAGCAGATCAAAGACATTTTGGACTTTGGACCGTTTTTATTATCTGCATCGTAAGAATTGAAATCGTAATCTAAGTTCTGCTGTCGAGTCTACCTTCACGAACTGCTGCCATTTTGTGTCAACTTAGCTGGCGGGAACTGCCATTGTATATTAGAATCCATCACCATTGCTTATGTGAATTTGTGTCGACAGTCATCCCATAGCATCAGCGTGGTGAACCGAGGAGTGACAGCAAGGAGTGCTGACATCGCGGCGGCCCATCACCGTCCCGAGGTGGTCACCACTGCGAGGAAAGTCAGAGAGAGTTGCATATAGGACTGCAGTATGGTTATTTAGACTTATAAAGGGTTTTATGTGGTGAGTACGTCCGTCGTACGAATGGACTATGGTAATGTATTTCAACGTACATTTTAAATTTATGAAAATTGAGAGATAATTAGGTTGCTACACGATGTAATCTTGTTTATCGAATATTTTCAGTTCCTATTGTTTTAGGTTACACAAGGTTTCTACGCTAATAATAGTAGGTTTTAATATTATCAAGATAAACCCATTTTATCTTTATAATACTTGTAACAAGTAAACCTTAAAAAGAGAAGTTTCCCAAAATTCATCGTTGGTCTTTTATTTATCCCATATTTTAGACTTTTTTATTTGTGAAAATATTATGTATGTATTCTCAAAAACAACGCCTGACATAAGAACGCTTATATCAATACCTGTAATTACTACGAAGGTAACTAACGTGCCTATTTATTGTTATTTATCTAGCTATTTTATTTCAGAGAAAGGTTCCTTTTTTAGTTTTATAATATCATGGAGATCTTTAGTTATGATAATAATCGAGTAGCCCACTTTCTGGCATTCCAGTAATGGTGAAACTGCAGCACACCTCTCGACACCCCTTAGCCGCTCACACCGGTGTTGCTCTCAGTTGTCTTTCTGACCATGTTGAAGGCCCATCTAGTGAGTGGCGAGTCAGCCAGACAATTTTTTTCATAACTTCGAGACAATGTGATCATGGCAGGTGTCCGACGTCTCGCTCTATAGACCAGACTAACTGAATTAAGTTGTAATTTCCAATCACTGCAATATTTTATGCACCTGACGGGGTCTGTCATTAAGTGCATTCTGGTGCAATCAGAGACGGGTTCCGCTAGGTGCATCACATATACCTTTAAGTTAAAGCTTTCTAAGAGCCTCTACGCGTTGGACCTACGTTTCCGTGCAAGCTTCAAAGGACCTGGTTTTTTGGAACCCGTGAAACCTTGGGAGATACATAATAATCTTATAATTAAATATCTCCATATATCCTGGTCACTGGCACCATATAAGGTTAAATGTAACGTATTATAATTAAATACTCATTTATAATTATTATGAAGTGATTCCCTAAATCAACGAGAGTTTGTATGTAACATAATTTTATAAACTGTTAATACGTAATACATGTAAGTGATTTTAGACTAAATTAATAAATAAAATAGTTAGAGAGAGTAAGTATAATTTATTTGCGAAGAGTTGATAAAATCGTTATCTAATCATTGCAAAAATACAATAAACTGCTATACTGTAATATTAATCATCCTTGATTCGAGGCTATTTGATATTAGATGTTTTTATTTTGAAAATTATTTTTTGCCATAAATGCAATGTGATTTTATCGTCTCTTTGTCAAGTGTTATAAATAATAAATAAATTATACCTAATTATTTATTCGTATTTTCCGCCCAAATTGTTGTCGTCACAATTTAAAATAACATAATTGTTAAATAAAATCATCTCATTAGATAGGTAGTATAATTAATAACATTACAAAGAAATCTCGATGTATTTTAACATTCCACGACTTATTTGACTGATGGACTAAAAATAAAATAATTTTATGAATATATTTTACTTAAAATAGTAAGGAAATTGTCAGGGGTTTACACCTCCATATAATGACATTGACTCTCGTTAACTCTTATGCTGTTATTCATAAACCTAGTTAAACCTCACTTCCTTTAAATCGTGTTGCTATCCCTTTCACACTTCGTTAAAAAAGGTTAAGGTAGAAAGGGCTGGCTAGGTTTTTTTGAAAATGGCGGGAAACGACGGTTTCGAAATTATATTATAATTTTCAGTTTAATGTCTACAGCGGGTGTTTTGTGTTTAATATCACGTTAAATTAATCAGAAAATGTTCGCGAATGACAGTACGGTGAAGTTATTGGAGAATTCAAGCAGGATCTGAAGTTTGGCGCCATGGTCAAGATTCCCACTACCAGCTCGGGAGTGAACGTGACTGTCGAGCTGCTTCGTCCACAGTGATTGACGCTACGGCGTCTCCTCTGGATGAAGACATGAAGACCCGGATACCCAGGGTGATGACGCTACGGCGACTCCCCTGGAGGAAGATAGAATACTAGTATACAATGAATTTTCTGTAACATGACATTAGCAAATGACGAACTGTCGAGTCCATTAATAAAATAAATAAATAAGGGCTGGCTAAACGGTGGCGTAACTTTAAATCATGTTTATGAATAACAGCATTAGAATATAAGGAAAAGTGTATGGGTTTGTCATTTACCACTACGATTCTCTAGAGATGTAAACTTGGCAGGAATGAATCGGCCGAAATTACTACATCAAATTTGAAAAATGGTAAACTCAGCACAAGCCGAGACGTCGTCGGTCCGAGTTGCCCTCTAAGCCACTCACTGATGCGTTTTGCCTATTATGTATATGAATGTATTTCTACAAAATTTACACAAAGATTTCGACACTTTTTAATTTGAAGCGGGTATTTATAACTGAAGCTCAAATCAAGTGTCTTATTTTGTAAACAAAATTACCCTACAAATATTTTAAGCTATTCTGTGATTATTGCAAAGTTATTTTCACATTTTTAGATCGGATCACTTTATTTTCACAATGATGAACTGGTTCGATCAATCAGTTCCTTCAGTTTAACATCACAACAGGTAATTAGACGATCATATTTGTTTACAAAATAAGACACTTGATTTGGACTGCGGTTTAGATGACTTGTGCCGATCCTAGAACGTGCACATAAAATCGCTATGCAAGTCCCGCTCACTCTTATGCGATATAGCATATGAGTGACAGGGATAGTTGCGTTTAGGACCGAACTGCACTGTATAGTGAACCTTGCACCGTCGGAGAGCACCGGCACCGTTGGCGGTGCGTGTGATGGCTGTAGCTGGATTCCTATGTTTTATGTAATATGTACAGCTGACAGCAGATCAAGTGTAACACTTTGGACCGTTCTTATTATCTGCGTCGTAAGAGTTGAAATCGTACTGCAAGTGTTACCATGGATCTGCTGTAGTCCGTACCTACATATTGTGTAAATAAAAAGTATTGAGTAAGATATAAATAACTATTAATGTTAAGTTACAATAAAGTTTTAAGTAAATGTTATACAAAAATCAATCATATTTAATTGTGCCCAATACGTGAAATAATGTTGTGAATAATTTATATAGGTAATTGGCCGGTTACAAATAATTGGCAATTTAAAATTTATAAAAATTAAATCCAGTGTCCACTTTCTACGCGGTTAGCCATGAGCGTGATTTAAAATTAGTCCACGGTTTAAGCCATCGATCCCTTTACAACTTAAAGTGTGAAAAGTACAAAAAACCAGTTTAAGGGAAGAGAGATTAAACTAGGTTTATAGCTAACAGCACTACGCTTGAACGGTAAGTTTCTGGGTATTTTACAATAAAAAAAAGTTTTTACGTGTTTTAAAAATTTGCTTAAGAGCCTTCCATGAGCCAACTACGCCAATCTTAAAAAAATAATATTTTCTAATATAATCAATTTTATTAAAAAAAGCTATTTACGAAGTGTTTATTACGTAAATACTATTTTTTAAATGCTTATTTATAACGTGATTCAATGTCGGTAAGTTGTAGTTTGCATAATTGCGAAAAACGACCGTTTTTGTCGCAATTATGCCATGTATTGTACATTGAAAAATCGTATTTATCCTAATAAACATTTTGTAAATATCTTTTTTAATAAAATTGATTAAATTGAAAGATATTATTTTTTCAAGATTGGCGGCACTAGTTGGCTCATGGAAGGCCCTTAAAAAGTCCTGTTGGTTGTTAACTGAGAAGAAAAAAATTATATGTAAGATGTTGTGCTAGGCAAACACTGACTGAAATTATTATTATTACTATACCGAAGCCCAAATCTAGTGTCTTATTTTGTAAACAAAAACTACTAACATTTTAAGGTGCTCCCTCACCGGGAGCATTCGCGTGTAATGTAACGTTACAGATTCGAGCATTACATCAGTGAGGGAGAAAAACAGCGTCAGTCAGGGAGGTAGTATTGTAATGTAATGCTCAAAGTCGAATCTGCAACGTTACATTACACGCGAATGCTCCCGGTGAGGGAGCACCTTTAAGCTTACTGCTTAGTTATTTTCACACTATTAGATCGGATCACTTTATTATCACAATGATGAACAGTGGGGCTATTACGGTTCTCAAAACGATCAAATCATGTCATAGCGGGCGTGAAAGGGACAGTGCTATTGCATTGGTGTAGCGGCGTCTCTGTTTGGCGCGTCATGACATGGTATAATTTCATCGTTTTGAGAATGGTAATAGGCTGGTTCAATCAATCAGTTCCTTCAATGTTACATCACAACCGGTAATTAGATAATTTGTTTGCTGGAAGAGATCGCTTTTAGCGATAAGGCCGCCAAAATTGTACATTATGTTTGTATTATTCTGTAATCTTTTTCCGTAATTGTTGTTTTATGTACAATAAAGTGTATTTGAATTGAATTGAATTGTTTACAAAATAAGACACTTGATTTGGGCTGCGGTATACAAGATATGAGATTTAACGGGGTTTGAATAAACTAAGTAAATCGACATTCATTGCGTTCTTGTGGCGTCGCATATTAAATGTTACACAATGCAAGGAAGCAATGTACTCGTATATGATAATTTGGGTTTAATTCATGCCCCGCCAAATTCGATATATTATTATTACAGTGATAAATTGTAAACAATGATTGTGAGTGTTTTAATAAAAAAAATAATAAACTTGAATTTATTATTTAATTAAATCCTATCCTATAAAGTCCAAACAGCTCGGTGGTGCAGTAGTTGAGGTTACTGGATTTACGATACTGGCCTGAGATCGAACCTGGGAATTCCCCAGGTCCGATCCTCGGTTAGGTCAACCAGTAATTTTTTCTTAGGTTTCTTACATAAATTTACCGAATGCTCTCAAAACGGTGAAGGAAATTGTCGTGATGTAACGAGCATTACATAGAAAAAAATCTTAGACATGTCTAATTCGCCAATCCGCCCTGGACATGCGTGGTGGACCAAGTTTCCTTTTTGAGAATTTAACAAAATTACAGAATATTAATCAAGTTTCATTTAAAACATCAACACTTATAAATAAGTAGGTAATTTTAAACACAAGTGGTGGACCATGGGAAGAAAAGTTCCCGTGGTTCACATGGGTGGTCTACGGGAAGAAACAAAAAAACGTCGTTCACCTGGGTGACCTAAAGGAAGAAATAAATTCCCGTGGTTCACCTGGGTGGTCTACGGGTAAAAATAATTTCCCTTCGTACACCTGTACGGTCGAAGACAGAGAAAGGTCTAAAGGTGTATAGTAGAGTTTTTAAGGTTGAGATTTTCTCAAAAACTACTTGAGCTATTGCAATAATTCTTTCACTGTTAGATAGATAAATGTTAAAACTATGTACTTACTGTAAATGAATTATTAAATTCGGTCCAGTAGTTCTTGAGAAAATCTCAACCTTATTGAGGCCCCCTGTATACTTATCTTATTATCTTATCTTAAGTACCAGCTAATGATAGGTATTTAATATTGCTCAACAAGCTACCTATTCATACGCCGAATTCTCTACCCAAAGGTTGTCTGGAAGAGATCGCTTTGAGCGATAAGACCGCCAATTGTAATACTAACTGTATTAGCCTATTTCTTTTGTGTAATACTTTTTATTTTTTTGCAATAAAGAATATTTATCTTATCTTATCTTATCGCTGTCTTCGTGTGTACCAAGGGCAAAAATTTCTTCCTGTAGATGACCGAGGTGAACTACCGAGGTGGTCCACGGGCAATAACCCTCTGAATGTAAGGGAAGGTGTTCTTCAGGTATATTTTGTTTAGCTAATATTAATTATGAACGATTTCATAGACGGAGATTATTTATTAATAAAGGAATAAAGATCAGACGTCCAAACTCAAGGTCTGCCAACGCGCAATGGAACGCAGCATATTGGGCGTGAGGAGAACGGACCGTGTCCGAAACACAACCCTGCGATCGATAACTGGCGTAGCAGACGTGGCCCGCAAAGCAGCCACATTGAAGTGGAACTGTGCGGGCCCCGTGTGCCGCATGCAGCCGGACCGATGGGCCCGGACTGTCACAGAATGGGTGCCATCGGACGGGCGCCGGCGTCGGGGCAGACCGCGGCGTAGGTGGAGAGACGATGTCGTTAGATACAGGGATGGGTGGCTGGAAGAGGCTCAGGACAGGGATGGATGGAAGAGGAGGGGGGAGACCTTTGCCCAGCAGTGGGACAATATATAGGTTACCAAAAAAAAAAGGAATAATAAATTTTATACCTTCAATAAGATTATGATGATTTTTATTAATCTTATGTAATTGCTATTTTATCTACTCTTTATTCTAGAGAAGTAAATTAAATAATGACAACTCACTCCAATCACCCTTATCATTTACAGTCCTTGACGAGTCTCCAGTGGGAAGATATAAATAGACTGATGATGAAGTCCAAAAGGATGGGGAAAGATAGATAATGAGAAATAACAGTATTGACTATCACTTTTAAACTTACACGGTTTGTATACATATTAATTAGATAAAACGGGAATTATCGTGGTAAACATTTATTATTGATGTCTCGATATTTCAACAGCATTGCAGTCTACTCGTGACCATGATGGCTGCAATGCTATCGAAATATCGAGACATCAATAATAAATGTTTAACACGGTAAAGCTTGACACACACAGCCGCGACCTAGCCGCGGCTTGCGTCCTGCGATCAGTTGAAACGCCTCATTGTCTGCCTTTGTTATCTACTAGGAGTAGATCGCAGGCCTCAGATCGGTACCTACTGGACATTAAAATGCCCAGATAATTAAGCGGGGCATGCGTTTCAACTGATCGCAGGACGCAAGCCGCGGCTAGGTCGCGGCTGTGTGTGGAGGGCATAATTCCCGTTTTATCTAATTAACAGTGTTGACGGGTTCTCTTGAAAATGGCGGGAAACGACGGTTGCGAAATTATTTGATAATTTTCCTTTTAACGTCTACAGGGACTATTTTGTGTTTAATATCACGTTAAATTAATCAGAAAATGTTCGCGAATGACAGTACGGTGAAGTTATTGGATTATTTATGCAAGATCTGAAGTTTCAAGCTTTTATCAAGAGTTCCCGCTACAAGCTCGGGAGTGAACGTGACTGTCGAGCTGCTTCGTCCAGAGTGAGGACGCTACGGCGACTCCTCTGGATGAAGACATGAACACGCGGCTACCCAGGGTGAAGACGCTACTGCGACTCCCTTGAAGGAGATAGAAGACTATTGAATATATTGAACTTTCTGTAACATGACATTGGCAAATGACGAACTGTCGAGTCCATTAATAAAATAAATAAATAAAACAGTGTTGACGTTTGGCTATGACGTAATTCGATTTTCTGTGTGATGAGGTATGGGCTAGCGCAGGGCTTCCTAAACTTATTTTTACTGTGACGCCTTTGGGAACTTGCCATTTTTTTACGACGCCCACTCTCTGGCTAAAAAGTACCTACCAAAGTCGCAGTTCAAGCCTAGTAACAAGTTATAAGAAAAACTCAATATAACCTCTTTAATTTAAGAAAAAAACATAAGAACAAGAAATATTTTACTTTGCTGGCTGCCTATTAATTAGACAGATGTGTTTGCTTTTCTGAGCATTGCTTCTCAAAACGGGGCTCAAGTTTGGAAATTGCCATTGACACAGACACATCCAATCTATAGATGTGTAGATCGCCTCGCGACGCCCCTAGCATAATGCTGCGGCGCCCCAGGGCGTCGCGACGCACAGTTTGGGAAGCCCTGGGCTAGCGTACAACAGAACAGCGCCGGCGGACGACGCCGTGTACGCGCCAGTGGACGGCGCCGTTCGCCGGCACGAATGTTGTCCGCCTGTGACCGGCGCCGGCCGACATCGTGCACCGGGAGACGGGGCCGGCAGACGCCGTGACACGCGAAGCCATGCGACGGCACTATAGCCGTACTCATCATCCCCGAGAGGATCTAAAGTCCTGTCAAAAGACGGCCATGAGGTTTTCCACCCATCACGTCATGGCCCACGTATAGTAGCGAAAAGCGGGCAGTCGGTAAGACACTTTGCTACAATGAATGCTGCAGATAAAAGTGCGTCGTGTCTACCCCTATGGGAGACGGGGTGAGTTTATGTAGAGTGTATTTTCCGTGATAAGGGAGAACTTGATCTAGCATTGGCCCTTAAGTTCCATTCACAACCACACAACGATGTTTCGACATGGTTCTCTTGAAAATGTTAGCGAATGACAGTATGGTGAATTTATTGGATAATTTGAGCATGATCTGAAGTTTCAAGCTTTTATCAAGAGTTCCCGCTATAAGTGAACGTGACTGTCGAGCTGCTTCGTCCAGAGTGATGACGCTACGGCGTCTCCTCTGGATGAAGACATGAAGACGCGGCTACCCAGGGTGAAGACGCTACTGCGACTCCTCTGGAGGAAGATAGAAGACTATTATGTATTGAATTTTCTGTAACATGACATTGGCAAATGACGAACTGTCGAGTCCATTAATAAAATAAATAAATAATCTTGTGATATTGCCGTAGATAGAGAAGCCTATAGATGGAGTGTGGTTTCTGTCTCGCTCTCGAGTGACAAGAACAACATAATATGGATATCGTAAGCGTGAGAGAGAAAGAGTCATATATCTTCTGTCCTTATCGGCGTAGCCAGTTTTTCGTTATTGAAACGAACTGTCACCGGCACCAAAATGACAGATCGTTTTTACGTTGTTGTAAATTATGATAAATTATTGTTTTAGCAGCATTTTATGTGTTAGATCTCGTGTTTGTAGTCATATATTAGATCGAAACATATTGCCGTTATTATATCATCATTGTTGAGGGGGTTTGTTGTGTACAGGAGTGTAAAAATAGATGAGAACGCAATGATCCAAATATTTTGTTTCATAGGTCAGTATTTTCCATTCTTTAACTTTCTATGTTTTAATACGTACGGTACATAGTTTATACATAATCAACACGTTGCAACGCGTTGTAATTTTACTTGGAAATAGTGCCTAAATATCAAAATAACATCGAAAAGTATTTTGTAAAATGTATGACATAAAATTCAGTGTTGTCAACAGTGTTGGTAAAAAATTCCCCAAAAAATATTTTGTTCCACAATATATGTATGGGAATTACAGTACTATTTAGCTAGTCCTAATTTTAAATACCTAGTCTAATTCATTAGATACTAGATCACTTACTTTGTGCAAAAGGATTGATTCACTCGATTGTCATGATTAGAGTTCCATACCTCAATAGGAAACAAAGGAACCCTTATAGGAAGGGACACTTTGTTGTCCGTCTGTCTGTCCGTTCGTCTGTCTGTATGTATATCTGTATGTATAAGACCTTTTGCTCTGAAACGCGTGGACGTACTTATTAAATTGAAATTCATTAAAATTTTTGTTACAGCATCCGAGCAATGGATTATAAAAATAGCAATGGGTTTGCTGTCACTTTCAGATTCTTCTTCAGATAATTGGCGAAAATGAACAAATCACACTTTCGAAATACGACTTTTTCGAAAATTACATATTATATTATATGCCTAAATATAGTTTTACCAAAAATATATCCAATGCATTTTTTATGCATATTCATATCTATAATTTTATTGTGAAAAATACCCTTAATGTTTGGTAATAGTTTTTCCTAGGCAACACCTGGCTGCCAGAAAGAAAGGGTAAATGTGGTTACGCGGGGACTCCGTCTATAGGATAATCTGTCTACGGATATTGCCCTGTTCCGCCTAAAAAGATACACAGTAAGTATATAAACAGTAACCTACAACGAATAAGTTCGGTGAGTTTAAAGAAGATGGCGCCTAAATAAATGTCCACTAATAATATCGTCGGGAACTCGGGTATTCACCAACACCGCGCCGCGAATCTAGTCCTTGTAAAAACGAAAGCCGTACATTATTATATTTACAAGACAAGAAATAGGCATAAACTTGCATTAAACTAGTCGAAGTGGCCACTAAAGAATCACACCTACTATGGAACGTTTGTGCATAGATTATTGTCGTCTCTCTATTTAATTGCAGTTGAAGAGAGATGGAAACAAAGACAGCCCATTAGGCGGTCATTTATAAAATGCAAAAATAACCCTAATGGGATTCGATAGCCGTAGCATGGATACGTATTTTGAAATAAATTTGCGGGTTTAGATTAATTCAGCTCTTTTCTAATCAGTTTAGAAAACTCAATTTTTATCTATTAGATAGAATCTTACATGTTAATTGTAATTTGTAAGTCACGTAATAAGTATTTACCTACTACTATGATTGTAATTGTTTGTATTGCTATTATTTAGTTAAATATTATAAGTATTTTATCTATTAGTTAAAATTTTTGCTGTTTCTGTATTATGTAATCTTAAATTGTAATTAATTTAAGATTTTAATATTATATTATTATTTTCTTTCCGTCTACCTATTTTTGGCTCTTAAACATCAGTATTACACATTGATAAAGACCGTCAAATTCGGTCGATTCTGTCGCGCGTCGGTCTAAATGTCGGCTTCAATTCCTTTTTTTTCTCGTGTGGTTTAGTAACCAAACCTATTATCAGAGTTAAATTTTTAATTGGCTTCAATTAACAAGTGACTGCTGTTCATAATTAAACCCAAACTCAAATCATTTGCTTCTCTACCATAAAATTTATTTATTTATTTTATTAAATAGGTTACCCACAGGGTGTACACCAAAACAATTACAGTGTAATAGTCCACAAAATAATTATGCTAAGTGTCACCCCAATTATAGGCAACAACGGCATGCTTAGAAATCCAAGGAAAAGGTTACAATGTATATCGGTCTTAACAATAAAAAAATTCAACAAATTTAGAAAACATTTCAATAACCAACTAACCTAACCTAACAAACAAACAAAAATCTGTTTGAAAAATCTGTTACTGATGGGAGGCAACCGCAAATAATAATATGAAACAATGTTTACTTGATATAAATCTGAATCTTTATCTAGCAAAGATCTTTAGCATTAAATATCAATTGTCCGTCTGTCTGTATCTATTTCTGCTACATCGGTTGGTCGTATCCACGCAATTCTGTCCATTCAATTTTTCCACCGGAGCAATCAAGGGTTAATTCTCACTTCGCTGTCGCCTCGGGGCGTCATCGAAGGGTTCCGTAGCGCCACAGTACAGCTAACAGGTAGATCGAGAAGTAAAAAACTACTTTTGAAAAGTTTATTACATTTTTTTTGTGAACCTATAAATTGTCACACTGCTGGGCAAAGGTCTCCCCCCTCCTCTTCCATCCATCCCTGTCCTGAGCCTCTTCCAGCCACCCATCCCTGTATCTAACGACATCGTCTCTCCACCTACGCCGCGGTCTGCCCCGACGCCGGCGACCGTCCGATGGCACCCATTCTGTGACAGTCCGGGCCCATCGGTCCGGCTGCATGCGGCACACGTGGTTACATTCAGAGTTATTATTATATCATAACTATAATATCTACTTGTGCTCTGTACGTATAATTATGTTTACCGTTCTTTCTGTGTAATCGATTGTAGGTACTTGTGATATTTGCGTATTTTTTTACTATGTACAGGGAAGAAACTAGTCTCCCATGGCACAGGGTATCCTAGTGTGGGGACTATAGTACGTACGCGTTAAGAAAATAGTGAAAAATAAAGCACGTCTATCCACGGTTGACAAATTAGATGACTTAGACAAATGTGCCATAAGAAGGAAAGTTGAAATTTTTTTTTATTCAACTTTCCTTCTTATGGCACATTTGTCTAAGTCATCTAATTTGTCAACCGTGGATAGACGTGCTCTTTTTTCACTATTTTCTTAACGCGTACGTACTATAGTGAACTTGTATCTGGAGTGTAAGTATTCAATGTACCAACAATTAAATAAAATTTCAATTTTAGTTAAAATTCAGCTTAATGTAGTTAATTGCAAAAGTGTTTTATACATAACAAATATAATGAAAACATTATATACGTACGTATTTACGTACATTTCAACACATGGAATATAAATCAAACGAAGTCTTTATGAAATGATTGATTTATATAGATAATATATTTCTATAGTACCAACGAACACGAGGTAATGAAAGCCATACAAAGTCTGAAACCAAAATTATCCGAGGATATCTTCAATGTCTCTGTAAAGCTAATGAAATCACGTGCCCATGAAATAGTTATACAGCTGACAAAATTAATTAATGATGCATTTGACGAAGGTATTTTTCCAGATTCACTAAAACTAGCTAAGGTCATCCCTCTTTATAAAAAAGGTGATAATCGTGATGTGCAGAACTATCGACCTGTATCTCTGCTGCCAGCTTTCAGTAAAGTTTATGAAAAGTTGATGTATGGCAGATTGATAAACTACGTGAATGAAAACAAAATATTATACGATAAGCAATTTGGTTTCCGTAAAAACAGATCAACTGGAGATGCGCTAGCGGAAATGGTAAATAGACTGTTAAAATCATTGGACTCTCAGATGCACACGTGTGGCGTGTTTTGTGATCTGTCAAAAGCGTTCGATTGTGTACATCACGATATACTCCTGGCTAAACTCGAATATTACGGTGTCTTGGGTAAAGATATATTGCTGTGTAGATCATACTTGACATCTAGAAAACAGGTAGTGGAAGCAAACGGTACAAAGTCTGCACAAACAGGTATAGAGTGTGGCGTCCCTCAAGGTTCGATCCTTGGGCCCTTATTCTTCCTGCTGTACATAAATGACATTGGATCATGTCTAAGTAGCGACTTAGACGTAATCATGTTTGCCGATGACATATCGATAGTTGTAAAAAGCAAAACCAAGGGCGATATACACAGCATGGTAACAAAAACAATAGAAGATCTAACAAAATGGTTTGAATGCAACAATTTGCTACTAAACAAAACTAAAACTAACTTAATGTACTTTTCCCTGGACACCCACAGTAACAGGCGGGACTGGTTTAATGTTAACAACAGCACCGGGCTCAACACGATTAACTGTGTAACGTTCCTAGGAGTCGAGTTGGATAGCAAGCTAACCTGGAAACCCCGAATTGATAAACTTGCAAAACGCTTGAGTTCCGCCTGTTACGCTGTTTATAAAGTCAAAGAGTTGTGTGGAGTGGAAGCTGCCAAGTCGGTGTACTTCGCCTACTTTCACAGTCTAATGACCTATGGTCTTCTAATATGGGGTACGGCAGCCGAGGTAAGCCGAATATTCATACTCCAAAAACGTGCCATTAGAACTATTCTGGGATTAAAACCAAGAGACACGTGTAGACAAGCGTTTAAGCAAGCTAACGTCCTAACTCTAGCAAGTGCGTATGTGCTACAATGCTTAATGTACATTATGAGTAATATTGACACGTTTGAATTGAACCGTGATGTACACCAGTATGGCACAAGGCAACGCGACCATATCCACGTCCCCGCAACTCGACTAGCTAAGACCTCGAGGAGCTTCCTATGCAATGGTATCAGACTGTTCAATAAATTGTCCTCAGATACGAAAAGTTTACCGCTACCCGAATTTAAAAATAAACTAAAATCTGCCCTAATTGACAAGAGTTATTACACCGTGAAGGATGCTTTAGATGATTCCATTGCGTAGAAGTGCCTCAATAGTATTAAGAAGACAATGCCCAGGCAGCTACGTGACATTTAATTAAGTAGTTGGATTATTAAAAATTATTATATCTATAGAATATGACAAGGCCTCTTTACAGCCGCAAACAAATTCAACTTGACATTTTAATTGACATTTGTTTGACATGTATTTTTTTTTTGAATTCAATTAATTAATTAATTTAATTTATAATACTTGACATTATACTAAATGTAGATCATTTTATTATAGTTTGTTATTGACAAGGCCTCTTTACAGCCGCTACTTAATTTATTTATTACGATTGTTACTATTCTTAATTAATTATTAATGAATGTATTTTATTTTATTTTATGTAAGTAGTTTAATTACTTTTAGTGACCACTGACACATTACAGTGGGTCTGCTTTTGCCCTTCTGCCTCTTTGTCTATCGAGCCATGTAATCATACATTATTAAAAATGTATGATCACTATATTGTACAATGTATGACGTAACCAAGTGTTCCCTGTGTACCTAAGGTTAAATAAATGAGTATGAGTCAATTATTATCATCGACTCATTGAGTTATTCAAAATTAGCAATATTGATATCAGTCACAGCAGACGATAATATTGCTGGTATTTTATGCACTATTACTTTTAATTACAATGTAGTATGTATACCTAATACATATAGTATAGGCAGTATACCTGTACCTACCTATAATTATTTTCATGTAGTAAAATTACATACGTGTGCCGCATGCAGCCGGACCGATGGGCCCGGACTGTCACATAATGGGTACCATCGGACGATCGCCGGCGTCGGGGCAGACCTCGCCGTAGGTGGAGAGACGATATCGTTAGATACAGGGATGGGTGGCTGGAAGGGGCTCAGGACAGGGATGGATGGAAGAGCAGGGGGGAGACCTTTGCCCAGCAGTGGGACAATTTACAGGTTAAAAAAAAATTACATGCATTATACATCATTATTAACATGGAGCTGATTTACTGTTTGGAATCTATACTGTGGCAGAGTCATAACGAGCCGTTTCCTTTTCAAAAAATCCATTTTGTATGGAGATTGGGTCAAGGCTTGACGGTATTATTTTTTAATCAAATTGTGAGTGTAATTTTATTTCGAGGTATACTAAATTGATGTAAAAAAGTCGGGAAATTAGACTTAAGTTTAGGGCGAGCGCTTATAGTTATGTACATGTAAATTCTAAATCCAACAAGACTTTTAGGCTACAGAAAGCTACAAGGGAACCGACATACATTCACTAACCTATTTAATGAAAGAGAGAGAGAGAGAGAGAGAGAGAATCAGAGTCCCGTCTCTTTATTGCAATTAAATAAGTACTTTTTTAATAATTTTTTACACGATAACCAATTTTATTAAATTTAAATGACAATGCCAGATTCTGCCCCAACATCAACCGCAAGTTGTATAAGATAACAAATAAATGTGTAAAACCTGTAGGGAATAAGTCCCCAACAAAATGATAGGTACAGCTTAAATGGTCACGTAGTTTTGTAGGTGGGGCAAAGCTCCATTGTTTGGCAATGTCATTTTCATCGAATATTCATGGGGTCGAATGGCTTTGGCTCGAAAGTTCTCTCAGTCGAAATTCGTAGCCTCGAATCGACTTATCTCACGCACAGAAGTTAGCCAAGAATCTCTCTCACTACACTTCACTGTAAAGTGATTAGATCACCTCCTAAATCTTTATTCATTTGACCAACTTCGCAAACAAGTTTCAAACTCGCAAATTAGTTTCCGAAATAGTCGTTCGTTTTATCATTTTAATGCCAGTTACAAACTCCCTGAATTGGTCGAGTGAACTTTTCGATTGTACATTTAAAAGCAGTTTAGATGATTGCTATGGTAACGGAGCTTAGGTATACAGTCATACAGCCCCCTTACCTTGAAGTCTTATAGCAGTATTACTTTCATAATACTTTGTTACTTATAGAATAGAACAGAATAGAAAACATTTATTTGACACACACACAGAGCACAGTACATAAGAGATACATAGAATAATAATTACAAAGAAAAGAGATACATAGTGCAGTGGTGTGGTGCCAAACAGGTCTCCAGCTCAGCATGTGCTGCAGTAATTGGACATTACTGCAGCGCTGGTTTTCAGTGGAGCCGCTGATGCAATGACTTCGTACAATGACGACCTTAATGAGCTTACTTTAAGGTATAAGACTTCAAGGTAAGGGGGCAGGGAGTACTTTTGACCAGTGACACCCAACTTCAGTTCAGTTCAGTAATTTATTAATAAATAAAAAAGACATTGCCACATTTCAATGGAGCTTTGCCCCACCTACAAAACTACGTGACCATTTAAGCTGTACCTATCATTTTGTTGGGGACTTATTACAGGTTTCATATTGCATAATCATAATTAGTACCATTTTCTACTACTCTCGCAACTCCTATAGAAGAATAACAAAAAAAATGAATAAATCGCTTCGATTTCATACTATTTTCTGAATTCTCAATTAAGCTGTTTTTTTCGAGTAGGTTGATGTACGGTGGAACACAGAGAAAGGTGTACAGGAGAGTTTTTAAGGTTGACATTTTCTCAAAAACTACTTGACCTATTGCAAAAATTCTTTCACTGTTTGATAGATAAAAGTTAAAACTATGAAACTGTAAAATAATTATTAAATTCGGTCCAGTAGTTATTGAGAAAATCTCAACCTTATTGAGGCCCCCTGTATATCTCTCTGTATCTCTGTCTTCGACTGTACAAAACTTTATTTCAAACCAATCATTTTAATAAAAAACGGAGATATTTTTACATTTATTCGTTATCTTCTAGATCATCCGATTGATGGTGGGGCAGAATCTGGCATTGTCATTTGAAATTACATCCATCCAAAAACATTTTTTGTTATTACAAACTTATATTTGTGGACATAATATTTGTTAATTGCAAAGATAAGTTGGTCTCTAAATCTAGTTGTATCTTTTCGTTAGAGCAAAGTTACGGGGTTAAGTTGCGTTGCACGGAAGCCTCGGGGCGCGAGGCAGACTCGCACTTGGCCGGTTTTATTTAAATGTAACCTTGAAACCTGTTGGGAACACTAATGTTGATGCGCTTTGGGCACACTATCGTTAGTGGCCTTTGCCTAAAACATATGTAACATCATTAAATAATTGATTGATTGTCATTCGTTCCCCTTGAAACTTCAATCTTGTCGGTCCACAGTGTTTTATTAAAATACATATTACATTCTCCTGGCGAGATTTGTTTTTTCAATCTCTATATAGTTACATTCGCAGAACTATTTATTTATTTATTTTCTATTCTGCCTTTTACTTTCCTCATAAAGCAATTTCCGCATAAAGCCTGTGCTGCCATCTATCTGTTTTATTGGATGATTAAATTTTTTTTTTTTTGGTTTATTTCGTTTAACCGTGCATTTTCTCAATTCGTTGGTCATCACCTAAGTACTCGACACTGGCAAAATTACTGTGCCAGCCACGGTAGAAGCCATAATTTAAAAAGGAACAGGAACATATTACATTCCAAAAATTAATCGTTTTTATTTAAACGTCACAACAAAACCTCTCATTTTTTTTTACATATTTGTCAAATGCATTTTCAAAACAATAACTTCGTTTGCGTTCCCTCTAGAGTGAACCAAGAAAATTGCCGAAAAGGTAAAAACGCAATTCCTATGAAAGCCCGTCAGAGCCTTTTGAAGCGGACGCACTGACATGAGTAATGGTCGAAGGCTGTGACGTCATGAAATAATATATTACTTCAAAATGAGGAAAAATGCTCTAGAATATGATTAGGGGCGTCTCGTCGCGGTTTTTGTTGGAAAGTTTGTCGGTAGCGACAGCGGACTCTACATGGAACAGGAAACCCTATATGGAGTAAGCCTGAAGGCAGACATCGCATCGCTGTTGCATGACAAATTACAATGCCAGATTCTGCCTCACCATCAACCGCATGATGAACAAGATAACGAATAAATGTAAAAATATCTCCGTTTTTTTTAATAAAGTTTTGTACAAGTTGCGAGTCGAAAAAACAGCTTAATTAAGAATTCAGAAAATAGTATGAAATCGAAGCGAATTATTCATTGTTTTTGTTAAGTATCATTTTCTACTACTCTCGCAACTCCTACTGATTGTGTTTATGCTATATAAAACCTGTAATAAGTATTTTTTTATTGTTGGAATTTTCAATAAAAGTCGAACAGATAAGATAAATACACTTTATTGCACCATAAATACAGGATGAATTACATGTCTCTTTATAACGTATGAGAGCGAAAGTGACAACAACAGACCTGTCCCCAACGTAAGTAGGCGTAAGCTCAGGTTTGCATTTGTGTGAGTGCACACATATAGTGTAGAGTGATATTCGGCCTGAGGCGCGACGCGTCCCCAGCGGGACGCCCCCTGCCGCGCACGCACCGCACTTTACCTCTTGTACCGCTAGCAGCTTGGCGATCACTCACACAAATGTAAACCTGAGCTTACGCCTCGCGCACTGTAGCTGCCTACCCGAACGAAATGTCGCGACGACTGTCGGATGTATATCAACCTACCTATTTTACTTACAAAAATCAGTAGTATTGCTATTATGCATGTGAACTCATTATAGATAGATAGATAGATAGATAAACACTTTATTGCACAAAGAAGCATGTACATAGAAAACACAGATAGTAAACAATTTGTACAAATTTGTATCGCTCAAAGCGATTTCTTCCAGGCAACCGAGGATCGATTGGGATTTACAATTAAAGATAAACGGCAGTGTATTACATGAAATAAATAAAAATAAAATAAGAAGCACATACACCAATAAAAATAATAACGGCATGATACACATACAAGCAATATACCTACAATGTATTATGTACATACACATTCATACAAACATACACACATACATACATATTATATACATACATAAATAAAGCATCATTATTTTTTTATTATTATTTTTTTTTTCAAATTTTATTTTCTGACTGTCTCATATAATTAAGAACGAAGTGCCGTGCCGCGATAAACGCTTTGTTTGTTTAGTGATAGATAAAAGTAAAAACTATGTCATCATCATCAGTCTATTTATATTGCCCCACTGCTCGGGCATAGACCTTCCCTTACATCGAGGGAGCTCGGGCCATAATCCACCACGCGGGCCCAGTGCGGGTTGGGGGATTTCACATGCTGTAGATTTTTTTTCTTCTTCTACGACATGCAGGTTTCATCACGATGTTTTCCTTCACCGTTTTGAGAGCACTCAGTAAATGTACGTAAGTTTTTCCGTCGAAAAAACCGACGATAACTCATTGGTACATGGCTGCCCTAGCTGGGAATCGAACCTGGGACCTCCGTATCGCAAGTCCATTGACCCAACCACTGAGCCACCGAGCTCTCCGCTATTAACTAAATACCAAGAAGATTTCACGATATTTCTCTTATCGTCCACAATAACTGCCGTTGTATACCTTCCTTTGTTTACCTCCCCGAAATCATCATCGTACCCACATTACTAACCGGCACTATTACGTATTTCCAAAACTATGTAACTGTAAAATAATTACTAAATTCGGTCCAGTAGTTTTTGAGGAAATCTCAACCTTATTGAGGCCCCCTGTATACTTATCTCTGTGTTCGACTGTACATGAAATTCACGATATTACCGCTGGAGCCCAAAGTAAACACTAATCTGTACGGGAAATTAAATTGTTCTGGAGTGGAATATTTACGCTGTTGTTTAGATAAACCTTTAATACAGGAAGCTCACTGATTGAACCTGTTATTTGTATGTACCTATTTACCTGTAACCTAACCTAACTTATACAAAGTGAAATGACAATGCCACATTCTGCCCCACCATCAACCGCAAGTTGTACAAGATAACGAATAAATGTAAAAATATCTCCGTTTTTTAAAAAAAATTATTGGTTTAAAATAAAGTTTTGTACAAGTTGCGAGTCGAAAAAACAGCTTAATTAGGAATTCAGAAAATAGTAAGAAATCAAAGCAAATTATTCACTGTTTTTGTTATTCTTCTATAGGAGTTGCGAGAGTAGTAGAAAATGATACTGAAGATGATTATGCAATATGAAACCTTATAATAAGTCCCCAACAAAATGATAGGTACAGCTTAAATGGTCACGTAGTTTTGTAGGTGGGGCAAAGCTCCATTGAAATGTGGCAATGTCTTTTTAGTGCTTGTTTATCCGCAGCGAGATGATTTAGTACTATAATAGATTTATTATTATAAATTAAATATAAGTTTTTTTTGGTGGTGTGTGTGAGGGGGGAGGGGGGGGGGGGAGGGGAGGGGGGGATGGGGGGGGGAGGGGGGGGATGAAAATGCACACCTAGAATCATAAAATTTGGCAAGAAGCTAGGTCTTATATATAGCACAAGTAAGACAAAAATCCGAAAACTGTAAATTTGAAAATACCTACATCTCCCTAAAAATATATGCGTTGCACGGAAGCCTCGGTGCGCGAGTCCGACTCGCACTTGGCCGGTTTTTACATATGTTTCAGACCTTATGTTTTTGTTTTCTGTGAATGAAATTCGAAACAAACAACCTAAAACAACGTGTGAGTTTGCAGAAAGGCTTCGTAACAAAGGTAAGTACATCTATTTATTATTGACGGTTGAAACGGCCCGTTGTGGCCTATTTACTGAATAAATGATATGTTTTGCGAATAGATGCATCCGATACTCGTAGCACCAATAAATGCCCCGAAAAATAAGGCAATAAAAATGAGTTAAGGCATTTAAAAGTATTCTTTGGAAAGGTAATATTGGGAACATTTCAAATTGGCTATTCGTTTTCTATCAAATGTTATATCGATTCACGATATTTGTTCCTTGCAGTCTAGCCAGAAATTCCATTACAATTTTTTTAAGATTCTAAAAGGATCTACTTTATGTGTTTGCACGCACTCATCTTTGAATACAGAAATTTCAATCGCTACGATGGTTTTCTGTTGTCAAAAAATAGGGAATCCAGTGATTGACTTATGTAAATGAGGCACAAAGGCGAGTGCGTGCAAACGAGCGGACATAATCAGTTATTTTTGCAAAATGGCGGTACCTGCAAATATCAACAACTTTTCTCAACGCAGTCAGCGAACACGAAAGAGGGTAGATCGTTTTGTGTCACCCTTCTGACGTTCAACACTCACCGACTTCAGTCTACTCGTGACCATGATGGCTGCAATGCTGTCGAAATATCGAGATATCAATAATTTCAATAAATAAATGTTTAATACGGTAATTCCCGTTTTTATATACTTAATTAGTATGAATAAAACCGTGTAAATTTAAATAGTGATACAAGTAAGTACATGTATTTATTTTTATTTTAAGTTCTTTAATTTTACGAAATTTTATTATTGACATAAGCCTGTGGAAACAGTATTAATTCGAATATCGGAAATCAGATACTATAGACGATTTTACGTCTTACTAATGCCATACAAACTCTAGTTCTATTTTAGGCTAATGCCTAGTGAGAATTAATATTCTCACTTGTATGCAGCATAAATCTGAAACAGAAAGAAACAATTTAAAAAAAATGATTTTAAAATCAATAAACATTGCATGCCTTACCTCATTTTTAAGTTACACACAAACTCTCTCTCTCTCATAAACACACATACACTCAAACACCCTCCCACATACCCTCACATACCCCCACACACACCCTCCCACACACAGATCATTGGTTTATTACTGATAAATTTTTGATTTCCGTCCATTGATCTCCTATAAACACAAACACAAAGGTCTTACTAAAACAATTTAAAAAACGTCCTAATAAGGGTCCATTGTTAACGTCCAAATAATGTCCATTAAAACAAATGAGGGTCCATTCATCTGTTTGGACCTTCTTTGCTCTCGGACCTTTTTAGAAGGCAGACTGTGTATCTAGTTGGTTATAGGAGATCAATGTTTCCGTCATATAAACATGTTTTAGACTTTTGTTGGTTGGTGAAGGTGACATGACATGAGAGCTCGGTGGCTCAGTGGTCAATGAACTTGCGATACGGACGTCCCATGTTCGATTCCCAGCTAGGGCAGCCATGTACCAATGAGTTATCCTCGGTTTTTTCGACGGAAAAACTTACGTACATTTATCGAGTGCTCTCAAAACGGTGAAGGAAAACGTCGTGATGAAACCTGCATGTCGTAGAAGAAGAAAAAATCTAAGGCATGTGAAATCCGCCAACCCGCACTGGGCCCGTGTGGTGGATTATGGCCCGAGCTCCCTCGATGTAAGGGAAGGTCTGTGCCCGAGCATTGGGGCAATATAAATAGACTGATGATGAAGATGACATAATGAATGATCGAATAGACAATTCTGTCTTCAAAAGTATGAGAAATACAGTCATTGGTAAGCTGGCGACGATTGAAGACGGAAATTAGAAAGAGGGGAACAAACTCAAACGACAGTGTTACGGTGAAATATTACGAATTCCTGTCAGATGGGATTACCTTTACCAATGAAGAAAAAAGTTAAACTAATTACGTCATGACACAATTACCTTAGGAATGATCATTAGGTCAAATTCCAGTAAAGGAAATCCTTGGACAAAATTAAAAATACCATAAAATGTAAAATTAAGCAACTGGCCTAATGCGCAGTAGGAGAGTCTTCAGGAGATTGAAGAGGAAAGCTCCACAAGATTTGCTGCGAAATTCAACAGCGGACTAGTCACTGGACTCGTACCGCGCAAGCCAATGGATAAATTCATAAAGTGCAGCTGAATGTCCCTGTGACAGATTGCGGCAACAAAAGAAGCTTTAAAAAAAAAAAATGTAAAATCTTCAAAGCACAGTAACGATGCACTTCAAATTAATATATTTTGTTGTTGAATTTATTGTAAATATTTTATTTTTCCACAAATTGTTTAATTTACTTAAGGGCCTACATAGAGCCAACTAGCGCCGCCAATATTAAAAAAATAATATCTTCCAATATAATCAATTTTATTAAAAAAAGCTATACCTATACCTGTACAATAATCAGCAGGTAATTGACACTGACATCAAGGAGTCGCAGCGGCGCGTTCAGGTCCAGGGTCTGAATAGCCCCACTCATGTACTGGGGCTGCTCCCTCATCACGCTTAGATACAAACGACGTGTGACCTTGTATTGATTTCGATACTTCTCTGAAGACATAAATGATTAAAGTAAAGTATGTGATAAAGTTAACTAAAGATGATAACATAAAGATCAGAGATCTTTGATGAAGAATATCAAGGTTTAAGAGTAAATACTTAGTACATAGTCTCTGAAGGTGGACATGAATGAATGACAGTGGAGGAAGTGAAAGAAGAACAATACGCATAAGACATCCAATAGCACACATAGCGATCTTGGCATACAATATCACACATAGCGATCCTGGCATACAATAACACACATATCCTGGAATACAATAGCACACATATCCTGGCATACAAAAGCACACATATTCTGGCATACAATAGCACACATATCCTGGCATACAATAGCACACATATCCTGGCATACAATAGCACATAGCGATCCTGGCATACAATAGCACACATAGCGATCCTGGCATAGAATAGCGCACATATCCTGGCATACAACAGCACACATATCCTGGCATACAATAGCACACATATCCTGGCATACAATAGCACACATATCCTGGCATACAATAGCACACATAGCGATCCTGGCATACAATAGTACACACATCCTGGCATCCAGTATGAAAAGTAAAATACAATTAATCTGATTCATGACAATGATTTAAGATCAAGATGTGAACTCGACTTAATAGTAAATAATAACTACTAATGTACACACTAACTTTTGTCGAGTTTAGGATCGAACATCAATCTCTTAGCCAATGTAAAGGCCAGTCGTTTACTGATGCTCTTACTGTCAGCTGCTGCGTAGCACAACCAACACAAGGAAACCAGTGTCTCTATCTGACGATACAAAATGAAGATTACGTCCATCTAAAAACGAAAAAAAAATTGGAAGCAAAAATCGCAGAATTTTTACTAAAAGACGTTCCTGATATAAATGATAAAGGAAAGACGAGAGACAGAAATGTAATAGATGAAGAAGACTTCAAAAATAATCAAAGAAATGATTAATTATTTTATTTTATTAATGGACTCTACAGTTCGTCATTTGCCAATGTCATGTTACTACGAGTATTCAAAATATTATATCGTCTTCTCTTCATCCAAGGGAGTAGCCGTAGCGTCGTCACCCTGGGTATCTGCGTCTTCTTGTATTCATCCAGAGGAGACGCCGTAGCGTCGTCACTCTGGACGAAGCAGCTCGACAGTCACGTTCACTCCCGAGCTCGTAGTAGGACTCTTGACCATAGCGCCAAACTTCAGATCCTGCATGAATCCTCCAATAATTTCACTATACTGTCATTCGAGAACATTTTCTGATTAATTTAACGTGATATTAAATACAAAACACCCACTGTAGATATTAAATTGAAAATTATCAAATAATATCGCAACCGTCGTTTCCCGCCATTTTCAAAAGTCCCCAATGATTAATTTTATACGGATTTCAAACTTACCACTTTTACTTCCATGAGTAGCAAGAAGAAAGAATAGATGATACTTTTGACTAACAAAATAGTCAATATGATCGACAGCTGAAAGAAAATGGGTATTGTTAGAACATTGAAAGAAGCCTTCATATTATTTGTTACTAATATGAAACCAGTGCGTCCAGCCAGTGATGACCTACGAGCCGAAACGTGGACATTGACGGGGAGTCTGGCCCACAAAGTCGCTCAGCGAACTATGGAAAAAGCTTGGCATTTCTCTGTTAGATAGAATAAGATACGAGTATATTCGCCAGAAGACAAAAGTGGTTGACATTGCTCATAGAATCAGTAAACTGAAGTGGCAGTGGGCTGGTCACATCTGTCGTGATATAGATGAGAACCGATAACCGATGGGGGAGACGAGTTCTCGAATGGAGGCCACGAACGGGTAAACGTAGTGTGGGACGCCCCCCGACCAGATGGACGGATGACCTTTGCAAGATGGCTGGCAGGGACTGGATGCAGAGAGCCGAGAATAGAGTTGAGTGGCTCGCTTTGGGAGAGGCTTACGTCCAGCAGTAGACTGATACGGGCTGATGATGATGGTGAATATAAAAAAAAACCTTACGGTTAAATTGAACTCTTCACTAAATTGATTCGCAGCTATCAACACATGTCTATAAACCTTCGACCCTTCGTTAGGATTTGCATCTTTCAGTTTAGATAACCTGATATTAAAGCCTTGAATCATCAAACAAAGGAATCTCATTTCTGTATCATATACTGAGGTTACTAATGTAAACAAAAGTGCTGTAAAAACATCCATTTGAAAGACTATTGAAGCTATTATATTCATAATAGTTGTTAAAATCCATAAAACTGATATTCCGAGGTCTTTGCGTTGGATTTTCGAAACGTAATCGTCGTCAGTTCCACATTCCTCATCCAATCTTGCTATAACGTTGAATGTTTTCTTAAATCTTGCTCCTATTGCGAAATATATCAGCTGGATAATCAAAGACAATTGGAATGCCCTCCTTGTACTGCTGACATCAGCATTTGAGATTAAAAGATCGAATATTAAGAATCCCAAAACGATGCAAGCAGTGGTTAGAGAGATGCTGTTACATATTAATTTGGTTCTTCGATCGTCGATGAGATAGGAGCGGTTGATGCACAGGAAACTCTCCAAGATTATGAGTCTTCGGAAATAAGAAATAGTTCCTTTTGAATACATTATTCCTGAAAGCTGAAAGATATAGATAACTGTAGGTTTTTTAAATTCCATCGTAATGAAAACAATATGTAACACATTTCTTGATGACATTCTTGACAAAATAACTTGAAATCGCACATAACCTATATGAAAACAAAACTTAGACATTATACCGGATCATTCAATATTATGTTACACATAAGAGCACTCGAAGCCCGGTAGCTTATTCAAAATCTGTCTTATTCAACAAATTGACCACAAAAATTATGATAATTTTCATGATGAAAAATTTCTTGCCGTGGGCAGGACTTGAACCTGCGACCTTGTCATTCGTGACACGCTCTTACCAACTGAGCCACCACAGGCCACGCCACGCCTACCGAGAATCTTCATCGTATCATACTTAAATACTCTACTCTTTATACCCGAAAATCTTCATCGTATTATACATACTTAAATACCCTACCCTTTAAGTATGTATAAAACGATGAAGATTTAAGGTGGGCGTGGCCTGTGGTTGCTCGTGTGGTAAGAGCGTGTCACGGAATGACAAGGTCGCAGGTTCAAGTCCTGCCCACGGCAAGAAATTTTTCATCTTGTTTAAATTTGTTCACCGAGCATGGATAATACATAATACAATTTCTGTATAATTTTCAATGTCGATGAAACAAATCGCAAATGACATTAAAAACAATACGAGTAATGCTTCGCGCACATTATGCCGGGCCGCAGCGTGTCGGGGCGGGCCGCAGCGCAGCGCAAAATGCTTACTTAGTACATTAGTGACGCGCCGGGTCGCAGCGCATTGCCGGATTTTGAGTAATAATGCGAGCCGCTGCGGCCCGACACAGTGTGCTATAGCAAGCGGATTGGAGTGCACGCGCGCCCGTGTTCATTTTACGATATCTGACAGTACACTGTACTCAAAATCCGTCAGTCAATGCGCTGCGACCCGGCCCGTCACTAATGTGCTAAGTAAGCATTTTGCGCTGCGCCCCGACACGCTGCGGCCCGGCAAAATGTGCTCGGACCTTAATTATTATTGAAACTTAAATCGAAATCCTTTGTCACAGTAGAAACGGTATGAAAATTGTTGAATTCGAAGTTAGATTTAAACATGTTACAAATGACAATGCCAGATTCTGCCCCACCATCAACTGCGAGTTGTACAAGATAACGAATAAATGTAAAAATATATCCGTTTTTTATTAAAATTACTGGTTTAAAATAAAGTTTTGTACAAGTTGCGATTCGAAAAAAACAGCTTAATTAAGAATTCAGAAAATAATAAGAAATCGAAGCGACTTATTCATTGTTTTTGTTATTCTTCTATAGGAGTTGCGAGAGTAGTAGAAAATGATACTGATTATGATTATGCAATATGAAACCTGTAATAAGTCCCCAACAAAATTATAGGTTCAGCTTGGTCACGTAGTTTTGTAGGTGGGGCAAAGCGCCATTGAAATGTGGCAATGTGTTTTCTACGAAATTTACGAACTAGTTAAAACACACTAGTGGGTAAGGATAATCTACATACTTCCTCGAGACCCTAAATTCTGGAATAACTGAGCACTATTAATTCCTTAAGTGCCACAAAATATAAATTGAGGTCGTGTTTCTGTCCCAACTGAATATCAACTGTAGTCGGAAGGGATTTAGTTAATATTGTAATGGTTTCTTCAATTAAGAGATGGATATCAGTTATCATTGTTTCAAAGTAATATGTTTTTAAGTGTTCCTTGAATAATTTGTTAAGGCGGTATATGGCAAAAGCAAGAGTGAGACACAAGATGCCTCGCAGCGGCGGAGTGAAGAGCACAGTATTTTTATGAATATTGGCAGGGAAATAAAAATACGCCAACAAAAATCTGTTTTTTTTTTAAACAAGCTCTCGTATATATAGTACCCTACATTTTGATATATATTTTGTATGAATAACTATTTCGGTTTAGATATAATTTTCATTTTAAAAGACATGGAAGGGGTATGTTTGCGATTTTTTTCTATCGAGCGAAGTTTGTCCAATCGTGTATCGGTATTCATCAGTCTCTAAATAGACACCCCAAGATTGCTATATATTTTTTCAGACGTTTAATGTTAGTAGTTAGTGCCGTAACGTAACCTTCGTAGAAAAACTGAAAATACGCGCACACGAAGCCTTAAACACAAGGGATTGTTTTTATATACGGAGCTTTTAAATACAGGGTGATAGGAAATTCGATACATTCCTTGAAAGGGGTGATACTAGAGGTGGGTTGAAGCAAAAAAAATATTTTTTAATCGAAAACTCGTAGAACAAAAGTTGTTCAGTTACCGATACTGAACACCCTCCCTTTTAAAGCCTTTACGTTACACCCTGTATTATATAAAAAATCTTATTACAAAACTAGTGACAATAGTATCTATTTCTATATTATTTACTTTATTGGCTTGTCCACTATATTCTTGCCTTAAGATGCCAGTGTATTACCCTCGTCTGGGAAGTTTGGAATTATTTCAACAAGTTTAATAACATAAGACCAACCATAGATATTCCACTCGGTATTTGATATAAATTTGAGTAAAGAACACTTTCTTACAAGAATATTGTTAGATGAACTCAGTGTTGCCAGACCTACGGAAAAATCCGTAGATCTATTATTTAGTTATTATGGTTCAGACTATCTCAAATTATTACGATAAATACTTACTATTTTTTAATATTTATAACGTGATTCAATTTCGGTAAGTTGTAGTTCCCATAATTGCGAAAAACGGCCGTTTTTGGCACATTTGTGAACCGCTGTTATGCTATATATCGTATATTAAAAATAGTATTTATCCTAATAAATATTTTGTACATAGCTTTTTAATAAAATTGATTACATTGGAAGATATTATTTTTTAAAGATTGGCGGCGCTAGTTGGCTCATTATCAGCCCCTTAAAATAGTCTGGTCATTTATTCACTAGTAAAATAAATTTGGGGTTCTCTTGAAAATGGCGGGAAACGACGGTTGCAAAATTATTTGATAATTTTTGTTTTATTGTCTACAGTGGTTATTTTGAGATTAATATCACGTTAAATTAATCAGAAAATGTTCGCGAGTGGCAGTATGGTGAATTTGTTGGATAATTTGAGCAAGATCTGGGGTTTCAAGCTTTTATCAAGAGTTCCCGCTACAAGCTCGGGAGTGAACGTGACTGTCGAGCTGCTTCGCCCAGGGTGATGACGCTACGGCGTCTCCTCACGATGAAGACATGAAGACGCGTCTACCCAGGGTGAAGACGCTACTGCGACTCCCCTGGAGGAAGATAGAAGACTAGACTATTGAATATATTGAATTTTCTATAACATGACATTGGCAAATGACGAACTGTAGAGTCCATTAATAAAATAAATAAATAAAATAACTTTTACAATCAGTCAAATAGTTCTCGAAAAAATCTCAAACTTGTTAAGGCACCCTGTATACTTTTAGAGTATACTTTCTAATAGTTGTGTTTATAATTCTGTTTTCTCGACGGCCGTACTCCAGTATACCGAAGACTGTTATTAACTTTGCATTTCGAAGCGACCTCACTGAAGCCCTAAACGATCACGATTTATGTCAAAAGTGAATCCCATTAGCGTTGATTTAATTCCAGCGAGTTTCAGTCACTATCCAACCTGCATTTCTCACCTGAAAAGCCTTAATTTTCCATGAGAAATTGCCGAGGGGCCACCTCTTCAAAGCCGAGCAATTTAAAACTTAATTTTGCGTAGCGTTTTAAGATTTTAGCCAGAACCGGATTTAGTGATATGGCGCCCCTTAGAGATAAATTGTCGAAGCCTTTAGGCAGTTGTCCCACCGCCGGCGACTAAGCGAGTAACTTTCGACTATTTTCTACCAAAAGAAACTTACAATGGATACATTCCGTGTACAAAACATACAAAAGAGACGCAGCGATCTATTTTATGTACGTGTCTTTTGCTAGAAAAAAGCTGATAATAACTCGCTTTACTCGCCAGCGGTGGGAAAACTGCCTTATTGAGGCCGTTGATGGACTTGGTTGGTATCAAAGTCAAAAGTCAAATTTCTTTATTGCAAGTAAGCACGTTGAGTACATTTTTGCACGTTAATATATTTTTCGAATTTACATTTACACCACTTTGCAAGGAAAAGGTGCCAACGCTGAGGAGAAAAAGTGGCTAAAAAACTCTCAAACTGTCGAAAATGGAATTTGTATTGTAACTTTATATAAAGGGATAAGTTTAGTAGCACAAAGTTTTCATGATACGTTGAAACCTAATCAAAGTAATGTAAAATCATAATATAGGTTATCGACACAAAACTGATATTACCGTTTCCAATACTTAGATCAATAGTGTTCCTGATAATTTGACGACAATTGTTTGCCTTGTTATTTTTTTAAAACCGAAGCACTTTTATGTTTGACCTCGTAAGCTCTCTCTTTCACACACACACTACTACACTCGACGTGTAATATACTTACATATTATATTATAAATTAGAATCCCCATCGGCATACAAACCATACGAGGTTTCGCCTAAGATGGGAAAGTAGATTTCACATGTATTTTTATAAAATGTCATTAAACAATAAATAAATAAAAAAAAACCTTATACAAACACACACACAACCTACTAAACATATTGAAATTATTTAAGATGAATCTATTTTTAAACTTCTAGATATCACTGATTGTTACCTTAACTTATTCAATGGTTTCTCCTTCACTAATTTGAACCTACTTAATTAGTTTTGGCATACTAACTTGTATTTTAACTGTGTACACATAATTATACCTTCCAACCTGTAACTTCAACTATAAAAACCCGTCGTATTTAAATAATTATAAAACTAATAACATTATAATAATAAAAAAATAAAATTAAAGATAAAAACCTGCCCCAGGTCCCCCACTATAGGCAGCGTGCCCAAAAGGCTGACAGCGTTGCCCCGCTGTATCGCGAGGCTGATACGTTGTGCGAAGTAGCTGCCAGCCTTTTGGTCACGCGATGCCTTGACCAGGCGCCGCGATATTTCTGTAGCGATGCGGTGTGCTCCCGGCCCCCATGGTCCCAGCGTCTCCACCCCAAACGGCTCAAACATGAAGCCATCGCCGATAGCTGCATATTTGCGCCGTTTGAGGTTTTCGGCTGTGGTGGCCGCAGAGTATTGTATTTGTAATTCCTTTAGAATCCCACGGGACAGTCTTAGCCTAGTGTGGGCTTCACTGATTACTAAGTTAATGTAAAATAGTGTATGGCAAATAAAGCATTTCATTTCTAAATTGATATTCATATTAAAGGATATGACAGACATAAAAAAGTATTGAAGGACGATGCCACTAATCTTTTTACCCTTAATACGGCTCTGTGCCTAACGTCATGGAGTGTTTAAGTTTAGTTTAATTTCGCTTTTGCTGGGGAATGTCAATATTGAGGCGGAATTTAAAAGGTTTCTTTAATGGACTAGAATTATTTCAGACTTTCTTTTGTTATTCAGTTTAATAAAGGTATCATCTCTACTTAACTTTCTTCTTCTTCTTGAAGTACCTCTTCGCTACCGGAGGTTGGCTACCTATTGGACCTTAACGAGGGGAGAAAATGGGGCGGGGCATGCATTTCAACTGGCCGCAGGCCGCAAACCGCGTGCCTGTGTGTGTGTCACAGACCACTTACCCAATAGACATGAAATCGGTAGAAATAACATTGCCACACTCAATGGAGCTTTGCCCCACCTTAGGTCACCTACGTGACCATTGAAGCTCATACCTATATCATTTTGTTGGGAACTTATTACAGGTTTCATATTGCATAATCATAATCAGTAGGAGTTGCGAGAGTAGTAGAAAATGATAACAAAGACAATAAATAATTCGCTTCGATTTCTTACTATCTTCTGAATTCTTAATTAAGCTGTTTTTTCGACTCGCATGTTGTACAAAACTTTATTTTAAACCAATAATTTTAATAAAAAACGTAGATAATTTTACATTTATTCGTTATCTTGTTCATCATACGGTTGATGGTGAGGCAGAATCTGGCATTGTCATTTGCAAGCGAAAAATTCTGTCAACGATGAGCGCATAGAGACGAAGCGGGGGACAGAGGGGTGCCGTATTAAAGAGATGCGTCCATATCGATAATGTCTTTAGGTTAGACGTGTCGCGAAACAATTTTGCGCTCATGTGCGGGCGCCCTCCTGTTACAGGTCTATGGGGTAAGTGGTCTGTGATGTGTGAGCTATGAATAGAGTCTAAGGCTTAAATAGAAGGCCAAGGTCAGCCTATGAAAACAACAACGACTTAAGAGCTTCCTATAATCCGATAAAAATAAATATTTCATCACGATTTAAGCCTGTAAGCTAGTTTCCATTGTTCGTCGATCCATCGGTTTATCCTTGAGTGCGAAAAAATATTTTTTTTTATCTCTACAGAGGGATGGTTCTTGTAACCAGTAATAGCGATAAAACTAGAAATATACTTTACTTCAAAAAGTAATTCAGTAGCTTTTATAATTAACAGGCGTTTCTCTAATTGGTTTTTAAATCTAGCAGTTTTTATTTAACCATGTTCATTTTATTTTCTATATTGATAATTATTTATATTTTATTATTTAAAACTAAATTTAACATTATATATTAAAAACGTACATAATAAATGACCTAAAAATTAAAATAATAATAAACTGACTAAAATCTAACACTAAAACAAAAATTTAAACTACCTATAAATAAAATATGTCCTCTAGGAGGGCATAATAATTTGATTTATGTAAGTAACACTTGCAGTACCATTTTAACTCTTACGACGCAGATAATAAGAACGGTTCAAAGTCCAAAGTGTTACTTGATCTGCTGTCAGCTGTACAAACAAGTTTTCGAGGACAAAATTTTTTTTTTATAAGACAGTTTGGACGAATCGGATTAGGTGTCAATTAAAATGTTACAAGCCAATAATCCCAGAGATTTTGCAAGATTTTCTTTACCTTACGATTACCGCTTATTTGATTAGGCAAAAATAATTTTCAGATTCAGGAAAAAAATTCTGGTAATCCCGGTAAGTATTATTTTTATTTTTTAAACACTATTTCTAAAACAATATTTTATCAGGATTAGAAGAATACATAAGTAGCGGGAGTTAGAAATATGTAAATTGCAATAACTACTTATAAAACGTAACCGGAGCCCAAATTAAGTGTCTTATTTTGTAAACAAATATGATCGTCTAATTACCGGTTGTGAAGTAAAATTGAAGGAACTGATTGATTGAATTTGTTCATCATTGTGAAAATAAAGTAATCCGATCTAATAATGTATAAGTAACTATGCAATAATCACAGAATAGCTTAAAATTGGTGGGGGAGGGTAGTTTTTGTTCACATAGCGGCGCTAGTTGGCTCATGGAAGGCTCTTAACTAGGTTTATAAATAACAAACAGCACAGGTGTTTCGAATACAATATTAATATTATTAATTTTTTTTTAGTAATCAGGAATTGTATTTTTAAAATTACATTAAATTAAAACCTTAAATAATAAAGTGACTAAAAACTAACCCTAAAAATCTTATAACTTAAACTATCTATAAATTAAATTAATCTATATTAATAAATGTTCTTTGAATAAAATTACATGCCAAATACTCTATTATTTTATTTATTTTATTTTATGAAATAGGTTACCCACAGGGTGTACACCAAAACAATTACAGTGTAATAGTCCACAAAATAATTATGCTAAGTGTCACCCCAATTATAGGCAACAACGGCATGCTTAGAAATCCAAGGAAAAGGTTACAATGTATCTTAACAATAAAAATAAAATTCAACAAAATGAATTGATTGAATTCTTTTGGCGACCAAAGTTGAATGAAGTGGAAAATGACATAAAAAACATTACATTATTATGTGCCATTTTCGTAAACGTGGCCGCAACACATGCGCGACCATACTACAGTAAAGGCAGGTACAGTAAGGCATGGATTATACATTGTGGGCTAGTACAGCCCACAATGGGGAGTGCTCGGGGCGCCACCAGTCGGGTCGCGGATGTATCGCAGTTCCCGTGGCTCGGCAAGAATGGCACGAGGTGGAACACCCCATGACGTTTAGTCGGTATGCTGCCCCTTCAGGGCGGTGAGCCCGACATAACTAACACGCTCCCCCGGGCGTAGTGGCGCATGATCTTGCATGTTTTACCTGGGTAAAAAAAAATGTACAGTAAGGCAGGTCCTAAGATGAACTACACGACAACGATGTGGCAAAAATACAACGTTAAGTCAGTGTTAAGGTTAGCCCACATACCACTTACCTCATAGCACAAATATAACTACTAACACAAAATGGATCTTGTTATCTAAATTAATAAAAATATTTGATTTGATATAAAAGGACGGCGCCCGTTTCTGCCCGCACATGAGCGCAAAATTGCTTCGCGACACGTGTAACCTACAGATATTATCAACGTAGACGCATCTCTTTAATACGGCACCCCTGTCTCCAGCTTCGTCTCTATGCGCTCATCGCTGACAGAATTTTTCGCTTGCAAATGACAATGCCAGATTCTGCTCCACCATCAACCGCATGATGAACAAGGTAATGAATAAATGTAAAAATATCTCGGGTTTTTATTAAATTATATAAATTATTGGTTTAAAATAAAGTTTTGTACAACAAGCGAGTCGAAAAAACAGCTTAATTAATAATTCAGAAAATAGTAAGAAATCGAAGCGAATTATTCATTGTTTTTGTTATTCTTCTATAGGAGTTGCGAGAGTAGTAGAAAATGATACTGATTATGATTATGCAATATGAAACCTGTAATAAGTCCCCAACAAAATAATATATGAGCTTCAATGGTCACGTAGTTGACCAAAGGTGGGGCAAAAAAAAAAACAAGACCCCCGGGAGGGACTGAAAACCAGCGCTCGCTGAGGCCCTGACCCATTCATCTATACTACCTATATATTGTTTAAAATAATTAACTAGTTTGTATTTCTGTTTTGTATTTTGATGAATAAATGTCTTTTATTATTATTTATTATAAATCTCCATTGAAATGTGGCAATGTCATTTGAACGCGCCCTTATCTAGTGTCTCTACCGTACCTCCATCGCCCGGGCTGTAGGGTCGATAAACACAACTGCTAAATATTCCGCCGGCGTCGAGCGGAGAGCGTCTTTTTCAGCATTTCAGCTATCTGCCTGAATTTCGCTGAAGTGTTGGATTTGCATCACAAAGCGCTCTGTTTATCCGTCTGTCTGTCAGCTGAGCGTTTTTAAACTCACAAAGTGTTACCTACATTAAAGGCAGTTTTCTAGAGTTTGGTCTGTTTTGGAATTCAAATTTTGAGATTTTCACATTCGGTGCACATCTTTTACTTAGTTATCTAGCATAGGAAGTCGGAGAAAGAATATTTTTAGTAACAAACGGATAGATTCCTTGAAAAGGGCGCGAAACGTGAGCTACTTATTTGTGAAAATTCTAATTAAATAGTTTCCGTGGTATTTTGAGTCCACATCCCACATGGCGGAAATCTCGTGAGCCAAGTCTAAGTATTTACTTAGCTTCTCCTTTTCGATTATGAAAAAAATATTATTATTATGTATCTCTCTAGGTTTCACGGGTTTCAGAAAACCCGGTCCTTTGAAAGGCTTGCACGGAGACATAGGTCCAACGCGTAGAGGCCCCTTAGAGAACTTTGATTTGAAGGGATATGTGATGCACCTAGCGGGACCCGTCTCTGAGTGCATCTGACTGCACTCAATGAAAGACCCCGTCAGGTGCATAAACTATTGCAGTGATTGGAAATTACAACTTAATTGGGGCTATTGGTTTGGGGTGTTGGTGGGTCAGTCAGTCTGGTCTATAGAGCGAGACGTCGGACACCTGCCATGATCACATTGTCTCGAAGTTATGAAAAAAATATTATTATTATTTGTGAAAATTTTAATTAAATAGTTTCTGTGGTATTTAGTGATTAAATGTTCACGTTAGATTAATCAGGAGATGTCCGCAAACATTTATATTAATTGGAGTGCTCGAAAGAAATCGTGTTTGTGAAGTTTTGTGCTCTTAGCAAGGTTTCCTTGCTTAACTCGATGATAGCGTGAGGCAGTTTTCTAGAGTTTGGTCTGTTTTGAAATTCAAATTTTGAGTTTTTCAGTTTCAGAGAGTTTCGGTACACATCTTTTGCTAGGTTATCTAGCGTAGGAAGTCGGAGAAATAATATTTTTAGTAACAAACGGATAGATTCCTTACAAAGGGCGCGAGACCTGAGCTACTTATTTGTGAAAATTCTAATTAAATAGTTTCCGTGGTATTTAGTAATTAATGTTCATCATCTTCAGCCCGTATCAGTCCACAGCTGGACGTAGGCCTCTCCCAAAGCGCCCCACTCAACCCTACTCTCGGGCCTCTGCATCCAGTCCCTGCCAGCCATCTTGCGAAGGTCATCCCTCCATCTGGTCGGGGGGCGTCCCACACTACGTTCACTAAATACAACTACGTTCAATTAATGTTCACGTTAGATTAATCAAGAGATGTCCGCGAACGTTTCTATTAATTGGAGTGCTTGAAAGAAATCGAGTTTGTGAAGTTCTGTGCTCTTAGCAAAGTTTCCTTGCTTAACTCGATGATGGCGTGGATCGTTGAGTTATTTGGTTTAGGGGTTTGGGAGAGTTTTGCATAGGTTTGAGTTAGGTTATCTTCATATATATGTATGTATGTATTTATAAGAATTCAGACATTATTAACATCAGACTAGGCTGTATGCCATAGTTGGATTTGCCTTTCCCTCTACGGATATAAATACAAGTCTGCAATAGTTCCAAAGATATCGAAAAGATGGCGCTAAGATCGTATTTCGAAACATTTTAGATACTTAGTTGGTGAGGCTTTTGAAAATGGCGGGAAACGACGTTTGCGAAATTATTTGATAATTTTCAGTGTAATGTCTACAGTGGTTGTTTTGTGTTTAATATCACGTTACATTAATCAGAAAATGTTCGCGAATGACAGTATGGTGAAATTATTGGAAGATTCATCTGAAGTTTGGCGCTATAGTCAAGAGTCATACTACTAGCTCGGGAGTAAACGCGACTGTCGAGCTGCTTCGTCCAGAGTGACGACGTTACGGCGACTCCCCTGGATGAAGAGAAGACGATATGATATTTTGAATATTCTGTAACATGACATTGGCAAATGACGAACTATCGAGTCTGTCGACCATGGGCCCATTGTTTCTACAGCAAGCGCCGCAAACTCATGATGTGGAGTCAGTCGTGAGTATTTGCGGCGCCTTGAGTATTTGCGCCTGTTCCGCAGCAGCATCGGCCTTATGGGAAGTACCCTGGATATGAGACGGGGCGAGAGTATCTACACAAGTTGCGTCCCACACCAGGGTCCTTCCCAGGCGCCATGGTATCAAGGTTGCGCCATCAGGCCTCTTTCCGTCGTCTCTCAGCAGTGGCTTCGCGTGGCTCCTTACATTACATTATAAATCAAATTATCATAGTATATACATCATCATCATCATCATCATCATCAGCCCGTATCAGTCCACTGCTGGACGTAGGCTTCTCCCAAAGCGCGCCAATCAACCCTACTCTCGGCCCTCTGCATCCAGTCCCTGCCAGCCATTTTGCGAAGGTCATCCCTCCATCTGGTCGGGGGGCGTCCCACACTACGTTTACCCGTTCGTGGCCTCCATTCGAGAACTCGTCTACCCCATCGGTTATCGGTTCTACGACAGATGTGACCAGCCCACTGCCACTTCAGTTTACTGATTCTATGAGCAATGTCAACCACTTTTGTCTTCTGGCGGATATACTCGTTTCTTATTCTATCTAACAGAGAAACTCCAAGCATAGCTCTTTCCATAGCTCGCTGAGCGACCTTGAACCTGTGGGCCAGTCTCACCGTCAATGTCCACGTTTCGGCTCCGTAGGTCATCACTGGTAGGACGCACTGGTTGATAGTATATACATTTTGTGTTAATTATGGGACACCCAATTTCGGGTATAGGCCTCCTCCATCTCTTTCCATTTGCCTCTATCTTGCGCTAGCTCGGTAGGAGCTCGGTGGCTCAGTGGTTGGGTCAATGGACTTGCGATACGGAGGTCCTAGGTTCGATTCCCAGCCAGGGCAGCCATGTACCAATGAGTTAGCCTCGGTTTTTTCGACGGATAAACTTACGTACATTTACCGAGTGCTCTCAAAACGGTGAAGGAAAAACATCGTGATGAAACCTAGATGCCGTAGAAGAAGAAGAAAAAATCTAAGGCCCCAGCTCCCTCAATGTAAGGGAAGGTCTGTGCCCGAGCAGTAGGGCAATATAAATAGACTGATGATGATGATGATGATTGTGCTAGCCTGGTCCATGTAGAGCCGGCCACTGCGGTAATGTCATCCTCCCATCGCCAAAAGTTTAGTATAGTTACATTTAATTCTACTTACATAGTGAGCAGAATGGTGCATTTTCCCAAAGCTGCAACTCTCGCTGAAAACATTATCATAACGTAACTTTAAATCGCGTGGACTGCAAACACGTTGTTGATTCTGTTACAGTTTGTTTACAGCGCTGTAAACTGTTTAGAACTGTCCGGAGAACAGTTTTCACGGAACCTTATTCTGGGACAGACGTGATAGGTTGTATGTAACTAAATTGAAACCAGAATCAACCTTAGATAAGATAAATATTCTTTATTGCAAAAAAGAAAAGAATTACACAAAAGAAATAGGCTAATATCGTTAATATTACAATTGGCGGTCTTATCGCTCAAAGCGATCTCTTCCAGACAACCTTTGGGTAGAGAATAAGGTAAGTGGCATTGAATTTCGTTAACGATAGTAGAATATAGAGGCTTTTCAAAATGGCGGGAAACGACTGTTGCAAAATTATTTAATAATTTTTATTTTTATTTTAATATCTACAGTTAAACTTTATTATTAATAACATTATACTACAATCTATTACAATAAAACTAAAAAAAAATATATAAACTAAACTAAAAACTATATGTACAATAGATCGGTTGAACTATCTGAATGACTTAGCATTACAAATTACAGTGATTATTTTGTGTTTAATATTACGTTAAATTTAATCACAAAATGTTCTAGGACAGGGAAAAGTGTACAGGAGAGTTTTTAAGGTTGAGATTTTCTCAAAAACAACTTGACCTATTGCAAAAAGTCTTTCACTGTTTGATAGATAAAAGTGAAAACTATGTAACTGTAAAATAATTATTAAATTCGGTCAAGTCCAGAAAACCTCAACCTTAATTTTACAGATGACGACTGGTCCAGAATAATGCCTTTGTCCGACGACAATTTGATGTCGCCCGCCGTTGCTTGTCGCCGGCGACAATCCGCTACATATGACAGTTTAAATACCTAGATGTAGAAAGTTATGTTCTGTAATTTAAGGTTGTTTTGTTCAATTTAATTTTACACGAAAAGGTTGACTAAATAATTTTAAAATCATCAATGGGTTTCAAAGTGACAGTTAAAACAAGCTTTCTTAATTAAATGATGACAATTTTTCTTCACTTGTACGGTCGAAATCGGCCGAAACTGTCGGTCTAATTGCCGACTTCAATAATATAAGTGAGTGATATCCGTTTATATAGAACTACGTCACTTGTATTATATATAATACACCTTTTTAAAATGAAATACAGCTGGCCTCGCACCGTGTTTGTAATTACGCCTCGGCCTGGCTTGGGGGCGTCTGAAAAGGCTTTAATTTCGCGACAATTATCCGCGAGACGCGGGAAATCTTGTGAGTTTGTAATTTTACAGCTTTTTTTTTTTTTTTAAATGTGAGTTGTTTTTATTTATATACATACATAGTTCACAAAGGTGTATCTGCTACCATATTGTATGTAACCCTTCCTTAAAATAGGTTAAGTAGTTTTTGAGAAAATCTCAACCTTGAAAACTCTACAGCGGGGTTACTCACCTCTTATAGCGATCCAGTTTAGGTTCCTAAACTGAATCGAATCGCTATTTGCTACAAATTTGATACCTTTGATAATCGCTATTTGATACCTTTGTGTATCTAGTTGTTTATAGGAGATCAATGTTCAATAGTCATCAACTCCCGTAGCGCACATCCTAATCGTAGGTGTGCTACATCTCGTAGCATTCTCGTAGCAATCGCAGCGCATCCGTAGCATCAACTCATCATTAGCCTACGTTAGCCATATATTAGCTAACCTAACGTTTTTGTCAATTTCAAACTTCGTTATAACGTTAAAGTTAGAAAATGCTAGAAGGCTTAAGGGGCGGCGAGCTGTTAAACTCGAGCGCGAGACAGAAGATGTCCCGACTCCATATTTGTATTTTTATTGATTTTGGATGAATTTTGGCAAGGAAATTAAAATACGCCAATAAAAATCAGATTTTTATTAAACAAGCTCTCGTAATTATAATACCCTACATTTTGATATATATTTCGTATGAATAAGTATTTCGGTTTAGACATAATTTTGATTTTAAATGACATGGAAGGGGTATGTTTGTGATTTTTTTCTATCGAGCGAAGTTTGTCCAATCGTGTATCGATATTCATCAGTCCCTAAATATACACCCCATGATTGCTATATATTTTTTTCAGACGTCTAATTTTAGTAGTTAGTGCCGTAGCCTTCATCGAAAAACTGAAAACACACGCATACAAGGCCTTAAACCTTGGATTAACTTAAAATAGTGTTTTATAAGTAATTTTCTTTAACAAAATACTTTTTTTTATCTAACATTCAGTATTCTTTTCTATTCCATTTTTATATCCAACAAGAAAGCTTTACTACCATCCTCAAAATAACGAGTAGACATCTTATTTACACAAAACGACGCCAAAAAACTACAGCCTCTATAAAAATTCCCGCCTATCATCTTACGTAGTTCATATAATATCACTATGGCATTACCACCATTTCACATAGACCTCCAAAAATAGAGCAGATTCCTCTACTTTGTATAATTTTATATGGTTAAAGAAGGGCGGAGGAGTTCTAATAACGCCGGACGCATAGTTTTCCGTAGGGAAATTTGTATGCATGTTCTGGCAACGGACCTTGGGTTATATTAGTATAGTATCTTCCTGGATATTTTGTATAATGTTATCCGTATTTAATATAAAGGAAAAGTGGGTCATGTCAGCGTCAAAATATACGCTGATCCTTGAAAGTGTTTTAGCAAAGTGCTACAGAATATGCAGTGGTTTCATTTATTTTTATTACGTCCAATGCAAAAATAAAGTTTATATGTTTGGGCTGATGCTCCCACTGCACTTGGCTATTCGTATTCGCTATTGGATGTTTGTCGTATTTGTCAAATACTTGACATACAGTCGACGACAGAGATAAGTATACAGGGGGCCTCAATAAGGTTGAGATTTTCTCAAAAACTACGGGACCGAATTTAATAATTCTTTCATTCACAGTTATATAGTTTTAACTTTTATCTATCAAACAATGAAAGAATTTTTGCAATAGGTCAAGTAGTTTTTGAGAAAATCTTAACCTTAAAAACTCTCCTGTACACCTTTCTCTGTGTTCCACCGTACACCGCAGCCCAAATCAAGCGTCTTATTTTGTAAACAAATATTATTGTCTAATTACCTGTTGTGATGTAACACAGAAGGAACTGATTGATCGAACCTGTTCGTTAATTTGAAAATAAAGTGATTCGACCTCATAATGTAAAAATAACTATGCAATAATCACAGAACAGCTCAAAATGTTAGTAGTTTTTGAATATAAAATAAGGTACTTGAATTAGGCTTCGGTATACTAGGCTCCATAAAATAAATTGGTGTGGTGGCTCTTATAACTTTCCATGATTGATTTTTTGATTTAAAAAAATTCTTTATTTAATAAAATGATGATATGACAACATTCGTAAAGCTAATATAGTACTTAAAAGCTAAACAAAAAGTAATATTCTTAAAATAATGTTTTGTTCAGGCTGATATGCCTTTATAAAACTACTTACAATATTATTATATATAAACGGATATCACTCACTTATATTGTTAAAGTCGGCAATTAGACCGACAGTTTCGACCGATTTCGACGGTCTTTTTCAAGGTGAGCGCGCCACGCCCGCGTCGCCGTTGACGTTTCTTCGCGCACATATATACTTACAATATAATAATTCTATTTAAAAACTGTAGATAAGTTAACACTTCAAGTGAGTACATCATTTTAACAGGTTGGACGCCATTTGTGTATGGCGCGCTTATTTCAATAACTAACTTATTTCAATAGCTAGGTAACTTTCCATGATTACACTTATCCTAGCGACATCTACCGAAACACCAACAAACTTCGTCCCTAACCTCTTTAGGGACGAAGTTTGCGAAACCTTTTTAAAAAATACACCATAAAATCGGTCATGGATGGCGCGAAATTGCGCCACTCGAGCCAATGGTGGAAAGGAAAAAATTAATATCCGGCCGTTAGCGGCTCGAGCCGGGCACTCCGGGCCTGTCCCGCAGAGGTGTATTACATCGGCTAAATTGACTTATATCCGTGTCGGGTCTCGACGAGATTACGTCGCGTTGAGCTGACAGAGTGTGGAGATGGATTCTTTAGATTTTATTCATCAGAATTTGAATTACGCATTATCCATGCTCGGTGAATAAATTAGAACATGATGAAAAAATTCTTGCCGTGGGCAGGACTTGAACCTGCGACCTTGTGACATTCCCGTGACAAGGTCGCAGGTTCAAGTTCTACCCACGGCAAGAAATTTTCATCATGTTCTAATTTTATTCATCATCATCGGTCTATTTTTATGTCCCCACTGCTCGGGCACCTTCCCTTACATCGAGGGAGCTCGGGCCGCGGGCACATTGCAGATTGGCGTATAGATAAATAAAACATTTATTTGTTTCTGCAACACACTACAATACATGCACAAAAAAAAGGTTCAAACATGGAGAACAGATAGATATACTACACTAAGGAAAGTAGCATAAAGTGTTTTAGGTACATACTGTGTTTGCGCTGCAAATCATAGGCTGGTCGATGTAAATGTTGGATGTTGATTTACCTACAATTGTGAGACGTTTCCAAACCGACGGCCCCCACTCCCCGCCCCCGCACCAGCTGATCGAGTGTGAACAGCGAATCACTCGTTTCGCTATCGCCGCCGCGCACGCATTTCTCCTGATCTTATCGCTGAACATTTAATTTATTTGTGGATTAAGACTGTGTAATTGGTGCACCTATAATTATATACTGTATGTGGAGTGCCTGCTGACTCTGTGCCAGGTTTCGCATTGTGTGGTGTTCCTGAGGGAAGGTTACTCTAACAAGGACTGGGTGAGTCGCATGCCGCATTTTCCATCTATATCGGTTTTATGTTTTGCAGTGCAAATTTCGATTCGCAGATTAATCCAATTTGGCGAATTTAAAATTTATCGCTACGCTAAGTCCACTGTTCCACCATACTGTCTGTGTGTCGCAGTAATGAAAGGCCGCTGACTCAGAATATTGCTAATATAATAAGAAAATATATTATTGTACAAAAGCAGCCTTATCGCTCAGAGCAATCACTTCCAGGCAACCCCGGCCAAAGGAGATGCATAACAACGAACAGTAGTATAGAAATCCACACGTTACTCTGATAATTACAGTTATTGGGCAAACCAAATGCAATATGCAAATGCTTCTAGTTTTTCTTTAATAGAGTACAGTACGTCAATTTACCTTTGGGGTTTGTACATTTACAAATACCTCTGACACTCAAGTGAAATCACACTGAACGTGCTGGTTAAAATTAATCCCCCAAAACCCTATGAAAAAAGCCGTCTCCTCCTTTCCTTACCAGCGCATTCCCCTCCGCCATTCGCCAGCGATTACCGCACCATTTTTGAGCAATTCCCATTCATTCCGAACTCGCTGTATGCAAATTGTCGCCAACTCCCGCGGTATGAGGGTGGGCATTTGCGAACGGGTTGGTCAAAATCACAGACCACTTACCCCATAGACAAGAAATCGGTACAAAAGACATTGCCACATTTCAATGGAGCTTTGCGCCACCTGCAAAACTACGTGACCTTAAGCTGTATCTATCATTTTGTTGGGGACTTATTACAGGTTTCATATTGCATAATCATAATCAGTATCATTTTCTACTACTCTCACAACTCCTATATAGAAGAATAACAAACACAATGAATAATTCGCTTCGTTTTCTTACTATTTTTTGAATTTCTAATTACGCTGTTTTATTTCGACTCGCTTGATGTACAAAACTTTATTTTAAACCAATAATTTTAATAAAAAACGGAGATATTTTTACATTTATTCGTTACCTTGTTCATCATGCGGTTGAAGGTGGGGCAGAATCTGGCATTGTCATTTAATACGTGAAAGAAAAGACCTTTTCGATACATGATATCGTCCCAGCCTCGTCGCATCTCGTCCGTGTGCCATTGTGTGCTAACGACGACGGCCTCATTAGCGACGGGAACTGCATCATTAAACTGCCCCGCGCCACTTCGTTACTGCACGACAGGTAACTAGGAGCTTTTTCAATAGAAGTCACGAGTTACAGCGCCATCTAATGACAAGTGGCAGTACTAGATTGACAAATTATTACAACAATAAAAAATAACAAGTGCGAGTCGAACTCGCGCACCGAAGCTTCCGTGCAACGCAAATTAACCGTAACTTTGCTTTAACGAAAATGAAATGAAATTTATTTGTAAATATGGGTTAATGCAGATATTATACAGTTGTGGTTGTATCACCATATTCGGCCCTAAGGCGTACATGTAGTAGCAAAAATATTTTAATTTAATCTAAGTATTATTAATTACATGTCAAAAGTCAATTCAAAATGTCAAACATATTTTATCTACATTTACTATATTAAAATTTAAAAACACTCATGGCTAGATTTAATAGAATTAATGTCACAGTATATCATCAAGGAAGTCAGTCAATTTATAATAACATTTATCTAAAAGCAATTTATAGAGTTTAGCTTTAAACTCCGGCAAACTTAGTATTACAATGTCTTTAGGCAACCTATTGAAAATTTTGGGGGCCATACATACTACACTTTTGTCCTTGAGCGCTGTTACAGAGCCTGCGAGACACAATCGGCCCTTGTTGCGTAAATTTAAACTATAAACTATATTTAAAAACCAACTTATCTTTGCCATTATCACAATTTTATGTCCATACATCGATATACTTCTGATTAATTCAACATCTGCAAATATATAAACTTGTACCTAATAATATAAAAAAAAAATTTGGGAGATGTAATTAAAAATTTACAGTTTTCGGATTTTTTACAGACAGACGGACAACAAAGTGTGGCAAGGCCTCACGGGCGGCAATCTTCTGTCCAAAGCTTTTGATGGGATGACCTCTGGTTTCCTTTCAAAACGTAAAAATCTTTCACCTTTTACCCATGACTAACCTGCTAATCAAACCTGGGTCATCGTAACAAAATTCTAGAGCTTTCTCCTCTGAGCCAGCGTTCGCTAAACAACTTTATATGAGCATACAATTAGGGCGCCGCCACACTGCGCAGGGAGACGACGTCAAAGCGTTCCACCGTGCAATTAATGCAACTAGCGGCAAGTATGCGCTACTGCACTTTAATTTACGTTACGCAAGTTATAAGAACGAATTTATAGTGATCTTGTTTTAGGAAAATGGCTGGTTTAGGCAATAGACTATATTAATTTCATTGTTTAAATCATTCGCCTAAGATGGGAAAGTAGATTTCAAATGCACTTTTTAAAATGTTATTCAACAATTAAAAAAATCTCACATTGGCATGCCGATACCGGTGAATTAGTTTTGATAACGATTGATGACTAATGACCAATAATTTTTAGGTTTTTAAGACTAGGTTTCAGGGATTATTGATTTGTAGGAAAATGTGCTAATTTTCACGGGAATCTGCAAATCTACCATTGTAACAGCGACGAGAAGTTCCGTTTTGATATCTGCCATTCGCTGCGTCTCAATTGCCTTGTCGTTCTATCGTGTGTGTCTCGCTTTAATTATTTTGTGCCTTAATTATGACAAAACCTATCAAGATTCCCACTGCGAGCTCAGGAGTGAACGTGACTGTCGAGCTGCTTCGTCCAGAGTGACGACGCTACGGCGACTCCTCTGGGTGAAGACAAGAGGACGCGTATTTCCAGGGCGATAACGCCACGGCGACTCCTCTGGAGAAAGAGAAGACAATGATATCTGTACATGACATTGGCAAATGTCGAACTGTCGAGTCCACTAATAAAATATGACAAAGATGTTGTGCATATGGGGATATGTTTAAAGAGAACTCAACTTACTAACCAAAGTATTTCCTAACGGTTAGTTTATAAATGTTAAACACAAAATAATAGCCAAGGCTGCCAAAAGAATTCCCGATTCCGACAAACGATCTTATTCGCCTTTTTTCCCGATACAAAAAAATTAAATTCATTCCCCCATTTTCCTTTGGTAACAAGGAAAACAATGGTGTTTAATTCAGTGGAGCGTAACAGGCAAGGCGCTAGTTTTTCCTTCGCAGCCTTTGAGCATTTATTAGAGAGGCGCCTTGTCCATTTAGTTCCATATCCTCTGGTGATGCTATGCTCCTAAAAGTATTCTTAAATTGTATTATTATTATTTTATTGGTACGGTGGAACACAGAGAAAGGTGTATAGGAGAGTTTTTAAGGTTGAGATTTTCTCATAAACTACTTGCCTATTGCAAAAGTTCTATCACTGTTTGATAGATAAAAGTTAAAAGTAAAAGAATTATTAAATTCGGTCCAGTAGTTTTTGAGAAAATCTCAACCTTATTTAGGCCCCCTGTATACTTATCTCTGTCGTCGACTGTACAAGGGTAATTTGTACCAATAAAAATAAAAATTCTTAAATTGCACGAAAAAAGAGTATAATCGAACTGTTTGAATTACTTTTTACCCGATTGCGCAAGAAGGAGGTTTATGTTTTTCGAGTGTATGTATGTATGTCTAATTCTTTGGCCCTAAACGGCTTGATGGATTTTAACATATGATATTAGATTCGTCTTGATTGTCGGAGTGACATGGGCTATAATAATAACTTGCAAACAGATCTTCAAAATTAAAAGTATATTGGCGTCTGCAAAATGGAGGTCCCAGGTTCGATTCCCAGCTAGGGCAGCCATGTACCAATGAGTTATCCTCGCTTTTTTCGACGGAAAAACTTACGTACATTTACCGAGTGCTCTCAAAACGGTGAAGGAAAACATCGTGATGAAACCTGCATGTCGTAGAAGAAATAAAAAATCTAAGGCATGTGAAATCCGCCAACCCGCGCTGGGCCCGCGTGGTGGATCATGGCCCGAGCTCCCTCGATGTAAGGGAAGGTCTGTGCCCGAGCAGTGGGGCCATATAAATAGACTGATGATGATGATAATGATGGCATCTCCGTTCTGAATGATCTATGGACAATGTCGATATGAAGATACGGAATTCAATGAAATGTTTTTTCCCGGAAATAAATTCGTTTCGCATTATTATTGATTCAGTTACAATGAATTGGGTTTTATTTTTGGCGTTTGGACAATTTGAAAAATAATTTGATTTGTTATGCTTGTATGATATTTCAATAGATAAGGTAGGCTAGATGGACTGTATTTAATAGGAAACACGACACGATATATGAAAGTCACTAACCTTTGAATGTCCCAAGGGCATACCTCGTGAAATAGGTATTTCTTCTCGGAGCGCTCCTGTTTTGACCTTCATCCACTATCTTGAGCACCAGGAGACGTTATTATGCCCTTTTACTACCCCAAGCGACCTTCATATATTTAATAAGTAATTTTAATTGCACAGCACGTATAGCATGGTTTTGAGAAAAAGGCAAATGGCAGAGAGGAAGTGACGTTACTATAATAGACAATTCGTAATTGTTCTTTTTGATGTGCGTTCCGTTTTACTTCCGGTAAACATTAAATTATAATCCTATGTTATGAATTAAGCTTAATACTATACAATACTGCGATTTAAATACATAGTAAGTAGAAAAACATCTTCAAACCTTTACCTACCTACATAAAATGTGAAATTTTAGTGGTTGCTTTCTCGCGGTAGAATGACTATTACTAAACCGAATCCCGAATCAAGTGTCTTATTTTGTAAACAAAAACTACCCTACCCTACTAACATTTTAAACTCTTCTGTGATTATTGCATGGCTATTTTCAAATTATTAGATCGGATCACTTTATTTTCACGATGATGAACATCACGATAATTAGACGATCATATATGTTTACAAAAAGACACTTGATTTGGGCTGCGGTATACTATTGAATTAAGGATATGTCCTGTCCGTCGCCATTTGAGTGTAGAACACTAAAATGGCAATGGACATATGCTAAGAGAGAAGAATGAGAAATGGACAAAAATAATATCAGAGTGTTACCCTAGGAATGGCAAAAGAAGTAAAGGGCGACAAATGAAACGCTGGGAAGATGATATAAAAAGAGTTGTTGGTCCAGAATGGACAAGGATAACGAGAGACAGAGAGAGATGGAAATCTTTAGAGGAGGCCTTTGTCGAAGGACAAGCTGTTGCTGGGAAATAACCGATCGTCGTTAAACGATTAAACGTTAAAACACAAATTTATATTAATGTTATTTATGTAAATAACATTGTAATTGTAATTCTTAAATGGCAATAAAGGATTATTTTATTTTTATTTTATTTTATACTATTGAATTATAGAATAGAGTTAAACTTGAAAAATTAAAAGTTTATTATTTTATTATTTTATTCAACTCAAAAACATGAGAGAGTTTTAAAGGTAAGACAAATGCCCATACATCCTAAGGGCCGACGTACAACGAGCAAAAGTACAACGTAGAAACGTACGAAAGATACTACATTCCGTGTAAACAAAAGAGATGCATATATTAATAGTTCATCGCCGACTGTTCACACCGCCGGCGAGTACTCGCTCGGCGACACTCGCCCACTCGCTGAGCTACACTGGCGAGTGAGCGAGTGAAGCGAGTAATCGCCCGTCGCTCAGCGACACTCGCTGATAGCCGAGCTACAAAACTATCGCCACTCGCTGCTCGCCCACTCGTTTTACAGTTGACTAGCTGTACCCCGCAACTTCGTTTGCGTAGAGGAGGAGGATGGAGGAAATCAGGAGACAGATCTTCCTCTCTGGATCCTTGTTTCCACATCACATACCGCCATGGCTTATAGCCTATGAGCTGTCCGGATATTTCAGTTATCTGCTAGTGAAACTCCCATCAAAATCCCTTCAGTAGTTATGGCGTGATACTTGCACAAAGTCACAGACAAAAATTCTAAATCTTAGTGTTTTGGTTTTAGTATCGATCCTAAAACACATTACAATTATTCTTTTCAAAAAATATCGAATGTACAGACACAACTTTTTTAAAGTCTTATTATATGTATAGATGGCTTTACTAGCTACTTGCTCATCGTAATATTAATTCGGTTCCCTTGAAAATGGCGGGAAACGACGGTTGCAAAATTATTTGATAATTTTTGTTTTATTGTCTACAGTGGTTATTTTGAGATTAATATCACGTTAAATTAATCAGAAAATGTTCGCGAGTGACGGTATGGTGAATTTGTTGGATAATTTAAGCAAGATCTGAGGTTTCAAGCTTTTATCAAGAGTTCCCACTACGAGCTCGGGAGTGAACGTGACTGTCGAGCTGCTTCGTCCAGAGTGATGACGCTACGGTGTCTCCTCTGGATGAAGACATGAAGACGCGGCTACCCAGGGTGAAGACGCTACTGTGACTCCCCTGGAGGAAGATAGAAGACTATTGAATATATTGAATTTTCTGTAACATGACATTGGCAAATAACGAACTGTCGAGTCCATTAATAAAATAAATAAATAAATAATATTAATTCCATTATATTTTAAGGTTGTTATTACATGACTAACTCGTGAAAATGTACGCATCTCTTTGGCTGAAGTTTCCGGAACAGTTGGCTTTTGGGTTTAGAATTACAAGCGCTGCGACTGTGTAATTGCATCCCACGAGGCGTGAGATGCGTTACGCCTAGAACAGTCTTTGAGCGATAGTGCTCACGTTGGGGCACTAATTTAGTTCTAGTTTTAGAGAATTAGTTGTCAGGCAAAGTCGAGGGGTTAAAGTCCATGAAAAATAAATTAAAACAAAACTCTAGATAAATGACATTGCCACATTTCAATGGAGCTTTGCCCCACCCACAAAACTACGTGGCCATTTACCTGTACCTATCATTTTGTTGGGGACTTATTACGGGTTTCTTCATCCAGGGGAGTCGCCTGGGTATCCGCGTCTTCTTGTCTTCATCCCGAGGAGTTGCTGTAGCGTCTTCACTCTGGACGAAGCAGCTCGACAGTCATCTTCACTCCCGAGCTCGTAGTGGGACTCCTGACTATAGCGCCAACCTTCAGATCCTGCATGAAGCCTCCGATAATTTCACCATACTGTCATTCGCGAACATTTTCTGATTAATTTAACTTGATATTAAACACAAAACAACCACTGTACCTAGATATTAAACTGAAAATTATAAAATAATTTTGCAACCGTCGTTTGCCGCCATTTTCAAAGGCCCCCCCCCCCCCCCCCCCCAAAACGATGTTACTCGGTCAAGTCGAATAAGCGGTCTGACGTTTTTTTATTATTAAAATTGTGCTCAGGCCTTGTACCCAGACCTTTTAGCCGAGCTGCTGGCTAGATAAACGAACCGTCTCTACTTTCAAATTATTATATATAAACGGATATCACTCACTTATATTGTTGAAGTCGGCAATTACACCGACAGTTTCGACCGATTTCGACGGTCTTTCAAAGATTGTGACCTTGAAAAAAAAACGTCAAAATCGGTCGAAACTGTCGGTCTAATTGCCGACTTCAACAATATAAGTGAGTGATATCCGTTTATACATAATATTTTATAGTAATGGCTCACTATAGTTTTAATTCTAAAATCTCTACTTTCCTAGTTCCTTCTCCACAGCTAGTCCATCCTGTATCCATTCATTAAATTCATCTCCAATTCACTGACTGCACAAATCACAGCATCAAACCACTAATACTATAGACTTGTCAGTGGCCTAACTTACAGAATAGTACAGTCAGCAAGATAGATAATTAAACACGGCCAAAATGTTCGAGATACTTAATAATTTATTTATCTTGATACCTACGCTATGTTGTAAGGTCGACTGCTCTCTGTGAATCAAATCTTGAAACTTCAGATCTTGCATAAATAATCCAATAACTTCACCGTACTGTCATTCGCGAACATTTTCTGATTAATTTAACGTGATATTAAACACAAAATAGTTCCTGTAGACATTAAAAGGAAAATTATCAAATAATTTCGCAACCGCCGTTTCCCGCCATTTTCAAGAGAACCCAGTGGTACTTATACATTTGAGTTGTAATACAATTTGAGGCCGTAGGTCTCACTATCCTGGTGCGGCTGGTATTTAAAAAAGGAAGATCCTGTACTATAAATACCAGCCCCCTTCCTTGTTGGAATCTATTTAGCCAGTGTCCTTAGGTATAAATGGTGAACGATAAATATGTAAAACAAAAACAAAACCGAAAATTTAAAGCTACAATAATTCAAAGTTATACATTTTTGAATAGGTTATATTACTATGGTGAATAATCTAGTTTAAACCATTAATAGGATATAATAATAATCTTATTATTTAAGTAGTGTGTGTGAGGGTGTGTGTGTGAGTGTGTGTGTGTGTGTGTGTGAGAGAGAGAGATACTACTTGTACGGTGGAACACAGAGAAAGGTGTACAGGAGAGTTTTTAAGGTTGAGGTTATCTCAAAAACTACTTGACATATCGCAAAAATTATTTCACTGTTTGATAGATAAAAGTTAAAACTATGTAGTGTAAGAGAATTATTAAATTCGGTCGAGTAGATTTTGAAAAATCTCAACCTTATTGAGGCCCCCTGTATACTTATCTCTGTCGTCGACTGTACTAGAGTTTTGAATTATATTTTTCTCCAAACTTACTAAATTGAAAACGTGTACAAGAGAGGTACTTAGATTTAAATTTTAAGCATTATGCCATGCTCGGCGAATAAATTAATGCTGTTATTCATAAACCTAGTTAAACCTCAGTTCCATTAAATCGTGTTGCTATCCCTTTCACACTTCGTTAAAGAAGGTTAAGATAGAAAGGGACAGGGTGGCCTAAACGGTAACTTTAAATCACGTTTACGAATTCGCGCCTTAATTATGAAAAATTTCTATCTGTGGACAGGTAAAAAGTCTTAAGGTCTTAGGTTCAAGTCCTACTTGAACCTGCGACCTTGTCGTAACGAGTCACGGTTTAAGTTCTGTTCACGCCTTGAACTTTTTCTTCATTTAATAGGTACCTTACTTATAATTTACATAATCAATCAATCAATATAACTGTGATGCTCTATCTATTTATCTATATGTATAATATTTGTAATTTGTTCTTTGCTTTTATAAATTCGTGGAAAACTGTAATTGGCTCTTCTTAGTTGTAATCATATTTTTAAGACCTATTACTTGTAAATAGCTGTAGTTTTCGCTAATAAAGAAAATAAAATAAAAATAATTAATTCAGTAGTTTCTGAGAGAACCTGAAATAAATATTGTCCACTGTTTGAGATAATCTTGCAGACCGTACTATAGAGGATTGGTCTATCATCTCCACCTTACTGAATAGGGGGGGGATTCCCCCATTGTTACAAACGACGTTTACTTTAACATATGGAGTTATCCCCAGACGTCATTTGTTTGATACTGAGACACACAGGTCGGGAGGATGGGAAGCAAAAACACTTCACTTCCACGTTCATGGACAGTGGCGGCATATGCCGTACTTTGAGTATTCGGAAAATGACAGTACGGCGTATGACGTAGTATTTTGATGCATTTAAAAAGACACAACGGCATCTCCCGCGGCGTTCGTAGGCGGTTTTCTTTGTGGAGCGGTCCCACTGTCATTATGTGTAGAAAATAGGTATGTGTACTGTCAAAATAAAGGTTGTAGGTACATTTTTGTCGGTCTTGACACGCACATACTTAGAATCCCCCACGGTTATGACAGTAGTTGAGAATTTTCACTGTCATTTCGTAATTTCTACTGTCCATGAACGGTTATGGTCGGGTTTAAAAAAGTTAGCAACTAACGTTCTGTGTGAGTTTATACCGACATAGTTTTGTATGCAGAACTGAGACTACTGTTTCACCTTAATAATGAACAAGTCGATTATAATCCTAAAGGATGAACGAATTCAACGAAACCTCTAACATAAAAATCCATCTGGCGATTAAAGCTACATGACGCTAAAGAGCAAATACATCTACCACTTGTATAAAAAGACTTTAAAACACTCCGTTAAAACCTGTCGAATAAAATTTACTACTACAGCGCCACGGATGCTTGTTTAAGTAGTTTTAAACTTCTGTGGGAATACACACACACACACACGACTGTGGCTTATACGTACGGGCCTGTCTCGTGGTCTTTGCCCTAAAACCTCCGATTTAAGCTTCGTTTAAATCTACAGACATTGAGCGTGTCCAAGCACGTGACGTGGCAGACATAATCACATTATTCTATACACTTTAGTTTACCACGGCACCTGTCAAACACGTTCAATGTAGATGTAAATCAAGTTTGAAGCGGCTCGGAACACAGGACGAGACTAAGTGGACGTCGGACCGTCCGCTCCGACACAAATCCTCGCTAACCCTGCCTTATCATCCATCATCATCCCGTATTATTCCACTGATGCAGAGGAGAAAGTAATGTTTCTCGAGCATGTTGAACCGTGTGTGTCCCGCGAGTGTTATAGAGCCAGCGCCGCTCGACTGAGCACTCGAGCTGACGCATAATCTCACATACCTCGTGCCCAGAACACTCAAAGTCAATTTCGTCCTCTGTGTTTGGCCAAAGTAGCTGCCAGCCCTCTGGTCACCAGAAGCATCGATGAGTTAGTTTCCCCACCAAAAAGAAATGTTCGTCGAGCAAGTTCGTCATCCTTTAAGAGGCGTGTGTGACCCGCGAGTGTTATAGAATCAGCGCCGCTCGACTAAACACTCAAGATGACGCATAATCTCACATATCTCGTGCCCAGAACACTGGCAGCATTCCCTCTTTGTTTCGTCAATTTCGTCCTCTGTTTTTGGCCAAAGTAGCTGCCAGCCCTCTGGTCACCAGAAGCATCGATGAGTTAGTTTTTTCCCCACCAGAAAGAAATGTTCGTCGAGCAAGTTCGTCATCCTTTAAGAGGCGTGTGTGACCCGCGAGTGTTATCGGGCCAGCGCCGCTCGAGTGAGCACTCGAGATGACGCGTAATCTCACATATCACGCGACTAACACTCTAACAAACGGGAATATCGTGTGACGCCATTTTATTAACGACTGTCTTCTTCGTGCGAGGTGCTTTGTTTCTTAGGAAAATTCAACTAGAATTTTGATATTTAATATTAATCCACAAGCTACCTATTCATCCGCTGATTTCTTTAACCACAGGTTGTCTGGAAGATATCGCTTTCTGCCCATTTGGATAAGATAAGATAATACCGTCCCTCAGACGAGAATATGGAGACAAAATTCACGATCTGGATACGAATCACGATGACTCTGTTGGAATAGAGCGTGCCACGGAATGGCGAGGTCCCGGGTTCGAATCCCGGTCGTGATGAAAATTTTTCTCCATTTATCATTAAGATAAGATAATATTTATTTGTTCAAAGTAGGGTTAATTATAAAGGTCTTATAATAATAATAAATAAAAATAATAATAAAATTTATTTATTTTCTCACAACAAAGTTATAAATAAGCACATACCTGGTAATTACATCAATCCAAAATAATACTTTGGGTGAGACTGGTGTCAGAACTAGGATTTAACCTGTATTTCATGACACAAGGAACTTATATTTTATTTATTTATTGGGATAATGCTTGTCTATTTCTTTGTGTATCACTTCTGCAATAAAAATATGTCTGATATATTTTTCAACCAAGGGATCAGAAAGTTTTCATATTATTTTAGAATTAAAACTATAGTGAGCCATTACTACAAATTATTATATATAAACGGATATCACTCACTTATATTGTTGAAGTCGGCAATTAGACCGACAGTTTCGACCGATTTCGACGGTCTTTTTCAAGGTGAGCACCACGCCCGCGTCGCCGGTGACGTTGTGTGTATATATGTGTATATGTATATATTATATTATTATGTAAGCAGTGAGCATGCGTAATAAGATGTCATTATACGTAGATTATATTATAAATGTGTGTAGTGTATTTATTTTAGGTAAGTAATTAGACTGTACACGTAGTAATGTCGTCTACTCTTTAAAATTTATTTTCGCTTTAGGTCTTGCTGGAAGAAATCTCTCTTTAGAGATAAGCACGCCTGTGTACATTAAGTTTATTGTTTCTAATATTTTTTTTGTATCTTCTTCCGTGTACAATAAAGTAATAATAATAAGGCATGTGAAATCCAACAATCCGCAGTGGGCCCGCGTGGTAGATCATGGCCCCAGCTCCCTCGATGTAAGGAAAGGTCTGTGCCCCAGCAGTGGGAATAAATAGACTGATAATAATATTTGAAGTACCAGGCTACCAGCAGTGACAAAGAGGTGCCCGTCATTGTGTTTACTTGATATTGGTGTATGTCGTGGATTATGGCCCGAGCTCCCTCGATGTAAGGGAAGGTCTGTGCCCGAGCAGTGGGGCAATATAAATAGACTGATGATGAATACATAGTTTAGAGTACACACAATGTATCTGTGAAGATTTTTCAAAAATCAGTCAAGTAGTCATTGAGCCAATCTCAACCTTATAAACTCTCCTGTACACCTTTCTCTGCGTACTTATAACTGAGTATATAAATGAAACTAAATGGAAAGTAATGAGAAGTTTTGGAAGCAATGTCGATCGTTCGATACGAATGGTAATAGATCGACCCCCAGGGAACGCAGAGATTAACTACGAGTAATAGGCACTATGCCTATAAACGTAGGTTCTATTTTCGCACCTACACCCACGTTATTCCTATTTCTAAGTAATGGTTCTCCATTAGTATATCTATCTTGGTAAATTGATTGATTTGTGGGTTCAATTATTTTTAACCCCTCGATGCAAAAATAAGGGTGGTCTTGAATTTATTCGACAAATTGAATCTGAGGATTGACTCATGATAAATATTAAATTGGTAAGGTTTTTTAGTAAATCAAATCTGCAAAAAAAAATAACAAAGTACCTACGTCATAACACCATTGTGACCTTAGAAATACAAATAGGTCAAATTCCAGTGGCACCTTTTCCTTGCAAAGTAGTGTAACTGTAAATTCAAAAAAATATTGACATGCAAATTGTACACAACGGCTTACTTGCAAATAAGAGATTCTGATTAATTATTTAAAAAAAACATTACACAAACAAACACTTTGTGTGCTGTCGCCTCAACCATTCATCCTCACAAAAAATATCGTCATTTTAAATTTTAATAATATAATAATACCTATTTAATACAATAATCTGACAATAACAGAAACTTATAAAATAATAGACATAAAAACTAATTAAATACAAATGACTTATGGTTATGACTCTCGCTCTAGGTCCTACCTGGTGCAAAGGTTGGCCATAGCTATACAGCGCGGCAATGCCGCGAGCGTTATGGGCACCTTTGCACCGGGTACGACAAGGGGCGGGTTATTTAATTAATTTAGGTAAGTATTTATTTTAATCACGTTTTATTTGTTATTATAGGTATTAGTTTTTATTGTTATTAGTTTGTATTTTTAGCTTATTACTGAATAAATTGACATTTTTATAATCGTTTAGGTGTTACATATATAATTAAATACAATATAAACTCTAATAATAATAATAAACCCTAATGCACACATTAAAATCACACAGACATACCAGCTCCATCTTCACATTCAATCCCTCGCACTCTTCGACTTGTACCCCTTATTCTAGTCGAAACAGACCTAATTATTGAAATGACAATGCCAGATTCTGCCCCACCATCAACCGCAAGTTGTACAAGATAACGAATAAATGTAAAAATAACTCAGATTTTTATTAAAATTATTGGTTTAAAATAAAGTTTTGTGCAAGTTGCGATTCGAAAAAAGCAGCTTAATTAAGAATTCAGAAAATAGTAAGAAATCGAAGCGATTTATTCATTGTCTTTGTTATCATTTTCTAATACTCTCGCAACTCCTACTGATTATGATTATGCAATATGAAACCTGTAATAAGTCGCCAACAAAATGATAGGTACAGCTTAAAATGTCACGTAGTTTTGTAGGTGGGGCAAGGCTCCATTGAAATGTGGCAATGTCTTTTGAGTATTGAGTCTGAGCCAGCCAAGCACTAGACCATTTTATACACAGGCGTGATGCGGTTCTTCATAAAAAAATTGCCAACTGCCGGAAACCATTCAATAGTCGATATGAATGATTCCCGTCCCCGCTTTCACTTAGTCCCGGGGACCGACAGATAGGCCCGGCGAGGAATGTCTCCCGACATAAATCAGTCCGGCGGGACCGTTATAAATTTTTCGGTCAAGAAATTGGTTGGACCGCTGTGATATATACCGGGCTCGTCACGGGAAAATACCTTCTTAGCAATAGAGGTGGGCGGTGTGTCCCTTTTTGACGAAGTCCCGAATTTTCCAAATGTCCCGAAGTCTAGAACATTTACAGTTTTTATTGAATCAACTAATTCAGGTAAATATGCTGATTATAAGTCTAAAATTCGTTGTTAGATATTACAATTACACTAAACATATTAATGGTTAGGTGGTGGCTTTTGCTAAAGTGTTGAAAAGCTTTACTTGCTTTGAGATATATAGATATAGACACACCGTTACCGTTATATAGGTATCTCCTTTTTTTCCTTGGGGAAATGCTTTGCGCATCTCACCGCGCCAATAAGGAAGGGGGCGCAGTGAGTGTGTGGGACTCCCGCCAGAATACGGTCACGGTATCCAATAAAACCCCAAGGTGTTTTCATCGCGTTTAGACGAGGTTGTGGGAACGCAACGCCAATTACCCGCGCCGGCTCGCTTTCAGGTTTATACCCCAAAACCTCCGCTTAAGGCGTCCCATAATTCAATAGGAAAGTAAACTGATTAAAACGACAGAGGCCCAAGGCAGACTGTTTTGCATATTCGTTGATTGTAAGAAAAGATGTTCTGCTGAAAGTTTTGTCACTTTTTCTTCTCAGCGTTGGTACCTTTTAAGTGCAAAGTGGTGTAAATAAAAAAAATTGCATGCAAAAATGTACACAAAGGATTTACTTATGATTCCTGATTGCGTTGAGTTGAAATTTTTTAAATAAAATAATTGTCCCGCTGTGTCCCGCCAAGACTTCTTTGTCCCGCCCTAAACTGTCGAAAATTTGGCATCCTTACACACACCGTTGGTGAAATTTATGGTAAGCAATATGCGACTTGATGAAACTCGCGAGACGGACGCTGGCCGGCGGAAAGTGTTTTTAGGGGCCGTATTTTATACAGGGCGGACGGAAACGGAACGTAAGGGGCGGGAGGCAAGAGATATTCTTTCTGTCTTAACAGTTTAATGCACCATCCTGTATACTGGACTGGATGTGAACCAACGTGAAACTATATAGAAGGTTCTCTTGAAAATGGCGGGTAACGACGGTTGCAAAAGACATTGCCACATTTCAATGGAGCTTTGCCCCACCTACAAAACTACGTGACCATTAATTAAAAGCTGTACCTATCATTTTGTTGGGGACTTATTACAGGTTTCATATTGCATAATCATAATCAGTATCATTTTCTACTACTCTCGCAACTCCTATAGAAGAATAACAAAAACAATGAATAAATCGCTTCGATTTCTTACTATTTTCTGAATTATTAATTAAGAAGTTTTTTCGAATCGCAACTTGTACAAAACTTTATTTTAAACAAATAATTTTAATTAAAAACGGAGATATTTTTACATTTATTCGTTATCTTGTACAAGTTGCGGTTGATGGTGGGGCAGAATCTGGCAATGTCATTTGTACCGATTTCATGTCTATAAGGTAAGTGTTGGTTCTCTTGAAAATGGCGGGAAACGACGGTTGCGAAATTATTTGATAATTTTCCTTTTAATGTCTACAGGGACTATTTTGTGTTTAATATCACGTTAAATTAATCAGAAAATGTTCGCGAATGACAGTACGGTGAAGTTATTGGATTATTTATGCAAGATCTGAAGTTTCAAGCTTTTATCAAGAGTTCCCGCTACAAGCTCGGGAGTGAGCGTGACTGTGGAGCTGCTTCGTCCAGAGTGATGACGCTACGGCGTCTCCTCTGGATGAAGACATGAAGACGCGGCTACCCAGGGTGAAGACGCTACTGCGACTCCCCTGGAGGAAGATAGAAGACTATTGAATATATTGAATTTTCTGTAACATGCCATTGGCAAATGACGAACTGTCGAGTCCATTAATAAAATAAATAATAATAACTACTTATATAGAAGGATTTTTGTTTAATTTTGTCAGCACTATGCGAGTTAAAATGCTATTCTTCTCCTTGCAGTGCCTCTTCAGTAATGAAGGCTGGCGTCAGCTCCGCATGTCACCCTCTTGAGCCAGTCGGAATAGGTCTTCGCCGCTGGCTATCGCTGTCCACTCCCTTATATTGCGGAGCCACGATATCTTCCTTATGCCAACTCGCCTCCTCCCCTCAATCTTGCCCATCATTATGAGTTGGAGGAGTTGGTACCGCTCGTGTTTTCCCCTCTTTATTGTGGTCATGAGTTCCCATTGGAGTAATTGAGTAGAGTTAATTGTAGGTCGCAGGACTTCGACATATGAATGCAAGAACTTAATATGTCTATGGGGTAAGTGGTATGTGGCTCTAGCTGATATCGTTCGTCGCTTAGCTACCTCTCACATCTCGTGTATAAGCATCCTAAGTGTGGTGTGGGCGAGTGATATACGCAAGGAAATGTTGAATGAAAAATTATGTAACTTCAGACAGCGTATCATGTGGGCTCTTCTTAGTAAATGTGGGCTTCATTTATCCACGTCAGTTTTTCCTCTGACAATAGAAAATTAACGTAGTAAGGAAATTCCAACATTATAAGGTTTCTGCTGGTTCTCTTGAAAATGGCGGGAAACGGCGGTTGCAAAATTGTTTGATAAATATTGTTGTAATGTCTACAGTGCTTATTTTGTGATTAATATCACGTTAAGTTAATTAGAAAATGTTCGCGAATGACAGTATGGTGAATTTATTGAATGATTTGAGCAAGATCTGAGGTTTCAAGCTTTTATCCAGAGTTCCCGCTACAAGCTCGAGAGTGAACGTGACTGTCGAGCTGCTTTGTCCAGAGTGATGACGCTACGGCGTCTCCTCTGGATGAAGACATGAAGACGCGGCTATCCAGGGTGAAGACGCTGCTGCTCCCCTGGGGGAAGATAGAAGACTATTATATATTGAATTTTCTGTAACATGACATTGGCAAATGACGAACTGTCGAGTCCATTAATAAAATAAATGAATAAGGTTTCTGCTGAATCCTTTTTATCTGACTGCGGGGACGAGTAGGTTTTAGGTGTACGGTGGAACACAGAGAGAGAGAGTAGAGTTAAGCACACCTTATGTACATCCAATTTTTATTTCATGTAACGTGTATTTTGTGTACATTAAAGAATTACAGAATTACAGAGAAAGGTGTAAAAGAGTGTTTTTACGGTTGAGATTTTCTCAAGAACTACTTGACCGATTGCAAAAATTCTTTCACTGTTTGATAGATAAAAGTTAAAACTATGTACTGTAAAAGAATTATTAAATTCGGTCAAGTAGTTTTTGAGAAAATCTCAACCTTATTGAGGTCCCCTGTATACTTATCTCTGTCTTCGACTGCACACCTAAAATACTGCCCTACTTGTGTAAGTATATTTAAGTACCTAAGCACGTATGAAAAAATATTTATTCATAAAACAATAATAATTAATAATAACTATTATAATATTAACCTAGAAAATATAAACTAAACTAAAAACTATATATACAATAGGTCGGTTGAACTATCTGAATGGCTTAGCATTACAGATGGTTCAACCGATCCCCGTTGTCCGGCAACGTGCCCAAAATGCTGGCGGCATTTCCCCTCTGGATCGCTAGGCTGATCCTTTGGGCGAAATACAGGCCAGCATGTATTAGGTGCATTGGCTCCATCGTAATACATCTACTATGTTAAGCTAGCTTTATTCTAAAAGTTCTAAAATTAGTAGGTGCCATCCTTTTTATAACTTTGCTGTAGTTAGGAAAGTTTTAATACAGTTAGTTTCAAAATTAGCACGCCAGAATTGACAAGGTCAAATTTTTTTTATGAAAAAATTATTATATTTTTTTATGAAAATATAGGTAAAATTAAGGGACCCATATTTTTTCTTTTAATAAAATAACGTCGTTTTCATTATTTAAAAATTAAGTTAGGATCGTAAAAATTAAAAAGGGCGTAAAAAATTTTCTTTTAGGATGTTACTAATAATTTTAAGATTTTTTTCTCGTCAATTACTGCTATTTAAATACTCCTGGCTAAACTAGCACATGTTAAGTACTTCTTAAACTAGGTAAGGAAGGTATATTCCACATTTCTTCCTACACAAAATCATTGCAATTTAGAGCGTATAGCCGTCGCATAAAGTGTCATTTGAAGTGCAGTCGACTGTACAAGAAGGATGGCGTTAATATTACAGCATTTCGCAACAAAACAGCGTAGGTCTCACGAAGACAGAAGGTTCGTCGACGACATAATCCTGTTTATTCTTCAATTCGCGATGGAGACGTGAGTGGCCCGCAGCGTTTCGCTGCCACAGTGAATGGGTTGCCTGCAGAGCTGCCATTGAGTTGCGGATTTGTGAATACATTGATGAAGCCTCTGGGAGACTGGGTGGTTAAGCTTCAACCATAGACCGCAGAGCAAAAATGGCAACCGCGAGCTATGATGACGGCGCGGTGGTGAGGAAGTCAGAAAATCTCCAATTACTCTGGATTTAGGCGCTTCAGGTAGGTACGTTGAATTATTGGAGAGCTCAAAGTTATGTTATTATGATCGAATTAAAAAAATTAAGATCCAAATGCATAAGAAACAAAGCCTATTCATCACAAAACATGGAGGTATTCCATTTAGCGCACCGTTTTGTTGCGCACCATTCGATGCGCACCAAAACTATTCCACTTAGTGCACCAAACGGTGCGCATACAATAAATATTAAAATTATTATTAATTCTATTCCACTTTGCGCACCTGCGGTCATAGTTTATATAGAGACGGGAATAAGAAAATTATAAATATCGATAGATTATTTAAAAAACCCGATTACTAGTCGCAAATCAGTCTGGCACAGAAATAACAAATTTCGAGGTCAGCAAGGAACGCATTTATGCGTGCAGAAAAGATTGACGTACTCATCGTCACAGAGTTCAGTTCTCTAGCTCGCTCTCAGTATAGGAAGGAAGGCGCCTGTGTTTCGTGTTGGCATGTAGAGTGAAACTTTTTGAAAATTTTATTTATTTATTTAAGCTTTTACACATTGTGTACAAAAGGCGAGCTTAATGCCTTGCGGCATTAACTACCAGCTGACCTTTGGAAATTATGATTGATATGACAAGATCACTCCAAAAACATGGCTTGAGATTTTTTTTTATAGTATTAACGAATATCTGGTATAAGTTATGGTTTAAATTCAAAACGCTGCAAATTCATTCTGTGATTGGTAAATTATAATCTAAAAGTATGGATGTGACCAAAGTCGTCTCGTAATATTTCAATCTTTAATAGGTGTGACGTACGTGGAAGCATTCCAAGGTGTGATCTAAGTGTACTATGACCAAGGTGGAATAAGCCCCAGTAAGCGCTTCCTTCTCCGTATAAAATAGTACTTGAAAGAGGTTCTCTTGAAAATGTTCAAGGTTTTATGAAGAGTTCCCGCTACAAGCTCGAGAGTGAACGTGACTGTCGAGCTGCTTCGTCCAGAGTGATGACGCTACGGCGACTCCTCTGGATGAAGACATGAAGACGCGGCTACCCAGGGAGGAAGATAGAAGACTATTGAATATATTGAATATTCTGTAACATGACATTGGCAAATGACGAACTGTCGAGTCCATTAATAAAATAAATAAATAATACTTGAAAGAAGTGTCGCATCTGTTCGCCGGTAACATAGTGTTTGCGCAAGCCTTGGTCCGTTTTCATTTAGTATGCAGGCCCATTACTTTAATCCGTCCACGGGCCGCGGTCCGCGCGCCATACGCATCACAATTGAGCGTTGTCTCGCTTATATAACGACGAAATTCACGGCTTCTCTACTTTGTTTTTGTTCTGATATTTCTTTGAGAAGTGCAGAAGTATTTGCAAGATCATCAAACAATTCAGTCTGATGAGCGAACGTCAGGAATTAGTGGCTATTTATAGCATCTTTAATCGAGACGTGCCCACTGCGCGCATACCAGGGTCATCCGAGGGACCTGTAGGAGCTCACGCCTGACGCTACCCAATGGCTGCAGCAACTGGATGTCGACGTCTGACAACTGTCCGGATAGACAGTGATCTTTTATTTTTGTTTTCCTACTGCATCCTTACGCTTACATACTTACGCTTAAATAAATGATGCATGAATGTTTTCATTTGAATGAATTTTGTAAGTATACCATACCGCAGCCCAAATCAAGTGTCTTGTTTTGTAAACAAATATGATCGTATAAGACGAGAATATGGAGACAAAATCACGATCTGGGTACGAATCACGGTGGCTCTGTTGGAATAGAGCGTGCCACGAAATGGCGAGGTCCCGGGTTCGAATCCCGGTCGTGATGAAAAATTTAATCCATTTATCATTTAGATTTTCGTTTCGCATAGCGCATATGCAAGAAAATATCAAAACATATGATCGTATAATAATACTACCTGTTGTGATGTAAGAAGGAACTGTATTATTGAATCTGTTGATCATTGTGAAAATAAATTGATCCGATCAAATGTGAAAATAACTAGGTATGCAATAATTACAGAAAAAATGTTAGTATTTTTTGTTTACAAAATAAGACACTTGATTTAGGCTTCGGTATAGGTCTAGGTGGTACCCTTATCAAAGTATGCCATGAAAAGACTAAATAATTTATCTATACGTTATATTATGTGTGCATAGTAGGTGCGATTCCAGAGTAGGTACGCGCTCTAATTTTATTGATTTCTAAGCGACACATCTCGCTCATTCCTACGCGCAGAGTTTAGAGGAAAGCTGGACGATGACAGAATCACACCTGCTTTCACCTTACGACCTTGCTATTCCGTGACAAAGCTATATTCCAACAGATCATCAAATCAATATCAAAGATTGTCTTCTATCATGACATTAAGGCGCTGACATGAGCCAACTAGCGCCGCCAATCTTAAAAAAATCATATCTTCCAATATAATCAATTTTATTAAAAAAGCTACGTTCACATTGTTTACTGCTATAAATATTATTTTTTAAATGCTGATTTGTAACGTGATGCAATGTAGGTAAGTTGTAGTTCACAAATATGCCAGAAACGGCCGTTTTTCGCAATTATGTGAACTACAACTTACCTACACTGCATCACGTTACAAATCAGCATTTAAAAAATAATATTTATAGCAGTAAACAATGTGAACGTAGCTTTTTTAATAAAATTGATTATATTGGAAGATATGATTTTTTTAAGATTGGCGGCGCTAGTTGGCTCACCTTCCAGGCTCTTAACATCAAAACTTCCAACGAAATAAGTTCTAACTTAATTGTTCCCATTTTTCAAGGTATGCAATGGAAAGATTTTGAAGTCCACATGTTTCAATTCCCGTCGAATCGGACTGAAAGCTGAAAATGGAGCTGTATCGCGCGAGTGCGAAATATTACACCTTATTCGTTTCGCTTTAATTAAACTTTCGATGGCTGCTCCACGTTCAACGGACGCGGTGTGGTAGCTAACTGTTACAAATTTAATTTACTAGCTAAACGTGAGAATGTTATAAGCAGTCTTGGGTTAGTCAAATCTTCCGGCAGCAGTAGGTACTTCGCGACTTCTGTAGCTCGAGAAGTACCTAATGGCACGAGGTGGAACACCCCAGGAAGTTTAGTCGGTATGCTGCCCCTTCAGGGCGGTGAACCCGACATAATTAACACTCTCCCCCGGGGGTGGTGGTACATGATTTTGCATGTTTTACCTGGGTTAAAAAAAGGTCTCATAAGTGCACCTGCTTGTACAATTGGGGGTTCAAATTTAGCCACAACTGCACCTAGCACCGACGTCATCATCATTAGTCCACTGTAGGACGTAGGTCACTCCTAAAGTACGTCACTCAACCTGATTTTCGGCCTTCTGCATCCAGTCTCTGCCAGCCACCTTACGAAGGTTATCCCTCCATCTGGTAGAGGGACGTACTACAATACGTTTTACCCATTCGTGGCCTGCATTCGAGAACTCGTCTACTCCATCGGCAATTGCTTCTACGACAGATGTGGCCAGCCCACTGCCACTTCAGTTAGCTAATAAGCAGCGACAAAAAATCCCCATTTTATAAGGTTGTCTCTGAAGCGTCCAACCCTAGCTCTCAGACGGTTTATCGTTCTCCAGACCGCTCACAGCTGTTTTGATCGAGCAGTACCCGGCAGGTGCTCAGTTGGTTGCGGCATCGTGCCTGCGTACTTAGTTGTGTCATTTTTGAACGTTGGGGGTCTCAAGGATCCTAACCTCCTGTGGGGAAGGCTTATATGGGATTTGTACCCACTGAAACTCTTCGATGGCCGACCTAGTATTGTTCGGAGCGACAAATATAATTAACATAGCTCACAGGATCGGCAAACTGAAGTGGCAGTGGATTGGTCACACCTGTCGTGTAGTCGCCTTGCGATAGGCAAGGGTTACCGTACCACTATTCTTCGCCAGAGACTACAGCAGGGTTACTCTCACCTCTTATAGCGATCCAGTTTAGGTTCCTAAACTGACAATTTGCTACAATGACGTCAAACGTCATTGTAGCAAACAGCGATTCGGTTCAGTTTAGGAACCTAAACTGGATCGCTAAACTGACAATTTGCTACAATGACGTCAAACGTCATTGTAGCAAACAGCGATTCGGTTCAGTTTAGGAACCTAAACTGGATCGCTATAAGAGGTGAGAGTAATCCCGCAGGGCTGAGAAGACAACCTACCATACAGCAGCCAACTGTAGGTAGTCAGCGTGGATATTGGAGCAGCTTTCAATAACTCCCCTGATCAATTACAGCTCTCAAATATTGGACACGTACACGTTTTACACTAACTAGTTATACTGGTCTTTGTGACGAATGGTTGCAGTTCTCCGTTTAATGAACTGACTGTAGTGAAGAATATTATCGAATTGAAACGACTTGGGGTAAATAGTTTCTCGAATGGAGGTCACGAATGGATAAACGTTCCCTGGGACGTTTCCCCGACCAGGGATGACCTGCGAAAGGCGGCTGGTAGAGACTGAATGCAAAAGGTTGACAGTCGAGTTGAATGGCGTGTTTTTCGGAGAGGCCCCAGCAGTTTCATCATCAGCCCATATAGTCCGGGCTGATGATGAAACGACTTTGTTTGTGGAAGGGACGGCAGTGTTAGGACTTGATCGTTTCAGAGAAGGGTCGAAGGTTCAGCAGACTTAGGCCGAGGAGTACATACATCGACCGAATTAGCGATGTATTAATGAATAGTCAAGTGCGGTGTAGATACTTTTATATCAGTAATTTCATCATGGGATTTTTTATCTCTGGGCAAAATAATGAAAACGGTCCTGCAACTGAACCAATGACACTGATTCTTCAGATGTTATGGTTGGAAGGAGCTGTTGGCAGGGAAAAGTAATCCTCTAGACCGTAAATCGAACCCAAGAAACCAGAAGAGAAAGCAAACGCAGTACCTGACTGGAATATGAGGTCGTCAAGAACTGCTACAGATATTATCACATACCCAACAAATGACGTCATCTTCAAACTGACAAAACGCAAGCACAGTTTCGGAAAAAGCGTTACATCTCCTAAAATATTTCCGATGCACTCGAGCGAGGTGCAGGTGTTCCGACGACAAATAAAATCACGACAGGACTGAACTTCTCTGGACTTTTCTAGTTGAATGTCCGTTTTGCGGGATATTATTTTCGAGTTTGAGGACATGATGCAGAAACTTTTACTTCCTTTTGTGTATTTTCGAAGCATGTTTGTAGTTTTGGTCACGACAATGTTTGTCGCTCCATTATGAGTTGTTAACCCAACAAGTAGGGAAGGTAGTCAAAGTCAAATGACATTGCCACATTTCAATGGAGCTTTGCCCCACCTACAAAACTACGTGAACATTTAAGCTGTACCTATCATTTTGCTGCGGACTTATTACAGGTTTCATATTGCATAATCATAATCAGTATCATTTTCTACTACTCTCGCAACTCCTATAGAAGAATAACAAAAACAATGAAACGCTTCGATTTCTTACTAATTTCTGAATTCGTAATTAAGCTTTTTTTTTCGACTCGCAACTTGTACATTACTTTAATTTAAACCAATAATTTTAATAAAAAACGGAGACACTTTTACATTTATTCGTTATCTTGTACATCTTGCGGTTGATGGTGGGGCTCATTTCTTTATTGCAAGTAAGCACGTTGTGTACATTTTTGCACGTAAAAATATTTTTGAATTTACATTTACACCACTTTGCAAGGAAAAGGTGCCAACGCTGAGGAGAAAAAGTGGCAAAAAACTCTCAGCAGCACATCTTTTAAAATAATGATAATACAATTGTCAATCAGCTCTTCATATTTGCGTCTACCTCTTACGAGACGAAGTTATTAGAGTCTTTTTTTTTATAATATAATTTGGACGCCGAGCATGGCATAATGCATAAAAATTAAATCTGAATGTTGCCAGTGTAGACTGGGCTGTACGTCTAATAATAAAACATCTATCATTATTAGTTAATGGTCGTGCCTTAGAGCATATACCAAGTAAGTTACGGTTTTTAATGGCCTACAAAAGCTCGCATTTTTCTATTTAGACGAGTATTTAAAGCACTGTATTATCCTATTTTAAAGCCGGTCGAAAATCCTCGCTATTCCTAAATGTCCCTTGTAGGACAAATAAATACAAACAACAGCTGCCCAGTATCAGCCGCTCCACGGACGATAAACTGACTCAATCGCGTCGAAATATGCACGGTGTTATTCTGTTTTAGGAAAATAGTTTAATAGTTTTTTTACATAAGTATTCACCAACATTATTATGGACTTGTGTCTGAATTAAAGGATAATATAATTCAATCATTCATTCATTTGTCGTTGTTAAGATTAATTCAATCATTCATTCATTTGTCGTTGTTAAGATTCATCCAATCATTCAATCATTATTCTTCTTTATCGATTGCGAATGTCTGGCTCTGGACCACAGAGCAGGACCATTACCCTTAGTACGTACGGTGGAACACAGATAAAGGTGTACAGGAGAGTTTTTAAGGTTGTGATTATCTCAAAAACTACTGGACCTATCGCAAAAATTATTTCACTGTTTGATAGATAAAAGTTAAAACTATTTACTGTAAAAGAATTATTAAATTCGATCTAGTAGTTTTTGACAAAATCTCAACCTTATTGAGACCCTGTATACTTATCTCTGTCTTCGACTGTACAATACGATGAAGAATTTCAGAGATCGGACGTGGGTCTGTGGGTGCACAGTAAGAGCATGTCACGGAATGATCGCAGGTTCAAGTCCTGCCCACTGCTAGAAATTTTTCATCGTTTAAACTACAAAATAGTGTTCTTACGAACCACGTCGAATTGGAATTCATGCTTTTATTTATTTATTTTATTAATGGACTCGACAGTTCGTCATTTGCCAATGTCATGTTACAGAAAATTCAATATGTAATAGTCTTCTATCTTCCTCCAAGGGAGTCGCAGTAGCGTCTTCACCCTGGGTAGCCGCGTCTTCATGTCTTCATTCAGAGGAGACGCCGTAGCGTCATCACTCTGGACGAAGCAGCTCGACAGTCACGTTCACTCCCGAGCTTGTAGCGGGAACTCTTGATAAAAGTTTGAAACCCCAGATCTTGCTCAAATTATCCAACAAATTCACCATACTGTCACTCGCGAACATTTTCTGATTAATTTAACGTGATATTAATCTCAAAATGACCACTGTAGACAATAAAACAAAAATTATCAAATGATTTTGCAACCGTCGTCTCCGGCCATTTTCAAGAGAACCAATTCGTGCTTTTCTTCTTATATCTTATGTATTTTGTATCGTTTTTTATGGTCGCATCTCAAGAGGAAAAAGGAACTATTATAAGATCACTTTGTTGTCCGTTTTAATTGAATAGTTATCCTTTGTTTTAGACCGTACGATCATTTTCAACGCGTACGGACTACGAGACTCTCCTAGGTAAAGGGGAGGCTGACGGGGAAGGCTTCAAGCGGGGGAGGTTAAAGGGTACAGTGTGGCTTAATGAGCTTTCTTCTCATGTTGACTTGCCAGCAATTAACCCGCGGTCAAAGGGAACTGGCGCGAGTCGGCACGCGCCAGTTCACTGGAACTCGGTGAAAACAGGTCACATTGCAACTAGACCTTGGTAATAGGAACATGAGATGTTTGATATGAATTAAAATGTAAATTATTTACGTTTATTTATAAAATATATTATATAAATTGGCGGTCAATTGAAATTTGAATATGAATAAATTGAAGGAATAAATATAAAGAACATATATAATAACTTATAATTATAAACCATAATTTTAATTCTAAAATCAGAATCTGATAAGAAATGACGTCACGTCTCACAAAAGACTAAGGTCTGTTTGGCAAATAATATTAATAATAAACCTTCAACGTCAAACGTCATTGTAGCAAATAGTGATTCGGTTCAGTTTAGGAACCTAAACTGGATCGCTATAAGAGGTGAGAGTAACCCTACTGGCCTAAATTATATTGAATGTAGTCTGATAATAATCTATGGATATGGGAGTCGAACCCGAAACTTCGGTGTATAGGGTGGCTGGCTCACTTCCAATTGGGCAGCCAGGGCTCGTATGTTTAAAAATATTAAACTCATAATCGTATAATAAACAGCCAAAATATACAATCGCATGCAAAAGTGTTCGGGCTAAATTGGCCCAGTAAAATGAAAGATCGCACTCATATTTCTGCGTCATTGGCCCTCAACCGAATATAAATTTGAATAACCGTGGAACAGGATTTGTTCTTAATTTGAAATTCAAATTCTGTAGCGGGAAAATGTAGCCCCTCCGTGAAAACAGAGAAAAATGTACCCATCCAAATATAATTAACATAAAAAGAGGGGGAAATAAACACGTATTTTAGAATTCGAATTCCTTTTTTGCTGATGATGCGAAAATATATTATTTTTTGTTTTTATTCCATTTGCTAATGTTACATAAACTTGAAACATTTAGATTTTTGTTCAAAAAACTGGACTTTATCAGGTTTAAGAGACCACTAAGTTATAATTTTGTCTTCTTCCGGTTCTTGGCTAAAAATCTGGGTTTAAAAAAAATCTAAAATCTGATTTTATCCTAAACCTACGTGTCACATGTGTATTCTCTAAGTTTGCAAACACATACTTACATAAGCTCACGTCCTTTTTTCCCCGTAGGCAGAGACGATGGACTTCCATATGCTGCCATACTAGCATACAATAGCACACATAGCGATCCTGGCATATAATAGCACACATGCTATCTGGCACACAATAACACAAATATCCTGGCATAATATAGCACACATATCCTGGCATACAATAGCACACATATCCTGGCATACAATAGCACACAAATACACCTATGCAAATAAAATAGGCATTATTCCGTCCACGCTAGAATAAGACAGGAAGTCAAAGAAGACGAAATGACAATGCCAGATTCTGCCCCACCATCAACCTCAACATCAGCATGATGAACAAGATAACGAATAAATGTAAAATATCTCCGTTTTTTATTAAAAGTATTGGTTTAAAATAAAGTTTTGTACAACATGCGAGTTGAACAAAACAGCTTAATTAAGAATTCAGAAAATAGTAAGATATCGAAGCGAATTATTCATTGTCTTTGTTATCATTTTCTACTACTCTCGCAACTCCTACTGATTATGAATTGCAATATGAAACCTGTAATAAGTCCCCCTAATGATATATTATGAGCTTCAATGGTCACGTAGTTGACTAAAGGTGGTGCAAAGCTCCATTGAAATGTGGTAATGTCATTTCTAGTCTGTCAAACGTTGCAAAAGGTATAAAGGTGTAAGAATACTCCTATAACAAAAACATGATGTTGTCTGTCACCAAAAGAGGTAATGAAGCAAAAAAATGCAAACAAACCTGCCTAGACACTGTTATCCCTCACATAACTTCCGCTCGGCACACTTTTATAGATAGTTCCTTTGCTTATCATTTACACTTTTCGCGTGACAATGTTTGTTCCTCGTTTAGGTCTGTTTATTTTATGTTTATGTTTACTTATTCTACGTTTATGTTTATGCAAATGGGCGACAACGAACGATTTAGCCGGTTTATGGTGCGTCACGGGCAGGACATCTGTGATACGTCTTTATAGTTCGGCCACTGTTTCTTGACATGGAGGTGGGAAGATTTTTTTACATTAAAACTTACGCCTGTCTTTTGTAGCGATAGGCAGAGATGATCATATCTTAGACTTTCATTTGCTGAGATCCTGGCTGCACCTTTGCATCATCCACAGTCATCATTTTTCCCAGTTTTCCTTTCGTAGCTAAAAATTTAAAAATACCGTTGCACAGTATCACACAGGTTTAAATACCATCTATAATGTTAATTAATCTCCAATAGTCCAAAGATAAAATATATTTCGGCTTTAGGAGCAATTTACCCAATTCCCTAAATGAAATAAAATGTTAATTGTCCTCAATGTGACATATTATGAGACAAGACTCAGAATAGATCTGATTTCTGATTTATAATCGTTAATTGCAAATGAAAACTCGAATGGTGACCAGGACCGGGTTAATCGTAGTGTGGAACGCTCGTGTATCAGATGGAGGGATGACCTACTCAAGGTGGCTGGCAGGGACTGGATGCAAAAAGTCGAGAATCGTGTAGAGTGGCGTGCCTTGGGAGAGGCCTGCAAGGAACTGATACGGATTGATGATGATTGTAATGTCAAGTCACCACTGTTACAAGACCCATTTAAAAATTCCTTTTTTTTTCTTATGAAGCACACCAATACTATCACAAAAGACTGTTACTTAAGTATATTGTGTAAGGACGGGCTGAAAATCAGCGCTGCGTGTCCTACCAGCACTATGCTGAGCCTGCTGCCTATTGCATGAAATAGTTTATTTTTTTATTCTTTATTATGTATTACTTTTATATGTTACCGACGTCATATTATAATAACTGTAACAGAAGCCTACAATGTAATAGTATAAAAATTTACAACAATTTAAATATTGGCATTAGAGATTGTAATAATAATAATGAATTTTGTAGAACCCTTAAAGAATATTTATTGACTAGGCCATTTTATAACTTAAAATAATATTTTGCGAAACTGTATGACCGACATGAATAATTAACGATTGACATTTATTTTATTATGTAATTTAATTATTTCTAAGATTTGACCTAAAGTTGACAGTGTTCATTGGTAACAAATTATCTACCCACCAATACTGTTGCATGGGTGAATTGTATACCTACTTATACTGTTTTGCATGGTTTGATTGTGAACCTAGTCAATAAGCAAAAATTAATGAATTTGAATTTGCAATAAAAATATTTCAATTTGATTTAATGTGTCATGAAATACTGGCCCACGCGTAGCTGCCATCTGTGCACGGGACAATGTTTTGTTTCGCGAAAATATTCTTAGTTTGTCTTAATACGGCGCCGGAAGCGAGCGCCGCATTAAATATACATTTTTCTGCGCGATTGTACCCTATCTGTGTCAGAGTTTTAAATGATGTAACAATATTTTTATTTTACACTGCATTTTGCCTCTTTATGCATTATTCTTCTGGATTTTGTTGCTATGGAAGTAGAGTTGACCTTCAAATAAGCAGCCAAAATTGTTTAGAATTTGTTTTATGCATTATGCCATTCTCGGCGAAAATCGAAAAATTATGAAAAAAATTAGGGGCGTGGGCCTGTGGTGGCTCAGTCGGTAAGAGCATGTCACAGAATGACTAGCCCTTGTAGCACGCGTCGAGCGATCGACGCAACGCCGCGGAGCTGTCAAATTGACATTATTACAAGGCGTTTGACAGCTCCGCGGGCGTTGCGTCGATCGCTAACGCAACTCGTGCTATCCCCGCTGGTCGCAGGTTCAAGTCCTGCCCACGGCTAGAAACTTTCATCATTTTAAAAGACATTGCCACATTTCAGTGGAGCTTTGCCCCACCTACAAAACTACGTGACCATTTGTGCTGTACCTATCATTTTGTTGGGGACTTATTACAGGTTTCATATTGCATAATCATAATCAGTATCATTTTCTACTACTCTCGCAACTCCTATAGAAGAATAACAAAAACAATTAATAAATCGCTTCGATTTCTTACTATTTTCTGAATTCTTAATTAAGCTGTTTTTTTCGAATCGCAATTTGTACAAAACTTTATTTTAAACCAATAATTTTAATAAAAAACGGAGATATTTTTACATTTATTCGTTATCTTGTACAACTTGCGGTTGATGGTGGGGCAGGATCTGGCATTGTCATTTACTTGTTTACTTATTTTTTATATGTCATCATTATGTAGGTATTATTAATTGCCAGATAATCCAGATATGACATGACATGTTTGAAATTAGCAAAATTAATTTTAATTCAGATATTTTTATTTTGCTTCCCTTAATGTAATCTAAACGTTTGTACCGACAACAGCAGATCAATGGTAACACTTGCAGTACGATTTCAAATCTTACGACGCAGATAATAAGAAAGGTCCAAAGTGTTACACTTGATCTGCTGTCAGCGTACTTACATATTTCTATTAATTAATAATAGCGTCTTTGCATAACCAAAAGTTGACTGGTTGATAAATACCTAATAACATTTCGCTTTCCGAGGCACGAAGGGGCTCAGATGAAAGTGTCACTAGCGGTCACCCATACAGGTGCTGACCTCGCCCAGCGTTACTTAACTTGTACAATCGTTTTCAACGTGTACTCGCAACTGGCCCCTTAAATTGTGAATTGAGAATAAATAAAAACAAACATCAAAACATTAGGACACCCGGAAATCCATTATTTCGACCCAAGGGTTTAATTCAAACGTTACAGTATAAAAGACTTGGTCGCTTTGAAGAAACTCCTAATCCCATGATTAAAAGCGGAAATACCGTCCCGGAGTCTGAAGCGATAAATAATTTGTAATCCATCAAAACAAGGCGATTCTTAATTAAAAACCTTATTTAGACACAATACAAGCTACTTTGATATAAGGAATATTTTAGCACCCTGATGCTTTAATACACGTTCATGGACAGTGGCGGCATAGGCCGTACTTTGAGTATTCGGAAAATGACAGTACGGCGTATGACGTATATTTTGATGCATTTAAAAAGACACAACGGCATCTCCCGCGGCGTTCGTAGGCGGTTTTCTTTGTGGAGCGGTCCCACTGTCATTCTGTGTAGAAAATAGGTATGTGTACTGTCAAAATAAAGGTTGTAGGGACATTTTTGTTGGTCTTGACACGCACATACTTAGAATCCCCCACGGTTATGACAGTAGTTGAGAATTTTCACTGTCATTTCGTAATTTCTACTGTCCATGAACGTGTTAAGTAACTATAATATTATGTACGGTGGAACACAGAGAAGGTGTACAGGAGAGTTTTTAAGGTTGAGATTTTCTCAAAAACTACTTGACATATTGCAAGAATAAAATTCTTTCACTGTTTGATAAATAAAAGAATTACGCATTATCCATGCTCGGTGAATAAATTAGAACATGATGAAGAAAAAAAAATCATGTTCTAATTTATTCACCCACCGAGCATGGATAATGCGTAATTCAAATTCTAAATCAAGTCGTCAGTGACAGTTCCGCATGACTGATTAGGTTTTTATTGTTATAATAAAAAATTGTAGTCACAGGAGAGTTTTTAAGATTGAGATTATTTCAAGAACTACTTGACCTATTGCAAGAATTATTTCAATGTTAGACAGATAAAAGTTAAAACTGTGTAATTTTCATTTTATTTCACAAAGTTTAAAACTAATACAATAATATACTTATAACTAAATTATCCGTTGAACCTTCGTCAATCAAATAACCCGCCCCTTGTCATACCCGGGGCAAAGGTGCCCATAACGCTCGCTGCGTTGCCGCGCTGTATAGCTATGGCTAACCTTTGCACCAGGTAGGACCCGGAGCGAGAGTCACAACCCCTCTCTCTAAGGCGACGGCTTATCTCAGTTACAAACTATGTAACTGTAAAATAATTATTAAATTCGGTCCCGTAGTTTTTGAGAAAATCTCAACCTTACTGAGGCCCCCTGTATACTTATCTCTGTCTTCGACTGTACCGATAAAAACCGACCAAGTGCGAGTCGGACTTCGCTCGATAGAAAAAAAATCGCAACCCCCTTTCATGTCTGTTAAAATGAAAATTATGTCTAAACCGAAAGATAATCATATAGCGCATTATAACCCCATTATCTCAATAAAGTTTGTAAAAAGAAAAAAAAATCGGGAGATTTAATTTCAGATTTACAGTTTTCGGATTTTATCAGTTATTTGTGCTATAAGAACTAGCTTCTTGCCAAATGACAATGCCAGATTCTGCCCCACCATCAACCGCAAGTTGTACAAGATAACGAATAAATGTAAAAGTATCTCCGTTTTTTATTAAAATTATTGGTTTAAAATAATTTTTTGTACAAGTTGCGATTCGGAAAAAACAGCTTAATTAAGAATTCCGAAAATAGGAAGAAATCGAAGTGATTTATTCATTGTTTTTGTTATTCTTCTATAGGAGTTGCGAAAGTAGTAGAAAATGATACTGATTATGATTATGCAATATGAAACCTGTAATAAGTCCCCAACGAAACGATAGGTACAGCTTAAATAGTCACGTAGTTTTGTAGGTGGGGCAAAGCTCCATTGGAAAGTGGCAATGTCTTTTCATGATTCTAGGTCAACGGGAAGTACCCACCCTATTAGTTTTTCATAGAAACATATTAAATTCGCTCCATTATTTTGGGAGAAATACTTAACCTTATATTGAGGCCCTTAAGAACCTCTAACTGCCTATTAAATCAAATCAAATATTATTTATTGCATAAAAAAAAACAAATACATATAAAAGTGTGAATTAAAAACAAACAAAAATTCTATGCAATAGGCAGCAGGCTCAGCAAGTGCTGGTAGAGCGCAGTGCCCCACGCAGCGCTGATTTTCAGCCTGTCCTTATCCTATTATAAATATAAAACAAAACAGACAGTCTTCCGTTCCGAATTATTAATGAGTATCACTTCGAATTTTAAGCCTCGCCGGCAATTTGGCATAGATACATAACATTTACACCAGTTTTTCGCTGAGCACTCCTGTTTCAAAAAAAGAATAGACACGGTAGAGACACTGACGAAAATTAATAATAACTGCGTAAACTCTTCTGGAGTAGTAGGTGTCTGTCTGTAGGCCATGATGATCTGGTCAGCCTAATTCATAAATGAAATTCGTTTATTCTGGTTATTGTCCTGTTACTCAACCATTTAAAGTACAAATATTAAAGTAAGTGCTCATTGATTCATTGATATATCTAGTCAGTAAGTATATCAATGGATGTTCAATTCAACATAAGTTATATTTTATTAAAAACAAAACTTGTAGATAGATAAACTACATATATTGTAGAGAATATATCGTATAGCCACACACCACGTTGAGAGTTGTAACTTGAAAAAATTATATTTATTTAATTTATAAACTCACGCCTGATTCCCGTAGGGGTAGGCAGAGACGACGGACTACCATCTGCCGCGATCCTGGCACACAACCCTTGCCTCCTCCACATTCATCAATCGATTCATGCATGCTCGTTGGTTTATAGTAGACCGTACTTGACCTTTTTCAAGACATCGCCAATTTGGTCGACATACGTTCTCCTCGGAAGAGATTTTTCAATTTAAAATTTTATATTTGCATGGCATTTTCAAATAAAATTCCAATTAGGTATTTCATTGCAATAAAATCTTCTCGCGTGACCTAGTCTGAAAATCGATTCCTATTAGGTAGTCTGCGGTTCCATTTTCGTCAGAATCCTTATCAATAACTTCCCATACCTATTCCGTGTACTGACATTGTCCGGGCCCCTATTTGAAATTCAGATTTTTTTCAACAAATCCTGGATCCCCCATTATTCAAATTCGCCCCCATGTCGAGGCTCAATGAAGATGCGCGAAAAATATCGCCGAGTCGGTAATCAACCCCCAACTCGCTTGTATGGGGGATGGGGGATCTTTTATTGAATTTTTATGATTGGATGATGTTGTTTCTTCAATTTAACTGTTGGAATGGAAGTGGAAATGACAATGCCAGATTCTGCCCCACCATCAACCGCAAGTTGTACAAGATAACGAATAAATGTAAAAATATCTCCGTTTTTTATTAAAATTAGTGGTTTAAAATAAAGTTTTGTAGAAGTTGAGATTCGAAAAAAACAGCTTAATTAAGAATTCAGAAAATAGTAAGAAATCGAAGCGATTCATTGTTTTTTGTTATTATAGAATGAATTATAGAATGAGCTCACACTAATCTGGCGCTCAAAATTGTCTTTGAACCTCGGCCTTACTTTTTTGACGCATATTATTTGCATACCTAAAAGTGTAAAGTAAGTAAGTGTAAGTATAAGTGTGTGTTTGTTTAAGCAAATAAAAATATCTTATCTTATCTTATCTACATATACGAAATGTATTTCTTATGCTGTATGTACTTGTACCTGTATTTTTATTTATATTTCCATAAATATGGAAATGATTACATCCAATTTACTGCAATAAAATCTGGTTCAAGCATGTTTATTTCAAGCCTTCAGTTTGCATAAATCAGTTAGTAATCAACTTGTTTGTTTACGTTTAGAAAACAGCCGTGAACACAAAAATATATAATAAAATGTTTATGGAAGTGCCAGCCCTATAATTCCGTTAATAACCGGTACAACGGAATGAACCGGTCGAAATTAAAATCGTAAAAATACGATTCCAATTTTAAATCAAATCGTAACACGTTGAATTTTTAAAGCCGTTCTGGAGCGATATTTAACGAATTTATGAAAGCAGTTGAATGAAAATAACCGCGATTTTCTCGGCGATACATGTAAAATTTCAAAAGGTGACTTCTACTGTAACTTCACAGATGTTTTTTTTTATTATTTGATATTTTCGGATAAACTGAAATATTTGCGGCGACCAAAACTGTACAGATGTAAATCGAAGCCAAATCAAGTGTCTTATTTTGTAAACAAAAACTACCCTACTAACATTTCAAGCTATTATGTGATTATTGTATAGATATTTTAACATTATTAGATAGGATTACTTTATTTTCACAATGATGAACAGGTTCGATCAATCAGTTCCTTCAGTGTTACATCACAACAGGTACACTGCTATCAACTTAAGCTGAGAATTGCATTTGTGTGAGTGCACATCGGCTTGTGGCGCGGCGCCAAACAACAAACAACAAACACATACAAATAATTTTATTTGTATGTGTTTTACTAACTGTACTTTTGGCGATCACTCACACAAATGCAATTCTCAGCTTAAGTTGATAGCAGTGTAATTAGACTATAATATTTGTTTACAAAATAAGACACTTGATTTGGGCTGCGGTATAAATAAAAGCCTTTTTTATGTTATTTAGTTGCTATGTATTTACTTATTTTAATATACTTGGAGTACTGAATAAAAGAGGAGATGACACAAATTAGGTACCTAGGTACTTTTTAAAGAAAAGAAAAAAAAATTTGGACTTCGTTACACGATGTATTAGGGTCTTTGTCTCTTCTCTACTCCATGGCATCTTCTCTCTTATTCATTACTCCCCAGCGTTTATCTACAATTATTCAATCAGCTCGGTGGCCCAGAACTTTCCTCCTGGCTGCCTGCAACTCCTCAGGAGTGATTTGCACTTGACATCTGTTTGCGAAGCGATGACATTTGGCTCCTTTGCAGCATTGAGAGTCAGAGACACACTGGAATAGGGAAAATGACAAGTCAGAGAAGAAATGACAATGCCAGATTCTGCCCCACCATCAACCGCATGATGTAAAGTCGAAGACAGAGATAAGTATACAGGGGGCCTCAACAAGGTTGAGATTTTCTCAAAAACTACTGGACCGAATTTAATAATTACTTTTGTTTCTTAGATTGTTTAAAGTGATTATAAGGTTCACTGTTAATGAAATATTTGTAAGAATAAATAAATACAATTTTGATAAAGTTTACTGTGTTTTTTTCATGTTTAATTCAGTAAAACATATATTTTTTTGCATAAAGATGTATTCCTTAATCCTTTTGTAACATTTTACGGGGGAATATGACCATCCAACATGCAAAATAGGAGAGTTTCCTACAAAAAACATTTAGTGTTCAAGAAGCCCCAACAATGGGGCTATTTGAACACCACTTTTATATATTTTTTTAGTGTGTGTATTACATAATTACAAAATTTTATGATAGCTATGTATTCCTTACGGTTAGGTCGGTACGATGAACGCAGTTTTGTTGCCCTAACTTTATTTTTTCACTTTGAATCTTGAAAAATGTACGAAAAACGTGTGCAAGTAACCCCACTTTACGGTATGTTTTTTAATGAGAATAAATATCTTTAAACACAACTTACGGGGTCACCGTGCCTGGCACAGCTGTTTTGCTGAGCTTGACCCAAGATAGCGGTGGCGGCGAGCAGCGCGACGATTACGAACAACATCAACTTGGCCATCTTGTTATCAGCTGAGATTCGCGGATGTACTGCAATTTAAAATAGAAAAAAAAAATTTGTTATTTAAAAAATTCCAGCGACTTTATACCTCGACAATTTTTTTTTAAATTTCCATAGGGGGGGGGGGGGGGTCGTACTGCCCTTAGATACACGTACAGCTAACAGCAGATACAGTAGCAGCAGCAGTTAAATAAAATAAAAAAATAAAAATTCATAATTTGAATTACGCATTATCCATGCTCGGTGAATAAATTAGAACATGATGAAAAAATATCACTTTTTAAACTTTCACGGTTTGTAATGAAAAAAATTAGATAATAACGGTAATTCCCGTTTTTATCTAATTAATATGATGAAAAAATTCAACAATGAACAAGGTCGCAGGTTCAAGTCCTGCCCACGGCAAGAATTTTTTCATCATGTTCTAAAATAAAAATTGTTTATTTCGGACAGGGTCCATAGATGTTAGTAAAATACAATAAAATGACTTACAAACTAATGATAGTAGGTACAAAAACAAGTAAAATATTTAAAAACAGGACGACCCCGGACACAATTTTAAGTCAGGTTTTTTGTCACTTCGGACCTTTCTTATTATCTGCGTCGTAAGATTTAAAATCGTACTGCAAGTGTTACCATTGATATGCTGTTGTCCGTACAAGCACTTTTCAAACTGAATCAAACGCAAGACCTTGACTTAAAATATATGATAACAATTGAACAAACTAATTATGAATTATGAATAATTTTATGAACAGTTTCAAATTTTGTACCTACACAACAAAACAAATTGTGACTAGTAATCGGGTTTTTTAAATAATCTATCGATATAGGTTTTCTATCTTTAATTTTAATTTTTTATTATTAGTTTGTTATTCCTATTAGCTTGTACTATTATAATATATTCTGTGTTATTAGTTGAATTTTCTTCTTTAAAAACGTTAATCTATCGATATTAATAGTTTGCTTATTCCCGTCTCTATATAAACTATGACCGAAGGTGCGCAAAGTCGAATAGAATTAAAAATAATTTTAATATTTATTGTTAACGAAGTGGAATAGTTTTGGTGCGCATCGAATGGTGCGCAACAAAACGGTGCGCTGAATGGAATACCTCATCATTTTGGAATGGCGGATTGATTTTTTAAATTATTTGTTTAATTTTCTATTTAACATGAATACTCTAAATAACTCGACACTTTGGCGAATAAGTGGATAAGCCATTAAAAAAAATAGAATAGAAGACAATAACTATGACATCACAAGGAATTTCCAGTGTCATTAAAGGCAATGTCATTAAGAGCCTTCATACAGCCAACTAGCGCCGCCAATCTTGAAAAAATAATATCTTCCAATTTAATCAATTTTATTAATAAAGCTATTTACGAAATGTTTATTACGATAAATACTATTTTTTAAATGCTTATTTATAACGTGATTCAATTTCGGTAAGTTGTAGTTCGCATTATTGCGAAAAACGGCCGTTTTTGGCACATTTGTGAACCACAACTTAGCTTGTCACAATTATGCCATGTATTGTATATTGAAAAATAGTATTCATTCTAATAAACATTTTGTAAATAGCTTTTTTAATCAAATTGATTAAATTGGAAGATATTATTTTTTCAAGATTGGGCCGCTAGTTGGCTTATATCAGGCCCTTAATATGAATACTCTAAATAACTCGACACTGGCGAAATTATGCCTTTAATAAGTGAATACGCTATTAAATAAATAAAAATAGAATAGAAGATAATAACTATGACATCACAAGGAATTTCCAATGTCATTAAAAGGCAATGTCGTTAATTTACTAAACAAATATTAAAAACTCACTTAGATGTAATTCCAGTGGCAGTTAACACACGACTGACGTTTGACGCTAATATAACCGTATAATTTATCCATAAATGTGTAGGCACTTAATACGTCATCTTGACCATATGTTGCAGGTGAACTATAAAGTCAGTCGCTTCATAAAATGGCTAGGCCCCTACTTGTTTGTATGTGTAAAATTTTGCACGTCATATTTTTTATGGTTGCACTTCACTTGGCTATTCGTATTTGCGTATTTGTCATAATTGCCATGTGTGGTTGGTATGCTTGTCAAAATATTCGTCTTATTTGTATGTATGTTAAGTATTTGACAAATACGCCAAACATCCAATATCGAATACGAATAGCCAAGTGAAGTGGAAGCATTATAGTTAACATTCTACACCCTCTTGCAAGTAAATGATGTCAACGCTGAGGAGGAAGAAAAGGCAACATCAGCACATTTAAAAAAGTAACATTTAATAATTGACAGGATCGCAGCAGATGGAAGTCCATTGTCTCTACCCTTACTGAAATCAGACGTGAGTTCAGGAGAATTAACTTTATTCATTAAAATAAAACTTAATAAAAATAACATTACTTATAAAATAAAATAAAACTAAACTAAACAATAATATTTAATATAATTTTTCGTTGATACTTAAACCAAAGAGGTGCTCTAAGAATATCATAGATAATAATTGAGTAAATAATTAAAAAAAAATTTAGGCGTTTAATGTAGCGCCTAATTCAACACTTTATCTGTGACAAACATAACTAAAATACTTGTAAGGTTATCACTGAGTGTATTTTTCTTTGTTTGAATTGACTACCTATAAGAATGAGGATAAATCGTAGAAAATACCTTGTATTGTCTGTCTGTGCGTTGACGACCTTCTAACTCAATGACTCATCAACGTCAGTTAGAGAGGAAACTGTAATACAATTTGCTTTTACCCGACTGGCGAAAGAAAGAGGGTAATGTTTTATTTTATAGTATATGCATGACAGTTCCACTGTATAGCTAAACTAGGTACAGTCGACAGCAGATCAATGGTAACACTTACAGCACGAATTCAACTCTTACGACGCAGATAATAAGAACGGTCCAAAGTCCAGAGTGTTACACTTGATCTGCTGTTAGCTGTACGTACGTGTGTATTTATTGTAATGCAATAAATAGGATTTGATTTGAGATTATTAATCGCAATATTTTATTTTACTGTAACATGTTAATTTTTTATTGTAAATATTAATCAATAATAAATAAATACTCAGAAATAAAAAATGGACGCCAATTCGCTACCCTGTGGGAGAGTGCCTAAAAGGCTGGCGACGTTACCTCGTTGTATAGCCAGCGATATACGCTGGCCGAGGTAAGCGCCAGCCCTTTGGTCACCCAACGAGTCAATGAGGCGCGACGACAGTTCCTTGACAGTCGCCGCGCCTCTGGTCCCCATGGCCCTATGGTCTCTACACCAAACGGCGCAAATATGTAGCTCTCGCTGAGAGCCGCATATTTGCGCCGCTGGAGGCTTTCCACGGCCGCGCCCCCGCCGCCCTGCTCGTGAAGTGTGTCGACGCAGGTAGCGTCCCACACTAGCGTGTTAATTGTTATTATATAAATTATATTAACAAACGAAGTCACGTGCAAAACCAGTTAGATCATTTGCAATAAACATAAATATTATTTAAGGCATTGTTTTGATTCATTGTTTTTCCTGGTAAACTGAGTGCTATGCAGTCCGCTTTGGGAAGATAACGTTTTCCTGTTATTGACTGTGTCATCTGAGACCTAGCCTAGACTTTCATTCACGCTATTTATTATTATTATTATTAATGGACTCAACAGTTCGTCATTTGCCAATGTCATGTTACAGAAAATTCAATGTATAATAGTCTTCTATCTTCCTCCAGGGGAGTCGCCGTAGCGTCATCACCCTGGGTAGCCGCGTCTTCTTGTCTTCATCCACAGGAGACGCCGTAGCGTCAATCACTGTGGACGAAGCAGCTCGACAGTCACGTTCACTCCCGAACTCGTAGTGGGAATCTTGACCATGGCGCCAAACTTCAGATCCTGCTTGAATTCTCCAATAACTTCACCATACTGCCATTCGCGAACATTTTCTGATTAATTTAACGTGACATTAAACACAAAACACCCACTGTAGACATTAAACTGAAAATTATTAAATTATTTCGCAACCGTCGTTTCCCGCCATTTTCAAAAAGCCCATTCACGCTAGAATATAATTAAAAATGGCCAAGTGCGAGTCGGCTGTCGGATTCGCGCAACGAGGGTTACGTACACCTTCACCATAATATTTGCTCTACTGAAAATATAAACTAGATTTAGGGACAAACTTATCTTGGCGTTATTGAAACTGATAACGTCATTTTTAGAATTAAAACTATAGTGAGCTACGTCATCATAATGATATCTTGAATATTCTGTATGGCATTGGCAAATGACGAACTGTCGAGTCCATTATTAATAATAAATGTGCTGTGACTTTCTCCTACATCAAAGTTATAAAAAGGATGTCACTTCTTTTGGAAATGACAAAATTCTACCCAACAAATATTCGTTCAAACATCTTATTTTGTAAACAAATATGATCGTCTAATTACCTGTTGTGAGTAACACTGAAGGAACTGATTGATCGAATCGGATCATCAGTGTGAAAATCAAGTGATCCAATCTAATAATGTGAAAATAACTATGCAATAATCACAGAACAGCTTAAAATGTTAGTGGGGGAGGGTAGTTTTTGTTTACAAAATAAGACACTTGATTTGGGCCTCGGTTTACTTATATCGACCCAACCAATATTCGAGTGTGGCATTCGACCCCACGAATCATCGATAGAACGAATTTTGATTCCATTTGGTTACAATCCCTGGTTTACGTAGTATTTTTGCCGAGCCTTTCAATTGTCACGTTCAACCAGGATAAATGACGAAAAAACCTCTGAGAATCTCTTAAAAACGGTAATAACCGTATGACACGACCAGAATTACCTTTATACGGTCGTCACGTCCATTCACGCCCGCTCTCCCCTTCGGTAACGTGACTCCATTTGGCCCTTAGGCCCAACTCACACTGGCGACGCTTATTTTTAGGATTCCAAACCTCAAGGGGAAAAGAACCCTTATAGGATCACTTTGTTGTCCGTCTATCTGCCTGTCTGTCAAGACCTATATCTCAGAAACGCGTGGACCGATCAAGTTGAAATTAATTAACCGTGATAAGAAGAGCGAAAATTGCCCGAAAGATATGACCGACGTAGCTTTTGACCGATACTACAGTTTATCGACACGTTTAAATTTCGAACGCGAACTTAACGTAAGGTCTCCTTGATGATGAGATGATGTGTTCCTATGACTCCCAGGTAAGGGCGGGAACCGATGTATTCTTCCACTTTTCCCTGTCTTGCGCCTCCGTCACCTCCTCCCAAATGAGTCCAACTCTCTTCAGCTCGGCTGTCACCGACCTCTAAGCTCTCCTTACAGCTGTGAAATTGCATAGACGTTTATTTTATTTATTCTCACTTCACAGAACTTAACAGCTAATTACCTACAATTGTACACAAGAGAGTTTTTTTTAATGTTGAGATTTTCTTATAAATTACTTGACCCGTTGCAAAAAATATTTCAAATCAAAATCAAATCAAATATTTTTATTGCATATCAAAGTAATACATAATAAAGAATAAAAAAATAAACTATTTCATGCTATATTCACTGTTAGATAGATAAATGTACCAGTTATATGCTGGTGTTTTTGAAAATAAATTTACTTTATTAATTAGATAAAACGGGAATTACCGTGTTAGACATGTATTATTGATGTCTCTTTTACTTTATTTATTTTTAAGTACATATTTATTTTAAATGTTGCAACTATGTAAATGTAAAATAATTATTAAATCGGTCCAGTAGTTTTTGAGAAATTATCAAGCCTAATGAGGTATCCTGTATACTGTTATCTGTCTTCGTGTGTAGTGCTACTTCTGAGAAATTGAATTTTTATCTACTAATTTTTTTTCTTGTTTTATAAGTTAAGAAGCGCGTGGCGCCGCGCCTCCAGTGTGAATGGGCCTTAGGGGAAATGGGTGAACTCGGGTGAGTTGGACATTGTGAAATAATATAGAGGAAAAATTGGTGTAATTTAAAGGGTATTTTAGAAGGTTTGGCTTAGTTAAGTCGGAAATTATTTTGTGCTACCTTTGGGCCGCGGGTTTGTCCGTGAAAGTAGTCAAAAGTTCATACATACGTTTAACGGTTGGCAGAGACGATGAACTTCCAACGTCTGCGCTATCCTGGAACATAGCTATCCTGGAAGATTCCTACATATTCATCAATATCTTCATGTACGCTCGTCGGTTTGTAATGGATCGCATTAACGTAGCTACAACGTTCGGAATTGGTAGAATTTATACTGCGTTCCGACCATAGCGGCCAGTACCTAGGTGAACCAAAATTCCATTAATCTCTAACGTTGTAGCTACAGCATCAAGCAAACTTAGAGGGTGTATCTGAAAGGGTAATATGTAAGCTGAAAGTTAAGTATCGATAACTACAAACTTTTGTTCCACGGCTTTTCTATTTTCGCAAGCTTATTTTTTGATTTCTCATACTATATAATATTGTACCTACATGAGACATTATTTTATTATAATTTTTTATTAGAAAACTCGTAAAACAACAGTCTTCTTCTTCTTCTTAGCCATTCTCTACCAGTCCGGAGTAGGCCTCCTTTAAATTTCTCCACTCTCGTCTATTTTGCGCCACTTGGAACCACTTCGAACCGGCTGCTCTTCGGATGTCATCAAGTCATTAAAACCACCAAAACAACAGTCAATAATTATGAATACTGAACACCCTCCCTTAGACTTACTAATACCCTTTATTTTATTTATTTATTTATTTATTAATGGACTCGACATTTCGTCATTTACCAATGTCATGTTACAGAAAATTCAATAAATATATAATAGTCTTCTATCTTCCTCCAGAGGAGTCGCCGTAGCGTCATCACTCTGGACGAAGCAGCTCGACAGTCACGAGCTTGTAGCGGGAACTCTTGATAAAAGCTTGAAACTTCAGATCTTGCTCAAATTCTTCAATAAATTCACCATACTGCCATTCGCGAACATTTTCTGATTAACTTAACGTGATATTAAACACAAAATAGCCACTGTAGACATTATAACAAAAATTATTTATCAAACAATTATGCAACCGTCATTTCTCGCCATTTTCATGAGAACCACTAATACCCTTTCAGTTACAGACTTACCTATATAAAAAATTATCATTTCCACGCGAAGAAAATTACCAATATCAATCTAGTCCTTTTTTCGGCACTCTATTTTGAGATGGACCCTACTTTTTGTTAACAACCCTTCCAGGGACTAAAGTATGCAATAATTACCAACCCTTGTGGTTATTATATCGTCATCACACGCAGAACCCTCCGTTTTGTAATGACTGACCTCAAAGTAATAATTAGAGGTTGGAAATGTTATGTGGAGGAACTAGACTACAAGGTATAGATTAAAGATCGGATTGGCATTGCAATCCAGCGAGGTAACGCTGCCATTGTCTTGGGTAGGTACTTTTCCTATCAATCAAAATTTTTAAAATAATTTAATTTATGTGTTTATGATATTTGACGGTATAAATGACATTGCCACATTTCAATGGAGCTTACAAAACTGCGTGACCATTTAAGCTGTACCTATCATTTTGTTGGGGACTTATTACTGGTTTCATATTGCATAATCATAATCAGTATCATTTTCTACTACTCTAGCAACTCCTATAAAAGAATAACAAAAACAATGAATTCGCTTCTATTTCTTACTATTTTCTGATTTCTTAATTAAGCTGTATTTTTTGACTCGCTAGATGTACAAAACTTTATTTTAAACCAATAATTTTAATAAAAACGGAGATATTTTTACATTTATTCGTTATCTTGTACATCTAGCGTTTGATGGTGGGGCAGAATCTGGCATTGTCATTTAAATTTCTATTTTATTTTTACATAATAAAATACATAATAAAATATATTTTATGTGCTACCTATATTATTGTATACCACTAGGTATACAATATTGTATACCACTAGGTATACAATAATATAGGTAGCACATAATGTCAAATATCTAAATATATTTAAATATATTTTAAATATATTTAATATGTCTAAATATATTTGTAAATTATCGTTAGGTAATATAACTTAGTTCGCATTATTGCGAAAACGACAGTATAATTTTCAATATTTCTCAACATTCCTATCGAAACTAAATTAATCTGCAGACTTCGACTCACTCGCACCATGCATTTTAATCATTTATTCTGTATTTTTTTTTAAATCTTAAATAATATTTTTATCCTTTCTATCTAAGTGACATTTCTAACCTCTATGATTGTTCTGTGTGACTGACCGTCTGCCACATTATACATGAGGTTTTTATGCTACCCTAAAGTCATAATGGCTGGAAACTAAGCACGAGAGTTGCCACCCGAAACATATTGTTATCGCAAAGTATCTGGGACCTACGGTATATTACCCGATAATTCGTGATTTTGAGATTTTCTCGAGAACTACTTATCCGGTTTAAAAAAAATTGCCATGTGTGGTTGGTAAATGTGACAAAATATTCGTCTTATTTGCCTATTCAACAAACACAGCAAATACCAAATATGCGTATCCGCGCGCTTGGTTGTATTTGTCAGTATTTGCATATTTGTATGTAGGTATAGGTACCGCAGCCCAAATCAAGTGTCTTATTTTGTAAACAAATATGATCGTTTAATTACCAGTTGTGATGTAACAATGAAGGAACTGCTTGATAAAACCTGTTCATCATTGTGGAAATAAAATAATCCGATCTAATAATGTGAAAAGTGGTCAGTGGCGTCAATCAATGCGGTCCGCAGCTTTCAACGTCCATGTCTCTAAACCACTTGTACAGTCAAGTAAAAAAACTCTACACCACCCCCAGGTTTTATTACCCGCCCCGTACAGGTAGGTTGAGCTCAAATCCGCATTTCCATGCAAATGAACGCGGCGGGACACGTAACGAGCTCTCGGTACAACGTTATTAAATTCTCATTTTGTCGGATCGGGCGGCGGCGCAACTAGGTGATTGCGATTAATTTGCTCGACTGTACCAGGGGATTGAGATTGGTGTTGTGATAACGGCGGTCTTTTGTTTTGTATCTAACTGTACTTTGAAACAAGTGAATTTGTCGGTGTTTAGCCCGCTAGTAAACTTTAATACATTTTTATTTCTATTCCACTAGAAATATAAATAATAAAAACCGGTCAAGGCGTCCGTGCAACGCAACTTAAGGTGCTATATGGTTGTCAAAAGCAAGAGTGAGACAGATGTCCCCCGGCGGCGGAGTGAAGAGCACGGCGCAATGCCTCAATATTCGTATTTTTCTGAATTTTGGATGAATTTTGGCAGGGAAATAAAAATACGCCAACAAAAATCAGATTTCGTAATTATAGTCCCCTACATTTTTATATACAGGGTGTAACGTAAAGGGTATAAGAATCCGAAGGGAGGGTATTCAGTATCGGTAACTGAACAACTTTTGTTCTACGACTTTTTGATTTTCGCGAATTGATTTTTTGACTTTTCACACATTTCGTACCGGTCAGCTGATCGATTTGTATTAAACATTAATTTATTTTTATTTATTATTCGAAAAGTTGTAGAACAAAACTTCGGCTTCATATACCCTTTACGTTACACCCTGTATGAATAACTATTTCAGTTTTGATATAATTTTCATTTTAAAAGAATTTGTGAATTCATCAGTCTCTAAATAGACACCCCAAGATTGCTATATATTTTTTTCAGACGTTTAATTTTAGTAGTTAGTGCTGTAGCCTTCGTAGAAAAACTGAAAATACGCGTATACGAAGCCTTAACTCCGATACGGACGGATTGTTAAAATTAGCATCTAATGTTAATTGGAATAATTATCGTAAAACTATTTTCAGATGCATCCTGAACATTTTTTTAAGCTTCCTTTCTTGCCGCAATCTGTCACAGGGACATTCAGCTGCACTTTATGAATTTATCCATTGGCTTGCGCGGTACGAGTTGTGACTAGTCCGCTGTTGAGCTTCGCATCAAGTCTTGTGGAGCTTTCCTCTTCAGTCCTGAACATAAGCACGAAAATTTATTTAATTGGGCAAAAAAAATTGGTCAATTACCATTTTTTAAAGTTATGTATGAGTATGTAGCTCTGCGACAGAACTTAAGTAAACAACCACTATTTTCATAAATTTAAATCAACTTTCCATAAACAATTTCAAAACCATTCTTGCATGCTTCACACCCGCAATAACGGAGTTGCGCAGATCCGTCATCAGGGGTACTGGCGCCTTAGATAAAACTCGTAATTTTAGAATTAAAACTATAGTGAGCCATTACTACAAATTATTATATATAAATGGATATCACTCACTTACATTGTTGAAGTCGGCAATTAGACCGACAGTTTCGACAGATTTCGACGGTCTTTTTCAAGGTGAGCGCGCCACGCCCGCGTCGCCAGTGACGTTTCTTCGTGCACACTGTAAGTGAGTGATATCCGTTTGTATATAATAATTTAAAACTCGTAATATTCATTTTTTCATTTTCTTCATCCATTTCTGTAAGAATATCAGAGACTTATTTGAAATGCAAAATTCTTTATTAAGCGTAATTAAGTAGGCTTTATTAGGAATCAGGCGTGAGTTTATAAATAAACTAAGTAGGCTTTATATAAGATTCAGAAACACATGGTGTAGTACTACTAGTGTAGACGGTAAATTCATTGATTAAGGGCTTGTTATAAAATACCACCAAGGAGGACTAAAATCAATCCAATAAAAAATATTTCAAATAAGAAGTTAAGTATAGAGCTTATCAGGTACATTTTATTCATAAATGTCAGTTCAGTGATTTCTTAGTTCTACTTTTTTGCTAAAATTAGTTTATTTTGTTCAATAATTAAACTAATATACACCGAATAACGACTAGAGTCCAGTAATTTTTACAGATCAACCTTCTGCAACAGCATATTGAGTTCCTGAATAGCAGACGCTCAAGGCTCGTGGCCCTACGACCTTTCCCTAACTCCTGCCCTGTGTTCCGCACAGCAGCAACGTAATAAAGAGACCACGAGACGCCTGCGTTATGATATATGCTAGAATTTGTCATCACACCGCACTATTTCCTAACTAGAAACCACCCTGTAATTTATGTACGTGTTTTCAATATACAGTGGGGGAATGTAAGTCGGTGTAAGGAAATAAATGAAGTTTTATTACTTTTATAAGTAGTTTTACTTATTAGACTTTGTACAAGAGTAGAACTCACAGAAAAGTAGACAGGGGGCCTCAAAAAGGTTGAGATTTTCTCAGGAACTAACTCACAGAAATTTTAGTTTCTGCAAGAAAAACAAGCAATAGGTACTGTTCTCGCGCAGAGGCTGAGCCTAGTCATCCAGCGCGGGAATGCCGCCAGTGTGATGCACCCTTCCAAGAGGGCCGAATTTTTTAGACTATTTTTAGTTAGGTAGTTTTATTAGTTAGTTTTTAATGCATTTTAAGTAGTTTTCAATATTTTAGGTATATAATTTTATTTGGAAAAAACTAAAATTTACAAGTTATTAATTAAATACGTTAAAAACTAAACTAAAACTATATGTACAAATAAAAATATATGTATAAAAATAAAAATTAGAGGTAAAAAACTTGGCCAAGGTCCCCCACAATTGGCAGCGTGCTCAAAAGGCTGGCCGCGTTGCCCTGCTGTATAGCGAGGCTAACGCGCTGGGCGAAATATGTGCCAGCCTTTTGGTCACGCGATGCCTCGACCAGGCGCCGCGACAACTCTTTGGCGATGCGGTGTGCCCCCGGCCCCCATGGTCCCAGCGTCTCCACCCCAAACGGCTCAAATATATAGTTATCCCCGAGGACTGCATATTTGCGCCGTTTGAGGTTTTCCGCTGTGCTGGCCGCAGCGCCGACCTTAATGGACGTAGCTGGAAGATGCGATAATATTATATTATAGCTATTTTAGGTAGTTTTAATTTATTTTCTAAGTTAATTATAGATTTTTGTTTTTTGTTTTTAGCAATATTTATAATTATAATTGTCGACAAATTCAATGCAAGGACAAGGGACGGGTTATTCTATTGACGAAGATTTAATGGAAATTAGAGTTTTACGTTTACTTTTAAGTACTTATTCATTAAAATAATCAACGCAAGATTTATAGAAAAATATCTAGTACGTGTTAGTAATTCGTTGTTTTATTCTTGATTTAATTACTTACCAATAATTACCACAGAATAAGTAATAGTATACCGCAGCTCAAATCAAGTGTCTTACTTTGAAAACAAATATGATCGTCTAATTATCTGTTGTGACGAAACACTGAAGGAACTGATTGGTCGAACCTGTTCATTGTGAAAAAGTGATCCGATCTAATAATGTGATAATAACTATGCAATAATCACAGAACAGCTTAAAAAGTTAGTAGGGTAGGGTAGTTTTTGTTTACAAAATAAGACAGTTGATTTGGGCTTCGTTTTACTTCTAAGTAAGTACTTACAAAATAGCTAATGTTCCAGATTTTCGATATTTCTATTGACATATCTTTCATCTTTAAGGTCAAACACAAAGCAATAACTGTTCCGCCCTTCAAATCTCAAGGGCTATTGGGATCAAATAACATTATTATAATATACACTGAAACCATAAAGCAAGGAACACCCTATGGAGTAAACCAAATTGACATCGCAGCAGACACCGCTCTTGCATGAAAAATTTTAACGTCTCTGTCACTCATTTGTTTTTTCTATTGTTTGAATTTTCAGTAGAGTCCAACATATAGAAACATGATATCACTTTTTAAACTTTCACGGTTTGTATACATATTAATTAGATAAAACGGGAATACCTACTCGTGACCATGATGGCTGCAATGCTGTCGAAATATCGAGACATCAATAATAAATGTTTAACACGGTAATTCCCGTTTTATCTAATTAATATAGAAACATGATGTCTCTTTCTGACGTATGAGAGTGAATGTGGGTGCTAGTGTACTTCAGCTGCACGACCTTATACATTAATTAACTCTAATATAAATGTACCTTATTGAACAAACCTTGGTCCCCGAGGGTGAAAGGCATACTTACTGGTTTTGGTACAACGCCATCTAGCGGCACCGTGATAGAACTAATCTTAACACTTATCATCAGGATACACTACTATGTAATTGATTGCTACTGAACAGATAGATATGAAGGAAAACATCGTGATAAACCTGCATGCCCTAGAAGAAGAAAATTCTAAAGCATGTAAAATCCGCCAATCCGCACTGGGCCCGCGTGGTGGATGGCCCGCGCTCCCTCGTGTAAAGGAAGGTCTGTGCCCGAGCAGTGGGGCAATATGATGATGATGATGAACAGATAGAAATACTTAATTAACAAGCTTAATGATTAGGTACTAAAACACTGGTATATGTCTAAACTTGTCTAGATGCTGGCCTAGACCTTTAGCCGCGTGCCACGTATGCATTTGATTGTTGCTCTTAGTATCGGTAATGTAATTCGTGTTCTCAGCATAATATTTAAGGCTCTCTCCATAGATAACAGCGATTTTTTTTCATTCATGACTGAAACCAATTCCAAGCACAATAGTACACACAATGGACAATAATGAGGGTCTGCAATTGTATCTAAATCGACCGGTTTAGGCCTTATTTGTCCTATAAAGAGGATACTAAAGAAAAACAGACTAGGTTTTTGTACGATCTTTGAATTCAAATTGGATGTTTTAAGCAGTTGACAAGGCAGGTATCGGAAATTAACTGTTTTTCTAGATTACAAGATAAATGTAAATTGATTATCAACTGAGAAAAAATGGAATGAAATGACAATGCCACATTCTGCCCCACCATCAAGCGCAAGTTGTACAAGATAACGAATAAATGTAAAAATATCTCCGTTTTTTATTAAAATTATTGATTTAAAATAAAGTTTTGTACAAGTTGCGATTCGAAAAAAACAGCTTAAATAAGAATTCAGAAAATAGTAACAAATCGAAGCGAATTATTCATTGTTTCTGTTATTCTTCTATAGGAGTTGCGAGAGTAGTAGAAAATGATACTGATTATGATTATGCAATATGAAACCTGTAATAAGTCCCCAACAAAATGATAGGTACAGCTGCAATGGTCTCGTAGTTTTGTAGGTGGGGCAAAGCTCCATTGAAATGTGGCTATGTCTTTTGACTTTTGACTTCACAACTCAACACAAATCTAGATTTATTTAGTTCATTTCGAACCTATATACCTACTATTATGTACTCGTAGAACAGTCATTAATCATGTATAAATATGGGATTCGGAGACATGACGTTATGAATGGGGAAATTGTTAGAGCGTGGGATCGCGACCCTAATGGATAATTTCCATTTATGACGTCTTTACATATAGCTGATATGATATTATATACGCATACACGCTCATACATAAGTCTCTCAGCGAGCTATGGAAAGAGCTATGCTTGGCATTTCTCTGTTAGATAGAAATAAGAAACTATATCCGCCAGAAAACAAAAGTGGTTGACATTGCTCATAGAATCAGTAAACTGAAGTGGCAGTGGGCTGGTCACATTTGTCGTAGAACCGATAACCGATGGGGGAGACGAGTTCTCGAATGGAGGCCACGAACGAGTAAACGTAGTGTGAGACGACCCTCGACCAGATGGATGATGGAGCCTTCGCAAGATGGCTGGCAGGGACTGGATGCAGAGGGCGAGTAGGGTTGAGTGGCGCGCTTTGGGAGAGGCCTACGTCCAGCAGTGGACTGATACGGGCTGATGATGATGATATATAGTTGATATGATATTATCTACGCATACACGCTCATACCTACATAAGTTTCTCAACGAGCTATGGAAAGAGCTATGCTTGGCATTTCTCTGTTAGATAGATTAAGAAACGAGTATATCCACCAGAAGACAAAAGTGATTGACATTGCTCATAGAATCAGTAAACTGAAGTGACAGTGGGCTGGTCACATCTGTCACGAGTTATTTAATGGTAGTCACGAACGGGTAAACGTAGTATGGGTTCCCAGATGGAGGGATGGCATGCGCAAATTGGCTGGTAGAGACTAGGTGCAATAAGCCGTGAGTGGCTCGCCTTGGGAGAATTACCTATATACTAGATACCTATATATTATTTTCTAAATTTTTAAGAGTCTAAAACATCAAAAAAAACTATACTACTAAATTCAGATTTTTGTCATTTTCTTTTTAAAAACTTTACCATCCTCCTTCCAGCGGCAGTAGGCTGACAAGGCAGCTATGCTATTCGACTCATTGACTGGTTGTGTCCTAGATTATATTTTTATTCTATTAGGCATATAAATAAACAAAATATAGATTGGTTTTAGATCTTCTTTAATCCTGATGATTGTTGAGGTGCAAGAGAAACTAACAAAACGAAATCCCTGATATGGAAAATACGCAGTTATTTTACATCGATAACCGACGCGTTTAAAAAAGTAATTAGTGGACTTTTAATTATCAGCGTGGTTTGCTTGTTCCGTCAAGTGGCATTGATGCTCGATCACGAGAAAGTAAATTGTTATTTGCATAGAAATGAAATATTTCTGCCTCGGGCAAAGGACTTTTTATATGAGGCAAAAACGAAAAGTAAACGTACTGCCACATCGCTTCATATGAATCATTCTCTCGCATCTTTTCGTTTTGTACCTGACCTATTATAGGATTTTTGTATGTATACTGTATTATTAGTTTATTGACGTGATGAAGTGTAAGTATCGAAATATTCCTACGATCTTAATAAATGAGTATGAGTAGTAGGTACTCACAAAAACTTACACCAGGCCTTTTGTAGCCGAATATTAAATAGGCCTTTGAAATGTGGTGTTACCTTAGGATAATTTGGGTCCAGAGGCACGAATGTTGAAGTCCTGCGACGTGCCGGTAAATCCCGGGTACTCATGACCACCATCAAGAGGAGCAAAGTGAACTATCTCGGACACGAGAGGTACCAACTCCTCCAATTCATAATGTAGGGCAAGATTGAGGAGAAGGGGCGGTTTGACATAAGGAAGAAATCGTGGCTCCGCAATATAAGGGAGTGGACATCGATAGCCAGCGTCGAAGAGCTTTTCCGACTTGCTCAAGACAGAGGGAGATATGCGAAGCTGACGGCCAGCTTTCATTAGTGGAGAGGCATTGCAAGAAGAAGAAGATCTACAAACGCGGCGCGCACGTCCCTAAAATCGCCCCGTATGTTTTCACTCACCGTTAGCGGATAGGATCGTCGGGGCAATTCTTTTAATTGCCCCGCGTCTCTGGGGGGCGGCGGGGGGAGGATGGACCCATTTAAAGTTTTTCGATTTGCCGCTCTCAGACATGCTCGGCCGTGGTGGGATTACGGGCTCGTGTGAGCTTTGAAATTGTGAAAGAAATGTAATAATTTTCAAAATGCTTTTAGAAAATTGTTAATTTTAAATGACAATGCCAGATTCTGCCTCACCATCAACCGCAAGTTGTACTAGATAGCGAATAAATGTAAATGTAAAATAAAGTTTTGTACAAGTTGCGATTCGAAAAAAACAGCTTAATTAAGTATTCAGAAAATAGTAAGAAATCGAAGCGATTTATTCATTGTTTTTGTTATTCTTCTATAGGATTTGCGAGAGTAGTAGAAAATGATACTAATTATGATTGTGCAATATGAAACCTGTAATAAGTCCCCAACAAAATGATAGGTACCTACAGCTTAAATGGTCACGTAGATTTGTAGGTGGGGCAAAGCTCCATTGAAATGTGGCAATGTCATTTGGCAAGAAACTCGGTCCCATATATTATAATTAAGCAATTATAATTTCCATAAAAACGTAGGACTTACTTACCAAGGATACTAATTTATTCCTCAACCATTTATTCCAACTAAGCTTAAATTGGCTCGATAAGTACGTAAAAAGCACCAATGAAGAAATCTGTAGCTGCGGTGTTTGTATAGTATTAAGCTTAATTCATAACATAGGATTATAATTTAATGTTTACCGGAAGTAAAATGGAACGCACATCAAAAAGAACAATTACGAATTGTCTATTATAGTAACGTCACTTCCTCGCTGCCATTTGCCTTTTTTTCAAAACCGTGCTATACGTGCTGTGCAATTAAAATTACTTATTATTAAATATATGAAGGTCGCTTGGGGTAGTAAAAGGGCATAATAACGTCTCCTGGTGCTCATGATAGTGGATGAAGGTCAAAACAGGAGCGCTCCGAGAAGAAAGACCTATTTCACGAGGTATGCCCTTGGGACATTCAAAGGTTAGTGACTTTCATATATCGTGTCGTGTTTCCTATTAAATACAGTCCATCTACCCTACCTAATCTATTGAAATATCATACAGTGTTTACGTATACGCTAGCGAGCGAACTTACTCATGGTACTGTAATGTAACAAACCAGCGCCCAACAAACTAGTATGTTAAAACTGTGGAACTGGATTCCGCGAAAACCACTTTATTCGGTGAAAACTTCGCAAGTTGGGTTATTCGGTTAATTAACTTCGTGACAAGTTACCGCCCGGCGGTACCTTTGATTCCAGCTATTTGATACAGGAGCGGATTAAGGAGGCTATAAACAAAATATAATAATGACCCACGAAAGACACAGTTTTTCGACCAATTCTGTATGATTTAGATAGACCGTTTTCAACCGATTTAGACGAAAAATTTGACATGATGTGACAAAAAGTCAAAAGTCATATTTCTTTACTGCAAGTGAGCACGTTGTGTACATTTTTGCACGTCAACATATTTCTTGAATTTACATTTATACCACTTTGCAAGGAAAAGGTGCCAACGCCGAGGAGAAAAAGTGGCAAAAAACTCTCATGGTGTCCTAAGATACAGATTCAATCCTAGTTTAGGTATAAATTTCCCCATAATATGGGCGCTAACGGGACACCAAGCAAAAAACGACTTGTTGCATAGGATGGAACTAGCGGAATCTCCAACTAGCAGAGTCTGTGGTGACAAAACGAAGTCCATAAAACACGTACTGTGTGAATGTGACTCACTGGCTAGGAAGCGAATGAGTCTCCTGGGGTCGGCCTATCCGGAACTAGAAGACTACAGGCTCCTTCCCATGAGCTGCATAGCGGACCCATTGAGTTACATCTTTAGGGAGGAGGGAGAAGCATAAAGGATAAACACCAAAGATCCTAATGGATCGAAGTGCCGTCACATTGCCACCCAATCAGGATAAGATAAGATCAATCTCCCCCAAGGATAAAGCTTATAATTATTCAACATATAAATAGTTTAACATATAGTAGTTCCTGTTTGTGTTGATATTTACATACCCAAACCTGTTTAGATTGCCATAAGGCATAAATTGATAAAAGCATAACATAGCATAATGTTTATTGGCATACTTATCGAACGCCATAAACATTACGCACAACATTATCCAAAAAGGTGCAGAAACACAACCATGAACCAGATGCAGTGCGAGAAAAGGTTAGCAAAATTGATTAATTTTCGTACATAGGTAACAATTATAAAATAATTATTTATAGTGTAGCAACATGTTCGCGGCTTATGGGTGGGCCAAGGGCCACCCCGCTGCACCTTAACCCACTGTCACAACTTCGTATTTGGTGTGATATTGTTTATTTATTATAAAAGAGATTTATTATCATATAAATTATGCCATATGTGGTTTGGTAAATTAACATTAGGGTATAAAAAATATGCCTAAAAATTTTATGCCTATCAAAAATAGTCTAAATTAATTTAGTACTACATACCATTATGCTTAAGATTCATTATACCAAAGATACTATTATGCAAAACTATCGTTATGAAAGAAAACATTATGCGACATACATTATGACAAACAAAATTAGGGCAAAAAAATTATGCGAGTAAATATGATCCCTAGATTGCCTGCCTACAAGCATACAGTGTGGTCTGAAAGAAAATGCAGTAAGCAGGATTGAAGGTAATATTTTACGCTTATTCATTCATTGGCCCAGAAACCATGTTTATCGCTACCTTAATCCTTCTCTGGATATCTATTTGGTAAAATATATTTTGGTTCTGTTTCGGATCGAACTCAGCTATTAGGCAATCTGTAATTGAAATTGGATACCTAATTCGTGTACCGACATTATTCTGTAGATACACGATGAGCCCTGAATGTATAATTTATTATTGGGATAATGTAACGACGGATGTAACATTTCACACAAGAAAATAATTGAACTAAATATTTTCATTTTCAATTCCTAAACATCTTAAGAATTTTTACAAATGATGTCGTAGTTCTTGAAAAAGAAGTTGCCAGAAAGTGTCACGACGTTGACAGAGAGGAACTGACAATGCCAAATTCTGCCCCACCATCAGCCGCATGATGTACAAGATAACGAATAAATGTAAAAATATCTCCGTTTTTTATTAAAATTATTGGTTTAAAATAAAGTTTTCTTAGAACAAAAGTTGTTCAGTTACCGATACTGAACACCATCCCTTCGGCTTCATATACCCTTTACGTTACACCCTGTATATCGATACCAGAATTGCATATTCAAAATCCAGTTTATTCGTCAAAGCGATCCTCTACCAATCACGACCACAATGACACTTCGTTACCGACTGTCGACATGCCGATATTATCCCACCACTAGCTACAATGAGAGCTCACAGAATGGAATGTAAAATGTATTGTTCGATTTACAAATTCATTTCTCTCATTTGTAACCAAATAACACATTCCGGAAATAATTCGAAATGATACTTGGAGTTATTATATATGAACGGATATCACTCACTTATATTGTTAAAGTCGGCAATTAGACCGACAGTTTCGACCGATTTCGACGGTCTTTTTCAAGGTGAGCGCGCCACGCCCGCGTCGCCGGTGACGTTTCTTCGCGCACTGCGGATCAGCGCCCTCTGTGCGCGCTCCGAGATAACTTGTCCCGCCGCCGACGACGGTGCGTTCGATGGCTGTAGCTGGATTCGTTGATCGATCTCACTTGTCGGGGAGTTACCGCCACTCACATTAGGTCCTGTCACGCAGTATGTACTCACTGCGTCTACTCCGCATTCACTCACACTCCTAACATCGGATACGGCCCTGAGTACGGGCTTCCACATAGCAGGCAAGGACCAACCGCAATCTCTATTGAAATTGGGCCGTCGTGCAATCTAAATATATATAATAATTTGTAGTAATGGCTCACTAAAGTTTTAATTCTGATACTTGGAATATTTTTTTTGGGTCTCCACTTCTTGCCGCGATCTGTCTCAATTGACATTTAGCTGCAGTTTTGGTGCTCGAGTATTAGTCCCGGGTCGTCCAGTGACGAGCCAGGAATTGGTCAGTGGTCCGGGAGTAGATTGTCCTCCGGTATTCTGCGTTTCAGCCTTCTTGTCTTAGGGTCTGTCTTTAATAGTTTGTTTGCCAGCTGGTTTGGGTGAGCCTCTATTCTCCTCCTGTAGGTGTTTGTAGAGGTGATAATCTCGTCCTTTACAAATCTTATGGAAATAGAATACTTGGAATATGGAAATTATTTTAATTTTTGCACTCTCATCGGTTTTGTAGTAAATCCATGTTGGAATAAAACCGGCCAAGAGCGAGCCGGACACGCGCACCGAGGCTTCCGTGCAAACAACTTACTTAACCCCGTAACTTTGCTTAGATACCAACTGAACTTTGCCATTAACATAATTTATTATGTCCATACATCGTCATTTTTGTAATATCAAAAAAATATTATTGTGGGGATGTAATTCCAAATTAATAGTTTTCGGATGAACTTGGAATCCAGTGATCGACTTATGTAAACGAGGCAGAAAGGCGAGTGCGTGCAAGCGAGTGGGCATAATTAGTTATTTTTGCAAAATGGGAGTACCTGCAAATATCAACAACTTTTCTCAACGCAGTCAGCGAAAAGGAAAGTGGGTAGATCGTTTTGTGTCACCCTTCTGACGTTCAACACTCACCGACTTCAGTCTACTCGTGACCATGATGGCTGCAATGCTGTCGAAATATCGAGACATCAATAAATGAATGTTTAACACGGTAATTCCCGTTTTATCTAATTAGTAAATTATATCCTTCTAACAATTTCATTCTGTAATACTAAATCCAATACAAATTAAACAAAGAGCAAGTGTACTTACGAAACCACGATTCATTAACTAAGTCTATCAGACGACAGCACCATAAAGGAGCTTGCGAGTTGCAAGCGGTTCTATGCGGTTATATCCGGTTCGCGGCGCCCCCAACCGGCGCGAACTAGCTCGGCAAAGATTACAGGGTGTTGCTGAAACTCGCGCGGTGTTATTAAACATCTACGGACAGGGACCGCGGAAGGGGAGATATGGATTGGACTGTCACCCACTTGGGTCACCTAATACCTTTTTTGTTGTTGTTAACGAGGGGGAAATCTTCTAAAAGATACGCGACCTCATCAGCGTTTAAGTAACAATTAGGGAAATAATAAAAATAAATTACAATAAATTCCACTAAGTATCAAAAATATTATTAATTTGATGTGCATCGTCACCGTGCTTTGGAATTATTTTTTAACATTTTAAGGTAATTTTTTTTTTTGCTACTAATTATTTCACTGGAATTTGACCTAATGGTCATATCTAAGGTCATCGTGTGACTTCAATCAATCAATCAAATATTATTTATTGCATAAAAAAACAAATACATATAAAAGTGTGAATCAAAAACAAACAAAAATTCCATGCAATAGGCAGCAGGCTCAGCATAGTGCTGGTAGATATAACTATACCAGATACTAGGCTCAGCATAGTGCTGGTAGTGATTTTCAGCCTTTCCTTATCCTATAATAAATATGAAACTATGCAGCTGTTCTTCTGTGGTGTAAGACTTGTAACGTACTTAGTTCAATTTTTTTCTAGTCTTTTTTTATTAAAAACCTTTACCAATTTCATATTTATCATGAGTACAGTACAACACCCAGTTTCAATTTGTCGAATGTATTCAATACTCAATATATTTATTGCATTCCATAAGTTATAATACAGATGTTCACATACTTGTTTAACATTAAAATGTTACAATGTTCTTTATCGACCTTGTTTAGGTAGAGCAATATAAGAGAGAGACGACATTTCTTCTTCAAATATAAATATATAAATAAATATTCAAGGACACACTGTATAAATAACTTAATAACTATTACTGAATGCAATAAATAATTTGAAACCGAAACGTATTTACAGGTTTAAAAGTCAAATGTCACCTCGACCGCTCACAGTGACCGAGTGTCACAATGACACTCGGTCACCTCGTGTCGCTATCCTGACTACGTCCCAGTGCTCAACTAAAATGTAAATTAACAAGCAAATTGCGAGCTGATGCCGAGCTAACGACGCTGATCCTCTCTATCTTATTCTTGAGTGGGTAACTTTACTCTATTACGTACTTAGCTATATTAGTCTGCGGGGAATTGAGCTTAGAAAATTTTAACTAACTCCAAAACGGAGGAGGTTCTTTATTTGTAGAGTTTACATACGTTAACCGAAGCCCAAATCAAGTGTTTTATTTTATAAACAAATCTAACGAAAATATAAACTAGACGGACGGATATGTGTAAAATTATTGTTGAGTAAATAAATGACATTGCCAGATTTCAATGGAGCTTTGCCCCACCTTTAAAACTACGTGACCATTGAAGCTGTACCTATCATTTTGTTGGGGACTTATTACAGGTTTCATATTGCATAATCATAATCAGTATCATTTCTCGCAACTCCTATAGAAGAATAACAAAAACAATGAATAAATCGCTTCGATTTCTTACTATTTTCTGAATACTTAATTAAGCTGTTTTGTTCGACTCGCAACTTGTACATAACTTTAATTTAAACCAATAATTATAATAAAAAACGGAGATAGGTACCTATTTTTACATTTATTCGTTATCTTGTTCATCATACGGTTTATAGTGGGGCAGAATCTGGCATTGTCATTTAAAAAAATATCTACTTGTCAACTCGTGGATATGTCCTAAGTTGGTGTGAAAATTGCGACAATAAATCGCAATGTTGCATTTAGTTGTGAATGCAGCTTTACTCTTTGACGAACTCCACAGTTCTGTAGCACGCGAATCTTGTTTATGTTGTCGAACTCTTGTCCCCCAACTTGCCGTCCACAACGAGATTGTCCCCCCATTAGGGACAGATCGCGTGGTCTCCAACTGGGCTAACAAGGTTATCGACTTGTCGCTCAAGGAATAAGGCGGTGGTCACGCTGCTAACAAGATTGTTGCGACTTGCGATTGCGACTGTAGGAGTAGAGCCTCCATGGTGCCGATGAAAAAGAAAACCATTTTGAAAAGTTCCAGATTCTATTGTCAAATGTCAGAGAGTAAAATGAGTTGTCAGTAAATGTTTGTGTGAAATAACTTCGAAAATATTATTTATTTTAAATAACAGTGAACACGTTTTAATTCTATTTATTTTAGGTTTCAACGCCTAAACAACTAATTAGCTGCTAATAGTCAACTAATCTGAAATCGTTAATTGTTATTTATGCTGTATTTATCGTCACATAGATGGCTCCATGTCCACGTGATGTGCTGTCGACTATGAAGGACTAACGAAAAGTTACCTGACATCAGCCTGCAAACGATTATTAAAGAAAATATTATCCCCACTGATAATATTTCCCAAAATATTCACTTTAACGCAATTAAAAAGTATCATTATTCGCTTATTAATCGTGCTTGTAGAGTGATTTCAATAACTTTTCGTAAGATATCGGACGTCTTGGTATTTTGAAACAAAATTGATCGGTTTTGTAGATACATAGATGGGGGGGGGGGGGGGGGGGGGCTGGTGATCTGTAACACAGGCTTACGTCTAGCACAGACACCAGACTCTCGCATCTTAGAACCATACATTGTTATTGCTAGTTGTATATTGTACCTACCATTCTTTGATGTGAGATAAATAAAGATTTTTATTATTATTATTATTATTATAGATTGATAGATAAAACATTTATTCGTGTCTGCAACACACTACAATACATACACAAAAGAAGGTACAAACATGGAGAACAGATAGATATACTACACTAAGGAAAGTAACATGAAGTGTTTTAGGTACATACTGTCTGTGTGTCGCAGTAATGAAAGGGCGCTGACTCAGCATATTGTACGCTGCTAAATAGGTAGGTACTATCTACCTAGTCTCTAAAACACCATTGAATCAATGGTGCTGCAAATTAATTATCAAAAGTACCATTTAAAGTTATTTTGAAGTCATTCTTCACGTATTCCCTTTTTTACAGAAGACAAGGCAATATTATCATAAACTTATTACGATCCAATCACGCGGACGTTATAGCCTTTTTTTAAACGCATATATTTCCAAACGCTGTGAACGCCACCTAAAGTGTAATGCGAGCATCTCTTCGCAACTCCGACCTAATTCTATTTCTCAGTTTGTGCGGTCTGTTGAAAAATCGCATCTGTATCGGAAAAGTGTGCTCTGCGCCTAATGGTGCCGAAAATGTTTTGTAAGTTTATTCCCTGTGCGTACAATATTTGTACCCCATGGGATCGAAATTTGTTCTATCGATGTGCTTTCGATCGAATATTCATGGGGTCGAATGCCACCGACTCGACTTCGTTCAGTCGAATATTCTTAGTCTTGAATATTCTTAGCGTCGAAAGCCACATTAACAGGAATTTTTGTGGAGGTATTATCGAAGTGAAGACACGTCTTAAATCGAGGGATGCTGGAACTGGAAATCTTGATGAAATGTGTCACGACGTTAACAGAGAGGAAATAAAAAGTATTGCATTCATAGCGCTTGAAATTTTTTATACTAAATAACAGGTAATTGACAAGGTCTAAAAGACATTGCCACATTTCAATGGAGCTTTGCCAAACCAACAAAACTACGTGACCATTTAAGCTGTACCTATCATTTTGTTGGGGACTTATTACAGGTTTCATATTGCATAATCATAATCAGTATCATTTTCTACTACTCTCGCAACTCCTATAGAAGAATAACAAAAACAATGAATAAATCGCTTCGATTTCTTACTATTTTCTGAATTCTTAATTAAGCTGTTTTTTTCGAATCGCAACTCGTACAAAACTTTATTTTAAACCAATAATTTTAATAAAAAACGGAGATATTTTTACATTTATTCGTTATCTTGTACAACTTGCGGTTGATGGTGGGGCAGAATCTGGCATGGCCTTTTTTATACCCCCGGTAGATTTTCCATTCAACTGAAAACAGTGGCGATGCGATGTTGTATTTGTGGTTCGTCCCATGTTATTGCGAGGTTCGAGAATCACGTTTCAAAGTCCGTTGTGTTTAATTCACCTGTTTATAGATAGATGGCGTTACTTGTTTCTATTTTCACTGCTTACTACGAAAATGAAAAACACAGACACGTTGAAGTAATATGTGAGTATACAGGCATCCTTGAATTCATTCGACAAATTGAAATTTGGAGTAATACTCATGATAAATATTAAATTGGTAAGTAAATCAAAAGTACGTCACAAGTAGCACATTGATCTTAGAAACGATAATAATTACAGTCAAATTCCAGTGAAAGAAATCAGTGCAAAAAATCAAAACTACCTTAAAATTTAAAAATTCCAAAGCACATCAGTAACGATGCACATCAAATGACAATGCCAGATTCTACCATCAACCGTAAGATGTACAAGATAACGAATAGGTAAATGTAAAAATATCTCCGTTTATTATTAAAATTATTGGTTTAAATTAAAACAAAGTCTTGTACATCTAGCGAGTCAAAAAAACAGCCTAATTAAGAATTCAGAAAATAGTAAGAAATCGAAGCGAATTATTCATTGTTTTTGTTATTCTTCTATAGGAGTTGCGAGAGTAGTAGAAAATGATACCGATTATGATTATGCAATATGAAACCTAAAAGTAAGTAAAGTTAAGTACCCAAAAAAATGATAGGTACGCATTAAATGGTCACGTAGTTTTCTAGGTGGGGCAAAGCTCCATTGAAATGTGGCAATGTCTTTTATATATTTTTATAGTTGAATTTATTGTGCAGAATTTATGCATGTCACAAGTAATTAATTAATTTTGTCGAATGGAAGGCCAACATGTAGGTACCTATATTATAATATTATATTTATAAACTCACGCCTGATTCCCGTAGGGGTATGCAGAGACGATGGATTTCCATCTGCTGCGATCCAGGCACACAACCCATGCCTCCTCCACATTCATCAATATTATAATACATTTTTATTATTTTAGTAATAAACTCGACAGTTCGTCATTTGCCAATGTCATGTTACAGAATATTCAAAATATCATATCGTCTTGTCTTCAACCAGAGGAGTCGCCGTAGCGTCGTCACTCTGGACGAAGCAGCTCGACAGTCACGTTCACTCCCGAGCTTGTAGCGGGAACTCTTGACCATGGCGCCAAACTTCAGATCCTGCTTGAATCCTCCAATAACTTCACCATACTGTCATTCGCGAACATTTTCTGATTAACTTAACGTGATATTAAACACAAAACAACCACTGTAGGCATTAAACTGAAAATTATAAAATAATTTCGCAACCGTCGTTTCCCGCCATTTTCATATATCTATACCTACATATAATAAGACTGTAAAAAAGTTGTGTCTGTACATTGGATATTTTTTGAAAAGAATAATTGTAATGTGTTTTAGGATCGATAATGATGCCAAAACACAAATTTTTAGAATTTTTGTCTGTTTGTCTGTGACTTTGTGCAAGTATCACGCCATAACTACTGAAGGGATTTTGATGGGAGTTTCACTAGGAGATAGCTGAAATATCCGGACAGCTCATAGGCTATAAGCCATGGCGGTATGTGATGTGGAAACAAGGATCCAGAGAGTAAGATCTGCCTCCTGATCTCCTCCATCCTCCTCCTCTACGCAAACGAAGTTGCGGGGTACAGCTAGTACATTATAAATAATATTCAAACAAAGCGTTCCATCAAATAAAACATCACAGGGTGTGACAAAATTTGTTCAGCAAAGAAACTAGTTAACTGTAACTGGATTGGGCTGGTTTGCGGCGGTTCTCTCGCAAGTCGTAACCGAGTTAGCCCGACCCGTGCCATTGCGAGCGGAGTGTGATCTTTGGCAAGGAATTAAGGGGAGCGTGGGGACCAACTTAGTTAAGTTTTCTTAGGACATTGTTAGGTTTAATTTCCATTAGAGAAATAATCTAAAAATACTTTCCATTTATTCTTACCATTACCATCATTGATCTCCTATAAACAACTAGATACACAAAAGTCTTACTAAAACCATTTGTTAGGTGACACCTATACAGCAGCTATTTTCTTATTTTATCTTTCGAATTATTGGGACATTTAATAAATACATATATTTTTTTTAATGTATAGGTATATATAACTAAATTGGATCAAGTGTAGACTACCTACACTTATCAAAGATTTAAATCTCTGATGTGAGTCATATTCTTCGCCTAAATAAATTTGGCGCCAGGTTTCATTGTACGATACCAAATTGTTGTTGACATAACCAAGTGCTCTGTAATGTTCCGTATGGTTAGAAATAAAGTAAGGAATATTTAAAAAACGACCAAATAAGGGTCCACTGTTAACGTCCAAATAATGTCCAATAATGCAAATGAGGGTCCATTCATCCGTTTGGACCTTCTTTGCACTCGGACTTTTTTAGGCAGACTGTGTAGGTATCTAGTTGTTTATAGGAGATCAATGATTACCATTGATAAAAGAGCTCGGTGGTCAGTGGTTGGGCCAGTGGACTTGCGACACGGAGATCCGAGGTTCGATTCCCAGACAGAGCAGCCATTGAGTTATCCTCGGTTTTTTCGACGGAAAAACTTACGTACATTTACCGAGTGCTCTCAAAACGATGAAGGAAAACATCTTGACGAAACCTGCACGCCGTAGATGAAAAAAATTCTAAGGCTTGTGAAATCCGCCAATTTTTGATTTTGAATAGACTGATGATGATGAAATTAGAACAAGTACATTTAAAAAAAAATACTTATAAGTTGACGTAATAACAGAATGACAAAAAATAACAAGATAAATTATCATAAGTAAGTACTTACCGTTCAAGATTATTTTATTTATTTAAAATATGTACAATATCAGAAACTTATAAAATAATAGACATAAAAACTAATTAAATACAATAATAATAATAAACTCTAATTTAACAGTTGGATCAAGAGCCGGATGCAGAAGGCAGTGCTGCTGGACACGGCACGTATTGTGAGGAGGTTCCTCACTCTGGGATCCTAACCTCCGGCAGCTTGGATGCGCATGCATCCCGCTGCCGGTGGGTGGCTATTTTTTATATTTATATATGTTTCTATTTGTTTTTGATATATAAATATATTAAATAAGATAAAAAAGAAATAAAGGAATAAACTCTAATAATAATAATAAAATCCTAATTAAAATCACACAGACATACCAGCTCCATCTTCACATTCAATCCCTCGCACTCTTCGTCTTGTACCCATTAATCTAGTTGAACCAGCCCTAATTATTGAAATTTGAGTCTTGACTCTGAGCCAGCCAAGCACTTGGGAATAGTTCCTAGACCATTTTATAGACAGGCGTGATGCGGTTCTTTTGAGGAATGTAATGTAGTAAGTACTTACCTATGTTACTTCTTATTCTATGAAGTTTGGATCTACTTAGTTCTGAAATTCTGAAGGATTAATTCGAATTATGATATAACGCTGCTGAAGTCGCGAGTCCGAACCGAAACTGGCGTTTCATTAAAATTCGCCGGCAACTTGTTATAGTAATTGTTCAGTCGAGTAATTGCAAGAGTTGCAATCTAGAGCCCCTACTACGAGCTTTGAAGGCATACCTAATTCATAATTCATAATTCATTTATTCCTTGCTTTATGTGGTAACATGGTTCTTCGGTAGTACAGTAAGTGCTCACATAAACCCTGTAAGGGCACCGCAACGTTAGACACTTAAACATTAAAAATTCAAAATTCAATTTTGTCAGTCAGTCAGTCAATAATACAAATAAATATTCAAGTAAATATAATAATTAGGAAGTAATTCTTATCCATTAAATAAAAAATTAAAATTGTCAACATAAATTAATTTGCAAAATCATGTTCGAAAAACTCTTGCAGATTGTAAAAACACCTATCAATTAGTAATAATTTCAATTTTTTATTGAACACTGATTCGCCTTTTAAGTCCTGTAACCATGTTGGTAATTTGTTAAATATTTTTATACATGAAATATGCACCTGCACGTACAATTTGTAATTTATTGCACCAGCAGCATACTGAGCGTAATTGCGAATAGGTCGCGGTTCGTGCGTTGGTGTTTTTGAGTATACAACTAAGTTGGTCGCGTTTCGTGCGTTTTATGAAAACAATAAAAAAACTACCTCCACTATTGGTCGCGATTCGTGCGTTTAATAGCTGGCTACCTACGTTAGCATTAAGTCAAGTATTACCAATAAGTACCTACCTACGACTGCCCGATTGTGCGTCACTGGGCGCGCGTTGGTAACATACTTGGCCTACCAACGCCGCGTCTATAGTGATGTATATTACAATAAACCTGCCCAAAACAAATGTACTAACTTACCTTTTAAGAAAATTGTTACTAACACAAATGGACCTAGTTGTCTGAATAAATAAAAATTATTATTATTATTCTCTCTATTTATTTTAACTCTTATTTAATTTTATACATTTCAATATCAAAAACAAATAGAAAAATATATAAATATAAAAATTATTATTCTTAACTACTTCTAAAGAATACTTTTGAAAATGGAGGGATTTATTTATTTTATTAATGGACTAGACAGTTCGTCATTTGCCAATGTTATGTTACAGAATATTCAAAATATCGTAGTTTTCTCTTTCTCCAGGGGAGTCGACACTCCCGAGCTCGTAGTGGGACTATTGACCATAGCGCCAAACATCAGATCTTGCATGAATCCTCCAATAACTTCACCATACTGTCATTCGCGAACATTTTCTGATTAATTTAACGTAATATTAAACACAAAACAACCACTGTAGTGTAGACATTAAACTGAAAATTTTCAAATAATTTCGAAACCGTCGCTTCCTGCCACTTTTGAAAAGCCTCTTATTATAATTTAAGAATAAATAATCAGATGTTACAAGAATAAGAAATTAATCAGAACATGATGAAAAAATTATTGCCGTGGGCAGGACTTGAACCTGCGACCTTGTCATTCCGTGACACGCTCTTACCAACTGAGCCACCACAGGCCATGCCACGCAAGAATTTTTTCATCATGTTCTAATTTATTCACCGAGCAAGGATAATGCGTAATTCAAATTATGAAGAAATTAATCAGAACATGTTTGCAAATATCAATATGGTTCTTTTTCGGACAATTTATGCAAGGAGTTGAGGATGAGTACATGCTGTTAACTGTGTACTTTTTCGTAACTTCGAGAAACGATCGAGAATTCCTAGTAGGGGCCAGGAAGTCGCAGATGCCGCCTTACTATTTACCGGTCTAACTTGATTCATTTCAGCGCTTCAGCCAGAGGACTGTACTGGACGCTCTTTGATATCGGAAGTGATTCCAGTAGGATAATTATACAGAGTATGTTAGCTATGAACGTTTTCAAGAGTCGCACCCATGGGCGTACCCAGGTAGGGGCAGGGGAGGGCAGCCCCCCCCCCCCTCCGCACCCCCGTTGTCGCCTTCCCCCGCATCCCTGTACCGCGCAGGCGAAGACTGATTTAGACGGTCATACTATAGTACATTATCGATAAAAATTAAGAATACGAATTTTTTGCCATTTGTTTGCAATACAATATTTTTACAACTAAAAATTACGCGGCGCGTTCGTTCTTTCTAAAAGCACCTAGCTTATAAAAAATCTGATTTGCCTCCCCCCCTGGTACGCCCATGGTCGCACCCATAATAGCTAGCGCCTAGTGCTCAAATAGTCGCCCAAAAAGTAAGCTTATTAGTCGTTAAACTATTCAGTGGGGGGACTTCAATCGTTATGGTTCATCATTATCATCAGTCTATTTATATTGCCCCACTGCTCGGGCACAGATCTTCCCTTACATCGAGGGAACTCGAGCCATAATCTACCACGCGGGCCCAGTGCGGATTGGCGGATTTCACATGCCTTAGACTTTTATTCTTCTACGGCATGCAGGTTTCATCACGATGTTTTCCTTCACCGTTTTGAGAGCACTCGGTATATGTACGTAAGTTTTTCCGTCGAAAAAACCGAGGATAACTCATTGGTACAGTCGAAGACAGAGAGCCTCAATAAGGTTAAGATTTTCTCAAAAACTACTGGACCGAATTTAATAATTCTTTTACAATTACATAGTTTCAACTTTTATCTATCAAACAGTGAAAGATTTTTTGCCATAGGTCAAATAGTTTTTGAGAAAACCTCAACCTTAAAAACTCTCCTGTACACCTTTCTCTGTGTTCCGCCGTACATGGCTGCCTGGCTGGGAATCGAACCTGAGACCTCCGTAACGCAAGTCCATTGACCCAACCACTGAGCCACCGAGCTCTCGTTATGGTTATCGTTTTCATTTTGACACTTGGACGACGTACATCGCTGGGTTGCATTGTCGTTTGCACAAACTTGCACAAATATAGCAGCAATGTATAGCTTACATGTGTCAAATTGAAAGCGATTACGAAAACGATGAAAGTCGCGATCACCCCCCAGATGTATCTTATTGCTGTTATTCATAAATGTAGTTAAACCTCACTTGCTTTAAATCGTGTTGCTATCTATAGTATGACCGTCTAAATCAGTCTTCGCCTGCGCGGTACAGGGATGCGGGGGTAACAGAAATGCGCCTGCCGCCCGCACCTCTCTCGGTCCCCGTTGTCGTCCTACCCCCGCGTCCCTGTACCGCGCAGGCGAAGACTTATTTAGACAGTCACACTACAAAGAGATAGCAGAGATAGCAACACACAAAGTGCGAAAGCACACTTTATTAAAAAGGGTTAAGATAGAAAGGGACCCAGCTAAACGGTGGCGTAACTTAAAATCAGGTTTATGAATAACAGCCTAAAGCGCAGGCCACACCGCCAGTGGGCGGGCGAGCGAGCTAGGCGAATCAAGGGCTTTTTGAAAATGGCGGGAAACGACGGTTGCGAAATTATTTAATATATTTCAGTTTAATGTCTACAGTGGTTGTTTTTTGTTTAATATCACGTTAAATTCATCAGAAAATGTTCGCGAATGACAGTATGGTGAAGTTATTGGAGAATTCAAGCAGGATCTGAAGTTTGGCGCCATGGTCAACGTGACTGTCGAGCTGCTTCGTCCACAGTGATTGACGCTACGGCGTCTCCTGTGGATGAAGACAAGAAGACGCGGCTACCCAGGGTGATGACGCTACGGCGACTCCCCTGGAGGAAGATAGAAGACTATTATACATTGAATTTTCTGTAACATGACATTGGCAAATGACGAACTGTCGAGTTCATTAATAAAATAAATAAATAGGCGAATCAAATTAATAATTATTTTGAATGTGGAATTTTTTGGAACCATTCCTTTCAAAGAAATTTGACCTAATGGTCATTTCTAAGGTCATTGTATAACTTGTGACGTAATTAGTTCAATTTTTAAGCAGTTTTGATTTACTAAAAAAACCTTACGAATTTAATATTTATCATGATGTAGCCGAGGAATCTTTGAGCCTAGCAACTAACCTGCCAATCCTCCATGACTAGACTCCAGGTCTCTGATCCGACAGCTTCTCCTGCTGGAGCTCGTCCCTCTAACACAACATACACTCCACAGGTCACTGAGTTTATTGTTTGTGTTTATAGCACAGCCCGGGCAGGCAGTTCTTGCACATCAGATCACCACAATAAATACCACAAATTGTCCAGTAGAAAATAGATAGAACTAGGTACAGTGCGTAGCATGTAAGAAAAAGCGTCTATCTCGTTCAAGAGGTCACGAATGCAATGAAGCTGTCAAAATGTTCCCGTCACCACCACCAGGCTGGCGATGAGTGCTGCCCTCTTCAGACCACCGAGTAGATGCGTCGCGTTTGAATTGGTGTGGCTTATTACTAGGCTCATCGATTTTTACCTACTTTCCAATACAACAAGTGATCTGACGGGGATACATTTCAAATTGTGTTGTCTATTAAAGAATATTTATACACGAACTTACATACTAATTTTGCCAACAAACAACTACTTCCCAAACTCTGTTCCAGTGCGGAACACATGAGAACAACACCCAGTTTCAATTTGTCGAAGGAATTCAAGGGCACCCTGTATTATCCCAGCTCCTACCTGTTTTCTCCTCCAACTACCCTCAATATCATCCCCACAACGTTTACAGGCCAATAAATGCCCGTACATTATCCTAAGAGCCTCTCGGAAGCGCTGTAAAAACCCACATAAAAAAGAAAAAGTCGTAATTAGTTACAAAATGCTTTCTCGTTTAGGCAGCCCTACGTCTTAACGCACTGCGGTGCAAATACGACCATGGCTGGTCAAAAATATAAATGCTGACGTGTAAAAATATAAGTAATGTCTAGCCAAAAAAGGTTAATGTAAGTATTTATTTATTTTATTAATGGACTCGACAGTTCGTCATTTGCCAATGTCATGTTTCATTTAAGATATTGAAATAAGCGCGCTATACACAAATGGCGTCCAACCTGTTAAAATGATGTACTCACTTGAAGTGTTAACTTATCTACAGTTTTTGAATAGAATTATTATATTGTAAGTAGTTTTATAAAGGCATATCAGCCTGAACAAAACATTATTTTAAGAATATTACTTTTTGTTTAGCTTTTAAGTACTATATTAGCTTTACGAATGTTATCATCATCATTTTATTAAATAAAGAATTTTTAAAAATAAAAAATCAAATCAAATCAAAATCAATGTCATGTTACAGAAAATTCAATATATAATAGTCTTCTATCTTCCTCCAGGGGAGTCGCAGTAGCGTCTTCACCCTGGGTAGCCGCGTCTTCTTGTCTTCATCCAGAGGAGACGCCGTAGCGTCATCACTCTGGACGAAGCAGCTCGACAGTCACGTTCACTCCCGAGCTTGTAGCGGGGTCTCTTGATAAAAGCTTGAAACCCCAGATCTTGCTCAAATTATCCAACAAATTCACCATACTGTCACTCGCGAACATTTTCTGATTAATTTACATGATATTTATCTCAAAATAACCACTGTAGACAATAAAACAATAATTATCAAATAATTTTGCAACCGTCGTTCCCGTCATTTTCAAGAGAACCTGTATTTACTTATTTAAGATTATCATTTGAAAGGAAATTGTATGGATTTATTACTATTTATAGTATTTTAGTATTGTTGGTGTTTTCTTATCTTATCCTGATTGGGTGCCAATGTGGCGGCACTTCGACCCATTGGGATCTTTTGTGCTCTACCCTTTCCTTTATGCTCCTTCCTCCTCCCTAAAGATGTAACTCAATAGGTCCGCTATGCAGCTCATGGGAAGGAGCCTGTAGTCTTCTGGTTCCGGATAGGCCGACCCCAGGAGACTCATTCGCTTTCTAGCCAGTGAGTCACATTCACACAGTAGGTGTTTCATGGACTCCGTTTTGTCACCACAGGCTCTGCAGGTTGGAGATTCAGCTAATCCCATCCTGTGCAACAGGTCTTTGTGTTGGCTTCGGAAAGACATGGCTTATTTTGGAATGGCGGATTGATTATTTATTTGTTTGATTTTCTATTTACATGAATACTCTAAATAACTTGACATTGGCGAAATTATCTCTAGAATAAGAGTAGAAGCCATTCAAATAAAAATAGACATGACTGTTAGCAATAAACCTAGTTTTACCTCCCTTCCCTTAAATCGTGCTTTATTACTATCACACTTCGTTAAAAAACCGTTAAGTTAGACAGGGAGTTGATAGATAATATAATAAATAGTGAAGGTTTAAACCGTGCCATGACTTTAAATCACGTGGCTAATCTTGAATCGAGCATTTCACAACATCATGACTGACAAATAATATTTTTAACTATCTAATACCCACAATGACGAAGCATTCCAAAGTCAACTATGACCTAAGTGGAATAAGCCTATTGTGGGATCGCATCCATTATTGTTGCGGATTAGGAACGCGCCCTTACTGCCACCTCGTGTGTTATATACTCTGTGGTCAGACACCGTGTGCTTTGTTTGATATAAAATAAAGGAATTAATTAATTTCATAGTTTTATTAGAATATCACACCCATAAGGTGGTATGACCAAATTCGACTCGTAATATTTTTAATTTTATTACGTAAGTATGATGATCGTGGAAGCATTCCAAGATATGACCAAAGTGGAATAAGCCTTCGGGAAACATGCATGAATACATGGTTTATGAATAAATTGAGATTTATTTTTATTTATTGACAAAAATCTTACCCAGCATTACAATTAAAACCAATGCGCTGTGTAATTCATAATTTTTACAATAACTTAGGCAACTTATACAAATAAAAAATAATAGTAATAATTAAATGTCAGCCTACGTCATATCCCATGAGATATAAGTAAGTATGATGATCGTGGAATCATTCCAAGATATGACCAAAGTGGAATAAGCCTTCGGGAAACATGCATAAGTTTATGTATAAATTGAGACATCCCAGATTCTCCGAAGTTTTAAATTTCTGGTCTCGGTTTTCAAAAGCGACGCTATTTCTAGCCACCACTAGCCTTTATAAGATGAGTTCGAGAAATAGCTGTTTTCCTCGTTAAAAACTTAGCCGATTTGCTGTTCCGTCGAAGACGAAGATAACAAGTGGTGCTTGTTCATTTATACGAGTACACAGCTTGTTTGCAGAACTTTACAACTGTGCTGAATCATAGAAAATAAATAAAGATTCTATTAGTTATTTGCTACCACTGCTCTGTCGGAGCCTGAAAAACAGCACCCGTGCTGAGGCCTCGACCCATTCACCTATTATATCTATTTTTAGTATTACGATATGTTTTTGTATAATTATGTTTAATGGTGAATAAAGTTATTTTTATTTTATTTATTTATTATTATTATTATCCCGTTGAAAATAATTCCATGTATAGAATATGGTTTTTTAACAGTAACTATTTTTGCTTATCGATTAGCTGCGGTCGGTGGTGTTACACTAATAAGAGTGGACAATAATAAATAAATTGAATATTGCCTCATAATATTATAAATACCTTGCCCTCTATAATATTCTCTTCAACCTACGTCAATATTTTTTAATATATTTTGCCCTAACACTGAAATTTTTTAATTTACTCCATAAGTAGAAAGATTTCGTATAAATCATATTAAAACATAAAAAACTTAATGTAACTGGTATATTGAAACAATTTGAACATAGAATTTTTTAAATAATAAGGAATGAAATTGATTATTAACATGAAATTTTTTTGAACATAGTGGGGCAAAGCTCCATTGAAATTTGGCATTTGTTAGCTGTGATTCTAGTTGTTATTTTCTAATTGATGATTATGATGATGTAACTTCCACGGTTTGGTGTCAACAACAATCCAACATCTTGAGCTCTTTACATAATAAATATTTTGCTTATATACTACATATCTAACTTAACCGGCTGATATCAAAATCGTGTACAATTTGGAGTTACAATTATTGTGTCCAACGAAGTGAGACACATCCCTTGTAAGCTGATATTACTACACGCACTGATTGTCATACTAATTACGTTTGTTAATTCACTATTATTACACTTGCTGGGTTAAATTGTCGAAGATTTCATTCACACGAACCAATTGACTACTCAACACGGAAATTTTTATTTACGGGTACATAAATTTAATGCTGGGGTATCTCGAGAATTTTTTTTCACGTGAGATAAAAATTTAATTAACTAACTGCGTCTAAAAATATACACATCACTTATAAAATAAAATAAATATAAATACTAAAGAACGAACACGTCGTCAAGATCCCCGTTTTGCGGAATGGTGCCCAGGACGCTGGCAGCATTTCCTCGCTGTACCGCAATGCTTAGTCGCTGAGCGAGGTAACTGCCAGCCATGGGATCGCCCGAGACATGGACCAACCGGGTAGAATATTTATTAGTAATATTACATTGTTTACCTTTAAATTCTATAGTTTTACTTAAATAATTTAAGAAAAAATATTGATTGAGTTTTAGCCAGGCGACACTTTGGTCATACTAGTCGACTCGTAATATTTTAATAAATAAATAGTATTTATCGTAATAAACAATATGTATATAGCTTTTTTAATAAAATTGATTATAGGTATTGGAAGATATTATTTTTTTAAGATTGGCGGCGCTAGTTGGCTCATGTAAGGACCTTAATGAAATTAAATAAAATTTGCATATGATTTTGGTAATTAAATAGGATGTTAGATAGATACATGCGGATCAATCAAAATCTGTTTAGATATTTAAATAGAACAACGTGAACGAAATTATATAAAATTAAATTAATAGAAAAAGATCGTATGTCATTATTTCACATTGCACAATCATTCTCTTATAGTCATAACTTCGAATTATTATTACATTGATTTCAATATTTAGATTTAGTATTGTAATCTTTAATAGGTGTGACGTACGTGGAAGCATTCAAAGGTGTGACCTAAGTCTAATATGACCAAGGTGGAATAAGCCCTGTTATGACGTGGCAGTATTGTAGGTTCAAATAATTCTTTGTAGCTGAACCGAAGTATGAAATAACTTTTTGACAGTTTTAGTTTAATATTTTTTTTAGTTTTATGAAAGTCAAATCCTTTTGGACCCCAATTTTGATGGAAAACAACGCAAATCCTTTTATTTCGCGGTTTTAAATTGAAACGCCTGACAAACAGTCAATCGCAGCGGGCACAGTGTGCGGATTTGGAAAATAAACAGAAAAAACAAAAAACAAAATGGCCGACCGGAGTAATGCTCGAAATTCGAACGCGGCGATAAAATACAGATATGCACAATGTACGTTGCACAGATTTAGTTTTTGAAAACAAAAATAACCTGAAGCATTGTTGTAGCTGCGGTCGGTGGTAGAAATAAGTGGACTGTATTTTTATAGGTAACTGGTGTATTTAAAGAAACACTTGAAACAGAAATTTTTACGCTCTTTTAATTTAGATAAGTTCTCAAGTTCTCGTCGTCCTTGATTTGAATTGAATGTGACACTTTTGACCTTCACACTTTTTGACAGTTTTTATTTTGACACTTCACCCCCGCGCGGCGACCCTACGATGGCCCGCCGCTATACGTTCCGTTTCACGGACATTGTATTGTTGATTAGGATGACCAGCGCTGTGGTGCAGCTGATATGTACTTCCATTTTTCATATTAAAAATCAATAATTCAGTGTTTATTACCTTTAAATAATGACTACAAATAATAAAATACTTGGTCTTTATTCATAATTGTGGTATATTTAAAGTATTTTGTATTTAAATTACTTACTCAAGTAGGTTAGTAAAGTTTGAAAGCGTGAAAGGCATAAGTAGCATTAATTGATAATTATTAATTGTAATCATCACGCGACATATAGGTACTGTGTGTAATAATGCAATTGATATTTAAATATCAAAACTATTATTTTTATTTATTTTATTAATGGACTCGACAGTTCGTCATTTGCCAATGTCATGTTACAGAAAATTCAATGTATAATAGTCTTCTATCTTCCTCCAGGGGAGTCGCCGTAGCGTCATCACCCTGGGTAGCCGCGTTTTCATGTCTTCATCCACAGGAGTCGCCGTAGCGTCAATCACTGCGGACGAAGCAGCTCGACAGTCACGTTCACTCCCGAGCTCGTAGTGGGAATCTTGACCATGGCGCCAAACTTCAGATCCTGCTTGAATTCTCCAATAACTTCACCATACTGTCATTCGCGAACATTTTCTGATTAATTTAACGTGATATTAAACACAAAACACCCACTGTAGACATTATACTGAAAATTATTAAATAATTTCGCAACCGTCGTTTCCCGCCATTTTCAAAAAGCCTATCAAAACTAATATAAACTAATAAAACTAAGATAAACAATGGTCATACCGTTGTGTAGCAAATGACTGAAAATTGCCACTCAAAAATATGTTAGTATCTAACGCAATTAGAAACATAAAGCCAGCCGCTCCCAAAACGAACATGTCACTATGAAAGCCAGTTATATTCGCACAAAAATATTCCTACCAAAACTAGCTCCGCTGGTCATCTTTATGGCCTTCAATTACAGTGTATTTTCGCAGTTCCAGAGTTGTAAAACATGGATTTTGCTGTGCAAAGCTTGCCGGAGACAAATGACAGTGATATTGGCAGTTAAAGCGAATGGTTTTTTTGGCCAGGCGTTTTTAAGTTCGAACCACTGTGTGATACGAACTGCACTGTCCATAGGGCTGCGTTTATAATACTGTGTTCGAACTGTATTTAATTCAAAAGGTTTTTATATGTAAAGGGGCTCGTAGTTCAGTTGCGAGTACACGTTGAAAACGATCGTACAAGTTAAGCAACGCTGGGCGAGGTCAGTACCTGGATGGGTGACCGCTAGTGACACTTTCATCTGAGCCCCTTCGTGCCTCGGAAAGCATGTTAAGCAGGTGGTCCCGGTTGCTGTCGCTCGGCAGCAGACGTTAGGCCACGTCAAAGGCCTACGGGCGGCCTGAATAACTTTGACAAATAGGTTTGGTCACTAAACCACACGAGAAAAGGAAAGAGAAAAAAAGGTTTTTACCCGACCACTGCAACAAGGGGCATAATGTTTTTCGGGAGTTCATTTGTTGCTTTGTAATCTAAATGGCTAGAAGGATTTTGATGTGGTGTTGCTAGAATTGTCATGACCACGAGACTACATAGCCTAAGTTTTCTTAGTTTTTAGTGGGGCTGGTCACATCTGTCGTAGTAACCGATGAGATAGACGAGATCTCGAATGGAGGCCACGAACGGGTAAACGTAGTGTCGGACGTCCCCCGACCAGATGGATGGATGACCTTCGCAAGATGGCTGTCAGGGACTGGATGCAGAGGTTCGAGAATCGGGTTGCATATGTCCAGCACAGTGGAATGATACGGGCTGATGATAATGATGACGAATCAAAATCATCGATATTGTCAATTACCACAAACTGATATGTAAGAGAAGCATCCTATATTCCTTGTGGGTCATCCACCCTTCCGCGTAGCACCTAAAACAATGCTTGGCGCTGTTCAGAGCACCATAATTCATTTTAATGAGCTATTTACAAGACACCTACACAACGCCAGCCGTGTTCGTGTAATTAGGGAACATTTTGCTAGAGGAGTACCGCAGGGCGATATGTTAGGCCCCTTTTTTACCCAGGTAAAACATGCACATCATGCGTGTTGGTTATGTCGGGCTCACCGCCCTGAAGGGGCAGCATACCGACTAAACGTCCTGGGGTGTTCCACCTCGTGCCATTCTTGCCGAGCCACGGGAAACTGTGATACATCCGTGACCCGACTGGCGCCCGAGCACTCCCCATTGTGGGCTGTACTAGCCCACAATGTATAATCCATTCATCCATCACCTTCCTCCTCCCCGTCTGAGCCTCGAGCCGCTCGGGCGCCGTGCGGTTCGCGCACTGCGTCCGTGGGCCCGGGCCCTTACTTAGGCGGCGGCACCTCGTACACTCCGGTACGCTTGGCACCGCCTCGTACCACCCCATGGCGCGGATTTCTTTCTTGGTATGTTAGGCCCTAGATGTTACTTACACAAAGAAACTTATACAGAAGTCATTAAGGTGATTTTCTCAAAACGTACTTGACTGATTTTAGGAAGGGTAACGAAAGAAATACACAGAGCGAATGTTGACGGAAGAGACGGCAGAGGTAGACCGAGGAGAACGTCGACCAAATTGGCGATGTCTTGAAAAAGGGTCAAGTACGGTCTACTACAAACCGACGAGCATGCATGAAGAGATTGATGAATGTGGAGGAGGCAAGGGTTGTGTGCCAGGATTGCAGCAGATGGAAGACCATCGTCTCTCCCTGCCACCACGGGAATCAGGCGTGAGTTCATAAATAAATAAATAAATACTTGACTGATTTTAAGGCCCGTAATTTTAGACTCAAGACAGCTCTCGAGAGCGACCTCAGCTAAGTAACAGTTAAGACATGATCAGCATCTCCAGTACTTTGTCATTACTTTGATAAAAAAATTAAAGCCTGTGTCCATTGATCTTCTATAAACAACTAGATACACAGTCTGCCTTCTAAAAATGTCCGAGCGCAAAGAAGGTCCAAACGAATAAATGGATTCATTTGCTTTATTGGACATTATTTGGACGTTAACAATGGACCCTTATTTGGACGGGATTTAAATTGTTTTACTAAGACCTTTGTATATCTAGTTGTTTCTGTCTAGAGAGCTCGGTGGCTCAGTGGTTGGGACTTGCAATACGGAGGTCCCAGGTTCGATTCCCAGCCAGGGTAGCCATGTACCAATGAGTTATCTTCGTTTTTTTCGACGGAAAAACTTACGTACATTTACCGAGTGCTCTCAAAGCGGTGAAGGAAAACATCGTGATGAAACCTGCATGCCGTAGAAGAAAAATCTAAGGCATATGAAATCCGCCAATCCGCAGTGGGCCCGCGTGGTGGATCATGGCCCCAGCTCCCTCGATGTAAGGGAAGGTCTGTGCCCGAGCATTGGGGCAATATAAATAGACTGATGATGATGATATCTAGTTGTTTATAGGAGATCAATGCATGTGTCCCTACAATAAAGGCGAAACTAACGACACCTCATTAAAATCCCATCGCGCCGTTAAGGCTGCAGGGAGTGTCAAAGAATTAGACACACATACATACACTCGAAAAACATAGCCTTCCTTCTTGCGCAGTCGGTTAAAAAACCTTTTTGTCACATATAACGGCGAGCATGCATGAAGAGATTGATGAATGTGGAGGAAGCAAGGGTTGTGTCCCAGGATCTCAGCAGATGGAAGTCCATCGTCTCTGCCTACCCCTACGGGAATCAGGCGTGAGTTTATAAAATAACCCTGTCTCACCTATCTATATTTACGTTCACAATAAGTATTCTCTTAGCACGTAGTGTCCAGTCAGCTCTATCCTTAGCCTGAAGGCTCCATTACTGTATAAAATACTTAAAATAGAGAACACCGGTAAGACAGTGCAGTCAGATGCCTTATTCTGGTGCAAACATCGGTAAAATACCGTAAAATCTTGCCCCTCTCTATTCTAATTAAATCCATCTTTATAATATACTAGCTGTACCCCGCAACTTCGTTTGCGTAGAGGAGGAGGATGGAGGAGATCAGGAGGCAGATCTTCCTCTCTGGATCCTTGTTTCCACATCACTTATTTAGGCTTATAATAGCCTATGAGCTGTCCGGATATTTCAGCTATCTCCTAGTGAAACTCCCATCAAAATCCCTTCGTAGTTATGGCGTGATACTTGCACATAGTCACAGACAAATAGACAAAAATTCTAAAAATTTGTGTTTTGGCATCAGTATCGATCCTAAAACACACATTACAGGTCTATGGGGTAAGTGGTCTGTGGCTGGCGAGTACTCGCTCGGCTATTTTGTCGCCGAGCGAGTACATCCCATCGCTCGGCGACACTCGCGAGTTACACTCGCCTACTCGTTGAGCTACACTAGACTATATTCTAGATAGATAGACTCTTTATTGTACAAGAATATTACCTACATTACAAAAATTGTTAGGTACAGATTATATTATTGTACAAAGGCGGCCTTATCGCTCAGAGCGATCTCTTCCAGGCAACCCCCGGCGAAAGGAGATGCATAACGACGAACAGTAGTATAGCGCAGGGAATCCACACATTACTCTGATAATTACAGTTATTGGGCAAACTAAATGCAATAAATGTATATTATAAACATACTTAAATAAGTAGACATACATTATACAATGTAAATGCTAACACTAAACACTAGGAGCCTTCGGTGAAATTATCATGAGTTTTTTCGAAACAAATACGAGGAAAAGTGAAGGTGCAAACTATTTTGTATCTTATTTTACCGATCGCGGATGGTCCAGAATACGGCGGCCGCGTTCCGGCAATAACACTCCGAATAGCTACTCAATGCGACGTAGAACACTAGAAAACACTTAAATTTTAGCACTGTACCAAAGCTAGAGCTAGAATTTACTGTTCAAGGCGAGACAAAATGTTTAATAGTAGCATTAGAATCAGATCCATTTACTTAATTTAAACTACAAAATATTATATTAAAGAAACAGTAAATATACAAATAAAAACTATAAATAAAAAATTTGCCCTAAATCACCGACCGCGGGGAGTGGGGACACAGAAGGCTGGCTGCATTGCCTCGCTGGATTGCGAGGCTAATGCGTTGCGCGAGGTACGCGCCAGCCCTCTGGTCATTAGACACATCCACCAGGCGCACAGAGATCTCTTTGTATATATAATATTTTTGATATTTGTATATATATACAACTTTGACATAATTGTATCAGATTATGTCAAAGTCAAATCATTTATTTGCGTGAATGTAGGTACATGTATAATCAGTTGTCATGATACAATAATAAGCCCCTAATACATTCTACCACTTATATGGCATGCAAATATAGAGTATATTACTTATATGAATTTAATGTCTAAAATGTAACTCATGTCATATCCATGTTTAATAAAATAATCATAGCTATAATTTAAAAATTCGTCAACAGAATATCGCTTGTCAAGTAACCACTCGTGCAATTTTCTTTTAAAGAGGGGGTTGGGTAGCTCTTTTATGTGAAGGGGTAAAAGCTTTGGTCTCATTTGTTTTGCAACTGAAAATGCAATCAGAATGAATATTGTCTCTGTGTTCTGCTAAAACACAGGGCAATAACATTCAAAGTCTCTGAGTAAGCCTGTTTTTTTAAAATACACGTACTCTGGGTAAAAATAACCTAAAAACTTTTGATTAGTAATGTCTCAGTTTGGTCATTATGTGACAAAAGCTGTTTTATTCCTAAACCCCATTGTTCTCCTATAACCTACAACTAGATACACAGTCTGCCTTCTAAAAATGTCCGAGCGCAAAGAAGGTCCAAACGGATGAATGGCCCTCATTTGCTTTATTGGACATTATTTGGACGTTAACAATGGACCCTTATTTGGACGTTTTTTTAAATTGTTTTAGTAAGACCTCTGTGTATCTAGTTGTTTATAGGAGATCAATGCTAAACCCCTATAGTTAGAAAGAGTAATACAGTTTCTCAAAAACAAATATAAGTATACTTACAAGGTTTTTTCAAGAATTACTTGACAGATTGTAAAAAAAAGTATATTAGAACGGGTGATTTCCAAATGTCCATGAATCTATTGTTCTCCTTTTCCCACCAGGTCCACGGCAATATAAAATTGGTTTTCAAATCTCCATACACGAATTCCCAGCAGATTCGGAAGCATTTCACCGGCATTCAGGTCAGGGGTACCTTGTAAGTGAGTACTATTGTTTCTTCTGTGCAAAGAACAGCGGGGTTACTCTCACCTCTTATAGCGATCCAGTTTAGGTTCCTAAAATTCCTTGTAGCAAATAGCGATTCAGTTCAGTTTAGGAACCTAAACTGGATCGCTATAAGAGGTGAGAGTAACCCCGCAGTTTCGAGTTCACACTATGTTATTTTATAAAATTAAAAAAAAAATCACTCCTGATACCGTTCTATGTGTTATACCGCGATCGTTTTCAACGGCTAGTAGGACCTAGCCAAGTAACTTTGACTTTCGTTAACGCTAGTAGAATAGAAAGTCAAACCACTTGTCCAGGTTCTCTGGATTGTTATAATCACTAGTGTTGGTACAACGAGGTAACGTCGCCAGCCTTTTGGGCACTCCTCCAACTTTAATAATAATTAATTGTTAAAGATAGTAGTATGAAACTAACCTTTTTTTCTTTTTAATGTTGTTATTAAAATTATTAATCATTATGTCTGTAAGGGGGAGGCCTGGTGACTCAAAACACAGGATTAGTCCTAGCTTGAGCACCAGTCTTCCACCAAACTGTGTCTAATAACATGAAAATGTACCCTAATGTGGAAGGAAATCAATAACATTTGAATTTGAACCTAGTGTTAGAAATGTATTTTGTTCCACCGTGTATCCTTAAGAGTGCCATAAAGCACTGCGATGGCACGTGATCGCCCGAACAATGGATTGCGCGCCCGTTTGTCATCGCCGGCGCAGATTGCAGCGCTGCGGTCATCTTAACTGGCTACTACAGTTAGGATAACGGTACTTGGAAAAATAGTTAAATTCTGTGTATTCTGCTACGTTCAGACCAAGCAAAGAGTGAGTTAACATAAAATTCTCACATTGCCATGTATCTATATTCTTAAAACATGTGAATTTGTCCGAAAATATCTCGAATACTATATAAAACTTCTTTTTTTTAATTTATTATACTTAAATGACAGATTCTGCCCCACCATTAACCGCAAGTTGTACAAGATAACGAATAAATGTAAAAATATCGCCGTTTTTTAATAAAAATATTGGTTTAAAATAAAGTTTTGTACAAGTTGCGATTCGAGAAAAACAGCTTAATTAAGAATTCAGGAAATAGTAAGAAATCGAAGCGATTTATTCATTGTTTTTGTTATTATTCTATAGGAGTTGCGAGAGTAGTAGAAAATGATACTGATTATGATTATGCAATATGAAACCTGTAATAAGTCCCCAACAAAATGATAGGTACAGCTTAAATGGTCACGTAGTTTTGTAGGTGGGGCAAAGCTCCATTGAAATGTGGCAATGTCTTTTATTCAACAACTACTTAAATGTATTTTATAAGTATGACATATTATAAAACTTGAAGATATCCCAACCAAATATCCACTCAGATCAAACCGCAAAACAAAACTAGTAGCAGTTACAATCTTTCGGCTGAAACTCCCTCCACTTATCAGGTCAATAAAAATATAATAATCTCTCAGACGAAATAAAAAATGTAACAAATGAAGAAAAAAACATTCATGTGACGATTCATATTACCTTCAGTGCTGTCAAACTATCTTCTTCTTCTCAACGTTCCTCTTCTCATCGAAGGTTGGACAACATCATGGCAATTTTCACCCTCTGAACGGCTGCCCGGTACAAGGAGCCGGTGCTGCAGCCGAACCAATCACGTAAATTCTTCAGCCAAGAGTGTCTTCTCCTGCCAACGCTCCTCTTTCCACAAATTTTGCCCTGGATGATTAATTGCAGCAGGTTATAATGTATAGTATGTCAAACCATAGTTATTCTCAATACGATGATTCGCTTTTTCTTGAAAGGTATCTATCTATATTATTTGGAATAATCTCACGTCTGACCGCTACCTGAATATACATAAACGTTACAACTATTCCAAGGTCCAGACGTGATGCTGTATATTGCCTATAACTACAGATAATAGATACGTGTTTCTGACCGATCCCACAAAAGCGCTAGATAAAGTAATAACGCTACTCAATACAGTCCAAAGCGCAAGACACGAATTAGGAACTGTAGGATTAGTATAAATCCTTAATTAAGCGTATCCAGCCGGAATTGTGCAGAGCTACAGCGCCATAAAGGCTCGCAGAGCGCAGCGTGATTTATGCTGCGATTTGTCGTCGAGCCAAACCGCCTCGTCCCGTAATGCTGTGTTTGACGATAAACAACTGCCGCTTTTGCTATTCATATACACAACAAAAATTTAGTGGTCTCTTAGGTACCTTCTATTGTTCTGGTCGAGAGAATCGTCGGTCTAGAATCTAGATCGTGCTGTAGAGCTAGAGTATATGGGACGATCCATAGGTCGCCCTTCAGGCATCCTTTATAACAGGATGACAGAATCTATAGTATGACCGTCTAAATCAGTCTTGTATTGAAATGTATTGTAACAGAAATGCGCCTGCCGCCCGCACCTCTCTCGGTCCCCGTTGTCGTCATACCCCCGCGTCCCTGTACCGCGCAGGCGAAGACTGATTTAGACGGTCATACTATAAGAAGAACATTTATAGTTGAAAATGTTCATGAGATACTCTGGCTGGAAAGACAAACAAAAAGTAAAAACCATGGTTTTTTATATATAAATCCTTAGTTAATTTTGATGGGACCGATATTAGAACGAAGGTAGAGAAGGAATTAAACCGATTGCAGACGAAGAAGACGCCAAATCTGTCCATACGACTTGTGCGCAGTCGTATGGACAGATTTGGCGTCTTCTTATCGGAGATCAAGATCCAATTAAGCGATACAATAGTGAAAAATCGTGTTTATTAATAAATCCTCAATTGAGTTTGATGGTACCGATATGAGAACGAGATAGAGAAGAACTTGAACCGACTGCTGGCACATAGGTCGTACGGGCTTCATTTTTTCGGATGGCATATTTGGCGTCTTTTTATTCCAGAGGTCAAGATGCAATTCAGCAATCTGAATGGATCCAGCGAAGTAAGCTTGACGACTGATGGAATCATGGCGGAATTTTGGAGTGTCCTTAACGGAATCCCAAAATTATACTTACCAGCCCTCATCTTGTGACCATTCTACTTCTTGCTACCTTGATTACCTTTTCCATTCCCTTTATTTCAAGACTTTCAATTGTGTACACAATGAAAAATCCAGGTAAACCTACCTTAATCCTATTACGGTAATAAATGTCACTAAAATGTTGCATATCCCGCAAGGAGAGCCAACTGCAACTAATTCTCAACATTTTTAATCTCATCCTGGTGCTAGCAAAATAAAGAACTCCACTGCATTTTTCCTACTAATATTTCCAACGTAAACTATGCATGTGGGTGGTGAAAAATGTATGTTGTTTACAACTTGTATGAGGGGTTGTTTATACACGACGATGCCACATCGGATAATTTAGAAAACCTTTCGGGTAGAAATGTCTGGCTCTAAGGATTGTCACTTTTTAAACTTACACGGTTTGTATAGGTTCTCTTGAAAATGGCGGGAAACGACGGTTGCGAAATTATTTGATAATTTTCCTTTTAATGTCTACAGGGACTATTTTGTGTTTAATATCACGTTAAATTAATCAGAAAATGTTCGCGAATGACAGTACGGTGCAGTTATTGATTATTTATGCAAGATATGAAGTTTCAAGCTTTTATCAAGAGTTCCCGCTACAAGCTCGGGAATGAACGTGACTGTCGAGCTGCTTCGTCTAGAGTGATGACGCTACGGCGTCTCCTCTGGATGAAGACGCGGCTACCCAGGGTGAAGACGCTGCTGCGACTCCCCTGGGGGAAGATAGAAGACTATTGAAATTTGAATATATTGAATTTTCTGTAACATGACATTGGCAAATGACGAACAGTCGAGTCCATTAATAAAATAAATAAATAAACGGTTTGTATACATATTAGTTACCGTGTTAAACATTCATTATTGACGTCTACTCGTGACGATGATGGCTGCAATGCTGTCGAAATATCGAGACATCATTAAATGAATGTTTTACGCGATAATTCCCGTTTTTATCTAATTAATATCTAAGGATTGTTTTACTAACTGACTCTGGCCTTTACAAGGAAATCGGATAACCTTTACGTTTGCGGTTCATCCTTTAAGAGGTTATGTAGTAGCTGTTTAATGGCGTCCAGATGGCCAAGGATCTTAGAACCCTTCTGTTGATTAACTTATAGAATTTTTTAATAAATCCTCTTGAATCTAGCTACAAATTTAGTCAACGACCTTGATCTGATAGTCGTCAAACTGATGGTGTAATAAGTTGATTGATAGATTGACGCATTGATGCCTTTGAGATGTGGTGTTGGCGACGTATGCTTAGGATACCGTGGACTGCACGCCGAACTAATGAGTCGATAATCTCTGAATTGAACCGTAGAGACAGATTATCGGTAACGGTTACCCGAAATGTGTTGCGGTACTTCGGCCATGTCATAAGAATGGACCCTTCCAACTTGGAGAGAACTATACTGCTCGGCAAAGTTGAGGGGTCTAGACCACGTGGCCGGAGACCAGCCCGCTGGACTGATGTGGTTGGCAGAATCCTCGGCGTGCCCTTTGAAGAGGCTGTGAGAAGAGCACAAAACCGTGTCTCCTGGCGCCAGTTCATACATGCCAAGACGGCACCTGCTGTTGAGGGTCACGATCCTCAGCACTGAGGCAACGATTAGGGAGGAGGATAGATTGAAGACCTATTTTATCGGAGAGCGTGCTTAAGATTTCCCCCCGAACATAAGCTTTTCGGAACTTATAAAGGAAAGGTGGATAGACTCTGCTGGCTTGTTCACATCCAGAAAATCCCGTTCGCTCAAATCTGATGCTTAAAGCTAGCATATCTGGGACAAGTGATTGGATACCTGTGGTATTGCTGCAAGGACGAGGTCTAGAAGGACCGATTACAGGCACACATATAGCGAGAGTATGTGCGGAGGTTTTAATTAGTGAATTTTTTTGGTTGCGGAGGCTAATATGCGCTGATCCGGTTCATAATAAGAATCATCTTGCAAGTAAATAAAAAGACATTGCCACATTTCAATGGAGCTTTGCCCCACCTACAAAACTACGTGACCATTTAAGCTGTACCTATCATTTTGTTGGGGACTTATTACAGGTTTCATAATGCATAATCATAATCAGTATCATTTTCTACTACTCTCGCAACTCCTATAGAAGAATAACAAAAACAATGAGTAATTCGCTTTGATTTCTTACTATTTTCTAAATTCTTAATTAAGCTGTTTTTTTCGACTCGCAACTTGTACATAACTTTAATTTAAGCCAATATTTTAATAAAAAACGGAGATACTTTTACATTTATTCGTTATCTTGTACAACTTGCGGTTGATGGTGGGGCAGAATTTGGCATTGTCATTTTACATTTATACCACTTTGCTAGGAAAAGATGCGAACGTTGAGGACAGCGGTCCAACTGAGTCATATCTAAGCTTCATCTAAAATCGTAATTCTGGAGCCGCCTTTGTTTGGACAAGTCCGCTATGTCATAATTCATAATTCATTCATAATTCATTTATTCCTTGCTTTATGTGGTAACATGGTTCTTCGGTAGTACAGTAAGTGCTCACATAAACCCTGTAAGGGCACCGCAACATTATACACTTAAACATAGAAAATTCAAAATTCAATTTTGTCAGTCAGTCAGTCAATAATACAAATAAATATTCAAGTAAATATAATAATTAGGAAGTAATTCTTATCCATTACAATAAAAAATTAAAATTAAAATTGTCAACATATAAATTAATTTGTAAAATCATGTTCGAAAAACTCTTGCAGATTGTAAAAACACCTATCGATTAGTAATAATTTCAATTTTTTATTGAACACTGATTCGCCTTTTAAGTCCTGTAACCATGTTGGTAATTTGTTAAATATTTTTATAGACATGAAATATGCACCTGCACGTACAATTTGTAATTTACAAGAAGGTAATAATAATTTTTCTTTATACAGTTGATTAAGTCTATGAGAACTGAAATCTTTTGATAGTGGATAAAGAGCTGATTGTTTTTTAACAAAGTTACATATTTCTAATATGTACATAGATGTGAGTGTTAAAATTTTTAAGTTTTTAAAATGTGGCCTACAACTTTCCCTGTCTGTTATATTTACTAATATTCTAACACATCTTTTCTGTAGGATAAATAATTGATTAATATCGGCACTATTACCCCATAAAATTATTCCATAATTCAACCATGCGTGGGCGTATGCATAATAAGCAGTGGTAGCAGTTTTGAGGTCAGTTGATTTTTTTAGTTCATACAGGGCATACGTAAAGCAATATCACTACGCTCGCACTCTGTCGTCGTCCCGTAGACCCATCGTAGTCGTGTCGTGAGCGTTAAAGACCTCACTATTTATGATGCAGTACGCGCAGTGCACATGGCGGCAGCGGTCCTGTGATTAATGCTCGAATTACCAGCGCCGACACTTCGTGTGTTCTTCGCTTTAGGCGCTTTTGACGCTTTTGCGTGCTTTGCGTTCGCGTACACGCCGGCCGCTTAAACTGTCAGACGGTCGGGCATTACAGCGCGTAAATAGCTTTGTTGTCAATGCAAATTAATTGCGTAAAACATTTGATCGCAGGTCTGTCTGATACTACGATAACCACTGACTGCATGTTCTGCTGTGAATCAGAGCAGACCCATGCATATTATAGTACTATGCTGTTACGGGTTTTACCTGAAAATCATTGTCGCAGTCATGGTGCATGCTGTGGCATTATGCTGAGGCAGTTGACCGCTTTCGGCGCTGCATATGAATGAAACCTTAGCTAGTTTCTGAATGTACGTATGGAAAATAAGGAAAGGCAGCTCGACATTGGACTATTTAAAATTATCATCTAACTATATCTGCAATGAATATTAGTAATACTTGGGGTTCTCTTGAAAATGGCGGGAAACGACGGTTGCAAAATTATTTGAATTTTTTTATTTTATTGTCTACAGTGGTTATTTTGAGATTAATATCACGTTAAATTAATCAGAGAATGTTCGCGAGTGACAGTATGGTGAATTTGTTGGATAATTTGAGCAAGATCTGGGGTTTCAAGCTTTTATCAAGAGTTCCGCTACAAGCTCTGGAGTGAACGTGACTGTCGAGCTGCTTCGTCCAGAGTGATGACGCTACGGCGGCTCCTCTGGAGGAAGATAGAAGACTATTATAGATTGAATTTTCTGTAACATGACATTGGCAAATGGCGAACTGTCGAGTCCATTAATAAAATAAATAATGTGTCTAATTGCGAATTAGATGAATTGAGTTTATCACTATTGGATTTAATTTTTATGCATTATGCAATGCTCGACGAACAAATTATATGATGATCTTCTAGCCGGAGTCAGCAATTGATCCGGCGAGGATAAGGTCGCGGGTTCAATCTTGACCCCGGCTAGAAATTTTTCATCATTTAATTTATCCCTACTTATTGTATAGTACGGTGGAACACAGAGAAAGGTGTACAGAAGAGTTTTTAAGGTTGAGATTTTCTCAAAAACTACTTGACTTATTGCAAAACTTCTTTCACTGTTAGATAGATAAAAGTTAAAACTATGTACTGTACAAGAGTTATTAAATTCGGTCCAGTAGTTTTTGAGAAAATCTCATCCTTATTGAGACCCCCTGTATACTTAACTCTATCGTCGACTGTAGCTATCTATTTAGTAATTTATGACAAACATAATATTAAAAACATGTCATTAAGCCCGCCGCCGCTGGGCCGTGGCCGCATGGCGCGGTGACCACGTCTGCCCATGTGTAAACCTGTGGTTTGGCTCGATGACAAATCGGGGCATAAATCCGCCGCGGTCACACCTGCATTGTGCCCCGTGCCCCAGAGTGACCCGGCCCTAGTGTTGGGATAGGCATTTGGGAATGTTGACACAGTCATGTACACTTATTATTATTATTTTATTAATGGACTCGACAGTTCGTCATTTGCCAATGTCATGTACACACGAAGACAGAGATACAGGGGGCCTCAATAAGGTTGAGATTTTCTCAAGAACTACTGGACCGATTTAAATAATTCTTTTACAGTACATAGATTTAATTTTTATCTATCTAACAGTGAAATAATTATTGCAATAGGTCAAGTAGTTTTTGAGAAAATTACAACCTTAGAAACTCCACTGTACACCTTTCTGTCTTCGACCGTACACAATATTTAAGATATCATTGTCATCTCTTTCTCCAGTAGCGTCGTCACCCTGGGTATCCGCGTCTTCTTGTCTTCATCCAGAGGAGTCGCCGTAGCGCCATCACTCTGGACGAAGCAGCTCGACAGTCACGTTCACTCCCGAGCTCGTAGCGGGACTCTTGATAATTGCTTGAAACTACAGATCTTGCATGAATTATCTAATAAATTCACCATACATTCGCGAATATTTTCTGATTAATTTAACGTGATAAACACAAAATAATATATAATAAAAATAATTAAAATGAAAATTATCAAATAATTTCGCAACCGTCAATACTCAATATATTTATTGCATTCCATAAGTTATAATACAGATGTTCACATACTTAACATTAAAATGTTACAATGTTATTTATGGACCTTGTTTAGGCACAGCAATATTTTTTGTTCAAATATAATGTAATTTGTAGTAACTAAGAAGTAGTAGGTAGCGATTGTTTAATATATTTTCTCATTTAGAAATTCCTCTACTGTGTAGTAGCATTTAGCATGTAGGTGTTGTTTTAGCAGTCGTGTGAATGTTTTTTTCATTTGTTGCATTTTTTATTTCGTTTGGAAGATGATTATATATTTTTATGGACATGTTCAATGTACCTGATAAGTGGAGATTTAACCGATTTGGCGTCGTTTGCCGCCAATTTCAAAAGCCTTGTTTGTTGTACTTATATGTAACATTTAAAACATCAGTTGTTGCGTCCATCAGGACCCGTCATTTCGTTTGACCGGATAAAACTTTCATTTGTGAAACGTCCGATCACTATGACACCCGCCATTTATTAAAAGCGAGCGAAATAGTTTTAAAATTCGGATAAAACCAGTTTTATCCGGGAATGATACGTCAGACGACACGTCATCTGCAGATGAGAGTCATTGGGTTTTCGTTTCGGTTTGCGTAAAGTTATTGATGGCTGTAACATTTAATTTATGTGTAATGAGCATTGATCTCCTATAAACAACTAGATACACAGTCTGCCTTCTAAAAACGTCCGAGCGCAAAGAAGGTCCAAATGGATGAATCTCATCAGATCTGAAGTTTCAAGCTTTTATTAATAGTTCCCGCTACAAGCTCGGGAGTGAACGTGACTGTCGAGCTGCTTCGTCCAGAGTGATGACGCTACGGCGACTCCTCTGGATGAAGACATGAAGACGCGGCTACCCAGGGTGAAGACGCTACTGCGACTCCCCTGGAGGAAGATAAAAGACTATTGAATATATTGAATTTTCTGTAACATGACATTTGCAAATGACGAACGGTCGTGTCCATTAATAAAATAAATAAATAATACAGTTAGCCAAACCATTGAATATCTAAATTGTCAGCACAAAATGGCGCTTGGAGGCTTACGACCATTAATCTGAATGTCAGACTGACGCGGTCAGCGACGCACCTGCGCTGACGTGCTGTTGACACGACGGTGTGGGGGTACGGTTGGGTTGCTATTTATTTGTAGTTAGGACTGACTATTACAGCCTGGTTTTAAGAGACAAGGGTATTTTTTGGACATGTACCTTATGGTCCAGTTCCGCATGAATAATTAAGTTTTTATTATTTATTAATTTTTTATTAATGGACTCGAAAATTCGTCATTTGCCAATGTCATGTACAGAATATTCAAGATATCATTTGATTTGATTTGATAAATCCCTTCGATTTCTTACTATTTTCTGAATTCTTAATTAAGCTGTTTTTTTTCGAATCGCAACTTGTACAAAACTTTATTTTAAACCAATAATTTTAATATATTTTTACATTTATTCGTTATCTTGTACAACTTGCGGTTGATAATGGGGCAGAATCTAGCATTGTCATTAAAAAAAACGCGCAAAAAAATACAAGTTGTGGGTATTTATATACTTGTAATAAAAATATTGATTTTAGTACCTACTTAGCATTTAGGGTGGAATATTCCTTTCTTCTACGAAATCAAAATTCAGCACCCTTAGTCCAGTGTCACTTTCATTAAAGACAAAGCAAATGTAAGTGCCACACTTTTTCTTTCTATTCTACAAGCGTTCACGAAAGCTGTTCACTTGTTCTGAAGTCAAACATTCACTTGCATTCATTTCTGAAACCTGACAGGTGAATTGCATTTCAGAGGTCGCAGTGTCCTTTGAATTATTTCGTGACCACAGAGTGAGTGAAGTCAGCGGGCCAACTTGTTACGATGCGGTCTCTTTTGGCAGCATCTTGTAGTTGGCCGCCTGAATTTAAAATTAATAGTAGGTAATGTTTTTTGATAAAGGAAATTTTATTTTTTTATTTTATTTTATTTGGGAAAACAAACAATTATACAATGTGTATACTTAGCATAAGTTTACGTACTAACATAACAAAGGTACTTATTGTATAACCAGCAACGTAATCCACAGATTACATTTTAAGATATGTAGGATTTACAAAGTGAAGCTTAAATTATTAATAAGTATTATTCTAAGTTTAGGTAGTGAAAGAGTCATTTTTGAGAACCTCTGTTTTAAAGTTAACTTTAGTCAGTGCAAAGAAATCGATGTCATATAAGTATTCATTGTAAGTTTTCATCAGTCTATGTAGGGGGGCTGTCACTTATGACTTTTCACCGGATTTCATTTTGAATGGTCGATTGATTGTTTTCTTTTCTGTTATAAATAAAACCAGTATCCACATATTTCTATTTAATACACAGGTTCCTAATAGCGTACAAGAGGACTGGTATAGTGACAGTAAGTTTTAGACAAGGTTTTCTTAAAATTATAGCCAAGACGTCATGGAAATCACCACATTTTTATCTATGAAACCCTTTACACAACTGTTCCCATGAATGAATACAATACACTATCTAAATCAATATTAATCAGTGTCCATGTAAATTAATAAAACATCCTATATACTTGTCATTTTTGACAGTTTAAATTGGTATGGATGTGGACAATAAATCAATTTGATATCTCCATAAACTTTTTCTTCTACGGCATGCAGGTTTCATCACAATGGTTTCCTTTACCGTTTTGAGAGCATTCGGTAAATGTACATAAGATTTTCCGTCGAAAACCCGAGGATAACTCATTGGTACATGGCTGCCCTGGCTGGAAATCGAACCTGGGACCTCTGTACTTGTACTGAATACTTGTCGTGTCATCGCTCACGCCGGAGGCGACACTCTGTCAAGGTCAGCTGAAAATCAGCGCTGCGGCCGCGTCGGCCGCACCAAACGATTCTTGTTTTTATGTATTGTACCTATACCTATATTCAACTGGTGTTATGTGCATGATGAATAAATCAAAAGTCAAATTTCTTTATTGCAAGTAAGCACGTTGAGTACATTTTTGCACGTCAATACATTTTTTGGAATTTACATTTACACCACTTTGCAGGGAAAAGGTGCCAACGCTGAGGAGAAAAAGTGGCAAAAAACTCTCAGCAACACATCTTTTAAAACAATGAATACTTAATTACTATACAGTACGTAACTATTACTATTGTTAGTAAGTTTATCCCTCATGCGGAACCGGCGACACACACCATGCATGTTCATCGTTTTAAATTACTTTTTTTTTAAATTACTTTTCTTTCTTTCTTTATTTCTGTATCGCAAATCCATTGACCCAACCACTGAGCCACCGAGCTCTTCTCTCTAGCCTAATCAGTAAAAACTGTTGGTAGTTGGTATACTGCGTTACAATTACCTGTGTCCCGGTAAGCCGTCAAGTCCCCGTTGACATCGTTCTGTCAACAGTGACTGACTGACGTTTCGCAGTGAGCTTATAGTTCGCTGGGGTTTTGTTCGCATAAAGGATTTGGATCTATTTGTTTACGTAGGCACTGCTGTTTTGGTTTGGTTTTGAATGATTTTGATGGCAATTATTTAAAATTTTTGAATGATTGCATTTTGGTGGGGTTGGCTCAACATCGCCTTCTGTGGTTCAAATATTTGAACCACCTAAAACAGTCACATGGTCGTTCGTTCTCCTTTTCACGCTTAAGCTTATGCAATCCATTTTCTATAGGTAGTACTTATATATATACATTTTTGTTTCTTTTGTTTTTAATACTCACAGCCCAGAGTCCAATTTGTATTTTATTTTAACCATTAGTAACCATAAGTCTAGCGCGTAGTATTTGCTTTGTATATGTAGTTTTTTATTTTAATTTATGTAGGCGTTATGACATGTGTGTGTGGCAGCTAGGGTTCCGGGCGGGGGCTGAAAAACAGCATCTGTGCTGAGATCCCGCCCGTTCACCCACACATAATCTCATATGTAACAGGTTTATTACTGTATTATTCAATTTATAACTGTATTGTGTGTGTCGTGAATAAATGACTTTTATTATTATTTATTTATTATACGTTGGTCCCAGATTTTTTTAATTATTAAAATGAACGATCAAATTAAATCGACGTAATTGCCATTGATACGCTAGACAGAATATTCGTCTTATTTGTACGGACAACAGCCGATCAATGGTAACACTTGCAGTACGGTTTTAACTCTTACGTCGCAGATAATAAGAACTGACATATTTTTGCAATCTCCTCTGCAGTTGGTTGTCTGGAAGAAATCGCTCTTCGCGATAACATCGCCAAAATTGTAATTAATACTATATTTATGGTGCAATCAAGTGTAACTGCCGTATTTATTTACTGTAAATACAGTATTTAAGGAAATTATTATAAACGGATATCACTCACTTATACTGTTGAAGTCGGCAATCAGTTTGGACCGATTTCGAAGGTCTTTCTCAGGTCTAAGCGAGTGATATCCGTTTATATATAATAATTTCTAGTAATGGCTCACTATAGTTTTAATTATATAAAAGTGTTTAAGTAGTTAAGGATTATTTATTTATTTTATTGATGGACTCGACAGTTCGTCATTTGCCAATGTCATGTTACAGAAAATTCAATATATAATAGTCTTCTACCTTCCTCCAGAGGAGTCGCAGTAGCGTCTTCACCCTGGGTAGCCGCGTCTTCATGTCTTCATCCAGAGGAGTCGCCGTAGCGTCATCACTCGGGACGAAGGCAGCTCGACAGTCACGTTCACTCCCGAGCTTGTAGCGGGACTCTTGATAAAAGCTTGAAACTTCAGATCTTGCTCAAATTATCCAATAAATTCACCATACTGTCACTCGCGAACATTTTCTGATTAACTTAACGTGATATTAAACACAAAATAGCCACTGTAACAAAAAATTATCCAATAATTTTGCAACCGTCGTTTCCCGCCATTTTGAAGAGAACATAGTTAAGGATGTTATGGGTATAACGAAAAACAAATGCCAATCCCATATATTAGGGTTCCGTACCTCAAAAGGAAAAACCCTTATAGGACTTTGTTATCCGTCTGTTTTTCTTTCTTTCCTTTCGAGCGTTACTGAAAATCAATGTCACTTGGATAGGGTTGTTACTTCATCAAATTCGACCGTACTTGACCTGTCAACACCTATAAGCGGGTGTCTCACAGGTAATCCCATGAGTCTGTAGCACAAAGCAAAGTGACGTCACACTGTCAGTGGTCAGCTTCCATTTGTCACGGTACGGGCACTCTGTAGGCTGTTAATTTGTGAATATTTGATGAACAGTTGACAAAAGGATCTGCTACGTTGATTGCTTACAGGCGTTTCCAGCTGTCAAATTCAAGCATGAGACAGAAGATGTCCCGCGGCGGCGGAGTGAAGAGCACGGCACAGTGACTCCATATTTGTAGAATTTTGGCAGGGAAATAAAAATATGGCAAATAAAATCAATTTTTTTTAAAACAAGCTCTCGTATTTATAGTACCCTACATTTTGATATATATTTTGTATGAGTAACTATTTCGGTTTAGACATAATTTTCATTTTAAAAGACATGGAAGGGGTATGTTTGCGATTTTTTTCTATCGAGCTAAGTTTGTCCAATAGTGTATCGGTATTCATCAGTCTCTAAATATACACCCCAAGATTGCTATACAGGGTGTAACGTAAAGGGTATATGAAGCCGAAGATAGGGTGTTCAGTATCGGTAACTGAACAACTTTTGTTCTACGACTTTTCGATTTGCGCGAATTTATTTTTTGACTTTTCATACATTTTGTACCGGTCAGCTGATTGATTTGTATGAGACATTAATTTATTTATATTTTTTAACCGAAAAGTCATAGAACAAAAGTTGTTCAGTTACCGATACTGAACACCCTCCCTTCCGCTTAATATACCCTTTACGTTACACCCTGTATATTTTTTTCAGACGTTTAATTTTAGTAGTTAGTGCCGTAGCCTTCATAGAAAAACTGTAAATCCGCGCATACGAAGTCTTAAAGCTGTCATACTATTGGCCTCAGACATATTATGTACTAAAATATTTTCAGCGCGCCACATAAGCAACAAAGCATAGTTTGCGCAGTTCCTCTGCAAGTCCAGACCGCGGTCGGCAGTATATAGGAATACATTAATTTTGTCCGAGCAAAATGCACTGCGGTCTCACCAGCTCTATAGTGAACTACGTTCTGACCGCTAGCCGGCGCACACGGACGGTTTAAAAGACGCGTTTTCGGGTCATTTGTTGAGGGTTGCGTTAGTAATCTGTGAGTTGTCTTCTTCTCAATGTTCCTCTTCTCATCGAAGGTTGGACAACATCATGGCAATTTTCACCGTCTATCAGGCTGCCCTGAACAAGGAGCCGGTGCTGCAGCAGAACCAATCACGCAAGTTCTTTAGCCAAGAGTGTATCATCCTGCCAACACCTCGTCCCACAGATCTTGCATCTTATATCATTAAAAAACTGAACAGCACTAGAAACACAGACCAATAGACATGAAATCGATACAAATTTGCAAGCGATAAAGTCAACGATGAGCGCATAGAGACGAAACTGGGACAGGGGTGCCGTATTAAAGAGACGCGTCCATGTCAAAGTCAAAGTAAAATTTATTTATTGCAAGTAAGTACGTTGTGTACATTCTTTAGCCAAGACTGTCTTCTCTTGCCAACGGTCCTCTTTCCACAAATCTTGCCCTGGATTATTAATTGCAGTAGGTTATATCGGGGTTCCGCATAATGTGACCGAAATATTGGAACTTCCTTAAAGACTTCAAACTTTGTGAGAGTTCCAACTGCGAGTTGTTTCAAGGCTTTATTTATTGTCAACGCTCTATAACACATGAGTCAATATTATATTTGATTTAGCTACTAAGATACAGGATTTTATATCGCAGTTTATGCAGTGTCACCAGCTACAGTGAACTACGTTCTGACCGCTAGCCGGCGCACACGGGCGGTTTAAGGCTGGGTGTGCGTGGATTTTCAGTTTTTCTATGAAGGCTACGGCACTAACTACTAAACTAACTACTAAAATTAAACGTCTGAAAAAATTATAGCAATCTTGCGGTATCGATTTAGAGACTGATGAAAACTGATACACAATTGGACAAACCTCGCTCGATCGAAAAAATATCTAAACATACCCTTTCCATGTCTTTTAAAATGAAAATTATGTCTAAACCGAAATAGGTATTCATACAAAATATGTATCAAAATCTAGGGTATTATAAAAAAAATTCAAAAATAAATAAATAAAAATCTGATTTTTGTTAGCTTATTTTTATTTCCCTGTCAAAATTCATTCAAAATTCATAAAAGTACTATGCCGAGCTTTTCACTCCGCCGCTGCAGCGGGACATCTTCTGTTTCGCGCTTGAGTTTGACAGCTGACAGCCCCTTAACCGACGCGTCGGACTCTAAAGTGTAGATGTCTGCATGATTCTGCTGTTTACTGCGTGATTGCAGCTCCGTGGGTTGTATCAAGGTTTATTTATTGTGAATACTCTGTAAGCACGTTTTATATTGTAATGTAAAGGGCGCTACTAGCTGGCGATAGCAGAAGCTCGCAAGTAAAACCAACACATGATGCACGCAGTTTGTGGCGTTTCGTATGCCGAATCTTTAAAGCAGCGGACGAATTGCCGCAAAAAATTGTATTGATTCAGTGTAATAAAGACGCTTTGACAGTCGACGCGCTCGCTATTCACCAAGTAAACTTACTACGCTCAGGGGGCTGAGCCGCGCCGATTTTTACTAGCCGTCAATGTCAGATTTTTGGCTAAAATTAGTTTTTGACATGAAAAAAAAGGCCAGCCGTCTAGCCCCCCAGTAGCTCAAAGTCAGCTAGCAGACTGTCAGCCATAATTTAATTGCCGGTCCACAAGATAAGCGTTTAAAAAAACGCCGGTGTGCACTTTAGCATACCTGTAGGTAGCCTTCTGTGTATTTTTAATTACTTCATATACGTATGTTTATTGTCTTCCTAGAGTTTCTCCAGAGACTGGGACGAGTTTAATTTCGCTCTAAAGCATGGCTTCCTTTGCTCGGTAAATTGAAATTGGATATTTAATGTAGCACCCGACCTAATTGCCCGTCTTCACTAATTAACACACCTATAATTTTCTGTTTGAAGTATTTACAAACAATAGCTTTTATTATTATTCTCTTTATTTATACATATTCTTATTTACATTTATATTTCAAAAATAAAATTAAAAAAATACCTACATACTGATTTTTTTTTAAATTGATTATTACAAAATCCACAGCACTTAATATATATAAAAAATAGCCCACCCGCCCGCAGCGGGATGCATGTGCATCCAAGCTGCCGGAGGTTAGGATCTCAGAGAGAGGAACCTCCTCACAATACGTGCCGTGTCCAGCAGCACTGCCTTCCGAATCCGGCTCTTGACCCAACTGTCTAGCGAGAGTCTCTTAAGATGTTGGTCGAGACTCTTCGCTATTAAACCGTTCACTGTTACGACTATGGGAACAATTCTGGTTGAGTCCACATCCCACATGGCGGTAATCTCGTGAGCCAAGTCTAAGTATTTACTTAGCTTTTCCTTTTCGGCCTTCACGAGATTCTCATCATGGGGGATGGTGACATCAACCAGAATTGCTCGACGCTACGATCAGTCTATCAGCACGATGTCAGGTCTATTGGCTACAATCCTGTCCGTGATGATAGATATTATTATTATTTATTTTATTATTGGACTCGGCAGTTCGTCATTTCCCAATGTCATGTTATAGAAAATTCAATACATAATAGTCTTCTATCTTCCTTTAAAGGAGTCGCAGTAGCGTCTTCACCCTGAGTAGCCGCGTCTTCATGTCTTCATCCAGAGGAGACGCCGTAGCGTCATCACTCTGGACGAAGCAGCTCGACACTCACGTTCACTCCCGAGCTTCTTAATAAAGGCTTGAAACTTCAGATCTTGCTTAAATTATCCAATAAATTCACCATACTGTCATTCGCGAACATTTTCTGATTAATTTAACGTGATATTAAACACAAAATAACCACTGTACGCATTTTGTTTGTTTGTTTGTAATGAGATAAATATATTATTTATATCTACATACAAAAATACATTACTTATAAAATAAATTAAAAAGAAACTAAATACTAAAGGACGAACACGTCGTCAAGATCCCCGTTCTGTGGCATACAGCGTCCTGACGCTGGCAGCATTTCCTCGCTGTATCGTAATGCTCAGCCGCTGACCGAGGTAGCTGCCAGCCCTGGGATCGCCCGAGACATGGACCAATCGGGTAGACAGCTCGTGGATCAGATGTTTAGAGTCTGTCGACTATGGGCCCATTGTTTCTACAGCAAGCGCCGCAAACTCATGATGTGGAGTCAGTCGTGCGTGAGTATTTTTTATTTACTGTACGCATTAAAATAAAAAAATATGAAATGATTTTGCAACCGTCGTCGTTTGCCGCCATTTTCAAAAAAACCTACACAATTTATGTTACTTTCTACCATCTTGTTACACAAGTATAAGTAAGCACAGTAAGTACAGTTGTACCCAAATAAAATGTATTTATATTTCAAACACTTCTAAGAGCACCAATTTTCCTCTCCGTCACTTTTACCCGACCTTATTATACATCCTTCAATTAAGTCCATGTGTGGGCTTTTTGAAAATGGCGGGAAACGACGGTTGCGGAATTATTTAATAATTTTCAGTTTAATGTCTACAGTGAGTGTTTTGTGTTTAATATCACGTTAAATTAATCAGAAAATGTTCGCGAATGACAGTATGGTGAAGTTATTGAAGAATTCAAGCAGGATCTGAAGTTTGGCGCCATGGTCAAGATTCCCACTACGAGCTCGGGAGTGAACGTGACTGTCGAGCTGCTTCGTCCACAGTGATTGACGCTACGGCGTCTCCTGTGGATGAAGACAAGAAGACGCGGCTACCCAGGGTGATGACGCTACGGCGACTCCCCTGGAGGAAGATAGAAGACTATTATTCAATGAATTTTCTGTAACGTGACATTGGCAAATGACGAACTGTCGAGTCCATTAATAATAATAAAAAAAGTCCATTTGTTGGCATAGAATAGCTTTGATGAGAGACCGTTTCGCAACATAAAACAAAGGGGTGAAACACAACACCCCACATTTCCGACGAGGGCTAAAAACCGGTAGCGTTTTACATTAATTACCGCAGCACAATCCACGGTTTGTAGTATTACTCGGGGGACACACAGGCATAAAAAACGGCGAGCAATTTGGGCGAGCAGTTCGGAGAACTTTTGATAAATATTTGTGTTTAAAAACGGGAATCGATAGAGATTGTGAAGCTGTGAAAATTGCTTTTAAATAATCCTTGAAAGATTATTATGGGAGTTAGCGATTTTTACACTTTTGATTTTTAGTGTGATAGCATTTGAACAACAGGAATGCGAAGAGTACGGAAATGACAATCCCAGATGAAACTGCAAATTATTATTCTGTTCCCAATGCTCAACTAAAACGATTTTAGGGTTCAGTACCTCAAAATGAAAAAGGCACACTTATAGGATCACTTCATTGTCCGTCTGTTTAATTAAATTGTACTATTATGTTAGCCTTTACAGTCCCACTGCTGGTTAACAGCCTGGTTAACAGCCTCCAGCCATTTCCTCCACACCTCTCCGAGTTTCATTCGGCCAATCAGGGCAGAACCGGTATAAGGAATTCCTCCTCTTTATTCGAGGTCTGCCGGGGCTTCTGCTTATATTTTTCATTTATAATTATACATATTTGCATGAAAAGGGGTGGACAGTTTAGTTTTCTGTAGCGGTCACTAAGTCTAACCTTAAACGCAGCTGTCACTGTCGCTCAATAATGCTACATCGCGTAAGACCGGGGCACCTTGATTAGCGAATAATTAGTAGAATATTGTCGCAATACATTGAACACTGATACACATTGTTCAGTCTTGTCCGAGCAATATTGTTCTCCAAGCTCACCACCCGTGTGTCTCGCCTACGAGCCATTGCCAATGCGGCGGTAGTTGCAGCCGCCAAAATTTATAGCGTGCATTTAACTCGCATACTTTACGTGTTGCGCACTTAACGGGACACTACATTACTGGAGTGCAGCCGATGAATTTCGGGATGCGTTACATCCTAAACCGCTAGTAAGCTGACAGAGCGGCGGATGATACCCATCTATCGTCGCGCCGCGTTTAATTGAATACCTACCGTCACAATCTATACTGTGAGTATTGTGACCATAGATTTATGTTTTAATAGAGTAGCTAAAGCTTTAAAGGTCAGTGAATAAGGCCCGTATTAATAAATCACTCTCAGCTCAAAAGTCAATCTTGAGAACGACCTCAAGATGGCATCCCTATTAATAAACGTAACCTAGGTGCGCGTTTAGGAATCGGGTATCACTTGAGTAACACCGTAATAATAAACAAAAGACATACTTACTTGAGATTGTGATCACGTCTTGAAAGTGTATCAATTGAATTCGCTTTTGAGGGCGGGTTTGAGCTCAGACTATTACCTAATACGGGCCAGGTTAATAATAAATAATAATAATAATTACTAATGACTACAATAATACTAAATTAAACTACATAAGTCATAATAGCTGCTATTTTTATCCAATTTACGTTACTTAAATCGTTGAGGAGAGAGTTAAAAAAAAAAGATTTTTGTTGGCTTATTTTTATTTCCCTGCCAAAATTCATCGAAAATTAATAAAAATACAAATATGGAGTCACTATGTCGTGCTCTTCACTCCGCCGCTGCGGGACATCTTCTGTCTCGCGCTTGAGTATGACAGGTGGCAGCCCCTTAACTGAAACACATTCAATTGAAATCGCCAAAATGCTAGGTGGTAGATGCTGCGTGGTTTCAATCAATTGGTTTATTAAATTCCAATTTCTAAGCGCAGTGGAGATTGCGGCAATTTAAGCACAGAACTGATATTAAATATTTGTGACTACTCCACTGAAATTTCGGGTTACAGCATTGATATTCGGTAGATTAATTTCATAATAACGAACTGAAGGGTGACCACAACTTCAATAGTTTTCGTTATCGTTTTCATTTTGACACTTAAACGATATACACTGCGTTTCGTTGTCGTTTGTTAAAACTTGCAAGAAACATAGCAGCAATGTATAGCGTTCATGTGTAAAATTGAAAGCGATTACGATAACGATTGAAAGTCGCGATCACCCCACTGGCTTTTTGAAAGCATCGTAGCATATATATTATTATATTTTAGAAAAAGAAATTCTAAGTTTTAATGATTCCTACTCCTACAATTTGCGTACTACACTTTGGAACTTGGGTGAACCTAGAATAGTATTTTCTACCCTTAACAACTGGTCAATTTAACTTTCATACAAAAACAAAAAAATCCTACTTATTATATATTTCGGTTTTTTCGTGTGGTTAAGTGACCAAACCTATTTGTCAGATTTATTCAGGCCGCACGTAGGCCTCTGACGTGGCCTAACGATTGCTGTCAAGCGACAACAACCGGGACCAACTGTTTAACGTGCTTTCCGAGGCACGAAGGGGCTCAGTTGAAAGTGTCACTAGCGGTCTTAACATGTAGGTACAATCGTTTTCAATGTGTACTCCCAACTGGACTACGAGCCCCTCATTTCTACGAAAAAAAAATCAGAATCGCCTATATTAAACTATGGATCAAATTATAATTCTGTCACATATTACAACAATCCTGGTCATGGCACCATCTGTACCGAATCGACTTAAAGTCGTAAACAGAATGACCAGACCATTACCATTTTATTACTTATTTATTTCATTCATAAAGAAAAAAAACAAATTACAGATGCACAATAACAGAAGAAGAACAAGTAAAGTACAAATACAAGTATATATAGGTACAAATATAGGCTTGGCTCAGTGGTGTCAAATGGGCATCAGCTCAGCATAATGCTGCAGCCTGACATAACAGGACACAGCGCTGGTTTTCAGCTGACCCCATAGTGACTGCACTGGCTCATCAGCTCTAAATCAAACTAGCGGAACATACTTTAATCCTACTCACTACACCTTCAATTCTATAGCTTTTACACAGCTCGATACCTACAACATTCGATCGACCTCCCTTTTCATTCAATTGAAAACAGATTTGCAACCCAAATGAGCGATACGAAATCCTTGCCCGGAATCAGCGCGCCAATCGGCACAATTTGTTTTATCTCCGGGAAACAAACAAATAAATTCCGATTGAGCGATTAAGGTGCACCTTTCGATCGGGATCTAGACGGATGGTGGGATTAGGGGGAGACGGGAAGGTTTCATTTGGCGAGGCGCAAGATTGCCTCGGCTCGAGCGCGCACCGCATACGGAACGAGTGGACGAAGGTTGTCTGAACATAGAAGAAATAATATCAGTACTTCAAGTCGAATCAGAAACTTATATCTTCATTGTAAGTAAATACATCGCGTATATTTTTAACGTCAACATTTTTTTGAGTTTTACACCATTTTTGAAAGGAAAAGGTGCCATCGATGCAGAAGGATTATAATGCTCCAGCCAGAAGAGAAATGAGGTATCTAGTATTTAGAGTCATAAATTAAGGTATATTTTTGGATCTGGATCTAGACGGTTTCAATTCAATTCAATTCATTTATTCAGTTATTACAATATCATTACAGAATAAATTCCAATGCGAAATTGCATCCATAAAATATTATATATGGCATTAACAAAATATTTTAGTCAAAAACGAATCAAACATAATAAATTATTAATTTGCATAAATGTAAAAAAAATAAAAAAAAATTATAAAATATTAAAAATGTCAATAAAAATTCATATAAATACTTGGCGAGATTGAATGAGTGGACGAAGTTTAATGGAATGTAGAGGGTATACGTCAGTGTCTCAAGTTCAATCAGAATCATAATCTCTGTAATGGAAGTAAATGCATTGCGTATATTTTTTAAATTCAATTTTTTTTTTAATTTATATTTACACCGCTTTGAAAGGAGTATGTGCCTATTACATTGCTGATTGACATTGATTTTTTTCTTTCACTAGCTACTCTAACTTCAACGAAAACTTTAGTCACTTGGCTAGACTGTTAATTAATAGTACTTGGTCCGCTGTTCTCCCTGCACTGTGTCCTGGGCCCAGAAGACCGCGGTCTTGCGATAAGCGATCTTTTATCGCGAATTGATGTATGTTTGACCTAATACCCGCGGGTGCGTTCCGAACACGCGATCGCTGAAGGAGCGATGCCATTACTTGTTACCCGAAAATTGATTAGTATCGATAAAAATGGGGCAAGTGAGTGTTGGGCCAGTCACGGTTTAGGTTCTGTATTTTTCTAATGAGTAATTTTATTAAAAGGGATCAAGTGTGTGTCGGATATGGTAACATTTTAGGTTATGTAGGCCAAGCTGCAATCAGAGCAATAAATGCTTATTATTTTATTGTAAGTGCATATATTGTAGGTACATACTTGAAAAATACCGTCGAAATAGATAAGTTAAATAGCTCAGCAACCGCCTGAGGGAGGCGACGCGCGACGGGTGACCCTCGTGCTGGCGGCTTTCTCGCGCAGAGGCTGAGCCTGGCCATACAGCGCGGGAATGCCGCCAGTGTGATGGGCACCCTCCCAAGAGGGCCGAGTTTTTTAGAATGTTTTTAGTTAGGTAGTTTTTTAGTTTAGTTTTTAATGTATTTTTAAGTAGTTTAGTTTTATTATATTTGTTTGTAAGATTTCTTGAATAAAGATAAATAAAGTTAAATATTCTTTATTGCAAAAAAAGAAGAATTACACAAAAGAAATAGGCTAATATAGTTAGTATATTACAATTGGCGGTCTTATCGCTCAAAGCGATCTCTTCCAGACAACCTTTGGGTAGAGAATTCAGCGTACGAATAGGTAGCTTGTTGAGCAATAATTAACCTATCACTAACGAACCTATCACGAAATCTGCGTAGAATTTTTTTAGAATTTATATTTACATCACTTTGCAAGGAATGAAGTCCGACCATGGTGAACTGCCAACGCTGAGGAGGAGCAATTTAAAAAAAATAGTATTTATCGTAATAAACATTTTGTAAATAGCTTTTTTAATAAAATTGATTATATTGGAAGATATTATTTTTTTTTAATTTGGCGGCGCTAGTTGGCTCTATGAAGGCTCTTAATCTTTTGCCAAAGGAACCCTAAAAGTGGGCAAATGTTTCTTCTGCTTGTTTGGCATTCCGGCCGGGTTTACGAGCGGCCGCCGGGAATGCTACCAATCATTTATTGAAGCGAATACTATAAAATTAGATAGTAGCTTTCAAAGGGATGACTTTATGTATTTTTGAAGAATTAAGAATCTGAAATATTATTTGGTATATATAAACGGATATCACTCACTTATATTGTTGAAGTCGGCAATTAAACCGACAGTTTCGACCGATTTCGACGTGCGTAGGTAGCCATACCTTTTGTGCCTAGTTTTTAAAACTAAATGACATTGTCACATTTCAATGGAGCTTTGCCCCACCTACAAAACTACGTGGCCATTTAAGCTGTACCTATCATTTTACTTGGGACTTATTACAGGTTTCACATTGCAGAATCATAATCAGTATCATTTTCTACTACTCTCGCAACTCCTATAGAAGAATAACAAAAACAATGAATAATTCGCTTCGATTTCTTACTATTTTCTGAATTCTTAATTAGGCTGGTTTTTTTTGACTCGCTAGATGTACAAGACTTTGTTTTAAACTAATAATTTTAATAAAAAACGGAGATATTTTTACATTTATTCGTTATCTTGTACATGTTGCGGTTGACGGTGGGGCAGAATCTGGCATTATAGAATAGAATAGAAAACATTTATTTGACACACACACAGAGCACAGTACATAAGAGATACATAGAATAAAAATTTCAATGAAAAGAGATACGTAGTGCAGTGGTGTGGTGTCAAACAGGTCTCCAGCTCAGCATGTGCTGCAGTGATTGGACATTACTGCAGCGCTGGTTTTCAGTGAAGCCGCTGATGCAATGACGTACGGACACTGACGAAGATACATTGTCATTTATATTTCCTCTGTCATTCATTCTGTCATTGTAAACGCCACGAAGCACACCTACATTTTACCACCTGATATCTTGAAATTAAGCCTTTTACCAGCGAGCCCAGCTCCTCAACACATGGCCTGAATAACTCTAACAAATAGGTTTGGTCACTAAACCACACGAGAAAAGTAATACTCATTTTACGTCGGACATTAAAAAGCGTCACCATCTCAGAAAGAGTTCTTTTATTACACATAACTCTCTGAAGATAGGGTTACCAGATGAAAAAATCTAAAAACCGGAGAAAAGGCCTGATTTCCATGGAAAACTCCTAAGATTTTATACAGTGTGAGAGAGCTCGGTGGCTCAAGAGAGCTCGGTGGCTCAGTGGTTGGGTCAATGGACTTGCAATATGGAGGTCCCAGGTTCGATTCCCAGCCAGGGCAGCCATGTACCAATGAGTTATCCTCGGTTATTTCGACGGAAAAACTTATGTACATTTACCGAGTGCTCTCAAAACGGTGAAGGAAAACATCATGATGAAACCTGCATGCAGTTGAAGAAAAAGAAAAAATCTAAGGCATGTGAAATCCGCCAACCCGCACTGGGCACGCGTGGTGGATCATGGCCCCAGCTCCCTCAATGTAAGGTAAGGTCTGTGCCCGAGCAGTGGGGCAATATAAATAGACAGATGATGATGAGAATTTTCTCTCAAAAAACGTATTATTATCGTTTTATACACTGCGGATCTGGCTCACGCGTTACAACTTGCACATCGCAATTTTAGTCTGCCTTACTTGGACAAATAAGTATTGATTTTAACTGTTCAATTGTTACCAAAAGAAGATTATTATTAGTTGGTTTAACTTTTAATTAAAGAGATCTTTAAAATGTAACCTGTGTTTTATTGAACATCCTGAGATATACGATGAATCCTGAGATTGACGAGTGTGCTGAGAGAGTGCATGGTGTTCTGTGAGATAGATGGATGAGTGTTGGGTCTGTTTTGTATGTGTAAAAATTTGACTAATAATATAGCTATATTTGATAATATTGTTTCCTTGACGCATTGGTTTCTGACTGTAATGCTGTGTAGGTAAGATTTTGTAAATAAATAATATCATGGGATTTGCAAAATCCGGCCGCAATCCTGAGAAAAGTTAAAAAATCCTGAAATCTGAAGATATAGTAACCCTATCTGGAGAGCTAACTGCAGCATTCAATGAACTCTCGCCAACGGAGACCCATCAAACGGACCATATTACCGCCGTTAACGTCAAATAACACGTGACTCGTAAGGTCCGATCCGGCGTCACGTTCAGACGCCATTACGCGTCACGTTCAGACGCCATTACGCGTCATGTCTGGACGCCATTTGGCGTAGTGTGACGCCGTCACGTCCGACTGTCCTGTTACGTGGTTCAGAGATAACATGAAGATTTTTATTGAGATAAGAAGGTTCAAATTTTTTGGAAGGTGAGGATTTCGTTGAATAGTAGAAGTACGGTGGAAGACAGAGAGAGGGGGAACAGGAGAGTTTTAAGTCAAAGTCAAAGTACTTGTTTTTTTATCCCGACGTGATGCTATCCACGTTTGTTATGTAGATGCAGGTTCTCCATATATAGCACACTATATTAAATAAATTATTGAACATTACAATTAATTAAGCTAAATAATTTTGAGAATATGTGAGCTCTAGCTCCCACACTAGGATTCCCTGTGTTGTGGGAGCTAATCTCTTCCAGGATGTATTAAAGTATATGTGATTGAGATTGTGAACATAACATAGGCTTAATAAAAATAAAAAATAAAATGTAGCAATCTTGACATGCGGAGACTGAGGGTGTGTAGGTGAGGTAGTGTAGTGTAGGTATTTGCTGTAAATGTGTTGATACAGGATGGTACTACAGATTAAGTTCGCACATTCAACCCGTTACGGCATGCAAATGTTACACATTATTATTCATTCACGAAAAATTTTTACATTATAAAAATATTAGTAAATAAATAGAATATTATTTAGATTTAAAATGTCAATAATTTATACAATACAATACAATGTCAAAAAGTAACTAAAATATTTAACATTAAAATTAATAAATTGAAGAAAAATCAAATCAAGTATAATGTCAATTTAATTAAAATATATTTTTTTCCAAGAATTCTTTAACCGTATAAAAACATTTATCAATAAGCCACCGCAACACCAATAAGGTTGAGATTTTCTTAAAAACTACTTGACCTATTGCAAAAAATATTTCACTGTTTGATAAAAGTTAAAACTTTGTAACTGTAAAATAATTATTAAATTCGGTCCAGTAGTTTTTGAAATGAAATGAAATAAATTTATTTGCAAGAAACATGGTAAATTAGGTCATATTGAAGTGTCATAAATAATAAAGTGCACATGTTTCGCCAATTTTTGGCAGGCAACAATTATATGTAAGTGTAGCTTATATAATGATAAATTGAAAAAAAAAAATGTTTTCCTACCTAAATAATAAATAATCTATAATGTCAATTCATGTCAAAAAACTCATTCAAACTATAATAACATTTTTCAGTCAACCATTTACGTAATTTAATTTTAAAATATTTTATCGGTAATTCTCTTATGTCAGTGGGTATTTGATTGAATATTTTCACCGACATAACATAACATTTCTTTTTGTAAAGCGCGCTACTGCATGCTGGCATTAACAACAGTGATAGATCCCTACTGCGTAACCGGGGATTATGTTCGTGTTTTTGGAAGAAATCTGAATGCCCCTTTAAGATGCCCTTTTAAGAAAATCTCAACCTTATTGAGGCCCCCTGTATCTCTGTCTTCGACTGTACTAAGGCTGGGTGAACGTGGATTTTCAGATTTTCTATGAAGGCTACGGCACTAACTACTAACATTAAACGTCAGAAAAAAATAGCAATCTTAAAGGATAGTCCAATAAATTCACGATACTGGTACTAATTCTGAATTGGCAATTTGCAACTAACGCAGCGTAATAAATACACAATTTCCGTAGACCATAATTGTTATTTTTATCCTACTTATGTTATTAAAAAGGTCAGTCAATAATCACATTTACAATAGAGACGTTGACAACTCTCAAATTATGAATACTACTGGCAACCGCATGCGATGCATTAATTTAATTTAATATGAAAGTATGCGTTATTTGTATTTATCTGCAATGCAGATGACGTTGCCCTTTTATTGCGTGTCCTAAGGGTCGAGATTTAGTGCTGTTTGAGTAGCGGTAGCGTGATAACTAGCTATTTTTTACATAATAAGCGGCAATAAGGCTTATATTGCGACAATGCGGATGAAAAATGATTCTTAGATCACGACGATATTTGTTTTTCAGGGTTCCGTTCCTCAAGAGGAAAAAAAGGAACCCTTTTAGGATCACTGTCTGTCTGTCCGTCAAGATCTATATCTCAGAAACGCGTGGACGGATCAAGTTGAAATTAATACCAAATACTCAGGTCTGCAACCTAATGCAGCCGTGAAAAAATCAAACTTCTACGTCAACACAATCAAAAGATATGGCCGTTTATGTCATATTTTCTGGCATATTTGTATGAAAATGCAAGGATCAAAACCGGGTACTTCCCGTTGTCGTAGAATCATGAAATTTGGCTAGAAGCTAGGTCTTATAGCACAAGTAAAGGATGCGGCTCTCAGCGAGAGCTACATGTTTGCGCCGTTTGGTGCAGAGACCATGGGGACCAACTTTTTGTATAAAGCAGGATTTTATTATTAAACAAAGTGCCATAATATGACATTTTATTCACATAACGATCTAGCCTAAATACAATAAGACTGATAAGTAATTTGATTTTAAACTAAATTCCTATAAATTGACACTTATATCTAAGAGTTAGTCCAACGACATTACTTAGAGACTATCACTACGAATTGTTTTCACTACACTAACTCAAAAGGTTTGGTTCTTTGCAGTCTTCTCACTATGTCCGTGGAGCAGGAAATAAAAGTCTTTTTTTATATTTTTTATTTATACTCGTATTTGAAGAACACATAGTGAAAACCGCTACCGCTTCCGCTTCACTCTCGCTACCTCCTACCACTGTGTCCTCACCATAGTTGTCAGTAGCCACAGCCGCGTTAACGGATGAATTACAAAGCTACGTTATGTCCACTAATTGCTGCTGAACTTGTGAAATATTAACAAGTTTTGACTTTTATACGACTGCAGTAAAGTGAGAGAGTTATATCGGTGGTTTATTTTATGACAGAGATATGAGACGCTCAGTTTTCTCTGCCACTAAATGCAAAGCATGATTGACTCTTAGGCCCGTATTAATAGTCTGAGCTCAAACCCGAATCAAGAGCGAATTCAGCTGATACACTCTCAAGACGCAATCACCATCTCAAGTATGTCATTTATTAATAAACCAATCTTAAGGGCGTATCGCGTGATGTCTTTCTGAAGTCAGCAAATACGTTCTCAAGTGTGAGTTTGACAGTTCTCTTGAGAACTGAGTTTTGTTTATTAATACAGCGTTACTCACGTGCTTACCCGATTCCTAAACGCGCACCTAAGTTACGTTTATTAATAGGAACGTCTCAAGATTGACTTTCGAGTTGAGAGTGATTTATTAATACAGAAATTAGAGAGGCATCTTCAAAGATAAATACATACATATATACGTTCGCGGACACCTCCTGATTAACTTAACGTGATCGTTAGTTAATCACTAAATACCACGGAAACTATTTAATTAGAATTTTCACAAAAAAGTAGCTAATGTCGTTTCGCGCGCTTTTCAAGAAATCCCTGTCTCTTTCGTTGTTGTTGTTTTTACTTTATAGGCAAAGGATCTTAAACCATACAGCCCAACGACGTTTTATGTTTGAATGAAACAGCAGCTGCGACTTTAAAAATAAACACCAGTTTTTATAACGCACTTGCAGTGAATTTAGTCGCATCTCGCATACTAAACTCGTGCACTCCATAGAAATAAATTTAAATCGAGTGGAGAGGAACACTCGCTGAAATGCCCCTAACAGGCAACTTCACGCCGCCGCGAGCATTCCCCGCTGAAGAACATTTACCACAGGAGACGCCATTGGATTTTGTTCTGTAAGCAAGTAAGCGCCGACTTAATAGTCGGCGCTTACTTGCCAAATGGCAAAGCGTGTATTATTGAGTAGGTTGCTGCGGTAGTGGAGCGAGAGGGGTGATTCCCCCCCCCCCCCTCCCCCCCCCCTCTGTAGATAAATAGATAGATAGATAAAACATTTATTCGTTTCTGCAACACACTACAAAGCCGCTGCTGCGAAGCCGAGGAAACCCCCATGCATGTCGTCTGTGAGTGTGAAGCGCTCATTCACAGCAGAAGCCGAGCCTTGGGTGGACACATGGTGCCACCCGAGGATATCTAAAAACTAAACTTAGTGAGCTACTTGACTTAGTTGATGAATTTTCTGTTGACATTATTGCTCTGAGCGAGACCAAACTCAGTACACTACAGTCTATTAAAACACCAGGATACACCTGTTATCGCCAGGATAAGAAACCAGACGGTATCGGACAGGGAGTGGCACTCTTAATTAAATCTGATATACCACATACACCACTATGTTTACCTGCAACTTACACGCTTGAGTGCGTTGGAATTAGCTTGGTACTTTCTGGCAAGAATGTGTCTATTATCTCTGCATATCAGTCACCAAATCTTGATTTGGCGCAACATGACCTCAACGTGGTCCTGAGTACAGGGTCACGAGCTTTAGTCATGGGTGACCTAAATTGTAAACATTTATACTGGAATTGCGGCACTATAAATACACGCGGGAGGATCCTATTCGAACACATGACCAATAATGAATATGATGTTCTTGCTCCTCTAAATCCGACGTTGGTTCATTATCATGGTAATCACCGTCCATCTACGCCCGATGTTTTAATATGTAATAATGTTTACAATCTATCAGAACTACATGCGCTGACTCGATTATCCTCAAACCACTTGCCAGTGTTTTTCACAGTCAATAGTAACTTCACTCGTAAATCGTTTACTCAGTTTCGATACCATGAGGCTGATTGGCTTGGTTACAGGTCATACATCGACCAACATATATCATTATCATCTAGTACACACAACTCTACTGAACATATCGATTCTTCCATTTTCCATATATCTGACCTTATCATTGCAGCTCGCGATAATAGTATCCCACATGGCTCTGCCAAAAGTTCGTCAAACAAATTACCCAAGAATATTAAGGTAATGATCAGTAGTAAAAACCGCGTCCGGAGGCTGGCTCATAGGGAGTTGGACCCAACGATCAGAAAACTACTGTATAGTCAAGTAAACTACCTGCAGGCATTGATTAAACATGCTATCAAATCTTTTAATGATCGCCTATGGGATGCCAAACTGGCAAAATTTGATAACCCCAGCTCAGACCTGTGGCGCGTAGTAAAATCTATTAATAAAAAACCATCTATTATCCCACCACTCAAGCGTAGTGATGGTGTACTTACTGCATCTACAAATGAACAGTGCGATGTTTTAGCTGATGCTTTTTATGACAATATGTTGCTGACAAGTGACTGGGTGAGTGACCAAGTAACAGAAAATGCGATCCAACAGTCATTATCTGAACTTGAAAACCACAGAACCGGAGTACTTACACATCCCGTTTCACCCAGAGAAGTGAAACATCTTATTAACAAATTGAAAAACCGTAAGGCTCCCGGTGTTGACAGTATAAACAATATTCTACTTAAGAATCTGTCACAAAAGAGCATTGTCTTACTTACCAAAATATACAACGATTGTTTAAAGTTCTCTTACTTTCCTTCGCGATGGAAGATAGCTAAAGTAATTTGTATCAAGAAACCAGGCAAAGATGAAAGTATACCTTCAAATTATCGCCCGATTAGTTTATTACCGTCACTTGGCAAATTATTTGAATCAATCATTTCGAGAAGGTTACTTAAAATTATAGACGATAAGTTGATTCCTGAGCAGTTTGGGTTTCGCAAAAGTCACTCAACAACGCAACAGCTAACCAGAGTCGCTGAACATGTTTCACATCAGTTAAATATGGGTAAATCTACTGGGATGATACTGCTGGACATCGAGAAAGCATTTGACACTGTTTGGCATAATGGCTTAATTCACAAATTATTTTTAAATGATGTACCACTGCACCTTATAAAAATCATTCAGTCATACCTATCAAATCGCTCGTTCTCTGTCCACATCGGTGATGTCATATCTAGCTCGCGTGCCATTCCAGCCGGCGTACCACAGGGTTCGATATTGGGACCTCATTTATTTTTAATTTATCTCAATGACATCCCCAAGCAGCCTCACACTCACCTTGCAGGTTTTGCTGACGACACCGCGAGCTATACTTCGTCGGATGATGTGGACATCATCATTTCACGCTTGCAGTGGTCCCTTGAGTTGCTTACATCCTACTACAGCAAATGGAAACTTAAATTAAACGCACTAAAGACCGAAGCAATAATATTCACGCGTAAGCGTTCGACCCCAGTCAGGAGATTGAAAGCTGCTGACCACCAGATACCGTGGAGTAAATCCGTGAAGTACCTCGGGCTCGTTTTAGATAATAAACTAAATTGGTCCACAAATACCGTGGCTCTTCACCTCAAAGGGTTAAAAGCCATGAACGCTCTTAGTCCCATACTAAATCGACGCGCCAATTTAAGTTCCACAACGAAATTAAGACTGTATTCTGTTCTTATTAGACCCTGTATTACTTATGCTGCCCCCGTTTGGAGTAGTACGTGCGATTATAACTATAAGAAATTACAAATTTTGCAAAATAGAGCTATTAAAATAGCTTATAAAACCCCCTTTCGCACTAACCTAACCAGATTACATTATAAAATTAATTTCCCTTTACTTAAAGAATTTATTATGAAACTATCCCGCAAATTTTATTTATTAAAAAATCCTGGTCATCGAAATCACTTGGTCTCCTCGATCGGTAACACTAGATTGCATCAACTAAGTTATTCAACCATATACAATCGGTACCGGTTGCCCCATCACTATTTTCTCGAGTGCGAGTGACGTCAGCGGCCCGACCAGCTGAGCTTGGTGCATAACACAACAATGTTGAAAAAATATGTTCACCCACAAGCAAAAGAAATTAGATTAAGTATTTAGCTTTGATTACGATTTTAGTTTACACTTATTTTTTTTTGATAACACCTAGTGTTATCTATTATTTAAAATGTTTTCCTTTTAATTATTACGTAGACATGCAAGCCTTACGTAGTAAAATCAGCCGGAAAAGGAAGGATGCGAAACCTTATGTTTTAAAATATTTATTTACCTACTTCTGTTTTAGTTTATGAATTATATGTTTTATAAAGGCGAAATAAGTCTGTAAGAAACTCTTAACATTAAGATTGTTTGTCTTTTGTTAAAATGACATGTACATATTTCTTCATTCAAATAAAGACCTTTCAAAAACAAAAACAAACCCGAGGATATCAAGACTCTCTCACCCAAGTGCATTGTACGGTTCCTGAGGGACGTTGGCCTTGGGAGCGAGATATAAGAACTCGGTGCACGGCCACAGTAGACCTTTGAGGTCGCAGTGACCCTTGGGCGTGTACCAACACCGTGATACCAAATAATAATAATAATAACACACTACAATACATGCACAAAAAAAAAGGTTCAAACATGGAGAACAGATAAGTATACTACACTAAGGAAGGTGGTAACATAAAGTGTAAGTCCTGTTTCACAAGGATCAACACTCAACAGTGGCGTACTATTGGACCGTCATACAGTGACGGGTATAAGGGACACAATGGGGCGAAAATGCCGTACGTTACATAAAGTCGGCCTAAGAGTCTAATTAGGCTGGGGCAGTACTGCGACATCCATACAAAATAAATCTGCCGGTTCGACCTACTACTACGGTTTCTGCTGCAGCGGATAGAACGAACGAATGTCCTTGAAGGCAACATTGTTCATGTCATTTATTCTAAGATATTTTTAGCGTCTCCATTCTAAACGCTCTCAGTTACCAGCACAATACACTGCGTCTTAGTGGCAATACGAAAATTGTGTTTGTTATCGATTTTCTGCTTAGACCAGGAGCTAGCGACTTTTTATACTTACAAAGAGTACGAATAAAATTATAGTAATTTTATGAAATCGTTGATATAATAGGTAATTGTAGTGTTAAACTGTTTAATAATAATTAAAGGGGGGGGGGGGGGGGGAGATGTAGGTAATTTCAAATTAAATTTTAGTACAAACAACAGCAGATCAATGGTAACACTTGCAGTACGAATATAACTCTTATGACACAGATAATAAGAGCAGTCCAAAGTGTTACACTTGATCTGGTTAGCTGTACCAGGTATAAGACCGAGCTTCTTGCTAAATTTCATTATTCTAGGTCAACGGGAAGTACTCTATAGGTTCTTGTTTTCTTGCATTTTCATACAAATATGCGAGAAAATGCTACATAAACGGCCATACCTTTTGATTGCGTTGACGTAGAAGTTTTCTCACGGCTGCATGAGGTTGCAGACCTGAGTATTTGGTATTAATTTCAACTTGACCTTTCTGAGATAGGTCTTGACAGACAGACAACAAAGTGATCCTATAAGGGTTCCTTTTTTTCTTTTTGAAGCACGGACCCTAAGAAGATGAAAAGGAGTCCATGTGCTCCCGCTCTAAGCAGAATGGAGTGTTTCTGGATTGTTCAGACTTTTCGGATGGAAATGTTGGCGCATCTGCGTCTTTCAACGGATTGAGAGAACAGTTTCCCAGTCTAAAGACGGGACACTTCTGTATTAGGATGTTGAGGCTGGAATATTTTCTTTGTCGTAGAGTTCTAGCAATCAATGCAAGAAACCTTTTTTTGCAGAATGCCTTTCAGGCCCATATTAATAGTCTGAGCTCATACCCGCCCTTTATTCCGGCCGCCGTCATTTAAGTAACGTAAATTGGGAAAAATACCAGCTATTATGACTTATGTAGTTTAATTTAGTATTCATGTAACAGGTCATTAGTAATTATACAAACGGATAACGACATAATTAATGAATTTACACGTTTAGCTTTTTTAAATATCGTAACCTGGTCCGTATTAGGTAATAGTCTGAGCTCAAACCCGCCCTCAAAAGCGAATTCAATTGATACAATTTCAAGACGTGATCACCATCTCAAGTATGTCATTTATTAAACCAATCTTGAGGGCGTATCACGTGATGTCTTTCTCAAGTCGCGGTTCGCCTGCAATCAGCAAATACGTTCTCAAGTGTGAGTTTGACAGTTCTCTTGAGAACTGAGTTTTGTTTATTAATACGGCGTTACTCACGTGATACCCGATTCCTAAAAGCGCACCTAAGTTACGTTTATTAATAGGAACGTCATCTTGAGGTCGTTCTCATGATTGACTTTTGAGCTGAGAGTTATTTATTAATACGGGCCTAAATGGGTGGCCAAAATTTTTGAAATAAATGTTCATTGTCATTTAGTATATAAAGTGTGCCATCTATTGGAAACTCTAAAAATTAATATATAAGAAAATTGGGTCATAATTTGAGTAACTGAAAAGTAATGAAAATTAAATTATGAAATAGCGGGACGCCTAGTTTAGCGACGATTAAAAGACATTGCCACATTTCAATGGAGCTTTGCCCCACCTACAAAACTACGTGACCATTTAAGCTGTACCTATCATTTTGTTGGAGACTTATTACAGGTTTCATATTGCATAATCATAATCAGTATCATTTTCTACTACTCTCGCAACTCCTATAGAAGAATAACAAAAACAATGAATAAATCCCTTAGTTTTCTTACTATTTTCTGAATTCTTAATTAAGGTGTTTTTTCGACCCGCTACTTGTACATAACTTTAATTTAAACCAATAATTTTAATAAAAAACGGAGATACTTTTACATTTATTCGTTATCTTGTACAACTTGTGGTTGATGGTGGGGCAGAATCTGGCATTATCATTCAGAGCGTGACACTCTAGAATCGTCAAAAGTGCATACTTTAAACAATTTATAGTATTAGAAACTCTGGCATTTTATTATTGAAACTAACCTAAATCTGAAAGATCTAAAAATGATGCCTCCCTTTCCTATATCGAAGTTATAAAAAGATTGGTACTTACTACTTTTTGATATGTCAGAGTTAACTTATAATAAAATTAGAAAATACACGACACAATTGCTACATTAAAAAATAAAATAAATACCTGTTATTGCTTGCATATTTTAACGTATAAAAAATTAGTAGGCTTCATTGCTACCAACAAATACACAATTAGTATTTTATGCCCAATAAAATTAAATCAACCTGTGTTTTAAGACCTTGGCCTGCGCTCTACCTTGCGCTTAGATCAATCATAAATCAATCGCCTGAATTTTCTCATTCAAAGTAACCATATTTTTACATTACATTCCCTTCGACAAATAGATTATTCGATACTCTAATGTGGATTTGATATTGCAAATTATAATAATTGATATTTACCACCTACATTCAAAGCCAAGCCTACACAATCAGTTACAAAAATATTCAGTGGAAATAAATAAGCCAAAAGAAAAAAACTTGTAATCTTGGGGCCAAGTTCTCCGCTGTTATAATATTATTCCGAAGAGCAATTTCATCGGCGGAATTTACGATTATTCGAAAAGTAATTCTGAACGCTCGCTCTGGGGCCAACAGACAGTTCTCTTCGCTATTGGTCCCTGGAGAATCACCTTTGTGAGAATAGCTAACTGAAGTTTATAGAGGGCAAACGATTTAGCTAAAAATGTAGGTTGAAGTTGGATACACGGACGAAAAAAAAAAATTAAAAAAACACAAAACTCGGCTGCAAAAAATGACATTGCCGGATTTCAATGGAGCTTTGCCCTATACAAAACTGCGTGTACATTGAAGCTGTACCTATCATTTTGTTGGAGACTGATTGCAGATTTCATATTGCATAATCACTAGTTATAACAAAAATAACGAATAATTCGCCTCGATTTATTAATATTTAACGCTCAGCACTATTTGTAACATTGTCTTATGGTGGGCCCACAATAAAAAAAATGTCACGTTACAATGAATGATTAGCGGAAAAACTAAGAGGAACACGTACAAAAACTTTTAAAATTGATTTTTCGACGCGCAACTTGTACAAAACTTTGTTTTAAATCAATATTTTTAATAAAAAACGGAGATATTTTTACATTTATTCGTTATCTTGTACATCATGCGGTTGATGGTGGGGCAGAATCTAGCCTATGTCACTCCTACATCAAGACGAATCTAACGACACCTCATATGTTAAAATCCATCAAGCCGTTTAGCCTGCAGGGCGGGACAAAGAATTAGACATTACATACTTATATACACTCGAAAAACATACCCCTCCTTCTTGCGCAGTCGGGTAAAAAGAAGACAAACGTGATTTCTATAGTAAAATTCTTATACATTATTATACAGATGGATGATATACCGAAGACCAGTCCAGACCAAGAAACTGTTATGTGGGGCTGTTCTCATTAATCTCCTCTCCTCTGTCAAGACATTTTTTGGATTTAATTTTAAGTGAGTTTGAGTTAAGTATACCTAAGAATTTTTATGCCCATGTGGATGTACAGAACTGCTGGTTAATAATTCTAAAACCATAAACTCTCCTCGTTCGGCAAGTGCGGAAGAAAATGGTAGATAAAATCCAGCTAAGCACACAACAACATATCAGCGTAGATTGTTACGGGCGATAAAATACCGCAGCGGTCAGGGCGACCGCCCGCGGCTCGCGTCGAAGCCTTAAAGCTCAGGCCACACAGAAAGCGAAGCGGGAACATTCCGGACAGCTAGCTTATTCCCATTTCTATACTGCATTCATCATCATCATCAGTCTATTTATATCGCCCCACTGCTCGGGCACAGACCTTCCCTTACATCGAGGGAGCTGGGGCCATGCTCCACCACGCGGGCCCAGTGCGGGTTGGCGGATTTCACATGCCTTAGATTTTTTCTTCTTCTTCTACGGCATGCAGGTTTCATCACAATGTTTTCCTTCACCGTTTTGAGAGCACTCGGTAAATGTACGTAAGTTTTTCCGTCGAAAAAACCGAGGATAACTCATTGGTACATGGCTGCCCTGGCTGGGAATCGAACCTGGGACCTCCGTATTGCAAGTCCATTGACCCAACCACTGAGCCACCGAGCTCTCCTATACTGCATTACTGGCTTTCAATAGTAATATAAAAATTCTCGTCACAGCAACCGAGCATTGGACACGGGACCGGGGCGAAATTTGACGTAATGTCACTGATTTTCAATTATTATTTTACTCCGGCCTCTGACAAGACTATATTATACCAGTGAGGCTATTACTCTCAAAACGATTAAATCATACCATGTCATAGCGGCCGTGAAAGGGACAGTGCTATGGCATTGGTGTAGCGGCGTCTCTGTTCGGCGCTCCATGACATGGTATAATTTCATCGTTTTGAGAACGATAATATGGGGCTGATCTATTGAGCAATTACGCATCTACACTTTCTGCTGTGTATTCTGTCGTGTGACTAATATAAGTTTCTTGTATGTTTTCATTGAAAAAGTCATCAAAGTCAAGTCAAGTAATATGCAATCTCTTACAAGGGGAGCGGGTCATCTATCTATCGGTATTGTGGCGTGCGTATATCGGAACGTTCGCCTCTATGGCAACTTGGTAACCATGGAAATTATTATTGTTATCGTCAAGAGAATGAGACAATGTTTGCTTCGCATTTATTGATTGTAAATATTATAATATTGGAACCTAATTTGATCTAGTTTCACTTGGAATCTTCATGTGGAGGACCAGGTAGCTGGTCCCCAAAGTATCTAAATAAGGCGAGATTTATAAACAGTTTTGAGTACAAATTGAGTTGAGCGTAAGCTAGTTATTACAATTATGTCAAAGTTCTATGGAATTTGACATTTGTAAGAGAGCTAAAACTGAAGCTTGCGCACTAAACTCTTTATGAACCTCGCCATTCTTGCAATAAATTCCGCTTCGCTTCTGGTCGAGAACGCTCCAGTCCGCTGTCTATGTGGTCTGGGCTTTAGCTGGCGATTTTTGGTGTAAAATTTTTGCTTGGTTAGCGCACTAAGAGGAATTTTATTTAGCTAGCTGTAAAAGTGGTAAGGCGCAATTTTTATGAGATTATTTATTAAAGTTCTATTCGAGTGAACTTGGACTTTTAGGATGATTTTTAAACTAAGGAGGTTTTCAATTCTAGTGTATTTTTATGTGAGTAACTTCGGCGTTAGTACCTAAAACTGTTTTCGTTTTGATTTTTCCAAATGTTTTTGAGTATAGGTACTTATTTTATTAATGGACTCGACAGTTCTTCCTGTGACGTTGCACTTAGGCACGATGTGAAGCGAACTGAGCGCTAACAGGCGACATCTGGTGATAAGTTTCCGAAATATTTCGGTGGGCCATCTATCCCGTATGGCCATCTCCCCCGGACTTACCCTACTTATTTTATTAATGGACTCGACAGTTCTTCATTTGCCAATATGATCGTAAGTGCAATCTCACGCAAAACTATGGCCGATAGTTGCACATAGACAGTTTTGAGTATGATTGGACGTTGAGTTCAGACTTAGGTACAACTACCAGCTTTCATACAATTTTGACAGCCATCGTTGAGTTCGTGCTCTCTGGCTGTCAATGGCTATCGGTATTATGACTTAGCTATAGTTTTAATTCAAACTAAGCTAGCTAAGTCACAATACTGCCCCCTTACCTTGAAGTCTTATAGCAGTATTACTTCCATAATACTTTGTTACTTCGTATAATGACGACCTTAAAGTAAGCTCATTAAGGTCGTCATTGTACGAAGTAACAAAGTATTATGAAAGTAATACTGCTATAAGACTTCAAGGTAAGGGGGCTGATAGCCAAAATATAAGACTGGGGAAGACACTGGTGCCTAAAACACAGTTCTTTTTAACTAGCTTAGGCGCCAGGGCTTCACACAGTATGGATATGTAACTGTTTACAATAAAAAAAAATTATAACTATGAGTAAACGAGGTCAGCTGTAAAAAAGTGCAGTGGAATTGTATAAAGTGCAACAATAGCGGGTGTAGTGCCGCGGAGAGCGCGGGGCGATTACGCGCTCGAGCGGGGCCATTGTTCGCGACTGCTCACTGGCGCCCTAACCGTGCGACATAATTGTGCGCCCTTACGGTAACTGCTTTATATTTAGGCCTTAAAACCTGCATTATAACGAATAGGTGCATTTACATGCCTATTTTGCATACCACGATCAGTGATTATCTACATATTTTAGTGTGTGGTAATCAAACATACATTAACTCAACAATTCTGAGTCGCTTGGGATCAACCGAACGAATGGAATGGAAGATGGAAATATCTTTGGTTTTACCGCATGCAAGCGTGCCTATTAGCTTTTGCATCTAAATAGACTTATCAACGGTTCCTAAATTAGAAAGAAAGAAAGAAAATACATTTATTCAGGCACATACACAAATACAAATATACAATATCTCCATCACCCGAAGGTTGCCTGGAAGAAATCGCTTAAAGCGATAATGCCGCCTGTCTGTACACTAGCTAACTTTGGTTTTATATGTAACTGATGTATTTTCATTTGTGTGCAAATAAAGTATATTTGAATTGAATTGAAATATTACAAACTCCTTAGCTAATCTGACATTGATGTGCAGCGCCGGAAGGGGTCAGCTGCCTCAGCATAATATAAATTATCATTTATATAAGCGAAATAGATCCAGTTTAAATACTATAAGATATCACGTACGTATGTTGTTCGATCTACCAATTGCCTTCCTGTTATCTGGGCTATGGCTAAAAACTAGAACTATTTATATGCTATAATTATATTTGCAACATATAAAACTAGGAGTAAAAGAGGTCAGTCGTAAAAAGTGCAGTGGAATTGTATAAAGTGCAACAATAGCGGGTGTAGTGCCGCGGAGAGCGCGGGGCGATTACGCGCTCGAGCGGGGCCATTGTTCGCGACTGCTCACTGGCGCCCTAACCGTGCGACATAATTGTGCGCCCTTACGGTAACTGCTTTATATTTAGACTTTAAAACTTGCATTGTAATGAAAACTGCACCTTAAATCATGAATTATATAGAAAAAAAACTAGAGAGCCTAGGTTTCGGCTACATGTACGAACAGGGCAAAGAACCGACCCATGGGATATAACAAAATGATATAATTGCGGCTGTAAAGAGACCTTGTCAATGTTTTACAATTTAGAGAATTCAGTAGTTTTTTTTACTAATAATAATAGTTCACATACTTAACTAATCCGAAAGTCTCTAATTACCGCTACGGATAAGAGACGTGAGTTTATGTATGTTATATAATATAGAAGAGAAGATATTGATGAATGTGGAGGAGGCAAGGGTTGTGTGCCAGGATCGCAGCAGATGGAAGTCCATCGTCTCTGTCTACCCCTACGGGAATCAGGCGTGAGTTTATAAATAAATAGAGAAATATAGTGTCTATGATAAAGGGAGAAAGGGAAATGTTGTGCCTTATAAAGCTTATAAAAGAATTTGTGGACCTATAACTAAAAATCAATATTATACCACCTGTGTCCTGTCAACAACCATAACAATTTATACCGAAACTTCTTACATTATTTGTACGTAACTTTCGCCAACAATTTCGCGATTGGCGTAAAAAATGTCGCGTGTCATCAAGAGAGTCAAGTTTGAATCGCTTCTCATTTACATAATTGCATTACCAGCGTCGTGGTGTTTCATAAAAAAAATATTAAAGGACACCTGCTGACTAACTTTTGCCCCTAAAAATTATTTATTTCAAACTTCTTTCATAAATCAGGATAAACTTGTTTACAAAGTAATTTTGGGAGCGACCAGTTTTTTTCGTTTCTTATTAAAATGTGGTGCTGGCTCTTGGACTACTTTTCGGGAATTAACCAGATGTAGGTATGCTATAGTCTAACATACAATCGTGACGTTCCATTCATCATCATCAGTCTATTTATATTGCCCCACTGCTCGGGCACAGACCTAGAGCTTCCCTTACATCGAGGGAGCTAGGGCCATGATCCACCACACGGGCCCACTGCGGATTTCACATGCCTTAGTTTTTTTTCTTCTTCTACGGCGTGCAGGTTTCATCACGATATTTTCCTTCACCGTTTTGAGAGCACTCGGTAAACGTACGTAAGTTTTTCCGTCGAAAAAAACGAGGATAACTCATTGGTACATGGCTGCCCTGGCTGGGAATCAAACCTGGAACCTCTGTATCGCAAGTCCATTGACCCAACCACTGAGCCACCGAGGTCTTCATTTCAATATCTTTATCTAATTCAACTCTAACGCAACGTCGCGAAAGGAGACGAATGTATGTTTTTTACTATATTTTAAGAAGATAAAAGCTTCAAAAGTGAGTACCTAATTGTTCAATAATAATTATGAGAGTTTATTTCCATTTTTTCTCCTCAGCGTTGGCACCTTTTCCTTGCAAACTGGTGTAGATGTAAATTAAAAAATAATATGTTGACGTCATTGATCTATAAACAACTAGATACACAAAGGTCTTACTAAAACAATTTAAAAAATATCCAAATAATGGTCCATTGTTAACGTCCAAGTAATGTATAATAAAGCAAATGAGGGTCCATTCACCCGTTTGGACCTTCTTTGCGCTCTGACATTTTTAGAAGGCAGACTGTGTATCTAGTTTTTTTATAGGAGATCAATGGTTGAAGTGCAAATATGCACACAACGTGCTTACTTGCAATAAAGAAATTTGACTTTGACTATCTATAACTCTAGCTTTAATGCAACGCGAATAAAACGTGCCTAAAAACTTTTGAATAGCTTTAATTAGTATAAAAATCAAATACGAGCAAATGTTCCAAATTTTCGGATGTGATCAAATTGACCATCAACCGCATGATGAACAAGATAACGAATAAATGTAAAAATATCTCCGTTTATTATTAAAATTATTGGTTTAAAATAAAGTTTTGTACAAGTTGCGATTCGCAAAAAACAGCTTAATTAAGAATTCAGAAAATAGTATGAAATCAAAGCGATTTATTCATTGTTTTTGTTATTCTTCTATAGGAGATGCGAGAGTAGTAGAAAATGATACTCATTATGATTATGCAATATGAAACCTGTAATAAGTCCCCAACAAAATGATAGTAAGTAAATTCTTAATTAAGCTGTTTTTTTCGACTCGCTTGATATACAAAACTTTATTTTAAACCAATAATCTTTATAAAAAACGAAGATATATTTACATTTACTCGTTATCTTGTATATCATGCAGTTGATGGTGGGGCAGAATCTGGCAATGTCATTTGAAATTTATGAACAAAAATGAGCAATTAAAATTTTTACTGTATTTTTTAACAACAAACATGATTTGCGTACCATTCAGTGAAACCCAACACCCGCTACAGGACTTGACAGTAACTCTCATTGGGACGCAACTTCACGAAACGAGGGCTTGCCTTTGAAAACTTTAATTAACGCATAAAATGTTACGTCGAAATAAACTGCACATTAGTTGGTTAGGGCTGACACTACAAGAAAAACAAATATTTTCAGAGCATATCGAAGACTTATAAAGATTTTTGGCATTTTAGTAGTTTAGACTCAACTTTCACAGAGCTCGGTGGCTCAGTGGTTGGGTCAATGGACTTGCAATACGGAGGTCCTAGGTTCGATTCCCAGCCATGTACCAATGAGTTATCCTCGGTTTTTTCGCCGGAAAAACTTACGTACATTTACCGAGTGCTCTCAAAACGGTGAAGGAAAACATCGTGATGAAACCTGCATGCCGTAGAAGAAAAAAAATCTAAGGCATGTGAAATCCGCCAATCCGCACTGGGCCCGCGTGGTGGATTATGGCACAGCTCCCTCGATGTAAGGGAAGGTCTGTGCCCGAGCAGTGGGGCAATATAAATAGACTGATGATGATGAGACTCAACCTTGCATCAAATTATTTGGTTACTATATTTACGATTAGTTACGATTCAATAAACTTTGAATCTCAATCAGGCGAAATTGTGAATAAATAAAAATAGTAGTCAAGTGTATTTTCAAGCTTTCTAAGTTCTAACATTCTCTACATTTTAAACGCCGTTAATTAGATTTTTTAAATTTATTTTAGATTGTTGACCTATTTTATAATATCTTTTTATAATAATAGACGTAGAGAGTGATGGCTACAATGCTGTCGAAATATCGAGACATCAATAAATGAATGTTTAACAAGGTAATTCCCGTTTTTATCTAATTAATATGGACAATGATTGATTCATTATATCGCAAACTAAGACACCTGATTTTGGTGTCGATATTTTAAATACTTATTACAAATCATGTCATTGAATAGTGGTAGCCCTATGCTTACCGCCTGTAGAGCTCTAGAGAGCGCAATTTGCCCCATGACGTCAGAGATGAGTGACGCGCCAAAAATGCGATAATATTCCGCGAGAGCAGCAAAACTCGAGCCGACAGTTTATTTTTAATTAACACTCTCTTTGGGGCATAGTTGTGTAAACAGAGTCATTTTCGTTTCTCTAAAGTTCTTATTTCCAACGTTGAGTAAAAACAACGTCATTATTTTGTACACATTTAATGCCCAAATAGGAAAGGCCTGGGGGCCTCTGTATTTTAAATGTAATATTTAGTATATTTTTTTAAATTTTCGCAAGAGAGGGCATGTAAGTAATCTTGTGTTGTGCTATGTAGAGTCGAGAATGCTGTGTAGCTTGGGTTTAGTGGGCTCAGGCTGCTATCTCCAGAACAGCCACAAAGATATGTAATTTACACAATTACATATCTCTGTATTACATAATGCATGTCACTCAACATTTCATTATGCAGCAATGCATTATACAGCAATGCGTTAGACAGCAATATGTTATGCAGCAATGCGTTACGTAGCAGTGCGTTATGCAGCAATGCGTTATGCAGCAATGCGTTATGCAGAAATGCGTTATGCAGCAATGCGTTATGCAGCAATGCGTTACGCAGCAATGCGTTATGCAGCAATGCGTTATGCAGCAATGCGTTACGCAGCAATGCGTTATGCAGCAATGCGTTATGCAGCAATGCGTTATGCAGCAATGCGATATGCAGAAATGCATTATGCAGCAATGTGTTATGCAGCAATGCGTTATGCAGCAATGAGTTACGCAGCAATGAGTTACGCAGTAATGCATTGTGCAGCAAAGTATCATGGAGCAATGCGTTATGATGTAAAATGTTATTCAGCAATGCGTTATGCAGTAACCTGATACGCAGCAATGTGTCGTGAAGAAAAGTGTAATGCAACAATGCGCTATGAAGCAATACGATATGCAGTAATCCCTTATCCAACAATACCTACGTTATGCCGTAATGGTAAGCAGCAATGCATTATGCAATGTTTGCGCATGCACGCACGGATGGGTTCCATGCCATCATGCGCAAAAAAGGAGCGTCCCTGTTGAGCAGAGTGCGGGACAGTCCCAACACCATCCTGAAATGTATGTCTGATAAATATGATTCGCCAATTATGTGTCATCTCTTTCACGTGCCGATCAGATAGATAAACTGTCTGGTCGGCTCGTGGGGGAGATGAACACATAATTATACTTACGTGTCTGATTTACTATTTTATTTATGTAAGTACTAACATAGTTTTAAGTACAACTACTAACACAAAATGGATCTTGTAATCTAAATTAATAAAAATATTTGAATTTGAATTATGCATCAATGTGTTATGCAGCTATGCTTTATGCAGCAATGCGTTATACAGCAATGCAATAAGCAGCAAGTGTTACGTTGTGATGCCTAATCGCTGTGTATCCTTACTTACGTATTATAGGAGCTTTAAACCTATTTTACTAGGCACTATGTAAGCACTATTTATACAGTGCACAATAGCAACTAAACGGCAGTGCTGCGATGCTATCAACCTAATAGACGAGCGTATCTTTCAGCGACGCCAGTTAGCGCCTGGCTAAACTAAACTCGTTTATGTTATTCATAGTGTTATCCAGGTAGCATGTAGAATGAAGGATAGTGTTTAGATTAGTAATAATAGTAATAGCTATGTAGCAGGTTCAATTCCTGTCCAAAAAAATAAAAATAAAATAATGTAAAAATAGCGCATCATCATAAATCATGTTCCTAACCGAATGTTAGACATGGTTGTCGGAATAATACTACTATTGTCCGATAGATAGAATTGCGTAACATACCCTTTAAGTATGTATAAAGCGATGAAGATTTTCGGTGGGCGTGCCGTGGCCTGTGGTGGCTCAGTTGATAAGATCGTGTCACGGAATGACAAGGTCGCAGGTTCAAGTCCTGCCCACGGCAAGAATTTTTTCATCATGTTCTAATAAAATAATGTCTCATACAAATATAATCAACTCAGGAAAAGTGAAAAAAAGAGTCGTAGAACAAAAGTTATTCGGTTACCAATACTGAACGGTCTTCGGCTTATACGTTTTTCGTTACACCCTTTATATTCTTTATTCATAATTTGCAGTAACTTTGATTACTAATTATCATCATCATCTTCAGCCCGTATCAGTCCACTGCTGGACGTAGGCCTCTCCCAAAGCGCGCCAATCAACCCTACTCTCGGCCCTCTGCATCCAGTCCCTGCCAGCCATTTTGCGAAGGTCATCCCTCCATCTGGTCGGGGGGCGTCCCACACTACGTTTACCTGTTCGTGGCCTCCATTCGAGAACTCGTCTACCCCATCGGTTATCGGTTCTACGACAGATGTGACCAGCCCACTGCCACTTCAGTTTACTGATTCTATGAGCAATGTCAACCACTTTTGTCTTCTGGCGGATATACTCGTTTCTTATTCTATCTAACAGAGAAATTCCAAGCATAGCTCTTTCCATAGCTCGCTGAGCGACCTTGAACCTGTGGGCCAGTCTCACCGTCAATGTCCACTAATTAATGATTGATTACTAATATCAATCAGATTTCAACGCGTATTCTGATGAAAAATTTATAGATATTGAGCGAAAGTTTTATTTCACCCTTATAATATTGATATTAAAATGAATATACTCATATGAAACGTATGCAAATATTACACAAACAAACCTCACGTGAGATGCAACGTGATACGTTACAACAGGATTCCACAGTGAAAGGTCGGCGGCGTAGCACCTCTACGGGTCGTAGAGCGCTACGAATCGCTACTAACATCGAACCAAGGTACAGTCGACAGCAGATCAATGGTAACACTTGCAGTACGATTTCAAGTCTTACTACGCAAATAATAAGAGCTGTCAAAAGTGTTACCATTGATCTGCTGTCGACTGTACGATATTTTGTATTATAATTAGGTTGGTTCCAATGAATTTATATTATACAAAGGCCCGTATTAATAGTCTGAGCTCAAAACTCAATAGCGAATTCAGCTGATACACTCTCAAGACGTGATCACTATCTCAAGTATGTCATTTATTAATAAACCAATCTTGATTATCACGTGATGTCTCTCTCAAGTCGCGGTTCACCTGCAATCAGCAAATACGTTCTGAAGTGTGAGTTTGACAGTTCTCTTGAGAACTGAGTTTTGTTTATTATAAGGCGTAACTCACGTTACGTTTATTAATAGGAACGCCATCTTGAGGTCGTTCTCAAGATTGACTTTTGAGCTGAAAACTGTCGCTAAATCTAGGCTTTCTAGTATCTAGTCTAGTAATAATATAGGAAGTGGACGGCATTATGCACTCAGTGCAAACTACGGGCTGCAGTGTCTGCCAACAGCACACAACTTCTCGAGAGAAAAGTTACTTATTGAGCAGCTATTTTCATATTGGAATATTATTATGAAAGTTTGTTAAGGGAATACTATCCAGATTACTTTTAAAATAAAACTACAGGCTTTCGAAAATGACAGGAAACGACAGTTGCGATATTTTTTGATAATTCCTGTAAGATCTGAAGTTTTGAGCTATTATCAAGAGTCCCGCTACAAGCTCGGGAGTGAACGTGACTGTCGAGCTGCTTCGTCCAGAGTGATGACGCTACGGCGTCTCCTCTGGAGGAAGACAAGAAGACGCGGATATCCAGGGTGATGACGCCACAACGACAGTCACGTTCACTCCCGAGCTTGTAACGGGAATTCTTGATAAAAGCTTGAAACTTCAGATCTTGCTCAAATTATCCAATAAATTCACCATACTGTCATTCGCGAACATTTTCTGATTAAGTTAGGGTGATATTAAACGCAGAATTGCCACTTTAGACATTATAAAAAAATTATCATATAATTTTCCCGCTATTTTTAAGAGAACCCGATGAAGGGTTGTTTAATAAAGGACAGTCTTCTCCTTAACCCTCTCACTGCACTCCGAAGCAGTTTGACTTGTTCTTAAGAAACTCTAACAAACTGAACAGTCGATCTCTGCAATAATACTTCACTAGTTAAGTATTACTGTTATAATGTTATACGGAATGCTGTAGTACAGTAGAGAGCATATAAATATTACCACATTATTGTAAGAAGTCCACGTGACCGGAGACCAGCCCGCTGGACTGATGTGGTTGGCAGAATCCTCGTAGTGCCCTTTGAAGAGGCTGTGAGAAGAGCACAAAACCGTGTCTCCTGGCGCCAGTTCATACATGCCAAGACGACACCTGCTGTTGAGGGTCACGATCCTCAGCACTGAGGCAACCATTAGGGAGGAGGATTGTAAGAAAAAAGACACAATTTGCGACTGCAAGCTAGTATTATCCTATTATATGGGTGAACTTAGCTGCCGGGGTTTACTTACGTTGGCTCAGTAAATATCCGAATTTTCAATTAAACATTAAACATATTTTAACGTTAGGTGTTTCAAAATCTCTGCTTCTAAATCTCAAGTTTAATTTTGATTCATCATCATCATCAGTCTATTTATATCGCCAGACTGCTCGGGCACAGACCTTCCCTTACATCGAGGGAGCTGGGGCCATGATCCACCACGCGGGCCCAGTGCGGGTTGGCGGATTTCACATGCCTTAGATTTTTTTCTTCTACGACATGCAGGTTTCATCACGATGTTTTCCTTCACCGTTTTGAGAGCACTCGGTAAATGTACGTAAGTTTTTCCGTCGAAAAAACCGAGGATAACTCATTGGTACATGGCTGCCCTAGCTGGGAATCGAACCTGGGACCTCCATATTGCAAGTCCATTGACCCAACCACTGAGCTTTCTCATTTTGATTGCGTTTTCCAAATTGCAGTAGCACTAATTCGTACCAACTGTTTCCAGTGTGTGCATTTAATACAATCGGCCTGTCGTCCGGTTGGCCGGATGATCCGGTGCGAGCCGGCTCCTTGCTATTCAGGGCCTGTCCTGACGGCGACATGCCGAATGAAACTGTCTCGGTACTGTCCAATCTAAGTGCGCTGCTACCATTTGCTTCACTTTCTGACTATATTAAACAGGCTTTTCGTATTTGTAACAGGAAAGTAGATAGATAAAGCATTTATTCATTTATACAACACACAATACACAGAAGAAATACACAGTTGGTAGTTGTTCATAATATGTATTTAACCTACTATTTTTATATATAAAATATAACTTAAATGATATTGCCACATTTCAATGGAGCTTTGCCCCACCTACAAAACTACGTGACCATTTAAGCTGTACCTATCATTTTGTTGGGGACTTATTTTAGGTTTCACATTGCATAATCATAATCAGTGTCATTTTCTACTACTCTCGCAACTCCTATAGAAGAATAACCAAAACAATGAATAATTCACTTCGATTTCTTACTATTTTCAGAAATCTTAATTAAGCTATTTTTTCGACTCGCATGTTGTACAAAACTTTATTTTAAACCAATAATTTTAATAAAAAACGGAGATATTTTTACATTCAAAGTCAAAGTCAAATTTCTTTATTGCAAGTAAGCACGTTGTGTACATTTATGCACGTCAACATATTTTTGAATTTACATTTACACCACTTTGCAAGGAAAAGGTGCCAACGCTGAGGAGAAAAAGTGGCAAAAAACTCTCAGCAGCACATCTTTTAAAATAATATTTTAATAACATTTATTCGTTATCTTGTTCATCATGCGGTTGATGGTGGGGCAGAATTTAAGATAAGATAAGATAATTCTTTATTGTACAGAATTTAGGTACATTTTGCAGATGGATTTGCACAATATATAATTCGCTAAATCCTACCTGTCCAGGCGTATACAATATTATTGCTAATCCTAAAATACTAATTAAAAAAATTTCACTACAGTTTAAATTAAATATAACTACAAAACTACAATCAATTACAATAAAATATAATTAGGTACATGTCAGATTAAAATTCAGTAATATGTCAGATTTTTAGATGAATATGTCAGATTTTTTTTACATCTAGGTCTAATCTATCTTTGGCATTGTCATTTGATTTGAGTTCGAGTGAATTCGATTCGTGAACCGATGGTAGTGGTCAGTTTACCCGCATATCCGGCTATCGGCCGAGTGCCAACAGCTTTGGAAGCTCCGCTTACGGTCTTTTTCCATTTGCCAATCGATTCACTAAATTAACTTCTTTTTGGTCTTTTGGCTCGAAACTGTTGCCGTCTACTATGAAAGTTTGACAATATTGTGTTAGTTTTTAACCTACCGGCGAAAGGGGGAGGGTAATGTTTTTCTAGAGCATTGTAGTCAGTTCTTTTGTGACCTCTTGATGGGTTTTGATGTATGATGAATTAGATTCCATTCTGAGCCCCTCCGTGCCTCGGGGCGCAAGTTAAGTAGCTGGTCCCGGATCACAGACCACTTACCCCATAGACATGTAACAGGAGGGCGCCCGTTTCTGCCTGCACATGAGCGCAAAATTGCTTCGCGACATGCGTTATCTTGAGATATCGAAACGGGTTTAATATGCCTGAATAACTCTGACAAATAGGGCTGGTCACTAAACCACACGAAAAAAGAAAGAAAATTCACTAGATACATTAGGTATATGCCAAACAATCGGGTAATCATTTCTCCTGTAATAATTATTAATTGTATGCAATAAGCTCGGTGGTGCAGTGGTTGGGTCAAGGGACTTGCGATACAGAGGTCCCAGGTTCGATTCCCAGCCAGGGCAGCCATGTACCAATGAGTTATCGTCGGTTTTTTCGACGGAAAAACTTACGTACATTTACCGAGTGCTCTCAAAACGGTGAAGGAAAACATCGTGATAAAACCTGCATGCCCTAGAAGAAGAAAAAATCTAACGCATGTGAAATCCACCAATCCGCACTGGGCCCGCGTTGTGGATCATGGCCCGAGCTCCCTCGATGTAAGGGAATGTCTGTGCCCGAGCAGTGGTGCAATATAAATAGACTGATGATGATGATGAAACGAAATAAATCTGAATCGAAATTTAATTAAAATTATAACATGATAAATGAAAATATTAATACTGAAAACAGTAGATATCAGCAATAATGAAAAGTTTCTGGAAGCTAGAATAAACTTAATTTACTTGGTAATCAATCTTAGTACTTATCTAATTAGCCGCTGACTCGAAAAAGTTGGCAAGAAATAAGTTTCTTCCACCTAAGTTTATCTTAAAGAAGGCAGTTAGCTATTCCTAAATGGATTTGTTTAATCTAGAGAAGGTTTTATTAAGGGCCTTCCATGAGCAAACTAGCGCCGCCAATCTTTAAAAAATAATATCTTACAAATTATTAATTTTTATTAAAAGAAAAGCTATGTACACTATCTTTATTAGGATAAACACTATTTATTAATATACAATACATGGCATAATTGCGACAAGTCATCTTAAGGTCGTTCTCAAGATTGACTTTTGAGCGTAGAGTGATTTATTAATACGAGCCTGAGAACTAATATTTAAGAATGTTACACAAGGTTACAAAACATTTTATATTCTATTCTATTATAAGGGATCCACCCTTAGAATAGAAGAGAATATAAAATTATTATTATTGCCATACTGGAGCAAAATATTTTTTTACCAGTCAAGTACTTAGTTCTTGAGAAAATAGATTATTGAGGCCACCTTTTCTCTGTTTTAAACTGTACTAAACGTCCTCCTTTCGGCGTACTATATATATTCTTTCCGATATCCAAGAATTAGTAATGCGATGCAAATCGTGACTACATTCAGATATGCCATAAAGATCCGCTAGAAACCAACCATATCAGAAACCTATTCAACTTTAACAAGACTCTGGAACATCAATTAAGATTCTCATACCAACTTGGCGCGCGGCCCCAAATTGTTAAGCCCCGCTTTTATTATAGACAACACCTGAGTTGGTGCTTGCAACTCGCTTTAAATTTGACTTATACGCCGGAGTTGGGCTATCATTTAGTTTAGGGATGGGAACGTTCTTTAGTCTTTTATTTTGGTAAGCATAAATTGGTTTCAAAATCAAACCTAGCTCTTATCAGAGGTATGTTCTTTAACATTTCCTAGTAATATACATACCAATATCACCTTTTAAACTTTCACGGTTTGTATACATATTAATTAGATAAAACGGGAATTACCGTGTTAAACATTTATTATTGATGTCTCGATATTTCGACAGCATTGCAGCCATCATGGTCACGAGTAGACTGAAGTCGGTGAGTGTTAAACGTCAGAAGGGTGACACAAAACCACGATCTACCCTCTTTCGTATTCACTGACTGCGTTGAGAAAAGTTGTTGATATTTGCAGGTACCCCCATTTTGCAAAAATAACTAATTATGTCCGCTCGTTTGCACGCACTCGCCTTTGTGCCTCGTTTACATAAGTCACACGTTAAACACGTTAATTCCCGTTTTATCTAATTAATAAATATACATACCGTAAGTTACTCCATAATAAATATAATATTTAGTCAAAGAAATACTACAATTACTTAATTACTTGATTACAGAGAAGGCTCGTCAAACAGGCCTGCAGAGTGCCCCCTGACCGAATGTGCCCATGATGCTGGCCGCATTGCCTCTCTGGACAGCGAGAGAAATCCTCTGAATGAGGAAGAAGGTGGCGCGTGGATCCCCACCCTTATCCTTTAGCCTTTAGACACCTAGCTTCGGAGCCCCACGGTCCCGCCGTCTCCACAGCAAACAGCACGAAGTCGTACACTGACTCCAGGTTGATGTATTTTGCGTGCTTCCTCTGGACTGGCCACCTCGGCAGCCGCCCCAGGCGGTCTGCTGTGTCCCATCGAGGTGGCAGGATGCCAAGGTACTAACACACGTTGCGTCCCAAAGGAGACAGCGCCATCTCCGCCATGGAATCAGCGTCAAGCCATCGGGCCGCTTGCCATCCTTTCGCGATAAGCCTGGGGGCTCCGACGTGGAACGTCTGACGAGATAAACGCGCGTCTTATTATCTCGTTGATGGCATCGTGGCGGGGTCGCCGTCCAACGCATCGCAAGCAGCTCATTCTGTGGTGCCCGTTCGCTTCGACCATCGACCCACAGATTGCACAATTGTTACCGATATGGCAACGCTCGGTCCTCGTCTCCAGGGTTGCGACTAATGACCTTATTAGTCCACTCCAATAATAGTTTTGGGTACTAAATTACAGCACAACAATAATCCCTGTCTTTCATCGTAGTACTGTAAGTACTTAGTACCCAAAACTTTTATTGGAGTGCTTTAATTCTGAAAGCGTAAACATCCTAAACATTAACTCAATGTTGCAGTAATAACAATCAATAAATGTACTCAAGTTCTAATTATGCGTCTCTCAGCGAGAGCTACATATTTGCACTGTTTGGTGCAGAGACCATGGGGCCATGGCGACCAGAGGCGTGGCGACTATTCAAGGAATTGTCGTCGCGCCTAATTGACTCGTCGGGTGACCAAAGGGCTGGCGCTTACCTCGGCCAGCGTATATCGCTGGCTATACAACGAGGTAACGTCGCCAGCCTTTTGGGCACTCTCCCAAAGGGTAGCGATCTGGCATCAATTTTTTTATTTATAAGTTTTTTTTTTATTAATATTTGTCAAAGCTATATTAAAAATGTACATAGCTTCTTTAATAAATACTTTATAGTTCTAATTTTGATTCCAAAACCGAATCAATAGACCTTGTCCCATCACTAGTTGGCGATCATTTAATTAAAGGGGAGTTTCATCCATCACTTTACTGTTGAGCTATGAAGGGCTCTGCTCCCGCGAATTATTAACGGATTAACTAAGTGGAACTTAGCTAATTATAGTGATATTGCTCTAGTTTACACTGATAACTAAGTACCGACTAATAACGGCTTAAAGCCTAGTTGATCAATTATTTACAAGGTAATGCTGATGAAGGTAGGATTATTAGCCGGCTTGCGAAAAGGGAGGGTAATGATTTTCATGTCATGTTACAGAAAATTCAATATATCATAGTCTTCTATCTTCCTCCAGAGGAGTCGCCGTAGCGTCTTCACCCTGGGTAGCCGCGTCTTCTTGTCTTCATCCAGGGGAGTCGCCGTAGCGTCATCATTCTGGACGAAGCAACTCGACAGTCACGTCTACTCCCGAGCTTGTAGTGGGACCTTGATAAAAGCTTGAAACTTCAGATCTTGCTCAAATTTACCAAAGTCAAAGTCAAATGACATTGTCACATTTCAATGGAGTTTTGCCCCACCTACAAAACCACGTGACCATTTAAGCTGTAACTATCATTTTGGTTGGGACTTATACAGGGTTCATATTGCATAATCATAATCAGTATCATTTTCTACTCTCGCAACTCCTATAGAAGAATAACAAAAACAATGTATAAATGGCATCGATTTCTTGCTTTTTTCTGAATTCTTAATTAAGCTGTTTTTTTCGAGCCGCAACTTGTACAAAACTCTATTTTAAACCAATAATTTTATTAAAAAACGGAGATCTTTTTACATTTATTCGTTATCTTGTACATCTTGCGGTTGACGATGGGGCAGAATCTGGCATTGGCATTTCTTTATTGCAATACCATACTGTAATTCGCGAACATTTCCTGTAGTAGGTATATGTGTATCAAGTTCGAGCTATTTTAGTCTAATTAGTCTAATGGTAGTGTCAAGAGCATCAATAATGAACTAGATATCTAGACAAAGGCATTATGTCTGTGACTGGATGAAATAGCTAAATCTTTGACAGTTGATCCTAACTCATTACCAAAACACTTTGTACCTACTTCAGCTTTCTAATGAGATGTAATAAGAATAATAGATGTGGCAATTTAAGGAAACTATTAAGCCGAATACGAAATAGTATTTTTGACACAGCCTTTTTACAGTATTGAGTGAAAAGATGTGCTGCTGAGAGTTTTTTGCCACTCTTTCTCCTCAGCGTTGGCACCTTTTCCTTGCAAAGTGGTGTAAATGTAAATTCAAAAATATGTTGACGTGCTATGTACACAACGTGCTTACTTGCAATAAAGAAATGACATTGCCACATTTCAATGGAGCACCTATAAAACTATGTGACCATTTAGCTTTACTTGTTTATGTTTGAAACATGAAAATTGGTTACATGGTCATCATTTCAGCGTCACATCCTATTTTATCAATCAAATTTGTTCCATATGGGTTCATTAATTTGATTTTGATCAGTCAGATTTTCAAGCGTCAGGTTGGCGCGGCCCCCTTTGAAGGCTTATAACTTTTAAACTATTGCGTCACAAATTATGAGACTCCGTCACTAATTCCAGCTTAAGCGGTACATCAGTCCAGGATAGGTCTCGAGGACCTGGGAGCTCGTCCGCGCCATCCTGACGGTAATCATAATCAGTATCATTTTCTACTACTCTCGCAACTCCTATAGAAGAATAACAAAAACGATTTCTTACTATTTTCTGAATTCTTAATTAAGCTGTTTTTTTCGAATCGCAACTTGTACAAAGCTTTATTTTAAACTAATGATTTTAATAAAAAACGGATATATTTTTATATTTATTCGTTATCTTGTACAACTTGCGGTTGATGGTGGGGCAGAATCTGGCATTGACTTTGACTTTGAAATAGCCCATAGTTTCTCGCTTACTTGCCGGCGCTGGAACAACTGCCTTAAGTATATAACAAGTATAAGTATTAAGTATATAAAAATATGTACAAAGTTGCCTGTCATAACGTTACGTAACGTGTTACTGTGCACATGAAACACTTGATGCATCGGCAAACTATAACGTTACTGAACACCAGTATAAAGGTGAGGACTTAGTGATGAGAGACCGCGAGAATACACAGAAGAAAATAACAATCACAGCTAAGTATTTGCAACTGCATCTAAAACCGTGACAAACTATAGGGCTCTGACGACAGCAACCGGGATTAACTACTTAGCGTGGTTTCCTAGGCACGGAGGGGATCAGATGAAAATGTCACTATCGGCCATCCAGGTACTAGGGGTCTACAAGCCCCCCCCCCCCCCCCCCCCCCCCTCCATACACACACAATGCAATAATAATTCAAATTCAAATATATTTATTTGTAGAAACGGGTTACAGTGATCTTGGTAATGTTATAGGTTTCTCCGAATCTTGCCCATCTAGAGCATACAAAAATTTCATTGAGAATCGTAATGTCATAGCTATAAAGGATGCATGTAAATTAAAAAATTGAAATAAAATTTATAAATTATGTCAAATCGATGAATCCGTCAGGAAGGCCACTAAATTATAATAACATTTGTGTATTAACATTTTGCGTAATTTAACTTTAAATAGATTTGTAGGTAATTTCTTTAAATCGTTGGGTATCTTATTATATAAAAGGAAGTGAAGGAAAACATCGCGATGAAACCTAAGGCATGTGAAATCCGCCAATCCGCCGTGGGCCCGCGTGGTAGATTATGGCCCCAGCTCCCTCGATTGAAGGGAAGGTCTGTGCCCGAGCAGTGGGGCAAAATAGACTGGCGATGATGTGAAGTATAGTATTATTTCTAAAAAAATATACTCGAAGTCAAAATAAAGTTAATGTTGCAATGAATGTTTGTTACATAATATTAATAACAAATAAAACCAATCTAAATCATTTTTGTTATTTAACTTCCCAGCTAGTTTGATAATTAACTGGTGGCTCAGTGGTTGGGTCAATGGACTTGCAATATGGAGGTCCCAGGTTCGATTCCCAGCTAGGGCACCAATGAGTTATCCTTGGTTTTTTCGACGCAAAAACTTACGTACATTTACCGAGTGCTCTCAAAGACGATGAAGGAAAACATCGTGATGAAACCTGCATGTCGTAGAAAAAAAAATTTCTGAGGCATGTGAAATCCGCCAACCCGCACTGGGCCCGCGTGGTGGATCATGGCCCGAGCTCCCTCGATGTAAGGGAAGGTCTGTGCCCGAGCAGTGGGGCAATATAAATAGACTGATGATGATGAGGCCTGGCGTGGCGACTCAAAACACTGGTTAATTCCAAACTTGAGCACCAGTCCTCCACCAAAACTGTTAATGCTATGTAAAACGTATCCAATGTGGAACGAAATAAATACCATTTCAATTTAATTGAATCTTCCAGTAATATCCGCTATTTTCACAGCAATGAAACCTGACCTTTAGAGTAATTTTGAGACGCAGCAGGTGCATGGGACGAGTGCACTGTGACGTCACGAACCGTTGGATGCGGTAACAATGTTTCTGTTAGGTATATATAACGTACACGGAAAGAAAAGATTAGCTGCGGTTGTTAAGTATTCGTAACTGTAGCTACAATCGTTACAAATAAGATAAGAATAAGGTATATAATAAGAAATAATTACAATTGTTATATATCGGCTAAACTGGATTGAACCCGGGACCTTCATATCTTACATACAGTGACCCACCCACTACGCTACCGAACTATATTGATGAAGACTCCAAACCCCACTATACAGGATGTAACGTAAAGGGTATATGAAGCCGAAGGGAGGGTGTTAAGTATCGATAACTGAACAACTTTTGTTCTACGACTTTTCGATTTTGGCGAATTAATTTTTTAACTTTTCATACATTTCGTAATGAGACATTATTTTTCTTTTTTTTCGAAAAGTAGAACAAAAGTTCGTCAGTTACCGATACCGAACACCCTCCCTTCGGCTTCATATACCTTTTACGTTACACCCTGTATGTATATGGATATCACTCACTTATATTGTTGAAGTCGGCAATTAGACCGACAGTTTCGACCGATTTCGACGGTACACGCTGCGCTCGATCGCTCTGCGCCCTACTGGCTCAGTTTCTACAATATAAGTGAGTGATATCCGTTTACATAATAACAACTTTGCAAGTCTCCTACCTACTACCTACCTACCTCTAAAAACTCAACATAAAGACACTAATTAGGCATAAAAACCGAAATCTAGACTTAGCACCAATTCCCTCAAATTCCTACAAAAGCTAAGCCTAGATTCACGATATCAACAAACCTACTTACTCTTTCAAGACGCGTCAATCCTAGTAACTGAATAACGAAGGGAACTCTGAAAGCCAGTCTTGAGTCTGGAGACGTCGCCATTGATGCTCCGGATAGTATCGCGGCACTCCGCTTGTCGCCGCATCTAATTGGCTCGCAGCGGAGCTCGTGTGTCCAATGGTGTCGACACAAAATTGAAATGTAAGTTTTTTTTTGGATTCAGACTACGTAAGGTACATCCTTCATGGGGCACTGTATTCGCTTTTATAACAAGTTATTTATTTTATTAATGGACTCGACAGTTCGTCATTTGCCAATGTCATGTTACAGAAAATTCAATATGTAATAGTCTTCTATCTTCCTCCAAGGGAGTCGCAGTAGCGTCTTCACCCTGGGTAGCCGCGTCTTCTTGTCTTCCTCCAGAGGAGTCGCCGTAGCGTCATCACTCTGGACGAAGCAGCTCGACAGTCACGTTCACTCCCGAGCTTGTAGCGGGACTCTTGATAAAAGCTGGACACCCCAGATCTTGCTCAAATTATCCAACAAATTCATCATACTGTCACTCGCGAACATTTTCTGATTAATTTAACGTGATATTAATCTCAAAATAACCACTGAAGACAATAAAACAAAAATTATCAAATAATTTTGCAACCGTCGTCTCCCGCCATTTTCAAGAGAACCTTTTTTGGATTCAGACTATGTAAGGTTAGTACATCCTTCATGGGGCACTGTATTCGCTTTTATAACAAGTTGCCAGAAAGTGTCGCGACGTTGACAGAGAGGAAATTTAAAAATTTCATTAAGAGCCTTCATATAGCCAACTAGCGCCGCCGCCATTCTTAAAAAAATAATATCTTCTTTTATTGAAAAAGCTATTTACAAAATGTTTATTACGATAAATACTATTTTTCAATATACAATACATGGCATAATTGCGACAAGCTAAGTTGTAGTTCACAAATGTGCCAAAAACGGCCGTTATCGCAATTATGCGAACTACAACTTACCAACATTGAATCACGTTATAAATAAGCATTTAAAAAATAGTATTTATCGTAATAAACATTTCGTAAATAGCTTTTTTAATAAAATTGATTATATTGGAAGATATTATTTTTTCAAGATTGGCGGCGAGGCAAGATTGCATAGTTATTTTCACATTATTAGATCGGATTACTTTATTTTCACAATGATGAACAGGTTCGATCAATCAGTTCCTTCAGTGTTACATCACAACAGGTAATCCTTATTATTACACGATCATATTTGAACGGGTCAGGGGAAAAACAGCTTTTGTCACAATTTTCGTTTTTTTCAACTGGCAATGCAGTCTGAATGAATATTATGATCTGCCAAAAACTACAGCGATAAGACCGCCAATTGTGATACTAACTGTATTAGCATATTTCTTTGTGTAATTCCTTTTACTTTGCAATAAAGAATATTTATCTTATCTTATCTTACAGGACAATAACGTTCATAGTCCTGAAAATACGTGTACAGGGTAAAAAAATACCTTTTTATGATGATCTAAACTTTTAATTAGTAATATTCCAATTTAAGCATTAGAGGACAAAAGCTGTTTGTCCCCTGAGCCCTTCATTTGTTTACAAAATAAGACACTTGATTTGGACCGCGGTAAGTAGGTAGGTGTACAGAATGGGTGCCATCGGACGGTTGCCGGCATCGGGGCAGACCTCGGTGTAGGTGGAGAGACGATATCGTTAGATACAGGGATGGGTGGCTGGAAGAGGCTCAGGACAGGGATGGATGGAAGAGGAGGGGGAGACATTTGCCCAGCAGTGGGACAATTTATAGGTTAACAAAAAAAAGTAGGTAGGTATTCATTTATTTTTCTCATACCCATTTATCGTAATTCTGACTTCACGATCACTTTGTCGTAACAAAAAAGTCGATTAGCACCAAATGGAAAACAGCCCCACACTTAACGCTTTCATTGACTACTACAAGCCCCATTCACTGCGCTCAAAATATTGACAACCCCTTTCAAGCTCGCTTGAAAGCGCTCGAAAGAAAAAAGGGGCACGCCCGATTTTTTCCTTACTTAGGCCCCGTGTCCCTCAATAGAACGCATAGGATCCTTTGCGTTCGCAAGTTCTTTCTGAAAGCGCTGTTTTCGTTGCAAATTGTGAGATTGCCTCCTCTTTTAAAGCTCGAAACTGCCGAGTGGGTTGCAACTGATTTACGAAGCGGGAGTTTTCTCTTGGTTCCTTTTTCTGAAACCACTTTCTGTCTGTTTCTGAAAGGGCAATTTGGGATGTTTGCATTTGATTATGAATTATTTTTTGCGTTTAACACAAGATGTCGCTTACCTCGGCCAGCGTATATCGCTGGCTATACAACGAGGTAACGTCGCCAGCCTTTTGGGCACTCTTCCGCAGGGCAGCGATTTGGCCCCAATTTTTTATTTATAAGTATATATTTATTATTATTATTTTATAAGGTAGAAGATGACTGTAAAATAGTATTTATCGTAATAAACTAATTTAACTATTAAAAAATATGTCTTTGAAGTCATTTGACAAATTGAAACTGCAGGTTGACGTCATGATAAATATTAAATTAGTAAGGTTTATTAGTAAATCAAAACTGCAAAAAAAATTGAAATAAGTACGTCACACGTCACACAATGACCTTAGAAATGACCATTAGGTCAAATTCCAGTAAAAGAAATTGTTGCAAAAAATTTAAATTACCTTAAAATGTAAGCACTCCAAAGCAGAGTAACAATTCAAATTCAATTCAAATGATTTATTGCAGTCACAAAGACCATATAAGTGTTAGTAAGTACTTAAAACTATGTTAGTGTTTACACGAGGTGTATTATGCGCCATACATGCGACTTAGGTCCGACTCCGAGACCCCGGGACATGTAAGTGTACCCAGTGGCTCAGAGGACTGTCCATGGTATCCGCAATGCCCTTCAGGATGCCGTTAGGGCTGCCGCGAACCCGTCGCATCAGGGACGCGACTCTTTTGCGTATGATGGCATGGAATCCGTCTACGCCGGCTTCCGTAAACATCCCTGACGCGCAACGTAACGATGCAAATAAAATAATAATAAAAATTGACAGTTGAATTTATTGTAAATATTTATTTTTTATTTTTCCCCAAATTGTTTAATTTACTTACATAAAGGCTGTGTAGAATTAATGTATGTCACAAGCCTAACCATTCATTTAATTTTGTCGAATGAATTCAATGCCACCCTGTATACAGTGGGGAATTAAAGATGAAGTTTATTTTTTATTTATTCTATTAATGGACTCGACTGTTCGTCAATTGCCAATGTCATGTTACAGAAAATTCAATGTATAATAGTTTTCTATCTTCCTCCAGGGGAGTCGCCGTAGCGTCATCACCCTGGGTAGCTGCGTCTTCATGTCTTCATCCACAGGAGACGCCGTAGCGTCAATCACTGTGGACGAAGCAGCTCGACAGTCACGTTCAATCCCGAGCTCGTATTGGGAATCTTGACCATGGCGCCAAACTTCAGATCCTGCTTGAATTCTCCAATAACTTCACCATACTGTCATTCGCGAACAATTTCTGATTAATTTAACGTGATATTAAACACAAAATAGCCCCTGTAGACATCAAAAGCAAAATTATCAAATAATTTTGCAACCGTCGTTTCCCGCCATTTTCAAGAGAACCCTAGATGAAGTTTTATCACTTTTATAAGTGGTTTTACTTATTAAGAGCCTTCCATGAGCCAACTAGCGCCGCCAATCTTAAAAAAATAATATCTTCCAATATAATCAATTTTATTAAAAAAGCTATTTACAAAATGTTTATTACGATAAATACTATTTTTTAAATGCTTATTTATAACGTGATTCAATTTCGGTAAAATAGCTTGTCGCAATTATGCCATGTATTGTATATTGAAAAATAGTATTCATCCTAATAAACATTTTGTAAATAGCTTTTTTAATAAAATTGATTAAATTGGAAGATATTATTTTTTCAAGATTGCCGGCGCTAGTTGGCTCATGGAAGGGCCTTAAGACTCGTACGTACATACATAAGTAAGTGTACATATACTCGTCAGTGTCCCAATAGTCGTCAGGTATATTCTAAAAGAACAAAACCTCACTAACACAGAAATGATACATTTTTGCTGCTAATCTATATAAATAAACTACTTATTGTTTTTTTTGCGATATTTCGGTGCTTTAGAATACCTGACGACAATACGTACACTGTCTAGTTTCTCCTTTGTGTTGGATATTGTAAGCGGATCATACGAAACATAGACTGATTACCGAAACCAACCTATACAAGTGAATGAATTATATAAAAACCACCTACTATAATATACGTTTATGATACTAAGTAATATTTACATTCCCACTTATTAAGCTGACACTGGTCCTCTTTCCAATTATTGTAAAAAAAGTCTAGTAATAACTAGCAATAAGTAAACACGGAAGGACACTGATTCCCGAAACACAGGTCACCCTAGAGGGAGTCAGGGTTATCTAAATCGTGCTAATTATAATGCTGACTCTGTCATACTTGCACTATGTTACATATTAAGCACATTGTAACCATTCATTTTGTGAAAATAAATATTATTATTATATTATTAAAACAAAACCCCGTTTTTGAGTAAAATAACCAAGTCCACTGTATTTATTTTACAGCAAACTTTTATCGTCCACAAGAAAAACCTTCTCAAGCGCTCAGGGGTGGAACATAAAAATTATTTACACATTTTCTGCGAAGCCAGTCCCGTTCGTACAGATTAAGTCGTCACGTAGCCACCATATTTCTCTTCGGGCGACGCGACGTGAAGCTCGTGATATGCTTACTGGCTCGTAAATAAAAACAAAAAGTGAAGTGGATCCCGTAATTTATGGTTGACGCTTTAGTGGTCGACAATTTACTAGGTAAAGGTCAAGTTTGAATAAGTAACCGTTTTTTGTTAGGAATATTTAATTGCTCGCTGTTTTAACTGACTTTTAAAATAGTAGGTTCGTCTAATTAAGTGTGTGATTTGCCTTCACACGTCATAGACGGTGGGTATAGTAGGCCAATCGTCAAAAAGTAGTAGATTAAAATAGAGCCTCAATATTAGTCCATTTTCATGTCTCCAATGTTCAGGCACAGACCTTCCCTTACATCGAGGGAGCCCGACCAAGAACTCAGTGCAAATTGGTGGATTTTTAGATTAGATTTTTCTTCAACATACATGTGAAGAATATGACACGAAATTTTCTTTCACCATATTGGGATTCCGTGAGTTTCCTTTGGCAAAAACAACGAGGAAAACTGATTGGCTGACCTGGCCGCACCGAACCTGGGACCTTCGTACCGTAAGTCCAGTGACCCTACCACTGCGCCACAGACGCTTCGTCAAAATCTAGATTTAAAAAAATATCCTCCGATAATCTTACGACAGTTATGTAGGTGGGGCAAAGCTCCATTGAAATGTGGCAATGTCTTTTGCCAGAAACTGACAAAAAATGGCAAATCTGCCAGAAACTGTTAAAAACGTCAAAAGTTTGACATATTTGAGATCTTAAAGTTTTTGACGTTTGTGTCGTTTTATACTAGGTATATAGGTACATTTTCTGACAGATTTGACAGTTCCTGGCAGATTTGTTTTGTAGTTTTTGACAATTATTGTCAGTTTTTGACAGTTCTTGTCAGTTTTTGACAGTTCTTGTCAATTTTGACAGGTCCTGTCGACAGTTTTGACTTGTCAAGAAAATAATATTTGGAATCGAACAAAATTACAGAATTTATTAAGTATGTTAGTTTCATTTAAAATATCAATACTTAGAAAAATCACCGAGGTGAACCACGGGAAGAAATAATTTCCCGTGGTACACCGAGGTGAACAGCCGAGGTGGACCATGGGCAATAACCCTACAAAATAACTATGCCGAAGTAAGCTCCGCTCCCCCTTATAACTTTAAGATGGCTGGTACAAATTCTAGTTTTTGGTGACGAATTGCTACTAATAATGGTATAAGGCCCGTATTAATAGTGTGATCTCAAACCCGCCCTCAAGAGCGAATTCAGATCTCTAGTATGTCATTTATTAATAAACCAATCTTGAGGACGTATCACGGGATGTCTTTTTCAAGTGGAACAACTCAAGTAGACGTCGCGGTTCGCCTGCAATCACCAAATACGGTCTCAAGTGTGAGTTTGTCAGTTAATACGGCGTTACTCACGTGATACCCGATTCCTAAATGCGCACCTAAGTTATGATTATTAATAGGAACGCCATCTTGGGGTAGTTCTCAAGATTAACTTTTGGGATGAGAGTGATTTATTAATACGTGCCTTATTTCCTGTATTGTCAGAATTCCGTCGTAGTGGCTGTAAGGTAAACCTTGCCGACATTTTCATTTTTTCCCACACTCAACGCCCACAGTTATTTGTTCAACCGCCACACACACCCCTCTGTGGGGGAGGAAGTGTAATTTTACACTTGAAGATAGTATCTTGGCGTTGCTTTGAATAATGAATGTGCTTTCCGACGGCCTACATGTAGGCCTACGGGTTTTATTGATTATTGTGAAGATTACACGGGTTTATACGGCATATGGACTGTATAATGTAGACTGGATCATTGGACTCAAGGGCCTTGTGTTTCATTTACCTACTATTTTTAGGATTAAAAAAAAATATTTTTCAAACGACATCTGGGTGTTCAGTCTTTAGTCAGTCTTGACTGTGGTTTTTTTATGTGTCAAAGCATCGGCGTTTTTGGTTTTTCAATATCGAAATGAAAGGTAAGTGTAGTATGTCCCGATAGTCGACAGCATGGTTACTCTCACCTCTTATAGCGATCCAGTTTAGGTTCCTAAACTGAACCGAATCGCCATTTGCTACAATGACGTTTGACGTCATTGTAGCAAATTGTCAGTTTATGAACCTAAACTGGATCGCTATAAGAGGTGAGAGTAACCCCGCTGGTATTCTAAAACACCAAAATCTCACAAAAAGTAGTTTATACTTTTTTATGTGTCTCGATGACAATTAATATACGACATATTACGTTTATTGTTACTAATTAATTTACGCGGCTATAAATATACTATCACTTTTTCGTGCTTCTGGTATTTTAGAATACCTGACGAGTATTGGGACACTGACGAGTATTGGGACACTGACGAGTATTGGGACACTGACGAGTACACGTACACTTAAAATAAATAAATAAGCATAATATAATGTCAGTATTTTACGAAGTCAATAATCCAGTGGTTTCTATAATCAGACCACGTCCAGCTTTATATCTTTTATAGCATAAAATTGTTACTGCTGCAGCCGTAAAATGTTTATTCGTACTAATCCGAATTAGGTACGCCTGTAAGCTACCTGGATCAGACTGGCCAGGTCATAAGGCTAGTCTAGAACTTTTATAGACTTCGCGAACGATGGCTAAGTGTAGCGTAAGGGAAGTTTTTATGGCAGTGGTATGGTTTGAATGGTAATATCTGTAGTAAAAACGATTGATGAGAGATTTTAAAGAAAATATTGTGATCTTTTATTCTTTCATTTAAGGATACCGCTAATTTAACTAGCAATTAAATTATTATTATTACTTTATTGTACATGAAAGAAGATACAATAAATATTAGAAACAATAAACGTACACGGGTGACATTCTAATAAGTTAAATCTAATAAGTTGTGAATTAAAGTGAAGTGATCGAATGTTGGTAGTTCATGGACACTAGTTTACTTAATTTAGCTCGATCGATAGCCTTTCTAAATAGCAATAAACTGAATTTGAATTAAATAAATTAAATGAATGTTACAAAATTAATAAAGTGATTAGAGAACGGTGTGGTTTGAAAGAAAATATGTGCATATTGCTGTCTTGTTATTTTTGTATTGTGTAGGTATCTTTTTTGCACAATTTAGTAGGTATTGAATTGAATGTACTAAGTAGGATTGAAAAGAGTACTTACCTACCTATGTCATGCTGATTTATACATTAAGAGTAGAAATGAAGAATTACGAAGGAAAAGGGTTCATATCACTTTCAATGTTAAATATAACAACACCTCAAACATCAAGCCATGTGGTAGACCACAAAGTAACAAAGACGCAATCAAAAAATATTACCTCCTCTTTGATAGTCGGCTAAAAATCAAACATTCTTTCCCCAGAAATGTAAAACACAATCCGACTGGGAATATCTCAAGTTGTGCCGAAAGGGCCCAAATCAAGAAACATAAAACACGTTGGTAAACATTCGTCGACACACGTCGACAATACGGGAAACCGAAGGTTCTGCGAGGCCTTAAGAAGGGCTAATAGATTTCCCCTCTGAGCCATACATAGGGTATCGATGGTGACGTTTCTTTTACACTTTACGATTAGATGGAGAAAAAAAAATGTACTTATTTTAAAAACTTTACTAAAAGAAACGCTTTATAAATGGATAACTACGAAAATGCAAGGCCTCAGTGCATCACCAGTTTCGCATTACATATTAAGTTAATAAACGTTAGTTAAGTCCATAAAGAACATTGTAACATTTTAATGTTAAGTATGTTAACATCTGTATTATAACTTATGGAATGCAATAAATATATTGAGTATAAGTTTCAATTGTTACAATTTGTAAGGTAAGTGTAAACGAGACCTGGCCGCAAGGACTTTTTTGGGCCCTCAAGTCCTGTCAAAGTCTGCACGAATGAAATTTTTGTACTATCTTTCGTCAAAAATCTGACATTGACGGCACTTTAGCGTTAGTAAATTTCGTCGCGGCTCACCCTCCCAAACACACGTATGTGTCCCAATAGTCGTCATATATTTCTAAAACACAATTTTTTCTTTTAATTTGACATGAGTATAGATAAGGGTCTAGAAACCATTTTTTTTTAAATTTAAAAATCACGCAAGGGGTTTGATAGAGTGCAATAAAAAAAGAGAAGTTATCTGTGGTTGGTGGCTATGGCAAGGCGGCCTAGGCGGTGTGTTGTGTGTGCTGAGAAATAAATAGTTATGGAAGAATTTTCTTTTGCGTTTCCATCCTGAAAGCCTCGTACATAACCCAACAGGTTTTTCATTAGCAGTGCAGAGTAGCATATTTGAAGTCCGTCGACAATCGTATCTTATAAAAGTCTGCTTGTCAGTCGTTTCCAATAAGAATTCACAAACAAGAAACTGGATCTTTCGGGCAGGTGTCGGACGACAAAAAGCCCAGAATCCCCCGGGGCAGCGCTCTCCTCTCGCTGTCACTTTGCCACTACTTAAGTGACGAGAAAAAATGTTATTCCAGCCTACAGGCATTCTCTTCGGCTGTCATTTCATTATTAAGAAGTTTTATGCGTTAGAAACTCTAATAAAGTGATGAAACTGGTGTCCATTGAACTGCCAACGCGGGCCTCCTCACTTTCTTCTTCTTCTGGTGCCTCTCCACCACTGACCATCAGCTCCGCATATATTCTCTTATAATAAGATAAAAGAAGCCAGCCGGAAAAGCTTTTCGCCGCTTGCTATCGCTGTCCACTCCCTTATGTTGCGAAGCCACGATTGTCTTCTGTCAACCCGCCTCTTCCCCTCAATCTTGCCCATCTTTATGAGGCAGCAGAGTTGTAACCGCTCGTGTTTCAGCACGTGTCTGAGATAGCCCACTTTTTTTCTCACATCACAGACGACGTTTTAAAATACCGTTAGCATTATCTGCGCTTTTTTGTCAGACAATCCCTAAAATATACGACCGAATAGCCCGTGGCAGGAATTCATTTGACAACCGCTGATTCTTGTAGACTTGCACCAAATTCAGATTCGTGACAAATTGAATCTTACTCGTCCGCTCGAGGCGAAACAAAGGTCGATTCACATTTTATTTGCCACCTGATTCCAAAGCCCCAAGCCTGGTCAGGGCTGTCACCTGTTAAACAATGCTTTGAGTGACATCTGTTGGGAACTATTGGAATTGCTAGCCCACCTATCCAACTGGCTGACTTTCGATAACGCTACCTTGCTGTTTCGTTAGCAAATGTCAATCCCATACATTTCTGTTTCCATTCTACCAGCGCTAAGGAAAGTAAATGCCACTTGGCTAAAGGGGCTGATCAGTCTAGGGCGTTGCCAGAATGATTTTTTTCATGAAGGGAATAATTTAGAGAGCTATTAAGTAGTATATTTTGAACAATGGAAAAACACGAGTGGCAGACACGCGAATAATTGTCATGTTACAGCGCATCTTGACATGCAAATATTGCTTACTCCAAAGGGTCCAAAGTCTGTTCATTCATTCATTATGTTTTTAGATGATTTTTTGTATCAATAAACATAAATATTAAATTATAATGGAAAGGTTATGGAATAACAATCAATGGTGTACCGCGACTGTTGTTAAAAATAGGTACGCAAGTAATTTTATTATATTATTTTATTTTATCACATTTTAATGATAAAATAACGTTCTTGGCGAAAGATTACGGAAATGTTTTGAGTGGGACATTTTCATAAATTTTGGGTTAGTATCTCAATTTATTTAAATTGACAACCCTGGGCCACGGTCCCCCGAGGCACCCTTCATTTCCATCACCAATAAGGGGATTCCAATTATTTTGAGCAGTGGGCGTGATATTCCATTTCAAGATGTAATTTTTGTGGTTTATTTGCTTTGATAGAGACAATCAGATTTAGTGGATTCTTTTGTTGGAAAATATTGTTTTCTTATTTTGATTGCTTTGATAGTGTCAAAATACAATTGGAATGTTTTCAACTGTAATAAAATACAGAGAGCTCGGTGGCTCAGTGGTTGGGTCAATGGACTTGCAATATGGAGGTCCCAGGTTCGATTTCCAGCTAGGGCAGCCATGTACCAATGAGTTATCCTCGGTTTTTTCGACGGAAAAACTTACGTACATTTACCGAGTGCTCTCAAAACGGTGAAGGAAAACATCGTGATGAAACCTGCAAGTCGTAGAAGAAGAAGAAAATCTAAGGTATGTGAAATCCGCCAACCCGCACTGGGCCCGCGTGGTGGATCATGGCCCGAGCTCCCTCGATGTAAGGGAAGGTCTGTGCCCGAGCAGTGGGGCAATATAAATAGACTGATGATGATGATGAAAATACAGAATACTTGGTGTTATTTGAACTACAATTTTTTTTATATAATAACCTTAGATTACAACTTGTGGAGGCTACAAGTTATTAAGTAAAATGTATTTAGCATTAAGTTATATGAAAAACTGTTTGTCTCCATATAAAATAAAGGACTATTTGGTATGAAAATTGACTGACTCAAATTTTGGAATAGAGATTTAGGTAATTGTACATATACTCGTCAAGTGATCCGGTGCTCGTCATAGATTCCGGCGGCGGCGTCATGAATAATAATAAAAAAGAAAGTCAAGTTCGCGCGGGCGTGGCGCGCTCACCTTGAAAAAGACCGTCGAAATCGGTGGAAGCTGTCGGTCTAATTGCCGACTTCAACAATATAAGTGAGTGATATCCGTTTATATATAATAATTAATAATAATAAATCTCACCCATAGCAAAAAATCCTAATGTGTTTATAAAATAGTTGGTGGAGGTACATTACACTTACCATGAACTCTTATAGCAGAATTACTTCAATAATACTTTGTTATTTCGTACCATGACGTCGTTAATAAATCTATTTGTCCCTGTGTTCGTTTCATATAATGGTGGTCACATATATTTTAATCTCAAGAAAAGGCACTATTGTAAAAACTTAGTTAAAGTTTGGTTAAACTCCGTCCGACTGTATGACAACTGATAACGGCCCAGTTCGCGACACTCGTGAGGAATGGTGCGAGTTGGCGCGAGTTGCAGGCTTGTTAGGGAACTGGGAAGGAGCTTGAAGGAGCTGTCTATTTAAAACTTTTTATTTATTTAAGCTTTTACACATTAGATCTAACAAAAACAGTTTTTAAATTTGCCGTAGGTACAGGCGACGACAGAGCTAAGTATACAGGGGGCCTCAATAAGGTTGAGATTTTCTCAAAAACTACTGGACCGAATTTAATAATTATTTTACAGTTACATAGTTTTCACTTTTATCTATCAAACAGTGAAAGAATTTTTGCAACAGGTCAAGTAGTTTTTGACATAATCTCAACCTCGAAAACTCTCCTGTACACCTTTCTCTATGTTCCACCGTACCACCATGATGATTATTGATACGTTTTTGCCCCAGGATAGGAATATAAACTATGCATATAGACATGCAGGTTTCATCACGATGTTTTCCTTTACCGTTTTGAGAGCACTCGGTGAATGTACGTAAGTTTTTCCGTCAAAAAAACCGAGGATAACTCATTGGTACATGGCTGCCCTGGCTGGGAATCGAACCTGGGACCTCCATATTGCAAGTCAATTGACCCAACCACTGAGCCACCGACATGACTCAAAATAAAATCCCGGGAACTCATGACTCATGAGTTCCCGGGATTTTATTTTGCGTTAGATGATACCTCCTTAAAACTCCTACGTCTTGTAGGTCCCAGACAAAAGTTTTGATATAACCTCGCTCGCTAGCAGCCTACTGAATATTTCATTAACACGGCCATTTTTTTTGTTGGAGCACTCAAATTTGCATGTTATGAGTTAGGAACAGTTATGAAGTATCTTTGAGTTTTGATAATGGACGAGTGTTCTTGTTATGAAAGTAAACGGTGTGGAAGACTTTTGGCTCGCTTTATCAAGTTTCAATTTAAAGAGTATTGTTTGGAAAAAATGGTGGTTATTTTAGATTACTAAGAGCCTTCCATGAGCCAACTAGCGCCGCCAATCTTAAAAAAATAATATCTTCCAATATAATAAATTTTATTAAAAAATCTATTTACAAAATGTTTATTACGATAAATACTATTTTTTAAATGTTTATTTATAACGTGATTCAATTTCGGTTTTGGCACATTTGTGAACTACTTAGCTTGTCGCAATTATGCCATGTATTGTATATTGAAAATTAGTATTCATCCTAATAACCATTTCGTAAATAGCTTTTTTAATAAAATTGATTAAATTGGAAGATATTATTTTTTCAAGATTGGCGGCGCTAGTTGGCTCATGGAAGGCCCTTAAAATGTGAATCTGCAAGGTCAACTTTTATTATTATTTGATAACATGGTGTTGGCCAAGGGTCACTGCGACCTCAAAGGTCTATTGTGGCCTAAAAGGTCAAGGTTAAAGTGAAATAATACTATATTATATCCTGGACTAGTCGGTAGTTCCTCAATGAGGGGGGTTTTCAAAGTGACATTTCAAAGGAAAAAAAACTAGCTTTTCAAGTTGATAATAGATGGCGTGGCAGAAGTAAATGAAGAGTACACAGGGACCATGAAAGAAATATTAGCTGAATAATTGTTTTTTTTGGTTTGAGTTATTTTAAACAAACAAAAATATTAATTAGATAAAACGGGAATTACCGTGTTAAACATTTATTATTGATGTCTCGATATTTCGCCAGCATTGCAGCCATCATGGTCACGAGTAGACTGAAGTCGGTGAGTGTTGAACGTCAGAAGGGTGACACAAAACGATTCGTGTTCGCTGACTGCGTTGAGAAAAGTTGTTGATATTTGTTTTGTGTCACCCTTCTGACGTTCAACACTCACCGACTTCAGTCTACTCGTGACCATGATGGCTGCAATGCTGTCGAAATATCGAGACATCAATAATAAACGTTTAACACGGTAATTCCCGTTTTATCTAATTAATATGTATGCAAACCGTGAAAGTTTAAAAAGTGACACACAAAAATAGCCATTCAATTAATAAACAAGGCTAGCCCGTGCATTGATGCTCTTTTAATCATTTCAACGCATTTAATGTTGACATCGGGATTTTTGAAAATGGCGGGAAACGACGGTTGCGAAATTATTTAATAATTTTCAGTTTAATGTCTACAGTGGGTGTTTTGTGTTCAATATCACGTTAAATTAATCAGAAAATGTTCGCGAATGACAGTATAGTGAAGTTATTGGAGAATTCAAGCAGGATCTGAAGTTTGGCGCCATGGTCAAGATTCCCACTACGAGCTCGGGAGTGAACGTGACTGTCGAGCTGCTTCGTCCACAGTGATTGACGCTACGGCGTCTCCTGTGGATGAAGACAAGAAGACGCGGCTACCCAGGGTGATGACGCTACGGCGACTCCCCTGGAGGAATATATAAGACTATTATACATTGAATTTTCTGTAACATGACATTGGCAAATGACGAACTGTCGAGTCCATTAATAAAATAAATAAAATGTTGACATCAGATCAGTCAGTGCTATCTACCGGAGCTATCTTAAATGTAACCTTGAAAACCCCTCATTGCAGTGGTTTTTAACGGGATGATAAATATTGTAAAACCACAAAAATTACATGCCGGTGTGACACAATCATCCTGTGTCTACAAACAAACATCTCGCTCGATTAATATTGATCAATGCTGATTAATATTCATAGCAGTGCGATCCGGCCGCAGATACGTTTAACCACATTAAATGTTAATTCTTCTTTTAAAACGAAATGGGAATAAATGGGCCGGTAAATCTTTTTTCGCGGTTCCGCCATTTTGTTTTTTTACGTACGGTCGAATACAGAGAAAGGTGTACAGTAGAGTTTTTAAGGTTGAGATTTTCTCGGAAACTACTTGACCTATTGCAATAATTCTTTCACTGATAATAGATAATAGTTAAAACTATGTACTGTAAAATAATTATTAAAATCGGTCCAGTGGTTCTTATCCCCTGTATACTTATCTCTGTCTTCGTGTGTACAATCTAGTAATGTAGATAACTATAAATAGCCAAGCGCCTGTCATAAAGTGCAAAGCAACTTTTGTTATTAAACGGTCAGGCGTTTTGTTAGATTTCGTATATTTTTACCAAACTGCCACCAAGAAGTGCATTTTTTTCTAGCGCATGTTGTCTGTTAGATTTATCTTGATCACGGAACTGAAATAGGATATGATTTATTCCAAAACCAATAAATTTTAAGGTTCCAAACCTCAAGAGAGAAAAAGGGACCATTATAGGATCACTTGGTTTTGTGTAAGTAGGTAGTAATTAATATATTGTTTATTACGGTAAGTATCCATAATACAAAACTAATATTTACCAGTATACAAATAATATTAAGCTATAAATGGACAACCAATACCTAAGTATGGGGCACGGAGACGGTGCCAAAAGGAGGCAACGCGTGATCTCATGATCGCGAAGAAGTCAGGAACTCTGGCTGAGGCGAAAATGCCCGACGCACAGCAGTATCGCGGCAGTTTCATCAGGATGATATTGCACTTTAATGACACTGTAGGCACGCCTGGTTAACTTAACCACAACTGGCATGTATAGAAACATTGGCAAGACGCACTAAACATGTTGTTTTGACGTCCTCATTCCACCGGGCGAACCGCTTCGCGAGCATGTTGCACCGCACAGCCAGAGCCCTTCGTTCCCTCTCCATGTAAACAAAAAGTAATATTATTTACTTCGAATCTACAATCACAACTAATATAAATCTTGCGACGTCTCATTTTACTCGCCTAAGCTAGACAGTAGGATGAAAATGGGATGAAGTCTCACATAGCACAAAGATAAGGCGTCAGCTGGCAAAGGGCCAGAGACTAACTTAAAATGCCACGCGCTTGGCTGAATACTCCGCAGTTGCCTTTGCCTGGCCAGTAAATACCCGAATGCTGAGAGCAGTCAAGTTAGAGTGGTAGATAAGTTCACCTTGCGCGTTTGTATAGCGATCGCTGATAGTTACATAGTTTTGAGCATGAACTCAGGGGTGATACTTACGATTGTCAAAAGTGTATCAAAACTGACGTTAAAACAGAACTCAAGCTCAGCTTTCACTCCAAACTGTATCTGAAAATGATGATTGAAATGATTTTTCGTACCAATATTTTAATTACCTAATAAAACTATGTGACCATTTAAGCTGTACCTATCATTTTGTTGCGGACTTATTACAGGTTTCATATTGCATAATCATAATCAGCCTCATTTTCTACTGCTCTCGCAACTCCTATAGAAGAATAACAAAAACAATGAATAAATCGCTTCGATTTCTTACTATTTTCTGAATTCTTAATTAGGCTGTTTTTTTCGAATCGCAACTTGTACAAAACTTTATTTTAAACCAATAATTTTAATAAAAAACGGAGATATTTTTACATTTATTCGTTATCTTGTACAACTTGCGGTTGATGGTGGGGCAGAATGTGGGAGGAAGATGCCGCATCTCGAGCTATGCGATGCAGTGACGAGGAAGGCTCGCCAGTAGGTCCTCTCCTCTATTCTATACATAGCTACACCACTCGTGTATCCATAGTACGCATCCATACCAAGCAGCCACACATCCTTCCATATAAAAACATAGCTTAGTTAAACTCGCTTCCACCATTGCTATGCTAGTATACTGATGAATGTCATCATCATCATCAGTCTATTTATATCGCCCCACTGCTCGGGCACAGACCTTCCCTTACATCGAGGGAGCTCGGGCCATAATCCACCACGCGGACCCAGTGCGGGTTGGCGGATTTCACATGCCTTAGAGTTTTTTTTTCTTCTACGACATGCAGGTTTCATCACGATGTTTTCCTTCACCGTTTTGAGAGCACTCGGTAAATGTACGTAAGTTTTTCCGTCGAAAAAACCGAGGATAACTCATTGGTACATGGCTACCCTAGCTGGGAATCGAACCTGGGACCTCCATATTGCAAGTCCATTGACCCAACCACTGAGCCACCGAGCTCTGTAATTGGTGGACATCAAACGCATCCATAGCATAGCACATCTCTGGTGGAGAGGCAGCCTAAAACTCGGGACATGCGACACCACTGCCTGTAGATTCTGCTGCGAAGCCGAGGAAACCCCCATGCACATCCTCTGTGAGTATGGAGCACTCATTCACAGCAGTGCATCATACGATTCCTGAAGACGTTGGCCTTGGGAGCGAGATATATATATACTCGGTGCGCGGCCACAATACACCTTTGTACATACATCGTCCGTGCAGTCACTATGGGGTCAGCTGCAAACCAGCGCTGTGGCCTGTTATGTCAGGCTGCAGCACTATGCTGAGCTGATGCCCATTTAACACCACAACAACAAACATATATTTGTACCACTATTTGTATTTGTACTTTACTATTTGTATGTGTTCTTCTTCTGTTAATGTGCTTCTGTAATTTGTGGTGTTGAATAAATCTGTTTTCTTTCTTTCTTTCTTTCTTTCTTTCTTTCTTTCTTTCTTTCTTTCTTTCTTTCTTTCTTTCTTTCTTTCTTTCTTTCTTTCTTTCTTTCTTTCTTTCTTTCTTTCTTTCTTTCTTTCTTTCTTTCTTTCTTTCTTTCTTTCTTTCTTTCTTTCTTTCTTTCTTTCTTTCTTTCTTTCTTTCTTTCTTTCTTTCTTTCTTTCTTTCTTTCTTTCTTTCTTTCTTTCTTTCTTTCTTTCTTTCTTTCTTTCTTTCTTTCTTTCTTTCTTTCTTTCTTTCTTTCTTTCTTTCTTTCTTTCTTTCTTTGAGGTCGCAGTGACCCTTGGGCGTGTACCAACACCGTGCTATCAAATAATAATAGCTTTCGTATCCTCGCAGCATAGCTCCATAGCAAATCTCTAGTGGAAAGGCATCCTTAAAAGGCAGGAGTATAATAATAGCTTCAACATTATTTATAACACGTTTAAAGCTCACTGAAGCACAGTTTAAAATATAAATTGACGTCAAGATAAGATGGCGAGTAATTGGTTGTAAATGCGCTGTTATTTCATGTTGATTTATTTGTCACTTCCATGCAAATACGATGTATCGTGTGATTAACTTTTACTTGTCTAGTGTAGTAAAGTTAAACGCCATCGTCATCGAATCGAGATCGAGACGATTCGAGTGATACAAGTTGTATGAGAATGTTATGTTTTTTTAGGGTTACGTGCCTTAAAAGGAACCTTGAACGTCTGTCTGTATGTCAAGACCTTTTTCTCAGAAATGCGTGGATATCAAGTTAATACCCAAAGTCCTCTTATAGAAGGATTACTTCAATAATACATTATTATTCCGTACCATGACATGGTACAGTCGAAGACAGAGATAAGTATACAGGGGGCCTCAATATGGTTGAGATTTTCTCGAACACTACTGGACCGAATTTAATAATTCTTTACAGTTACATAGTTTTAACTTTTATCTATCAAACAGTGAAATAATTTTTGCAATAAGTGAAGTAGTTTTTGAGAAAATCGCAACCTTAAAAACTCTCCTGTACACCTTTCTCTGTGTTCCACCGTACATATGAAATAACATAGTATTATTGAAGTAATCCTGCTATAAGAGTTTATGTTAAGGGGGCTGGTCCGTTGCAGCTGTGAAAAAAATCAAACGTAGGTACCTATGTCCACGCAATCAAACGATTTGGTTGTATTCATAGGTACTTCAAGTGCAGATTTGTCAAAGATGAAACAAAGAACGGCATATTATGGAGTAAGGCATATTTACGTCCTCTCTTACTTGACAAAAACTTCTCTGCCACTCATTTGTTTTTCAATTGTTTGAATTTTCAAGAGAAGTAATAAATATAGGGGCTCCGCTCACTAGGGTGACCGCTAGTGACACTTTCATCTGAGCCCCTCCGTGCCTCGGAAAGCACGTTAAGCAGTTGGTCCCGGTTGCTGTCGCTCGGCAGCAGTCGTTAGGCCACGGCAGAGGCCTACGGGCGGCCTGAATAACTCTGATAAATAGGTTTGGGCACTAAACCATAAGAGAAAAGAAAAGAATAAGTATACAATAATAAAGTTATTGTGTAAATGTAAATTAAAAAATCTTTACGTGCAAAAATGTACACATCGCTAGCAATAATGAGATTTGGTTTAAAATAGATGTCTCTTTCTGACTTATGAGAGTGAAAGTGAGACCAGCTTGGTTACTCTCACCTCTTATAGCCATCCAGTTTAGGTTCCTAAACTGAACCGAATCGCTATTTGCTACAATGACGTTTGAGCAAATTGTCAGTTTAGGAACCTAAACTGGATCGCTATAAGAGGTGGGAGTAATCCCGCTGTCCCCATGCAAAATATAATTTAGGCTCTCTCTATAGAGGGCGGCGATTTTTTCCTTCATGACCCCAAGATATGAACAGTCGGTTAAAATAAAAGTGGATGGCAATTGCAAGGAGCATGTTGCAACTAAAGGCTGTTAAGTGGTACCTGAGCGTCGAATGCGCGTCGCTTAGCGATAACCACCCCCTCGGTTCACACCTCGACACTTTAATACAGGTGTAAACTCGTCAGGTACAAAGAATTCGCTGTAACACAGTGCGAGGAAAGAAAGAAATATTTTATTAATAACATTATCACACAACAACAGTTTTCGGATTTTTTTCCTTTACTTGAAATATAGGACCTAGCTTCTTGTCATATCTCATGATTCTAGGTCAACGGGAAGTACCCTATAGGTTTTGAGTTTCTCGCGTTTTCATACAAATATGCAGGAAAAGGCGATATAAGCGGTAATATCTTTTGATTGGGTTGACCTAGAAGTTTTATTTTTTTACGGCTGCACGAGGTTGCAGACTTGAGTATTTGGTATTAAATTCAAACTTAATCCGTCCACGCGTGTCTGAGATATAGGTCTTGACATACAGACAGACGGACGGACAGACAGACAGATAGGTAGACACCTCTAGCGGTCAGTATCGAAACTTAAAGTTCCATACAATCCTTTCAACGAAAGTATTTACGCAGTCGTTAGCGAATACTTACGTTGACAATTCATGGTAATGGTACTGGATCAAGATTAAACGAACTATCGATTTCAACATATTGTGATGCGATTACCACTACTATTACTACCTTAAGTTTTTTTTAGATCGCTCACTCTTTTGTCGAACAGCCATCAATCCTTGCGCAACCTGTTGCCCGCTGATCAGCGTTATTGGCGTCAATTTGCGCAGATGGTCGCGATATCGCCATGTCATTATCGGCAGACGTCCAATTTGGTACTTAATGGTGCAAATGAACCGGACGGGCGTTTTTAATACCTTTTGCAGAGCGTTCAAATTAGCAAGTTGTGGTGTTGATTGCTGGTTACATCGTTAAGAGTTAATCGCTGGTCTTTGGCGGTTCGTTTGATGATAAAGAGTTTTAAAATAAACATAGCTTCCTTTATAAGGAAAACTTACTTGAATAATATTATTGTTTTTTAGAATTAAAACTATAGTGAGCCATTACTACAAATTATTATATATAAACAGATATCACTCACTTCTATTGTTAAAGTCGGCAATTAGACCGACAGTTTCGACCGTCTTTTTCAAGGTGAGCGCGCCATGCCCGCGTCGCCGTTGACGTTTCACCTTGAAAAAGACCGTCGAAATTGGTCGAAACTGTCGGTCTAATTGCCGACTTTAACAATAGAAGTGAGTGATATCCGTTTATATACAAAACGCAACTGTAGGAGGTCTATCGAAATTTGAATAGGAAATTGGAAACATGATACTTTATTTCGAAATAGATTAAATTAACGTAAACTGAACGGAGGGGTGACGCGCGTCCGGCGCGGAATGCAGTTCGCGATGCGACTGATTTACTAATTGCAAAATGTTTGATATTTTAAAAAGGCTATAGTTTCCTCCGCCGCCTCGTACCTCACGTCTCTGTGGCCCTACGCAGAGGACAATAGTAATAGCGTTGCCAACAGCAACGGCCACCCGCGTCTGCAGCGCGCTGCTGGTGCCGGGGGTCGGAGAGCTGTGTCTCTCGAGGAGGTGAAGCCTCTATGTGAAAGGACGCTGCGCGCGTCCTCTGGTGGGGGTTGGTCACTCCGTGTAATATACTTACATATTATATTATAAATTAGAACTCCCCATCGCCATACAAAGCATTCGTGGTTACGCCTAAGATGGGAAAGTAGATTTCACATGTAAAACAATAAATTTAAAAAAAAAACTATTACTTAACTGTACTGTATCTCGCATGCTACATCGAGTGAGCAGAAAGACTCTGAAATCGCGGTATGTTCCCAGTCCGCATGGATTGCGACCAGGTAGAAACTGGGAATTTGATTCCCGATTGCCACCTGCCTCTGTAGCACATGATTATTAACGCGCCGCGCCTACGCCACGCCTACGTCACGCCAACGCCACGCCGCGCCGTCACAAAGTTGAGAGTCACTATGAAAGATCGTCTGCAAACGTGTAGTCGTTCTACGGAATGTTGCGTCTGACAGCCATTTGACAACTTAAGGCGCCATATGGGTGTCAAAAGCCAGAGTGAGACAAAAGATGCCCCGCAGCGTCGGAGTAAAGAGCACGGCACAGTGCCTCGATATTCGTTTTCTATGAATTTTCGATGACTTTGGCAGGGAAATAAATATCTTGATTAAATGACAATGCCAGATTCTGCCCCACCATCAACCGCAAGTTGTACAAGATCACGAATAAATGTAAAAATATTATCTCCGATTTTTATTAAAATTCAGCCTAATTAAGAATTCAGAAAACAGTAATAAATCGAAGCGAATTATTCATTGTTTTTGTTATTCTTCTATAGGAGTTGCAAGAGTAGTAGAAAATGATACTGATTATGCAATATGAAACCTGTAATAAGTCCCCAACAAAATGATAGGTACAGTTTAAATGGTCATGTAGTTTTGTGTGTGGGGCAAAACTCCATTGAAATGTGGCAATGTCTTTTGACGATTAAATTTTTTTTTAGATTGACGGCGGCGCTAGTAAGGCCCTTAATTGACTCTACTAGATTATATTCTTGTAACATAAACCATGGTATAGTCGGACCGAATAAAGACACTGACGGCAGTGAAAAAGTCCAAGGACTACGGCAGACAGGGGAAATGTTGCCGCTCCATTAAACATCCGCATTTTAAATAAGGGACAGTGTTTTTGCGGAGACTTATCTTCAAAGACTGTAGAAATGAAGATAGGACAAAAGTATAAGCAGCAATCATTCGTATGCGCGGATTTAAAGTTTTTTTTTATGAAGACGTAAATCCTAATGCAATAAAACACATCATACTTTAAAATAGTTGATTGATTAGGAAATATTTAAATTGTCATTGACAATACAATGGTGTAAATGTAAATTTAAAAATATGTTGACATGCAAAAATGTACACAACGTGCTTACTTTCAATAAAGAAATTTGACTTTGACTTTTGACTTTGAATAGTCTTAAAAAATAAGTCTTTATTTTTAAGGCTTCGTATGCGCGTATTTTAAGTTTTTCTGCGAAGGCTACGGCATTAACTACTAAAATTAAACGTCTGAAAAAAAATAGCAATCCTGGGGTGTCTATTTAGAGACTGATGAATACCGATACACGATTGGACAAACTTGTCTCGATGGAAAAAAAATCGCAAACATGGGGTATGTTTGCGATTTTTTTTCCATCGAGCGTATTCTATGTCTTTTAAAATGAAAAATATGTCTAAACAGAATTAATTATACATACAAAATATGTATCAAAATGTAGGGTTTTATAAATACGAGAGCTTGTTTTACTAAAATTAAAATCTGAGTTTTATTTAGCGTATATCTATTTCCCTGCCAAAATTCATCCAAAATCAATAAAAATACAATTATGGAGTCACTGTGCCGTGCTCTTCACTCCGCCGCTGCGGGACATCTTCTGTCTCGAGCTCGAGTTTGACAGCTGGCTATTAGAAGGTTTTAAATCTATTCCGAGTTGATCCAAAAACAGTGTGCTATAAAAGATTAAAAAACTGACTGCCAATTTGATTACATACATACATACATACACTCGAAAAACATAACCCTCCTTCTCGGCCAGATTCTCCTTTTTACCCGATTGCGATTCGCGAATTCTCATGAATTCCACGTTTTAAAAAAAAATCTGATTATACTAGGCTTATTTTTAAGCCAAAACTCATCCAATAAAAATACAAATATGGAGTCACTATGCTGTGCTCTTTACTCAGCCGCTGCGGGACATCTTCTGTCTCGCGCTCGAGTTTGACAGCTGACTGTTAGAAGGATTCGTCAATCTATTCCGAGTCGATCCAAAAACAGTGACCATCATGCGAGCGGGGGCTTTTTGAAAATGGCGGGAAACGACGGTTGCGAAATTATTTAATAATTTTCAGTTTAATATCTACAGTGGGTGTTTTGTGTTTAATATCACATTAAATTAATCAGAAAATGTTCGCGAATGACAGTATGGTGAAGTTATTGGAGAATTCAAGCAGGATCTGAAGTTTGGCGCCATGGTCAAGATTCCCACTACGAGCTCGGGAGTGAACGTGACTGTCGAGCTGCTTCGTCCACAGTGATTGACGCTAGGGCGTCTCCTCTGGATGAAGACATGAAGACGCGGTTACCCAGGGTGATGACGCTACGGCGACTCCCGTGGAGGAAGATAGAAGACTATTATATATTGAATTTTCTGTAACATGACATTGGCAAATGACGAACTGTCGAGTCCATTAATAAAATAAATAAATAAATCATGCGAGCGGGTAAGGGCGGCATTTTTCTCCATTACTAAAACACACCGTCTGTTCTATTTTTCTCATCTACGTTTATTTTAATTTGAATCTGGGCTTCATTTGCATTTGATTTGTGTGTCTCTGTATTTAAATTATGTTGTCCGTCGTTGTATCTATCTCTATTTGTACAGTTCAGGACGGCTAATTAAATTCACTCTACATTTTAAGAATTAAAACTAAACTCACTTTTCTGAATAACTAATAGTATACTTTAGAATTAAAACTATAGTGAGCCATTACTACAAATTATTATATATAAACGGATATCACTCACTTAAATTGTTAAAGTCGGCAATTAGACCAACAATTGTCGGCGGGACAAGTTATCTCGGAGCGTGCACAGAGGGCGCTCATCCGCAGTGCGCGAAGAAACGTCAACGGCGACGCGGGCGTGGCGCGCTCACCTTGAAAAAGACCGTCGAATCGTAATTGCCGACTTTAACAATATAAGTGAGTGATATCCGTTTATATAAAATAATTAATAGTATACTGGTTGAAACCAGTGTTTAGACTAGTGGCTCCCAACCTTTCTCAGGGTCCCGTGCCTTAAAAGGAAAAAAGGAACCCTTATAGGATCACTCTGTCCGTCTGTCTGTCAAGACCATCCCGTAGTACACCCAGGTGAACCACGGGAAGAAATAATTTTCCGAAAAAACTTCCCGTGGTACACCGAGGTGAACAACCGAGGTGGACCACGGGCAATAACCCACCAATATCTCAGAAACGCGTGGACGGATCAAGTTAAAATTAATACCAAATACTCAGATCTGCAACCTCATGCAGCCGTGAAAAAATCAAACTTCTACGTCAACGCAATCAAAAGATATGGCCGTTTATTTCGCATTTTCTCGCATATTTGTATGAAAATGCAAAAAACTGAAAACCTATAGGGTACTTTCCGTTGTCCTAGAATCATGAAACTTGGCAAGAAGCTAGGTCTTATAGCACAAGTAAAGGAAAAAATATGAAAACTGTAAATTTTAAATTACATCGTCCAAAAATGTTTTTTTGGTATTACAAACTTATATTTGCAGATAATCAACTAATCAGTTGTAGTTATTGTATGGGCATAAGTACTACTGGTAGTACCACGGGGAACAAATTAATATTTTGATAATGGCAAAGATAAGTTGGTTTCTAAATCTAGTTTATCTTTTCGTTAGAGCAAAGTTACGGGGTTAAGTTGCGTTGTACGGAAGCCTCGGGGCGCGAGGCAGACTCGCTCTTGGCCGTTTTTTTTATTAATAGTTTTAATTCTAAAACTTTTTCCTAACCTCAGACCCGCAACTATATTCCTATGTTACTCTACGTAACATTGTTATACATCGTTACGTAACATTCTTCGGTATCGTATTTCACGCTCCCCAGCAATAAGGAAGGAAGTGTAATTTCGTGGCGATGCCTATCGCGACGCAACACGGCCGGGATCCTGAAATATAAGCGTAATTAAAAACGAATTTATTTTTTGTTTATCTTTTCTGTAGTGGCTGTGAGATTTTTAAAAAATAATATTTGCTGATTATTTTATTACGATGCTGAGTTAAAAAAAAATTCAAAGACATGAGATTAGGATCTATTGTTTTTATATATATTATTTCTACGATAAGGGGTTAGCGTACAGTGGAACACAGAGAAAGGTGTACGTACGGAGAGTTTTTAAGGTTGAGATTTTTTCAAAAACTACTTGACCTATAAATTATTATATATAAACGGATATCACTCACTTATATTGTTAAAGTCGGCAATTAGACCGACAGTTTCGACCGATTTCGACGGTCTTTTTCAAGGTGGCGCGCTCACCTTGAAAAAGACCGTCGAAATCGGTCGAAACTGTCGGTCTAATTGCCGATTTCGACGGTCTTTTTCAAGGTGGCGCGCTCACCTTGAAAAAGACCGTCGAAATCGGTCGAAACTGTCGGTCTAATTGCCGACTTTAACAATATAAGTGTGTGATATCCGTTTATATATAATAATTTGTAGTAATGGCTCACTATAGTTTTAATACTTGACCTATTGCAAAAATTCGAGAAATAACAAATCAATTCAAAACGAAATGCGGTGAAAAAGTAATGATTGACAGCTTTTCTTTTTAAAAATATCCCTATTAGTTTAAATTCAGGCGGCCAACTACAAGAAGCGGTCAAAAGAGACCGCATACGACAGACATTTAAAATTGGGGTATCCTATTAATTTTAAATTTAGGCGGCCAGCTCCAAGATGCGGCCAAAAGAGACCGCATCGTAACAAAGTATTAGATAAACGACATGAAATCTTGAAAAAAAAATCGCGATTTTGTTTCTATCATTCTTTCTTTTTGACTCTTTATAATGCATGTCATTCTTCTTTATCTTATTATACAAAAAAATCATTCGACTTACATTGTGTAACGGAAAGTATGGTAAGGAGTAGGGAGGGTTCAGTACCAAGGGCGTCGCCAGCCGATGGCCCAGGGGGGGGGGGGCAAGTCGATATAAATTACAGCTGTGTGTGAGAACAGGCGACGACGCGGCCGCGTGAACGGAATAGGAGAGACAGTAGCACTCTCCTCTCCCCGCTCGCTCTCGCATCATCGCCTTTCCAGTACCTGACTAAGGACTTTGCATTGGGCTGGATATTTTTTCTAATCTCTAGGGGGGGGGGGGGGGGGGGCAGCTGCCCCTACCTGCCCCCCCCTGGCGACGCCCTTGTTCAGTACCGGTAACTAAACTACGAATTTACGAAAAAAAAAATCTAGTTCAAGGTTACCATCGGCTGTGGATAATATTTATGTATTCTAAATGGTGAATGTCAACTACAAGAGTATTTAAGGTTCTCTTGAAAATGGCGGGAAACGACGGTTGCGAAATTATTTGATAATTTTCCTTTTAATGTCTACAGAGACTATTTTTGGTTTAATATCACGTTAAATTAATCAGAAAATGTTCGCGAATGACAGTACGGTGAAGTTATTGGATTATTTACGCAAGATCTGAAGTTTCAAGCTTTTATCAAGAGTGCCCGCTACAAGCTCGGGAGTGAACGTGTCTGTCGAGCTGCTTCGTTCAGAGTGATGACGCTACGGCGACTCCTCTGGATGAAGACATGAAGACGCGGCTACCCAGGGTGAAGACGCTACTGCGACTCCCCTGGAGGAAGATAGAAGACTATTGAATATATAGAGTTTTCTGTAACATGACATTGGTAAATGACGAACTATCGAGTCCATTAATAAAATAAATAAATAAGAGTATTTAAGTCACGAGCAACAATTAGATTGTGAAGTTGTGACCCTTACGTAATATATTGTGTCACACTGCCCTTTCTGAACGACGTATTGTAATGCCAATGGGAACTGGCATTCAGAGGTTTTCAGGACAGTTAAAAGTAAAAAAAAGTTATTAAAGTAAGTTGATGAGATGAGATAAGCTATACCGAAGTCAAGTGTCATCGTAAAAAAAACTAGCACCATGATTTTTTTTGGTTTGTGTAATTTTAAACAATACAATTTAATACTTTTAAAGGTCCGATCACATTTTGCCGGGTCGCAGCGTGTCGGGGCGGAGCGCAAAAATCCGGTCATATCGCTTTAATACAATTTGTATGAACTATCGCATACTGTGTCGGGCCGCAGCGGCTCGCATTATTGCGAGGCGGATTTGCGTCCGTGTGATGCGGCCCGCCCCGCCCCGCTGCGCCCCGACACAGTGTGCGATAGCAATTAGCAAGCGGATTGGAGTACACGCGCGCCCGTGTTCATTTTACGATATCTGGCGGTACACTGTACTCAAAATCCGTCAATGCGCTGCGGCCAGGCCCGTCACTAATGTGCTAAGTAAGCATTTTAGTGACGAGCCGGGTCGCAGCGCATTGACGAAAATGTGCGCGAAGCATAATAGGTATTCTAGGAAAAAACGTTGAATCTCCAATATGAATGACCGCGACTGGAGCCAAATTATGACAACAAAACAAAATGCGTAGACAACAGCGCAGTGTTTCCAGCGCATACAACTTTAATTTTGACATTTGACGAGGAATGCCATCTACCGGAGCTTTTAAAAGCTCTCATTGTACAGTTCATTGCTATCATACGCTTAGTATTCTGGAGTAAATATACAGGGTGTTGTTTTGATCAGTCGTAGTCTAAATAATCTTAGTTCCTAAAATTGTTTTTTTATTATAATTTCTATTAAAAATTGTCAGCGCATGGGCGCTGTCATTGTGCAGTACAAAATACGCACGACGCACGCTGTCAGTGCGGCAATAGGCCACGAGTGTATGTAACAATATCATTTGTGTATTTTTACATTAAAAATTAAGGTATACTTTTTATATTTTTATTGGCATCACTATCGTGTATGTTACCAGCCCTGAGTCGCTCGTCATTGACCAAAAGTAGGGTTAAAATTTCGGTAAATAAGTAAGTAACGGCCAATTCACGCCACCCCCACAACACGCCAAGTCCTGACGATCGGATATTCAGGCCGCGTCTCCACGCACGTAAGTTAAAGGACCCTATCAGGACCCAACGTGTGGACCCGGTGTCAGCCCGTCTGTCTCGCGTAACTTCGCAACGCCGGAACCGATGGGACATGGCGCTAACTCAACAATTGTTGCGATTATTCGATTTAGACAAAAGTTGGAACAGGTTATCGGCAGGTTATAGGTTAAATGTAGCGTGAACGGGAATTCCTTCCTCGTGACTGATTACGAAACTTAAACCTTCGTATGCGTGGATTTTCAGTTATCTATGAAGGCTACGGCACTAACTACTAAAATTAAACGCCTGAAAAAAAAATATAGGTTGTTAGCATGTAAGTGGCAGCAAGGCGCTCTGGCGGAGCCTGAAAAACAGCACCCGTGCTGAGGCCTCGACCCATTCACCTATTATATCTATTTTTAGTATTACGATATATTTTTGTATAATTATGTTTAATGGTGAATAAAGTTCTTTTTATTTTTTATATATAGCAATCTTGGGGTATTTATTTAGAGACTGATGAATACCGATACACGATTGGACAAACTTCGCTCGATAGAAAAAAATAACAAACATTTCCATGTCTTTTAAAATGAAAATTATGTCTAAACCGAAATAGTTATTCATACAAAATATATATCAAAATGTAGGGTATTAAAAATACGAGAGCTTGTTTAAAAAAATATGATTTTTGTTGTCGTACTTTTATTTCCCTGACAAAATTCATCCAAAATTAATAAAAGCCTACCAGCCTATATAACAGCTATATACATGTCGTCAAAGGGCGACTGTGCTCTCTCGATAACTGTCCCAAAACTATGTTTTTGATTAACTACTCCCTAACTTATGGGACGATCTGACCCGCTCCAAATAGAGGGTTGGAAGTAGTTTGTAAACAGATACTTTATAGGCAACCGGTTGAGAGTTTACATAATGGAAATAAAATGTTTTATTTACAATGTTTTGTTTAATTTGAATTTTTTGGATTCCGTGCCTCAATAGGAAAAAAGGAACCCTTAAGGGCTTGATATGAGCCAACTAGCGCCGCCAATCTTGAAAAAATAATATTTTCCAATTTAATCAGTTTTATTAAAAAAGCTCGGTGGCTCAGTGGTTGGGTCAATGGACTTGCAATATGGAGGTCCCAGGTTCGATTCCCAGCTAGGGCAGTCATGCACCAATGAGTTATCCTCGTTTTTTTCGACGGAAAAACTTACGTACATTTACCGAGTGCTCTCAAAACGGTGAAGGAAAAACATCGTGATGAAACCTGCATGTCGTAGAAGAAGAAAAAAAATCTAAGGCATGTGAAATCCGCCAACCCGCACTGGGCCCGCGTGGTGGATTATGGCCCGAGCTCCCTCTATGTAAGGGAAGGTCTGTGCCCGAGCAGTGGGGCAATATAAATAGACTGATGATGATTAAAAAAGCTATTTACAAAATGTTTATTACGATAAATACTATTTTTTAAATGCTTATTTATAACGTAATTCAATTTCGGTAAGTTGTAGTTCGCATAATTGCGAAAAACGGCCGTTTTTGGCACATTTGTGAACTACAACTTAGCTTGTCGCAATTATGCCATGTATTTGTATATTGAAAAATAGTATGTATAGTAATAAACATTTTGTAAATAGTTTTTTTAATAAAATTGATTAAATTGGAAGATATTATTTTTTCAAGATTGGCGGCGCTAGTTGGCTTATGGAAGGCCCTTAAAGGATCACTTTGTTGTCTGTCTCTCTGTCCATCTGTCAAGACCTATATCTCAGAAACGCGTAGACGGATCAAGTTGAAATTAATACCAAATCCTCAAGTCTGCAACCTCATGCAGCCGTGAAAAAATCAACCTTCTACATCAATGCAATCAAAAGATATGGCCGTTTATGTCGGATTTTTGCGCACATTTGTATTATATGAAAATGCAAGAAACTTAAAACCTATAGTTCCCTTTGAGCTAGAACCATGAAATTTGGCAAGAAGGTAGGTCTTATATCACAAGTAAAGAAAAAAAGTCCAAAAACGGTAAATGACAATGCCAGATTCTGCCCCACCATCAACCGCATGATGAAACAGATAACGAATAAATGTAAAATATCTCCGTTTATTTTATTAAAATTATTGGTTTAAAATAAAGTTTTGTACAAGTTGCGAGTCGAAAAAACAGCTTAATTAAGAATTCAGAAAATAGATGAAATCGAAGCGAATTATTAATTGTTTTTGTTATCATTTTCTACTACTCTCGCAACTCCTACTGATTGTGATTATGCTATATGAAACCTGTAATAAGTCCCCAACAAAATGATAGGTGTACAGCTTCAAAGGTCTCGTAGTTTTGTAGGTGGGGCCAAGCTCCATTGATATGTGGCAATGTCATTTGTAGTTACATCTAATAAAAAAATTTATTTTCCTATTACTTTGCGTATTATTTTGCGAACGACAAAGATAAGTTAGTTCTTAAATCGAGTTCATCTTTTCGTTGGAGCAAAGTTCCGTGTACGGAACCCTCGGCGCGCGAGTCCGGCAGCCGACTCGCACTTGGCCGTTATTTTAGGTTTTCTCGCGATCTTTCAGTTCAAATCCTTAAAAAATCCTCTTCATCTTCTCAGATATGCAGGTATGTTCCAATAATTTCCCTGAATACCTAGTTCGGTATTTTTCCGCTCGCCGCATGGGGGCGCCACGTGTCCCGGCCACTTCCGGCGCGACGGCCGCCACCGGAAACCGGAAGCAACCGGCCGCCGCCTAATGGATCGAGAGCTAACACATGGTATCAAACTTATAAGGCTTTCATGCAGTCGGTTCGAGGTGCTACTTAAATTTAATGTCTTTATTATACCTTTGGAAAAACCGCCTTCATCAAAATTGTGTAATTAATCCTGTATTTTACCTAGTTCAGACTCTCGCATTTAAGGCGCTATATAGTTGTCAAAAGCAAGAGTGAGACAGAAGATAATAGCACGGCGCAGTGCCTCAATACTCGTATTTCTATGAATTTTGGCAGAGAAATAAAAATACGCCTACAATTTTTGTTGGAGTATTTTGATTTCCCAATTTTGGCAGGGAAATAAAAATACGCCAACAAAAATCAGATTTTTTTTAAAACAAGCTCTCGTATTTATAGTACCCTACATTTTGATATATATTTTGGTTTAGATATAATTTTCATTTTAAAAGACATGCGATTTTTTTCTATCGACCGAAGTTTGTCCAATCGTGTATCGGTATTCAACAGCCACTTAATAGACACCCCAAGATTGCTATATATTTTTTCCAAACGTTTAAGTTTAGTAGTTAGTGCCTTCGTAGAAAAACTGAAAATACGCGCATACCACCACAGCTAATCTTTTCGGTGTAGAATTAAAGTACCCGTTGACTTTAATATTTTTGTTGACATTACAAAACAATAAACCCTTTCCAACGAGAGTTTTATAGAGAGCACTTACTCTCACAGTAAATTAAACAGGGCAGTAACACAAAGTAATTGTTCAGTCGACCTAATCCCAGATAATGCGGTAGAAATTTATCTGTCGCTAACAAAAAGAGGAAATACAAAGGATCACGATACCGGGCTTGAATTAATTCCTCTGCCCGCATTTCGTTTGTACCTGTAATACTATTGGCTCGCGATTAGCATTTAGATCGATCGAAACTCGATTTGAAAGTCATTTGGTAAAACACGCGTGGAGACGAGCGGTGCTGCAAGAACATTATGCAGAGATATAACTGAAACACACATTGACCACCGTCTGAGTAGACAGTTACTCGAACTAAGGGCTAGCGTACAACAGAACAGCGCCGGAGGACGACGCCGTGTACGACGCCGTGTACCGCGCCTGTGGACGGCGCCGTCCGCCGGCACGAATGTTGTCCGTCTGTGACCGGCGCCGGCCGACATCGTGCACCTGTAGACGGGGCCGGCAGACGCCGTGACACGCCAAGCCATGCGACGGCACGGGGCCGCGGCGTTACGCTGTACGCCGGCCCTAAGCAAGAAAGATGTGCGCTTAGTGACTGGCATCATGACAGGTCACTGATCTTTAATGCACATTATGCCGGGCCGCAGCGTGTCGGGGCGGGCCGCAGCGCAGCGCAAAATGCTTACTTACCACATCAGTGACGAGCCGGGCCGCAGCGCATTGACGGATGTTGAGTACAGTGTACTGCCAGATATCGTAAAATGAATACGGGCGCGCGACCACTTCAATCCGTTTGCTATAGCACACTGGCGGGGCGGGCCGCATCGCACGGACGCAAATCCGCCTCGCAATAATGCGAGCGGCTGCGGCCCGACACAGTGTGCTATAGTTCATACAAATTGTATTAAAGCGATTTGAGCGGATTTCGCCCCGACACGCTGCGGCCCGGCATAATGTGCTCGGACCTTAAACAAACATCTCTTTACAATTGGGATTACAGATAGTCCTCTGTGCAGGGGCTGCATGGAGGAGGAGGAAACAGCCGCACATGTGCTTCTTGAGTGCAATGGTGTGGCCGAGCAGCGGGCTACAATCCTCGGGTCACCGAGGACGCTCCCGGAGGCCTGCAGGGTCATTAAGAACCTGTTGGCCTTCCTGGCTGAGCTCGGCTGGCTAGAGTAGCGCCAGCCACCCCGCGCACAATGGCCAAAATGTGAACGAGCCCAGTCTTCAAGAGTCAAGATATAACTGAAAGAAGAGATTAGCTGTGGTTGAAGACATGAAGACGCGGCTATCCAGGGTGAAGAAGCTACTGCGACTCCTCTGGAGTAAGATAGAAGACTATTATATATTGAATTTTCTGTAACATGATATTGGCAAATGACGAACTGTCTCGAGTCCATTAATAAAATAAATATGTACTACTGCCGTATGTTGTATACCCTTTTTTTTTACTGTCGGGCTCACCGCCCTGAAGGGGCAGCATACCGACTAAACGTCCTGGGGTGTTCCACCTCGTGCCATTCTTGCCGAGCCACGGGAAACTGTGATACATCCGCGACCCGACTGGCGCCCGAGCAGTCCCCATTGTGGGCTGTACTAGCCCACAATGTATAATCCATTCATCCCTCACCTTCCTCCTCCCCGTCTGAGCCTCGAGCCACTCGGGCGCCGTGCTGTGCGCGCACTGCGTCCGCGGGCCCTTACATAGGCGGCTGCACCTCGTACACTCCGGTACGCTATGTTGTATACCCTGGAAAAATAAATAAATAAAAATTTGGAAAACCACTCACGACTAACTCACTCCAGTAGCAAGTAGTACACGTAGTAAGGGCCAAATGTAAAGACCACCCACCACGTACCGATTCACGATTCGCGATAAATTTGTCTCTCTCTATAGATTCGCGAATATCCATTATTTGACGTCACGATATCCACGCCCCTTAAGTGAAACCCGACATTATGACCGGGATGAGTTATCGTTATAGGTTCTTTTTTATTTACGATGCCAGTGTAAACATAGTTGGTTTTATTGGCTTCGTGGAAGAAAAAGAACTAATAACTACGAATAATAATCGAAGATTAAGAAGAACATGGGGCACTGTATTCGCTTTTATAACAAGTTGCCAGAAAGTGTCACGACGTTGACAGAGAGGAAATTTAAAAAATTCATTAAATGAACACTTGTTAAGAAGGCGTATTACAGGATAGATGACTATTTAAACGATGAACATGCATGGTGTGTGTCGCCGGTTCCGCATGAGGGATAAACTTACTAACAATAGTAATAGTTACGTACTGTATAGTTATTAAGTAATAATTGTATTATCATTATTTTAAAAGATGTGCTGCTGAGAGTTTTTTGCCACTTTTTCTCCTCAGCGTTGGCACCTTTTCCTTGCAAAGTGGTGCAAATGTAAATTCAAAAAATATATTGACGTGCAAAAATGTACACAACGTGCTTACTTGCAATAAAGAAATTTGAATTTGACTTTTTGACTGAATTAGATTCGAAATGGTTGATTTCCTCATTTTACTATTTATAAATATTTATCCAAAATTATCTTGTAAATAACCATTATTTTTCTGTTTAAATAAACCCAGTCCACATATATTGCATATTTATTTTTAATAAACCGCTCGCTCCGCAACAGACTAGAGCCTACAAGGCTGCCTGATAATGCCTCTCTCTCACACACTCAACCAACATCACACACATCATACCACACATACTTTGACAACACTGCAGCTCCCCTTTGTCTTTTTTCTACTCTTTTAGTACCTACTCATATAATTTCCTTATTTTATATATATAAATTGTAATATGTCAAATTTCATTATTGGCTTTATCCATTTAAAATTAAATGATTTTGTAATTTAATTGTAATAAGCTGTGAAGTTTGCTTAATAATCTGCTGGCGATCAGAGCGAATATGATAGCACACAGGTTCAGGCAGTGCACGGCGCAGGTTAAAGTGACGCTGTTTAGAGCATACTGCACGTCGTTGTACACCTGCAGCCTGTGGACTAGCTACACGCAAATGTCGCTGAGCGCCCTGCGCGTCCAGTATAACAACGCGTTCAGGGTGCTGCTGCGGCTGCCGCGCGCCTGCAGCGCGTCCGGCATGTTCGCTGACGCACAGGTGGACGGCTTCCATGCGACGCTGCGCAAGCGCTGCGGCGCGGCGCTCTGCCGGCTGCGCGCCAGCGGCAGCAGCATCCTGACCGTGCTCGCGCGCAGGCCGGACAGTCGATTTCTCAGACACTGGACCGGCCTGCACGCACCAGTATGTACTAACATAGTTATATAAGTTTACTAACAAAATATGGATAAGCGTCTGAAATAAAAATATTTTATTTTATTTATTTATTTATTTAATAAAGACAAAATAAAAATAAAATAAATAAAAAAAAATGCTTCAAAAGGACCTTAATCAAAAGGTCTGTGACTTTAAAATTCAATGGCAGCGTTAGTTTCAAAGTCCTACTATCCTCACACGAAGAAGTACATCTCTACAAGTACATATATCTGTTATATCCCTGTCTAATTGGGCACAGTGAATGATCCTCTTAGGACAGGCATTCCCAAACTTTGGCAAGAGTAAGAACCCGTTAAATCATGTTTCTAACCGAATGTTAGACATGGTTGTCGGAATACTACTACTATTTGATAAATGGAGAAAAAATTTCATCATGACCGGGATTCCTACCCGGGACCTCGCCATTCCGTGGCACGCTCTATTCCAAAAGAGCCATCGTGATTCGTATCCAGATCGTGAATTTTGTCTCCATATTCTCGTCTGAGGGACGAGCATCATCTATTTCATATACTTATATATCATTTATCATTTTGATTTTCGTTTCGCATAGCGCATATGCAAGAAAATATCAAAACTACTACTATTATCCGATAGATGGAGTTGCGTAACATACCCTTTAAGTATGTATAATACGATTAAGATTTTCGGTGGGCGTGGCCTGTGGTGGCTTAGTTCAATCCGTGATACGCTCTTACCAACTGAGCCACCTGCGAAGAAATTTTTCATCATGTTTAAATCTATAATATTGACGATTCTATTGATAAAAATTGCAAGTTGATGATAAGTGTTAAAATTACAAGCACTAGGTGCCGAAGCATCGTAGACTCATAATGTAGTCAAAAGCACATCCTTTATTGTATGAGCCATAAGAATTGAAATCCGGTCGCAAGTTTTTCCATTGATTTGCTGGATGTACCCTAAATGACAAGTAGCGTCAATTTTATTTATAAGGGGAATTAGAGACGTAACTTACCATTATCTAATCCCCTTCCAACAAAACTATCACTCTATTGTCCATGAAATTAGGCCCGTATTAATAGTCTGAGCTCAAACCCGCCCTCAAGAGCGAATTCATCTGATACACTCAAGACGTGATCACCATCTCAAATATGTTATTTATTAATAAACCAATATTAAGGGCGTATCACGTGATGTCTTTCTCGTGAAGAACTCAAGTAAACGTCGCGGTTCACCTGCAATCAGCAAATACGTTCTCGAGTGTCAATTTGACAGTTCTCCTGAGAACTGAGTTTTGTTTATTAATACGGCGTTACTCATGTGATACCCGATTCCTAAACGCGCACGTAAGTTACGTTTATTAATCGGAACGTCATCTTGAGGTCGATCTCAAGACTGACTTTTGAGCTGAGAGTGATTTATTAATACGGGCTGTAGTATCTAAATCATGATTGCTAATTGCTAATTCATTTATTCCTTGCTCTATGTGGTAACATGGTTCTTAGGTAGTACAGCCCCCTTACCTTGAACTCTTATAGCAGTATTACTTTCATAATACTTTGTTACTTCGTACAATGTCGACCTTAATAAGCTTACTTTAAGGTCGTCATTGTACGAAGTAACAAAGTATTATGAAAGTAATACTGCTATAAGAGTTAAAGGTAAGGGGGCAGGAAGTGCTCACATAAACCCTGTAAGGGCACCGCAACACTAGACACTTAAACAATAATAATTCAATTTTGTCAGTCAGTCAGTCAATAATACGAATAAATATTCAATAATATAAATAAATATAATTAAGAAGTAATTCTTATCCATTAAATAAAAAATTTAAATTGTCAACATATAAATTACCATGTTCGAAAAACTCTTGCAGATTGTAAAAAACACCTATCAATTAGTAATATTTTAAATTTTTTTTGAACACTGATTCGATCATGCGAAGTTTTGGTGCCAGACCCCGGTTTGAGATCCAATGCCTTAGAGACTTCGCCAGTAAAACTTGTTCTCGCGTCACTACTAGTTAGACGGATAGGCCCTGTGGGATCATTAGAGCCAAGGATGTGCCTGCCTCACCCTAATTGGTATAGCAGTTTTTTCGTGCCAAAAAGATAAATAGGCAGTCCCAATTTCCTTCTTGCCTTTATCGATACGCTTCTAACTTTTTGCCTTTCTATTAACTATTCGTAATTGAGCTGGTATATTAGGACTGATCGATAATCAATGGGATATACGGGTTCTCGAATGGGTAAACGTAGCGTGGGACGCTCTCTTAACAGATGGAGGGACCTGCGCAAGGTGGCTACCAAACGAGAATCTGCCGGCTGGCAGAGACTAAATCTCTCTCTCTTTCTCGTGTGGTTTAGTGACCATACCTATTTGTCATTCAGATCGCCCGTAGGCCTTTGACGTGGTGGCCGGTTTTTTTCTGTGTACTATTTAGCATCTTCGATCTTTTTTTTCCGTATGGTTTAGTGACCAAACCTTTTTGTCAAAGTTATTCAGGCCGCCCGTAGGCCTCTGACGTGGCCTAACGACTGCTGTCAATCGACAACAACCGGGACCGACTGCTTAACGTGCTTTCCGAGGCACGGAAGGGCTCAGATGAAAGTTTCACTGACGGTCACCCATTCAGGTACTAGTCCGACGTTGCTTAACTTGTATGATCGTTTTCAGCGTGTACCAGCAACTGGACCACGGGCCCGTCGAGAGACTAGATGTAACAGGCGGAGAGTCGGACTGATTGGCGTGCTTTGGAACTGGGTAATGATGATGATTAGGTTCACGGAATGGTCACCGAATCGTTGAGCAGATCAAGTTTGCCAGATGGCCGCTGACCTGCGACATGCTGAGGACCAGATATGAATGGAGGAGTTTGGCAGCTACATGAGGAATTTTCAAAAAACCCGAACCTCAGAATTGAAGAACACGACTAAGATGAAGAATAATTAGATCGTATAGGTTAAATTGTGTATATGATTATGAAAGGGTTATATACAGGTAGACCGAAGAGGCAATGATTATAAAAAACGTCAACTACTATAAACCTGAGAGCATCCATAAAGATATTATTGAATATAGAGGAAGAGCGAGTGGTGCGCTGAAAATGGAAATCTAACATGTCTCCAGAAAGGCGGGAGTTTGACGTATGACACTAACTGTATGTACATTTGAGTTGTTTTGATGTGGTTGACATTTCTCATAGAATCAGTAAACTGAAGTGTCAGTGGGCTGGTCACATCTGTTGTAGAACCGATAACCGATGGGGAAGACGAGTTCTCGAATGGAGGCCACGAACGGGTAAACGTAGTGTGGGACGCCCGACCAGATGGACGGATGACCTTCGCAAGATGGCTGGCAGGGACAGGATGCAGAGGGCCGAGAGAGGGTTGAGTGGCGCGCTTTGGGAGAGGCCTACGTCCAGCAGTGGACTGATACGGGCTGATGATGATGAGTATGTACAGTCGAAGACAGAGATAAGTAAACAGGGGGCCTAAATAAGGTTGAGATTTTCTCAAAAACTACTGGACCGAATTTAATCATTCTTTTACGGTACATAGTTTTAACTTTTATCTATCTAACAGTGAAATAATTATTGCAATAAGTAGCTTCTGAGAAAATCTCAACCTTGCAAACTCTCATGTACACCTTTCTCTGTGCTCCACCGTACATTTGTACCAAAGAAGAAGAAAATCCTGGAACATATGCAATCTTACTCGGTTTTGACTTATCGTAAGTATGTGATGATAACTCCAACATAATCCCTTATCACACCATCCACCATATTTCGCTTAATATCGCATGAAAACATCAAAGAATTAACAACGTTTACTCAACCTTTATTCCTGAGTATAACGCCTAAATCCCCCTGAATAACATGAACATTAGTAAACAGTGAATTAGTAATTAAGCCGTATTGGGAGGTTCCCTCATTATTAAGTGATTCCAGAATTCGTTAAGCTTAATTTCAAAAGATCTACTTTCACTCGCATGGATTAAATACGAATTTAAGCTCGATAATGCTTTCGAGATTGTTGGTAATTTGCTAAATTTAGGTTTCTGCTTAAGCTTAACAGCGCTTATTAAATATTACTGCTTTTGCTTCTTGTGAGGCTTCTTGTGTGGTTTAGTGACCGAATCTAATTGTCAAAGTTGTCGAGGCACCAGGCCCCTGACATGATCTGTATGCTGCCGAGCGACAGCAACCGGGACCAACTGCCTCACACACAAATCTTCTACTTCATCGAGTTCTGTGAAACTAACAGACCAAAAGTCTAGAATACTTTTCTTATTAGTATTGTCTAGATTTCGAGCTTATTTCGAGCTCCCATATTATAAAGTTTCAGATACCTTTTACTATTACATACATAGGACTCCACCTTCCAATTAGATTGCCGCATTTAGATTGTATAAACACTACAAGGAACAAAGTAAGACCAGTAGATGGCGTTTTTCACAAACCACTTAAATTCATACTAGAATTTGAATTACGCATTATATATCCATGCTCGGTGAATAAATTAGAACATGATGAAAAAATTCTTGCCGTGGGCAGGACTTGAACCTGCGACCTTGTCATTCCGTGACACGCTCTTACCAACTGAGCCACTACAGGCCATGCCACGCTCACCGAAAATCTTCATCGCTTTAAACATACTTAAAGGGTATGTGGTGGCTGAGTTTGGTAAGAGCGTGTCACGAAATGACAAGATCGCAGGTTCAAGTCCTGCCCACGGCAAGAAATTTTTCATCATGTTCTAATTCATACTAGAACTCCCGCAATTAAGATTTTCCCTATACTTTCACCATCAGGCGCTTACTTACTCCATTGGCTCAGTGATCCAAAGTGTATCTTGTTTTCTGAAACCGCTGCAGCCTGTCTCGAGCTGTTGTTGCCGGTAGGGCGACAAATGCTAGAGCAGATCCTTCTGCATCTCGTCGCCTCAGCAAGTACCTAGAATAACCGACCGGCCGTCGTCATCCATTAGACGCTACAACGAAAAAATAGACTATATTTAAAATTTCCGCTCACCTCTCAATACTTAACTCGCAGAAGGGCCGGTCCTTTATGTCCTTTATCGAATAGGTACTCATAATAATATCATTAGCCAATTTGCTGATTATCCCTGTGCAGGGCTGCTGGGTGTTCAATTAGTGAATTAAAATTATTATAAAATAGCTCTTTAATACCCCATCGAGGCCCGTCGAGGCCATCTGGTGTGGTTTCATTTGCTGATTAACTTTCCTAAGATTACTTTGCGATTGTCGTCGTTCTTCTTTAGACTTTACGACATCTTTATTGACATTTGCTTTTTCCTTAGCATCCTGTACTTTTTCTTTTTATTCGTTTCGTTTGTTAGTAACGTTACCAAAGTCTCTTGAAAATGGCGGGAAACGACGGTTGCAAAATTATTTGATAATTTTTGTTTTATTGTCTACAGTGCTTATTTTGAGATTAATATCACGTTAAATTATCAGAAAATGTTCGCGAGTGACAGTATGGTGAATTTGTTGGATAATTTGAGCAAGATCTGGGGTTTCAAGCTTTTATCAAGAGTTCCCGCTACAAGCTCGGGAGTGAACGTGACTGTCGAGCTGCTTCGTCCAGAGTAATGACGCTACGGCGTGTCCTCTGAATGAAGACATGAAGACGCGGCTACCCAGGGTGAAGATGCTACTGCGACTCCCCTGGAGGAAGATAGAAGACTATTATATATTGAATTTTCTGTAACATGACATTGGCAAATGACGAACTGTCGAGTCCATTAATAAAATAAAATAAAACGTTACCTAAAGTCAATGTCACTTGACTATTTGTTTCAGTTAGTCGAATCAAGATCATTTATGTAAATGCATAAAGCATATTTTCGTACGTCAATTTAAAAAAAATTGCACCTCTTTGCAAGGAAAAATGTGCTAATGATGAGAAGAAAATGTATTAAAAAATATAATTTCATTTTTGAATGCAGAATTACTCACGAGAAACATGAAAGAAAAAATAAATTGGAGATTATTAAAACAGCGAATGTAAGATCTCGAAGAAACATGCACAAAACTCTTATTTTAAAGGTTATTTTAGAATCTGCTTACAAATAAAGGCGAAATAATTTTAACAGATCAAATATTTATCAAAATATCAGCCTGCTTTCTGACTCTCGTCATTAAAATAATGACTTTCATAACTTCATGAACTTTGGAATTATTGCCATCTCTTTGAAGCTTGCAAACTTCGGATTGGTAGTAGCAATATCTTGTTTTTAATCTCATTACTTATTCAGAGCCGGTGTTCCCCAAGGATCAATTCTTGGCCCACTTTCGTTTTGTGTTTGCTTTACAATTTCCAACACTGTTTCTACTTTGAAATTCAGGACATGCTGTTGAGATAATTATGATTTTTGTTTAAAACCACGGAATTATTAATGTTATACACCGTAAAAAAAATCCAGCGGCAATACTAAGTAATACTATTGAATCATAGAGTGAAACAGAAAAACTTACAAAATAAAAAGTTTAGTCATCATCATCATCATAAGGTAGGCAGAGACGATAGACTTCTATTTGCTGCGATGCTGGCATACAACTCTCGCTTCATCTACAATCATCAATCTCTTCATACAGGTCGCTTTTTAAAACATCGACAATCTGGTCGACGTAGAGCCGAAAGCAGATCAAGTGTAACACTTTGAACTTTGAACCGTTCTTATTATCTGCGTCGTAAGAGTTGAAATCGTTCTGCAAGTGTTATCATTGATCAGCTGTTGTTCGTACGTCCTCTTGTCTACCTCTGTTCATTATTATTTTTTTTAACTCGAAAGCATGAGAAACGATAGTACCTAACCCACAAGACGTAGGTACCTACCGAACCGTTCAACGCGCTGTTGCCACGCTACGATATCGCGGTGTTACTATTGGTTCGCGATCGCTTGGTTTTCACATTTTATTCAGTCATTTCTTTATTTTAACAAACATATTTTATTGTAAATCGATAGTAGGTACTAGGGCGAAATCATCTCGCTTTAGGAAAACAACCACTAAAAAGTCAAAAAGTCAAATCTCTTTATTGCAAGTAAGCACGTTGTGGAACACAGAGAAAGGTGTACAGGAGAGTTTTTAAGATTGAGATTTTCTCAAAAACTACTTGACCTATTGCAAAAATTCGTTCACTGTTTGATAGATAAAAGTTAAAACTATGTAACTGTAAAAGAATTATTAAATTCGGTCCAGTAGTTTTTGAGAAAATCTCAACCTTATTGAGGCCCCCTGTATGTCTCTGTCTTCGAAAGTTTTTGCACGTAAGCATATTTAGTCACTTTCAGTCAAAATGACAATGCCAGATTCTGCCCCACCATCAACCGCAAGTTGTACAAGATAACGAATAAATATAAAAAATCTCCGTTTTTTATTAAAATTATTGGTTTAAAATAAAGTTTTGTACAAGTTGCGAGTCGAAAAAAACAGCTTAATTAAGAATTCAGAAAGTAGTAAGAAATCGAAGCGATTTATTAATTGTTTTTGTTATTCTTCTATAGGAGTTGCGAGAGTAGTAGAAAATGATACTGATTATGATTATGCAATATGAAACCTGTAATAAGTCCCCAACAAAATGATAGGTACAGCTTAAATGGTTACGTAGTTTTGTAGGTGGGGCAAAGCTCCATTGAAATGTGGCAATGTCTACACTGTGTATAAGAAAAATGGAAGTCGTGAACGAATCGTGTAATTAAAGCAAGGCGGTATAGATAACGTAATTAGGGTAAGGGCCCGAATTCCACAATTTATTGAGGTAAGAGAATGTTTTGTCTCCAACGCGGCTTTATAATGTGTTCTGGGCTTAATTCTTTATAGATTCGTTTTTGATGATGACCCCTCTTACTTATAAAAAAAACACTAATCAACCACTGAACAACATATTAACTAATCATTATTTAAATTCTTATTCGGTGATTAAACTATTTTTACTTATAAACGTTATTTAAGCAGTGATTAGCTAATCGTCATTTATACACCAAAAAATATTTTAGTACGGTAACACTGCTGAATGAATTCAAAAAAAGAACGAAAATGTTGCATAAGTTGCCTACTCCAACGTCCTTAAAAAGAGTCATAGAAAAATAAAGTGTCAAATTCAATTTGTCAACAACTTGAAGCAAGGAACTGCCGATGGAGTTAGTCATATTTACATCGCAGACTTCTGCATGACAATTTTTCATTTACAAGTACTCATTTGCTTTTCCATTGTTTGAATTTTCAATAGACGTCGAATCGTATAATAAACAGATGTCTCTTTCTCATGTATAAGACTGAAAGTGACGACAAAAGAGGAGAACTGTCTCCATGCAAAATATACTTTAGACTCTCTCCTATCGCGCGCGTCGAAATTTTTTCTTCATGGATTTAGCAGTATCAAATGTAATCAGCTGTTCCGAATTCTGTCCGCCATTTTGCTAATTAAGCATTTAAACAACCCTACGACGTTCTTTAAACTGACAGCTACTTATTCGGTTCTTCAGGAGTTGATTAACTTTAAATAGCGTTTATAACTAAACAATTTTTTAAAACAATTGTTGAACAAGGTATTAATTTTAATCATCGATTATAAGTAAGGCTGGACATGTTTAAAATTCCACCACAACTCCTGTGATCTATTTTTCACCGGCTACCAAAAAGAGGGCTGTAAAGTTTTTCGACTGAAAGTATGTAGGAATGACTATGATAATGTACTTGTATATTAGTAGGGTAATAGATAAAGTAGATTATTTATTGGTAAAAACACAATTTCACATGTCAATTTGTACATTGAAACAAGTACTGCGTAATAAATAAAATAAAACGTTTTAAGGCAGAGACGATGGACTTCCATTTGCTGCGATCCTGGCATACAACTCATGCTTCATCTACAATCATCAAACCCTCCCTTCATATACCCTCGTCGGTTATTAAAGCATATTTTTCTTTCTAAGTCATGTTAGAATTAAGTCCAAAAGAGGTAGAACTAGATTCGTCTTCATCACGGAATTAAAACAGGATACAAATGACAATGCCAGATTCTGCCCCACCATCAACCGCAAGTTGTACAAGATAACGAATAAATGTAAAAGTATCTCCGTTTTTTCATTAAAATTATTGGTTTAAATTAAAGTTTTGTACAAGTTGCGATTCTAAAAAAACAGCTTAATTAAGAATTCAGAAAATAGTAAGAAATCGAAGCGAATTATTCATTGTTTTTGTTGTCATTCTATAGTAGTTGCGACTTGCGAGAGTAGTAGAAAATGATACTGTTTATGATTATGCAATATGAAACCTGTAATAAGTCCCCAACAAAATGATAGGAACAGCTTAAATGGTCACGTAGTTTTGTAGGTGGGGCAAAGCTCCATTGAAATGTGGCAAGGTCTTTTATGCTAAAAATGTTTTAGTTTTTATAACAGCACAAAAGAAAACTCGGACATCACTCACTTTTTTAGTTGAAGCCGATATTTATATCGACACTTTTGACCGAATTCTGTGGTATCGTCAATGGCGTTCCGTCTCACACTACGCTGTAAAGTGCTACGGGCGCATTAGGAGAGCACTGGAATGGTGCAATTGATTGTAGTGGAGACTGCATTCGATTTCGAGCCATAAACGCGGAATAAAAATTATTCCACGGTTTAATCCAACGTCCTAGCCATTTTTAACGAAGTCTGAAAGTGACAAAATACGGTTTAAGGGAAACCGAGGTTTATGACTAATAGTTCAAGCGTTGAAAAATAAATAACTCGGTCAGATAAAAGAGTAGCAAGAAACAAGAAACACAATAACATACTATTATCCGAACGGGGAAGTCCCCAGGTGATCGTTGAACGAATGAGTGAACGAATGAAGGGACGAATGAATGGGCGGGAGCGGCTAATGGGCCACGTCAAGACTGCTCTGTGCAATAAAACAAAACGCCGACATTATGGCCGGGGTGCTTATTAATCTTAGACCTTCCGCTGTTTTCTTTTCTAGTGGGGAGACGTGAAAAATAAGGGGTTGGTTAACGATTGGCATAGTAAATATAGCTAGTATGTTTACAAAATTACTATGCCAAAAAGTGCTAGAGAGGAAATGACTATGTCAGATTCTGCCCCACCATCAACCGCAAGTTAGAAAGAAAGAAAAAGAAAGAAAAGAAATTTATTCATCATGCACATAACACCAGTTGAATATATAGGTACAATACATTAACAATAATCGTTTGGTGCGGCAGTGCAGTGACAAAAGAGGCCAGCTCAGCATGTGCTGCGGCGCGCGGCGCGTACGACGCGGCCGCAGCGCTGATTTTCAGCTTTTTTTTTGAGAAAATCTCAACCTTAAAAACTCCCCTGTATACATATAATTGCTCGTGACTGTACAAGTTGTACAAGATAACGAATAAATGTAAAAGTATCACCGTTTTTTATTAAAATTATTGGTTTAAAATAAAGTTTTACAAGTTGCGATTCGAAACAGCTTAATTAAGAATTCAGAAAATAGTAAGAAATCGAAGCGATTTATTCATTGTTTTTGTTTTTCTTCTATAGGAGTTGCGAGAGTAGTAGAAAATGATACTGATTATGATTATGCAATGTGAAACCTGTAATAAGTCCCCAACAAAATGATAGGTACAGCTTAAATGGTCACGTAGTTTTGTAGGTGGGGCAAAGCTCCATTGAAATGTGGCAATGTCTTTTAAAAATTTCATTAAAGGAACGCTTGTTAAGAAGGCGTATTACAGGCTAGATGACTATTTAAACGATGAACATGCATGATGTGTGTCGCCGGTTCCGCATGAGAGATAAAGTGTAGATTACTGACAATAGTAATAGTTGTGTAATGCTTAATAACTAGTATTAAGTATTGTGTTGTCATTATTTTAAAAGGTGTGCTGCTGAGAGTTTTTTGCCACTTTTTCTCCTCAGCGTTGGCACCTTTTCCTTGCAAAGTGGTGTAAATGTTAATTCAAAAAAATATGTTGACCTACAAAAATGTACTCAACGTGCTTACTTGCAATAAAGAAAGACTTTCATCTTCTTAGGAAAGGTGTACAACATCATGTCAATCTTCACCCTCGGGTTCGCAAGTTTTTATTTTATTTTTATTAATTTATAGTTCAACCGACCTATTGTACATATAGTTTTTAGTTTAGTTTATATATATTTTTTAGGTTAATATTATAATATTGTATTATTATAATACAATTTTATATTATTTTATTGTAGGTTCAAGTCCTGCCCATGGCGAGAATTTTTTTCATCATGTTCTAATTTATTCACCGAGCATGGATAATGCGTAATTCAAATTCTGAATATTATAATAGTTAAGGGAACTGTCCCAATAACCGTCACTTTTTGAACTTTTCACTTTTGATTTTGTAGCCACGGCCGTAGTATAAGACCCACAGGGAATGAAATAGTGCAAAGATATAAACAATTTATTTAAATTTTACGTAATTAAATAATGTTTCTTTAATTTTAAGATTAAATAAGATATTTTTAGACATATATGAAATAATACCCCTTTGCCCGGTATCCGGCATGTCCTTGTACAGATATCCGACATACCCATGTCCCAATAGCCGTCATATATGTATATAGTTTTTGTGTAGGTAATGTATGACGTATATATATGATTGATCAAAGTGTTATAGTGTAAATGGAACACCTGATTAGACAAGCTTTATGTTTTCGACATTCCGACATTTCTCAAATCACTATTAAACCAAAATAGTCAAAATATTCATTGTTGCTGTTCCAGCCAGTATATATAATTTAGGTCATTATGCCTATAATTATTAATGCACCCAAAGATGTTTTAAAATCCCAAAGATGTTTTTTTCTCTCTACCCTCAAAAAGTGAACAGTGTTAGAATTTGTGTCTTGTATTAAATTAATTAAATAATTAGTTTATGTGTCTAAATTATGCCAAAAACACGTTATTTAGTGAAATTGTGCATTGTAATAGTGGACAAGTGTTATCTCGCAAAAACTCCGACATTACATAGTGTAAAATCCAATTGACTTTTTTTTACGAAAAATTAACGACTTTTTGTGGCAAACTTGTTTCCAAAATGAAGTGCGATAATGATCATAGCGATGAAAATTTGATACAGTGCTATGGTTGTAAACGGAACGTATGTCTTAGTTGCAGCAACCTAACAAGCAGCGAGGCTCGTGTCATGGGGTTGAAATCCAAACGCACCCTCATATTTCTATGTTCGCCTTGCCGCGAGGCCTTATTTCAAGTGCCTAAACTGATCCAAGCATATGATTGTGTACGTGAGGAATTGGACAACGGATTTCTGCACCAGTGACTCATGCAGTTTCTACTGCTACTCCGGCCACTTCCTTAGATACTAACAATATATCGGAGGAGATGGCGGAGCGTGATCGCAGAGCAAATAACGTGATCCTTGTTGGTCTCCCTGTAATGGATACGGGTGACACAGCTATTCAAGGGCCCACTGATGAGGCCACTGTCAGAAGGATCCTGGTGGAGATTACGAGTGAACAGATATCTTCTGACAAACTGGTGACAGTGTTGCGACTTGGTAAACGAGACAACTGTAAACCGCGCCACATGAAAGTGATCCTCAAGTCTCGGCATGATGCAGTGAAGGTCCTTAAAAACAAGAATAGAGCCATGGAGGTAAGAGTGTATGATGACAATACACCGATGCAGCGGGACGAGCTAAAGGAGCCGAGGCAACGTCTCAAGCTACGTACCGAGACTGGTGAGTTAGATCTCACTATTAAGTATGTCAGGGGTGTGCCGAAGATAATCAAACAAAAAAACTATTTGACCCCAACAACCCCTACACTGACCTTACCTTCCTATACACCAACTTATGCTCGCTGTCATTAAAATTCGACCTATTTCTTTTATATGTAAACACCAACAAGCCATCCATTATAATTGTCACGGAGACCTGGCTGAACAGCAGGGACAGAAACAGCACATTTGCCATACCTGATTATACTATATTTAGACAAGACCGGAAACATCGACCTAAGTCGCAGGGTGGCAAAACGCGTGGTGGCGGTGTTGCCATATATGTCAGAGACCGTGTCAACGGTATACCCATTATTGCAAGAACTCATAAGAAGTATGACTGTATGTGATCTTACGGAAGCCTTGTTTTTGGATATTCAATATGACTCTCACCATTTCCTTGTTGTTGGGGTCTATCGACCCGATGATAGGGAACCAGATATATGGAAACGACGTGACTCTAAATTATTGGCCAAGCTGCTTCAGCGAACAATGTGATAGTTATCGCTGGTGACTTCAACTACTCCGACATCCTATGGCCTTAAGACATCGAACAGGACCTCAAGGGACCCGAGGAACTGTTTAAGAACATGTTTCACAACAGTAATCTTCATCAATTGGTCTCCCAGCCGACACGTTTCCGCACAGGCAACACTCCATCCTTGCTCGATCTGATCATGACAAACGATGAAAACTATATCACTGGAATATGTTATAAACCACCTATAGGAAAGATTGATCATTGCGTACTAGAGTTCAGCATCCAATTTCTGATACAAAGAGTCCACAGTTAGCCCAAACTTAAAAAGATATTACCATTACATTGACTTTGACAACTACATGGAGGAACTGGAGAAGGACCTCGAAATCTTGGAATCTACTACTGACGTAGAGCGTTTTTGGAGACAGCTAAAAACCATAGTGGATACAAACACAGACAGACACGCTCCGCTTAAAAAAGTGAAGAAGAAGGAAGGTAATAAACCCTGAATCAATGACAATATATTGAAACTTGTATCTGAGAAGAGAATACTTTGGGATGTTTATATTGGCACAAAGGATGACGAGGACTACCAGCGCTATAGAACCGCCAGCAATCATTGTGTGGCAGAAAACAGGAGGAGCAGAAGACTGTATGAAGCAAAACTACTGGATAACGGACAAAAACCCTTCTATTCCCATCTGCGAAGGTGCATGTCATCCAAAGTGAGCATTCCACCTGCAATGAGGAACCATAATGGCGACCTAGTTACAGACCCCACCGACATAGCGGAAACCTTCGCGCAGGAGTTTCAGAAAGCCTATTGTCGTGAACCAGATGTGACCATATGCTAACAAGTGACTACATTAGCCCGTGTGGAGCACTCGATCTGTGACATAAACTTTACACCCAAAGATGCTGAGAAAGTTCTAAAAGGACTCGACACAGGCTCTGCTCCTGGACCTCACAACATTCCCAGCATTATTCTAAAAAACTGCAGCAAAACACTTGTTCCTGTTCTCACTGAGCTTATGAGGGTGTCTTTTGAGGTCGGACATGTCCCACTTGACTGGAAACATGCTGTAGTTACACCTGTGTACAAATCCCGTGATAAAACAGACCCTGCCAAGTTTAGGTCAATTAGCTTGACAAGTATTGTGGGTAAGGTGATAGAGAGACTAATATGCAATAAACTGAAGAATTTCCACAACAGAGAAAATGTTATATCCAGCAGAATGGCTTTGTCGAGAAGGGATCCACAATAACGAACTTACTGTCATGTGTGCACCCGTGGACTATGGACGTGGACCGTGGCAACCCGGTTGACGTTATTTACCTCGATTTTGATTTTGCTTTCGACAAAGTCCCGCATCAACGCCTGCTTATAAAATTGGAGCATTTTGGAATTCGAGGTCGGCCTTTAGACTGGGTAAAGAGTTACCTGTTGGGAAGAACCTTCCAGGCCAGGATCGGTTACTCCTTGTCCCAGAAGAGGGACGTCCTGAGTGGAGTTCCCTAAGGATCTGTTTTAGCCCCCACACTTTTTGGAATTTTCATCACGGACCTCATTGCGCTGATAGACTCACAATCTGCATTTTTTGCTGACGATGGGAAATTCTTTGGCAACCCACTCTTAGTGTCTGGACAACTACAGAGCGATCTAAACAAGCTCCAGGAATGGACGAAGCAGTAGCTAGTCAAGCTGAACATATCGAAATGTGCTGTGTTGCATCTAGGTAGTAGAAATCCTGGCGTGGTATACACCATTGATGACACTGATATAAACACTGTGGAATCCCAAAAGGACCTTGGAGTTGTGGTTTCAAAAAATCTAAAATGGGGAGAACACATTAATGGCATTGTCAAGAAGGCTAATTCATTTATGTATGTTATAAGGAGATCCTTTCAATATATTACATCCGAGGTTCTTGTCAAAATCTACAAAACATACATTAGGCCTCTTCTGGAATATGGATTTCAAATATGGAACCCATATTTTATAAAGGACATCCGATCTACCTACTACCTACTTGAGAGCGTGCAAAGAAAGGCAACAAAGATTCCATATATTAAACTGCCCAAAAAATCCTATGAAGAAAGGCTTAAAATCCGAGGTATTCAAACCCTGGCAGAACGTCGACTCAGAGGTGATCTAATTGAGACATATAAAATTCTCACGTACAAATATAACCTCCCAGATGTCCACCGTTTCTTTGAGACTAAAGACATACGTCCATTGCGAGGACACCATATGAAAATCTACCGCACTATCGCCAATACCAAAATCGCTCATCACTTCTTAAGTAACAGAGTTGTCCACGCACGGAACAAACTGTCTGAAGATGTAGTATCTGCACCATCAGTGAACTCTTTTAAAAATCGCCTCGACATGTGGTTAAAATCAAACATTATATAAATAAGCAATATGTGTAGAATCTTATGAACATTAGACAACATAGACTGAACTTATCAACACTGTGATATATACACACCAGCATTGTGCTGCCTGTCTATCAAAAGAATAATAAAATGCACAAAAACGTCCTAAACCATAAGAAAACACATCGTAATGTTTGGGACGTTTTTTGTGCATTTAGGGATGTTTTGTGTTTTGGGAAGTTAAAAAATATTATTTTACGGGTACTGGTGTGGAAAGTAAGCAATATCTCTATAGTTATCTATATATCATATAGATGACGGGTACTGGTACATTTTGCTGTTTGGTTGAACCAATAGCCGTCAACGAATTTAAAATGTTATTATTTAATTAATTAAAACAAATAGGCATCAAATCAAATTACAGAATGATATTAATATTAATAAAGTTTCATTTTAAACATCAACACTTACAAATAAGTAAATACATGAGCCAGCGTTGAAAAAAAACCGTAGTCAGTAAAAACAGCAGTTTAGTAATCGAACTTCGTAACTTTTTTACAAAAACGTGAACACAAACTATAAAGTGATATTATATTATGTTATTTGATGTTTTACTGTATTTTTGCCAGTTAATTAGCAGCAAAACAGTATTTATTTTCATAATATTGCAGAGAAAACGAAATAAACTACCATTTTCGTGAGATATAGGCAATTTAAGTTGACTTGACGGGCATACGTACATTGACGGCTATATGTACACTTACCTTATTTGTAATTTTTATTATTGATATATGAATAAATGTCCATATAAAATAAATAGATAATAAAACTGTCCACTCCACGTGTCCGATTCCTTCAGTTCTTCAACAACAGAGGGTTATGATAAATGATGATGGTGCCAATCAATACCTAGATTCCAATACTTCTCGCTGCTAATTTGACATTTCTGTGACAATGACGAATGGTGGGTGGATTTTTTTCACGATTTCACTTTTTCATTTGGCCGCTTTTTGTGTAGCCTTCCTGGGAATGATTTCTTTTGCTGTTGGGATGATTGATTGGAATAGTTGGACTTTTATTTGTTGGTTATCTATTATTTTTTTTATTTTACAAAAAATAGGCAAATAGATAATAATAATTTTATTATAAAATCTAATCTGCTCCGGTATTATATTTATTTATCCAAGACATTTATAAACGACATTCACAATTAAAACCCCGTCACAATAATTCACCATCCTCCATGACACCACTTTTTTCTACCCATCTCCCTCGGAGAGGCAAAGGTTTGATGCCAATCAGCCTAACATTATTAGTGGCCAGTGTCAAATACAATATTAGAGGTATTTATTCAATTATATTATTAATATTATAAATAAAAATCATCACATTTTAGAATATTCAAATACGTATTGTAGAGCCTTACAATTATAGATATTAAGATGTAACGAAAGTGAAATATTTTTTTTAGAGTGTGTGAGTGGGTCCGAAATTCATTCTATCGATGAGCGCTGGCTCGAATATTCGTGGGGTCGAATGTCATATAGGCTCAAATATTTGTTGAATCGATACACTTAGCACCGACAATTAGTTCATTCGAATTTCATAGGCTCTAATATTCGTGAGGTCGAACGCCATTTGTTCGATTATTTGTAGAATTGATACACTTACAACCGACAATGAGGTTTTTGAAAATCAGATAGATCACCATTTTTCTGTTTGATTAAAAAAAAAAGCTGTAGTAATAATTCACTGTATTTCATACTACTATCCAGGGTATAACTGCAATGTCCAACTGGTTGTACCAAAGGGATTTTTCCCTACGGACCACCTGTTTAATGTAAGGAACAATATTTAATAATATCAAAACTTAAAATAATACCAGTTTTAAAAATAGTTACCTATTTACACAATATTTACCTACATTATAAGCATATCGCCTACGTCGCCCCCATGCGGCAGGGTTCCCAGGATGCTGGCGGCATTACCTCGCTGAGCGGCTAAACTCAGCCGTTGAGCGAAGTAAGCGCCAGCCCTGAGATCCCCTGTAGCGAGGACCAGTCGTGTGGGCTTTTTGAAAATGGCGGGAAACGACGGTTGCGAAATTATTTAATAATTTTCAGTATAATGTCTACAGTGGGTCTTTTGTGTTTAATATCACGTTAAATTAATCAGAAAATGTTCGCGAATGACAGTATGGTGAAGTTATTGGAGATTTCAAGCAGGATCTGAAGTTTGGCGCCATGGTCAAGATTCCCACTACGAGCTCGGGAGTGAACGTGACTGTCGAGCTGCTTCGTCCGCAGTGATTGACGCTACGGCGTCTCCTGTGGATGAAGACATGAAGACGCTGCTACCCAGGGTGATGACGCTACGGCGACTCCCCTGGAGGAAGATAGGAGACTATTTATACATTGATATTTTTGTAACATGACATTGGCAAATGACGAACTGTCGAGTCCATTAATAAAATAAATAAAATAAAAACCAGTCGTGTGGATAAGCTAAAATTTGTCGTAAATGTTTATGTATGTATTTTCCTACAGTTCGAGAGCTATATTATATTCACTCCAACGATAATCAAAATTGAAACGTGTTTCATTAACCTAAATTAGATGAATTTACCAATTTGAATTTCAGATGTCAATTTCAAAACGCCTCATTATATGGTTTATTGATATGTAGTTTATTTATACTCATCAACCATGTAAGTATGTAGTTTATTTACACTAAAAAAATTTTCATAACAATATCGTGTGTATTATTATCATGCTGTGTGTACTGTGTTTGGGTAACAATCTAGATTTAAACCACTGTTCTGTGTCCTGATTACTATGTATTGATTGTCACTTGTTATGTACACCTAAATAAATAAATAAATAAATTATGGCGACACGAATTCTCTCATCATCGTTAAACACATAATTACAAATTGAAGCGATAACACAACCAATGACTAGAATTGACTGAGAGGTAATGGTTGTTATATCATCACATCGAGTAGCACTGTGAGAAAATTTTCAAAAATAAAAACAAAAGTAGACAATAATTGACCTAGTTAGCGCAGACATGTCATGTCGATGTAATATGTCCTTTTATCTTTTTGTCTTCTAATGACTTACCCTAACGAGTTAGTTTGAAATATTTATCTTGGTACATACTTTTTTTTGGATAAATAAATAACCCCGCTAAAAAATACGGGCGAAAATAAATAAAAAATAATACTTAAATGCAACAATATAATGTAAATAATGTTATATGATAAATAATGATGGCTACATTCTATAATATACATAATGTATAATAATAAATAAGTATAATGTTATTAATAATATAAAATAAATATGGTAAGTACTTATAATAAGATATGAAATGATTATGTATATAAATAGAGTAAATATATGATTAAATATCAGTGTTCTATGTAATATAATATAAATAAATATATAAACAAATAAATAAATAAAAAGCTTCTTTGATTTTGTAGCAACGCGCTGAAGGGCGGAAGTGCACGCGAAGACAATATCTTCTCTTCCCGGAATCTTAGTGGCACTCGCTGAGAGTTTAGGTACATACTAAGACAGGAGGTAATAAGCGTAATAAGGTCGAATTAAATAGTTCTTTTTGAGAGACCTTTGCCCAGTAGTGAGACGATTTATAGGTTAACAAAAAAATAGTTATTTTACAGCTAAGTACATAGTTTTAATTAATAATTCATTTATTCATTGCTTTATGTGGTAACATGGTTGTTAGATAGTACAGGAAGTGCTCACATAAACCCTGTAAGGGCACCGCGACATTAGACACTTAAACAAAAAATTTCAATTTTGTTAGTCAGTCAGTCAATAATATTAAATTACGAAGTAATTCTTATCCATTAAATAAAAAAATTAAATTGTCAACATAAATTAATTTGCAAAATCATTTTCGGAAAACTCTTGCAGATTGTAAAAACACCTATCAATTAGTAATATTTTCAATTTTTTTTTAACACTGATTCGCCTTTAAAGTCCTGTTAATATTAATCTAATAGTGATAGAATTCTTGCAATAGGTTTTTGATATAATCTCAGTGATAAAAACTCTCATGTACACTTTTCTCTGTTTTAGACCGTACCTCCTCTATTTTTGATAGTTTGCATAGATAAATATATAACTGTCATAAAATCTTCTGATAAGAAGAATTCAAGACAGTCATTTGAGTGATATGAAGTATAATGAAAGAGTACAATGGAATTAATTCGATTAGGTAAGGTTGTTTACTCAAAAACACCGACGCACGAACCGCGACTATACCGCTTAAATTAGGAGTAATAAAAAAAATATGGGCGTGTTGCATAGATATTTTAATACGTGATAATGATTTCTCAATTTTTGTGTCGATGCAGTACCTAATGATAAAGCTTTTTTTTTGCAATATTTATAAATGATAAACTCCTTTTAAATAACAATTCAGCAACATATAGGTATAATTCGATATAGCATACTTTCGATATTCCGTACATCGTGATAGCGAACATTCGATATTCAGACATTCGGTATTACGTCCTTTCGAACTCATGTACTTTCGGTATACCGTTCACCGGTATTTTGAACATCGACATTCCGTAGTGCAGTCATGAACATTGATGGTACTCGATGAGATAAATTGACAACGGTGGCCTCTCAGTCTACGGCCACTTTGATTCCGTCGTAATACTAAATACATTAATCTGGTTCCAAACTATGAATCTTCTATGAGCAGTGTTTATAGCACACTTAATCATGATAGGTTAGTGATCAATAGCATGAATATATTAAATACATTCATGGCTATGGCTTGATATATAATTCCAGGGTATTGGGAGATCTGATTTCTCATTCTAGACCAAACATGTTTGGTAATAATAGAGATTTTAATTAATTAGTTATTGGAACACCAACGGATTACATATATAAGCATACCTATATATGGAAACCATAATAAATTAAGTTCTAACATGCAACCCAATTACAGATGAACACATTCACTTAATAATTTAATACAAATGACATTGCCACATTTCAATGGAGCTTTGCCTCACCTTTGGTCACCTACGTGACCATTGAAGCTCATATATCATTTTGTTGGGAACTTATTACAGGTTCCATATTGCATAATCACAATCAGTAGGAGTTGCGAGAGTAGTAGAAAATGATAACAAAGACAATGAATAATTCGCTTCGATTTCTTACTATTTCCTGAATTCTTAATTAAGCTGTTTTTTCGAATCGTTTGTTGTAAGTACAAAACTTTATTTTAAACCAATAATTTTAATAAAAAACGGAGATATTTTAACATTAATTCTTATCTTGTACATCATACGGTAGATGGTGGGGCAGAATCTGGCATTGTCATTTGAAACTAACAGCAACTGTATTAAGAAGTTAAAAGGATTATTAGTTTTATTAGGAAAAACATTGACTTCTTTATGCAGTCTGATTTTTCGCTAAAAAGGAACCTGCGTAAGGTAATGTGGTTAATGGAAAAGAAAACCAGAAACTATATTTATTTCAGATAAAATCTCTAACACCAGTAATAAAACACAAAACTTCCAACTCGAAGCAAAAGTTTCCACGCCCTTATTAGCACAATCAACAGCCTGGACTGTAAGGGGCAGGTCATACTGGTGATGTGACGCGGCTCGAGGCGAGGCGAACGAGACGTAACATGACGACGCGACGACGCAATTCGATGCCAATTGTCTTTCCACACAAGTCCCCACGCTACCAAAGGCTGAAAGATTCCCTTGCCTTTCGAATTATGAACAAAGTTATGGAAATTGTGTACAGCTAGCAACGTTTGGCTTTTGAAAACTTTATTTAAGTTTCTGGCATACGGGCATTCCGAGCCAATATATAATACAATTTGTGATAAGTGTTGTTAGTTAGATAATGTATATGACGGATGATCATGAATACGGGAAGATATATGATCGAAACGCAAGCGCCCTCTGGTGGAAATACGGCGCTTCGACGGGGTCTAGGACTACCACAAGAGGCGATGCGACTTTATTTGACGTCCAGTCGCCACGTGTGGCACACGAAGCCTAGGAACTGTCATAACGTTTCGGTAAGTGTGATCCGTAATTGATACTAAGTGAATTAAAGTGATTGTGAACATCAACCATTGCCTAATTCCCACCCCATGCTTCTAGTATGTCGGATAGCCATTCCGGTCGGCCTCCTGCTCCGACATATATAAAAATACGATTGTAGATAATATAGTTAGTAAAACAAGCGCTTTGAAGAGCGCCTCGCGTCGCACCGTATAACCAATGTGAATTGTCCTTAAGGCAGTAAAAATCGAAGGCTTTGCCGCAGCGCCAAGGACATGACGTCACCGGAAGCGCCCCGCCCGCCCGGACAAACTTCCGGTACGAGCGTCGCCCGGAAACCGGACGTAGTCTCCCATTCGGAAAAACTCTACAAAAGGAGATTTGCTATTATCAAAGTGAGAGTATTTTGCGAGTCAAGTGGCGTTTCTAGTGCGTTGAGTGTTGGTTATTTATTCTGTGGTATTCTGCTGATCAGGAAATCAAGAAGATATGAGGCATCTGAGAAATATATAGGGCGAATGGACTTGCAATACGGAGGTCCCAGGTTCGATTCCCAGCCAGGGCAGCCATGTACCAATGAGTTATCCTCGGTTTTTTCGACGGAAAAACTTACGTACATTTACCGAGTGCTCTCAAAACGGTGAAGGAAAACATCGTGATGAAACCTGCATGTCGTAGAAGAAGAAAAAAATCTAAGGCATGTCAAATCCGCCAACCCGCACTGGGCCCGCGTGGTGGATTATGGCCCGAGCTCCCTCGATGTAAGGGAAGGTCTGTGCCCGAGCAGTGGGGCAATATAAATAGACTGATGATGATGATGAATGGAAGGGTCGGCAGAGGTATACCGAGAAAGAAATTCGCGATGTTATTATTTATTTATTTTATTAATGGACTCGACAGTTCGTCATTTGCCAATGTCATGTTACAGAAAATTCAATATATTCAATAGTCTTCTATCTTCCTCCAGGGGAGTCGCAATAGCGTCTTCACCCTGGGTAGCCGCGTCTTCATGTCTTCATCCAGAGAAGTCGCCGCAGCGTCATCACTCTGGACGAAGCAGCTCGACAGTCACGTTCACTCCCGAGCTTGTAGCGGGGACTCTTGATAAAAGCTTGAAACTTCAGATCTTTCTCAAATTATCCCAATAACTTCACCATACTGTCATTCATTGTACGTGTAATTTGTCAACATTGTCTGATTAATTTAACGTGATATTAAACACAAAATAGTCCCTGTAGGTAGACATTAAAAGGAAAATTATCAAATAATTTCGCAACCGTCGTTTCCCGCCATTTTCAAGAGAACCCCCAATTCGCGATGTTTAAAAAAGGAGAAAATCGAATTCCCTGGACACTGTGTCCAAGCGGTGTCACGGGAAATATTACCAACGGAAAAGAGTACCAGTGATATGAACACTCTGTTTGCATTATCAATTTTTATGTCCCCACTGCTCGGGCACAGATCTTTTCTTACATCGAGGGAGCTCGGGCCATGATCCACCACGTGGGCCCAATGCGGCGAGTTACACACGTCTTAGATTTTTCTACGTCATGCAGGTTTCATTAATAGGTTTTTCTTCACCGTTTTGAGAGCATTAGGTAAATGTAAAACTCATTAGTACGGATAACAGCAATATAGTGCGATTTCAACTCTTACGAGGCAGATAATAAGAACAGTCCAAAGGGCTTTGGACATATTCGTACAATTTCCACGTTCGTACAATTCTACATTTGTACAATTTTTCCTAAATTGTTTTCCAAATTCGTACAAATAGGTACTATGTGAGTCTGCATTATAGTTAACCAAGGATAGATAATCTTTCGTATAATTTCTATTTACGTACAGCGTCATTTTAAGTAAGAGTAAACAACTAAAATAACACAAAAGAGGCACTTCTCTTAACAAGAAACTTAGTCGCTTTCTAGTAAACGTTGTAATTCATCTGTACTATTTCCGTATTCATCTGTACTATTTCCGTGTGCATTATCTCTGTTCACTTCTGTAATATTGTCTACATGTGTAATTAAAGATAAGCATCTCAATTTGTTTAGGCATTCCAAAACTGTGATTTTTTTATCCAATAATTCATTCAATATTGCAGCAATCATAATTTCCTCCTCAACAAATAACATGACATGAATATGACAAAACTCAGATTTATTTCATAAACTTTAGTCTTTATTTAAAAAAATTGTAAAGAGATCCGTTAACTTCACATTAGAATACTTGAAATCAATTAATGTTTTAAAAGTCTGAAACCAAAGTGTTAGGTACTCTTGATGTGATTTGATGTATACATGGCTGAGCTGGCCGGGTATTGAACCTGGGACCTCCGTATCGTAAATTCAGTGACCCCAACGACTGCGCCACCGAGCTGTCTGTATTCATACAATACTTTCATCAAAAACCAACTAACGCGTGCACATTAGTAACCTTAATCGGCATTCGACATCCGAACAACTTCGCAACTTGGCCTTCGATTCGGAACTCTGGCTCAAACTTCGTCCTTGTTAATTGGAAACGTATTGAGTTTGGAACAACCCTAGAGCCTACTCTTATAACAGTTGTTGGAATCAATAAGTAGACTTATTGATTCCAACAACTGGGGGTGACCGCGACTTCAATCGTTATGGTTATCGTTTTCATTTTGACACTTGAACGATATACATTGCTGCGTTTCGTTGTCGTTTGTTACAACTTGCAAAAACATAGCAGCAATGTATAGCGTCCATGTGTCAAATTGAAAGCGATAACGATAACGATTGGAAGTCGCGGTCAGCCCACTGTTATATAACAACTGTTTCGCGGTGCGCGAAGAAACGTCACCGGCGACGCGGGCGTGGCGCGCTCACCTTGAAAAAGACCGTCGAAATCGGTCGAAACTGTCGGTCTAATTGCCGACTTCAACAATATAAGTGAGTGATATCCGTTTATATACAGGGTGTAACGTAAAGGGTATATGAAACCGAAGGGAGGGTGTTCAGTATCGATAATTGAACAACTTTTGTTCTACGACTTTTCGAATAAAAAATAAAAATAATTTAATGTCTTGTTAAGAATCCTAAAATCTAATGGAATTGGTATTAGAAAATATGATGATGACGATGGAAATGCTATAAGGCTGTATGATCTTTTGGCGCATTTGCCTTACTAAAAAACGCAACAACAACTGTCATACTTACTCTTGTGGTTCGCCTTTCGCGCGAAAAACCGGTGGTGGTAATTGTGATTCGAATTGGTCAAAAATGTGGTGCTCATTGATGTAACTCAGAGAATATTGATGGCAGTGTGGCTGTGGAAGGGTTCAGGTGGCCTATCTTTGTGACAACAGCGGAGCTGCAATTCGGTGAGATCAATCCAAGCTAGTATTCCTTGCCATCTCCCAGAGACCCTACCTCGTAGGGTGGCTATCGTTTACAGTTCAGAATTGGTATAGACTCATGCCCGCAAAGGTGACTTAACACGCTTGTAGCCATCGTACCAACCATTGGAGTATACATTTTATTGTACCTATTTATAAGCGTCAATACGAAAATGTTTCTAGCACACTTGTTTGTTCACAAGCGATTATTTTTATATTATTTCCTGATCTTCATGTTAGCAGCAGGGTGTCTACCAACATGCAAGCGTATATACAACATACGAGTGCTCAATTTAATTATTTGGCGACTTGCTGAAGTATGCAGGTACCGGTCGGCATTATTATTATTTATACTTTATTCTATACGCCCTGGTTTACATGGGGACATAGATGCCAAATAAGACATACAAAGGGCATACACATAGCACTGAATAGTATTATTGATATAAATCAGTAAAGTGTGTCACATGAATCAAATGATTTAATTTTGAGGGTTGTTCACAATGACCGTGAGTTAGGGCCGGGCGGTGATCGGAGTCACGAATTAAGAATTTTCGCTGGTCTTTGTTATTTATTTATTTATTATTTATATTTACTGTACTGATGTATTTTATATTGCTGGCTGATTATGATATGGCAACATTGCATCATCACTGTTTAATGGTGTGACCTGAAGCTGGATGATGTTAATATAATATTTGGATATTGTTTTCTTACCCCGTTATGTAAGTCTTCATACACCAACCTTCAGGACATTCCATTACTTTAAGTTTGATGAATTTACATACCTACCTACCTACTTTAAAAAAATGAAGTTGAATATTATTATTATACATTTGATAGAACTGCAGCATAATGCTGGTGTGTCTATATCACAGTGTTGGTAAGTTCACAGCTTTGATGTCTAATGATCATGATTCACTATGTAATATAATCCAGTTAATAATGTTTATTTTTAACCACATGTCGAGGCAATTTTTAAAGGAGTTCCCTGATGGTGCAGTTACCACATCATCAGACAGTTTGTTCCATGCATCATCAACTCTGCTATTTAAGAAGTTATGAGCGATTTAGTATTGGCGACAGTGCGGTAGATTTTCATATGGTGTCCTCGCAATGGACGTATGTCTTCGTATATTAAAAAAGTGAATTGGGGGCAATGGGATAAAGGAGCATATTGACAGGGCGAAGAGATAAGAGAGTGTACATATCTACAAAGCTGATATATGATTTGGATGCCATATCTGGTCAGTACTTGTAACGATCGACCCTTTTGGCTGACATTATTATATTATTAAAATTATACTTAAAACATTAAGTAAACTTAATGAGTATTGGCACGTGATTTATATTGGCAATTCGTCTAGTGGCGGACCCTACTTACGTTGTGTTTATAACCCTTGTTCTTTCCGAGGTAATTCTGTCTAAGGAGTAAAGCTGGAAAACGACAATCTGACTAAATGACGCAAAACAAGTTCTTATAATTAGATAAACTGAGAGAAGAAAAGAAAAGGATAATTTTGAGAGTTTTTGTAGTTGTTGTGGTAAACTCGGTGAAGATTCCAAAAGTGAGGATAATTTAATATATTAGTATTTTTATTAAAATGGTTTTCACCTCCGAGCCCCCAGCGCCCAAAACCTCGGAGCCTACCGCAGATCGTTATAGACACCACAACAGTCCCGATCTCACGGCCCTGCAACCAAGAACAACCTAACGAACCCCCTAAGTTCGTAAACACGAACTAGAAGTATTACGCAGTAAAGGGATCTAGATCTCAGATTGAGTGTTACTCGGGAGACCTTTATAATCTCATCACAAGCAAAGCTTGAATGAGACGTGGAGAACAACCTTTGCAAGACATCGTCTGCAGGTTGGATATTAAGGAAACCAAACTCTACCTCATCATCCTGGATCCATAACTGTCGCTATAAGCGTTGCTTATTAATTTAGATTGAGATGTTGACTTTGACATAATTGTAGGTCGCGCAGGTTGTTGTGAGGGGGCGACTACCAAATGATACACTCGTACAACTTCCGAAATAATCACTCCTAACAATTTACAGAACTCCTTAGGCTTGAACATACCACATATCGTCCGATCCTCAGCTTTGTTGCACATGGACTTGGCCAGGCCTCGTCTAGAGTACCATGGAGTCAAGCCACCGGAATAGACCTTCGCCCATGACCGATTAGGAGGAAAGAGGTGAAATGCACCCCAAAGACCGCTCTATTGCAAGGAGTATGGCAACATTATAATAATGTTAATTTTGCATTGTTAAATCCAAATAGTGACATTTGATAATCTAAGTAGAGTCTGTAAGTTGCACGGGTAAGTGTAGATGCTCGCAGAACGACCCCAAAATTATTATTAAACCTGATAAGATTTACTTCTATTTGTGACTAGGAGTGAATCCCAATTTAATTAATAATTAGAGTAATCCAGAATATTGGGATTACAGTTGTGTCAAAACATCTCGTATTATTAAAATGTTTGGCCGAATATAATAGATCACAGAAGAAAAGACAAAGAAATAGTTCCTTCGATAAATGAATTTTAGGAAGAATATAATTTAGAAGTTAGTTGCCGAAAAGGTACTGCGTACTTCTGTTTTAGAAATACAATCCTATTTCTATAATAACATAAATTCCACATTAAACTCATAATGTTGTATTCATAAAGTATTTGTTGGATTTAGTAAATATTAGCAATAATAGTAGTCCACGAATAAATTGTAATAACGTAGTAAATCCCTCGAATAAGTAATGTTTAATATTTAGTGAAGCGCACGTATAATTTGTAATCAAAGAATCCAACGGATGAATCTATAAAATAATGGTTAATGTAATTAGAAGAATATCACCAGATTCCAGTGGACGTCATAGGTAGTTGGAATCATAATACTAGAATCCTTCTCCTCTTTCCTTTGATCTTGGATTCCTGCTTGTATTATATTGAAAAGACACATATGTCTCTCTTCACAATCTCGAACCCACTATCCCGATAAACAAAAGTAGATCGATATTCTGTTTGGATGTATTCCGAAACGGTATACGAAGTTCAGAATTCGAATCTTAGAATATGTCAGAATTATGTGCAAAGACACTGACACAATATTTCACCAAAGAATTTAGAACCTAAATAAATCTAAAATAAAATGGCACAGAAGCCTTACTAGATGACCGTCTAGTAATTTAAATTAGAACCCATCACTACGACTCGGGTTTCCTAATAAAATAAAATAGAACCTTTTCCTACGAAACGGGTTTCTCATAATTTATAACCTAACTAGAATAACGTATTTGATAATAATGTTCTCTAACATCATTAATAAACCATGAACCTATATGGCCTATCCTAGAAAAGGATCTTAGTCTAGCCATATTAGTATAATTGTAATTTATTAATGAAATTAATTGTTTTATTGTTAATCAATTATGATTAGTAAAATGAAGATAAATATGTTGTACAGTCAATGTACACACACGACGGACGTTAGGTTTAATGTATTTAAGTACAGATATTCAGATCCATGTAATGGATAGTCTTCTCAACTTGGAAACTAAGGTTTCTTCTACTTATATCTTTCTCTACTAATAAATAAAGATTGGTTTACTCACAAAACATTATTATTAGTCTGGAAAGGAACTTGGTTAGTATTGGAAGATTTTAAAAGTACAATTAGACAATCAGGAAGTTGGATGTAGTTCATTTAATCAGAGAGATGAATCAAAGAAGAGTTTCGTAAAGTATTTCTTTATTAGAGTCTTCCTTAGAGTAATTAACAATTGTAAATAAGAGTCAAGATACAGCAGCTTCATGTAGAAACCAGGAACAATGAAGGATGAAGTCTAGAAGAAGTCCTCAATGCAACACCAAGCTCTTGTAAGATTGTAGCTCCAACTAGAATCACCACACATTTAAATAGTTCTATAATTCAATGTATAATTCACTTGAAACACAACAAAGAAACTATTCAATATCAAACACTAACTCACTAAGTCACAAACTCAAGAACTCACTCGCGAAATGTTCCATAAAATATTAAAATAATAAATCGTAAATATAATCTTTGTTTACATATTTTAAAACGTCAAAGGATCCTCTCATAACTTATAAGAAATAGCTGATTTTGTCAGACAGTAGAAAGCTGTCACCCTATCTGGTTTTACTTAAATATCGCCTAAAATAATAGTCTAATCATTAACACAGTCCTATAAATTATCTGTTTAAACACTCACGGTTCTCTTCAGTTCCTCTTTACCTTTAAGGATCTACTCCAGACTCTGTTATGATCTTGTAAAACTTTCTATTCCAATCTGTTACGATAGCAATGGCGTCTCCTCCCATAGTAACTTGATGTTTCTATTGAGATAGTAAAGAGGAACCAAATACCTGAAAACCTGTAAACTAAACTACAGGAACACCTAATCTAGTAAACGTAAACTTGTGAATCCATTTCAATACGAGTTCTTCTTGAATCATTGTTATTTATTGAATTTTTAAATATTTTTACATTTTCTTACGTCTGCCATATTTCTGCAATTTTCGTTCCCTGTCAGATTTTGATTTTTGGTCATTGTCATAATTTTTGGTTTGTAATTAAATTACGTAAAGAGTTTTTCTTACTTAAAAAGATTGTGTTATAATTTAGTTATTTTAGCAAAATTTTACCATGTCTTGAAATTGATTTAAAGACGTGATCGTTACAACTTCCCCTTAAATCTAACTGTTTTTGAATAGAAGTGGGATTTATGAAGTAATTTAAATTATTTTGAAATCTTTGTACCTATTAAAATTATAAATGAGATTGAATGTACTAATTTAATTTGCATCTAAATTCGACTATATTTAAATAAGAGTGAGATTTAACAAACTCAAATTATTAGTCTTTAAATTTTGTCTCGATACTTCCATTTAACAAACTCAAATTATTAGTCTTTAAATTTTGTCTCGATACTTCCCCTAGTTGTGACATCTCTAGCTCCAAACAATAACACTTCTACTTGCCCCTGGCGGAAGACCTATATTTTTCCATGATAATATCCTATACTTCCCCTTGTTGAAAGACGTCTGCTTCCCCTGGATAGAACATCTATACTTCCCGTTGATGAAACATCTACACTTTCTCATTTACATGAGATATTCAATTATCCTCAAGACGAAATAACTGTTTGATTCTAATGAATGTCTCATTTCGCATATGTACTGCTATTAAGTTTAATTTATATAACTCCTAATATCTTTAATTTGCATAATGCTTAAAACAAATTCTGAGTAATACATATGTTTAACTGAACAAATAAAAAAAACCTTGTAATTCAGCTAACCAAACTTTCTTAATTTCATTTATTTATTTATTTATTTATTTATTGTATTTATTGTTGTTCATAAACTCGATACATCTATCGATTGAAATTAATTCAGAAAATAATAACAACAATGATAACTGAATTATTCATACTTGTGTAGGCAATTGTCACAAATGATGATCAAGCCAAAGTCACAAATAAAATTATGTCAATAGACTTTTAATTTATGATTTACGTATAAATACGTAACAATATCATAATTATCTAACATCACAATTTTGGGAATTAATTTCCTATTATTCAGTAACTAATTAATTGTTAATACATATTGTTAGAATCCATCTGATAATAAAATCTATTAGATCATTTCCTACATTCAAAATCTATAATTTGTAAACAACTCTGATTTAAAAAAAATAGAATATTGTTACTTTTCCTAATTAAATATATTAAATTTAATGGTCCATAGCCATATTTAGAGCTCTCTTTATTCAAATACAAAGACACATTTTACGTTTCTTTAGAAACAATAAAATAGTTTTTCGCGAATGTCGTTACTTTAAACTTAATACAAAAGTGAAACCAAATGTGAACTATAATGTTCAAATAGAATTACCGTGTGAGATCTCACACCACAGAGTTAGATTTGGTTTTAGAACCCTATCAAAAGTATACATGAATGTGAATTTCCCGTGATATACAGGCATCATGTTATATGCATCTATGTATACACTTCACAAAACAACAACAAAATAATGCAAATATAGTTCGTGAAGAAAAGTTAAATGATCCGTAAAATGGAAGGTTCATTTCAAAATCAACAACGTGGGATGTTCATTATGACACAAAATCACTAATCAAAAGCTCTAATCAAACCAATTCATTTTTTACATATTTATGTCACATTCTTACTAATCAATAGATCAATCAAACCAATCCATCTTCGTATTATTTCTCCACATTACATTTTTACTAATCAATAACTAAATCAAACCAATCCATCTGTCTATTACGTCCTCTCGCACCATTCTTACTAATCAGTAGATCAATCAAACCAATCCTTTTTCGTATTATTTCTCCACATTATATTTTTACAAATCAATAATTCAATCAAACCAATCCACTGTCTACTACGTCCTCTCGTACCATTCTTACTAATCAGTAGATCAATCAAACCAATCGATCTCTTAAAAGAAGAAAAACTATACGATCCTTCAAATAATCTATGAAATTCCTTTTAAAATTATCATCCTCATATTATGAAACATTTTATCCAACTTCCCCTAAACCTTTGTCATACACCACACGGGGTATCTATGTAACCGAAAAAGTTTTGTTTTATAATTTGAAGAACCTCGAATTACACCATAAAGTCAGACACCACTCCAGCTTATTAACACTCCTCAAACAAGAATTTTGAGACCTGGAAATCCTGGAACTAAGGCACCATTGTAACGATCGACCCTTTTGGCTGACATTATTATATTATTAAAATTATACTTAAAACATTAAGTAAACTTAATGAGTATTGGCACGTGATTTATATTGGCAATTCGTCTAGTGGCGGACCCTACTTACGTTGTGTTTATAACCCTTGTTCTTTCCGAGGTAATTCTGTCTAAGGAGTAAAGCTGGAAAACGACAATCTGACTAAATGACGCAAAACAAGTTCTTATAATTAGATAAACTGAGAGAAGAAAAGAAAAGGATAATTTTGAGAGTTTTTGTAGTTGTTGTGGTAAACTCGGTGAAGATTCCAAAAGTGAGGATAATTTAATATATTAGTATTTTTATTAAAATGGTTTTCACCTCCGAGCCCCCAGCGCCCAAAACCTCGGAGCCTACCGCAGATCGTTATAGACACCACAACAGTCCCGATCTCACGGCCCTGCAACCAAGAACAACCTAACGAACCCCCTAAGTTCGTAAACACGAACTAGAAGTATTACGCAGTAAAGGGATCTAGATCTCAGATTGAGTGTTACTCGGGAGACCTTTATAATCTCATCACAAGCAAAGCTTGAATGAGACGTGGAGAACAACCTTTGCAAGACATCGTCTGCAGGTTGGATATTAAGGAAACCAAACTCTACCTCATCATCCTGGATCCATAACTGTCGCTATAAGCGTTGCTTATTAATTTAGATTGAGATGTTGACTTTGACATAATTGTAGGTCGCGCAGGTTGTTGTGAGGGGGCGACTACCAAATGATACACTCGTACAACTTCCGAAATAATCACTCCTAACAATTTACAGAACTCCTTAGGCTTGAACATACCACATATCGTCCGATCCTCAGCTTTGTTGCACATGGACTTGGCCAGGCCTCGTCTAGAGTACCATGGAGTCAAGCCACCGGAATAGACCTTCGCCCATGACCGATTAGGAGGAAAGAGGTGAAATGCACCCCAAAGACCGCTCTATTGCAAGGAGTATGGCAACATTATAATAATGTTAATTTTGCATTGTTAAATCCAAATAGTGACATTTGATAATCTAAGTAGAGTCTGTAAGTTGCACGGGTAAGTGTAGATGCTCGCAGAACGACCCCAAAATTATTATTAAACCTGATAAGATTTACTTCTATTTGTGACTAGGAGTGAATCCCAATTTAATTAATAATTAGAGTAATCCAGAATATTGGGATTACAGTTGTGTCAAAACATCTCGTATTATTAAAATGTTTGGCCGAATATAATAGATCACAGAAGAAAAGACAAAGAAATAGTTCCTTCGATAAATGAATTTTAGGAAGAATATAATTTAGAAGTTAGTTGCCGAAAAGGTACTGCGTACTTCTGTTTTAGAAATACAATCCTATTTCTATAATAACATAAATTCCACATTAAACTCATAATGTTGTATTCATAAAGTATTTGTTGGATTTAGTAAATATTAGCAATAATAGTAGTCCACGAATAAATTGTAATAACGTAGTAAATCCCTCGAATAAGTAATGTTTAATATTTAGTGAAGCGCACGTATAATTTGTAATCAAAGAATCCAACGGATGAATCTATAAAATAATGGTTAATGTAATTAGAAGAATATCACCAGATTCCAGTGGACGTCATAGGTAGTTGGAATCATAATACTAGAATCCTTCTCCTCTTTCCTTTGATCTTGGATTCCTGCTTGTATTATATTGAAAAGACACATATGTCTCTCTTCACAATCTCGAACCCACTATCCCGATAAACAAAAGTAGATCGATATTCTGTTTGGATGTATTCCGAAACGGTATACGAAGTTCAGAATTCGAATCTTAGAATATGTCAGAATTATGTGCAAAGACACTGACACAATATTTCACCAAAGAATTTAGAACCTAAATAAATCTAAAATAAAATGGCACAGAAGCCTTACTAGATGACCGTCTAGTAATTTAAATTAGAACCCATCACTACGACTCGGGTTTCCTAATAAAATAAAATAGAACCTTTTCCTACGAAACGGGTTTCTCATAATTTATAACCTAACTAGAATAACGTATTTGATAATAATGTTCTCTAACATCATTAATAAACCATGAACCTATATGGCCTATCCTAGAAAAGGATCTTAGTCTAGCCATATTAGTATAATTGTAATTTATTAATGAAATTAATTGTTTTATTGTTAATCAATTATGATTAGTAAAATGAAGATAAATATGTTGTACAGTCAATGTACACACACGACGGACGTTAGGTTTAATGTATTTAAGTACAGATATTCAGATCCATGTAATGGATAGTCTTCTCAACTTGGAAACTAAGGTTTCTTCTACTTATATCTTTCTCTACTAATAAATAAAGATTGGTTTACTCACAAAACATTATTATTAGTCTGGAAAGGAACTTGGTTAGTATTGGAAGATTTTAAAAGTACAATTAGACAATCAGGAAGTTGGATGTAGTTCATTTAATCAGAGAGATGAATCAAAGAAGAGTTTCGTAAAGTATTTCTTTATTAGAGTCTTCCTTAGAGTAATTAACAATTGTAAATAAGAGTCAAGATACAGCAGCTTCATGTAGAAACCAGGAACAATGAAGGATGAAGTCTAGAAGAAGTCCTCAATGCAACACCAAGCTCTTGTAAGATTGTAGCTCCAACTAGAATCACCACACATTTAAATAGTTCTATAATTCAATGTATAATTCACTTGAAACACAACAAAGAAACTATTCAATATCAAACACTAACTCACTAAGTCACAAACTCAAGAACTCACTCGCGAAATGTTCCATAAAATATTAAAATAATAAATCGTAAATATAATCTTTGTTTACATATTTTAAAACGTCAAAGGATCCTCTCATAACTTATAAGAAATAGCTGATTTTGTCAGACAGTAGAAAGCTGTCACCCTATCTGGTTTTACTTAAATATCGCCTAAAATAATAGTCTAATCATTAACACAGTCCTATAAATTATCTGTTTAAACACTCACGGTTCTCTTCAGTTCCTCTTTACCTTTAAGGATCTACTCCAGACTCTGTTATGATCTTGTAAAACTTTCTATTCCAATCTGTTACGATAGCAATGGCGTCTCCTCCCATAGTAACTTGATGTTTCTATTGAGATAGTAAAGAGGAACCAAATACCTGAAAACCTGTAAACTAAACTACAGGAACACCTAATCTAGTAAACGTAAACTTGTGAATCCATTTCAATACGAGTTCTTCTTGAATCATTGTTATTTATTGAATTTTTAAATATTTTTACATTTTCTTACGTCTGTCATATTTCTGCAATTTTCGTTCCCTGTCAGATTTTGATTTTTGGTCATTGTCATAATTTTTGGTTTGTAATTAAATTACGTAAAGAGTTTTTCTTACTTAAAAAGATTGTGTTATAATTTAGTTATTTTAGCAAAATTTTACCATGTCTTGAAATTGATTTAAAGACGTGATCGTTACAGTACTTAAGACCATGAGGATGCAGACAATATTTGAAGCCATGTGGAGTATTATGTCTATATCGGTATATCTAAAGTTATGGATTGGTGGATTTCTTAAGAGTGTTCGATACCTTCAATATGATATTGAAGGTAATGTTGGCTGGCTTTGTACATGATTTTTCCTAAAATTACATCATGGTTTTACGTGTTGTGAACGAAACAGTGACCTAACCATGGGTGGATCTAACTAAGGGCTTTTGGATACATGGTGGCTTTGGATAATTTTATCAATTCTGCGGCATTATTTTATTGCTTTTATTCCTTGTAATGATTACTATTTGTCAGTATATTGTGGATAAAGGAGTATAGGTGTCACACAGAGGAAAATAAATGAAGAATGTCAGTCCTTGACAAACCAAGAAGCAAGTACAAGTCGTCTATACTTTGTCATGCCAATCGGAGTATAAAATGGTGAAACCGAAGGAAAGAAAAAAGACTGGATTACTGAAGAATGGAAACTCACATATTTTTGGACGCATGGACCTATGGAACTCCTAAGAGAAGATCGTTGCAGTGATATTCTATCAAGTTTGGAGACCAATAGACATAATCGTTGGTTTTGTATTATGTTGTATTTATTTACTGAAATATGTAGAGGTAACACTGTACGTTTTGTGTCACGGATCCGACTTTGTGATGTGCAATGTAGACAATGTGCAATGACATCTACAACTTATTGTTACTATTGGATAGACAGAACACTGTTCTATTATCAGATGAAAATTATGCGTACAATTATAATATTATTCATTATCAACCAGTGAATACTAATGTTTACTTTTGCAATTGATGCCTTTGGAATAGGAAACAGTCATTGAAGGGTATGATTTGTTACGCTATCTGAAGTTTGTATACCGATACTGTTGCAGTGCTGTTGCTTGTCATGCCAGTAAATGAAGTGCAGGTACCTATGTAGTTATAGTGATAAGCGCCTAGATAGGCCATTTGAAAGTTAAATCCAGATTTTACTCTCAACGTCGCAAACCTTGATATATCTAGCGCCTACGGGAAGTCATCAGCTTCGAAGAGATGTTCCGGCTAGCCCACAACAGGGGAATATATGAGGAACCGATGGAAAACCTTCAGTAGTGGGGAGGCATCGTAAGAAGTTGAACCAGCTGTGAAATCTCACGTTCGAGCAAGTTCTTACAAGTTTTTGTTATCCCTAGCTGCAATACAGAAATAACTACCAACCTAGATCAGTGTTAAAATATATTTACGGCAAGATCTGCTGGCCGGTGCTTGTGCGACCATATAACGGTGATTGCCCCGATCGGTAATGGCCGTTACGCGTGCAATACAGCGCTCGGCCATAGATCAAGATGAGTCAAGATGAGTCAAGATGAGTCAAGATGAGTCAAGATGAGTCAAGATGAGTCAAGATGAGTCAAGATGAGTCAAGATGAGTCAAGATGAGTCAAGATGAGTCAAGATGAGTCAAGATGAGTCAAGATGAGTCAAGATGAGTCAAGATGAGGCAAGATGAGGCAAGATGAGTCAAGATGAGCCGAGATGAGCCAAGATGAGTCAAGGGGAGCCAAGAGGTGTCAGGAGGAGTCAAGTGGAGTCGGAGTCAAGAGAAGTCAGGAGCTGCCAGGAGGTGCTAGGATATTTGAAGACATAGCAAGACATATCACGACATAGCAAGACATAGCAAGACATAGCAAGACATAGCAAGACATAGCAAGACATAGCAAGACATAGCAAGACATAGCAAGACATAGCAAGACATAGCAAGACATAGCAAGACATAGCAAGACATAGCAAGACATAGCAAGACATAGCAAGACATAGCAAGACATAGCAAGACATAGCAAGACATAGCAAGACATAGCAAGACATAGCAAGACATAGCAAGACATAGCAAGACATAGCAAGACATAGCAAGACATAGCAAGACATAGCAAGACATAGCAAGACATAGCAAGACATAGCAAGACATAGCAAGACATAGCAAGACACAGCAAGATATGGCAAAAGAGGACGAGGGACGTCAGGGGAAATCGAGGGAAGTGAAGGGAAATAAAGAGAGGTCAAATGAAGCATACGCAAGCGGAACTCGGCGGGCATCCTCTGGGTGGCGAATTGGTGACCCGCCTACTATACGAATTTACCTTATAACGCTTATCAACTTACCAATACCACGGCGCGGCGGTATTATTACGACACCTACGTAGAGAAAGTGCAGAAAGGCCATTTGCTGTTTGAAACCAGTTGAAAACTTCCTCAAAAGTTGAAGCTGCCGACGTCTCCTAGTTTTTATAATGTACTTATTGGAAAGCTGTATGGTTGTCAAAAGAAACCCGGAGCTGTTGAAATAGTAGAATCGGAGCGTGCGACCAAGGAACACTCAAGTTAAAACTCAAATGTCCAAAACAACTCTTAAGGAAAAAGGTAATCAGTATGGCTCCTAGAGTAACAAACGTTCCGAGTAAATAAAACAGGTCAATTATTTGTATCGTGTGGAGTCCGATATTATTTTCGTATGCGAAGAGGCACATTAGAGAAGTCTTATAGAAATACCATGCCACCTTATTTTACCTATGAGGACGAATAAATGATTAGGAATTGGAAAGTAATAATTAGAGGTTCCAAAAGGGATATTTGACCTGCGCCTTAACATATCCAAGGATTGGGAGGTGGGTACTGATGGATACGGTAAGGAGTTCTAGAAGCGAATAGTGTGAGTGTTGAAGAACTTCGAAGCAAAACGTTGTAGAGTAAACAGAAAGGAATAGAATGGCATCGTAGTTGGAGCGGGAACATGCGATCAGGCAGAGAATAGATGGAATACTAACGGCGTGGCGACCTCGAGGTGGACTCATGGGGTCTGAGTGACCAAAAGCTCGTTGGTCTGATGATATACAGTGGGTTACTAGGAAGCAGTGGAACCTAAGGACATCATATAGCAGAAGCTAATGGCGAAAATGGGGTGGATTATATCCAGTCGGCAATAGTACCAGGTCTCTATTTCTTGCGGCGTTGTGGAGAGTGCAGATTGTCATAATGATCGCCAACCTACTTAAGAAGACGCTACCATGAGAAGAGGAAGATATCCAGTTAGGCTCATAGGGGCTGAATATGATGAGGATGAAACTTGAAAGAGCACTTGGCCTTAGGTAAGGAAGAGTGAAGAAGAAAAAAACAGATCATAAGAGCGGAATATAAGAGTGAGATACGGCCAGCAAAGTCACCGTCCTTGCGTTGCATCAACAAATTTAGCGTGTATTCACATGTATCCCAGCCGCACGATGGCTCGAAAGGGGCACGCAGACACCCGGCGAAGTCACAAATTAGTACCAGCTTTTAGCGGGCCCTATCGTGTTACAGCAATATTGGGCTACGACATACGAGATTATAGTGGCATGGAAGGGAGGAATATCTCTGATAGGAATAATAAGAACATTGTTTCAATGAACAATACTAAACCTTGAGTTAATTTTAGCGAACCCGAGTCGGAAAGTGACTATGGTGAAAGAGAGCGAAGGATTGCATTAAACTAGTACTGGCAACTGGAATCCGACTATCAAGGCGTGACCATAATTAACTATTTATCGGACCGAGAGAGACGTAAAGTAGCTGATGATGCTTCAGTCACGGGGTTGAGACCATAGCACCTTGTGTGTTCAAGCGGTGCCCATGTAGACAAACTGGCTGAGGCAGTAGCACCCTGTGTGCGCAAGCGGTGGCTGAGCAAATGAACGGGTTGAGGCCGTAGCACCTTGTGTGTGCAAGCGGTGCCCATATAAGCGGGTTGAGGCCGTAGCACCTTGTGTGTGCAAGCGGTGCCCATATAAGCGGGTTTGAGGCCGTAGCACCTTGTGTGTGCAAGCGGTGCCCATATAAGCGGGTTTGAGGCCGTAGCACCTTGTGTGTGCAAGCGGTGCCCAAATAAACGGGTCGAGGCCGTAGCACCTTGTGTGTGCAAGCGGTGCCTGTATGACAAACGGGTTGAGGCCGTAGCATCTTGTGCGTGCAAGCGGTGCCCGAATAAATAAACGAGTCGAGGCCGTAGCCTCTTGTGGTGCAAGCGGTGCCCATATGAATTTATTCATTTACCTTGTGGAATATGGACAGTTAATTTATAATAAAGAGAAACATTACGAGTAACTGTAAGCTACTCTTTGTAATTGACAAACCTCTACCTGTGAACTTGCATTGAAAATACCTTGAGAATCGAGACCTAAGAAATACGATGATATAAATTATATGCATTTAATATAACAATATCGATAAGCGAGGTAGGCCGTCGTACCTTGTGTGGGCGACATGATGGCGCCTGATATGATTGACGGTCAAACCGTCGCACCTTGTGTGTGCAAGCGAACGACGGCGACACACGAATAATTAGTTGTTCTGTGGTCCAAGTAAAAGGAGAGATAAAAAATCAAATTAATTTATTGCTTCATGTGGTACATTACATACATGGTGTTACATCTTAATGACTGTCACATGAAACATTAACACCTGGAAGATTTTGTAAGGAACAATGGACAGATAGCGGCGACTAGCCGACGCAAATATTGGCCAAATTGATATCTAAATATGGATGGATGAATTATAACGTACTATTTACCCGTGTGGCAAGCATAATCGATAGAGTACCCAACTCAGAAATCCGCCGTCGGGCAAAGCTGGTGGATTGGGGAAAGGATGGTTTCCCTGAAGGGGAGACGGGCAGGGCAAGTTGCACGTAGAGACGACGAGCGCTGGGCGTACACAGCTACAGTCTGGAGGACACGCACGGGACGATGCAGCGTGGGAAGATCACCAATGCGATGGTCCGACGACATCTCGCGCACATTTGGGAAGGAATGGATGCGTCGGTCATAAATACAAGACAATGGAAGGATGGCGAGAAGGCCTACGTCCAGCAGTGGACAGATACAGGCCGACGATGACGACGAAGCATAATAAGGAATATGAATATATAGACCAGAGGCGACATTGTTCATCAGTTTCCAATTATCTCGCTGTTAGAGGTTATTGTTATTCAATGAAGACTTGTGGAAAATGAATAGGTATATCTACGTTAGGATCTTCATATAAATGGCGCGGAAACGGAAGCTGCGGCGAACATACTGAAACCAAACGGCTTATGTAAGGTTGTGTGTGTTTTTTGCAGGAATTAAGTGACTCTTCGAATGGGTCATTCTCTAATGTCGGATGGCCGGAACGGTAACACGACGCCTTAAACAGAATCCACAATAATACGCGATTTTGTGGTATTGATCCAACATTGCGTTTCGATTATCTATTTATTTAAGCTTTTACACGTTAGGGTGCAAAAGTTGATCTTTATTTTCTAGATGTTTTAGCGTACCGGAATCAACGGAGTAATTTTATATGTTGTAATGACGCATTTAATCGGTTCTGTGTTGTTGTTTTGCTGTGTCTGGGACAGACACTATTTATCAGAATGGCCGAGTGTTAAGAATCCTAAAATCTAATGGAATTGGTATTAGAAAATATGATGATGACGATGGAAATGCTATAAGGCTGTATGATCTTTTGGCGCATTTGCCTTACTAAAAAACGCAACAACAACTGTCATACTTACTCTTGTGGTTCGCCTTTCGCGCGAAAAACCGGTGGTGGTAATTGTGATTCGAATTGGTCAAAAATGTGGTGCTCATTGATGTAACTCAGAGAATATTGATGGCAGTGTGGCTGTGGAAGGGTTCAGGTGGCCTATCTTTGTGACAACAGCGGAGCTGCAATTCGGTGAGATCAATCCAAGCTAGTATTCCTTGCCATCTCCCAGAGACCCTACCTCGTAGGGTGGCTATCGTTTACAGTCTCATACAAATCGATCAGCTGACCGGGACGAAATGTATGAAAAGTCAAAAAATAAATTCGCGAAAATCGAAAAGTCGTATAACAAAAGTTGTCCAGTTACCGATACTGAACACCCTCCCTTCGGCTTCATATACCCTTTACGTTACACCCTGTATAATAATTTGTAGTAATGGCTCACTATAGTTTTAATAAAAAATAGAGAAAAATTTGTCTGAAAAACTGCCTGTCTGTCCTCTCTCTCTCTGTTTGTCTCAGAAACGCGTGGACGGATCAAGTTGAAATAATACCTAATACTGCAACCTCATACAGTCATGAAAAAATCAAACTTCTACTTACGTCAACGTAATCAAAAGATATGGCCGTTTATGTCGCATTTTCTCGCATATTTATATGAAAATGCAAAAAAAAACCTGTAGGGTACTTCCCGTTGACCTAGAATCATGAAATTTGGCAAGAAGCTAGGTCTTATAGCACAAATAAAGGGAAAAATCCGAAAAATGTAAATTTGAAATTGCATCCCCCCAAAAATATTTTTTTGTTATTCCAAAAATGTCGATGTACGGACATAATTTTTTGATAATGGCAAAGATAAGTTCTCTAAGTCTAGTTTATCTTTTCGTTAGAGCAAAGTTACGGGGTTAAGTTGCGTTGCACGGAGGCCTCGGTACGCGAGTCCGACTCGCACTTGGCCGTGTTTTTCCCCCAGATTGTTTAAACATGTATGACGGTTCTCTTGAAAATGGCGGGAAACGACGGTTGCGAAATTATTTGATATTTTTCCTTTTAATGTCTACAGGGACTATTTTGTGTTTAATATCACGTTAAATTGATCAGAAAATGTTCGCGAATGACAGTACGGTTGTACTATTATATATTCTGTGGTACGGTGAAGTTATTGGATTATTTATGCAAGATCTGAAGTTTCAAGCTTTTATCAAGAGTTCCCGCTACAAGCTCGGGAGTTAAAGTGACTGTCGAGCTGCTTCGTCCAGTGTGATGACGCTACGGCGTCTCCTCTGGATGAAGACGCGGCTACCCAGGGTGAAGACGCTACTGCAACTCCCCTGCTGGAGGAAGATAGAAGACTATTGAATATATTGAATTTTCTGTAACATGACATTGGCAAATGACGAACAGTCGAGTCCATTAATATAATAAATAAAATAAATAAACATGTATGACAACAGGTTTGGTCACTAAACCACACGAGTAAAAAGAAGATATAATTAGTACCTTTCCAACAGAATTAAACGAACCTAATATTGGTGACCGGAAATTTTCCACTACGAGGATTACAATCATGGGGTTTGGGCGCAACTCGGTTTTAATTAATCCAAGTGTGTCCCCGGCGACCGGGAAATTGGTTCCGTCGGTGACGTGGGTGAAAAAATTTCACGCTTCACTGAGTTGGAGGTCGTAAAATGTTAGGAGAAAATTGATGTTAATTTTGTGATCATTTCTAATAAGTAAAGTTTCAAGCATAAAAGAGAGGCTGCAGCAGCGCTCTGCGGTGTATAATATGAACCAGCGGTAAGTAAGTTTCGTAAAGAGAAAAAGAGGAAAGTATAAGTGCAGGAAAGTTTGTATGGTTAAGATTTCTCAAAAACGACTTGAGCTATTGCCAAAATTCTTTCACTGTTAGATAAAAGTTAAAACTGTGTAACTGTAGAACAATAATTAAAATCAGTCCAATAGTTTTTGAGATAATCTCAACCTTAATCAGGCCCAATATATATAATTCTCTGTTTTTGAATGTAATCAATAATGATGAATTAAAACACAGAAAGATAAACTGATGTGGCTAAGTACCAAAAAAAAAGATTATTATAAGCATTTACCTAAAGTCAGTGAAATCTGACACAATTAGTACTTAATCCAATTATAAAATAACGACTGCAGCTATTTTGACATAAAATCCAATCAAATGATTGCTTTCTCCGCATGCCCAAAGGTCAGCTGGTAGATAATGCCGCAAGGCATTAAGCTCGCCTTTTGTACACAATGTGTAAAAGCTTAAATAAATAAATGACACTCCTGTAATCAAGACGATACCTCATACATCAAAATCTATCAAAACGTAGAATTCAAAAGGTCACAGAATAACCGACCCTACAATCGAAAAACACCTTCTTTCATAAGTCTGACAAAAAGTAAGATTCATGTAACGTAGTACTTCCTCCTTTAAGACTAAATAAGATCAATGTTGACTCCGAAGTTTTTCCATTTGAAATCGTAAGGAGGTAGTCCCCACTAATTTTCTTTTGATTACGCTTCCTACTTAAGGTACAGACTTCTGATTGGTGGATTCAGTCAGATAGAGCGGATTCATCATCATCAGCCTATGTTTGATAACGTTAACTGAAGGCTTCGTATGCGCGTATTTTCAGTTTTTCTACGAAGGCTACGGCATTAACTACTAAAATTAAACGTCTGAAAAAAATATTTTGGGGTATCTATTTAGAGACTGATGAATACCGATACACGATTGGACAAACTTCGCTCGATAGAAAAAAAATCACACACATACCCCTTCCATGTCTTTTAAAATGAAAATAATATCTAAACCGAAATAGTTATTCATACAAAATATATATCAAAATGTAGGGTACTATAAATACGAGAGCTTGTTTAAAAAAAATCTGATTTTTGTTGGCTTATTTTTATTTCCCTGCCAAAATTCATAAAATACTAATATCAAGGCACTGTGCACTATAAAGTAAAAATAGGAGCTCTTATCGATAATAATACCTCGCTTGGTTCTGAAAAAACCACAATAATCCCAATCGATCGTACGATAATAAAATACCCTTCGAAGCCCTCCCAAAATTATCACCTCTAATTTGGGCACATAAAACGTTTTCCACATCGATCAAACCACACTGAATGTTGTAGGAATATTTTTACGCGATATTACCTTCGAACATGGAGATGAGAAAACAACACTCTCACTAATAGGAGTACGAAAAGACATTGCCGCATTTCAATAAAGCTTTGCCCCACCTACAAAACTACGTGACGATTTAAGCTGTACCTATCATTTTGTTGGGGACTTATTACAGGTTTCATATTGCATATCAGTATCATTTTCTACTACTCTCGCAACTCCTATAGAAGAATAACATAAACAATGAATAAAGCGCTTCGATTTCTTACTATTTTCTGAATTCTTAATTAAGCTGTTTTTTTTTCGAATCGCAACTTGTACAAAACTTTATTTTAACCCAATAATTTTAATAAAAAAACGGAGATATTTTTACATTTATTCGTTATCTTGTACAACTTGCGGTTGATGGCGGGGCAGAATCTGGCATTGTCATTTCCAACAGTTACAAGTGTTTCAATTTTAGATGCAACTTTTTTTCTTTAGTTTATTTATTAATTTTTAACAAAATTGCATTATTACATTTGTCGCCGCACTGCAATGCAGTTTGTTGGCGTAGCTCTCTTACTTCTTAGTTTTACACTGCAATGGTAGCACACTCGACGGCACATCAATGGCAACACTCGCAGTACAATTTCTACCTAATGAGACAGATAATAAGGACGCCCAAGGTTGTCCAAAGTACAAAGTGTTACACTTGATTTGCTTTCGTTTGTGCAAAAACAATCTTGTACCTACTTAATTAAAAAAAAATTAATTTTCTTTTAATTTGCCAACTTCTGATTATTGAACATACACTGCTATGGTAGATATTTTGATTTGTCTTCTACTTATAATTTAAACTTCTCGTAGTTATCAGGGCAGCAACGGTACCTGCGACTCTCATCTAGATTCGTATGGGGCTAAAGGCAATGGCGATCGCTTATAGGCAACGGTGACCACTCAGGTGGTTCGTCGGCTTGTTGAATCATTTATGTGGCAAGTTTCAATTATTTATTGAAAATAAGATTTATGATCGACTAGAAATATTAGGACCTGGACCTAATAGGATTGAAATGAAGTGTGTTTGTCGAAACAAGGTATCGTGAAATTTGCACTGAGTAGAGCTAAATTGTAGTAAGGTTTTTATGCATCAATCAATTCGCTTATAAGGCTGAAGAGAAATCTGAAATCCGTTTCTCCATATCTCAATTAATCCCGGAGATATTAAGCGCTAAAGTCAAGTGATGGACAATCTGCACTCTCGACAACGCTGCACAGAACAGAGACCTTTGCCATAGCATTGGCGTAAGTTCATGTAGCTAGCTCAAATTAGCACATCGTGAAGTAACTTGAATATAATTGGCAGCCATTTTTAGCACCAACCGTTTACTGCCTCCTATAGCACTGATTGTCCCCTACGCCTTCGAGGCCCAATTCGCACGTCACACGAGTATAATAGTACCGCGTGTAATTCCACGTAATTTAGTCACTCCATCGACGCCACAGCGACCTGTCGTAAATACTCCTTGAGCGATAACCTTCGCGTAATAACCAGGAGCTGAGAGATATTATTTGAACTGAAATAGGCATACATAATGTTAATTTTCTGCGGCTCCGAAGCAAATGTGCAAACTTCAATAGTTTTCGTTATCATTTTCAATTTGACACTTGAAGGATATACATTGCTGCGTTTTATTGTCGTTTGTTAAAACTTGCAAAAACATAGCAGCAATGTGTTGCGTCCATATGTCAAATTGAAAGTGGAAGTCGCGGTTACCCCATCACAGATAGAGTGATCTGCACAAGGTACGACTGGTAGGGACTGTATGCAAAAGGTGGATAATCGGGTTGAGTGGCATGACGGGGGACGGGGGGGGGGGGGGGGGGGTATTATCGTATCGTGGCGGGACTGGGTGACTAATGTTGGGAACAGATGTTGAGGTGTTGAACCGTATGGAAAAAGTTGGAACTCTTAAAGGAAGTCAGGCGACGGAAGCTCCGATCTAATCTGATGCAATTACTAATTTGATTTGTGGAAAGAGGAGCGTTGGCTAAAGAAGACACTCTTGGCTAAAGAATTTCCGTGATTGGTTCTGCTGCA